>CM045575.1:6398372-7723994 GCA_024721215.1 Cheumatopsyche charites | reverse complement strand
ACATCGACTAACCCAACCGCAATATCGACCTAACCCACATTCAAACAACATCACCCAGCACAACATCGACGAACCGACAAAAAGACGAACCACCGCGAAGAGTCCCAGGACAAAGGAAGCACTGCATCAAGGCTTCATCAAGTGCAAACTTAGTCCCGGCACACTCTCCGGTGCCTAGTACTTGGGTACTCCGGTACTTGGTACCCACTTCGCAGTCACATCCGCACTGTTATTGCCCAAGTTGGCTATGGCCAGGATGCCTCGGTTCGTTTTCGCGCCGAAAAAGTCCCGCAGGACCCTCAGCCAGACAGGATGCCTTCGTGGAATTGTTGTATTGCGGAATTGTTGCCGCTAGGACTTTTCGCGTCGGGAAATTAACAACTTGGACTCGTATCTCAGCCGAGGGAAACTTTGTCCGACGTGGCGTGGAGCGCATCCACGAATGAAGACGGACGCCTCTTGTTTTTGAAAATTTATTTGTTTCGTGTGACTTTGAGTTTGAATTTGTTTTTTTTTTTTTTAGTGTTCAATGTTTGATTTGATTCAAATGGATGGGTTTGACCTTTGCGTGATACGTTTTAAATTCTTTGTTGCTTTTGCACTGCTTAGATGCATTAATGTTGAATATTTGTATTTTTTATTTTGATTGTTTTTTTTTATCGAATCTACATAGATATGTAAATATAATAAATATTTGAATTGTTATCGTACTTATTTTTCGTACGCATTGGAGCATTACACTTGTGTTCGCCACCACGTTCATCAGTGATTAGCACAATAGTCTGGAAAGGGCTTAAGAATCTAAGTATAAATCATATATTTTTTTTAATTTCAATGAATATTTTTATTATTTATTACAAAAAAATCACACATAGACACAGTTGACGTGACACACAATTAAAATTTCATCGTTTATTTCTATCATTCCAAACAATTTCAATTAATAAATCTAATATTTGTAAATTTCTAACGGCGATAAATAATACATCATGTCGGTGGCAACGAATGCGAATCGCCATTATGACTGAAATCAAAATAAAGCTCACGTCGAATTATAATAAAGCGAAATAAATCATGCTCCAAATCCTCTAGCATCGTATTCGATTCGACGCAACGTCAAAGTGTCAATGAATAAATTAACATAACCGCTCCGGCTCGGACTCTTTCTGCGTTTTGTGTTTCGAATAACGAAATTTATTGCTAATATATTCAATATAAAGCATCGCCGTAAAAATATCGATGAAATTTATCGCGCCACCATAATGATATTCAATACTCTTGCGCGTTTCGCGGAATTGATTTATTTGCACCTTTATTGCGCGCGAAGTTTGATATATGTACGGCTTGAACGGCTCCGACCAGGAAAAACGCACAGAACGAAATGCCTTTATTGTGTATCGTTTTCCGGGTAAATACCTCTGATATGCGAATCTAGATTTATACCGATGATTTATGGAGGGTAAAATTTAAATGATGCCATTACTCGACCCCCAAATGCACCCTAATGAACAAGACGTATAGTGGGTTGTACCAGTTCGGTTGTTGTTTGATAAAGTATATTTTACACTGTGATATCTGCTTGTGTGTTTGTTGTTTTACAACTAAATTGTTATCGCGGCTTTAAGCGTGTATTATATATAGATAGTTATTGTATGCTTTAGTGAAATTTTCCATTCGGATGATTTTGAAATGTTTCAGATTGGTTTTAAATTTCAGCGTTAGTTTGAATGAATTCATGAGTTCATAATCGAATCTTTTATATTCAATTTTAATGAAGAATACGACGAAATGAATTTAAATAAATTGTGAGTTTAAATAGATGAAATCACTTTAGGATTTCACTTTAAACATTATCTCGATTTGGATTTAAATAAGGTATTTTCTACAGATATAGAGATGTATACCTAAATGAAATAACAGACTATTTAAATACGAAAATATTCAACTGTATTTTCAGTCACTCCATAAAAACATTTAAACAAAAATATTTCATATATCTACATAAACTTATTACAATTATTTAAAAAGCATTTTTGAACTACAACGCAAATTTAATTAAAAAAAAAGTGAATCCCAATATACTATAAAGAATTTTCTCCACATTTTTCAACTCATAGTAACTTTCATAAGCCAATCCTTCACTTTTCTCCGTGGATCCTTTACGATAATCTTTTTTCTGTGAAAATTTCTTCAAAATGCAATATTGCATCGCAATATGACGACGAAGAAACAATTTTATGTTTCCGGATCACCTCCGAGCATAACACACAAACAAGACCATACCAAAAATCAACGGCAATTTTTAAAGAATTAATTTTTAAAATAAAATAATATAACATCAACCGAATAAATTCTGAAAATACACCATAAAATACGCGAGTTGATCTTAAGAAAAACGATTAAATGTATATGATGTATTTTTTGTAATTACCTTAATTCTCCTCATTTTTCAGAAATTATAAACATACAAATTTTATTCATAATACGCTACGAATGTGATCAGTTTACATTAAAGTAAACAATTAATTGACAACTGAAAAGGCTAAGGGGTACAAGTGATATTTTTTAAGTTATGCACAGGAATCGCTTCTATGTACGCTCATTTATTTGGTGACAAAAGGATATAAACGAATTCGGAACGTGTGCCTCAATATATCATCAAATCACTCGACCTCCTCCTAATACATGTAGGTACATGATCATCTTTGAACGCGCTTTTCTCGAAATCACCGCAGTCACTTTTACCCCTTGGCCTTTTCAGTCGTCAATTAATATGAATTTAATTATTTATACACGTACGTTATTTATCTCAAATATTCAGAAAATATATTATATTTCACACATAGAAAGTTATTACTATACCAAGTGTTTTGACATTAGAATGTTCTTATTTTTTCTAAAATAAGAATTAATCACGTTAATCTCTTAATGGTTCATATACAAAAATAAAAAAAATGGAACAACCACGCACTACGACAATAGAAAATGCGTCAGATTTTCAACGCACACCCTGTAGTACCTACCATACGTGCCGCGTTCGTCGGCCGGCTAACTTTTATTGGAAAATCCGCGATACTCCCTCACGTGTGGTGGTCTGGCGAAAGCACGTGTCGACACGTGTCTTCGTGTTTCGTACGTAGTTGGGTACATAGATGGGTGCACGCGTTGTGTTGTGTATGTAGGTCCGTTCCACGGCGTCGTCGTTCGGAATTGATTGTGAAACGGCGCTTCCCGTTAGGCGGGCCTCGCCAATAAGAGTGAAAATTGCAAAATTACTGCCGGCACACGTGTGTGTTGTGCACGTGTCCGGAATATCCGGCTTTACGATTGTTCCGCCGCCGCGGCTTCTAATTTCGAATTGAACTTTTCGAATCGGCGTCCGGTTCGCGCGGATTTGATTTTATTACTTTTTAGCGATAAATCTAGAGTCTTTTGCGCGAGGTTCTCGAGAATGCAACAAATTTTCAATTGAAGAAGTTTTCTAAAATTAGTTTCATTTCGCTTGAATACTTTAGCTTCCACTTTTGAACTTATAGTCTTCGTTTTCTTATCGGAAATTTGATCGAGAGAATCTTTGTATTTTATCTCATACATTAATTTCTCAATTTATAATTTGTCGAAAATCAAATTTTGATGTGCATTTGTCAGTACCTATATTTTAGATTTTTAACATTTCGTAAATGAATGAATTATTATGCTTGTACTATCATCCGTAATAACATGTATTATTATTGAAAATTTATCTCGAATTGACAACGATGAGTCGGTGAATATGACGAAAAACCTGACGCAGCTGAACAATTGAGTTGCCAATATAAAAAATAATTCAATATAAAATTGGAAAACTTTTTATTTATTTTCCTTATTTACACGAATTGCCGCCGACAAGAAAAAATGGATATAAAAAAAGTATAAAACGCGGGCGCACGAGAAAAAAGGCACAAGTGTAAAAAAGTATTCTCTCGAATATCCCCAGTCGAGTTGAGAACTCGGAGGACTAGTGGCACCGGTAGTCCTCGAAAGTTTTAGGTTGTCACTGCCAGATTTATGTTGGGACAAGCACAACCCCGTCTCCAGGGTCGGACCTGTGGAACAGTGCCGAACTAGGAGATACGTCCCGATTCCACTACTAAATCGAATCTACCTTCTTTTTAGCAATTCCATCCATAAATTGATCGCAACGTGCAACTAAATGAAATCGATTTCACCTCCATTTCGAAAACATCTATCTATGTATATATGTAAATTAAATGTATGTATCTATGTTACTTAATAAACTTCTGAACAGCTAAATTTTTATCTTGAAACATTCAAGGATTATTTTATTAATAATTGGGAACATTTTTGCATTATTACATTTTAATTTTCTATGTTTTTTTCTTAATTTTTTACAATTGAAGAGGATTCTTATGCATAGTAAGTATAATAATATGAGTTTTTTTTTTTCATTTCGGTGATTTAAATAGTACAATTAGACGTAGCAAATACCTACTAAACATAACATAAGAATTACCATGGGAATAGGAACAAGAACGGAAAATACTATGTATACGTACACTAGTTCACAATCAGTTCAAAGTCGATAAAATCTCGAGCAACGCCAGGTCACAGAAGCTAGTAGTAGTAAATGAACAAAAAAGTATTTATAGTTGAATTCAATGAAGGCCGTATCGAAATCGACCTTTTCACTCGAACTTTCATAAAACTTCTATTGTTGACGTATCGATGGATCGAATCCGAATTCGGTCAGACTTTGAATGACGCGTTTACGTTGTCTGCTTCGGATTTAATTGAAAACGAGTCCGTAGTGAATTATTTCATCGTTTTAATTAATCTGCATAAACCGCCGAAGAGTGTCGACCGATTGTAGGGCAAACAATAAATAAGTGCGACCCCGGGACCAGGACACCGACCCAATTGTTAGTATAATTAAAATAACGGGTAACGAGAAGGAGACTCGGAGACGTTTTCTTTTGATTGTAGTTCTTTTGAAAACGAGAAACTTTCAGTATACACTTCTTGTGTTTCACGTTTCCACAAAAAGAGGAACGGTTGTTTTGTATTTTGTACAATAATATAAGAGCGACGCTAGATTTGCGAAACGTTCCGGATGAGATTTTCTTTATTTTATTGTCTTAGTTTACATAAGATTTTAATCTTGGAGTCCGCTTTAAATACAAATCTTGCAATATTAAATGAATGAATTTGAATTTAAGTCGCTTTAGAAAGGTTTTTCATTTTCTTTAAGAATTATTTGTGTGCATTGTGTTTGGGAATTACAACAGAAATTTTTGATGAAAGAAAATACATATCATACAGTTTTTATAAAATGAATATTTTCGAAAAATTCAATCGATATTCCGATTAATTAATACTTATGTGCAAATATTAACTCTTATTTCATCCATTCATTTGTTCAATATTGACTTTTTATGATTGTGATAAATATTGCGAAAATTCTCACCATTTTTCGCAGAACGTTAAAAAAGTACTATCCAACGTAAATATGAAGCCCATAGTGCTCTTACAATTGCAAACAATACTTGAAGTAAATCGAATTTAAATTTGCAAAAATCCTCACATTCTCATATTTACCTCTTATCTTCAGCAAAATTTATCGTATTCACTACACATACTAGAAAAATGAAAATGAACATCTACATTCAATTTAATATTTTTGATAGAAACAATAAATGAAATTCGGTTTTCCAAAATTAGATACATACAATCTTCGGGTCAATCGATCTTAACATTTGATTTCAAATCGTCCACGGTCAGATTGTCATAATATCGAGTGTGTGTAATCCAGCTGAAAGGCTTTTTATGTCTGGGTCCATGTATGAATTCACTTACCACGACCAAGAGGCCCTCCTAGGTATTGCGAAAAGGGCGAAACGCCTAACGATACGACGGAATTATGCAAACAGTCCTTTTCGAAAACAAAAAGGCTCCACACCCCATACTCCACGAAAGTATCTTCACTATACTACCAGTTTAATGCACTCGGTTCAGGTCGAAAATCGACGAACCGAAACGCGACTGCTTTTAATAGGAAAATGTGTGTGTATATCTTCTACTGTTCGAAGAGACCGAACATCGTTTCATTTCGTAATAGGGATGTTATTGAATTTATTGCTTTTTATATCACTCGCCGTTATAACCTGAATATGCTTGAAAATTTATATAAAATGATACGATTTGAAAACATTTTCTAAAACGATTAAAGGCCGATCTTTTTAATTATAACTAAACTATAACTTATTGTTAGTAAGCGTTTTTTTCCTATTGAATTAAACATCTGACATGGTCGCAACTCACAGCGCCAAACTTCAGTTAACATTAGTGAAAAGATCGCCTGAAGTACATTGTTTTCAGCTAATCTAACTAATCTAATTCGACCAATGTAACCGAACATAAAATCAGATTTCACGCCTCTATACTTCATTACATACAATTATCGAACATGCAAAGAAACAAAACCGAAGAGAGCACAATACGAAAATCATCCGCGATGATTAATCATCAATAGCCCAATCAATACGACCAACCGCAACAATTACAAATCAACCCACGTCCGAAATAATCGAACCGTCAATTACGCACGAGACGAGCACGTACAAATATGAGCGTGTTTGTCTGTTATCGAAATTCAATTATCGGTCCGCGGAACCATCGCGGCACCACACTTGAGAAGCACTTGGCACCCTCGAGAATCACAAGCGCATACATCCATCTATTGCAGAGGTGGATTAAAATTTCGGAAACTTACGATCTGCGTTATATTTCAGCTCGAAATAATCGTTTTTTTAAGAAGTGTACTTGATTATAATTTACGCCCTTTTTTATTACCGGCGTACAAGTTGTATTTTGAATATATTTTATGTTTGCATAAAATTAAAGCTAATGGAGTGGAAAATTTTGTATCAAACTTCATTCGCGAAACAACTCTAAATTACTCCCAAGTTCCTTATTTTCTTACCGCGAAAGTTTTTATTTTACATTTCGTGCTATTGTGTTAATCATGTGTATTTGTACTTTGGAAGTGTGTATGAATGCGGCCCTGTGTATGTGAAGGAGAGAGTATCGAAGATGTTATCTATTCGGCATTTCTCGAGCGGTTGAATTTACTCGCCCTCGGCAATTCCAATCCGGGGATAATTCTATCGCAAGTTCGGAATTCTGACTCCGTGAGCTTGCATGTTCATTACGACGGTTCGTTTTGTGGAGAGGTTTTATTAGAGCAACTCAGTTTTCAAGTGAGAACTGTCTGTGTGCAGAAAAAAAGTGCGGACGCTGCATTTTGATGGTAACGATTTTCTATATGATCAATTAGTTGATTGCAAGAATTTACTGATGAAATATCCATACCTGCAATAAACCTCCTATGACGCGGAAATAAGTCCCTCCTTTTGTTAAAGGGATTGTTTTATTCATTTTTAACTTTATAGTTCAATCTAATATTTCCGATGAATATTAATATATCTACGTTTATTTCACTACACTAGACATGCGTTACAAAATCAAATGACAAACGGCTGTTGATTTTTTTTCTAACGAACAAATGAATTTGAAATGCATATTTGTACAAAATATTTTTATTAATGTCAAATGAGAATAAAAAATACATTATAGGAAAAAATGCTGCATTTTTTTTTTGAGAGTATTAACTATTTACCAATTTACCTTTCGAAAAAAATACGATAATTCAAAATCTATCGAATTTCCTTATTTTTTATCTCGTTAAATAAACAATAATCGAATTTAGCGTTTCCCATATATTTTGTTTGTCGACATACACCTAAGTTACGCAGTATAATTTTAAATAAATTATCACCTCATATCCCTTTCTCGACGCGCTTCATAATTTCTCAGGTCGTATAAGTCGCGATCGTGACTTTCGTATGAAAATTTCGTTACTTTCGCGCCTCAGGGTTCATATCGAAATGGCGCTTCGAGGCCCATACATCATTCTTGAATCTCCCATAGGATATGCGAAATAGTCGAATGTTCACCGCTCCTAATTTTATTGAAAAAATATACCTATATATTGCGAAATTTATGTATCTTCCGGGGATGTATTAAGAAAATTGAAAGTTATTCAATTTTTTTTTAAGTAAAAAATATTTTTATCTTTAAATATTCTTATGATAGTTTCAATATGTTTGTTTTTTTGCATAAACTTTTATTTATTTCATTTTTTTTATAAATTTATTGTTATTTTTCATGAAAAATATTACTTGGCTAGAAATTGTAATTTCAGTTCGAAATTTATTATGCATCCACACCTTTCTTTCATGTTTTACATAATAGTTTTTTAAGCAGTCTCCTTTTGATATACGTCCATAGAAAATTCCTTCATAATAAAAATCGTAAATCTTCCTTATTGCTCGCCTTTAAATATGATATTTTCGTCGAAAATGTGACACACTTTTATTTCCCTTCACCTAAGCATTTCTTTTTTTTTTCAAACATAAATATTTGAAATCAAATATATTACCACTTTACAACTAGTATGTGTGTATGAACATTAAAACTTCAGTTGTACATAAAATCAACAGAAAACTCGCATCTGAATTCATCTATTTATTACCACAGCGAGCCTTAGTTGTTAGCTTTTTCCAGGAAAACTAGAAACAAACAAACACAACAACCGACTTTAGCTTCCTTCAGTACACACTCCTTACGCCAAAGGGCAATCGAGCTCTGCATTCCCGTTCTCATTGCATAAACGAGTCTGCTTAATTGCATTGGAGCGACAAGCCGAGAGTTCGTATGCCAAACCTGAAAGTACTATTTGCCCGTGCGTTTGTAGGAATAAAACGATAAAAGCAAAGGAAAACCCGAACGACGCTCCAGTAAACAGATTTTCCAGCGGAAAATTTTCGCTGCTGTCGAGAAATTGGATTTTAATTCGATTCGTACCACGCTGGACCCCGAGATTCAATGAATAAATGGCGGTAAACGTTTTGAATCTCGTCGCACCTTTTCCTTCAATAGATCGATACAAATGTGTAATCAGATTAAGCAGACTTTGAGTATCTTCGAAATCAATGAACGGAAAGCTTTTACGAGAACGTGTATTTTTCTTTTGGCACTTCCGCGATAAACTATTTTCGCGTATTTTCTTTATATGCGGTTGGTCACCTCGTCGCCGCTGGGGTGAAACGTGCAAAGTTTATATTGAGTTTGTTGCTTTTTTTGCTTTATTTTTTTTCAGCTGACGTTGCCCGTTAACGACAAACCCCTAGGTGTGTCGAAAGCCGAAAGTTTAACAGCTCGCAGGCTTAACGGCCAATAACGGCCGCGACTTGAATCTTGAAATCGTTCGAACACTACGGCGATAAAATGCGACATGTTCGATCTCGAAAAAGATGATCTCTTCTCATATTGAAAACATTAGATGTCTGTTGGCAGATACGAAAATAGATTGTGGCGTGTATTATGTTACACAACATACCAAAATATCATAAATATAATTTCATATAGTGAATGAACAGCGCCGAAATAAATAGCATTCGAGATTATTAAGTGAAACAAACGATCCTTATTGCTCACATCTTCTTCATCATAATTGAATTTCTCCCTTACGTATTTGATTTGAATACGAACTGGTGGTACACACGTACGTGTGTATAAAATACATTCATCACACACGTAACACATATTTCGAATATTACCCTAGCACATTGTTTCAGAACTGAAAGCCACCAAGACGAAACTGACATTCCGCATATTACATTACTGCATCAGCCGAACTTATGTACCGAGATAAAATAGAGTCATCGTTCCGTATACACTTTCCGAAGCAGAAATGTGGTTAGATATTACTTCAACATATCTCACACCATTTTTATCCCTTTAATATAAAATTATTATATGATACTGAAACGTGCTCATGAGAAGTTTCTCACAAACGGATTCCCAAGTGTCACTTGATATCGATCATGTGTGCGCGACTAATAATTGAGTCAATAATATTTGACGCGTTATTGCATAATAAATAGATTTTTAACTAAGCGAAAACTGGATCTAACTAAAGGCTAACTATCTTTAATCAAAAGAAACTATAGTTACGAATGTAGGGGGTCAGATCCGATTAGGAATAGTGAAAAGTGAACTACCACGTAATTAAGTTCAAAATTGATAATTATTTTTTCCAAATCACAATTATATTCGATGACTGAAAAGGTCAAGGGGTACAAGTGACATTTTTGTCAAAATTGAGTTATGCACGCTCATTTATTCGGTGGCTAAAGGATATAAACGAATCCAAAACGTGTGCCGAGATACATCATCAAATCATTCGATCTACTCCTAATTTAGGTATATGGTCAACTTCGAACGCACTTTTCTCGAAATCACCGCAAATTCACTTGAACCCCTTGGCCTTTTCAGTCATCATACGAATCGAAATCAACACAAACAACCAGACGATCCATCCGAATCGTTCGATCCAAATCGACACCCTTCAAATCGATCGGCAAGTCGGAGCTTCGGAGCTCGTCCGGCGGTTAAATTCGCCGGGACAGGTGAGTTAAATTAACGGAAGGGGTTCTGGCAATTTAGCCGAATAATGCGCGTCCAATATGCCAACGTCTCGACGTCGGCACCCTGCTACCAAAACTAATCTATTTCGTTCGTATTTGTTTGCGAGCCCTTGCCGAGGCGCAAAGTTGAACCTTCCGAGTGGGTGGGCGTTGATGTACGGGCCCATTAGCCTCGTGCTTCTCTACAGCGTGTTTATGTGTGCCTATGTATGAATTTTCTGGGATGTGTTCCTTTATTCGGTGTGTGAAATGATCAATTTTGCTTTTTGGAATATGTGGGATTTATTAAAATCGATGGATGGCGAGCGTGTTAATTGGTGCGATGTCTTGGTACTGATTTTGTCGGTGATGGGAAGTTTGCTTGTGAGAGGTTCAGTGTATACAGTTGAGTTCACTTTTTAAAATAAATATGAAATTTAAATGTTAATGCACTTGGTATAGTCATATTTTTTATTGTTTTGTTGAGTCAATCGCGTTGTGTACTGAACGGCTCATTTGACACATAACTTATATGGTGTTATAATGTAAAAATACGTATTTTGTTATGGGATATTCATGTTTAATTCGTAATACGTAAGTAATATTTATTGAATATAGTACTAGGATAAAGTTCGAGTTCGAAAATTGATAGCAATATAGACGAATTCATTTAGTCGAATCTTCTAGAAACCAAAAGTAACTTTTTTTTCGTTATGTCGTACAATTCACTACATTAGTAATACAATACTAAAACATTCGTTCAATATTAATCATCCATTATACCAAGTGCCCCCTAACATTTGCACGTTTCACCCAAACTACCGAACTTTCTTGATTTTCTGAATTATTTACAGATCCTATACGAAAAAAACACGAGTCGTTTCATTCACTGTTTCGAGATGAAAACGAAAGATTCTCTTTTATTTTATTTCGTTTCATGTGCGTACTTTCGCAAAGAGTATTTTTCGTGGAAATGAATACTTAACATCGAGCCGCATACGGACTTCGTCTCGTTTGCAAATCAAGAACTTTTACATTACATTTCAGTCCTGTATTTACATTTCACTTTACTTAAACTTTTAAAATATTCAGATTATTATACAGAAAGTATCTTATTTTAAGTTTTTAATATTTAATATCAAAAAAAAAAAACATTGATTTATCGGATTGTGTGCTTATGGCAAACAATTTGGGGACATCTATCGGTGCCCAGAGTTTCTACCTATGTATTATATTATATCTATGTGAGCTATTTATCGAAGTAACTTCCATCACTTTTACATTTAAAGGTTAATTAATCTGTGCAATTTATAGGAAATACAAAATCGATATAGAAAATAGAGAAACTAAGGTACGGTAAACTACACGCTGAAAAAACGGAGGCATATATGTATAGGTTCGATTAGAATTCGAATTTTTTTTTCCAAAATTTCTCAACATTTATGATATAAAACTGTCTAAAATATATGTGACTTGCGAATGCACTCGAATCCGTACAAAACTTTATTCATCTCGCCTGTATCTCTCGTCAGTGGAGCGAAAGCTCTGGCCGCCTATCTTTTCCGATTCGCCGCATTCCACCCACGGCTACAGTATATTACCGATATATGTGCGAGTATGTTCGGTGCCAGCGTGCAAAAATTTTCCGATTCCATAAAAGCCAATCGCGTATGAATGTCGTGTAATGTCGCGCGGCGGTCCCAGGGAAATGAGGCTTAATGATACTGATAAAACTTTTCAGGCGTAAAATTGATTTGTGTGTCGCCTGGCAACACAGAACTTCGTTAATCGAATTTCAGTAGGTGAACCAAATTCGTTTATCTATTATCCTTGCGACTTGAATTTACGGGAAATCGAGCGAAAATCATTTTTCGCCCATTCGATCGACTTCTCGATGATATGCGTGTTTCTTCTCTTGTTTTTCAGTTGTAATTATTTTAAATTTTCAATATAAAGAGAGCCAAAATGTTAATTTACAAATACAATTTAATTTTCACAGTGACGAAATTAAATTGGACCAAAATAAATTTAGAAACTGCTTAAGTATTCAGCGCAAAATGACATTGCAACTATGCATACAAGTTCGTAGATTATGATGATTACATACAGCTTTAATCAGTGAAACCTATTTCGTTGGAAGCGTTGCGCGAATACGTAGGATAATGCCACGTGCACAGCGGTGCATATTTTCAAATGACGAAATTAACAATTCCGCATTGATCCTGATCCAATATCGGCCGTTTAATTGCTGTTCGTATAACGATCTGTCCAAATCCGACCGGTATTTGATTACGCGAGTCCTCTCTCGACAAACAGTTAACACTGAAACCGTCACCGTCATCAGCATCCCGCTGATTAATCAACAGAATTAATTGTAGAATTATCCACACATATAAATAAGTACGATTCGTATGATTTAATAATGATTTTGTTGTTTGAAAACTTTTCTCGAATCAGTGAAATGCGATTTATTTTTGTGCTTATTTGCAACGCGAAGAATATTCTGTTTGAGAACCTGTCGGAAAACTGTGGCTCACCAATAATGAAACCTAGGAAATGGAAATCGTCTTGCTAGAGCGGATGCCGAGATTGATTTGCAAACTATTTCCATTTGACGAAACTTAATTTCGATTTCGATACATTGAGCGGCTTAAACGCTCCGAACTCACACTATACAATTTCAGATATATACACTGTCGCAACTTTCACCCCTATTGTGTCGGTTCACCCGCACATAAAACTATCTCAATTTCCTAAACACTCGATAAATTTAGATTCAAAATCACTTTTCATTAAAAATTAACTGAATCCCTTGAACATTTCCAATCTGTATATATCGAATATTTAATAATAAATTCAGATTCATCTCGTTCGGAAGATTTGGGGCTATATTTGTTTGCATGTTCGAATAATCCTGTCGTATTAAGAAAGGGCTAAGCTGAAATATATATTGTTGTGTATTATGTAGCTTTTCCGCTAGCTGTTTGCACAGCTGTCCTTGCCATGTGCACGCGCTCCTAGCGCACTCTGTACGACCGGGTGTCGCTTTTCATACGATTTTCCAGAAAACTCATTTTTTCCAGCTTTAATATTTCATGTGTATCCTAGAGTCGATCGCATAAATATATTTGCGTTAGAAAATAGTCGTTTTTCATTTCCAAAGCAATATTTGTCCGGATACTCGACTTCACTTTGTGTCCATTTATTTTATTTCCAACATTGAAATTAATTTGCATCCAGATAATATCTATACGTCTATATGGTTTCACTCTGAATATAAATCAATTGATATTTAATGAAAATAAAATGATATCAGAATAACTTTTCTACGTGTATTTCATTAAATTAAATTGGTAACCCGTTTCGCCCAAATTAAAATGGTACATACGGTCAAACACATTCGTCGAATCGACCAACGATTGGGAATATGAAAGCGGCTTCGAACAAACATTTCGCTGGAATATTTCCAAACCTCATTCCAGTCTCGTTCGAAAGCCAACGAACGAGTCCTCTACGTGCAAAATCGAAAATTTCATTTGTGAAACCATTAATTTCTGAGCGGAGACGACTCATTTTGTTTTGCTTGCGAATTTGCGTAATGGGAATGGGGTCGAACACGTCCGCCCCGGAGAACCAGTCGATAATATCGTTCGACTTTGAATTTATTGTACCTATCTGACTTTGTTGGAATGCAAAACGATACGTGGTGTACGTAGCTGAAAATCCTTCCGAAGAAAGCTTAAAGTGCCCGTTGAAAATTTATAATGCTCGGTATCTGATCGAACTAACGCGCGAATCTCGCGGCCTGAAAAACGTTATCGTTTAGTCTAGTAAGCTTTTGATGCTACGTAATTTGGCTCCTGCAGAATTTTCATCTTAAGGTATTCTGTAAAAAAAACTAAGCAGCTTTAGTGGGTAGTTCAGTTCAGAGTTAACGGGCGGCGAATAGTGTCTGTAAATGTCAATTATTGCGTTCGTTATTTAGTACTTAGCGGACGCTTTAGTATTATGGCTTTTTAAGTACGGATATCAAAATTCGAAATGCACTTCTTCGATTATACAGCTATCATATAAAGTTTTTAAATAAGATAATACTTATTATATTTTTTTAATATTTTACAAATCAATCAATTAAATATAATATGATAACCAATCATAGTCGAATATTAACTCAAAGGGAGATATAATATTTCATGAAGTCACTTCCAAATGGCATCCTTTAGCAGTCTAGCAAAACGTTGGCACGGCTTCCTCTACGTTTATTTTTTTCGTCGAGAAAAAAAGACGAGGCGTTATCTCACGAAGCCATTGTCACCTTGGAAGTTTCATCCATTGTCTGGCCACCTCCGGTTCCGAGTTCCGGTCGAAGTATTAACGCGTTGAAGATTAACGGCACCGACTGCGCCGTTAAGGAAGTGAGTAAACCGGCTTCGGAGGGATGGAGTGTTGAAAATTTGCAAATTTTTAGCGCATTTGCATAATTGCCGAACTGCCTCCCCGGAGCTAATTCAATTTTTATTCAACGGTTCGAAGCGATTTTACGTCTTAACCCGTTTTCCAGTTATACGTGTGTTAGTTTTCCAATTGAAAAAAAATCAGTATGGTCTGATTTTTATTTTCGGTGAATTGTCGTTTTAATGATTCGTTACATCTTTTTGTCAGAAAATTTGATTTTTTTCGTGTGAAAGAAAGTTTTGAACAATGGAATAATTTTTCATACAATATTAAATCTTTTTATCTTTTGTTTAGAAAATTTTGTCGTTACGATTTGAAAAATCGAGTTTTCACTACGATGACCAGCCTTAATTCTTAATCTGCGATTATCTTTTTTTTTATCCACAATAAACAGAGATTTTAAATATTCCATTAATAAATAAACACATTACATAAAACATGTATATCAAAGAACGTAAAAGTATAGTAAAACACGTATATTCTTGCACCGTTTTCGAGTGGAACTTTTTGAAATTTATACGTCTATAAAAGGAGAGACAATCATAAATTCTTTTAGTATCAAGTCCTGAGAGTCATTCCGAAACAGCATCACAATACATAACCCGATCGTAGACGCCCATACTTTGAACTTTTTCACACATGAAAATTTATCTGAATCCAAGAAATAACCATCCTAACGGTTACGATACTAAATTCATAAAAACATTGTATTACAATACATATTTTTAATATTATAATACACTTAAGTTCTGATTGAAAGTCGGCGAAAAAATGGGCTGTAATGTAAGTTTTCAAATACACACTCACCACACTGAAATTTATATGAGGATGTTTTGTATATCGTCCCATTTTGGGAAACGCTGAACCACAAAATTGATAGCGGTTTCTATGGAACTTTCATAACTCATAACGGCGCTCAGAACTATAGTGCTACGTGGTACTGATGTCGGTGCGAAATCCAATTATTATTTTCCTTAGTGGCATAGCACCACGCCACGATACAAAAATGGTTCTCTTTTCTAGTAGTGTTGAGTATTTTTTTTCCCGCCAAACGATAATTAATTTTCACATCGACGATAACTCAATTCGACTCGTGCAAAATTAATTAGATTGGGTAATAATTGGGATCGAAGGGAAAGAGAGATAAACTCGTATATGAAGTTCAGCTATATGGGTCAGAAAAGGTGTTTTTTTTTTCTAAAAGAGGGATATTCTTCGTATCACCAATTGAGACGAACAAAATGAAAACTTTTTAACTTCATCTAATTTTATTTGATTACTACCTTATTAGCAATTAATACCGACTCCTTCTCAAACTTTATCCCATGAAATTTGTCACGAAATGAAAGTTAAAGAGATTTTTTATAGACGTTATCAAGTTTGAATTTACTTTAAAGTGAAAAAAGAGAGCTACTAAAATAGAAATTTCAGCGAGTTATTCAGACATATGAACGGTGGTACTAAAATCTATCAAATTTAATCGACACAGACAAGGGGAAGAATCAATTTATAAAAACCGTTTTTCAAAGCATTAAATCTAATTTTTCAACTCGAATATTCGAAAAAAATAATTGGGTGATCATATCAATTAAGAAAGAAACATGTTTCTCTCACCAGGATCCGATAGCACTCGAACTGGAAACTACCATTTCTTTCTATTATTTATCCTATGTAAGATTAAAATGGCGTTAATTTTACGCATTATAAAACAATGTCTTGATAGGAATCCTAGCTAGTTGGTTTCATACAGGTAATTCACATGTTAATGCTGATCGATTCTAGTGACATCTAGCTGCGTTCAGAGCTTCTACTTATCTACCTCTACCATTAATAACCAATATAAGATTGGTCTAGGAACTTACAATTCAACAAAAAATAAACTATAGTTACTAAACTCCCAAAAAAACCATTATAAGCGCCAAAAATAAAGTAGGGAACCCGACCAGTAGACCACCGAGGGAAATCATCTCGCATCGAGAAAAACGCGACCGGATTCAAGTTGCGACCGCACTAACGAACCGGCAACACTCCAACTCTAAAGAAGAGAAAGAGGCTTCGCTGAAAATCATAAATCGCCCTTTTCGCGTGCATAAATTAAACTCGATACACGTCGGGGCGTAGCGCCGCTAAGCGAAATCTCCACTCGGCGCTGATTTACGGTGGCGCGAATCGAATGCCGGACAACCGTAAATCACTCCGTAAACCGACCGCAGACTTTGTTCTATTTTTTTTTATATTTATTCTCTAGACTCACTCCGTGCGAAGTTTCGTTATTAAATTTTCGAAAGGATTCGAATCCCGGGCGGAGAGTGTTGCTTGCCGCGCGCCAGTTCGTAAATCGGCCTCGATTCCGTATTCGTTCGGGGACTTTTCAAAGGAGTCTTTAAAATTCATAGGTTTGATTTCTTTTCGCAATGTGTGTGTGTTTGCTTTGGATCGTTGTCTTTGATGCTTTTCTTTTGCGAGTCGATTTTGAATGTTGTTTTTCGGCGAGCGAGGCGATGTGTTCGTTGAATTATTAAAAATTTCATATACGGTTCTGAATAGGCGTCGTAAATCGAAAAAATGAGCTTTTAAAAAAAATGTGCATTTTATTGTTTTTGTGATGTGAAAAATTGCTTGTGTTGCAAAAAATGGCTCGGTGGGTATATTTTTTTTTTCAAATCTATAAAAAAAAACATAAAAGCGATCACAAGTTTGGGTGCTGAAAAGTAAAAGCATTTCATTTTCTATCGTTCGCAGAATTGACGGTTTTTAATACGTGATTTTCTCATGGAAAAAAATCGACAAAATCATTTCCACGAACTAAATTATCAATCAACTTTGACGTATTTTTTTCGTTAACGCCTTTTTTCTATTTCTCACTTAAATCTCGTCCGATCGATTGACTTCGTTAAGACTATTATTATTATACAAAGGAGGCGAAAGTTACTTTTTTTTGCCTTAGATGGTGCCGTAAAAATCTTTCTTTCGACAAAATCTGTATTGTCACGACTGGTAAGAGACGAGCGCACAAAAGACAGGAAAATTCAGTCTACTTTGGAGCTGAAAAAAAATATATGTATGTATATATAAAACGAAAAAAGCGAAGAAAAGCCCAATGAAAACAGGCGTCGTTCGGTAATTTTCGCAACTCTCATCAAGTATCCATTATTCAGACGAAGCCCGTATTCAATTGCAAAAGACTCAACAAACGATCACGATTGTATACTTTTTTGCGAAAAATTTTACATTTCCCATAAATGGACTCGTCAAAAATTACGGGACTTAAATTCGATTTTCCTAAAATAAAAAAAAAAGACAAAAACCACTTCGGTTCGACGCGCACAGCTTAACTCGTCGTCCTTTTTTTAACTTTTTTAATATATTTTTGAATTGTTCTTTCATTTCCAATATATTTTTTCTTTACGTCTTTCGTTTCAACTAGTTCTTCTCGCTTTTTTTCGTTCACTTGTACGACGTCTCTCGTGCGTCTTCAGTGAATAATATATTACTTGTGTATTTTCTTTTACTGAAATATCTTTCAGATTGTTCTCACTTATGAAAGCGTATTTGTTTTTGTGGAAAATTAATACGTATATAAAATCGGATATGATATTTATAAAAAATATAACAATTTTCATTTCATATATAGATACTTATACGCTTAGACAATTACTATAAATCAGACACATTTAACGATAATAACTAAACAAATCTGGTCGTAGACAATATTAATGTGACTATAAATTTCAAATATTTGTTTACACACAGTCGCGCATAATCCAAAATGACTTTCGCTACAGTTCAACAGCAAATGTGACTTTATTTTTATCGCAAATCGAACTTAAACCTTTCACAAATGAATAAAATATTTTAAAATTGAAAAAAAAACATCCAACGTTAACGTCTTCAACACTAAAACCAAACACCGTGTAAATTTGCACACATACAGGGTGTGTCAGATTAACGTTCGTCTCGGTCTTCCCGCACGCATTGTTTGCGGGCGACGCTCATAATGGATCTTGGCCGCGGATCTTAACCCCTTCGTCGCCGAAAGGCTCTCACCCTTAGACCCCATCAAATTAATCACTATTTCAAAACGGTAAATTTCAACAAACCACACTTTTATTACTCTAGCAATTCGACAATTTTATTATGATTTATTTTTATAAAACGATTTTTTCATGACTCGGAAGTGTGAAGCTCTGCCAAGGGGTTGCGTAGACTTTACTTCACCACCAGCACTGTGGTTCCCATTCTCCTTAACTCGTGGGGAATATGTTAATTTAGAGGCTTCGACCTAATGAAAACCGACCGCGTCGACTCTTCTCCCTCCTTCTTCAATTATGTATGTGTTATATATTTTGATGATGTATCTCGTTGCATATATGTGAATATATCGACCATTAAATGTACTGAAATTCGGTTTTAAAAATAAATCTTTAACGTGGAAATTTATATTCTGAATTTTTTATTCGTAATGTACGAAAATGCCGAGATAAAAATCATGAACGGGGTATATTAAACCTTCGTCAAAGGGATGTTTTTAAATGCGGCAAATTAAAAAGAACCTTAACATAATTAGCTCCGACCTCAAGCTTGCAATATACATCCGAAAAAATGTATACACAATAATTTATTCAAAAAGTAATTTCATCACACTTTGAAATTGGGAGTCGGCCGAAAGACAAAAAGAGGAAAACGAGAGACGGAGAGAAAGCCCGAGGCCGCACAGAAAATATGTAAATCAGAATCAAAAAGCTAGAGATTCGCCTTTTTTGCGTCAGATTTTTTATTTGTTTTTATTTAATTTCTTTTGTATAATTTTTAATTCCGACAGCGGCGGTGACGGCGCGGCGGCTAAAGAGTTAATACGTGTCCCCGAAAAGAAATATTATATCTTCCAACTTTCCTTATGGTTTACATTACGCTTTACGTTTCTCCGCAAGCTGCGTCGAAATTAAAACGAATGTAATCAAGCCCTTTTGATATTTGTTTTAATTTCGGCTTATATGTGCCGAACTAACCTTTTGTGCGCATACGCGTGGAAACTGCCGCAAAACACATAAACGACCACCAAACGAACGTTTTAAATTAAATAATATATGAAACGGCATGTTAATGTGCCGCAGCATTTAATTTTCATTGTTCTCAACATAGAAATCTGTTTGCTCGCGAATCTCACGACGAACTATAGACGCTCAGAACTCATTGAATCATATGGAGCTGAATTTTAAATTTAGTACTCAATCAGTTAATAAAATGAAAATGATCTCATTGAAAATGACATACAATATTTTTATAAATGAAATGCAAAATTTATAAAATTTGATGAAAACTCAGGAAAATCCCAGTTCCTGATCCCGATCATGCACGTTTAACGCGGACGCGATTGATCGCTATTAAATTCGCATTTACCATGTTATCGTTGCTGTTATTGTTGTTGTTGTTCCGGCATTGTTTGCAGCAGTAGGAAGACCATCGTTTATATCAATTAATTTGGAAATGAGCGATTGTTTCCCGGGAAATTCGCACGGCGGGATTCGCGCACAATGAGCATAATCAGTTCGGTTTGTGCGCTCGGATCCGACGTTCGTTCGCGAGATGAATGTTTGTTTGTGCGCATTCTATTCTGATGCTTTACAAATAGGGTTGTTTGTTATTTCGGAAAATTTGGCCCGTATCGGAACTGGTGCGTGATCGATACGTATTTCATTTCTTTCGTAGTTTTATCGCTGCTTTTGTCTATATAAATGATCGAAATGAAATATTAAATTCGATATTTTCCAATCAAAGTATTTCTGATGACTGAATTTCTTATTTTTTGCGTAATATTTTCTCACTGTACTACTAAATAACTACTAAATTTTCTGAATTAATAATTATAATATTGATCAATGTAAAAACAAGAAAAGTTTTTTTCTGCTGTAGCACCATAGCTTCAACCTGTCATGCAACGTAATAATGAGGGAAGCCCACCATCCCGCCTTTTAACTGCATCCCAACTCTATGTCAGCTTGTTAGGCCGGCCTAGTTGGGTACCAGCAAAACTAGGCGAAACTACGGGCGCCACATTTACGTTAACAGGGAACTCTACATTAAATCATTTTTAAAACTATCGCAAAGGACAGCTTTCCAGGGGGCATGCGGAATGCCAAGGAATCTAAGGATTCGCATTACGATAGGACGTCTCTTCGTTTGCATACTTTTTCATCAAACTTACGAAAATCTCTAAAGGCGGAAAATGAGGAAACTAGGTCGATTGTAAGTGACATTGATAGCATTTTACAGAATATTTTCATTACAAACCTACATATGTATTCTTCGCATAATCGAAAAAAAACTCCACCCATTCAACAAACAGCCAATTCAAATCGCCACGTGCGTCCTTCGATCGTACACAAAAATACGCAACACAGCCGTGACCTCGAACTACAAAAACGAAACGACTCGAAATTCGAAGATTCCGAACCGATTGTGCCCGACACGTGCACCACGTCGACTCCTCCTCGACTCCTCCTCGGCATCGGCAATTTCCCATTTTTCGAGGGTTCGTCGACCCACTAATAGCAGTCGTCGTCTTCTCCATCTTCGTCCAGTAATCCGGGCATTCCGTCTTGCCCGTTTCGGGAAGCGGGGAACCGACGGGATTTAACGGGAAACGTGACGTCCCGACGCGGACGGGACTTAATCGACGGTCGGGATACGCGGGCGAACTCGCCTTCGGATGGGAAAGCTCACTTTTTCAGTGCCGTCTGTGTAAATCGAGACTCGTAAGTCTGGGACATTGTGTTGTAACGGTGTGGGGGGGAAATTGTGTCAGTGCGATGCTGCGTGAGGGTCTGATGCGGGATTTCTGTGCTTAATTCGAGCGCATTGTTACCGCGTCATGACTCGAAGCGTTATGAGTGTCGAAGATATTTGATATGCAGTGAACCCACCTATGTATAATGTCGAGATAGTTTTCATGTTATAGAGGGGAAATTTTTTCGAATGTATTTTTAGATTTGATGGAAATCATTAATTCGAATATTGTCGTTTACATCTATGTATATAAGTAGTAAAAAAATACTTGAATTCATTAGTGGTATAAACTGCAACATCGTCTATTTTTCTTAAAATTTAATATGTTTACTATATTTCTCGATTTAAATGAATTTAAACATAGTCAATTAATAATATAGTCAACATACATATACGAGAATATTTAATTTATTAAATATCATTTTAACAAAAATCTGTCAAAATTAAAACCATTAACTTCAGCTACATGAGTCATTATACGTTTCATTCATTGTCACTTTGATGAAAAATCCTTTTCGGAATTTGTATAATAGAATTATCTAAAGTGTTAATAATATTTCTTGGAATCCTTTTCATAATACGAATCCGACATTGTAACAAAATACATTTAATAAGAATCGAAAATTTCAACAGACAGCATTCACAAAGAAGCGATCGACTCGATAACAAGCATCAAATCCGCAACGTCGAACATACGAAACGCGCGTAAATCAAAAAACGAACCGGCTCTATTCAAAACGGATTTGTTGATACTTTTTCGAGGAAAAGCCGCAATCGCGATACTACACGCACTCAATGCGAACACTAGTTACGTACACGGTTGAAAGTCGGCCACTTTTTTCGTAACAGAGCTCACGCCACTCAACGGCAGACGTTCCGAGGACGAGCAGAAATAAAACGGAAAAAGCTTTATTTTTTCACAACATTCTCGTCGGAGGGGGGCACTCTAAACGAGTACCGAAAGCGAATTAAAAAAATTCCGTGGCCACACGATATAAATCAGTCGGCTCGTCTGTTGGTCACCTGGCGGTGACATCGCCGCCGCCATAAAACCGCTCACCACTAGAAACGTTTTTTTCGAAGGCGTTTTTTCGGTTCGTATTTAACATTTTTCACGTGCGTTTGTGTACGTGTGTATTGCGGAAAGCTTGAAGCGCGCGTCGCCGATGAGGAGTCGCGAAAGCGTGAACTTTTTCGTTAAAAAATACAAAATCAATTTGGCCAACTTTGCCGATGCTCATACAATATGTAGGTGCTTCGGGAAAATTTGCTACTCTACTATACATACACTGTACGATCGATTTGCATATGAACATTATTATACGAACGTGTTAGTGTGTATGCAAGAAAAAATGTATGAATGTTCGCGTAGGCTTTTCGGCAATTTTGCGGACGGAAAAAATTCTAAACATCGTTACCGCCTACAACTTTTCCATATAGCGAAAAGTTATCAATACTACACTTTTTATGTATAAGGTTACTGGTGAAAAATATTACGGTTTTACGAGGAAATTCGGTCGAATCGAATTTTCTCTTTGTACAATATTTATCATCATCACTGATCGTGTTATCCTGATTAAGTCGCTCTGATGAACAATAAATTATACAATATATCTAACTAGTACAAGCAATAGTAATTTGGGTCTAATTACGGTCTATGCTATCAATACTATTAATAATAATGATGACAATAATGAAGATAATCTGATACATAGATTACCTGGTGAGCAGATTAATAAAAGCTATCAATATTGCGGTGTATACAATCTAATAGAAAATATAAATTAATTCGTTTGATTTAATTCAAATTATAATATATGCAAATATTCACAAGTATTTAGAGTGGATCAAATTAAAATCACGCAAAACTTTCCGAAAGCCAATATCTTTCAACGTACGCGAGCTTTCAACGGCTTTTCAATTTATACAATCTCAACAGCTTTTAAGAGTCCGAATAAGCTTCGGTCGATTAAAATTCCAATAAGCGGCTGCCCCTCGTGGAAATTTAAAAGGCAACCGGCCAACTTCACACACCCTCGAAACCTTTAACCGGGCAAATTTGTAAAACATCAAACCGCACCGCGCTTATGTGCACAGCACAGAGGGGCGCGAGAACTCGTGGCCTTAACTGCGAAATGGAGTATGAGGGGGGTCGGTCTTTTGTGAGAATTAAACGCGGTTAATAGTTTGCGAAAACAACCCTTTGTGTGGGGGTGGTGCGTCTCGAAAAATGAACACAATCCCCGCGTGCGCAAACTAATTAGTTCTTCGGCCTAATCCGATTTGGCTTCGTAAACCGTGGTCAAACGCGCACAAATACGCGAGAGCGGTCAAACTGAACACACATGACGACGCATAATGGATGCGAATTATCAACACCGTCGTTGTCGGAAATTCGATTTGGTACTGCTTCTCCTAATGCGAATATGTATGCAGATCGTGTTAAGTCTTCGCGAAGCTGAGTGCTTGAACGTCTCAGAAATTTTCTATGCCAATGATTTTTTTTTTCGATTGAGTGAATTTACTTTGTTTATAATCAATTTCATAGAAATACATATGATTATTGAAAAAATCAAAGAGTACAAGTGTTTTCGATAAAAGCGCGCTCAAAGTCGAAAATGTATTGGGAGGAAGTCGAATAATTTGATGATATATTTCGGCACACGTTACAAATTCGTTTATATCCTTTTGCCACATATAAGCTATTCTTATACGTAACTCAATTTCGATAAAATTGTCGCTTGTGCTCTTTGACCTTTTCAGTTGTCATATATAGCTAGACGATAATGCAGCGTTTATCCATACAAAGTTGATTCAGTACACTTGGGATATCTGAGTTCTAGTTATGTCATGTCCTAGCAAGAGTCACATGTCGTTTTTCTTAAGAAATTAATTGTAATGGAGAATTGATCATTTCTTTTGAATATTTAGACTCATGAAACGTATTTATTTATTACTTCCTCGAAAGATTAACATCCTCCTTATTGTTTCGATTAATGTCGATCGATTTAGCGACACCTATTGCGTGCACTCTTACTTATTCTCTGAAGTCATATCGCCGATCATTTCACTACTTCACTTCAAATTCGAATGACATCAGTCGATAAATTGTGTATTGAAATATGAAGCAATACTTTTATGAAAATAAAATAAAAATATCATACCTTCACAACTTTTAAAAAGTAATTTGTTGCTTCACTGAAGCGCAAGTTGGGATGTAGCTCCACGCGGCGCGAAATCGTCCGTTCTCACATTTCTCGATTCACATTTAGCTAGCTGAATAGTTGAATGGTTTGTAGAATGCGATCGTAAATTGTACGGTCGTCATTTAATTCGGGATCGTTATGGCCTGGGGTCGTTAGCGACCCCCTTGCAAATAAGCGAAACTTTGAACGAACGGTTTGTGGTTTTCATCACGCGGATTACGACTGGTTTCCCATACGAAACGAGATGAAAAAGCTTTAAGATGAACATGCTAGGAAAAGTGTTTTCTACTATATACAATATATCTAGAATATTATAAATAAATTATTTTTTTCTATTTATTTATTTATTGTTTACTTTTACGTTAACATTTAAATAAAAATGTTTATATTAGTAAAATATATTTTTGAAATTCACCGCCTTGAAATTTACATCATCACATTATTCATGTATCAGTCGTTACAGGAATTATTTTCAACGTGTTTGGATATGTATGAATTTCAATGAATTTCATAAGAGAAAATGTTGAAGCGTTGTTTCGTTGAAATTCATCGGTAGATTTTTTTTCAGGCACTGAAAAGAGCCGCTTTCGATGGGATTCAAACGTAATATTAATATGAGCCTTTGGCGAGCAAAAATAGGTCAATTTTTATGTATGTATGCGTATGTAAATTTTATTTTTCGGTGATGCCGATCAAAAAAACGTAATTGAAAAAAGAGCGGATAAAAGCTTTACATACGATACTGTAACTGAGGGTATATTAATGAATACATCCACATACTTTAATTTCGCTTTTTTTTTCAATCAAATTATTTTATTTCATGATAAATACCAATTTTTACTTCGGCGCATTAATTTATTTATAGATTCGACTTATTGCTTAATCACACATTTGCGTGCTAATTAAATTTCATAATGTCAATAAATTTTCATTATAACGAAATTGAGTAATCAACTCAAACAACGAACGTCTTAATATGAAATATTTCATATATTTTGCAAAAAACATACAATTTTCATTAAAATCAAAAAATTATTCAACTTATTATTACAGACTCATTTCAAATTCATCAATCCGACCTGAAATACCTCAAATCGACCAACGGAATCGAATCCCGATTCGGTCGCTGAACTCTTCAGACACACACCCTTACAAACACTAAAAAACACGCACTCACGTGACAATATATAAATATATATATCCTTACACATATATTACACTAAGGGGTCAGGTCAGGGCTGCTCATTAGCGGGTCCCCGCGGGGGTCACCGGCTAATGCCCAAAGTAAACCGGCGCGCAACTTTTTGCCGAACAACCGCAATAACCGGGCCCGGAATTATTATGTCGTGCGACGAGGTAAACGAGCTCTGATAAATTCGTTCTGTGCTGAAAATTTTAATGTCTACATACCCTTCCGTGTGCCCTGTTCGGATTTTTATAGTGTCTTTTTTTTCACCCGGGACACTTCAGATCGGAAGCTGTGTTCTGGCGGAACGGGTCGAGTGCTAGCGAGTGCGCTTCAACAGACGTTCGTTTTAATTGTATTGCGATTCGTTTTTTTTTTCTATTGTTTATTATTGGCCATTTTTATATAAAGATTCATACATGATCCATTTATTAACTCGATTAAGCAGAAAGCCGAAAAAAAATAAAAATAAAGACTATTCGACTATAGTACTGTAATATACGACAAGTACTGTAACATTAAAATCTCATTTTCGTTAGGAAGTGGAGTTAGTCATGATTATCTCTGAACTACTCATATTTCATTTTATATTATCTGATTTTATTTGTTCGATTTTTTTTTGTTTTCGAGCAAAATCTATTTCGTCAATCGATCGAGTGAATTGATGAGATATTCTCAAATTTTCCACTTTGCAAACTTCATTGAAACTGATTTGTTATTAATTTCGAACTGAAAATTTCATCTGTTTCTTAGAATCCCATTTGTATTATTCATTTACCCACACACAGTTAACTGAAACGAGCACGTCAGTAAATTAAGGCTGTCTTTGGGTCATTTACTTTAGAATTCGTTGAATAGTTGAAACTTCTATCGACCTGTCGGCACGGAGAATTCCTCTAAGGATTCAGATTCCCAGTAACGATGACTTCTATTTTCATTCCAGTTTTGCGATATTCTTACGTAAAATATATATGTATAATATATTCCAACAATAAAAATATAGTGTAGAGTTTTTATTATTGTTGAATTACTTAATCTCAAATTTTATCTGCGTCTAGTGGTGGAAACAACCGTCATACATATTCGACCATCCTATTTTCACTTACCTCATAACATTCATTCGAATCAACCAACATAAAAATTATCATCAAATAAACTACCCAACTTCAAATGAAACAATAAAACAATCCGAACTATACATAGATACATAAACATTCAATCCTATCCATTACCCAAGATCGACCGGCCTGAATCGAGCTTCGCAAAATCCACCACATTAGAAAGACATTCAATTTAACGAATCCACCTAATACATAATAAGGGATAAATCACACGGACCAAGACCAAGTCTGCGGATTTGCCAGATCCACGAAGGGCCGACGAAACAAATCGAAACGGATCTTCCCAGTTCCCATCCTCTAACCTAACCTAACAGTTGCGTCACTACGACGAATCATTTGAGGACCGCAGGTTTTATCACTGTCCATGATTGATTAATTCATTTTCGCCTCATGTTTGCGCTATTGTTTAATACTGTGTGCGAAAAGAATAAGGGGGCGCCGCGTAAAAGTGATTTATCGCCTTATTTATTTGATTAATAATCGTTCGTTCGAGACAAACTTCGTTCGTGTGATTTTTCCTCAGATTTTCGCTTTTCGTGGACCATTTTCCGCCTAGATGGTTTTTCGATCGCGAAATTAATTTTTCTTCCCCCCCTCGGTCACACCTGATTACGCAGCTGGAAGTCGTTACGTTCAATATTCATAAAAGGACGAGCGCCCGCAATGGGAGAAACTTCGATTTCGTTCGAAATCTTTTTTTTTTCTTCCTTTTCCCTTTTCGTCGTAATCAACATCGAATGTTAATGGAATTACGTGTATACGTCCTGTTTATTTTGTTTCGTTTACATTATAGATATATTTGTATGTATGTATGTTGTATTTTGTATGTGCGTAGATATTTTTAGATTTTTCTATATGGTTTTATGTTAATACTCTATATTTATTTATGGAATAAGAAAATAGATATTTATTTTATGTATTCGAAATTTATTTTAAACACATAATATGATATTTTTTCATAATACGTATTCATAAAATATAAATAATAATTTTACCATTATCGAAATCGGAATATCATTTTCATTGGGAGAAGCCTAAGTCTTTTTAATATTTTTTTTTATAATTCCATTTTCATTTTATATATTATTTACTGATTACATTCTTAACTAGAATCTTTCGAAAATTTGAATTGAAATTCTTTACGTAATATTGACATTTAGAGGAAAGAAAGAAGGAACTTTTGATGTCGAACGGTCGAAATGAGCAACAGACAACATCAAAGAATCGGAATTAACTTTCGTTTGCGATTTGAAAAACAAATAAAAACTCTCAGGAGGGAAAAGAAAAATAAAATGCGAATCCAAAATTAAGGCAAACCCAACCGCAAAAAAAATCTGAATTCAATTGAGCATACACAATTAGAAGTGAATCGCGAGATTTCGACGTTCTGAAACTTTTCACGCATAAAATAGCTACTGATTGAAAAAAACTTTGAATAGCCACCAAAAGACGCATAAAAATATAATATTTTTACAAATTCGATTTAAAGTTTGAACAGTACAAAGTTTTCGATATACATTAAACGGTTAAATACAGCGAACAAAAAAAATTAAAGCGAAACGCGTTGGTCTGAAAAGTTTTTTGGTGGATTTATCACAGTTTTCAGTCTCTATTTATTTATTAGGACTTTTTTTCATCCTTCACTGTAAATGATCGTTTTCTCTTTTTATTGCGACTCAAATGATCCACTTGACATATTTTATTAAAACGTTTTTGTTACTTTTCACAAAAGGACTAATTCAACGTCGACGTTTTCGGTTTATCGCATTTGAAAAATTTCAACCGCGCTTTTAATTCAAACAAACTTTTCCTGTTTGAATCTGTGAAAACTTCAGGTACATTTCATTATTTCAACTAAAAGTAAGTCGTTAGAATCCAACAGACATTTAACATATACATATGTAGTATTACGAATCCGTTTAATGTTCACAAGTGTGAACCGTTTAATAAAACTTCGGATTTGTATTCCATAAATTACACATAAATAGCTTTTTTTATTGCTCGATGTGAAAGAGTCGCAAATATACGATTTCGCCATTTTTACCGAATTTATTAATGAACGATATCCATTTAATATGATTTACAGGATAATACATTACTAAACAACGCATGTTTACATTAGATATTTTTTTTTTAAAAATTTTAAAGAATGGAGGCAAATTGGTACCCGCTTCAGTAGACATGAAAGTCGTGTCGTTAAGTGGAACAATACTCACTATTGTAACAAGTTTCAGATATCGTTGTCTTGGAGATAATCAAACATTATATTAGCACTTCTATATAAAAAAAAATGATATTTTCATATTGTTTATGCGTTATTATTCGATAAAGACGGGTAATTACATATGTATTGCATTTTCGATTATTATCGATCCGCGATAACAAGTCACTTATGACAATTACTTTAATTGTCGCGTTTTATCGATAAAAATTTAATTACCGGATGCGATAAGCGAATTTAGAATAATAGATATATTTTTTTGTATGTTTTTTTTTTCACTGTATTATGACAAAATTACAGTTCTAATATCATAAAATAATTTCAATTATATTCAAAATAAACTAACGATAAGCAAAATAAATTTAAATTCAAAATCCACATTACAAAATGAAAAATATTTTAAAACCACTTGGCGAAACTAAACCTACATTTCAAATTTATCTGACGTTATTCCGCAAGTGTATTCATCCATCCGTCGAAAAGCTGGAGAGACAAAAGCGACGTTTTATTATCTTAATGAAACGAACACTTATACAAACATTTACAACACAGAAAACAAACCCGAGCGTAATGCGAAAATAAAAACGTAAAAAATCGCAGCTACGTGCGCGACGCCAATTTCCACGTGAAAAGCCCACGAGGAAAACGCGGAGTAATCCTCTTATGTGACCGGAGGAAAAGCACCGGAAAAAGAAAACACGAAAGCGGCTGAAAACCGGTCGAAAAAATACGGTCAGAAAAAACCGGTCGAAAAAAACTGTGGCCGTTCGTTATGAGCACCATCCGTTACCAAATTAAAATGGCCGCGGTGACTCGGTTCTATGTCTTCATTTGGTGGTTTCGTGATTTTTCGATTTGTTTCGTTTCACTAAATAAATAAATATATGTTTATTATATTTCTAAATGTTTTCAAATATGCTTGTTTCCAAGTTCATACATTTTTTTTACTTTCGCGGTTTATTCGACAGCCTTGAATTTTATTGATGAATGCAACTTTAATTATTTTCATTACATCAATTTATCACGTGTTTAATATCTGAAATTGCGAAAACTGTTTATTTAGGTTTATTATTTATATATGAGACGTTCAGTTCAGTAATCATGACTTAATTCACTTTTGAAAAAAAAATTAGATTTAAATATCAAAGCATTTTGTATAGTCATAATTATGCGGTTAAATTTAACCACCGTATTTCGTTTATTTAATAATGGATAATCATTTATTTCAGAACCCATTTTAATTAATTTTATACTCGAATATAAATTGACCACATTTGTAGCTTATTTTAAACAAAATTTTAATAGTAATAATATCTAATATATTGAATAATTGGGGAAATTACGAAAAACGCATTGAACACGTTTGATCGCGTTTCTCGACTTCTTGCTTAATGGAGTTAGTCTTATTTTGGTCTAAACAGCTCATATACACGAATTCACTCAAACGCATAATAGATTAGATACAAGTTTAAAATAAAATTAAAAAATAACATTATATAGTACACAAATTCTTCTAAAATTTTATACAACGAAAATCGTACAAGCACTGTATCATATAGATCTCATTCATACATTTTTGGAACATATGCATAAGTCACTTAGTAAAAAGCATATCACATAATTCAAAAAACCCACAATATTTTCCGAATATTCAAAATATGCGTGGGGTGCGTACACCGAGGTTTCGAGGCCATTAGAAAACATAGTTACTTTATTGCCGGTGCTAAATCAAGTTTTTATTGCGCAATACTCGCCCTACAAAATGCGCTCTGAAACTTCGTATCGTATGTCGGATTTTGCGAGTTTCGCTCTCCGCATGTATGCGGCCTGGATTTTTTATTTATATTTTTTCGCGTCGGTGCCGACAAAATTATTAAAATTTATTTTCTTCTTTTTTTACCAGCGGAAGAAATGAGGGGGAAAATCTCGCGCTCGAGAAAATATTGCCGAACGAACGAAAAGTGAGTTTTCCGGGATACGGGTACCTATTTGATGCGAAACGATTTTAAATTCTTTCAAAAAATGCAACTATTTTTTTTCATACTAACTCTATTCAAAATGTTCATATAATCGCCGGTGGTAAAATTTTGTTATAGATTTAACTATTCGTACTCTCAGTAAATCAATTTCAACCAGATTTCCTACTATGGGTATAGTAATTCGATAAAGAACACAATACAACCTGTTTCTCTGTTTCTGACACTATTGAATATTCATTCGAAACTGAATTTCAGTACTATAGTCGAAAAGTCACTCTTTTTACATGCAATCCTATTTCTGAGCATAATGCTGACCTATATCCATTGACATGAACTATTAGATTAAATGAATGGAAATATATATGATTTTTTATTTATATTTTCAAGAAAATCTTTTGAGCTTTTAACTCGTAAAAATATTTCAAACTATTATATGAACTCCTGTACAAAAAACACGCACCGAATCAGAACCGAAACTCGCGCACGGCTTAACTCGCAGTTTTCTTCCGACGAAGAAAACAAAATTTCATCAGGAAACAAAAATAAAGTTTTTCATACGTGTCTATATACGCGAAAGTTGTAGAAAAAAAAGCTTTCTCGTATTTATTTTTCGCATTTACTTACAAAAAAACGTTGAAAAAAAGTTTTTCTTTGTGCAATCGTTGCGATTCCGTAATTTACTGCCAGTGATCCTGTTGCGTTCTCTTGTTCTCGCAAGGCATGTTCAGATCAAATATTTATACGAAGCAACCTTGTGTTTTGTACATATATATTTTTCATTCGCTCTCGTTCCTTTACACAAAGAGGTGTGCAGAAAAAGCGACACTAAATTACCTCGAACCTCATAAAAGACCACGTTATTTTTCGGTCGCATTGTAAAAATTGCCCCCGCGTGATGTATAACAAGCTTTCACGTTTTTCGCTTACTGTTGTGACTAAGCGATTCCGTCCAAATGGGACTGTCTTGATTTTATGATGCTTTTTGTTTGCAGTTAAATGTACTTTTTTCAAGGGCTGCCAACCGCCTTTGTTGTTTTCATTCCTAAGTGACAGCTATATTTTATTTAAAGTGTGATACAACGTGTCGTCTTTTATTTATCACATTGTTCATAAAAAAGTATAAAAATTATTCATAACAAAATAAAATCATTTTTATAATGCGTTTTATCAATGTACCCTAGGGTGAAGAAAAGGCATATTTATGGCGTGATATTTTTCTCCGCATATGCTGGACCCTTCTTGTAGATAAGTCCGATACAAAATATGGTCACCCTTGTCTACAAGGTTTCGAAGTCTAGAAGCTATATGCTATACTCATAAATGGTTTTGATTTCGGGTTTGTTTTCTCGAATAGACGTCTGTCTTGTGCACGCGGTTCACCACTGTGTCAATAATAAATGTTTGCGAACGAGTCTCGCTTTACTCACAATACATATTCATCGATGATACATTTCTACTCGATACCAATTTATCAATATTCCATTGCGTGCAATGTACTGTCGCATGGTGTGTCTAACAATAAGATATTCGATATTGCTCGTGAGTTGGATATTTTCACTCACAGATTGAATCGATAATGTTATTTACCTTTATAATATTATAAATAAGTAAATAATTTATTAAAACCTCAAAATATTTAAAGAAGATTGTATTGTACGTGTAATTATGCTTCACTATTCATTTATATTTCATTCCATCATTTATCACAGAAATAAATTGAAATTATAGATGACAAGTGTTTTTGAAATAGCTTTATCATTCATGAATAAATCCAATTGTGCGATATACTATTTTCATGTAAATAAATTCATTATATTACATATTTAGAGCTCAACTTTACTAAATGCAGTCGTTCAAATAATGAATGACTATGGAATAATTGCTGAAACTCTTTCATCAATCAAACTCAGTTTGCAGTAGATTTTGACGTATTCTATGCCAAGTCATGTCGATCTTTATGCAAATAAAATATATATGTATAATCAAATAAAAGAATTTTCGAGCTAATCTCAGTTTGTTTTACGTGCAACAAAATCAAACGAAAAAAACTAGTAAAATGAAACATTAATTCAAAGATATTCTATGATTTAAAGGGCATTTATATATTGTTACTCTACGGATTCAATTAGGTTATGTTAGGTATTAATTTCGTTTATACATTTGAGATTCGATTAGGTTTAATTAAACATCTCGTCAACTAGATAACAAAACAATAAAAAGCAACCACCCAACCATTTATTTTTCATACAAAAATGTTCGATATCCAAAAAACAAAACGCTCGGCCAATCTAACCTCAAAATCAACCGCAACCAACACACGACCCAACACCATAAATTCGCCCACTCATTAACTCGCCCTTTATCAAATTCCACATGCATACGCAATCGAGCTGCATACGAAACACGGGGAATTTCACCCCCAGGTGATTAATCTAAGCCTCCCCATCGCCCCGAAGGTTTTTGCCCGTGAAATATTCACCTGCGGTCGAGCTGCCCCAGGTCCTTCGCTTTTTTCACGGGCCCAAAACCCCGATCCGGCCCTGGGCCCGACACTCCATTTGCGAAGTTTCTTTCCCTCCGCGAACTTGATGTACTGTGCCTACTGTGTCGGTTACGTTGAGTGGCCTGCGTAAAAACGCTAAACGAGCTTTGAAAGTCGTGTATTAGCGAATTTTGTTTGGTTCGTTTAATTTTTGGATTTTTTTTTTTTTTTGTTTTGTGCGTCGGTGAAACGAGTCTGTTAACTTAATTTTGAAGATAATTTGTTTTTGAGTGGGTCGTTTTGGAATTGGTATTTATTGTTGAGTCAGTTGTTTGCAATAAATCGACGATTTCATAAGTGAAAGGGATTTAATTACATTTTCTTAAATATTCCAATACATATTTTTCGTTAAATCTTTATTCCGATAATAGCATCAACATTAAACATTCACTAGTAAACGGATGCAACTCCAAATACTGATTAATATTTAAACAATTATCGTTGCAGCATCTGCGGGTCACTGTTTGGACAAATTTAACTGCGGGTTACTGAAGTTTGTACGAATTTAACTTCTCCTCCCATTTTCAAAACTATTTAAACTCAATTCAAAACCTGTTCTATCGCAGCGTTACATTATCCAAAACTAAAACAATATGATTAAATTAAATTTTATTACCGATCCGAATGCATTCGATTAATAATTTCCCAGCTGCAAAATTTCATAACAACACCACTCAACATCACAAACTTCGCTGCAAAACTTAACTACACACCTGATCGAACCAATTAACGACCTGAACACAGCTAGAATAACAACAACAGAACCTCACACACAACTGGAGCAACATCACACGATCTTCATCGTTCGAACTTCGACCTGCACTAATCAACCGCCCGCTTCCTGAAAGTTGGAGAGCCCAGAAGCGGAGCGATAATTTCAAGTGGGGCTGTCACCTATCGGCAGCGAATAGACAAGGCCTCCGACAGAAGCCGGCACCCATTGTCATGCTAAGTATCTGGTCTGTCTGGCCATTGTTCGCGACTACGGCTCCGCCATCCTCGGGGAATAGAAGCAGTGTTAATTTACACCTCTACAATCCTGATTCGTGATGCGACCGAACACGGCTATCGGTTGTTAGTTAGGTTAGATGTTAGGCTAGACGATGGGGTTCCATTTTAAGTTTCGATTTGACAAATCTGTTCGACAGTATTTTTCTAAGCTCGTGCGATTTGATGGTGTGGATAGAATCACTATATGCATATGAAAATGTACGTACATATTTATGTACTTTATAGAATCAATCAAAATTATACATACATGATCAACATAAGCTACGTTATTAGTTATTACAATTCGATAAATTCATTCTAATGAAAATATAAAATATAATATACATACATATTTATATATTTTCTGGTAATCAGATACACTTGATCTCTGATACTTTTATAAAACATCCGAAATTAAACATGCTTGTTACACAACCGAAAATAATCCGATCATAAATCAAGTATTTTTCAAAAGCAAAATTGCCAATCCACAAGCACCAGAACGACCATAAAATCGAAAATGAAAAAATAAGATTTTTTTTAAATAAATCGAACATCCAGCTATCAAAGCACGGTTCCAAATACCATTGAACCGCAAACAAGTGATTTATTGTCCAGTGCTTTGACGAGCGAAATAAATTTTCCAACGATCTCCATTAGTCAAATTTATTAACGGAACTACAAGACAACGAGATCGTGCAATAACATTTCGTCAAATCTATATAAACACATATTCATAGTACATGTATTCATAAATGCTTCTATTCGTAATATGCAATGTTTATGAGCAATGAAAATACAGAATTGATCTAATGTAATATACATACATGTACCACGCTGCTACCCGATTATTTAATTACGATGTATGCGATTACAATCGATTCCCTCATTAGATCAAAATGAAAATTTCTGTATTTTCAGTGAAATCAAATTCCATATTCAATTTCATTCATTGATCATCAAATATTTATTCATCGTTAATGATATTCGTACAAATCATAATATTATTTCATTTGATTTGAACAAATTACGATTCAGTCTTCACAATATTATACAATCCAAAGGATATCGATGAATTATTTTATGTATGTATGATTGTATGTACATATGTATGAGCTAAATATTTAATATGTTATTATGTAAAGAATTCAGAAAAAAATGGTTAAACTTGATATACAGTATAGCAAATAACTTCATATTTCCAGTACATTTGTGTAACCAAATTATTTCATTTTAGAATTGATTTTCATCATACGCTTATGAGCAATATGTTAATTTAGACGTATAATAAAATTGATAAAGCTTCATAAATTTGATGAGCAAACATTGTGGTAAATAAGCTACGTACATATTTTGTTTCTGAACGCAAGTTCGCGTATATTAAGCACAATAAACAAACAGAGCGATGAGGAAGGACGTGACATTTCATGATTTGAATTTCAATGAGATGTTGATAAGAAACTTTGATGACGTCTTTAGTAATGTTTTGATACTGTGCAAAATACACTTTTGAATCATTCAAATAGTGAAGAGTCCTTTACGGCGCGATAAGAATTTCAATGAAAAAATATTCATCGCACATGTATAATACGATGCGATATAATCTTGATTAATTTTAATTTTGAACGCGAAAATTAAGCATCTTAATCTGGATCAATCGCCATGTTTTTGTATGCGCAACCTGTAAGCGGACACATCCGTCGATTTATCACATTTTTCAGCCGAAGAAACGTACATTTCGCACACGCCAATGTGGATAATAAGCTCCATTTCATATTTATGAAATATTGATAGATGGCCTATTCATCATCACGTATCACGACCCATCGTTCGCGTTATAAATCACTGCTAAGCCGCAACGAATTCCCATTCCCGCCCGTAAAACGCCATTTCGAATTTGTGATAATACAAACGTAAAATTTAATGATATTCGTATTGAATATTTTGATGCTTTATTTACAGTGCGTATAAATGTTTGGATGAGTGCTTTTTGTTTATTACGATTTTCAAACTCGAACAAAATTCGCTCATAGAAATACATAATGATGTGGCTATTACGCTTTTTCACTAGCTCGACCGAGATTGATCGTGCCTTTCACGTTAACGTATCATTAATATATGCGGTTTCTGTTTCGAGTGCGTTCACGAAATTGAAACTCTAATGCGTATTTTCACCAAAAATAAAATAAAAATTCTTAAATCAGAATCAATACTTAGATTTTTTTCAGAAATCCCAAGATTTTTTTCCATTAAAGTCGAAGAGGACTAATCGCGAAATAATGATGTATTGCGCGAAACAAATTAATATACTATCGTAGCAGAAATAAATATATGAATTTTATTCTGATATCATTTCATAGCTCTGAACATATATTTGTGTATATTAATTAATAAATATAAACTTTTTACTATGATATCTGATATGCTTAAAAAAATCCCAATAATACCTATTATCAATAGAAATTATTATTATTTAATACCAAAATTCTATTAATTACAGCTTCAAGCTATTTGTGTAATCTTAGAATGCTGTAGGCTTGAATTATATTTTGAGAAATCTGTCAATCATTCTAATTATAAAATATATCATGTTAACATGAAAACCTCTTTGAGATGTTTACATATTACATTCATCGAAACATTTTGTCTTCGTATATATTCATGTCTAAAATACGTTAGAGACATTATTTGTCAATAACGCAAAATAAGAACTAACAGTTGACGACTCAACCAATTTCCTTTAATGGACGGCTACTTCGCCGGCCTTCCTATTGAAGCGGCCGGCTTTAATTAAAGCGCACAGAAAGGACCACTCTACAGACGCCTTTTCTGAAAACTTTAATTTTTTTTTTCAGCAAAAAGGGAAAGGAAAAGGAAACGAACGTCGTGACCACCGCAAGCCATCCGGACAGATTCGGTTAACTGTCCGTGCAAAGACCGCTAAATCACCAAAGGTTCAGCAAATACACTCGGTTCGAACTATATTTTCCGTATAATGAATATAGGAAATCAGCAATTGACAACTATGTCTTTTTTTTCAATTCGTGAGATTTTTTCATATATCATAATTTCGTACAGATTCTTCTCTTCATTTCAGTTCTATATACCAAAAATGGTCGGTCTATTTCATAAAAGGTTGCTGATGGCTGTAATAAAGTGGACCTATCTACAGATAGGTCGTCGGTGTTTGTTCGAGTTCGGTCTATGGCTTAGTGCTTAACTGTGCGAAAACTTCTGGTCTGGTCAACTGCAGGGCCGTATCGGAAGGAACATTGCATTCGGGACGTGGTCAAGCATACTTAATTACAGTGGCAATTTTATTTAGAATCTTCTAAGGTTATTTCAAAAGTTACAATTTTTTCAAATTAATAATCGATCGAATAAAAAATAAAAGTTTATATTATTTTATATTTCCCTATTATTCATTCGAACACTGGCCGAATTTTCTCTCAACATGTTTCGTCCATAATAAACGAAGGGTCATCGATCGTCTAATGCATATTTCATACAAATTCCAAAATTCGAAACATTTCTATGAAAAGTCCTCTCAGTATACACGACCTCGCCAAAACTCGTAATAAGCGGCTTGAAATGGGTCTTATTTATTTTGGATCGATATCGAAATAATTTCCATCCGACAGACCGAACTTCGCGGCGGTGGCAACCCTTTCGCACATTAGCATTTTTATTGGCGGCTTTTGATCCTCAGGTGAGAAGATCGACCTCAAACGACAAAACTTACACCTCGGAGCCAATATTCATAATAATATAATTTAATGTGTACGCGTTCTGCGGTGATGTAAGCGTAATTTAATGCGAATCCGCGGATGTAACGTGCGGGTTCGCTTCCCGCTATGAAAATCGTGCCCGAATTCCCAAATGTCGCCGGAAACGTATTAATAATAACGGTACGAGATCGTTAAAACTGGAATTAAAACGCTGAAACATAACGGTTACGATTCGCTGAAAGGGATGTGGAGGAAAATCGCATGATTTGTGGCGACCTTAAATTCGCGTTCAGTCAAAGGCGCCCATTTGCATTTCAATAGTGAATTTCGACGCCGCGACTCTATCGTCTTATTATATCATATATAAAGAGGAATGATATTTTTGCTTTTTTTCGGGAAACTTTCAGGATGCTCCTCAATATCGCGTCGTCACGACCGTTTTCACGGTCGAACGACGTTTCGAAGCCAGTTCTTCCTCTATAGTTCCTTCGTTCCCTTCCGTTAGTGTCAATCAAGGGTCTTTGACCACCCCGGGGTGGCAAAGTCGCTGAAGTATCGCCACTAAAGACTTCTACTCTTCGAGTCTTATAGTCGATATGAGAAAACTTTCTTAGTGCAAGTTGCGTTAAAGTCGCCAAAGTAATCCCGGAGAAGACGGATGACTTATTAACCTGATATTATTTCATTCAATCGATCTCTTTCAAAGTCACTTTTGCAATTTTAGTGTGCAAAAACATTTTTTATATCATGTTTCTTAAACTCTTAGATCACTTATCGATAAAAAGCCATCAAATTTCATTCCAAACCCGATACAGATACGACATGAATATGTAAGCCGTAATTCTCAGGTGTACGTATCACTCTCTAAAACGTTTTCCACTTTCAACAGCGCTTTTTCGTAGCTGCCAGAGTCTCCGTGCTGTCCCCAAAAGAGCTTCTATCCCTAAATCGAAAAATTCTAATATGCAGTTATCGTTGGAAGTGAGAAATAAAAAAAGGGAGAGTCGACCGCCCGCTTTCCGGTTCTTCTGCTCAACTATGGCGTCTACTTCTTCTGCGTCTTCCTCTCCGACACGAAATTCTCTTTCGGCGTTCAGAGTTAAAACGATGAACATCTGGACCGAACGAAAGAACGAACGGCGAGTCGGTTTTTTTCTCCAACTTAAAAAGAACTTTCTTGAAAAAAAAATTGGAAAAAATCCTTTTCTCGCTCATTAATTTGCATTTTTTTTCTCTATTTCTGCACTTTCATGTAAATCGTTTCCGCTCACGAATGTCAAAATTGATGTTTGACTCGCACCAACGTTGTTTTCATATTAATGTATGTATTTTCACTTCCTTTGACAATATTAACTTGTTTTTTTTTATCCGTTTGCGTTCAAAAGACTTTATTATTACTCTTTGATTCGTCATAACAAATGAACCGATTATAATTCAATCATTTTTCCTCGAGGCTTATTCGCCGTTTCAAAGACTCGCTAGGCTTATAAGAAAACACGTGTAGGAATATGATTCCTCACTGAAATCACTAATTGGCATAAATCCGTCTTCAACAATCGCCTTAAATTCACAATTTTTTTTTCAATATTCTACGATTTGATATTGAACTCTCTCATATTAGTATAGGTGAGTATCGCTTATATCTAAATATCCTATCGGAATTTCTGAGAAAGAACCGATTGACATTTCTCCCCAACACAAACCAAACACACTAAAAGTACACACAAATCGATACTCCGGGACATTTTCTAGATTTTCACATTGCAGAGGACTAATGGCACACGAACAAACGGTTTTCAGGCAACCGTCAACCCTTTGAGCGCTCACCGACCACCCTTTCGGGCTGATCGATCGTCGATACGTAATGAACGAATCCGGTCTACGTTTTAAATAGAAAATCGAAAAAAAAGTACATTTCTCCAACTACAATTTACTCGAGGTAATTCTACGACATGCACAGTAAGACCTGAAACAGCTATTTTCAAAAAATCGAACATAAAATTAGTTATTTATATGAATTGTAGGAATTAGTTTGAATGTTCGCACACAATTTTTTCACAAAATAAACAGTTGTAACCTGAAAACCGAAAAAAATAATTTCTTTTCTACTTTTAAATATAATTAATTTCACGAGGATGGATGAAACGGTTGAAATAAACCTAATAATTAAGTAGTTTTCCGCCTAAGCTGTGTTCGGGGCGTTGAGAGAGACCGCTTTATTTCAAAATTGTGTTGTTTTCAACACTGAATATTTCATTATTTATATTGTGTAATATAATATTCAACTACGTACATATTAAGTATTCTTTTCTATAGATATCAAATTATAGGTCCTATGAAAGTAAGTAGAATATGATGAAAATTTAGTAATTACGTATACTTAAGTGATAAATATTTAATATCTTAACTATAATGTTCTCGAAAGTTAAGATAATTTCATGTAAGATATCTGTAATAGTATAATATTAAAGTGTATATACTCGTGTATAATATATGTTCATGTATATGTACTTAATAATATATAATAATTTAATAATATTTTTTATACTACCGTGTGATTAAATTAGTATTATTTGTAATTCTAGAAAACAAGTAATGACTTTTGAAGATTATATACATTATACCTGTTTAATACTATCATTTTTTTTCCACTCAGCAGCACGTTTGTACCTCTTTCATGTATGATATTTTCATAAATTTAAATTTTAAATCACACTTTCATGGCACTATAAATCTCACAGAACATTGACCTAAAACATCTCATACTTGCCGTGATACGTCGGAATGTACTGTTGTATAATTAGATCAGTCATCTTGCTTGTTTTTACAAAACGACTACACGTTTACAATATTGGGCACACTCATACAACACGTCCAACGTGTTCATTTTTTTTTTTTGTTATGAAATTCACACTAGATTTTCATTCGCATAAAAGTATCTTCGACACAGTCGAATTGTTCCTAATGCATTTTTTACAGTGATATAAAATATTTCATTGCTCGAATTCCGCAGTAAATTCTCGATTTGTATATAGACTCCCTCTATAATGCATTAAGTCGTTAAGTACATAAATCTGAACTCTGCAAAATAATCTTTCCAAAAAATTTCTTTTTTTTTTTTTAAATAACATTCTTCTTTTTAATGTGAAATTTAGTTTGAACAAAGCAAATATGAATCACTATTTCAATCAAGGAAAAAATCCCTCCGAAAAATCTTTTGTTAAAATATTGTCAAAAGATGATTTGATGATATTTCTTAAGTTAGCACTTACGTATAGTGTTTAATTACGTCAATTAATCTTAAGATCAAATTTAAACGAGTCTATAAAAGAACCATAGCACCTCTTCATTTTCGTTTTTCTACCGACAATTTGGAACAACTTTTACTATTTTAGATGAGTTCAAACTTTTATTTCAATTTCTGTACTTCGTAACAATGCCGTTAACATTTACAGTATCTGGACTGATTTTGAGGCGGATTTTTTTTTTCAAAAAAAATTTTTTTCGATTGAAACACTACATTTCCTTAGACCTAATCTGCATACCTAACAGAGAATCAAAAGCAAGAAACTTCATCGGAGGATCGATGCGAATCGAATTGCTGTGCGACGGAAACGCGGCTGATTGTTAAGACGAATGTCAATAGGAGACGGTCGGGTCGCTTTCGTTCGTCTGCAAATTCACTTCTTGTTGTTTGCCGAACACGAAGATTTGTGCACGACGAACTATTGTTCGGAATTATTCGGCAACGTCACCCCGAATGATTAATGTGCAAATCCGGACCTTTTGAAATTCATACCCCGCGAACATTGTTTAGAAATTTGATAAGGCTGTTCGTATTCTGAATAAAAAGGGCGGTCGGTGTAAACGTTTTCGTGTTCTCTTCCGTATACGTGCAGTGCCCTAGTTCGAAATTTTGGGCCCAAATATTAATATTTCAAGGGCCCCTTGAGTGACCCTCTCTGCTCCACAAATTAAAAAAATCAGTAATAACAGAAAATTTATTTTTGCACATGATTTCAAGAAACGTAATTAACGCCACAGGTGATTTTTTTACGAATTTTGAAAATTCACATAATTTCATTGTTAAATTAAAGAACGTCGCTTATTTTATTTTTTTATAAAACTTAAAATGATATAAAACCCATAATTTAAATCATCAAAAAATTTCGATTACTTGAATTTCATTGATGGAATAAAGTAAATTCTTTGATTGATATTTGAAAATTTGTGAAAAAATATTTTTTGATTTAATATCTGTGGTTTTTAGAAAGAATTAACAATATCTTAAGAATGTTTTTATTTGATTTTTCTAATATTATGAATAAAATATTCTTTTTTTGTTACAATTTTATGAATAATAAAAAAAATGTACAATTTTTTTCTAATAAATTGGGCCCTTTGTGAGTGTTGGCCCAAATGATTTGCATACCTCAAAGCAAGGTGGTTACGTCACTGATCTACGTATGTTTTTTTTAATATTCCGGTTCTAACGCCCCTAAGGGGGTGAACGAAAAACAGGTGTACTTTATATCGGGTGGCGATAAATCATAAAGGGTGTGTTGCGAAATTTCGACTGTTAGCGGAATCGGGTTTTAATTCGGTGTGTTTTTTTTTCGTAGGCTGCTCGTTTTGCGGTTGATTATTTGTGTTTTGGAGTTTTTAATGTCAGGGTTCTTTCGGTTTTTGGAAATTGTCGTGTGCGTTAGCGGTGGTTTTTTGATTGCTTACATCGTATTTGAATCAAAATATACATCGTTATGAAAAATATCGTGAAAAGATATTTTGATTTTCATTTAAACGGAAGATTATTATGAATGTTTTTAATGTAGAAAATCTTGAAGATTATTTTACTATAATAACTTTTTCTGGGATTTTCCTACCCAATAAATTCTCAAATGATAATTAAAATTTCTCGAGCAATAGTATATACATATTTACATAGTAAGTATTTCATATTACGTTTCCATTTAATATAACCAATAAATATTATATAATGTTAGATTAAAAAAAAACATTTTCTATGTAAATATTTTAAATCGATCTCAATAAAGGTTTATTGATATTACAAACAATTTTTTAACTGTTTCAACATGTAACGCTAAGTACTCATTTGCATATTTCGGCAACGCAATAAATTTTTTCGAGCTGTGTATGTATGTAATAATCATTATTTATTTTATAATTACATGCTTTCGCATTATACCCTCACTAAACGATCAGATTTTAAATTAACGTAGTCCAAAAACGAGCTTTTTTCTGAACACTATTTGAAATTCAAAATATTTTTTTCGAGTCGTGAAACAGCTGACGAACTAGATTTAAAACAAACAATCACGCGCAGAAAAATCATGTGAAAACTGAAAATGTCACTAGCGTCACATGAAAAAAATTCAATTTTAAGAGTATGTAATGTATACAAATATACATCGTTTCAAGTGAGGCAACTGGTGCATTTATATAATAATAATAATATCACTCGTGACTTTTGTTAATTTATTCTTCCATAAAATGTGTCATAATGTGCCAACGCGCAAAAAAATGAATTAAAATTTCCGCACGGCGAACTCCGCATTATGGATACGCTTTTTAATATGTCTAAATTTTCCGTCGTCGCACAGCTTTCAAAAGCTCATCAAAAAAAGATTTTTTCCCGCCATTGTTGTTGCCGGTCGCCGCCGCTAAGTGCGCGTTTGAATTATGACGTCAGCGAGCTAGCGTTATGAGCATACACCCTTACATGTATAACTTACAACAGTAGCATACATTTTCAACATATACGATATTTTCAGTATTCTAATTATTCGATTGTCATATTTTGTAGCAAAATCGTACTTTTAGAAAGAATGCCTCTTTCGTGCTTTCATATTTCCCCCGTTTTCGAAGATCGATACTATCACTTTTACCTCCGTTATTATGTTAACCTTAGCCTCAACTTAACCATATTGATTGCTGCCCTCGTTTCACAATTTTTCTTGTTTCACGCATATTTTACGATCGATCTTTATTCAGATTTATATCGCGAAAAAACTTATCGTTTTCAGAAATGAAACTCATTTAGCATTCTTATTAAGTTTTGTTATTTTTAAGCATGAAAAACAATCACTTAAATCATTTATATTATACTTATTCAAAAACATTTAAAAAAAATGACAGCTTTATGTTTGATTCATGGTGAAAATGACACCTGTAAACGAATCTAAAAACCCACATGAAAACATTCAAGACACCCTATCTCGAGCAATTTAAGACATTATGTCGGGACAGACTTCACAAATCGAACACGGAGTGCTTTCATGTGTACTCGAGAAGGATTCGTCTTCTATTTGTTGCGTTTTTTTTTTATGAACGAAAGTCTCAACATTCAACAGTCTATACTCATTTTAGCGTTTGATGTGAAAAATCATGAATTTTGATTTAATTTGAATAAATACTATTTTAAAATTTCGATTAATGTCGGATAAAAGCTCGGTGCAAATTCGTTGAAAGTTCAATGATGAATGGAAGTTTGAAAATATTTATAATCAGCGATGCTTGCGTTGAATGGTCGTGTGCATATTAAACATGGGACATGAAGTCAAAGCATAAACACGACGATCATAAAATGGCCGAACTCAAGAGAGAGCGAGAGATTTCCGGCTCTTGAGACATTTGACAAAGTTCAACTGTCACCGTTTAAATTATTGCTTGCCTTTTTCGCCTGTTTTTCTCGGAAAACGTGTCAAGCTTTTTTCGAGCTACTAAATTTTTTTATCGCTCAACTTGTAATGTATGTGTGATTCTATTAATTTTACATGAGGTGATCGTAACTTTATAGCTGAAATTTATTTGATGAATTATAATGATAGTTTTAGTTGATACTTAAACTGAATAAGTCACTTAACTATTTATACTTGAAAAATATATGTGATGCACGTACTAAGGAAAAACAATATAAAATCTAAGTCGCTAATTGAAATTGGCATACCCCTTAATTGAAAACTGACAACCTAGCATGCAAGTATTAACATCTGATACTAATACATCACGCAGATTTTCTCATCTTCTTATTTTTTGACACTACACAAGCGAGTCACCTCACAAGTCATATTATCTTGCGTGTTCCGTCGGTTTTGTTAGCCAAATCAAGACTGACAGTCCCCCGATATTTCATACCCTGTCTTAGTATTATTTTATATATATACATGTATATGCAGTGAAATGCATATTCACTCAAAACGCTAAAAACTCTTAGTTATTCCGTACTGAACTATTTTTGGACACGTGGATCTTTCGGTAACCTTACGCATTCTCCTCTCTCGAAACTAAAAAGCGTAATTAATTTCATGTGAAATTTCACGTAGCCCGCCTGCCGGCCATTAACGTGACCCTCATGAATCCACTAATTATCTGCACTAAATCTAAACCTTAAAAGGTCATAATTTAACGCATTTTTGTACACTACGTACGAATATATTTAGTACACACACGTGTGCGATACGAACCGTTCTGGAAACGCGTCAAGAATGCAAACAATTTACCTTCAATATGGAGTGTGTACCGAAGAAATAAATATTTGTATTTTTTATCATCTCTACACTATTCTTATGATAAAATACCTTTCACGATAAAAATGCTTTATTACGAAATCATTTTATACGATCAAATTAAATTAACTCACAACTACTCTACTCTTGAGAAACGTATGTTATTCTAAAATATTTCAAAATTGCAACGTTTCTGATCATTCGTAAGATTTCATATTTTATATACGTAATAATTGACATTTAAATAATTGGCAGGCATTATCTTGAATCTAAGGAATCAAACTGTTATGTTTGTATCGCTGTTTACAGTAAGACATGTTAATTTTCCGTTCGATATTTACTAAGTTTATACAGAAAATTATCTAGTGACTTGAGCAGAACGGTCGCCTTGTTTATGTAACTGACATTTACGATAACATTAAGTTGTTACCCCCGAAGATGACCTATATTACTAGCCTGTCGAACTTCAGAGAAGAGATTCACCCATCCACTTCCAAATAGCTTATATCCGGACGAACAAACGAGCTCATCTCTCAAAGCCCGAATCCTCCATCTATAAATTTGTAAGATACTACGCTAGGTGATGTTGAAAAATTTCGTAACATCTTCAACGTACAAATATAATATTTCGAATCGATTGAATATTGAATGGAATCATTACTGAAGTGATGTTATAGAATGAAAAAGTAATTCAATTGCGTTCCGTTTGATTGAAAAGATTCAAATATAATAAAATATATCTAAGCTTTATATCTTCAATGAAATTTGTAGAACATACTTTTTATAATTCTATTTATTTATTTAATATATTATAATAAATACGTTTTTTTTCCATTTAAAAGTACCTAGTATTTTTTACGTAGTTCTAATTTGCACTGAGTCCGAGAGGAACGTAACATATTTATCGTGTAAATTAGAGAATGAGTGTAATTAAAATTTATTATACTTCATTTTTCTCGGTATTTAAATTGAAAATGTATTATTTTTTCATTGAACAACCCTGTACATGTGTATTTTGCGTCGGAAAATCGTCGCATCGTTTTGTATGCAAGCGTTTCAGACGGTACCTGTCATCGACCGAGCACACTGAAAGCTTTCAACTAACGAGCTTTTTTACGCGAACGATATTCAAACATCCGCGAAAGCTCACTTATATCTCAGCTCTTCGGAACTGTCGTTTTTCAGATATTTTCATGCAATCGGATCGAATGCACTCTCGAACTTTCACGTTTGTGTTTTTTTTCTGCACAACATTTTCACTCAGATAAAATTGTTTTCCTCTCATACTTCGAATGGAAGCGTTTTTGCCAAACCATCACAGAAAAAAAAATCGACGGTTTTATATGCATATATCAAATGTGATTTGTTTCCGCATAGTGGAAATGTGCCATTCGAAATATGCTCGACTAAATTCCATTTATATTTATCTTAATTATTCTCATTAGTTTATTACTGAAGGTTTTTTTTTTCAAATAACTTATTTAGAGCTGGATACTATAAATATTTCTAAACGCATAAAGTTTTATGCTACTCGCATTTGTTTGCGCCATGATGCGGAATTCTTGCCGATAAGTACACATAATGGCAAAGTATCCGAATTTTTCATAGACTTATAAAAATCTTATTGAGGTCAACTACCTTTTTCCAAATAGGGCAAGCACCATGGGACTTGGTTCCATGCGGGAGTCTCTGTTCAATATCGTAAAGTGCATCCGAAGAAAAAAGCGTTTAGCTCGTTTATTTATTTTAGATTAGGTCATTTGATTGATTGATCTATTACACAGATAAAATTTTGATATACTAACTTTTCGTGAAAGAAATTTCTTTGGAAATTGCATCCTAATAATATATATTTTTTTTTAATTTCAAATTATTTCTCTCGAATTGGTTTGAATTGAACTATTCAGAGCATAAACGATTATCTCCATTTTTCGAAATAAGATCTAAGTGTATTCTAATGTGAACTGATCACATTTGTAGCTTATTATTTAAGAAATTCATATGTTTATAATTTCTGTAAAATATATTAATGAAAGGAATTAAAAGAATATCTAAAAACGCATCAAACACGTTTGATCATATTTCTCGGTTAATTTATTTATGAAGCATGTCACGTTTGACTCTAAACGACTCAATTACTGAATATTAGACGGTTCAATAATCTCTTTATATTACCAAAATTCCCGTCAATAACTATAAATACGAAAATTTAAGTTTGAAAAACATTCGATTCCAGTCACGCGACTCACCTGAAGATGTATCTCGAGTTCGTGTTTCGTTTATTTCGCTCAGGTAATAATGAACGAGCGCCCGTTTCTCTTCAAGACTTACTTCTTCCTCTTCTATCCGCTTTCGTGTGTCCTCGGGCAGTTTGAATAAGCTCATTTGTACCGATCCTAGGAGGGATGATGTGACAGCTCCAATATTTCCTACGAAATCCTTTCTCTCTTCGCTTCCCTGGAAGAGCGCAATTATCGCGAGCGCGAGCCTACCGAAAAGTTCGAAAACGACGTTAGCGCGATACTCGGAAAAGCAGCTTCCGAACAAAAACAAGAACCGAAACGAAATGGAAAAAAAAGGAACACAAAGTGAAAGAAGATGCTTGGAAATAAGTCCGCTCATTATGCAAATGTATTTTTCGGAGCGTTGATTTTTCGGCTGCGCATCTCACGAGTCGCTCAACTCTCCGGTTGAGTAGTCGTGTTTTGTAGGGAAGAGTGTCTTATCTGGGGCATTATATTGTATCGTTGATTGTTTTTTTCGTTAATATTTTTCATTGTGAAAGTACAGGAAAGCATTATTAATTCTCTTATAAAACATTTTTGGTCGAATTTAAACAATTCAATTTATTTCAGATTTGTTATTATATAATTTTAAATGAACCATACAAAAAATAAACAATTTTATAATATTTTAAGTGTACATACATATACTGAAATACAAATTTATTATTTATGAAAAAAATAGTATTTATTAAAAAAATGTTTCTTTATACAATCGTATCCTCTGTGCTTACAATTAAGAACGAAGTTCTAAAAAAAAAGTGTATATAATAATACTCTCTTTAATTATTCAAATCAACTTCTTTGCTGCCTTTTGTTTCGGCCCTATGATGAAGCAGGGCGAAGGAATATATAAAGAAGAAAGTTTCAAACGCCTTGTGTTTTTTTCGTTCGTTTTTGTGCGCAATAATTGAAACGTCACGTGGCGCACTCATAATTGAAATCGTCAGCCCCTTTTTTTACTTCATATTCTTATATGTTTGTCGTTTTGAAAGTTGTAGCATTATTTATTTCTTTATGACCCTTATTATTTTTTCACGTTGAAAAAAATATCACATTAGTCACTGTGAAATTGTTTTCGTTATCAAGTCGTTGTTCGTGTTTAATTTTTTATTACTTCATTCTACAAGTTACTCATAATTTATACTATTCTAAACATTATCTGAAACTCGTTCGAAAAAAATTATATTCACAAATAACATTATTTAAATTTTATTTCCATTCCCGTTGTAAAAGTTTCTGATGCCTTTTTTATTTTTCAAATCCATCCACAAAGAGAATATTTCGCTTACTTTATTTAATACGCATAACATTCGTGATATTGACATTTCTCCTTTTCATTGTACACTTTCTCAACATCACACGACCCAGAAGAGAAGAAAAAAAAGAACCTTTTACAAACTTATCCCGGTTGGAAAAAAAAACATATTTTATTCGAATATTCCTTGAATTTTCCCGTACATTTCACAGCGACGCCCACACGACGAAAATCCACTCGGTTCTCGCGCGCGTCAATCAAACGCACAATTCCGAACTTAAATTACGTTATGGCTTACCAGATTCGTTTCTTTATCCACTCCGTTTCATATAACCGACCATGTCTTTCTTGGAAAAATTTCCGCCTTCGGACCATGCGTTGTGGATGTGTTCCGCTGTGTGAAAATCCCGTTAACGGCCGTCCAAAATTATGCGTGGCGTTTATAATGAAATCGAATAACTCAAGCTTTTATTTTCACGACGGAAGTGAACACTTTCGAAAAACGTCACCGAGCTTTTAAAAGTGTTTCGTATTTTCGGGCTCGAGTTTTGAATTTATTATCATGCGCGCGTGTCATCGTTTGGACAAGGGGAATATGCCCCCGTATAACAGATTGACTCAAAAAACACTATAAATGTTTATTAGATAAAAATTAAATAAAACAAATCTTCCAAATAACTAGAGTAAGTACATTTTTGAGCTGTTCCGCTCCGACACCTAAATATTTGCCTCACTTTAACTTTTGTATATATTTTGGTATTCCGTCTCTAATCCTCACTTTAAGCAAAATTTGTTACTACAATGTTCCAAGCTCCTGTGTTTCTCAAGATTCTACGTTGAAATTTTCTAAATAAAGAAAATATTTCTAATTTAATTCGGGTATTATTTTGTATATAAAATTTGCATTTTTGAAGCATACTGTACGTTTCAGAAATATTCACTGATCGGTATTTCGAGGACGCAGGTGGTCGTCGGCTCATTGATCACCGTGTGTTTTTTAATCAGGAAAATCGGAGTGGTTTGAAATCTCGCGGGATATATCCTCCAGTGAGGTTTTGCGCCAACAATGCTGGTCTTCAAGTAAGACTTAATGTATGTCAGCGTTTCCATGAGATAACCGCGCTGAACACGAATCCGCTCCGCCACATCTTCTCAAACACTTCCAAGTTTTACTACATTAAACTTTGTTTCCAAGTGAGAACTTATTCTCGAGTGTGATTTGCATGAATGCCATCTCATCGAAATTTAGTTGAAAAGTGTGTAATGATCGTGTAATTGAATCACGAGTTGTGAAATCGACTCTGTTTTGCTTCGAAAAGTTAATTTCACTAGAATTAATATCTATTGAATTGTAATGATAAAATCTTATATTCGATTCGGTATTTATTCTGATTGATTATATGAGTTTATTTAGAAGCAAAGAAAACCCACTTTTATTGAATTCGAACAGCGAAAATACTGAATAAATAAAAATATAGATTTGAATAACGATGTGAATTGAAAAGCGCTCGTATCACGAATGAATGCACTCCTCTTCGCGATCTATAACGGTTAAGCTCTGCGTCACTCTAACGATTTTCCATTGATGCCGACTTGTAGATTACATCGACAAAATACACATTCGAATAGTCGTAAAACACTGAATTGTGCCATTTATTCCAGCGAGTATTTCATATTTAATAACGTGAAATTCCATGCGATAAAAAATACACGAATTAGAATTTCCATGAAAACTCATACTTAAAACATGATATGCATATGCATACATATATCGTTCCAGACTGAGCAAATCGTTTCGATCATATCATATCTCGTTAGAGAGCTACGTTACTAAAAATAAATAAGAAGAGGTAATTCACCTTTGCGATGCGTCGAAAGAAACGCCGAATGACGACTATTTTCCCATATGATTTATAGTTAACGACTCAACACTGCAGTTAACTAATGGCGTAGCGCAGACAGATTATTTTCTGTCTTTCGGCGAAAGAATCGTTAAGTGAAAGCGTTAAGTGTTAACTCGGTCGTTACGGTTTGCTCCCCGGAGAAGAAAGGACGACGCACGCTCGTTATAACGCGCCGTTAAACAGACGCTCCTTAGAACGGGAGCGTTGGGGAATGCGAAAATATGACAAATTGCCTATGAAAATTTTCGACGGAAAATGTTCGAATTGTTTACTCTGTTTTGGAGTGATGTTTTGTTTGTTGTTTCGACTTTGTTCGATTTTGCGTTTTGCGAATAAGATTTTGATTGGATTTCAATCGATGAAATTGGATGCGCTTGGATTTTCTACGGAAATGATCACAAGAATTAAAACAGGAGCAAAAATTGAAACAAAAACGGAAAATACTATACAAAAGTTCCCAATCGGCATGAAATTCAAAGTCTCGAGCATCTAGTATTTTCATAAACTAATAGTACAAATATTTTTTATTTTCACATCATACATTCTTCTATCAATATTATGTTACTATTCAATCAATACCGCACGAATGAAACTCATACTTTTATAGCAATATCAAGTATCTACTATTCATTGTAAGTGTACGAAGTATCTTCATTTATATAATTTCACACTAGATTAACTGTTTCTTCACGAATAACCGTGGATTAATGATAAATATGATACTTACGTGAAAGCAGGAACATCTAAATGAATTGGTGTTCATTAATCTGATACGGCAAAATGAAAAATGTTCCCCGAATGTTTATAAGACGGTCAATAGTGAAAAAAAAAAGATAAAAGAGGGGAAACTTTTGGCTTCGGTCGTGATCGTACATCATTTCTAGAATGTTTTGAAATCTCACATACTTTAACGAAAGGAAAAGTTTTATTTAGAAACATATTTCAAGAAACCAATTAAAATATCTCACCTTCAAAAAACATCAATTTTCTAATAAATTATTCTCAACGCGGTCGGTATTAAGACGATTGCTATAATCATGGAAAATGTATCGCATTTCAAGTCACGATCATGTCTAGATATCAAAACACGAGTTTTCAAATTAGAAATGAAAGTTATATTTAGAAAATAAAGTTTTTTCGAACTGTAAAATTAGAAAACATTTCACTTTATCTACACACGACATTATTTCATTTTATATTTTCAGTACTTTTAAATACGTTTATTATTAGATATATTACTCATACTTTTTTAATACAATAAAACTTTTCCTACAAAAATATTTTCATAATTGATTCAATTCGAATCGATCATTTCAACACAATAACATCAAATAAATTTATTTTCGCAGAAAAAAAATGAAAAATCAACATCCGTAAAAATCTATCCGGAAAAGCTAACGACATTTTCCACACAGTTGAATTTTTCCCCTCGTTGCAACACATCCGACATCGAACTGGAAGTACTTACCGCGAAATGTCGTCGTCGTCGTCCGACAGTATCTCGCGGTTAGTTTTCGGTCACGGAACTCGGATAAAGCTCCGATCCCCGAAATGAATAACTGCATTGCGAAACTGGCTGTTTTAATCAATAAAACCGCTCGTTTCTGCGAGGGTTCTCTCTCTCTCGGCCGGCACAATATAAATTTTCGAATAGATTATTACTGTTGTTCCGATGAAGGTGTCAGCACGATGGGACTCGTCGAGAATCGGCATCCGATTTAAATTCGAATCTAGAATCTTATAAATGATACGATTTTTGAAATGCGTGCGTGCGTACGTTTGCGCGATTCGTGCGAGTGCCCTTATGAGGAAAAACGGTCGCTTTGCACGCAATTACTTTGGAAAACGCGCGAACGTCACTTCGCCTGCCGCATTAATCTTGAACGAGGGGAAAACTGAAAATAATAATAAACACCGAGAAAAGAATGGAAGATATACATTTGAAGGGTTGTAAATTTGACGTTGTAGTCATTAAAAGTTTGCGTTTTCAGTTTGATATCGAAACCTGTTTTGTTTCGTAGATATACTTTAACTTTGATCGTATATTTTCATCGAAAGTTTTCTTCGTCTAAGAGTAAATACTTATGCACGATCAAGGTATTTAGTTTCATTTTAACTTATATCCTAATGATTTGAATTTCGAAAATACTGCATAGTACCATCATATATGAAAATAAGCATTCTCAAAATTGATTATATAAATTTTATTTTTTAAGTGACTATTAAATGCTTTTGAATTATCCGACCGAACGGTATTATTCTATGCTAAGGAAATCAAATCGAACCGAGCTCCTATGTAGGTACGACATACAAATTCGTTTCTAAGAAGCACCATATGCAAAATTTTCAAACAATGTCCCATTTCAGTGGAATATGTCGAAGCAGCCCGAGGCGTTGTTGTCGTGCCACTTTTACGACGCGCAAATAAAATTTCAAATATTGGCGCCGTAAAATTGAAACAACACGGAGCAAAGATGAAAATGTCAATAGAAGACAGACAACAAAGCGCGGTAAAAAATAAATAAACGGCCAAAAAAATTCGACAGACTAGCAGTACACAATAGGACGAATACTTTCTCGCAACACGGCCATGCGGACAGGACTACTCCTTGTATTGCGCGGCTCACCGCGATCAGGGGGCCGCAACCTTTTCGGAGAAATTTCATTATGGGGGAGGTGATAGAAGTGGGTCGAAAATAAAAACGAAATTTGTCATTTCGAAACATAATGAAAGGTAAACATTTGTGTTGCGTAATTGCGGCCGCCCTGTCGAACCGAAATTTAGAAATTCGTCGGCGTTCAAAACAAACAAACAAGCATTTTTCGTTTAATTCACTTTATTTCGCCTCCGCGCTTTTTTCTTGATTTTTGTTGATTTGTCACTTATATTTGCTTTTGCGTGAAATTTCGGTTTTGTTTATCAGTATCGAACAAATCATAGGTACCTGTAAATGTCGTTAAATATCTTCAATGATTTCATGCTAATATTTTTATTTGTGTCCTTTATTGTAACAGTTAACAAACTAGGCCGGCCTAACAAGCTGACATAGAGTTGGGGTACAGTTAAAAAACGAGATAATGGGTTACCCTTATAACAGTTAACACAATATGAAAAAAAAAGTTGGTCATTTTTTTCGGTTCACATTTAAATCGACTATTGTTGTGTATTTTTAATTTCAAAAGTTTTACGGTATTAAAGGAATCATTTTTATATGCTTTTAACTATTTTCTATTATTCGTTTAACTAAGACGAACGCAAAACGTTGAAGATTTCAGAACAAAAGTGAATTCACAGTTACAATAATGAACACATTTCACATACACCATTTAGACTAATTCAATCACAATTCAATTAAAATATTTTTTTGTTAAGAACATCTCAATATATCACATAATAAATTTGCATATGAAACGAGCTCATATTAAACAAATTAATTTTCCTAAAACACAATTAAAACTCCAAATTAACACGAGTCATCCATCAGTCGAAATTGAAACTCATCACCCTGCCCGCTCTAGCATGACTAATACCCTAGCCGGAGGCAAAGACGAAAATACGCCCGCCAAGCAAACGAATGCGTCTAACGCGAATTAGCGCGCCCCGTAGCCGCGGGTTGTCGACACCTGCCGACGCCGGTCCGTGATATGTTTGCGGCAGAAGTTTATATGACGTTTCATTTCAAGGGGGATAAGCTCATTCCGCCAGGCAGCGCCATCCATCTGGAGATTTGGCGATGAATAATGGATATGAGGTTATCGCGACGTCTTCTGTACGTTAACGGTTCCAACGTGCGTTTCTTTTCTCTCGCCTCGCGGTTAACTATCGCTGGCGTGCTTCTGTGGTACGTGCTTTCGTCCGCTGATTTCGAGTTGTGGTTGGGAATTTTTATTTTGGGGTATTTTTCTTCGTTGGTTTGGTCTATAGTTAGTTTGGGAGATAAAAAATTGTGTCGATTATATGGGACGACTGAAAAGTGCGGTGATTTTGAGAAAAGTACGTTCAAAGTTGACCGTGTACCTTCATGTATTAGGGAGAGGTCGAGTGATTTGATGATGTGTCTCGGCACACGTTCCGAATTCGTTTATATCCTTTTGCCAACAAATAAATGAGCGTGTATAGAAGCGATTACTGTGCATAACTCAATTTCGGCGAAAATATCACTTATATCCCTTGGCTTTTTCGATCGTAATAAATGATATACTGGTACTGAAAAAAAAGTAGTGGAATGCAAAATTTCTTGACTCCATCCTTTTTAATTTCAAAATTAAGCTTTGATTTGGTTATAATTAGTAAAAATAAGTTCAAAAAAATTTAATAAAATAATAAATGTTTTGCTACCATTATATCGTCTTAATTTTCAAGGTTGTTTTATTAATAAAAATGTAATTAAAATGTTTGAAAATTTGACTTGTTTTATCGCCCAGGTTATATGATATTATTATATGCCTGGTTAAATTTTATTTTTTATACACATGTACTTGTATTCAAATATTTACGTAATGTCGTTGATTGTGTGTCGAATCAACACGCGCCGGAATAATTACAATATTTTCCGGACAGTTGTTGAAAAAAAATGAGATTTTAATTGCGCTGATGTTTTTTGCTTCGCATGACGAAAGTTCGCTTTCATTACACTCTCGTTCTATACGGCTCGTTTATTATTCTCTAACGTCAAATTTTCATATTTTGGACGGTTTGAAGGCTTTCGGGTTATTTTTGCGTATACATACATCAATATGTGAATTTATTTGCATCGTGTTTTATCATCTACGATTTCATAAATATTGTATACAGCACATTCTGTTCTCATACATATAAATCCGGGAAGTAACGAAATATAGGTGACCCAAAATTTTTATATTCATACGCAGTGTGCACAGGTTGGTGAGTTTTGCATGAATTTTATGTATTTATGTTAAAAAAATTCTCAAATATTGCCTTCAATATATTAATAAGATACATACCCATTTATCTATAACCATTCTACATACATATAAACTGTTCATATCTAATCATGACTAACATTTATAATAGCAAGAATTTGAGACAAATTAATTGAAACATTTCACGAAATTCCTTTCATTATTATTTTTTTAATAAATTGTAAGCCTACTTTCTTTATAATAAGTTATGAATGAGGTCAGTTTACATTGAAGTATGGAATCAATTGAAATGGCCTATGAAATAAATGAATTATTATGTGATGAATAATTATTTATATTATTCAAAAGAGATATTTTATTATATCAAGCGTATTGACATTTAAATCTATTTTTTTACAATAAGCTTTTTACGGATCATATATTACGCACGTACTTGAAATATTTTTAATACAAAACCGTTATAAAATATTAAATCCGAGCTAAAAAACCTCGCTAAATATTCAACCTGATTAAATCGACGGAAAAAAAAAACAACCTTCAACCATCACATCCCAACTTCATCTTTCAACTGAGCCGCGTTCAACTTTCGAGATTAACTTTTCCCAGGACGGAGTGCAGCCGGGATTACGAGCGTCCCGGCGTCCCGGCGTCCCGGGGTCCCGGGATCCCGGACCGCGGGGCCCGTCCCGGGTCCCGGATCCCGGGATCGGCGATATCCCGGCCCTCGGAGGGCCAAGGGCCCGGGCACAATGTAAACCTTTTTAACGCGGTCATTTACATAACTTGACGTATGAGCACGCGTCCGCCCCTCGGCGCCGTTTTTCCGACCCGACCGAATTATTTATGTGGGAAAAATAATTCGGCGGATTTTTCTCTCGGGGAGATTTTCACCGTTGCACAGTTCTTAAAATGCTGCGAGTCTCACTAAATATTCGGGTCGAAATTCCGTGCGGATGCTTATTCGCCGGTCGAAAGTGCGTTGTCTTTTTTATGGCGATTTGTTTCATTTTTTTTTTTCACTTTTCGTTTTCTGCATTAATGAATAAAAAATATTCTTATTTATATAGTTAAGTATATTTTTATATCATTAAAATCATAGATTAAAATCTTTATATTTTGAATTTACTTCATATTCAATCATACGATGGTAAACATTAGGTGAAGAAACTACATTATTACTTTGAATATTTTCATATTCATAAAGAACCTTTTGAGTATCTTATCTTATAATCATAAGCACTCTACTTTATTGAATTTTTCCTTATTTTACTACATACACATTCTACAACGAACACCAACTGTTAAAGTTCAAAGAAATTTTAAAATTTATTGCAGCATAATATAATATGATTATTTTTCAAAAATAAAAACCCCTGAGTATAAATTCAAACTTTATACTGCTTTAGCAAGATGATAAACTAATTTTAATTTAAAACGTATTTCGATCGCACACGTAACTTTCATACAAAATTTATTACGGCTCGTTTGTACCTACGAGATGCTACTCGGACGCATAAAGCGAAAAAGGGGTCGAAAAGCAAAACGATAGGACGGGGAGGAAAAATTGCATAAAGTTTCCATATTAAAAATGAAAATCTCGAGATAAGAGGACTCTCTTCGCAAGAAGAAAATTGCCGGCACGCGAAAAGATGTACTGCAAGACTTTCAACTCGAATTCACTGACACGGAAAATTGACTAACTGATGCTCAATTCGAACTTAAAAAGCATACCTATATTTTTCATTTCATAAATCAAATGGGTATAGAGTTTTTAATCGAAATAAATTACTTTCATAATATCTTCTGTCTTTGTTTAATGATTAGACATAATATTAAATTTTTATATCGATTTAAAGAAATACATGCAATAGAACTCTAAATAGTACTAGAATATCATACATATTATACCTTCAATACTTATATGTTCGGTGGCCATATTTTTTCTGAAAAAATAAAGGAAATTTGGGAATATTAAAAAAATAGGAAGTTAGGTAGCTAGTAAACTAAAAATAGTTCTGCTGGGGTAATTTTTTTTACCGTTTCATAAACCTTTAATATGCTATCTTCAAAAATTATAATTTTAATAAATTCCACCTTTTAAACAGGAAGTCAAATGATTTATTATTATCAAAAAATACACGCCGTGGCCCTAATTTAGATAAAAAGTCGGTATTTGCATTTATATTTACAGAGTTTTAAATTAACACAATGCTATTTCACGAATATTTTTGCACGTGTCGATCAAGTTTTTTATTATTGTGTTCGATTTTCAATCAGTTGATAAGAGTCAATTGTCGTGATCAGCCGGTTTATTGGTTGTTATAATTTTAACGAAAATTTCGAGTGATAATAACGATTATTATTTGAATGTGTTTTAATTACGCGAGTGTTGCAGTGAATCGAGAAAAAAGGCTTAATTTTTAAGGCGTTCAAGGTAGAATTTCATATTATTTTTAAAACACTCACTTATTCACAGAGAACACTATTTCGTCGTTATGAGACTCACTTAGATCGCGAAATTAATTTTCACATAAATGGAAAACGTTGCAAAATTCTTAAACTTCTCAACTATGATAGGTGATGTCTGCTTGAAAAGTCAGTAACCGACTAGTACTGAGTCAATATTTTAAAAATTTCACAACAATAATTAAAATAGTGAAATACATAATTGTTCTATTTATCAATGATGCGTTTCGTGCGCACGTTCTTTCCGGTAGCTCGAGTCGATTTGTGACAATTATCACTTTTTATAAAAATTGATAAGATTAGGTTTGCCACATTTCTAAACATCTTCCTGGTTATTTGAAATATTGATTTGGATTTTTTTACTGGCAGACGATTTTACAAAATGAAGGACAAATGCCAGTTTATAAAAAAATAATAAAGGTCAGAGGATAATGCATCCAAATAAAAGACGTCTGGTCACCATACAATATTGGTAACATACTTTTATATACATGATGAATATCGTAACTTGTTTAATGAATATTTCGTTCTAATTTAAAATAAAGTAGACACATACACACATATGTATGTTATAATATGTACCCACCGTAAACATATTCCTTTGATTTACCTCAAGTCACGATACCTTGAAATTCCCAAAATGTAAGACGAGATGAATTCAGAGAATTTATATCGACCCAAGAACACAACACACGCTAAAGTGAACTTCACAAAAGCTCATAAACACACTCGAACAAAATTCAGTTTATATGAAAATCCATTATCTTTAATAAAACTTCAGTTCGATGATTGTTTCGAACCGTTCATATAACTTCTTATCTTGTGAGCCTTCCGTATCTGCAACATCGCACAATATATCAAATTCTCTTTCCAGAATTCGAACCGAACTTCCCGACCGAACTCCGCAAACAATATGAATAATTCTTCAAATTTATCCACATGCAACCTGACGATATTCGAGCCCGGCGTAAAACTCTTCGGAATCCGCTTAAAAAGCGAGCGAGGCCGTCTTTAAACTTTCATCCCTCGAACCTGGTCCTTCGAGCGACAATAGTCACGCCTTTATCGGCTACAGTCTTTTCGTTATCGCCACATTATTCCGGCGGTGCGATCTCGTCTTCCCTTCCGTTTTTCAGGAAGGGCGTGGAAGGGAAGGAGGGTGGCGAAAAACAAAGGGTAACAATAAAGCATTCTTGGAGGCTTTCGCGCCACTATAAAAACTGGGCCAGTGTGGCGATGCCATAGCTTTTCCTTTAACAATTCACGCCGGGAAAAATCTTTATTTCTGAGGCGAATATAAATTTCGGCGCCGCCACCCCATTGCACGCACTTACGAACGAAAAAAATGTGCGTACGTATAAAATTTATTACGCACGCTTAAATAAGTCAATAAAGTTGATACTTTTTTACGGTCGGGAATATGTTTTTATTGTTCTTTTTTCGTATTATTTATACGCTTTATCGCGCGACGTTGACGTGAACGAAAATTTTTACCGCAACATTTACCGCGCTCTTTTACTATTTTCGTATTTAGGGATTCTAGTCGTTCTTACGTATGTTTATCTGCACTCGTATGTTTTTATTATCTATCAAACAAATAAAATTTCAGCTATATATTTAATCAAATTAATCAAATATATAACAGACAATTTTTGTCACTTGAAATCAATGTACAATAAACCTCCCTATAATGTAAATAACATGGATCCTATCTCGATCTAGATCTTGAAAATCTAAAAATAACGCATTGTATTTCAATTTCCAATAAATCGTCAAAAAATACTTTCAAACGTACATTAACTTATTCAATAAAATACTTTAGTCGACAAACTCTCAAAACAAACGATGTTTAAAAATCAAACGACGCCTAAATGAAAATATCATTTACGCCATTACGTACAGCAATTACTCCGCGGTCTTCGGCAAAACTGACCCAATTATTTACCACATACCTAATTAGGGTAAACATCGTGTAACACAATACGCTTTCCCATAAGTACGCCATGGGCAACTAGCGAAATATCACATGTAAACCGAGGGGCAGACTCCGGCCTGATGAGCTCGCCATTACCCCGGGGGACATTTCGGTAATTTCTGACCGTGACCTCATACACCCTCAAACCCTGCAGCTGCTATCACCACCAGTCATATTTGACGGTATCATTTATCAAACTGTCTCACTTAATTTACGCCCGTGACCGTTATTTTTTTCGACCCTGCCCGTGCGAAGCAGCGGTCCCGTCAGCTTTTCTCCTTCGAAATTGTATTATTTTATACGCGCCGTGTGATAATAATAATAATATATGGAAAAAATGAGCTTTGTCCCGCGTAGCTTTTATCGTTGCGAGCGATGGTTGTGCGATTTTGTATTTTTTTTTTTTTCTTCATTCGCGCAAATGGAATTTCGTACAAATTAGAGGTGAAAGGTTCCTACAATTAAGACGGCTTCGAGCTCTTTGATCGCTGCAGAATATGGGTCGTTGATGTGTGCGTTGTATTGTTAGAATAATTCTGTATTGAAATCGAAAAATAAATTGGAATTTATCGAATTCGATCAACTTTTCGATACATTAATACGTTTTGGTTTTCATCATTTTTTTCTTCGTTGAAATATAATTTATTTATCAGATTTTCATTTTCAATGAAAACGAAATTTGATATAAATGAAAAACGTTTTAAATAATTTTGAAATCTCATTTCAAATCAAATTTATGTAAGGAAATCGACTAATTTCGAGATTCATCGTCTTTTCATCGAAAAAAAAAAGTCATTGACGACCCAAACAATATAAAAATATAAACTTTCAAACAATCGAAAACCTCAAATGTTTTAAACCGATCACAATGCAAAATATAAAACAAAATTCAACATTAGTTCTAATTCGGCTCGATACATTAAAATAACAACTCGGCGAATCGCGCCTATTTCAGGCTCTCGTTTGGTTTGGCTTTCTGCGTAACATTTTCAGCATTGAAGAGTATTCTGCTGAAACGAAAATAGAACCTTGAAGCTCATTTATGCGACGAACAGCCGAAGGCTTCACAACACGAGGCTTTCGGTGATTAACTCCGAATTCGGTCGGCGGTGAAAAACAAATCGGTTATTGCGAGTCAGCACTCGGCTCGGTCCTCAATATAGAAGTTCTGGTGTGTTGAATGTGCTACAATAGTTTCGTCGCGGCGGCGAGTGGATATTAATAAAGTTTGACCGTCAGACGTCTTATGTACGAAGTATAATACTTGCAGAATCTACAGTGTTACAGAGCGCAAAGTCCGCCACTTCTGACCGTGTGCAAAATTTTCGATATTGCGATTCTCTTTTGTGCAAGTTGCCCGTTGTCGAGTTGGCGTAATCCGTATATGCATATCATATAAAAATATATACCTTCTTGGTGAATGTTTCATAATTCATCTTCGATTCTGATGATTCGTATGATTTACGATGAATGAAGCTACGTTGAAAATGAATTATATGTATTTTTCATAACGAGACTTATTAAATATTTGTTTCAATTTGTCAATATTTTCTCATAATTTTCAACACTTGTTAATATGTTAATACTATATAAATAATATTTTATTAATAGTAAAGTCAAATTTTCCTCAACTTGAGTACTTCTTTTGTTGTAAATTAGGACGGCTTGTGTCATTAAAATAACCGAATTATTAAATCTCCCGGAAGATAGGAGGATATAAGTTTCTGAAAAAAGGCTAAGAGGAGTTATCCTTAATTAGACCCGGCGACTAACAAGCGAACGGGAAAAAAGCACTAACAACAACAGCCAAACAAAAGAAGCAAAAGGCAAAAAGTAAGCAGATAAGTATGCGAATTAAAAACGAAAGACGTTCCCACGAAAAAAAACGACTGCTCGTCCTGAAAAATGGAAAAATTCGGTTCGAGCATATCTTGCGATCGCGTAATTATAATTTATAATTAATTTTAGTCGCAGGGATATACCCTAAAGAGCAATTAATTATTATACATTATGCGTGTATAGGACCGACATCCAAAAATAAAAGAAACATTTTTGAAGTAACCCACGATTTAATTTTCCCTCATTTTATCTCTAAAATATTTTCAGCTCGCAATTTTAAAATTGCCAATGTCAAAATTGAGCAATTTAATACGTTTTGCTTTTTATTTTACTTTTTTTATCATTAAATTAATGTTGAAATATTTGGATAATATCATCACTTTATTAAAAATATTTTCATACATTTATCCCTGAATATTTTATGAAACTGGCTTTTGAATTCATAGCAAAATGTAGGTTACGTCGAATTCAAATTTTGAAAAATGGTTGTCGCCTTAAGCAATATTGAAAAGAATGGGATTGCCGCAGAAAAATGTTTGCAAAGATCCTGATAAATAGAAGACACTTTCGAAAAAAATCCATTCCTTCATAATAGGAATCTACTTGTAAAGCTTGCATAAAAAATGATTTCCTCGACAAAAAATATTATCAACGTCTAAACAAGAATTTAAATTAATAAAATCAAATTTAATATAAACATACATACAAATTATATAATTAGGATCTACATGCATAAAGGTTTTTTCTTGTAAAATTCGACAACTACTGTTGTCAACTAAATGTTAATTGACTATTGAAAGATCGAACTTAACCGAAACAGCATAAATTTATTAATTAGGTTTGATTAAAGTAAACAATGTTTCGATTGTAACCCTGGATGATTACGAAATTAGCATTTGTTTAGATTACGCACCGAATTCACACTAAACACATTTAACAAACTAGAATAATTAACAAAACAGCACTCCACATTATTCACGCATTCTCCGAATGGATAACGAATTTTCCGAAACACCAAACACCGAGATAAATCAATACAAATACCATTCGCACAATCCCGACATATTTTTCACAAAGACAAAGGGCAAATTGTCAGCCAGCTTCAATATATATGATTATAGTGTCATTTAAAAGATCTTATCGAGAAAAACAATATTCCTTATGGCCACTAGTCTCATATCTGATTGCGTGTGAAGATAAATAAACATCTATATTGTCTTTTTCTGCGTATTATGATGAGAATTTATTGTATAAGTATTATGTATGTGAAAATTAAAGTATGAATTGAGACTGGTGCCATGGTGGATACTTTTATGAATCAATAATAGTTTTTAATTATTAGTATTAGAGCGAGTAGTACGGTTCATACATTTTCGCCATTTCTTTCTATACAATGCGCATAATCATTACTTACCTCACTGCAACGAAAGAGCGTTTCAATGCATAAACCTTTCCGCCTCGAATCGAACCTCACCTCGAATATTTTCCGGAACAATCCTACTCTCTAAACAAATTACACGGGGATAAACAACGACGAAAAATATGGCAACGATGAATCTCAGAACCTTTTTTCGGGAAGACCGTTGCCCGGCAGGGGTGAAGATTAATCGCGAGGCGCACCGTACCGAAAAACCTCCCCTCGTTTGCGCGGAAATAAGATGCATTCGAAGAAACTCGGCCATTCATCACCATTAAACGATGGATTTTTTCCTTCTCTCATCCACCTACCCCTTGACACCTCCGAAGGTACGAGGAAAGCCCGTCAAACGGTGCCCGGTCTCCCTTTCGGCTTTCGCTCGACATAATGCCAGTCATTTCTTCTTTTTTCCTCTGTTCGGGGTTGGGTCTTTTGTGCCGCATTAACTCGCCGGAGTCGATGCCTCTTTATAAATTATCATTCGGGTTGTTGAAATCGCTTAATTTAACGTTTTATGTAAATTTTCGCGGTGCCTTTTTCGCCCGCGCGTCTGTCTGTGTGAAGGGTTTTTTTTCCGCGAGTTTATTATGTAAGACGGAAAATTTTCATTAAACATTGCGCGTTTTTGTGAAAATTTCGTCGAAGATTTTCATTCATAATTTTTTTTTTCGTGCTCCCGATGTACATTTATGTTCCGTGTTTTCACTCGAAATAAATGTACATTCATTGTTGTTTTATATTCAGAGAGAATATTTACGCTTTGTTTATTTTTTTGGAAAATATTCATTCTTTACTCTGAATGTTTATTTTTGCAAACTAATACCCATTGATCAATTAAGGATGATGATATTTTTCATGTTCATTTGAATATTTCATATTTAATTTTACAAACCTATTGAAAAAACTTTTATATCGATAATATTCAAAGAAATTTATATCCATTTGAAATGATATTTTTAGGTAACGATTCTGAATATGGAAACATTTATCATATTTCGTGTATTCTCAAATTCGAAGAAAGTTTAGCGATATACATTTTTTTTTTGTAAATCAAACGATTTATCTTCATAGTATTTCACGTGTCTTTTACTTGGATTTAACTCTTTTAGACATGCCCGTGACAAATTATACTTTCGAAACATCTCTTCGTACGACATTATCATTCAGATTTATGCAAATTGATTTACAAAATTATTTTTCTCTTTTATATTTTGTTTAATAATATTAAATAATGCGAAAAAAATAAGTTTCTTTATACTTGTGCTGCGCACTAGAATTCTGGAAAAAAATAATAAGCTTCATTATTTGTTTTCATATCGAGCTCGCATCTTTGAAAAGGGAAAGACTCGGAATTATTATTATATTTTCTGTATCAATTCTTTGTGCACAAGTTTCGGAAATCCTTGGCACAGTTCGGACACGAAATAAAATAAAATAAAATGTAAGAGCGAAATGTGTGTTTCGTAGGCTGATAAATCCATTGAATGGCGAGTTTGGATTTACCTTTTCGTGTTGCTCAAACAAAATTTATTTAAACGCGTACACTGAAACGAAAAAGAAAACGTCGGTAGCGTTCGGTTCGCGGGGAGAAAGGATAGAAAAGCGAAAGACGCAAAAACGCACAACACACACGGGTCGAAAGAGAAAATATGTTTCCTTACGCGGAACAAAGAAATAAAGAAATACATCTCTGTGAATTTCTCGTCTGTGGGGTTTTGGGGGGCACAAAGTCAACTGTGAAAATTCTACCACGTAATACGTCCCGGAGATTGCGTGCCTTAGAACGTGCCGTGGCCGAAACATTAGTTGTGTATTGAGAAAAATATACAAAAACTCGCCTTGAAATATATAAGATTTGCTCCTTTATTCAAAATATATTAAATATAAATATATACATCGATTAGCTTAAGAACGAAACAATAATATCATAATTAGTAAATTTATGGGTATATAATGTAGTTCGACTCACAAATGATATCCATGAAAATAATCACAAAGTCATGTTGAAAACATGAATCAATAAAAAAATTTATATATAAAATATAATATTCAAACCATTAACGCTTCAAATAAGATCATCTATAACAATTTATGAAACAAAAATATATATACCGTTCATATTATCTTATCCAAATAGATCAATCGAAAGTTGTATACATCATTTATTATTTTATAATTATAACATATGTATAATATGTACAACATTCAATATAATATCTTTTGATAATATTACCTATAAATTTCCTTAATTTAACCAATATGGTTAATGTTGTTTAAGTGTACATAGTAATTGTTTGTATAATAAATTAAACTGTAACATTCTCTCTGACTAAACTCACTCTCTAGCACATGTTTACAATCATTATAGACGATCAAATCGCTTTATTGTCAATTGAAATGAAATACAATACTGAATGAATATATCCTTTTGTGTTGATCGTGTTATAATAAAGGACCGCAAAACACGCAATCACGCACACCCATCACCCACATAATAGAATACATACAAAACTTAACACTAGAACGTCTCAATTACGATAAAGTATTTTTTTTTTTTTATATAATTTTTAATACTAAACGATCATTGAAAATTGAGAAACATCACTCTTCGGTTAAACATAGAGAACAGTCATTATTTTTATAGGAAGGAAACCACAAGAAGGGGCACCAGCAGACACGAGAACTGTATACGCTCAACGGCCGAAGACGAATGCGAACTTTCCGGAGGCTTTTCAGGTACAACTTCTTGGCGATCCTTCGTCGCCAACGGACATTGAACGATGAGGCCCGGCTCGGGTCCAGGTTTCGGTGTTTGGCCATTCGGTGGGCAAGCCGCATCTGTCAACATCACACAATCTATTAAAATCAATCACTTACGATGATCGAATGAACTTTTCTTCCGATAAGAATATTCGAAAGACAAATTTGGTGAAATAATCTATTATCAGAATCGGGCCGGTGAGATTGATACAAGCAGTCTACCGACTAAGAAATATTGAAAATCCGCGGTGGTCTTATTGAAAAAAAATGTATTTCTGAAGTTGATACTGACCGTCGTGAACGTGTACTGTGATGGTCGCTTGTTTGGCGTTCGATGGAACACAAGAGTAATTTCCTGCTGCTTCAGACGTGGCTTCCTTCAGTAATAATTCGCTCGTGAAGGGTCCGGACGATGGAGGTGGAGATCCTGCTCCAGACCCTGCTCCGGCTCCGATAACTTTGACTCCGCGGGCTTGGTCATAATTGATCATTCTGCTTCCGTGATACCTATTTGTATACGTACATTGTGAGAAAAAAATATAAATGCACATAAACACAATATGAATTTATAACGAAACCGTTTAAAAATACATTAAACGATATAAAGTAGACTCCCGCGCCGTGTAATAAACTGAGCATATTGCTTTTTCGCCATGTTGACGCATCATCTTTAACACTTTAACTGACATATTTATAAAAATTTGTCGTGGAAAAAATAATAACAGCCCCAAAAGCGAAATTGAATACGTCAATTTTGCGTTTCTCGCATACGCGCCGTATAAAGCAATATGTGGAAGAGCGCGCCGCGACACGCACTGCCAGCCTTAACAGTTTAAAAAGACATTATTCAAAGAGATAAGAAGGCAAAATGTGTATGAAAAGACACACAAAAAAAGCATATTTGTGTACGAGAGCCGAATCTGTTTATACCGAAAGTGAAAAACTCTCGGGAAACTCGGAAGAAAACTCGTTATCTACATACCAATGCTGCCGAAGCACTGCGTAATGACATCCGATATCCTATTTAACGATTTCGAGTTGCTTGTGAAAAAAATCCGATTCAGAGTTTCAAAATAACTCAATAAATGAAAATATATTTTATTTTATTTATTCATACGATCGAACGATTTCAATAATATTTAACATTTTCATTACAAATTATTTTAAATAGCTTATTCGAGATGTGTTCATATATTTAAAATTCAAAATATAAATATGTATATTGTTAAAATTTTATGTTTTATTAAAAAAATATATTACTGACCAGAATACATAAGATGGGGACTCTGTAGCAGCATTAAGCTTACAAACGAGCCTCAGCTCCGAGCCGCTCCTCACGTGCAGATCGGGCGCTCCTTCCACTTCGGCATAAGCTTCTGTTCAAAAAAACACAAAAAAACCAGTAGCAGAAAATGAGGAAGAAGCTAACACAACCTTATTTTTTATTTAGACCATATTATCTACGTATATGCACATAACAAAATACGAAATTTCACTGTTTAACCGTGGAGCGCTTCGAAAATATCCGCGGGCTCGCTGCCGAGCAACCGGCGCTGAATACTAACCGCTCCCTTTCCAACTTCTCATAGAGCCTGAGCGACGTAAATTTTGCATAGAATAATACTCGAGACGTAAATACGTATCCTACCATCTACGTAAGATAACCCAACTACCCGCCTTGTCTTTGCGAGCGTTTTAATTTTTAAAGTCCCCAGTCGCGCGATTCCCCTTTGTGCCACCCAGTATCAAATACGAATACGCTTTTGAAGTTCCTCTTTGATGTCTCGACGATGTTTGATTTCATTTCGCGATTTCCTCGTACATAATACACGGTCTTTGAAAAAAATCATATTGAATATAATTAATTTTTCACGAAAATCTAAGCGTACATCATACCTAACTCGCGAGAATTATCTAACGAGTCGATTGCACACTAGCGTACTCCACCGATTTCGATGAAACATTGCAGAAATGTAGTAAGACATGAAATAGTTGTGAAGATAGAAAACCTGACTCAAAAATTTCAATGAAAAATTGAGTTAAAGTCAGCAAATTTGTATGGATTTGTATGGACGACGCTGCCGGCGACTTCGGATCCATACAAATATCAAAATTTTATCCTAAATCGATGGTGTACTAGTGTGCACTCATTTTATAAGCAGTGATATCACAAAGCATATTTTTCATGTTAATTACTTATTCTTTGAGTAAATACGCAAATCTCGGGTCGCTTTGCCGCGTATTCGAATTTGAAGAATCATTCTGATTCAAAGACTGTTTTCGTATAAGCAAATTATGCTTTAGAAGCAGATTAAACTGCTTCGATTCGCATGTTAGTGCTTGGTACGTTAGCCTGGCGCGATCGGAAGCAAATATTTGTAGTGGAACGTAAAGTTTCGCAGTTGGTGGCTTAATCGACCGTTTTCTATAGTCGAAACAACAACCGGAACCGACTACGTAAAGTCATACCGTAATCGTTTAACTTCAGCATTCTATCCAGAGTATATCCACTTTTGAATCGAAGTACATCAATTATTACTAAACTAAGCTGCTAGCAAACCTGATACACTCACACTTTCATACCACCGTTTTAAATCGGGGTATTAGCTGAAGCAATAAATTAAAACAGGTCCGTGAGAAAATAATGTATAATGGAAATTATGAAAGCCTTTCTAAACAAAAGCTAATTCCAACGTTTAATTATTGTTGAATCTTCCATGTTCGCTCAATTTTAATTTATTCACACATCATATTTTACTTCTATATCCTCCTTTTCTCAATTAATGAAGTAATTATTTACACGATCCGTACTCACAATGGGTATAAGGTTCGAGCAGATATTTTCTTGCAACGTTATTTTCACTATACATGTCTATTACATTTTTTTTAATATCAATAAGATAACAATATTTGAGACCTAATTAAAAACCTAATCTGGAGGATTGGTTTTATTAAATCGATTAATAAATTTATGTAATGAAGTATATGTAACTCGCTGAAACATTTTTCATAAAAATTAGGCATCTCATACATCCTGGCATACTTAAGGCTTTTATTAATATATTATAGATGCAACTTCCGATGCTTCGCGTACACGGGAAGTTCATTTCTCAAGCATAGCATAATGCATGAAACGAGGCTCGCTTTCAGAAGTGAATACTCTGCTTCAGCGAGGTTGTGGTCATATCTCACTTACTATAGAATAATCTCGACGTGTTCATATTGAAATTTCCACATATATTTTTTCCGTTATTTCTCTTTTCAATATTCTCCTAAGACGTGCTGCATTCAGATGATGGAGAGTATTTGCTTTGTGCTTCAAAAGCCTTCAGATATACACGTAGGTATATAAACTTCAATTTGAATATCATTTATTCAAACATCCATACTTTCTCTGCTTCCTTGCAAATGCATTTTGTACTTATCGTTAAATATGCAATAAAATCTTCTAACCTACGACTTTCAGCTGGAGCAAAATCGAGGCTGGAGGATGTGTAGATAATTGGCATTCATAAAATCCTGCATCTTGTCTTTGCACTCTTCTTACTAACAGTGGCCAAGCAGCTGGGACATGACGAGCATGTCTAACAATGAAACGTGTGTCATGAGAGTATGTGCCACTACCGACAGTCAACAGATGATGATCTTTTTTTCTTATCCAAGATACCTGAAAACAATAATGTAATTGAATCAAAATAGAAGACATAATATTATATCGTAAAGAAAATTAATTTATGAATGTATCCTAAAAGCTTTTTTCGCATTACAATCATTCAATCTAAACGTCCCTCATCTGTGCATTACCATTACGCTCGAACGTACATACAATGGTGCGGAACCCTAGCATTTTTACCCTTAGATAAATACCACTTATCAGGTTTAGCTCACGCTAGGAGCACTTTCTTTCACGCGGATATTTATCGCGCATATGTACCAGATGCATTTTCCCGATTGCCCATAAAGAAAACAAGCGTATCTAAACACACATATCCCTTAGCCATAAAGGGGAGTGAAGAAAAACGAACCGCCCATACGGCGAAACTCTGTTTCCCGCTCATACATAAACTCCCTAGAACGGCCCCAGTTTCGTGTTTTTCTTCAAGAAATAAACCGAACGGTGCTTTGTCGTTTGAATTCCACCGTTCGGGTCTTTTTCCAACTTTTTATTGACGACTGACCGAAAAGCTCGAGGCTCTGAGGGGTGCTCGTCGTAAAAGTCGCTCGAATATATTTTCTGTTGTCCTTTATGGAGAGTGTGTGCTTTTGGATGCTGTCTTCGTAGCTACAATGTAAAGTGGGTTCATATGCTTCTTTTGTATTCCATATAGTTCGAGATGACCGATTTTCACCGTCTAGAATAACTGTGAGTCTTTGTATAGTTCTCTAAAAGTGTGTAGTGCATTTCGCTCGAGTGAGTTCTATACGGAAGTTTCATGTTTGTGTTTTATGTGCGCAATTTCATGTCGTTGGAACGAAGCCGTACAATTATTTTAAAGCATAATATCGTTTTGGTATTATTTCGTTTTTCACTTCGTTGGCGGTATGAAACCTAAATATTCGCATAACTCGATAGAACAACGAAAATAAATATTATGATCGTCGTTGAAAGGAAATGAAGTAAAGCGCGCGAACATTTTCAAGTATTCAACGAAATGGAAAATTCATTAAACTTCTAAATCAAATTCCATCGGAATTCGAATCCTCTTAAAACTTAACGATATATATTTACATTAGATCTTTAAAACCGCCCACCGTTTATTATCATACTTCGAAACCCACTCGGAACAACGTCCTAACTTTCAATCTATCATCCCACGTGGATAAATCGAACAAGGAGATTTCGAAGACGTCACACGTGAAATATATCGACATTTACCGAATCGACCCTAACTGAAATGGCTATCAGATTCGCTCAAACTGCGATCCTACGGACGATAGCCGCTAACGTCCACATTCCGTAGGAAACGTCACATTCGTATTTACTTTATTCAAATGAGATCGTCGTCGTAAAATTCGCAAAGCGGGGGACACGAAGGATTATTATGGAATCCCGAAATTGTAATATTCCATCCGTGGCGAGCGCATCGGCTCGGGAAAGCTCAGTATCAGTGCCGTAGCTAGATATTTTGGGCACCAATGCAAAGAAGTTTGGAAGAGCCCCTTGAACAACGTTTCACCCTTTCCACAATAAAAAAAAATTAGGAGAAAATATACATTTTCCATATTAAATTCATCCATGAAACTTAATTAGTGCGACAGACAATATAATTTTTTAATTTTTAAAAATCCGTATGATTTCATTTTCAGTATCAGAAAATAAAACTTATTTTAATATATAAAAAATGTATTTGTAGTACACACATGTAAAATACGTTAATTAAAACATCTAAATATATTAATTTTACTATTTTTATAAATTAATGTGATAAATTTTTTGATACGAATTCAAAAATCAGCACCTTAGTCAATTTTTCTTAAAAAAATATCTCTGTTTACTAAAATTTTATGACAAATGAAAATATTTAAATGAAGAATTATAAAACCCTTTCCTGATAAATTAAGTCCTTTTTGAGCGTGAGCCCGAATGTTTTGCATACCTTCGCGGTAGAATAGGTACGCCACTGGTCCGTATCCTTTTTCCGGCCACAGGACACGCGAAAGTCTCGCTTTATATGACAGATAAGGGGATGCGAATGGTAAAAGTACGTATATATTTTAAACGTGTACGATGTGTGTATAAATATCATACGCGAACGGTTATGTCTCGGATAAAGAGCCGAGTTTGAAATTCCGGATTCGAAGGATATAGCAGTCCATAAAATAACGATCGCTTTTCCGCTCGTTGTCGTAGCGCGTAGTCTTCGTTTTTCGTTACATGTCCTCGGTACGGGATTTTGGCCGATGTTGAATAGAATGTTATATTCTGATAAATCCCGCTGCAAATTAATGGAAGATCTTTCGAAAATATAATAATTTTCATCTGTTTAGCGAGAGTTTTATGCGTTTGCGAAATAATTAATTATGAAGATGTTCGCGAATGAAAAATACATGGCGAAAATGAATTTTTTCGCTGAAGAGTGACATGTTTTCGAAATGAGTCTTGAAATATTTATGCACGATTTCTCAAAAAAAAAACTTTTCCGAGAAACGACCCATTTCCATTTCAAATCAGCTTATTTTAAAAATGGGCGTCTCAAGCATGCTAATTCGAATATTATATATTCGATCAACGAGTCACACAGATTATCTCGAGGCAAACACATCACAGCATCCGTATAAATTTTTCCCAAGCATAATTCTCTAAAACTACCAGATTAATCCCGACATCCAACACATTCCTTAGCAGCAAATCCACCCACACAAATCCAACAATCGTTAAACACGCGCGACGATAAGGACCCGCATACGCAATCGCACCATCTCATTTAGCGAAAACAAATTTTATCTCTCCCCCGTATTACACAAGCGCCATCGCGATTCGAATAAACACACACAACAATATCGAATAATAAATAAATAAATAAATACACATACGCACATATGAGAAAACACTCCGTCTACGGCTCGGTACCGACTTGCGAGCAAATAAATAAATAAACACGAGCGGCTTTTAACAAATGGCCAATTATTCTGTGTTATTTATTTTGGTATTTTCTCCCCCAATAATTAATCTGATCCGGTCTGCATGGCGGTTTGCTTTTTACACAGGGCCCACGGGTTCGCAGGCCGCAAACGGCTCCCGATTGCCAGTTTTCGCTTTTTATTTCGAATTAACGCGAAACCCTCGTCGCTTTCGGCTGTTTTTCTACCTGAGGCCATTATTTCGATTGGAAATTTTGTGGCTGTTTTCTATTGCTGAAGTTTTCTTTTTATTTTTCGATACGCGATATTTTCGATTCATCATAAATTGTTATCATTTCTATTTTTTTTTTTCATAAAAATAACGTAATACATAATAATATTGTACTTTTGATGAAATGGAATATAACATATGACAACGAAATGAGCCAAGGGGATCAAATGACAAGGCGATGATTTCAAAATGTTTAGCGTGTACCCATATAAATGTATTGGAAAAAGAAGAAGGATTTTTATCTCAGCACAGGTTCCGAAATCTTTTCTATCTTTTTGCCATTGAATACATGAACATAATATAGAAACAATTCCTGTGCTTTTGACTCAATTTCGGCCAAAATTTTACTTTATCTCCTTGGTCTATTTCATCGTTTTATTTATATTGATACTAGTTTCTGATGAAAACCACGATTCAAAGGACAAAGCGTCTTTCAATATTTTTGCTCCTTATTTGAAATACAGTTCAATTTATATTTCTAAGAAATTATTTTCTTTAAAAACAATTATATTTCAGCGTAACATTTTCATTCTCCGAATTCTTCATGCATCATCTTAGTTACTTAGACTTAACATTCAGACGTACATATTTCATAATATATGTAAAACAATTTTAATTATATGTTCTCTATTTTACATTTCTTCTTAATTGGCTTATATGTTTCGTTAATGAAAGTTTATTTTTCACTACTTATTTCCATTTTTTACATCTGTTTTCCGATAAGAAACTTACTTTATGTACAATATTATATTGTCAGTTGCATGTTTTCAACACGAAAACTATTATAGGTATTCACGGTTAAAATATTGTTTCAGTATATCGTACGAATGAAACGGTGGAGATTCGTTTAAAAGTTGAAAAAGATTTAGTTTCGATATGAAACGTATATATTTCTTTCCCAATGTTACGGGGAAATTGCGACGTTTTCCGAAATGAAACAAATTTCGAAACTTAAATTACGAAATTGCATTATATTCATAACCCATCTCAGAGATTATTCTTGAAATCTCATTTTATTTATTTTCTATTTCTTTGTAGCTATACGTTTGAAAACTAATCAAACTGTATACATTGCAAAATATTGACAGTGATAATTATTGAAACACAACATTAGATTAATAATTGAATTATAACCACTAGAAGCTCGTTCGGCTTTAACACATTTACCGAACCCGATAATTCCCAAATGACAAATACGCATCTATTTCACATACAAAAACACAACTAACCAAGCCCACCCGATTTCCGACATTTACGAACGATCGCACCCTTTCATTACAACCCACAAAAAATGAACACAGCACACACATATGAACCTTTCAGAGACTACATTGGTAACTTATTATAAACACATTTGTATCTTTACAATTTTAGACATATGCAATAATGAAAAGAATTACAAGAATTTCTAAAAATGCATCAAACACGTTTGATATGTTTTCTCGACTATGGAGCTAGTAACGTTTAGCTATAAATGACTCACATATCTAAGCAACAATATTATAAAATATGAAAATAATGGACATTTCAGGTCCATTGTGACAACTAGCTACAGCAGCAGATACTAAGTCACGGTCAAACGAAATATTTACATGGCCGAGGATAAATTGCACGGAAACGTGAGATAGCCGATACGTTCCGGCCACGAAGCGCTCGGAAAAACCGGGGAAAACCGAGGAAAAACCGCGGGAAAAACCGACCATTAGGGTGTGTGCGTTGCTCTTCTTCTGCTTCGGCTCGTATGTTAAGTTCGCGTGCGAGATGGCGGCCATTATCCTTTTTGTGCGTTCGTACGAGCAGAGAAAGAGGGAACTTTTTTCAATATGCCTAATCTAGAATCGATCAACTGGTATTTTCTCGCACACAATATGTACAATATTGCAGGAAATTCGACTTACGAATGTCTGTTCGTGCGGAAGTGTCTTTCACTTTTTTTTTATTATAGTGCTCGTATCGACTTTTGGGTGATCGCGTTTTGATTTCAGGTGTGGCGTGCGATTTTTATGCTCAGTCACAAATCTATATCTTATGTGATTCAATTTTATGTGTTCAGATTCACAAAATAATATTATACAAATAATGATAATATTTCAATGATTTTCAACATAAAATTAATCTTGATCTACTCAAAATAATACTATCGAATTCAGTATGTCAAAATACGCTTTTCATAATCTCCACACCACACTGACATACTCAAAATTACACACCCACTCAACTTCGCATTCGCAACTAACCCGACAAGAGACATACGACAGCTCGACGAAACGACATCATTAACGCACCGAATCCCACACGACGACCATAATTAAAAAAAAACACACACACGTTCCCATTCTAGTCCTGCCTTCCAGAACAGAGCTGAAAGCCTAACAAAAGGCGGAGGCCTTCCTTAACGAGGACACTCACCACGGCCGAGTTGTGCTTTCTGATGACACACGGAAGGGTGGCGGTGCCCCCGGTCTGGGCGACCACCACCGTCCCGTTGGGGGTGACGAACTGGTTGCCGGGGGCCCCGGCGCCTCCGCCCCCGACCAGCTTGTTGTTGTCGTCGCCCCCGTTGCTGTTGCCTCCGCCGCCTCCGCTGCTGCCTCCGATTGATCTCTTGTGGACTACGCCTGCAAGATAAAAACGGATGCACGATTAGTTCTGAGGTTTGAAATCTGAATGTATGTTATGTGTGTGGTATACGAGAGAGTCTAGTATAATGAGGATTCGTTTCTGAATCATGCTCGTTATGCAACGTGCGAGCATTCCTCCGACTACGTATGTAATGTAGTATGTAGCTTCTGTAGCATTTCTGTCTCTGTCAGCGAAATATATCTTTTGAATGATGAAAAATTGAGAGGTTGCATACGACAATGCAATATCTCTCCTATCTTCGCTCGTTATGCGAAACGTTGCTCGTTAAGCTGGGTAATTTTCAAATTTTATTTAGCAGCATAGGAGAAAGTGTTTTTTAGGAAAAAGCGTTAGAATTGGGTTGAAATCTGATAAGTCAAAAATTTGAACTACTTTTACATAGATAAGTAAGGAATATTAATAATTCTGAAAAGTATAATGTTTAATACATATTATAATAGCTTTCATTACGGAAGTTTGTTGAATTTACTATGCATTAATATGTTCGAACGTTATCATGTTAATAGATTGTTTATAACTTTGCACTTTGCTAATAAAGTGAAGAACATAATCATTTTCTACATAAAACGAGTTTTCTAGTATCTTGTTAATATACTATTACTTAATAAAAATCAAAGTCAGCATACAAAATATTAATATATATTTCATTCATGTAATCGACACATCATTTTACGAAAATACGAATTTTACATTTTTTCCACGCACGTTTGATATTTCAATCATTCAAAATATAATTTCACCCTCTTCATAAAATACGCTTCATTATATTACACGGTGGGAGCTTAAAAAAATCGTTTACATACGACGCACGTGTAACAATATAAATCTTTTCCCAGCGCGCACTATATGAAAAATACGAACGCGTTATAGCGTATCCATTCAGCTGAAAATATTGAATTTTTTCCATACGATACACGTCGGACGAAATAACCATTCGTTAGCACGATCGACCGTCGGTAAACGGCCGAAAGGGCCAATTACCCTTAACAGTTATTATCCTGCAACAAATAACCGAGTACACCCACCCATTTTATTTAAACGATATCGCTTACGGAAAATATGATAACGAAAGTTCATATAATATTTTGCAGAAAACGTTCAAGTGAAATTCGCGTCGAAGCTGTGTATATGCAGCATCGAAAAAAAAATAATAATGATTTGAATTGAATTTAACACCGAATACTCTTTACATTGATTTTGAGCATATAAAATATTGAAAATATTTATATTGACTGATAATTTCATTTTTCTCCCTTTGAAACATGTTTTTTTCCCGCCATAAAACCGAAAATTCGAGTTTGACACAGTCTTCAATCACATTTCGCATTTCCCGAAATAAAGTTCGCATTTCCCGGAAATAGAAAAAAGAATTATAAACAGCCGAGAGAATTCAACTTCGCACACTGGGTGAATTTATAGCGAGCACGTTTTTGCATAAACGCTTATCCGCATTGGGTTTTTAGACCCTAAACTTCGCACAGTACACGTTTTCTATTTCTTTCCGAAGAGGCAACAGTTTGGGCGAACGAGCGAGATATTTTCTCTAAAAACAATGACAAATGAGAGCCTTCGGGGTCCGTGTGAAGAAAGTGACCCCACTCTCGACCGGGAATATTTCGACAAATAATATAGGGGGAATTGGGGGATACGCCGACCGTGATAAACCGAAAGTGAAAAGCCGACAAAAAAGCGGCCGACGTATCCCATTTCACGTCTTTTTTCCATCGTGGCCTTTCTTTTAAATTCAACGTCTCACTTTATCCTCTCGTTTGTATGTGGCGAAGGGTGCGGAGCGATATGTTATTCGGAACATGCCCGAAGGCCGCAGTCAGAACGTAGTATACCACAATGAAGCAATTTGCTCCACTATCGTTGTCGACAAAGAGATTTTATTATTCGATCGTATAAATTGAATATTTGGAACAATTTGATCATTTTTTTTCTTTTAGATCTGATAATATATTTTTCAGCAAGTTATGCACTTTACATTCATAAGTATCCGTTTCTGAATAAGATTTAGAGTTATCGTTTCGAATCCTATATTTTAATAACGCTAAAGCGCAGTTGATGGGTAAAATACGGATCGTATTCAAAAGGGGATCTTCGAAATCACCAGAAAAGCTGTTCTAAAAATCTTCGGTACCCATCTCGATATTTATTCTAGCTACTCAGTATAAAAAGACCGATTTGAAACGCGATAAGCGATTCCTTTTAAAGACAAACTTTTTTTCTTCTTTATTTTCCCTTCTTCCGTTTTATTCACGAGTCGATCTTCAATTTTTGACCGCTCATATTTTATTCAGCCGTTTTCTACGTTGACCCTTTCCCTGGCAAACGACCTCATCTTAAAAATAAATGAATGAGAGCTTTGACTTCTATGTAATTCAACATCTGATAATAACGAGTTTCTTTTGATGAATATCTTGCTTCTGCTTCTGAACTTATATGAAAAATTGTAAATATTGACATTTTGTTTGTTTTAACATCGAATATCAAAACTGATTGTATTGAATTTATATTTTCTATTAAAAAACAATTACTTCGAAGGCAAATATATTTTTAAAAACATCCTTGAGCACATACAGAATACGCCATATTTTCATTATGAAATCATTAAACGCTCAATTCGCTAACCAAATCGACATTTTCAATATAACCTCAACACACACAAACACCTCTAACGAGACCGAACATCGACATTGAACCAATCGGTTTTGCGTCATCGAACCAAATTATATATCCGCCTATTCTACCGCAAAGTTTCGTTGATTCGATGCTATTCAAAATTTGAATATTCAAATCATATATTTTTTCATAATTTCAAATTATCAATCATTTTTCTCTAATATCGTTATTTAGATTGATCAATTATTATTTTTTTTGACAAAGAAAATACATCAAAAGAATAAATATTATTATTTCTATCGACAAAAAAGTATATTGTTTCAATACAAACAATCGAATTTCTTTATTAGGAGAAAAAAGTTTAAGAACCTTCGCGAAAAACCCTTCGATCGTCATAACAGCGACTGTACTTGTCGGTGCAAACGCTCGTTTGATTGATCCAATTAGCCCCGTTTTTGCTCGAAATTCGCTAATCGTGGAGCTATTATATTGAATAATATAGGCGCTCTCGCTTTTCGGCGGTTAATTCAATTAACTATGAGCAATATTTGATTAATGATCGAGAGGAAACGAAAGCGCGCGCGCAGCGACTAATGATAAATAACGCACAAACATTTAACTCGGGTGATTGATTGCTGAACGAACGGCTTAAATTGCAACGATACTACACGGTTCTGGTGTTGTGATGAGTACAGTTGAATCTGGATTCACTTAAATTGCTTATTTTGCATACTTTGTGTTTATGCTCAACTCTTTTTAAGTGCTATACGGGGATATATTCGAATAGTTTAAAAGTGAGACATCGGGCTTTATTCGAATATATCTCATATCATATAAAAAACACATTGTTTGAGTATTGAATATATGTATTAGAACATTCCAAATAAACATATAATATTATTTTCAATTTTTGAATATCTCAAATGGGAAAAATAATGCACTAATTATGAAATCCACAATAAAAAATTCTAAATTTTAATGCTGTACTTTAAAGGGTTAACATATTATTTATTCTTTGAATAAAAATATACTTTACGCTTTACTGTTTGCCACCTATTTGTATTTACACACTTAATATTATTTGTTTGAAGCGGTTAAAAACCATTAGAAAACACATATAATAAAATTTACTTGCGTCTTCATTCAATTCCATTTTATAACTAAATAAATTCAATTTTTGTCGAAGAGAGTAGCTGTTTTATTTTTGTAACGCAGAGAAAATTTTATTATAAACTAAAAGCTACACTTCGTTTATTTGATAAAAATAAACTTTATATTGATGGAAACTGTCAAACACAATGCTTTTAAAAATTTCGCAAAAAAAATCCAATTTATTTACAGAAATAAATCTGTCGCCAAATTATTCAATTTCAAAACATCATATAAAATTCTCAGTCCAGCATAAATCATACGACAGCTGCATTTTGCATGTACACAAAATTTTCATATTTCAAACGGGATCATTACGTATCCGCGATAAAACGCTGTGTCAATAAGTATACGGAAAGCGCAACTCCTAAACTAGTGCTGAACAAATAGACCGAAACTCTACATTTTCCTTCTAGATTCTCTCCGTACTACTGCGATCCCATTCGGCACATGTGTATGTACATATATGTTATACTCTCATAAAATATTCAAAGCGCAGGTGCTTTTACCCTACATTTCATTTGTAGAAGTTCATATTTTTAGTGAGCCGCTGTTGAATTATCAAAACGGTTTAATGTTTATTCGCGTCCATTAGTTTTTAAAAATGCAAATTTTTTATGTTTTTTTTTTAAATATTTTTCTGCTACATTCAATATAGTATGAGCTTTTCAGAGTTGAGAGAAATTAATTCCAATAAGCAAGATACCGAGAAAAATGATCGAACGTGTTAATGCGTTTTTCAAAATTTCCTCAATTCCCTTCATTATTCCATTATTCCATTTTTCCAAAATTATAATCGTTCTAATTTTGTTTATTATAAGCTAGTTAACATAGAATAAAGAATGAATCAAAATAACTTCTGAAATTAATGAATTGTTATCAGACGGCCAAACAAATTTTGTCATTTAATGGTATTTATCTACATTATTGAGAAAACATATTTCACTCATAGAAAGTTACACTCATACGAAGTGTTTTGATATTTAAATCTTATTTTTATCAAAAGTAGAGTTAGTCGTGATTAACTCTGAATGGTTCATATGTTTGCATTATCTATACATATATCCTTGTTTTTATTGCAAATTGAAATATTTGAATAGCGAAACTCATAAAAGTTTACGATCGAATTTTCGTTTAAAACAGATAAAATAACAAATGAAAATTCGCACGAATTATTTTTTCATTTCACAGTTTAAAACTTTCACAGCTCTAAATTACAATTTACCGAACTCAAGTATAATAATAATTGATTAATTACGTTACACGAGTGCAGTCTCACGGAGAGCCGCTTCAACAATTTAAGCAGCGCTAACTTAAAAAGCCTTATTAAAAAAAAAACTTCATAAACAAAACTATCACTTCAATTATGAACTTCAAAACGGTCTCCGGCGAATGAAACATTCGAAATGTAAATTTTTTTCCACGTCTACTGCGCAGAGCGGTCAAAAGTCACCTTGTCCGATCATCACGGTCTGCCGAACTTACGGCACACCATGGCTCGAACTCCTCTTTTTTTCCATCGGGGCGTCGTACGTTTTTATTTCAAAAGCCCACGTCGAAATTTAATTAGAGGGGACGTCGGGGTCCATTGTGCCCCGAAATCGGAAAATCCGCCGAGCCGAACTTATCGTACGGCCGGCCGCACTTAATCAGCCCGGACACGTGTAACAATAAATTCGCTCACGTGCCGAATTATGGTGTGGGCTTCTGAGAATGTTATCCGGAACATTTTTCATATCGGAAATCCGGACGCGGACAGCCGAAATCACCCGAATATGAAGAGGGAATACGTGCGAACCGCGGAAGAAGGATTTTCTACGGATTTTCCGCGTTCGAATTGTGTTTCGATATAATTTTCGATTTTCTTTGTTGCATAGGCGGGTTTTTGCTTTTTTGTGAGTTTTTTCTGTTTGTGAATTTTTAATATATTTTTTTCGCATTCTGGTATGAGTCGTTTAGTGATTTACTCCAATTCTTGAAAAAAATTAGGTATTTGATATACATAGATATAACATTATTTGTGTGAAATGACGACTGAAAAGGCCGAGGGGTACAAGTGACTTTGCGGTGATTTCGAGAAAAGCGCGTTCAAAGTTGACCATGTTCCTACATGTATTAGGAGAAGGTCGATTGATTTGATGATATATCTCAGCACACGTTCCGAATTCGTTTATATCCTTTTGCCACCAAATAAATGAGAATGCATAGAAGCGATTCCTTAGCATAACTCAATTTCGGCAAAAATGTCACTTGTACCCCTTGGCTTTTTCTTTTATTTTAAATACACAAATTATTTGATCACCGAACAAAATTTATATATTTACAATTACTATAGAATGAAATAATGAAAGGAATTAAAGATCTTTTGAAAAATGCATCAAAAACGTTCAATTGTTTTTTTGCTAAATAGTCACTTTTAGCTCTGAGCGGCTAATTTATCAAAGCTTTTTTCGATTAAAAAATTATTTTTTCTTTTGTACAATGAAATAAATAAAAAAGAAAATCTGGACAGTTATGATATATACTCATTTTAATTAATGCAGCTTCTATGTAACTCGATCTGTCTTGGATGTATTCTAATCATTGTCAAATGTATATGAATGGAAGAATCAGAAATTTTAATTATACAATTCAATGTAAAATTTAATGAAACAATAACACTTAATATTTAAATTCAATCTAAAAATACACATTTTTAAGAGGTTGGCATATCGATAAAACCATATTGCGAAGTCAGTTTTATATTTTAAAATTCATGAAAGTTTAAGAAAAGGTTCGGAAAATCCAAATTTTTTCCTCACTTTAATGGACTTTCGGCTTTTCTCGGATCGTTGAAAATTTTCCGTTTCTACATTTACGATGCCTTTTAAAATTTATTGAACCATTTGTAAATCTCTTTTTGTAAGTCACTATCAACATAAAATACGAACAACAACTTTCTCAAATTGAAAAATATCAGGCACAATTCATTGATTTTAACTTCTGTAAAATAAACCATTTTCAAATTTAAAATTTAATTTCATTAACCTATAAAACTATTCAATATTCTAACGTTAAATAATACATAAACCTATGCATTTATTTCAATACATCATTGATCGATCATAAAAGCGTTCAACCGAACGCACTTAACGAGAAACGCTCTGCACCGAAATTATCGCATTTTTTCAATACGACTCGGCCGTAAAACGATTTAACACCACCCCTATTTCAATCACCGATATTGCGAATTTCATAAAACATACGAAAACAACCCTTTTTAGAGCCTCACATATAAAACGCGTCGTTTTTCCGGGAGTACACACGTATAAAATTTTTATCATTATAGGCCGGAGTGTCCATTGTCTCGCGACGAGAGCGATCGTCGAGATGGTGAGGGAGTAAAAATTTTTTTCCCCGTATAATATAATATTTTTCCGCACACATAAGGGCGTATCTTCGCTCTCCTTGCTCGGGGAAGGGCCAAGGCAATAAAAAGGGTAGAGGTCTCGTGCCCGTAAAATAAAACGACCGGGGCGTTTCGTCCAGTTGAAAAATGCACGAGTCAGTGGGCTTAAATACCCACCGTCGGAGGAATTTTCATGTCGAATAAAAAATTGGGAATGTTTATGTCCTGCCCGCGAATAGACGGATAAAGGAATAAAGATGCCGTTAACACGACGACGAATTTACGCACAGCACCCTCATTTTTTTCTCTGACCTACGAACTCTGCAAGATGTCAAATAGACGAATCGTTTTATTGATTCTTCATATTCGCACTCCTGCTAAGTAATACAAAATGTACCCCATAAAATATATATTATTTTAGAGATCTACAAATAGTATCAATAAGAAGAGTCAATATTCTTCAAAGTATTCTCTATGAGCATCAATACATTTTTTCCCCGACTCCATATGCCTAATGTGCTTTATAGGATATTCCGAAGAAATTATGCTTTTAATTTAAATTTGAAGTTTGCAAGTCGATTGGAGGTATGGGAGTCATAAGTTCAAAATAGCACGTGACACAGTACTAACTTAAAAGAAAATATTCGAATACTTACTATTTTCTGGATGAGATGTTACAACGACCATGTGCGCCAAAAGCGCCACAACTAATATGCTTAAACTTTTCATCGTTTATTCTGGCATGTCACATTATACTGCTGATTGAAGAAATATTGGATCAATTCTACGACTTCTTAGACATCATGTTTCGGATTTTACACAGCTTCATGTCTGAAACAAACGAAAAAGTACATCAAATCATTTTTATACTAGTACACTCAATTTATACCCGAGCATTCTGAATTTATTCAACTCGAAACGTCGACTCAACAATTGAATTAAGCTCTTTATTCGCGAATTATTTTAAGCGAGGACTTTCTTCGCTTTCTTGCACATTGTTTATTCAAACAAACAAAACCCAAAAAAAAATGTATTTGAAAGGCTCTGTTTGTTCGCGGTTCCGCTTTAATATTTATTTTTAGTAATTGCTAAACGACGACCTCTCAAAGTGTTTTTTTTCTTCGCCATTCAACTATACTTAATCGATGCGGATAATATAATAACAATTCGAATTGAGACTCGTTTAAGACGAACGTTTAAATTCCTATGGCGTCGTGAACGAGTTGTGAACAGCCATAATTGAAAACGAGGATTGTTTACTGATCTCAGGCGGAATTAATGACCGGACTTTTCGTTTTAATTGGTAAAATTCCGCAAATTCTTCCTCGAATCGTGCACGTCGATAAACAAATTTTTGCAGAGGCTGAAACAGTCCAAAACCTTCTCTTTTTCCGTATAACTGGTGGTTCGAATTTTAAATATGTCTTTCATCATTCGTTTCAATCGATTTTCTGAGAAATAATATAATTGTAAGAATCGCTGCGATTCTAAGAAATAATTTTGAAATTCTCTCAGAAAATATGCTTGATATACTGGAATGCGCATCAAAGCCTGAAATATTTTTCTCAGAAAATGATTATTAGCTATCAGAAAATATATTGCTATTAATTTTCTTCTTTCAATTGCAATTAGAATTCATATAAATCGTATGATCACACAAAAGTTTAATAAATTATTAATAAAAAAGTCTTTGACCCTTAATAGAAATCGAATATTACCAACACTACATTAGGTATTTATTATGTCGTTTTTTCATAAATGTTTTTCGTGTAATACATAAATCAATATAGGGTCTCCCCGTTGCGTATTCACGCCATAAATCAGCAAACACCCGTAATTATATAAATATCGCCTAGAACGTGAAGGGTGGAAAAAATTTGCGGTCGACGCTTTATTTAACATGTTATTAAGAATGGAATTAAACGAAAATTTACGATACCTTTTTATTAATCCTATTTTATTTCACAATTTCGTCAACTCGCCTATCGATTCGTCACCGAACAGCGAAATTGAAATCCGTTCCGTCGAACACAACATACATAAATTCTATCGCAAAACACACTCGCGTTACAAAGGCCCCGACGCAAAACATATCAATTACATTACTGAACGATCGAACAACCGAAATCCCGAATGCAATACGTTTCGAAGCAAGCGATGCACGCAAATCCAATCGAACGAAACGCTCACAAACCGACAAACTCGTGCCCACCAGCCGCCGATACACTGAGCGGTAATTGCATAAAACCAGGGGCAGGCTATAGTCGGTTCACGCACTCGAACCGCTTGCGGTGCGCGATAAATTAAGGTCTTCGCACAAAGGCGGATGCACTTTGTCACAGAGAAAGCCCCTTTTATTATACTTAGTCCGGAAAGTGGCGCACTGAATTCCAGGATTCACGAGACCTTCTAATTTATTAAGAGCAGAGGTAAAGACTCGGCTGAACTTTCGGGCCTACCTGTGTTTTGTGTATATTCAAGCGTTTGTAGATAATTTATAATCGTATGTTTTTTTTTTTCGTTAAATGATCAAACACTCAATTTATCTATTTTCAGCTGATCTTTTCGCTAACTTTAACACCTTGAAAACCCCAAATGATTTCAAGAGACATATACTTGAATCTGACAGATTTTTAAGAAAATCTTTTAAAATCATAAAAATATAATTCAAACATTGCAGAAATTGACTTTGAAGTTATTCATATATCATTTCGAATAAATACGTAGCTTTTTTTAATCCATGATATTGCATTGAGTTCAACAGTTGACAATTCTCAAAAACACAAGTCCCGGTCACAAATTGTTAACTCAACTATTATGTATTGTTAACTTAAGTTTTTTTTATATTGATTTTTATTCATAGTGTCAAAATCTATAGATATGTTAAAAAATGCTTGCTAAGGCTTAGTTGAGGTTAGTGAAAAGATCGGTCCTTAGTGTTCGATGGTCTGTTTCATAAATAATTTTAGCGTCAGAAGAGTTTTGTACTGATTACGAATAATGTGAAAATGAATACGTTTACGAAATTTGTTTTAGATTTATTTGAAGGTCGCTAAAATATTTAGCGATCGAGGAAAATTAATTTTCCTTGTTATGATAGTTTACACTGGTAAATCGTCGGAGTACCGTAATATATTTATAAATGTCGTTTAACAAAACCGAAATCTAAAATTTATGTTATAATAAATTTATTGTCGGCAATCTATTAAGTTTACACACACAGTTAAGACAGTTCAAACGGAAGAGCACCACCATATATTATGTCTGAAATATTAACTCGTTGCTTACAATGAGAATTCGTTATTTTTCACCACCGCAAAACGGAAAACCGAAATTATAATATTCAACGAGAGTACGTCGGAAAGATGAATTTCGTATAAAACTCCAATCGCAGTTTCGTATTTTATCGTTGTATATCTATTTTTTTTTTTCATTTATTCACATCATCGATTATAAATAAATGTCACTAAACGAACATGACATAGGAACTCGTGGAAAATGAATCGTATACGAATAAAACGAGCGACTTTCGCGTGGTTTTAAAATTGCTCATAAATATTTATCAGAACACGCGTAGTATATTTCGTGTGCAGCCACGAAAAAGAAATAGCATTCATTCCACATTTCATCGGCAAACAGAGGGTGAAAGCATAAATTTTCATTCGGCGTAATGTCCATCAAAAAATATTTAGCCTCTCAGAGTAAGAAAAAAGCAGCGAAGCTCTCTTGTAAAAATATCGGTCAAAACGAAACAATACATTGAGTGGTAGTCAACCAACACTTCTCCATCAGAAAAATTATATTTTTGTATTTTATTCCATATTCTCAACCAGATTATAATTTTTATAAATAAATTTATAATTCTGATAATAAATCAGAAATTTTCAAATTCTGAAAATTTAAATATTATTTAAAAATATAAACTTTTAAAGATTCTTAAACATATTTTCTAACACTATCGAAATCATATCAGAAGTATCTTCACAATAAAATATTTTATTCGCATTTGAAAAGATTCTGAAACCATTTCAACCAAAAATATACAACTTTCCTTTCATCCACTTTAAGATGATTCTTCGTTCGTAAAAGGTTGTCGACCCCTCGGTATGCGAAACCTCTAAAGGCCCGTGGCTTTTTGGCCGCTTTAAAGCCCATTCTTGATTCCGAGTAGATTTTCCATTGACCGTGACGTCACGCAGCCCCCATAAAAATGTTTGGAAATTCTCTCGCCGCCGAACGTGAAAAAAAACTGACTTATTTATTCCCCCGACTCCAGGGCTTAATGTCGCGCAGGATGTTTGCTTGCTCTCGAAAATTTTATATTTTTTTAATACTTTTTTTATACATCATCGTGCTTTTTTTTTAATACAATACATGAGCGAATGAGAAAAGAGCGAATGTATTCGGGTTATGACCTTTTAAATATTTCCCTCGAACCGCAGAAGCCGCAAAAAGCTCGGTACGCGCCGTATTACTCTAGGACCGATCACAATTTTCTTTCGTTATGTATTCATTGAAATGTGTAAAATTCAAATTGTATTGTATTATGAAATTACATAATCTTCTTTTTTTTATTCGTACTCATATCGACTTTTTTTTAAACTCATTACAAAATGATCTAATACAAGATTTCCTCAAACATAAAACATAAAAACATTCATTAACGATATTATTTATTAAAATCAAATGTTTTTCTAAACAACGTAGAAAACGCACACTAAGCATTACCTATTAAAATCTAATTTAATCACACGCGCCCAACTCACGAACGTGCGTATAAATCTAAAACTTCTTACCGTACAGAAATTTCGCAAGTAATTACTGTATGACGACACTGTACCCAGGCGAAGTGCTCAAACTATAATAATAGTTCGACGTAATATGCGTACTTTCTAGAATCGATCGAGCCATCGAAATCAATGTCAACTCGCGCACGAATAAATTAATTCAAAGCTCTTAGCTCTAATCAATTCCCATACATCAAAGCGAGTCGGAACGCAACATTGCGTGATAACATTAACGCATAATGCGCCCTTGTTAATCCTATGGAGGCGGCAAAAACCCTTCATCACCTCAGTATTCCGCAACGTTTAAAATCCACACAAACGGAATACATGGCACATTCAGAAAGTCGTGAAATTAATTTTATTTCTATACTCAAACGAGGTACAAGAAGTTCGTATTAGTTGATTTATATTATACGACGAATAGATATTAGATATTATGGTTTTGCTGCACCCTTCTTTCGAAACTACGACTGAGTCGCGCGTTTCTTAACTTTTGACACTCATAACTCCAACTGACTCTTAAGCTCCAAACTGTCAGATATCAAATATTGGCCGTCTTTTTCTCATTCCCTGAGATGAAAAATGGAGTCAAAAGATATCATTTTGGCATAATTGAATTTATCCGAGTGATTGTGACAATAGTATACAAGGAGAATGCTTTCAAAGGTATGTATACCAGGAATTCTCATAAAGATTACTTTTAATTTTTTTTGCTTTATGTTTATATTTTTGTTACTTCTTTTTTAAAAAAATAAAGTGTACGATTGAAATGGAAAAATATAGAAAACAATGTACCCGTTACGGGAATCTCGGGTCACGTTTACACTCTTCAGACGACGGAATCTGTTCCGTATAGTGTTGAGATATCTGGCGTAGAGATTTTGCCTCCTCGAGCTAACACTAAAGGCTTTGGCCTATGGCTGGGCTTTTGCCCCTATGCTTTTGATTCTAGTGCCCGTAGACTACGTTAATTAAGATTGCGGTTCAGCTCAGAATGGTTATTTAACGTCTTTCGCGTGTTTATAGTTTAGTCTACCACCGGGCTTGTCTTATTAATGTATATTCTCATATTTAACATATTAAAAGGCTTAATAATGTTTTGAGTGATTTTATTTACATATTAATTTTATGGAAAATACATCATTTCGAATGTAGCTAACGCACACTGTACGGACTAAGTTATTGATTTTATGAAAGAAAGTACATGTTATTTTAACGAGAAAATTTCATTAAAACGTGCATTGTTTAGCAAATTACTTTTTAAAACAAAATTTCTATTAAGATTAGAGATTGTTTCGTAAAATGAAATATAAAATATTACTAAACCCAACTGTAGGATCGTAAACTTAGCATATTCCGCCGCTACCGAATACCTACTACCATGCGTTTATGATCCGTTTTCAATAAATATTCCCTTATGAATATGCTTACCATCGAAAAAACGTATACTGAAAAAAATGTTTTACCTTTTTCTTATCGAGATTTTGGCCGAAGGCTTTCCCAGAGAAAAAACCGAATCTCATTAAGTTTGACATCAAAACATAACTTAAAGTCTAAATCGACAGCGACAAACACGAGTATGCTTTCAGTGTCGAGCGAACGTCGTATCACAAGATCATTCGAAACTGATTCACGCAATATTCCGTGTCTCTCATTATTAAATATGTATAAATTAATTTGCACAATCGCTAATCCAAAATCAAAACAGATTGATTTCAACCCTACATTTTTTTTTATAACAAACGCTTTTTTTAGAATTATTGATCGGCTTTCCTAACTTAAAGTATTCTTCCAATACTTTTTTTCAAACTCGAAAAAAATCTTATGAAACCTTCAATTTTCGCAGATCGAAGACGAGTTCACTTTTTTACGTCAACACTAACTCGAACGCGCTCAAATCTCCACGCACCGATATAAATTTCTTTGTTTCACCGAAAGTTTTTGCCTCCTTTTTTTATATGCGAGTCCGGACCCTTTTTTTCACGACTTCGTTTCACGGACAAGCGTGTCGCCATTACGCGAACGTAAGAATTCAAGTGTGCAAAATTGTGAAAAGGTTGCGTCGTCGGACCGTCGCAAAAGTCCACCCCCTTTCCCGCTTTTCTTTACATTTTCCCACTTTCTTTTTTCGCGCCTTCCTTTTTCGAAAGTCGGAAGGAAGCCGAAGGGACCGGGCTCCGACTTTCTCTCGCACGAAAAGGTTATACGGAAAAATTATAAAAATATAGAAATTTCTGCAGAAGTTTCGGAAACTCGCGCTTACGTGACACCGTTTCGAATTCCAATTTGTATTTTCGCGCCGAAAGAAACGATATCTGGAACGTTTCCGGTTCGCGCTTCATACGGAACCGATTTCCGCAATGGCCATGTGAAAGGGGCTATAACAAGTCGAATTTCACACTGTCGTTTCAATTTTTATTTCTTCTCTGTCGCTAAATTATTTTCGATCGTTTCCGCGTGAAAACTGAATTTGATTGTCACGTTTTATTGCTTATCAAACGTTTCTATTTTCCGAATCGATTCGCTGCAATATTACTATTTTACGATATAAAATATACGTTACGATATTATGTTTTAAATTTTTATTTCAAATTATTAAATTTTTCTATTTTTAAGTAACTTGAACGAATCATTCATCCAAAGTTTCATAAATATTTTTGCTGAATTTGTTATTTTTTCAATTTAACACCACAGCATTTTTTTTTTTTCAAGTAATATCCCAATTTTTATTTTTCATGACCTTTTATTCGTGCTTTTTATTTAATCATATTAAATAAAACTATAGCGATATAAAAACCGAGTTTACTATCGATACGAAACACACTCATAAAATAAAAATAATGCACAATAAAGTTGACGAAAATGGAAAAATATATTACATCACGAACCACAAACTAACCAAACATGAATTTGAATATAATTCTTATTTAAATAAATCTACTTTTATACTAAACATGTATTCTCAAAATAAATAAAACATACTGTGTGTTCATAATATAATATGTTACATTGTCGCTATGTCCGCAATGAATACGTTGCGTAAGTCGCTCGGCGCGCATGTTTGAGATTACACATGACAAGAGTTTTAAGTTAAATATTGTAATGTCATCACGAAACCCTCGTAGACTGAAAGGTATCTCAGAAATTAATTTGTCCTCTTTGAGACCTCCGTCCGCCTAATATAATGTAATACGTAATACCTTTGTCTTAATGTAAAACCCAGGACAGAGCTTACGTCTCGTCCCTCCAATGTTGCGGCTTTCGCACAAATATCAGCATACACACACTTCAAATATAACGAGTTCTATCAGAAGCGAATTTATTACTCGTTTCGCGATAATTCATTATATATAAATGAAAAACTTCTCGCGATTCGAGAGGAAAACCGGTCAATATTTCATGGAAAGTATAAAGGACGCCCGATGAAATATTTAAAACGCACAACGATCTGCAAACTAAAAACTCTGGAGGTTAAATGATAATATGAAACTCTTTTGTTGTTGTTGAAAGAAGAAAAATGGAAGTTCGTTCAAGAAACTGGTTGAAATTTTCATCGTTCCGAGCCATAGTAGAAATTCCCTTAGAGTGTAGCTCGCTGCGATCCCAACTTTGTACAAAGGCACTGAAAATGCCGAGTAAATTATTAAAGTCAATTTCTTAGACTAAAAAGTTTAATAAATATTTAACTTATATTTACATGAAAAATACTTTTTTGATAAAAAAAACATTTTTCCCGAAATCACCTATACATATATGGGTATGAAAAATAGTGATTACTCGAAAATTAGTAAAACTTATATAGCTAATTTCAATGCATTTAATTATTTATCAATATATTGCTTTCTTAACGTTAAAAAAAATATATTGTTTTATCATACATTTTACGTAAAATTAACGTGAATGTATTCGAGATACTGAAAATTGTGGTAAACGTGAAAGTTGACTATGAAGAATATGTTTTACTATGGATTCTTTTATTTATACTAAAAGTTTGTAACTTAAACATACGAACCTACATGAAATTATCTCAAAATTTTAAAACAGAATTTAAAAAATAATATCAACATATTCATAATTTCAATTATCATAAAATTTTAATAGAATATTAAAATGTTAGTATCAGAAATATTACTGTACATATCTCTATACGTATGTATATCAAAAATATTTATCTATCGAATAAAATGGATAGGTATATGTATAATATAATATATTTGAAAAAAATGATAAAACAAATTTTCATAAAAGAGACACGTTTTCTTGAAGCCAAAGAGAAATTCTTGAGAAAGCTTGACTTCTCGGAAAATGAAGAAAACGCTTAGAAAATTTCCCACGCTTTCCAGGACTTTCTCACCAATCATTTTGACGTATTGTAAAATATATTCTTTATTTTCATCATATTAATATTGCGCAATAATAATTTGCGAATGCGTTGCGAGTTTTCCTTGATCCAAGGTACGTCTCTGGAAATTTAATATTTCGGAGCATAAATGCGCACACGCTAATTTCTCATCAACTGACATTTCAGAATTTCTCGTTAAAGCTGAAATTAATAATTCGACAATATTCTAATTTAAAAATTCAAATGCTCCTTTTTGAAAAAGTACTGACTTGAAGCCATCAAGTTGTGATAAATATTAAATGTATTCTCAAAAAATATTTTCAAATAAATTCACAAGCTATAAAGATTATTCGAGCGCTTTTGAAAGCGGCATGTCATTTTCTTCCTGAATCATGACAGTTTATTACGAAAAACGGACTTTTTCAGAACGGATATAATATTTAAATTGTTCTGTGATATGCCGAAAATTATTCGTTGAATATTTAATTGGAAATAAAAATACATCGGTTAGTACCTAAAATTTTCACTTGATACTCTGAAATAGCAATACATTATAGCAGCAAAATGCTATTAAATGATTTATATAAATTTGAAGGTTTTTTTAGGAACTGTGCAAACTGCTCTGGTAAAGAAAGGCGATCGAAAATCGTTCAACTTTTTATTAGGTCACGTCGCAGATTTATTACAATTACCTCGTTTGTCTTAGGTTTTACATTTAATATAGGTATAAAAAATTAAAATAAATTTACATGTACATATAAAGCCATTTCGATGAATCTCTTGTATTTCATTCGTTGTCTACATAATAGGATTTCAGTTAAATCGAAAAGAAATTAAATCGTTTATTCAAATTAAATGTTCGCAGTAGTTAAGGTTGTTAAGCTTTCCATACTTACGTTGAATACTAATTTTTAAATTCATTGCAATCAATATCGGTGCCTTATTTCTTTATTTTTTACTTTTTATTTGACTCAATCAACTCTGATTACGCTCAAAGAGAAAAATTAAAATAAGTATTTTATCAAACTTTGTCTTTAAAAAAAAATAATCGTAAGTTTTACTAATTCCTAAAAAAATAGATTTTCTTTGTATTATGTTATATGCATAAAAATATGTATCAATATTACCTTGGAAAAGCTTATAAATACCACGATATCAATATAATATAACGCGGTTTTGCACTCTACCGATAATATAATACATCCCTTCGAAACATGGGGATGAAAATGAAATAGGAAAAAGAAAATAAATTCCCTCTCATATGTCATTGAAAAAATGCGCTTCTCACACATTCAGAGCCCCCCCTCACTTTTATTGTTATTTGTGAATATAGCTATGAATTTATATCTATGAAGAAAAAAAGAGAAACGTCTCAACGGCGATGCCGCTTCGAAAGTTTAAAAGGAAAACTTCTGAAGGTGAACATTACCTTAATTTTCCAGTCGCTAACTCCATTCGCCGATTGTCGTCAAGTGGCATACTTCTTCCGCGCTTTTTCCCCATTTTCCTTTTTTTTTCCGACACCCGACACGAATAAATTTATTCAAATAGGGCCAATTTACGAGTTTCGTTTAATATTTGTAAATTGACGCAGGTTGAAAGTTTGCGCGGGGGTTGCGCCGCTAATTGTAAGCAAACTGCTAACTACGTTACGAATCGCTCGTGCATGTTTGCATTAAAAGTTTCAGATTGTGCAGCTGTAAATTCGTCTCTATCTTTAGTATCCACTTCCTTTTATGATATTCAAGTTATGGGTCGTAAAAGCGTTCGCACTGCGAGTGCTCGCTAGCTGATACTGAATTTCGGTAACGCTTTTTTTCTACGCTCTATATTCGTAGCTTCCTGTTCCTATCGATAAGCTGGCGTGATCAACATGTATCATCGTCTCGCTTATCGTAAAACTAAACAAAATGCACAGAAGCGAGATATTTTTAACATAAATTAAATATATTTGTATAAAACTTTTCATGAATTCATGAAAATATAAAATACATAATTGGGTAGCAAAACTTTAAGCAATAAATAAACGAATGATCCAATATTTCTAGCAATTATCTAAACGCCCACAGCCATAACACTACACAACACAACACAACACAAACAACAGACATAACAATCAAATCAATCACAAACGCACCGACCGTACAATATTTTTTCCATCACACAATAATATATCAGTGAAACGATATGAGCCAAGGATAAATAGCGCACGATCTCGACGGGCTATTTATTTACCAGAATCGAACGAACGTATGAGCGATAATTACGGCCATGCCTGTTTCCTCTTTGATTTCTCGCCGGAAACGGATTATTTCATATATTTATAGCCGGTCCGAGTTCCGCTTTTGTTGTGCGAGTGTGTGTTCTTTTATCGTGCACGCCACCATTCAAGCGTTTTCATCAATTTTTCTACGTTGTCTACCCTCGTCATAGTACGTGCTGCGTCGTTTAGGCGTGATTTCTGTTATATATGAGCCCTTCAGAGCCAAACGTGATTAACTCATATTTTGAAAAATAAGATTTAAATGTCCAAAACACTTGGTATCGTCATAACTTTTTATGTATGAAATATTTTTGGTAAATATGCTAACGCTTGATTTTTCGAGCTTGAGTTGATTTGTCCCAACGCTCAATACCACTCAACCACGAGAGATGTGGAGTTAGTTATAACTTTTTCGACATAAATAACGTAGTACGGGATTCAAATTCTATTAGGGAGTTCAAAATTTTCAATTAATTCGAACGATTTTAGACAGCTAATAGGGTCTGGCTATTTCTCAAACGTGGCATTGCTAGTAAAGATAAAAATACCATTATATGTTAAAATTTGTTTGGCCATTAATCATTTATTTCAGAAGCCCTTTTAATAAATTCTGTACTCTATTGTGAATCGACCATATTTGTAGCTTATTATAAATTAAATTCGTGTTTTTATAATTCGTGGAGTTAGTCATTTTCAGCTTTGAACGGCTCATATATCTCGGTGTGCTTTTGAAGTGCTTAGACTGCCCTTCGACCCACTCCGATCTCACCATCCATCACAATGGTGAGAAATATAAAATTTGTCATATCAATTTGGTACGTTTTGTCACGCAAACTTTCTTTTTGTGTGAAAGTTTCGCGAATGTCTCAAAAGTTTGATCTATATAAATTAATTAACGAGTTTGATTCAGAAAGTTGCGCTCGTGTCGTGTTGAATAATTCAAAGTTTAATCAAATATAATTTCGCATATAACTCAATCTGATATTTTGTATAAAATTTAAATCTGATTTCAGCACTGATGATACAATAGGAATCAGTATTAACAACATTTTTTCGCAACCTTAACTAAGTAGTCTCGAAATTTATACACTCACTAGTCAATGAACTATACTATATACTCGTCATACTATAACATTTAAACTAATCGACTAAAATATAGATAAAATCTCATATAAAAAAAAACGCATAGATCCCAAAAAAAAAAAATGTTTTGATTATAGGATTAAACGTGCGTCTGTATAAACCGAAAAGTGCATTCTCGCAGTACACAGTGTTGAATGAGAATCGCTCGTCTAACCGTAGTAAACACGCCGCGTCCGCTTAGTTTCCATTAGCGCCTCGGCAACACTCTGAACTGTTTGTTTTCCCGCCATAAAATGGCCGCGATGCACTATCGTTTAATGCCGTTAATGCCTCGTGTGCCATTGCTACTTTTTAGGCGCGAGAGTTGCAATCGCCCGTTAAAAAGTTCGCTCTTACGTTAGTTGCGGTCGGAGCTTTCGCTTCTGCACTAGTTGGTGCAATGAATGTGTCGTACACTAAGCCCCCTTATAACTTCGAGATATATTTCATGTTATAGAGGGGAAAAGTTTTTCTGAAATTAATTTTTAATCTGTCTATAGAAAATCATGAATTCAAATATTTTCATTTTTACTTATTTACTTTTTTGACATTTTTACAAATAACCTTACGCATTTGACTGGGTTCTCGTTTCGAGCGATATTCTTCGTATTTCATCAATAACAATATTTCTGTGAATTGCGAACTGGAAAGATCAATGCGATACTTTACTAAACGATATAATGAAAAATTATAATAAGAATTAAAAAAATGACGTTTTAATATCTGGACGTTACATTTACATATGAGAAAACTTATAAAGGGGTGTTATTGAATGGTTTACTGTATTTTATTTTCATATTTTAGTATTAAAGGTGAGTTTATGTGTTGGAGATAGTTTCGTTTCGCTTATGTCGTTTTAATGATGTTTGTTGTTTTGGGTTGTTTATACGTGTATATGTATTATATATTATACTTGAAGTTGAATAGATACTTGTGTATTTTATTTGCATTTAATGTGATTGAAATGTTTAGGTTTTATTTTTTCAGCTTTGGGTAATCCCTTGAGTAAAATGTATTTTAGATTCGTAAAATCTACATAATGAAATTAAAATAAACCAGGTATTTCTGAGAAATGTTAACCGAAATCGCTTTGCTGCCAAAATAATTTCGTACAAAATAAAATTTTCTGCTGAAATATTTTTCGTACAAATATTATGATTACTCGTATTATTTATCTTACAAATCGTTTAATTTTCAAATTAAACAGTTGATTTTCAGTCCACTGCACTGAATCATTTAAGCACGCTACCATTTTGAAAATTAAAAACATTATCGAATCAATCATACATGTATAATTTAAATTTATTCTAAAAAAAAAATCACAGCAGTAAAAATCAAATATTACAACCTGAAAACATGTACCTTGGAAAGTTCGATCGCAAGCACTTTCCGAACTCGAAACGGCGCAAACGCTCTAAACGGGGGCCCGAGATCACAAAACCGCGGTTTTAACCGATATCGATAATTAACGAAAGTTCGTTCTAACAACGCGAAAGTCAACAGATTAGCGAATCGAGCCGATTACGAGATCAACCTTAGTCGCGATTATTGCCAGTATCCGAGAGGCACTCTTGAAAATTCTTAAACGGCACGACCGAAAGTTCCCTCCAGTGCCGGGGATTAAGACGTCGGTTTTACTCTCACGTGCTTAAAACTATACGACGTTTAAACGCCTGATATATTATATTATACGAGCTACGGTAAGTACGTAGAGTTCGGCGCGAGTGCCGACGAATTCTCGGCTTAAATGGCGGTTTCGAAATCCTGACTCGTTAATTAATGCCGCCGTATAAAACATGCTAACTCCGTTTGAATATTTATAGATCGAACTGTGAGAAGATTTGCCTTATAATGGATTGTTTCTTTGGCGGGCGTGTTTGTCTTGGAGCTTTCGTTGAGTGCGCCGTATTCGCGCGGCTTAACGTTTATCGAGCCATTGTTGCATTAATGTTACAAATTTTCAAATATACACCGATCGTTCGAAGATACTTAAGAGAGGTTTTATCTTGATGAAATATTTTTGATTTTTTTTTTCTTTTTAATATGATGTTCATATTATCGTTTCGGTTTAATCGAGTGCTGGAACTAAGAAAAACTTCCGATGTTAGTCGAAATATGATAAACACGCCGAAAATAAATCCAAGATTATACTTCTACTATAGAAAATATCAACAAAATATAAACACATATTAATTTTCAATTGAAATCAAATATAATTAATTTATCCATTGAAAGATATCAATCGTAATTTTGCACAAAAAAAATTCGCGCATTCGGAACGACCCGTCCTTTGGAATCTCGTTTAAAATGAATTTAACGTTCGAATGAAGTCAAAAGTATTTTCGTATCTAGAAGACTTTTCCGGATTTTTTCGGTACGCTGACGATAACATTATTATTCTGCAGAATCCCAATATGACGTGATCCAAATACAGATTAAATTCAACACCGAATCTCCGCAAACTCGCTCCTAATCCACACTCGAATATATTATATGAAAAGCTCGATTTCATATCCGAGCTTCGGTTCACCATATCTCGTTCCTAAGTTATCATCGCATATTCTGTCTGATAAATACACAACTAACTAGAAATTTTATATGTACATGTATCAAAATAACTAAATATGTACATTTATATTGCACATCAATCTATCGATTAGTATGCATCATGCGATATTATGCAATATTTATAATTAACATATTCATTTTCAACGAAACTAACATCATATTATCGGTGAACTATAACATGTATAGTAATAAGAGTCAGTTAATTTTAATCTATTTCTATATCGATTTAATCAAATCAGCTTTTTAATTTTAAACTATAGATACATAATCATATTAATATCACAGACTTTTTATTTTAATTTATCAATAATTTTATATTTCCAGTTTTATTTCCTCGCGTATTTTTTTAATTTCGACAATTTTCCCGCCAGAGCTTAAGCGGATGCTGCGGAAAATCCACGTTCCGCTTTTCCGCACAGATAAATGTAGGTATATCCTTCGAACTCTCCAATTAATGATTATATTATAATACAGCCGCGGGACTTTCCGAATTTTACGACAATTGTATTACTTTATCGAATCCGTTAAGTCGTAATTTTATTGGCCCCAGTGGAAAATTCATTGCAGCCCCGGGAGCCCGTTCGTCCAAAAGTTTCCATGGGAAAATTCTGCGTGGGAAAGAGGAACGTTCGATCAGAAGCCTAATTTATATAAGCTGCCTTTTTGTGATTTGAGAACCGCTGATAATTTTTATTACGTCCATGAAAACGGTACATAAAATTTTCGCGTTCACTTTCGTCGCACGAATTTTTGTTTTGATTGCGTCAATAAAAATTGTATTTTTCTCATAATGCTAAATCGCTTATATTTAATGTATCCCATTTAATGAATATTGAATAATATGTATATGAATCTATAACTAATTGTAATAAATTCAATAAGTATCCAATACATATTATCAGGTTCGATCAAATACTTGATGTTCAACTTAAAACCAATACTTCAATTTCTATATTGAAATATCGATTGCTTCTATGTATTGAAAATTTTATTGAATCGAATTTCAATAGTGAAGTATTTAATTAAAACTCAGCTCAATACAACCGCATCTACATAGGATATCAAGTTCTAAATCTCGAAACAATTTCTGTGAGAATTTCGTTATTAATTTTCGGAAATATCTTAATGAAGTGAAATGTACACATAAATACCTCAAAAATGTTGGAGAAATTCCGGTATTTACTCAGTTGTCAGTTTGAGAACCTCCTTCTGACCGATGTGCGGTCAGTACGACGATAGTTGAACATACCACCGGCCAGAAAGCCTATTCACTCTACCTAAATCCACTCACGAATTTATTATCTATGAATTACGAACGAGAGCAGAGTACGAGAATATCCAATTCACTGTGAAGACTCCGAAAGTACAAATGAAAAACTCGAAACAAAAAGTTGGATTAAATTGAATTTTCGCAATCCGGGATTTTTCTATGGGGATTCGTTACAGCGAAACGATAATATAAATAGAGGTTATCTTAACCTTTCGCATGAATGGCGGGAAAAAAGCCAGTCGGGTAGGAAACGAGACAAGCTTTTTTCCCTCTTACTTCCTTTGGTACTATTTTTTTAGGCGAGCACAAAGGCTTCGTCATTGTTGTTGACCGTTGTACGAAAATAGAGTGAGCAAATTGAAGCTATTGTGAACGCCAAGATCTAAACTTTCGCCTAAACACGTGAGGTCTAAATGTATTCTTAATATAAAGTAGAGAAAGAAGAAAGCAAATAGAGTAATCAGATTGCTCACAAAACCTTGATAGTTAATAATATACTAAAATATCATAATAATTTATAAATACATATATTGTCCTTATAAAACAAATAATAATTTTATCGCTAACAAAACGATCAGAAAGGCGTTTTTATTTTTTTTTGTATGACTCAACACATAAATTCAATAATTTAGTTTGCTTATGACGTCATTATAATATATTGTACAATATGAGAATTCATAATTCAATATTTAATTATTTCCATGAATAATCAATGTGAACTCGGCTCAGAGCCAACCGGTGCACATTTATAATACAATCTTCTACAACACTAATAAATATTTAACATAAATTTTCTATATGGATATTTAAAATAAATCATGAAATTTATTATAAAATGCGCACAACCAAAAATGAAATAAAATCAATAAATTGAAAAAAAACTACATAATTGCACAAAAAAATGGTATGTCATTTTAATATAGTAGATCGCATAATTTTAACTGTGAAAGCAACTCGATTTAATTATCAAGTTTTAAAGTGGCACAGATCAGAGCGGCGTTTAGCAACATCTCACGTGTGAGCTTCTTTTATGCGTTTTTCAGTGTATTTTCAGGCGAATAGCCATTAGGACGTGGTTGTTGTGTGTTATTTGACAGGAACAGATGCGCTCGTTCATCATATTCGCTGCATGCCACAATCCGAACGGCTATTTCTAGACATTCCCAGAAATACACGAAATCCTTATGTGAATTGTCAACCGTGACTCGTTTGAGCGCTGAAAGACGATATCGAATCGTGAAATCTGACAGATGTTCGAAAAAGTTTCGGAATTCAATTCGGATCGTTTTCTCATACCTATTTCTAAAAATAATATATAAATTTGAAAAAAGCTGAACCCTTTCTCGCATTTTGAGCGTTTCATTTTCCGGGCCGATTTTTCGCATAGATCCATACTAATGGATCTTCTTTAAAATTTTCGGCCGTACCTTTTCCGCGGCGGGAACGCATTTTAATTAAAAATCTCATTAGTTAAACAGGGCGCAAAGATTATTCCCCTTTATGAATTCGTCGACCGTTTTACCGACTATAAATGCCTCGAGCGTAGCCGACCATTTTATTATATTATATAAAAACACACATATAAGTATAAAGAATAACTATACATTCGTTTTATTTCCATAATTTTATTGATGTCACCGTCGCTTCCGCTCGTTCGGGGACATTTGACCGTTATTATACGCCCCTTTTATTATCACACTAGTATCGGAGAAGCGCGAGAAGAGAACGAGAGGAGGTCCTTATTTATTTTCCGGGCATAAAAATTGCGGCCTCTTAATAGGATTATCGGGGTTTCATTTCGCCGGGGGAAACAAATACACGATAATAATATTATTACATCCCCTAGGGGTGCACACGAACCGAGTCCGCCTCGGTAAACGGCGAAATTAAGAATTAATATCGGATCGTTATCGAGAGCGTATAACTACGTACTTCGGCTTCGGTTTCGCAAAACCATAATAACTTTTCCATTTTGTGGTCTCGGAAAGTATAATATAATAGTAGCACTGCGCGAGAGTTAATCCGGCCGAATGCGAAAATCTCCAGGCAATTTTGCGCGATCCCTTTTTCGACGAAGGGATACACAAAAGTCGGGTTTTATTGGAGCCCGGAACAAAAACGCGCTTTGTTTATTCGATAGGAATCGATACACTAGCGAATCGAATAGAAAATTAGCTCGATTGTTCGAAACCCTATATACGTATCGGAAAAAAGGTCGTACATACAATAAATATCATTTCACCTCGATATATTTTCAATTTTTCGCATGCGCATATGACGCAAAATTTCATGCGTGATTTACTCCGTTTCTTAAAAAAAAAGATTTAAAAGTCAAACCACTTTACACACACATTTCACATTAAGTACACGTCTCCCTACCCTATATTTTTAATTTATGGGAAATGGGATAATCAAGAAAATTTATATAAACGCATCAAACACAATTCATCAATTTTCTCGACTTTATGGAGTTAGTCACGCTTAGCAATGAAGAAATCGAATATGAGCACGTTAAATTGAGCCTGAAAAATTAGTAAAAATCATGAAGAAAAACCTTTTTCTGCAGGAGAAGACCTTCTTCTACATTCTGTTCGATTAATTTTATTTTCTTTGAGCTAATTGTTGTTTTAAATTTAACGATTACGGTTATCGTCTCGCCGAGAATTCCCTTTTTTTCGAGCCCTAGGTCGAAGGTGTTATCTTTCGCTCGATTTCCTTCGTTTATCTCCGGCTTAATTGAATGTCCGAATTTCACGAGTTCGACACCCACCTGATGTTGAAGGTCCTTTAACTTTCAACAGTATTTCGTAAATGGTCCCTTCTCCCTTTCAATCGGTGGTCGTTTCGCGCCCATAATTGCCTTAAAGGTATTTATTAAAATAGTGCGAGATTAGGTCAAACTATTCTAGGCACGCGACGCTGTGAAAAAATATCACATGATAACGAATTTCAGCGGATTATTTTCGTGAGGAATTTATTTTAAGATATACGCAAATAATAAATCTTTTAGATCGCTGTCATATTAGCCAATTTTGCGGCGAATTAAATTCCCTTGTTTATTTTTATCATCGGATAAAATAATTTTCTTCATTATTCATTTTAACCGTTCACAACCATTTATAATGAAACGACTATTCATTTTAATTAAAATTGAGCATGGAACCAAATTTTTCTTTGTTAAAATACGCGATACGGTCAAATTGAAAAATTAAATGATAAAATTTCTCCATCATTTCATTATTATAAACTCGAATAAAAATTTTCCTGAGAACAAAATATAATACATCAATCAAAATTATGTGTGAAAATATAAAATCTATTAAATTTTTAGAAAACTAGACTTTAGCCAAGTAACAAGTGAAAATTGAAACTCCAATCCTGCATTCGTAATTCAACTGCGAACGCAACACGCCTACCCAAGTAGAAAAATACGCAAATCCACAAATCTGTCGATACAATTCAATAATAAAATAATAGCGCATGTCGAATTGGCACGTACGAAATTACGAATTTATTCGACGCCATAGTACTTTCGCCATCGGAAAAGCGAATTTATTCCTGCGACAAACTAACACACACAATCACAATCGATATAAATTTTATTTGCGAAATGGCGAATGTGCGACAAACGTGAAATTTTACACGTACTATATCATAACATCAAATGTAACGAGCCGCGCTCGACCCTAATTAACATCGCATCGACATTAGCGCTGTTTCGTGCCTGGCTAGTGCGAAATTTTAATATTGAATAATGACCGAAATGCGAAATGACTCGCTTTTATGGCAACGTCGATATTTGTGGTGAAGGGGTTGAAAGGGCGAATGGAAAATTCGACCGTGAAGAAATTAAGGAAAGTCGATACTCATTGCTCTTAATTGAGTTTTGCCACGCGCCTCAAGATACATAGTTGCTATCATTTTCATTTTTAATTATATTATATATGAATATATTTTTATTTTATTGTTCATTAGTAATTAAAATAATTTAAAAGCATTCTTAAATAGCGCTAAAACGAAATTAATAGCGTCTTCGCCCCTATCGTTCCCATACTCTCGCTCTCGCTGAAGATTCTGCCAAATAATTTATTGACGGCAATTTTTATTCTTCGCAGTAGTAATTAGGGTGGATTCTAGAGGGTGGTATATCCCGAAAAACCGAATTCCTCTCTCGCAGTTAAATCGCCCACTCCGATAAGATAGCGCGACTGTAACTTTGTGAACGTGGCGTTTAATGATGTCATCTTCCCGTAAGCGATTCCCATGCAAATGTTAATGTGCCGATTCGAAATTCGAAAACGATTACGTTTCGAAATTATAAGAAGACGTGTGAAGTATCCCGACGAGTGTGCATTTCAGCTTGTGGCTCAAATTTGAACAATCGATCCGGTTGTTTATACGACGAAAGTGTTTGACTTTCAATTCATCGATTTCTGTATATTAAAAGTTATATTAACCTTCGACTTCTTTATTTAATTATACAAACTGAAAATATCAAATTAATTTAACATCTTTCATATACTTTATCATTTTCGTTTTGTACGAGTGAATTTTTATTATAGTGACGTGCGTTTTAATAACGTACATGTATTATACAACTCGTATTGTATTCTCTTTACATTTCGATTTTCAATACAAACGAGACTCGTTTTGAAATTCGCACAAAAGAGCAATCATCCAATCGTAGCGTTGTAAAAAAAATGCTCTCGTAAATATTTTCAACCGATTCGTTAGTCGACACATGGCAATCAAAATGCGTGAACGCACTTCGAATCGTGCGCTTCATTCGCGTAGCATTTATGATTTTAAAATTGCCATTTGCACTATATTCGCTTTGAAATGCATATATGAAACGGAATTCATTTGTTTTCAATGTAACATTTCACAAAATTCACACAGCTTCAACTCGAATTATCGTTACGTATAATATGATTTCGAACATCGTTGAAATATCTAAGAACACGTTCAAAGCCCCTTCTTTGAATCAATCCTCTTAACATCGAAGGAATCTAGTACCTCGCGCACTTTCACCTTATCTCCTACTGTGCTTATATAGTCGAGCACATCTCATTCAAGGTCTCAACTCCTCTCGCAGCCCTTTCCCTCGCAGTTTTTGAATTATAAATGCCAGGCTGCTGATGGACCCAACTTGTACGGGACAAAGGACAATGTGTCCGGCAGGGACTAAACTTGCCCTCGTCCACCGAAACGGACCCTCGTTCCTCGGATGGCAGAATCCGCAACATGATCCTGTTTCACGTTGTCAAGTTTGTTGTTTCAGACCCTGCGATAGCAGAAGACATAGCCTTACCACCCCAGTGATCAAAGGCCCTCAGGTGTCGAAGGGCTATGCCAAAGCTGTGATGCATCTTTAGTACCTTCAACGTGTACAATGAACGGTTCGACGATTCTGTCTTGTTAAAACCTACTTCGTTTCGTACTCATAATGGTCACTCTAAGGGCTGATCTTTTTACTAACTTTAAACTTAATTTAAGCTCACCTAACTTTTTTTCTATATAATTTGTGAATAGACCTTCACAGCTATTAAACTCAATAAAAAAAACGCTAGTCAAATTATTAATGTTAGTAAAAAGATCGACCCCAAACAATTTGTGATTATGTAATGGAAATTATAATAACATGACTTAATACTATTTACGTTTTACTGAAAGGCTAGCTGTTGAAGTATAGCGGAAAATATGTAAAGAGATTTTTCTAATAGAAGCTGCTCTATTCACCTTGCTCTCTTTTATACAAGAACCATCGACAGAAATCGTTCGTGACATTTATCAATAATGCACGATAGTTTCGCGATTTTGTACTCGAATAACAAACGAGAAATCCTTCCGGGAATCGCCTATTGAACTTCGAAATATTTGCGAATCAATTAAAGGAAACCCTTGAAATCCAAGCGATCAAAGATAAACAGAATAATTCAATGTTGAATATAATTAATTAGCTTCTCTTTTGTCGCATAAAGAATACGCATATTTATTTTTATGTATAACATTTTTTTTTATCAGTTCTTACTTTTATTTTTTTCCTATAATTACACTGCAACGATACCTGCATTAAGTAACTACACATTTGTAATTGTACTGCACGGAAATGAAACAAAAACTGCATAATTGCTCCGTGATTTTTACATGCATATTTTCCGTAAAATGATACACGTAAAAAGCATTGATAAAAGACTCGATTCAAATTCCAATATAATATTCTCATTTTCAGAATCAAAAAATACAGCCATTTTGAAAAATAATCATTTATTTTACAATATCCCTACATTAAAATTCGATATCCTACTATGCATAAATACATATATTTCGATAAAATTCCCAAATTTTAAATCCTAAATTCGACTAGCCCGAACCGATGCGTTTCCAGAACATTTTCCCAACGGTTCTCAATCTTCTCGGCCACAATGCGATCGACGTAATGAGATTATTTAATGGTCCGTTCGCGTGATTCATGACCTTTCACACGTGGAACCATCGCATGATTAATGGACGATATAGACATCATCGCCGACTGAGAATTTCGCATTCGTGAAACGATCGTCGATTTTATAGGCGCCCCATAAAGCTTACGTTTGCTCCTCGTTTATGTACATATGTATGTATGTGCTTGCATATGTTCTAGGAGCAAATCACTGAAAGCGATAAATTCTAAAGCTGGGTCGTTCAATTTATTTCCAATCGGCGTATATGTAATATTATCATTTGATTATATTACACTGAACCCACCTATAACGTAAATTTAGCATCCACGTTACAAGGAAGACGTTACAGGTGGGAAAAGATTTTTGAATTTTTAATAATTTATTTTTTGTCGGATGTAATTTATTTGTAATGACGGATGGAAGGATCGTCGTGATACTTTACTAAACAATCTAAAAAAATAAGAGTTAAATTATGACGTTGTATGAGGTTTGGACGTCATAGGAGAAAACCAAAGCAAACGTTATAGGGAGAAATCTTATAGGGGAATTTACTGTATTGTTGGATTTTTAGGTTCTGAAGAAAAAAAACTTGATTTATAGTTACACAATGCGTCGATATATCGAATGAGTGTGCACTGTGTGATCTGAATTCTAAGTACTTTTTACATATTGAAAACTAGGCGGAGCGAAAATATTTATGCATGCTTGAAATTCAGTCACCCGAGTTACAAGTGGAAAACGACCTTCACACAGCTTTTGACGCGATCACGAAACCTTCCGCTTTTCCAACAAACGGAAAAGCGTGTAAGCTTCTTTAATTTGTTTACTTTTTCAAGTGATCAATATATAAACTTTGTACTACACAAGGGATGGGTATCAGTTTGTTTTTAAAGCTCATACATATAAGACATAATACAAGTGTGAACAATTATTTTAATCTAACTTTATTAATATGTAAATAATTATTTCGAAAAATATCGAAATTAATATATTTTTAATTTTCAATGATGAATGAAAATTATAAAATTATTTTTACAATTATATCTATTTTGAATTATATTTTTTGTTACAAATTATGAATATTGTATTCACCTGTTTATCTACTTCTCATCATCATTGTGGTTTATAATACAGATACGAGTGCGTATCATAATAACATACATTGTTGTTTCAAAATTGAAATCTATACGATGTTATTTGCAAAATTAACGAGCAATCAATATTTCATGACGAAGCAAAACGGAAAGTGTTTTCCCTATGAATTATATAGTTGTGTATTGAAGGAGACCAATTATTTTCTTGGTCCTTCGAACGAACCCTTAATCTGCATAGTATCAAACACAAAACTACAACCCTTCAATTTACATAACAAATATATTCTTGCTGACTAAAATCATCCTTCAACAACAATATCTAGTATCGCGGAGGCATCGTAACTCAAAACGATAATCCTTATTAGCCTAATTTTCCAACATTTCCCTATCATTCTTCGTTTCGGTGATATATTTGAATGCTTTTCCTGCTTAAAACGGTCGTTATCTAGATTTTTTATGTCGTTTAGCGAATGATTCCAAAACTTTTTCATGAAACCTTCACTGAAATTCATTTTCGAATTAAATCTCTCGTTTCAACATATGTGTAGCTACATAAAACTTTTATCCAGCGTGATTCATTATTATTAATAAATATTATTTTCACATTTTTTTCTCGAGCATGTGTAAAACTGAAATAATTAATATTAATTATAATATAAAAGAGAATCTAGAGTACAATTATTTATTTAAAATGAAAATATGAATTAATTTAATGCATTCGCAATTTTAAGAACCACTGTTACTAAGTAATCGTTTTTCTTGTTCAGTCGTATCGAAATCACCGATCTGCCTAATAGAAACGCTTTACAAGTGTGTCGCACTTGTAATTGAACTTTTTTTTACACAAAAAGCTATTTCCTATCGAAAAAAGCCGAGTGAGAATATTAAATCGTACAATTTTCCCCTCTCGTTTTTTAATGATCGACACAAAACTAGAACGAATAGTCACGCTAACTTCGAACTAGACTTTGCTGCAAATTATTATATTACGATACTTATTATATGGAATTTACGAAACGCTCGTTTGCATGAGCACTTTTCATACAGAAAGTTTTTTTTTCTCGTAGAACTAATGAAATTTAAATCGATTTTTTCCTCTCATGCTATTTATAGGTTTTTCTCAGGTAGAAAGAGGCATTGTGAATTTATTATTCAATATGGGTTCTTATAAGGTCATTGTTAGTTTGAATTTCAATATACGCGGTCCATTCATAAATTATAAAACCTCATACTTTGATATTCAATATTGAAAAATATAAAAATGACGTCCTTGTTCTGTTTAAAATTTATTTTCAATATTTTTGTAATAAAATTATACTGTCTGATAAATCGAAAAATAAATTGCTTATGGATGTTTTTGTTGTTTTAAATATTTCTTTAGTTTTGTGTTTAATAATATGGATATTGAAAAGTATTTTCCATAAATTCAAAAACAAATTATTATTATACAAGCATTTATTTATTTTCTTGTGAAAATAGATATGTGAAATGAAAAAAATAACCTAACAATATATCAAATTAACGTTTACAAATACAAACAGTTTCGTTTATTGAAAATAACAGATAATGGCCAGACATACCGTATATCGTATAAATAAAACAACTCTTTGTCGTTAGAAACGTGTCGAACAAATTCCCGTAAATCTTAGACGCCTACCATTATTTCGTTTTATCAATGGAAAAAGGGGACATTTTCATTGTGCTTAGGTTGAGAAAAAAGTTTCCATAGAAAATGAAAACCTTTATAGCAAATATGACCTGGAAAATAGATAAAATTTTTCACGAAAAACCTTCAACCTATAAATGTTTCGATCGCTACACTTTTTCACCGAAAAATTCACGCGAAAAAATTCAACCGGCCGGCGCCAAATAATGCGTGAATGGAGATATTGCTTCGCTTTTCCCGAATACATATTATTATATTATTTTGAATATCGAATAGTTTTTCGATTTTGCATAAATATTCGCCGAATAAGCTATTGAATGAAGCGGAACTATTATGCTATGGTATTTCACCGCGGTCATAGAGAACATTACTTAGACATACTTTGTTCAGTGCGAGGGTTTCCTTTCTTGAAACTATGCTGAACTTGAACGATAAATTATGTCCATCTATCTATGACCGTGACCTATTAGGCTTTAATGAATATAAAGCTGATCCCTCGGCCGTGAAATTGAAAGTTCATTCACTAACGAATCGTTCGTTCCAGTATTGATCGAATCGCTTTAGTCGATTTAACATTATTATTTTCATTTATATGAACTGATTTTTTTGCAACAAAAAAAAATTGTTGCTCGCTGCTGCGTGTCGGCGATTCAAAGTGGATTTAATTCTGGCTTTCCATTTAATACCACTCGGGCTTTCCACCACTAAAAATAGACAGTTCGAAACAAAATAAGCCCCGAACAAAATTTGAATATAAAATACAACATCGAGCATTAATGTGTCAATTCGCCATAAAGCAAATATAGACTTTCTGAAAGGCAATTCGAGCCCGAAATAGTACATCGCGGTGCTTTCGGCGAATTCGTCCGTTTCGGCATTTCTGCGAAATGGCAAATGTATGCATCACGTGCCGTTTTTATGACACGTAATTACATACGATACAACAACGAGAATCGGAAGTCAGTCGCGTGCCGTCTTTTCGGCGCTGCGAAAAAAATTTTCGACGCACCGTTTGAGAAACACTGGAACATTCGAAGCCTTTCAGAAGCGCTATCTATGCGGAAAGAAGGCGGCTATTCGAAAAACGCTTCTCTCACAATTTGCGATATTAAAAACCGCAGCGAAGGCCGCATTTTCGCATTCTAGTCTTTCGCCTTTCGGTCGGATTTTTCAGTGTTGAGATTCACCATCCAAAATTTAAATTTTAGGAAGACTTTTCATTTGAAATTTTACGAATTGGAGTGCATTTGTACAAATCGAATTGTAATATACGGATGTTTAGATCTATATCTATTGTGAATAGAAGGCTATTCGTGTTCGACGTTCATAAGAATCTAGAAGTTGGCGTACATGCTCAAAGCAATACGTCGAAGTGTGAGAATAGCTAATTTTCCGGTCGAAAAACATAAAAATTAAGCCGGATATTGACAAATCGCCTGCCGAACGTCCGTTTTGTAACTTTACCAATTTGTTGGGCGTATTCAATTATTGCCTATAATGCACAAACACGCGCAAAGATAACTCTTAATGTACGTAGATGGAATGAAATTTCGACTACATACTGCTCAGAAATATCATTTCCATTCATGTTTCTGTAATATGTTCGATTTTCGATGAAAATATCTACTCTGATATCGAGAATGTCTATCTATAACACTTTTGTGTTCGAACAGATTATATTTTCGGTATTTTTGGAACTCGTGAGTTTTGGAGGCGTCGTTACTATTTTCATCGCACAAATATGGTGAAAATAGTACTGTAAATGTCTCCATGAATACAAGATAAATACTAAAACCGATTCGAAGGACGCTGTTTTAAAAATCGATTAATAAGTCATTCAAATGTCAGCTTAGTGGAAAGCTTTCAGCTTTTTTCTGCGAAAAACAACCGCTCGAAATAGAAACCGATAAGTTATCAGGAAACGTTCATATTTCGGTACGTTTCCATTATTTTCAATTCCATACGTTCAATATATAATACCACGAACCGTTATACTTGAAAGAAATGAAGCATTTCAAATGCACAACGGGAACGGTATCGAAACCAATATTTCGGTTGTCCTCAAACAATTTTAACGCACGTTCGACGATTATAGAGCACAAAGTCGCCACGATTTATGTTGATCTATATATTTCGAAAAGCTTTCGCGATAAAGCGAAAGCGACTCTTCGAACCGCATAAAAGGTTTCCAAATTCACTAGGACCCTATTCTACGACGAAAATATCTTGAGCTTAACGCGCGCAGAATAACCTTAGAGGGTCATGCGTACGTACATACATTTCGGGCATTGTGAAAAGCGCGATAAATAAACCTTCCAGATTATAGCCATGTATCACTAGGGCTCGTGCTTAGCCGACTCCACAGTCGTAATAAACCTAGCCGCGAAAGATTGAGAACCACTAGAGCCCACCTACGCATATATTACACGTCATTTTCGCACTACATAAATACTTTCACCTTAATTCGGATATTTAAAATATCAATAACTACTTACCAGGACCCGCGTTTTTGCGTATTTACCTACTGTTGAACTCAACACTATTTCACGAAGAGAAAAAATCAACATATTATTTTGGAAACAAATTAGTATCTGCTTCAAATTTCTACAATTTTTATGACTATAATGTTTTTTCATATACAAATCATTCGGCTCAGGTGAATGTCTTTTGAAATTATCTGCCATCGCCAAAATGTTGAAAAAACAATCAGTTAAGAAATTTAATTATAACATACATACTCAAAATATCGAGAAGCAATATTGATTTACCTATATCAATAAATTCACAATATTATATAAGGTATACTAGTACAACGAATTTAATATCTGACTTGTACTATCTTAGCACCTAAGCTTGACATTTAATTAAACCATCATTCATTAACGGGCCAATTCCAATAGCTATAGTGAATGCATCATGAAATTTGAAACTCACAAGCCTTTCAACTCAACATACCGAATACATTCAAAGGAACATATAACAGAAGCGATTGATCAACGAAGCGCGCGTTATACTTTCACGCACCCTTCGCTTTAAAACGCAACTTTCGGATAAATCTAAATTCCGCGAAACTCGATCGATCAATTCATTAAGGCCATTCAATTAGCCGCTAACTCGCACATTCCGACACACGTATAAAATTTTAACCACGTTAATTAACCATACGAGCCTAAACCTCAGGATTGTGTCGCTATACGTGCGCTTCGCGAGCGCGTTATATTTGAGTACGCGTGTGCGTAATGCTGTTATATCCCTTGTTAGCGGAAACTTCGAGAAAGTTTGTTGTATTTTGAAAATCACCTCGCATATCTCAGCTAGCACATGCGAGTGTTCGTACGGATTGTATAAATGCGCACGTATACGCAAAAGTTGGGTGTACGTGTGCTTAGCTTTAGGGCTGTCGGGAGTTCTTCGTTTAAAAATGGAACACTTTAAAATTTGGGTGAATCGTGTCTTAGCATAATTTATAGTGTATTATACATTTTTGAGGCTTACATAGAGGAAGCGTGATAAATGTGTGCTTTATTATGGACCATCGTGAACTTTATGCCACAATATTCAAAACACGTGTTAATTTTAGTTATAATCAACCGCTTATAGGGTAATTTTTTCATGAAATATATCAATATAATAGATCGTATGCAAAATTAATAGGTGTTCTATATTTGAAATTCCACTATGTTGTTTTCGTTCTAAAGTTCAAGATGACCCATATTAAAACACCAGTCTATATTCGTGACCCATCTTCTGCTTCTTTAAACTCACGTCCACGTAGTACGAACCTTATGCAGTATTCAAATTATAATATGATCATATATGTAGATAATAACATACTAGGTATTTTAAATTACTTTATTACTTATCGGATACTCGCAATACATTTGCAATATTAGACGCCATTTAAAACTTGACTTTTACCAATGATTTTCACGCATAATAGATATGAATGGCGACAAAATGAATGTATAGCCCCATTAACTCCGACAGCCCTAACTGCGCGTCACAAATACGGGTTTATCTTTCTCTCTCGAAGACGCACAACTTGGAAAATCGTGCTTTGTGAGAGGAAAAAGGGAAAAAAACGTTAGTCGCGTTGTGAAATGACTACGGAGTGCTACGGGCACAAGTTTTCCGCGTATCGATAACGATGACGATCCGTAAACGGCTGTTGCGACTCGTACGGCGATTCTAAGTTGGAATTGAATTATGTATTTTTAGCAGGATTTTCTCACAAGACTGTATAATATATGGTAATGCGAAAAATATTCTCCGGATTCGACGTCTATTTTTTTTCCATTTTTGGAAGTTATAACAACAATAAACAAACTTTTGCGAAAATGTATTCCTCATAAAAATATTTTTTTTTTTTTTATTTTGTTCGAATGTGTCTTTTTAAGGAGATGAATCGTCATATTGATATGGTATTGAAATAAATCTTGAATTTTTAATACAAAACACATTCGGTGATTTTTTCATGAAACAATGGAACGAAAAAATCTATAACTAACAAAACGACTGAATGCATGTAACAAAGCGAAACACCGGTTTTCAGATTATGTTTCGAAACAAATGAAAACTTTAAATTTTGCGACAAGAATTAATTTTGTTTCGTGTGAAAAATTGCATGTCAAATTTGCCCTTTCTCTTTTCATTATAGTATAGGAATACGTTTGAAAAAAAAAACATGTTTATTTTGTGCGTATTTATTTCCACGCTTTGCCGGCAAACAGCCATTTCGTTCGGCAAACGGAAAAAAATACTGAATGTAATATTATCAGATATTTCAGATAGAGCCTGCACGCGAAAACACAATGAACTATTATTATTTACGCCGTTTCTCAACACAATGTTTGTATTTTTAGTTTGGTTTTATTTTAATTCCAGATACGCTCCACAATGTATTAATCTTTATTAAACAAAACATATCGTCGCAAAGTAACAAAATTCTTTTGATAAACAACTATACGTATTTACATTATTACGTTGTTAACACGATCGTACAACGACATATATCTACATTAGCTAAGATAAACATCTATGTATAAAGCAAAATCTCTATAAGACCGCAGGGGTGGAAAAAATAACAAATTTTCAATATAACTAAGGACATGACAAGGACACGCTTTCGTTTGAAAAACTAAACCGAAATTATTGCTGAATTTCCTCTTGGACAAAATCTTAAAAAAATATGTATAGAAGAAAAACCACACAGTCCTGGATTCGAGTATAAGTCTCGGAGCTCAACGGGATAAATCCACCATTTTGGTCCCAGCTCTGAACATATTTTCTAATAAAATTCCCGATCTTCGTAATATTTCTTATGGTATGTCCGATGGAATGCTCTTTTTTTATTTACTTTTCCCGATAGAACTTCGTCGAGGGTATTTCGTTTCGAAATAGTTTTTCTATTGATTAATATATATTTTATTAATATCTACACCGTTTTCAAACACATAGTCGAAAGAAAATCCGTTCTTTAGTATGGCGTAGTTTTAACTATTCGTATAGCATTCTTTATATGTGAAAGTTTTCGGATGATAAAATCTTTTAACATTGAAACTTGCGAACGTACTTTTTACGCCGGTTTCATGCGCAAACCAAATGTTGAATGTTCTCAATTTGTCAGCATAAAAAGATACCAAGTTTGAACTTAAAGTTTAGTTCCCGAACGATACGTCTTTTCTCGACTTTCGCCCCCTTTTAATCTTCGAAAAATCAAACCTAATTATCAAAATTTTCGCACGAACATTTTCACGAAACTGAATTCATTTTCACAATATGATTATATGTACTCATCAGCATCTACATATGTGAATGATATTTTGAAGCAAAATTATAAATTTTCATATGAAATATATTCTAGTTCTAGTTTCATACTTATATACAAATATAATAAGTCCCAAAACAAACCTCACACGGCACAAACCACAGGAAGATTGCGACCGACTCTCAAAGGACGCGAACCGCTCGTCTTCACGGGGATAAGACACCAACCTAAAAAGACGCATACGGAAAGAGAGTCGCATTGAATCAATTATTCTCAAAGGCTTCCCAGAAGCAGAATTCTCAAAACGTACCTCCTGAAATGCGTATGTACACACAGTATACACATGTGTGTCTCTAGAAAATAAAGCTGTGGCGTATGGAAATGTACCGGAGGCGCATAAATAATTCATGGTTAGCCAGCATCCCGACATCCAGGGCCACTTCCGCGACAATATCTCATTATCCCGGCAGAGCAGAATCCATCCGAGGATTGAATGGCCATGATTGATGAAAATTACGCCACCGGATCGTTGAAAAGCCTGAAGGCTCTTGACGTCTTTTATGCGCGCCGTGAAAGATCCTACTTTGTTGCGACTAAAGGGAGGCTGCTCGCCACGAAGTCAATTTGTAGGTAGTGCGGCTGCTTTCGTTCGAAAATGTGACGTTTTCAATTTACAAGTCAATTAAGAGCGGCTTACAGTGCCGTAATAATCTCTGGAATTGATCTGGATTGAGTGTAATGATGTTTAATCGAGTGCACTACTGTGTGTAGGTTGCGCTTTGTTTTAGTGAAGTTAATCATTCGCTAATGCATGTACAGTCAATCCTCCGACTACAAACTGTCGAAAATCCGCAGGACGGAAACGAACGTGTGTTCTGTAGTGCATCTGTCTCTGTCCTGTGGCAATTTTGACAGTTCATAGTTGGAGAACTAACTGTACGGATATTTTACATCTATAAGGTAGATGTGTCAAATCGTTTATCTATTGTATCACATTTTAAAAATGTATGTATCAATTTTATTCATGCTCAAACTTACTAAAAAAAAAACTGAAAATGTACATTCTGATTGTGCATTATATGTAGGTATATGTGTTATTATAGTTGTCTAAATTACACCTAAACAATATTCTGTCTTCTACCTCTTCAAACAGATTGGAGACGCCTCTAAAATCTTAATTAATCAACTTAATTAGCTTTTGCAAACTATTGCGGAATTCCTAGAGTTTCACCTGTTTTAATTATCTTCCTTTGGAATATTTAATTACGAAGTTTTCAATTCAAATTGACTCAACATCCTCATACGAAGTTACATATATTTATATAATATATCTACTCCTACAATATTAGAGTAATTTTTTATCAATTCTACAGTGATATGCTTTATTATCGAAGAACTTTATAATAATTGCTCTATATATTAATTTTTAGTCATTTAAAAATTCAAAATAAACTATTAAAAAGTTAATGTCAATAATCAATGTTTACAATGAATGGCGTGACCAAATGTAGTTACATTAAACTATACACTCAAGTTTTAATGATAGTCCAATTTTAAACTCCAAAAATTCTGAGATTCACGTTATGTTCGATTAAACAGAAATATGTATATAAAAATGCTCGAACAAAATAGTAGACTTTCTATAATGCTTTACATATTTATTTTTATGCAGAATAATAATTTATATTATTATAAATATATATGTTTGAGTTTTAATCGAAAAACATAGAACAAAAACTAAACAACCATTAAAAACAAAATCAATAAATACCTATGCATGCTATACACCGATGCTTATCGATTCACGTAATTTGATAAATAAATTATAAAACAACATAAAGTAAATGAAATTAATTTTGCTATCGTTCTGAAACAATGAAAAATCAACGCTTTTGAATTATACACGATCGATCGAATATTTTCTTCAGACCCTTTCACAAATTTACATTTCCCAGAACATCAAAAAATAGATACATCTCATCGACAACCTCTCGAAAAACCCAACACACTCCTTTAGATAAAAATAAATACGCATGCATATCAATTATTCCAAACTATAACTGTGTAAACTATTGAGTCACATTTTCGATCTTCACAACAATTTCATTTCTACATTTCTACAAATTTTCATTGAAATCTATGAAGACCACATCGGAGCCTCTCGTTGTGAGTTACAGTCGCGTTAGAAGCAACAACACTATTCATCCTCGAAACAAAAGCCTACGCAACGAATACGCCGACATCGAATTCCAAGAAAACTCAATCTACCCACGAAAATTTTCCAGAGAGAGGCTCTCCGGTTAAAAGCTCAATTTCCCAGAAAGCCAGGGCTATACGTTACACAATATCCAAAGTGACATTAGACACAGCGTCGACAACGGTTCGACTCGCTTATGGACGCCGATAAACAACGTGTCGGAGGGCTCGTCTAACGGCACTTATGACCCACTTCTTAAGGGTTTCTTATTCCTCTGCGGCGAAATGCTTCCGATTTGCGACATTCGTTGTTATGTGCGTACTATTATAATATATGCGTGTGATGAGAGAGAGAGAGTGAATGTGGATGCCGAGTGCGCTAATCGACGCGCGCTCTGCGTCGTTATGCGCAGCTGGAGTGTTAATTCGTTGAGTTTTGGTTCGGTGCGAATTTATATTATAATAGGGTGTGATTTAATTGACGATTTGATAAGTATAAGGTTTCACTTAGGCGAGGTTTTACTTTATACAATGTAACGTGGTATGTACAAATTTATCGCGCTTGATGTTGCTCATTATGTCGATGATCGAACGTTGCACATTACTTTGAAATTGCAATGTTGAAATCCTGGAATGAACAATTTGATTTTTCCAGATGAGATCTTTTAGAAAGAAAGAAACAAATGAAATCCAAAATTTTAAACGGATTTTTTTTAATTTTCATTTATTAAAAAGAAATATCTTATTTTTATGACTTACTTATGGATAAATAAACTGATATGTATAGAGTTTTCGCATATTCGAAATAATTTGAAAGCCGGAATGCTAAACTTTCGCCTCTTTCATTTTCTTTGGGCATATTCTTTTTACTTTTCGAAAAACATCAAAATAATATTGAGTAACTCAATGGCTTTCTAGGAAAATTACTCTGTAACTCACAGCTACCTTCAAATATTTCGCTACTTGAAATTTTCCTCTCTATCCGAATATTTCCTTGAAGAAAAATTTTGTACAAAAACATTACTCGACGGAAAAATTCTGATAGATTTTTCACATGCGAGCTATTCTTACAGTAATATTTTTTCTACCATACATACATGCTTAACATTTCATCACATAACATAAACAAACACGGTTTACAAATATTTTATCTCGAATTTTCATAATGTAAAGGAAGAAAAAACCTCACTTTATTACGTTTTAATGTATTAGAGCAATATTCTTTTTGCATTTTCATGATTTATTTTCTTTTAGAAATTTTTCGATATATCTCTTTCAATTCAAACAATAAGTGATACTGAAACGAGTCTATTGCAAATAATGATATTTGATTTTATCACGAAATATATTTTACGTACATCATTATTATACATACAATGGAAGGTTATTATCTATTCGAGAACTGATTGATCGTAACTCGATTCATCATAGGAAACCACACGATCCATATTACCGTATCAAATTCCCATAATTACGATTATCCAAACCGAAAATGGGACGAGCCGCGCGTAGCATGCAAAGTTTCATTATCGTAATTTAATTCCCCATGAATTATTACAATATTGAGAGAAGCTCGAGCGCACGTGAGATAGTAATAAACGTAAAACGTTACAATATCATACGTTTTTCCAGCGGAACCGAAAAGTGTCCGATGGGAATTCGTACACACATCCCCGATACGATATATTATATTTCTCCCTTTTTTCTCCGCTTCATCCTCGCCAATTTCACCTCGAGGCCGAAATCTCCTTATCGTCGTTATATATTACACTTCAAATTTTCAGGAGGCCGATGATGGCGGATTTACGAGATTGTACGTTGTAATCGTTCCACCCTCGCCGCATAAAATTCTACGAGACATTCATTTTTAATCGAATCGACCCGCGACCCGCTCTAGAGATGCCTGAAATATTTAATAACGCGTTTTTTTTTGCAACTGCGGGTCGGCCTTTGGAATTTTCGTACCTTTTCGAGTCTTCCCTTCGGGCTATCGATGGCAATTTTTCTAGTCTACGAGCGCGAAATCGAATTTTCCGCCTTTTTTGGCGAAAAATTGCCAAATTATCGAATGTCGACGCGCCGCGATTTTCGTTACGAATTAATACGCGGCTGTATATTTGACGCTTGCCGAAAAAATATTTTAAACTTTACATTCAATTTTTTTTTTCATAAATTTCGATCAAGGGATGAATATTTTTTATAGGCTCATATTCAGGGAACGGAGATAACTATGTTTTTAGCTGCTCAGATTGATTTTATTATTAAACTTCAATTTTGTATTTTCATATATGTGGAATTAATTATGGTTACATTAATAAATTTTCATTTTAACTTTTCCTTGAAATTTTCACCAAATATATTAAAAAAATTATATCAGAATGCGGCGCAATAAATTTTCAAAGCCCGTTTTGAGAAACGTTTTACAATTTGTTTTTCAATCATAGAAAATAATTATTTTATTATAAGTGTACATAAAAAAATATTTTATTAACGAAAGCACATACACAAGTTATATCATATGAGTATCCACGTGAAAAAAAAAGAAAAAGAGCGAAATTCATATGAAAAATTATTCACGAATGAAAAACACACTGACTCATCTCATTTAAAGAAAGGAAAAAAAGTCTTCAAGTCAAACAATTTCCCCGTAGCATTCACCTGGGATGTTTTATGCTCTCGAATCGATGCACATGGTAATTAAGAGTTCCGAAGAAGATAGGGCTATTCGATCGAACCCGTTTTCCAAGTAATACATAATTTACAGCCGAGTCCCGATTATCGATAGGCTCGAGAAATTCGACGCTGCGGGCTAAAGGGGCTTTCGAATTTTCGAAATTCGCGCCGTTTCACGAAAAAGTTTTCGCATTAATCAAGCGGTGGAATTCGAACGTTTTGACGCGACTGTGAAGTTGGGTTAGTGCTTTTTTCCTCACCCATTTTGTGTGGCAATATTAATTCGCGCTTTTAAGCCCGCACTGTCCAACTTGCCGGACTTTCAATATAGTCGAAGGTTTTCGAGGATATCGATCGATTGGAAAAAGATTAAAGTAATCGCTCCATTGTTGCTGTCTTCAATCGGGAATAAATCTTTGCCGAAATTCGTTAGAGTCGGAACGTTTTTTTTTTTTGATTCGGTGAAAAACTAAACAATAGAATCGAGTACTCAATCAATCGAACGTAAGTGCTTTAAATTTCAATCGTTTTCGATGCTTCTAAGCTTCTTACACAAATTGAACTATAATCGGCGTTATTCGCGAAATCGACAAATAAAAGCTCCACGACTGATTGTATCGACGATCTTTCGTACAAAATTTTAATAGCACGAAACAATCGAGTACCGAACCGGATAAACATTAAACCGATTCGAAACCGAAATAAAACATCATCAATCAAACAGTTCCAACTCCACGGACAGGACAATATCCGAACCAAATGACTGAAAACAAATAAAATTCCAATTTTTTACAGAGCACATAATACCTTTACAAATTCGAATTCGTTGAAACCTTAACCCTCTTATTGCTTCGATACTCGAATTATGATATAAATTGAAATATTATATTATCTGTCTATTGAATTATTTTCCGAACTTGATACTCATCCATTAAACGCCATGTTCATTATCCTAACTACTCAATTCCCATTCCAACTGAACAAAGGCCTGAAATAATAAAAATAATAATTTTAACTAGTCGAAAAATCTCAAATTTGCTTTTTTTTAGCTTATATACCTACAAATAATATTAAAGAAGACTCGTTGACGTATAGTAAAATAAGCAAAGTAATACGTATGAAAGAAAAGAAAAAATATTTTTACAATTAATTAACATTTTAAAGAATAAACAAACGCGATTCTTAATACTTGCATTTACCAACGTTCCAAACAATTTTTACGAAAAATGAAAATTCTATGGAAGACCATGGGCAAAATGATACCCGACTTCATTATTAGATATAATTATAGTGTCGATTTTTAGGTTCTACCAAAGAAAACAATACTTAATATGGCCGCTAGTCTTATTGTTAGATCAAAATTTGTTTGGAAATAAAAAAAATTACATTTTCTTTATGAAATTATCAAAACTTATTGTATGATTAGTATAAGAAAATGAAAACGTGAATTGGTATTGGAGCCATGGCAGACATTTTTCTACATCAAAAGTCTTCTCAAATGATACATCAATTATGATTGTTTGAGCGGATACCGCACTCCATACATTTTCGCCCATTTCTTCAACGAAAAAAGATCAACAATCAAATCCATCACTAATATAAATTCTATGAAAACGATCGAACAACCTTCGAACGAATCTCGCCGAATTCATCGCGCATTCGACCTCCGCAATCTCGAAGCGATATAGCATTAAAGACAAATCGACGTTGATTAGAAACAAAACGAACGAAACGCGGAAGAGCGATTCGGGTTAAGTTGAAAGTCGGCCGTTCGGTCGGCTCTGATTGATGGTCGCGTGTCGCGGGCGCTTCGCCCCCCGGGGCCCTTTCGGGGGCCCCCTTCAGCCTTCGCCCCCGGGTACGTGCAGCGGGCCCGAAGCACCCTCGAAGCCAGCCTGTCTTGACCCCGATCCCCGAAGGTGCAAGAAAAAAGTCGCTACGCTCGTTAGGCCGTATTCAAGCAGCGGATGCACTTTGGCTTTTCGAGATGGCTTTTATTTCGAAGGTAAGAAATTTGTAATCAAAATTCGCTTTGTATTTGTTTTTTTTTTTTGATTTATTATAGTTTTGATTCGTTTTATTGGTATTTTGATGCTAGTGTTTATGATGTGTTTCAAATATCGGACACTTCTCGAGAAAGTGTGTAGATTATGCAGGGCTGATGTTAGTGAAAAAATCGGCCCCAAACAAATTTTAAAAACATATTTCAATAATATTAAATTGAAAATCCATTTCAAATCTTAAGCAGCAATTATTACATTATGTTATATCATGGATGTACCTATCATTTTGATTAATTATAAATGTAGATTGCTTAGCATTTAATATGCGTACGTTTTCAATTAGTTCTTAGTTATGATATTGCTTTTGTGTAATATAAGATGCTTGATTTACTAATTGTAAAGCGGCGATATTGTGTAGTCATATTTAATCACACTTTCCGCGTTAACCATTATATTCGAATATAATACACGTATAAAATATCTCATAACAGTTAACTATACTATACCATTTGTATTAATATAGTAATAAAATATTATGTGCCTATAGAAAGCGGCAGGAAAATGGATAATTTCGGGATTGTTTTACTGCCCAAACATAAATTTGCATAGTGGTATTGCATCTAAACAAAGTACAACGAGCGAATGTATAATACAATATGTAATACACGTATAAAATATTTAACATGTATCTACATACATTTACTGTATTCTTAATAAGCAAAATTTCCATCAATATCATTAGTTTTTAATATTTCATATGTACGTATACTATGAAACAAATATAGCTCTTTCATCATAAAATAAATTGGATCCTGATACAATGAAAATTTTATTTAACTTTATTATTAAGAAAACAATTCTTTGTTCGCTTGTATGTACTTATGTACATATATCGTGAGTGTCATACACAGACACTTTTCAAAAGATATTTACACGCTCCATTGACCCATCTTTTCACCGTTTTCCCCACGAAAAAAATATATCTAGAGAAAGCCAAAACTAGACGGCCTCCACGTACCAGTGTTTATGACTTATCTGCTCGAGTAGAATTTTCCGAAAAATCGCACGGGGAAAATTCGCGTCGAGATTTTCCGGCAAACAGAAAAACCACTCTGTGACCGCATGTCCGATTGATCGAACTCATCTCAATTACGGATAATTTTCGTTTCTGTGTTTTCTGTATATTTTTGAAACGGTATTTTATTAAAAAATATATATTGAATATATTTCAATGTTTTTTTTATATAACAGTTTTACTCAATGTATTACAATTATTCAAGAATATCTATTCTTTGATTATTCTTGGCGATTTCATGTTTAAATTTTTTGATCAAAGATTATATATAATTATTGAAACAATTATCTTGATTTTGGATTGATTATGTTATCTTTCATTGCATGAAGATATTTTGAACATGATTATCATATCAACGTTTCTTAATCATTCTCATTGCAAATATTTGTATTTATTTCAATACAGCAAATAGCATTTTCCGACGGCTCGCATCCATCATCTTATATTATTACAGAAAACTATTACAGTTTATTTGAAATTTATTTAAACGTCAATATATTACTTCATTTCAAATAAAATTTAGTAATATCAAATTAAATAATTTGAAAATACTTAGATTTTTTTTGACGAATGATAAAATTATCTTATTAAACTTCAAGCCAACATGCTAAAATTATGTCTTGAAAAAGTTTTTCTTACATTTTTCTTGTATCATAAATCTGATACAGATTTTCATTCGTGTTTTATTTTTCGACGTTAATTGTATTTAAGTTTTTCTAATTTTAGTGCCTTTATAATTTTAAAAACTTAACAAATTTCTATCAGTAAAATTTAAATTAAACGTTATAAAATAAAAACCCATTGAAAAGTACCTGTGACAAACATAAATAATTTTATTTTTCACCACTTACCAACGTTGATATTTACATGATTTTTCTTAAGAATAAATTTCTGTGCGGTTTTTCAGGAAAGTGTGAATAAAATTTTATACTTGAGTCTTAAACTAGCGAAAAAGTTATAAAATAAAAACAATAAATTAATAAAACTTACTTGAACAACAACAGCTCGACAGCAACACATAAAAAACAACACAACAAACACTACTTTTTTTTATAGCCCACGCGAAAAAATCTCAAAAATGCTTAACAAAAGTTTTCCGAACTGCGAAAAAGTCTTCCGGCGAGTTTCGCGCGCTTTTCCCAAGAAGTCGACGGAAAGTCGAGCTTCGCGCTGCGAATTTCGAACCTCGACCGTTCGGCGGACGAAGGACGACGACGACGTGGTCGAGGGGAGACAACCTTCGGGCAGAGGACGAGCACCACCGGCCAGCAGCCCGTCCTGAAGCCCACTGGCGTCTTCAACACTTGCTGAGGACGAGCCGATCGCAAGCTAGCACTCGAACGGCGCGAAACGCATGCGCACACTTCCATCATCCTTCCATTGGATGACTTGTGCGCTATGCGTACAATTCGCATTCACATTCGTTCACATTCTTGTGCTGAGTGGTCAGGTTAAGTTTTGTTGAGTTAAGTCGAGTTATGTTTTCGTGTAAAGTTAGTTTTTTTCAGGTTAGGTTGGACGGATTGCTCTTTAGGTTAGGTTAAAATAAATATTCAGTAGGTTTTCTAACTATGAACTATCGGTTGGCCATCTCGAGGCTGTTGTCCTATTAAGAATGACTTTCACTTGCGCAGTTTTCCAGAGTATTTTTCAGGGTGTCTATTGTGATTTTGTATTTCAACATTTTTATTACCTTTCTCGTTTTTACAAATTCGACTGCAAATTCATGACACAATACTAAGAATGAAGCTTCGTCGTATCTTTCGACATTCTAGAGGATTTTTAACAGTTCGTAGTTGGAGAACCTACTTTAGTGGGGTTAATACATATAACCATCTCGTATGCAATTTTTATGAGTTGAATACTTGTCTGTTTTGCACAAAATATTGCAGGCAATTTTTCACTCAATTCGCCGCATTCGATTACGTCCAGATCCAAAGTTAACGCGACTGATTCATTTGTTGTGCTGATTATTTTTAATACAATATATTATTCACATATACAACTTTCAATTTTTCTGTATCACCAATTAAATGAAAAAACGATGTAATAGTATATTTTATTTATGTATCTGCCCGGTGAATTCATTTTCTTCTAATTGTGATTCGATGTTGACTATACATACGTTCGAAATTCGCGAAAATTTCAACAACTAAATACAATAAAATAATTTTAATTATTCAAACATTAACATTTTGGAAGAAAAAATATGTAATACATGTATGCCTATTATTATTTACTTCTAATTTCATATTTCATCAATGCATAATTTTCTTCTTGTGAAATAATTCAAATTTATCAACAGCAGATCGAATATCATTCGCTAAAATGTCAGGAACTTCAAAAGCAGCAAAATGACCACCTTTGGGTAAATCTGATATTTGCACAATATTTAAATATTTCTCTTGTAACTGCCATTTGGTAGAAAATATTTCTTCTCCTGGAAATCTAGCAATAGCTGTTGGCACTTTAGTTGGAATACTTTAAACAGTAAGAAATAAATAAAAATACTTATATATATTTAAACTGCTAAATATTTATTTATCATAATATAATATTTCATTCTCACCGATCCATGTTCAAATCACTTTGATTCTTGCTAAATGCTTCTGCATATATTCTAGCAGCTGTAGTACCCGATTTACTAACCCAATAAAACATCAAATTATCGATCAAATTTGTATAGGAAAATTTTTCTTTTATTCCACCATCAACTCTATATTTTCCAGAAGTGGGTGAAAATTTTTCTACAATCCAAGCAGCCAAACCTAATGGTGAATCATTTAAAGCAGCTCCTGATATAATAAGATATATTTTGATTAAATTGAATAATAGTCATTCGATAAATTTATAAAAGTGAATGCTAAACCTATTGTATCAGGTTTCGTTGCTTGCTCATGTAAATAACCTGTTTCTTCAATCAACGTCATAAATTTATTTTTCAATGGAAAAACTCTATGATGAAACTTTTTCTCAAGATACATTGATGGGAAAACACTGCCAAGTATTTGTTTAATTATAGAAAGAGGGGTATTAATTACTGCCATGTTGCTATGGTAACCCAAAACATTATCAGGAAATAATGTAGCCATGTGTGATCCGATTACAGACCCCCAATCTCCACCTTGGACATAATATTTTTCATATCCTAAACGTTTCATCAAATTCGCAAAGATAACAGCCATTTGAGCAGGACCTAAACCAGCTTTTGAAGAACCCTGCAAATATAATTAAGTTGTAGAAATAGTGTAACTCATAAATAATGTTGAAAATATTAACTTGTGAAAAACCAAATCCGGGTAAACTGGGAACAACCACTTCAAATATCAAATTATCATTGTTTTTATTATCCACAAGCAAAGGAATCATTTCATAAAACTCCCTGACAGAACCTGGCCACCCATGCAACAAAATTATAGGTACTATAGTAGCACTATCTCTATAAGATGTTGACTTTACAAGAAGAAAATGTATGTTTAAGCCTTGTATTTGAGTAATATATTGGGGGAATTTATTCAGATAAATTTCTCTTTCAGAAAATTCATATTTATCAATCCAAAATTGCACTAATTCCTTCAAAGTTTTGCTGTGGAAACCATATTCAAATCCTACATTGTCATATGTCTCTGTAATATAGATATTTTTCAGTCTATATCTTAAATCTTCAATTAACTGAAATTTCATGGAATCAGTTGTGTTAGAAACATTCATTAAGATGCAATGAAATCAGTCGATTTGTAGCGAAATAAAACCTCATTTGTGAATTTAATTTTGAATGGTTTCACACTATTATCAACGGTGGGATATTCTTCTTTTCCCCAATATTGATCATCAGAAATGAATGGCATTTTTTTAGGAGAAAATAGTAAATGAAATAACTTGTAGATTGATATAATTATAATAATAACACTTAGTGAAAGAATTACAAAACAAATCATCTGAAAATATAAAAAAAAAGTTGTTTCCATAAAAAGACTAAATTAAAATAAACATCATTAAATTTAATTCATTCCTGAAATTCGACTTAAAACTATAAACGTGCGCATTTTTGCTATTATATATTGTTAACCTCAATTGTTTTGTTATATGAAAGCATATGCATATTTGGAGACAATAAAATATGAAAACTCACCTTTCCGTATATTAATCGTGTGCAAATAATAATACATGAAAGATTAACACCAATGTATCAGAAACCTCAATTACACAGATATAAATTAAATCAATTTAACATTATCTGTCAAAAATAATATATTTATAACTGTTGTGTAACTGTTCCTATGGTGATATCGGTGTGTTATCTACCTATCATTTTGACAGTGTTCATAAGAACTGAAAAAATCTTGTATTTTATTAATATGTATATTTTAGGTAGGTAGGTAGATACTCTTTGTTTTGTAGACATTATCAAATACAATTTGTAAAAACACATTTATAAATGTATAAATGTGAACAATATACAATGACTGAAAAGGCCAAGGGGTACATACAAGTGACTTCCCGGAGATTTCGAAAAAAGTGCGCTCAAAGTTGAACATATGTGTACATGAACTACATGTATTAGGAGGAAGTCATGTGATTTGATGCTATATCTCAGTACACGTTCCAAGTTCGTTTATATCTTTTTGGCCACCAAATAAATATATGAGCGTAGGTACTAAGAATGGATTCCTATACATAACTCAATTTCGGCAAAAATGACACTTGTACCCCTTGGCCTTATCAGTCGTCATATACATATAAATGCAAAAAGCATATTGAACTTTATTATTTTTTAATAACAATATACAAATTTATTCACATTTTATTAACATTGAAGCATGCCTATGCTTAACATTTTTTTATTTAGAATTCTTAAGATGAAATGCTTCGAATTTCAATACTGCTGCTTTTATGTCACTAGCCAATAGTTCGGGCTCCTCTAGTGCAGCAAAATGGCCACCTCTCGGTAAATCAGTCACTTGTAAAAGATTTAAATATTTATCCCTCAATTGCCATTCTGTAGTGAATAGAATTTCATGTGGGAATCTCGCTGCAGCTGTAGGTACTTTGGTTGGTATTCTAAAACATCATTATAAAGTGATTTTTTTTCATAAACAAAAATTGTTACCATAAAAAAATTTAAACTGACTTGTCCATTTCTAACGAAAGATGAGCTTTGTTAAATGATTCTGAATAAATTCTAGCAGATGAAGTTCCTGATTTATTTGTCCAATAAAACATTAAATTATCTATTAACTCTGTTAAAGTGAATTTCTTTGTCAATCCACCATCTACTAATTGCTTATATTTGAAATTAGTTGCAATTGAAAATTTTTCTAAAATCCACGCTGCTAATCCGGATGGAGAATCATCTATAGCTGCTCCTAAAAAATAATACAAAATATTTCATTGAAAGGTTATTTAAAACTATTATTGAAATTAATGGAAAACATTTTCTACAGTTCTTTTAATTAATAATTAAAAATATACGATTGGTTTGTTTGTTACCTATTGTATCCGGTTTTGTTGCTTGTATGTGGAAATAACCTGACTCTTCGAGAATATCCATTATTAATTTGCTAATAGGATATAGTCTATTTTCAAACTTTTCATCAACAATCATTGATGGCCAAATAGACCCAACAATATGTTTTAGCGTACTCTTAGGTGAATTAACTATAGGAAAATTAGTATGATAACCGAGGACATTAACCTGGAAAAATGTAGCCATACATGAACCGATCATAGAACCCCAATCACCGCCTTGTACATAATATCTTTCATGTCCTAGACGTCTCATAAGATTTGCCATGACTATGCTGATTTGTGCAGCACCTAAGCCAACTTTTGAAGATGCCTATGATTAAAAAACATATTAAATAATAATCATAAATTAAACTTTACAAGAATAAAATAATGTGTATGCATAAAATTCACTTGTGAGAATCCAAAACCTGGTAAACTAGGTGCAATCACTTCAAATACAAAATCACTATCTTTTTCTGGTGTAGTTAACAGAGGTATCAATTTATAAAATTCTCTCACTGAACCAGGCCAACCATGAAGTAATAAGAGAGGCAAAACTTTTATATTTTGATTGAAGATTTTTGGCTTTACACGTATAAAATGTATATCTAATCCTTGAATGTTTGTCATGAACTGTGGGAACTGATTCAAATATTTTTCTCTTTCTGCAAAATCATATTCATTGGCCCAAAAATCTACTATCGGTTTGAGCGTCTTGTGATTAAACCCATAATGAAATGCGGTTCCTTCTAAAGGCTCAACATATCTAGTTTTTTGCAATCGTGATTTCAAATCATCAATCATCTGAAATATTATTTATAATCATAAAAATAATACTTATTATCAAGAAAAAAAAACCGTTAATAAATATAAACCTCTTTTGAAAATTTGATTTGGAAAGGTCTCACACTAGTATCACGTTTCATCGGAGGATTCCCTGGACCCCAATATTGATTTGTTATCAAATCTGGCACTGGAGAATCTTTAAATGCACTATGCAGTTTTATTCCGATGAGTACTGATATAATTAATAAACCAGATGCAACCATCCATCCTCCAGCCATCTAAAAGTGAATATCAATCAATACCTCTTATAGTAAAATTACGATTTTCTAATCATTCTCTCGATAGAGAACATAAAAACTCAATTTTTATCGGATTAAGTTAAGGTTTAATACTTGAAAACAATTTCTATAAGGTTAGGATTCATATCATCACGTTGAAATTGGCAAAATTAAGATATTACTAATAAAAAACATCCTTACCACTATTTCAGTAAAACAGTAAATGCAAAATTTCACTAAAATGATAAATACGAATGAACAATTTTATCGAATATTCCTCAATAATCAACTAACCTTGAATGCTTTTCGATGTCAAATCAAATCAAAAAGTCAAATTTTCGGTGAGGATCAATTTATTCAAATTGTGTTTTGCAGAAATAAATTAAAGACTTTGATTTGCGCAAGACGAAACTCGACTGACTGTGAGTTGATTTCAAATTCACATTTTGTTCAATGTCCAATCAGTTGACGCTTCGACGTTAGTGTAGTGTAAATACAGTTTATTATCAGTACATACACAGGTACCCATACAAACTACACCTGACAATGAGTAAAGTACGATTCAAACGAAACTCGTTTTACGACAATCATCATTTATTTAACACTGTATTAACTGATATTATATACACGTACATATATAATATCTTATCGATGAAGATCACATACCCTGTATGTATTTATGTACCGTAAAATTGGGTGATTAAGAACAGTTTGTGATGAAGGGCCTACTTTTCGAAAAAAGTTTGACTTTTTTCTTAAGTACATATGTATATATAGTAAAATCAATTGTACTGTGAGAATATTTTGGTTATGGAAAGATTATATATTCCAAATTTTAAAGAAAACATTAGTCTTTATGGTTTACATGGAGTTTTAGTTGAATTCATCATTGTGTACCTCGTTTTTTTTTTGCTTCGATTTTCATACCCTCTAAAACTTAAATTGAAAACACAATATGAAATTAACTCAAGCATTTCACTTACCTACACTGCATTTTATTTAGTTTATTATGCTTTAGAGAATATACAATACGCAAAATTATAGAGAAAATCGAGATAATCAGCGAATTATACGGTACCCATATGTATTACGTTATAAAAAAATAACAAATGATAGTAATAACACGTTATATTGAGTATAATAAAAAAAAATACATATTATAATTTTAAATATAAAAAAATAAATTGATCGAAAGATGAACAAAGTCCTATGTCGATACAAAGTTGTTATACATATTGAATTGTGGTTGCATACAATATTTTTTTTCAACAGTACTAGATTGTAATTTTCCATAGGGTTCTAACGTAAGTATATATTCTTACATTTTGATACAATGTTGCTTTGAAAATTCAGAATTTAACCACAATAAATATTCACACTATCGATGCACATGCAACCCATTATTTTTTCTTCGTGCACATATCACCACAAAATCCTGTTTAAAGATTATTCAAAGGTTTAAAAGAAAACCTCTAACACCAGTGGTCGCTAATCAGAACAGCCGTCAACGGCGAACATCGTTCAATCTGCAAAGATGAGCGCGTCTAAAACCAACGACATCAAGAGGAATCTCTCCCTGCTCTTCGACAGGCCCACTGAGCCTGTTTTCATGCCGAAGGGACCCAACAACATAGCTTTTGACGTACCAAGCACCTTCTTGGCTGATCGCTACAGGAACATCATAACCGAACTGACCAATCGTTTCGGCACCGATAACACGACCAGGATCTCAATCAAGAACATCAGCCTTCCGGATATCTCAGGACCATTGCAACTCGGCAGAAATGATCAGTTTTCTCTGTTCATACCCAAACATGCTGAAATGGCCGCTAGACTGATCGACATCTTCTTTGACGCCAGAGACTTGGAGGATTTGCAATCGTATGCGACTTACTGCAGAGATGCTGTGAATCCCTATATGTTTAATTACGCCTATGCTGTGGCGATGTTGCATCGAAACGATACGAGAGATGTTACGATCCCTAGCATAATCGAATGCTTCCCTGATAAGTATCTAGATGGCAATGTTTTTGCAATGGCTCGTGAAAATGCTGTAGTTCTTCCCAACGGAACGAGAGCTCCGATTGTAATACCTAGAAATTTTACTGGCACTGACATGGATCCTGAACACAGAGTCGCCTATTTCAGAGAAGATCTTGGAATCAATCTGCATCACTGGCATTGGCATCTCGTTTATCCTTTTGCATCTAATAATCGTGCCATAGTAGCTAAGGATCGCAGAGGTGAGCTTTTCTACTATATGCACCAGCAAATTCTTGCTAGGTACAACTCTGAGCGTTTAAGCAATCAACTAGGCCGAGTTGGTAGACTAAATAACTTAAGAGTACCGATACCGGAAGGATATTTTCCCAAGCTGGATTCCAATGTGGCTGGCAGATCTTGGCCTCCGAGATTCGTGAATACTTCACTCAGCGACCTGAACCGTCCTGCTGATAATTTGTCAGTCCAAATTTCAAATTTAGAAAATACATTCTTGACGATCAGAACCGCTATAGCGCAAGGATTTCTTATCGGCGCTGACCAAAGGAGGATAGACATCACTGGTGAAGATGGTATTGATATTTTGGGAAATTTAATCGAATCCGTTCGTTTACTTTCACCCAACCCTGCTCTATATGGAAACGTGCATAATTCAGGCCATGTACTGATCGCTTACGCTCACGATCCCGACGGAAGATTCTTGGAGAGGTTCTCAATTATGGGAGATTCGGCAACAGCCATGAGAGATCCAATATTCTATCGTTGGCATGCATTCATCGATGATATATTCCAAGAGCACAAATTGAACATGCCTAGTTATTCGGTTGATCAATTGGCTTTCCCCGGAGTGACTGTAACGAATGTTCAAGTTCAAGTTCAAGGAGGTCAAGACAATCGAATGCAAACTTTTTGGCAACAGAGCGACCTCGATATGTCTCGAGGGTTGGATTTCGCTCCAAGAGTCCCAGTATTTGTACGTTTCACCCATTTGCAGCATCAACTGTTCACATACAGAATCCAGGTGACATCGAGAAATCAAGCTTTCGGATACGTCCGTATATTCATGGCGCCAAGATTCGATGAGATGGGCAGAGAAATGAGTTTTAACGAGCAAAGATTATTAATGATCGAATTGGATAAATTTTCAGTTGGATTAAGACAAGGAGAAAATGTCATTGTCAGAAGATCTGATGAATCTTCAGTTACGATTCCATTTGAGAGGACATTCCGCAATTTAGGTGCCAGACCAACAACTGATACGAATGCTGAGCGACAATTCAACTTTTGCGGTTGTGGATGGCCACAACACATGTTAATACCCAGAGGCACAACCCAAGGTCTTCAGATGGAGCTATTTGTGATGGTTTCTAACTTCAACAACGATAGAGTCGATCAAGATTTAGATGGGACGTGCAACGATGCAGACAGTTACTGCGGCATTCTGAACAGAAGATATCCAGACAGAAGATCTATGGGCTTCCCTTTTGATAGAATCGGAAGAAACGGGGTCACTAACATGGCTACTTTCATGACCATGAACATGAGAGTTCAGAGAGTTGCAATCGTACATCGAGATGAAACTATAGTCGGAGAAAATACAGGTGGAAATGCAACCGGAAACAATTTAGCTTCTTGAATTGGTCGTGCTTAAAATTGTGTAATGCTTTTAATATAATCACAAGTAGTTTATGATCTATTCTATTGTTAACTGGTAAATTTCATTATAAATAAATAATATGCAATTGCAAACATATCTCTTATTTATAGTCATTACATTTGAGAAAAATAAATGTTAAGTTTTAATACAATAAAATACATATAATATAAACATACACGTATTTTGAGTATCAAAATGAAATTATTTTCCTTGAAAATATTCAACCAAATCAGTTTTTATATATTCCATTAGTTATTATGTATCTAATCGAACCTACATTACATGTAAGTAATTTTTATCAGATATATAAAAGATGTCACCATACCTAAATGTAATACAAATAACGTATAAATATAATATTTATATTATTATTGAAATTTGGCCATATATTTTGATTACACAAATTGACAGAGGGTGAATTCAAATGTCATTTATAACGATGAAAATCATTGTTTATTTAATACATTCAATTTATATCTTACTAATTAATTTCGGTTAAATTTTTGATAACACAAACATATGTATATAAGTTAATCTTTTCTGACAACATAACTATACTACACAATCCCTTGTACAATATATGTATAAAAAAGCATAATTATGGTGGTGTGATGATATGGCTATGGTTATGAAAATGATAATGCTAATGGTAATATTCGATTGATATAATATTGATATTTCACATAGTCCGAACAATAATCACATCACAATATATGTATTTATTTCTCAATATAACATACATGTGTACCTACTACTATAAAATACGTATTTTTGATCTACCAATTCGATTCTTTCCAATACACATATGTATGTTAAATTCTCTAAATAATAAATTGAGGTATAATTCTGAAAATTACATGAAAATCAACTAAAAATTTTAATATTCTTGAGAGCAAATACGTATTCTCATTCTATCGAATCCAACCACAAATAATGATAACAAATGTGATAATCCTTGAAAATCCAAAACAAGATAACTTTGCTGAAAAACATTTTCATGCAATGGATAAAATGTAATGAATATAACTATGATGCATGCATATTTATTTGTTTTAATGATGTTAGCTACTTTCTTCATGCTCATGCAAACAGAAAAATTACCACGTAACCAAAATTTACCTAATTTATAATAGTAAATTAATGCACAAAAAATTGAATTGTTTTTTTGTTTTCAAATGAAATAAATTCTAGGAAATATATTATTTATATACCTACTACATTCATAAATTATATACTTTTACTTAAATTAGGTATAGGAATTTCACTTACAATTGGGCTGAAATGAAAAACAAAGTAGATCTATACAAAAAACTAATGCGAAATTAGAAATTTCTAATGTTTACTGATTTTTCAAATATCAACGATCTTATATGATCAAAAAGCTTCCTCGTGGCAATCTGAACAATTTTTGTTTGAACACTTTTGAGCTGTGTTGTGTATTTTATTCAATATTTCCAAATATAACATATTGAGCTGTATTTGACTAGATTAGTTTCTGGCAAAAGATCACCAATACACACATGTGGGTAGTTAGGTGGGAACACTACACACGCACTCACACAAACAAAAGCCATTCTTTCTGTGACAGATATGATCAAATCTAATTTTTGATAATGAAAACATTTGAATCTTGCAGCACTCTTGTGTATTCATAACTTATGATACCTATGTAAAATATGTATCTTTCCATAGTAATAAAGATGAATTCCATTAAATGACAAAATTCATTAAACTACAAAATAATAAATGATTTGAATTATTTCAGTGGGCACTCTAATGTAAACATACTATCAATGAGTCTGTATGAATTTACGATTGAACAAACTACCACGAAACATGTTAGAAATACCTAGGTATATTGGATTTAATTTGATTATTTTGAATATTCACCTATATTTGGGTGTACTGATATCATTTTACCACAGATGTACCTAATATGAAAATAATGAAATATGACTGTTTTGTTTTAATATGGGTATTTTTCATCATCAATATTCGTTTTTTACTTTAATTAGGTATAGGAGTTTCACTTACAATTGGGCTGAATTTAAAAACAAAGTAGATCTATACAAAAAACTAGTGCAAAATTACAAATTTCTAATGTTTATTGATTTTTTTTCAAATTTCAACGATCTTATATGATCAAAAAGCTTCCTCGTGGCAATCTGAACAATTTTTGTTTGAACACTTTTGAGCTGTGTTGTGTATTTTATTCAATATTTCCAAATATAACATATTGAGCTGTATTTGACTAGATTAGTTTCTGGCAAAAGATCACCAATACACACATGTGGGTAGTTAGGTGGGAACACTACACACGCACTCACACAAACAAAAGCCATTCTTTCTGTGACAGATATGATCAAATCTAATTTTTGATAATGAAAACATTTGAATCTTGCAGCACTCTTGTGTATTCATAACTTATGATACCTATGTAAAATATGTATCTTTCCATAGTAATAAAGATGAATTCCATTAAATGACAAAATTCATTAAACTACAAAATAATAAATGATTTGAATTATTTCAGTGGGCACTCTAATGTAAACATACTATCAATGAGTCTGTATGAATTTACGATTGAACAAACTACCACGAAACATGTTAGAAATACCTAGGTATATTGGATTTAATTTGATTATTTTGAATATTCACCTATATTTGGGTGTACTGATATCATTTTACCACAGATGTACCTAATATGAAAATAATGAAATATGACTGTTTTGTTTTAATATGGGTATTTTTCATCATCAATATTCGTTTTTTACTTTAATTAGGTATAGGAGTTTCACTTACAATTGGGCTGAATTGAAAAACAAAGTAGATCTATACAAAAAACTAGTGCAAAATTACAAATTTCTAATATTTATTGATTTTTTTTCAAATTTCAACGATCTTATATGATCAAAAAGCTTCCTCGTGGCAATCTGAACAATTTTTGTTTGAACACTTTTGAGCTGTGTTGTGTATTTTATTCAATATTTCCAAATATAACATATTGAGCTGTATTTGACTAGATTAGTTTCTGGCAAAAGATCACCAATACACACATGTGGGTAGTTAGGTGGGAACACTACACACGCACTCACACAAACAAAAGCCATTCTTTCTGTGACAGATATGATCAAATCTAATTTTTGATATTGAAAACATTTGAATCTTGCAGCACTCTTGTATATTCATAACTTATGATACCTATGTAAAATATGTATCTTTCCATAGTAATAAAGATGAATTCCATTAAATGACAAAATTCATTAAACTACAAAATAATAAATGATTTGAATTATTTCAGTGGGCACTCTAATGTAAACATACTATCAATGAGTCTATATGAATTTACGATTGAACAAACTACCACGAAACATGTTTGAAATACCTAGGTATATTGGTTTTAATTAGATTATTTTGAATATTCACCTATATTTGGGTGTACCGATATCATTTTACCACAGATGTACCTAATATGAAAATAATGAAATATGACTGTTTTGTTTTAATATGGGTATTTTTCATCATCAATATTCGTTTTTTACTTTAATTAGGTATAGGAGTTTCACTTACAATTGGGCTGAATTGAAAAACAAAGTAGATCTATACAAAAAACTAGTGCAAAATTACAAATTTCTAATGTTTATTGATTTTTTTTCAAATTTCAACGATCTTATATGATCAAAAAGCTTCCTCGTGGCAATCTGAACAATTTTTGTTTGAACACTTTTGAGCTGTGTTGTGTATTTTATTCAATATTTCCAAATATAACATATTGAGCTGTATTTGACTAGATTAGTTTCTGGCAAAAGATCACCAATACACACATGTGGGTAGTTAGGTGGGAACACTACACACGCACTCACACAAACAAAAGCCATTCTTTCTGTGACAGATATGATCAAATCTAATTTTTGATAATGAAAACATTTGAATCTTGCAGCACTCTTGTGTATTCATAACTTATGATACCTATGTAAAATATGTATCTTTCCATAGTAATAAAGATGAATTCCATTAAATGACAAAATTCATTAAACTACAAAATAATAAATGATTTGAATTATTTCAGTGGGCACTCTAATGTAAACATACTATCAATGAGTCTATATGAATTTACGATTGAACAAACTACCACGAAACATGTTTGAAATACCTAGGTATATTGGTTTTAATTAGATTATTTTGAATATTCACCTATATTTGGGTGTACCGATATTATTTTACCACAGATGTACCTAATATGAAAATAATGAAATATGACTGTTTTGTTTTAATATGGGTATTTTTCATCATCAATATTCGTTTTTTACTTTAATTAGGTATAGGAGTTTCACTTACAATTGGGCTGAATTGAAAAACAAAGTAGATCTATACAAAAAACTAGTGCAAAATTACAAATTTCTAATGTTTATTGATTTTTTTTCAAATTTCAACGATCTTATATGATCAAAAAGCTTCCTCGTGGCAATCTGAACAATTTTTGTTTGAACACTTTTGAGCTGTGTTGTGTATTTTATTCAATATTTCCAAATATAACATATTGAGCTGTATTTGACTAGATTAGTTTCTGGCAAAAGATCACCAATACACACATGTGGGTAGTTAGGTGGGAACACTACACACGCACTCACACAAACAAAAGCCATTCTTTCTGTGACAGATATGATCAAATCTAATTTTTGATATTGAAAACATTTGAATCTTGCAGCACTCTTGTATATTCATAACTTATGATACCTATGTAAAATATGTATCTTTCCATAGTAATAAAGATGAATTCCATTAAATGACAAAATTCATTAAACTACAAAATAATAAATGATTTGAATTATTTCAGTGGGCACTCTAATGTAAACATACTATCAATGAGTCTATATGAATTTACGATTGAACAAACTACCACGAAACATGTTTGAAATACCTAGGTATATTGGTTTTAATTAGATTATTTTGAATATTCACCTATATTTGGGTGTACCGATATTATTTTACCACAGATGTACCTAATATGAAAATAATGAAATATGACTGTTTTGTTTTAATATGGGTATTTTTCATCATCAATATTCGTTTTTTACTTTAATTAGGTATAGGAGTTTCACTTACAATTGGGCTGAATTGAAAAACAAAGTAGATCTATACAAAAAACTAGTGCAAAATTACAAATTTCTAATGTTTATTGATTTTTTTTCAAATTTCAACGATCTTATATGATCAAAAAGCTTCCTCGTGGCAATCTGAACAATTTTTGTTTGAACACTTTTGAGCTGTGTTGTGTATTTTATTCAATATTTCCAAATATAACATATTGAGCTGTATTTGACTAGATTAGTTTCTGGCAAAAGATCACCAATACACACATGTGGGTAGTTAGGTGGGAACACTACACACGCACTCACACAAACAAAAGCCATTCTTTCTGTGACAGATATGATCAAATCTAATTTTTGATATTGAAAACATTTGAATCTTGCAGCACTCTTGTATATTCATAACTTATGATACCTATGTAAAATATGTATCTTTCCATAGTAATAAAGATGAATTCCATTAAATGACAAAATTCATTAAACTACAAAATAATAAATGATTTGAATTATTTCAGTGGGCACTCTAATGTAAACATACTATCAATGAGTCTATATGAATTTACGATTGAACAAACTACCACGAAACATGTTTGAAATACCTAGGTATATTGGTTTTAATTAGATTATTTTGAATATTCACCTATATTTGGGTGTACCGATATTATTTTACCACAGATGTACCTAATATGAAAATAATGAAATATGACTGTTTTGTTTTAATATGGGTATTTTTCATCATCAATATTCGTTTTTTACTTTAATTAGGTATAGGAGTTTCACTTACAATTGGGCTGAATTGAAAAACAAAGTAGATCTATACAAAAAACTAGTGCAAAATTACAAATTTCTAATGTTTATTGATTTTTTTTCAAATTTCAACGATCTTATATGATCAAAAAGCTTCCTCGTGGCAATCTGAACAATTTTTGTTTGAACACTTTTGAGCTGTGTTGTGTATTTTATTCAATATTTCCAAATATAACATATTGAGCTGTATTTGACTAGATTAGTTTCTGGCAAAAGATCACCAATACACACATGTGGGTAGTTAGGTGGGAACACTACACACGCACTCACACAAACAAAAGCCATTCTTTCTGTGACAGATATGATCAAATCTAATTTTTGATATTGAAAACATTTGAATCTTGCAGCACTCTTGTATATTCATAACTTATGATACCTATGTAAAATATGTATCTTTCCATAGTAATAAAGATGAATTCCATTAAATGACAAAATTCATTAAACTACAAAATAATAAATGATTTGAATTATTTCAGTGGGCACTCTAATGTAAACATACTATCAATGAGTCTATATGAATTTACGATTGAACAAACTACCACGAAACATGTTTGAAATACCTAGGTATATTGGTTTTAATTAGATTATTTTGAATATTCACCTATATTTGGGTGTACCGATATTATTTTACCACAGATGTACCTAATATGAAAATAATGAAATATGACTGTTTTGTTTTAATATGGGTATTTTTCATCATCAATATTCGTTTTTTACTTTAATTAGGTATAGGAGTTTCACTTACAATTGGGCTGAATTGAAAAACAAAGTAGATCTATACAAAAAACTAGTGCAAAATTACAAATTTCTAATGTTTATTGATTTTTTTTCAAATTTCAACGATCTTATATGATCAAAAAGCTTCCTCGTGGCAATCTGAACAATTTTTGTTTGAACACTTTTGAGCTGTGTTGTGTATTTTATTCAATATTTCCAAATATAACATATTGAGCTGTATTTGACTAGATTAGTTTCTGGCAAAAGATCACCAATACACACATGTGGGTAGTTAGGTGGGAACACTACACACGCACTCACACAAACAAAAGCCATTCTTTCTGTGACAGATATGATCAAATCTAATTTTTGATATTGAAAACATTTGAATCTTGCAGCACTCTTGTATATTCATAACTTATGATACCTATGTAAAATATGTATCTTTCCATAGTAATAAAGATGAATTCCATTAAATGACAAAATTCATTAAACTACAAAATAATAAATGATTTGAATTATTTCAGTGGGCACTCTAATGTAAACATACTATCAATGAGTCTATATGAATTTACGATTGAACAAACTACCACGAAACATGTTTGAAATACCTAGGTATATTGGTTTTAATTAGATTATTTTGAATATTCACCTATATTTGGGTGTACCGATATTATTTTACCACAGATGTACCTAATATGAAAATAATGAAATATGACTGTTTTGTTTTAATATGGGTATTTTTCATCATCAATATTCGTTTTTTACTTTAATTAGGTATAGGAGTTTCACTTACAATTGGGCTGAATTGAAAAACAAAGTAGATCTATACAAAAAACTAGTGCAAAATTACAAATTTCTAATGTTTATTGATTTTTTTTCAAATTTCAACGATCTTATATGATCAAAAAGCTTCCTCGTGGCAATCTGAACAATTTTTGTTTGAACACTTTTGAGCTGTGTTGTGTATTTTATTCAATATTTCCAAATATAACATATTGAGCTGTATTTGACTAGATTAGTTTCTGGCAAAAGATCACCAATACACACATGTGGGTAGTTAGGTGGGAACACTACACACGCACTCACACAAACAAAAGCCATTCTTTCTGTGACAGATATGATCAAATCTAATTTTTGATATTGAAAACATTTGAATCTTGCAGCACTCTTGTATATTCATAACTTATGATACCTATGTAAAATATGTATCTTTCCATAGTAATAAAGATGAATTCCATTAAATGACAAAATTCATTAAACTACAAAATAATAAATGATTTGAATTATTTCAGTGGGCACTCTAATGTAAACATACTATCAATGAGTCTATATGAATTTACGATTGAACAAACTACCACGAAACATGTTTGAAATACCTAGGTATATTGGTTTTAATTAGATTATTTTGAATATTCACCTATATTTGGGTGTACCGATATTATTTTACCACAGATGTACCTAATATGAAAATAATGAAATATGACTGTTTTGTTTTAATATGGGTATTTTTCATCATCAATATTCGTTTTTTACTTTAATTAGGTATAGGAGTTTCACTTACAATTGGGCTGAATTGAAAAACAAAGTAGATCTATACAAAAAACTAGTGCAAAATTACAAATTTCTAATGTTTATTGATTTTTTTTCAAATTTCAACGATCTTATATGATCAAAAAGCTTCCTCGTGGCAATCTGAACAATTTTTGTTTGAACACTTTTGAGCTGTGTTGTGTATTTTATTCAATATTTCCAAATATAACATATTGAGCTGTATTTGACTAGATTAGTTTCTGGCAAAAGATCACCAATACACACATGTGGGTAGTTAGGTGGGAACACTACACACGCACTCACACAAACAAAAGCCATTCTTTCTGTGACAGATATGATCAAATCTAATTTTTGATATTGAAAACATTTGAATCTTGCAGCACTCTTGTATATTCATAACTTATGATACCTATGTAAAATATGTATCTTTCCATAGTAATAAAGATGAATTCCATTAAATGACAAAATTCATTAAACTACAAAATAATAAATGATTTGAATTATTTCAGTGGGCACTCTAATGTAAACATACTATCAATGAGTCTATATGAATTTACGATTGAACAAACTACCACGAAACATGTTTGAAATACCTAGGTATATTGGTTTTAATTAGATTATTTTGAATATTCACCTATATTTGGGTGTACCGATATCATTTTACCACAGATGTACCTAATATGAAAATAATGAAATATGACTGTTTTGTTTTAATATGGGTATTTTTCATCATCAATATTCGTTTTTTACTTTAATTAGGTATAGGAGTTTCACTTACAATTGGGCTGAATTGAAAAACAAAGTAGATCTATACAAAAAACTAGTGCAAAATTACAAATTTCTAATGTTTATTGATTTTTTTTCAAATTTCAACGATCTTATATGATCAAAAAGCTTCCTCGTGGCAATCTGAACAATTTTTGTTTGAACACTTTTGAGCTGTGTTGTGTATTTTATTCAATATTTCCAAATATAACATATTGAGCTGTATTTGACTAGATTAGTTTCTGGCAAAAGATCACCAATACACACATGTGGGTAGTTAGGTGGGAACACTACACACGCACTCACACAAACAAAAGCCATTCTTTCTGTGACAGATATGATCAAATCTAATTTTTGATATTGAAAACATTTGAATCTTGCAGCACTCTTGTATATTCATAACTTATGATACCTATGTAAAATATGTATCTTTCCATAGTAATAAAGATGAATTCCATTAAATGACAAAATTCATTAAACTACAAAATAATAAATGATTTGAATTATTTCAGTGGGCACTCTAATGTAAACATACTATCAATGAGTCTGTATGAATTTACGATTGAACAAACTACCACGAAACATGTTTGAAATACCTAGGTATATTGGTTTTAATTAGATTATTTTGAATATTCACCTATATTTGGGTGTACCGATATCATTTTACCACAGATGTACCTAATATGAAAATAATGAAATATGACTGTTTTGTTTTAATATGGGTATTTTTCATCATCAATATTCGTTTTTTACTTTAATTAGGTATAGGAGTTTCACTTACAATTGGGCTGAATTGAAAAACAAAGTAGATCTATACAAAAAACTAGTGCAAAATTACAAATTTCTAATGTTTATTGATTTTTTTTCAAATTTCAACGATCTTATATGATCAAAAAGCTTCCTCGTGGCAATCTGAACAATTTTTGTTTGAACACTTTTGAGCTGTGTTGTGTATTTTATTCAATATTTCCAAATATAACATATTGAGCTGTATTTGACTAGATTAGTTTCTGGCAAAAGATCACCAATACACACATGTGGGTAGTTAGGTGGGAACACTACACACGCACTCACACAAACAAAAGCCATTCTTTCTGTGACAGATATGATCAAATCTAATTTTTGATATTGAAAACATTTGAATCTTGCAGCACTCTTGTATATTCATAACTTATGATACCTATGTAAAATATGTATCTTTCCATAGTAATAAAGATGAATTCCATTAAATGACAAAATTCATTAAACTACAAAATAATAAATGATTTGAATTATTTCAGTGGGCACTCTAATGTAAACATACTATCAATGAGTCTGTATGAATTTACGATTGAACAAACTACCACGAAACATGTTTGAAATACCTAGGTATATTGGTTTTAATTAGATTATTTTGAATATTCACCTATATTTGGGTGTACCGATATCATTTTACCACAGATGTACCTAATATGAAAATAATGAAATATGACTGTTTTGTTTTAATATGGGTATTTTTCATCATCAATATTCGTTTTTTACTTTAATTAGGTATAGGAGTTTCACTTACAATTGGGCTGAATTGAAAAACAAAGTAGATCTATACAAAAAACTAGTGCAAAATTACAAATTTCTAATGTTTATTGATTTTTTTTCAAATTTCAACGATCTTATATGATCAAAAAGCTTCCTCGTGGCAATCTGAACAATTTTTGTTTGAACACTTTTGAGCTGTGTTGTGTATTTTATTCAATATTTCCAAATATAACATATTGAGCTGTATTTGACTAGATTAGTTTCTGGCAAAAGATCACCAATACACACATGTGGGTAGTTAGGTGGGAACACTACACACGCACTCACACAAACAAAAGCCATTCTTTCTGTGACAGATATGATCAAATCTAATTTTTGATATTGAAAACATTTGAATCTTGCAGCACTCTTGTATATTCATAACTTATGATACCTATGTAAAATATGTATCTTTCCATAGTAATAAAGATGAATTCCATTAAATGACAAAATTCATTAAACTACAAAATAATAAATGATTTGAATTATTTCAGTGGGCACTCTAATGTAAACATACTATCAATGAGTCTGTATGAATTTACGATTGAACAAACTACCACGAAACATGTTTGAAATACCTAGGTATATTGGTTTTAATTAGATTATTTTGAATATTCACCTATATTTGGGTGTACCGATATCATTTTACCACAGATGTACCTAATATGAAAATAATGAAATATGACTGTTTTGTTTTAATATGGGTATTTTTCATCATCAATATTCGTTTTTTACTTTAATTAGGTATAGGAGTTTCACTTACAATTGGGCTGAATTGAAAAACAAAGTAGATCTATACAAAAAACTAGTGCAAAATTACAAATTTCTAATGTTTATTGATTTTTTTTCAAATTTCAACGATCTTATATGATCAAAAAGCTTCCTCGTGGCAATCTGAACAATTTTTGTTTGAACACTTTTGAGCTGTGTTGTGTATTTTATTCAATATTTCCAAATATAACATATTGAGCTGTATTTGACTAGATTAGTTTCTGGCAAAAGATCACCAATACACACATGTGGGTAGTTAGGTGGGAACACTACACACGCACTCACACAAACAAAAGCCATTCTTTCTGTGACAGATATGATCAAATCTAATTTTTGATATTGAAAACATTTGAATCTTGCAGCACTCTTGTATATTCATAACTTATGATACCTATGTAAAATATGTATCTTTCCATAGTAATAAAGATGAATTCCATTAAATGACAAAATTCATTAAACTACAAAATAATAAATGATTTGAATTATTTCAGTGGGCACTCTAATGTAAACATACTATCAATGAGTCTGTATGAATTTACGATTGAACAAACTACCACGAAACATGTTTGAAATACCTAGGTATATTGGTTTTAATTAGATTATTTTGAATATTCACCTATATTTGGGTGTACCGATATCATTTTACCACAGATGTACCTAATATGAAAATAATGAAATATGACTGTTTTGTTTTAATATGGGTATTTTTCATCATCAATATTCGTTTTTTACTTTAATTAGGTATAGGAGTTTCACTTACAATTGGGCTGAATTGAAAAACAAAGTAGATCTATACAAAAAACTAGTGCAAAATTACAAATTTCTAATGTTTATTGATTTTTTTTCAAATTTCAACGATCTTATATGATCAAAAAGCTTCCTCGTGGCAATCTGAACAATTTTTGTTTGAACACTTTTGAGCTGTGTTGTGTATTTTATTCAATATTTCCAAATATAACATATTGAGCTGTATTTGACTAGATTAGTTTCTGGCAAAAGATCACCAATACACACATGTGGGTAGTTAGGTGGGAACACTACACACGCACTCACACAAACAAAAGCCATTCTTTCTGTGACAGATATGATCAAATCTAATTTTTGATATTGAAAACATTTGAATCTTGCAGCACTCTTGTATATTCATAACTTATGATACCTATGTAAAATATGTATCTTTCCATAGTAATAAAGATGAATTCCATTAAATGACAAAATTCATTAAACTACAAAATAATAAATGATTTGAATTATTTCAGTGGGCACTCTAATGTAAACATACTATCAATGAGTCTGTATGAATTTACGATTGAACAAACTACCACGAAACATGTTTGAAATACCTAGGTATATTGGTTTTAATTAGATTATTTTGAATATTCACCTATATTTGGGTGTACCGATATCATTTTACCACAGATGTACCTAATATGAAAATAATGAAATATGACTGTTTTGTTTTAATATGGGTATTTTTCATCATCAATATTCGTTTTTTACTTTAATTAGGTATAGGAGTTTCACTTACAATTGGGCTGAATTTAAAAACAAAGTAGATCCATACAAAAAACTAGTGCAAAATTACAAATTTCTAATGTTTATTGATTTTTTTTCAAATTTCAACGATCTTATATGATCAAAAAGCTTCCTCGTGGCAATCTGAACAATTTTTGTTTGAACACTTTTGAGCTGTGTTGTGTATTTTATTCAATATTTCCAAATATAACATATTGAGCTGTATTTGACTAGATTAGTTTCTGGCAAAAGATCACCAATACACACATGTGGGTAGTTAGGTGGGAACACTACACACGCACTCACACAAACAAAAGCCATTCTTTCTGTGACAGATATGATCAAATCTAATTTTTGATATTAAAAACATTTGAATCTTGCAGCACTCTTGTATATTCATAACTTATGATACCTATGTAAAATATGTATCTTTCCATAGTAATAAAGATGAATTCCATTAAATGACAAAATTCATTAAACTACAAAATAATAAATGATTTGAATTATTTCAGTGGGCACTCTAATGTAAACATACTATCAATGAGTCTGTATGAATTTACGATTGAACAAACTACCACGAAACATGTTTGAAATACCTAGGTATATTGGTTTTAATTAGATTATTTTGAATATTCACCTATATTTGGGTGTACCGATATCATTTTACCACAGATGTACCTAATATGAAAATAATGAAATATGACTGTTTTGTTTTAATATGGGTATTTTTCATCATCAATATTCGTTTTTTACTTTAATTAGGTATAGGAGTTTCACTTACAATTGGGCTGAATTTAAAAACAAAGTAGATCCATACAAAAAACTAGTGCAAAATTACAAATTTCTAATGTTTATTGATTTTTTTTCAAATTTCAACGATCTTATATGATCAAAAAGCTTCCTCGTGGCAATCTGAACAATTTTTGTTTGAACACTTTTGAGCTGTGTTGTGTATTTTATTCAATATTTCCAAATATAACATATTGAGCTGTATTTGACTAGATTAGTTTCTGGCAAAAGATCACCAATACACACATGTGGGTAGTTAGGTGGGAACACTACACACGCACTCACACAAACAAAAGCCATTCTTTCTGTGACAGATATGATCAAATCTAATTTTTGATATTGAAAACATTTGAATCTTGCAGCACTCTTGTATATTCATAACTTATGATACCTATGTAAAATATGTATCTTTCCATAGTAATAAAGATGAATTCCATTAAATGACAAAATTCATTAAACTACAAAATAATAAATGATTTGAATTATTTCAGTGGGCACTCTAATGTAAACATACTATCAATGAGTCTGTATGAATTTACGATTGAACAAACTACCACGAAACATGTTTGAAATACCTAGGTATATTGGTTTTAATTAGATTATTTTGAATATTCACCTATATTTGGGTGTACCGATATCATTTTACCACAGATGTACCTAATATGAAAATAATGAAATATGACTGTTTTGTTTTAATATGGGTATTTTTCATCATCAATATTCGTTTTTTACTTTAATTAGGTATAGGAGTTTCACTTACAATTGGGCTGAATTGAAAAACAAAGTAGATCTATACAAAAAACTAGTGCAAAATTACAAATTTCTAATGTTTATTGATTTTTTTTCAAATTTCAACGATCTTATATGATCAAAAAGCTTCCTCGTGGCAATCTGAACAATTTTTGTTTGAACACTTTTGAGCTGTGTTGTGTATTTTATTCAATATTTCCAAATATAACATATTGAGCTGTATTTGACTAGATTAGTTTCTGGCAAAAGATCACCAATACACACATGTGGGTAGTTAGGTGGGAACACTACACACGCACTCACACAAACAAAAGCCATTCTTTCTGTGACAGATATGATCAAATCTAATTTTTGATATTGAAAACATTTGAATCTTGCAGCACTCTTGTATATTCATAACTTATGATACCTATGTAAAATATGTATCTTTCCATAGTAATAAAGATGAATTCCATTAAATGACAAAATTCATTAAACTACAAAATAATAAATGATTTGAATTATTTCAGTGGGCACTCTAATGTAAACATACTATCAATGAGTCTGTATGAATTTACGATTGAACAAACTACCACGAAACATGTTTGAAATACCTAGGTATATTGGTTTTAATTAGATTATTTTGAATATTCACCTATATTTGGGTGTACCGATATCATTTTACCACAGATGTACCTAATATGAAAATAATGAAATATGACTGTTTTGTTTTAATATGGGTATTTTTCATCATCAATATTCGTTTTTTACTTTAATTAGGTATAGGAGTTTCACTTACAATTGGGCTGAATTTAAAAACAAAGTAGATCCATACAAAAAACTAGTGCAAAATTACAAATTTCTAATGTTTATTGATTTTTTTTCAAATTTCAACGATCTTATATGATCAAAAAGCTTCCTCGTGGCAATCTGAACAATTTTTGTTTGAACACTTTTGAGCTGTGTTGTGTATTTTATTCAATATTTCCAAATATAACATATTGAGCTGTATTTGACTAGATTAGTTTCTGGCAAAAGATCACCAATACACACATGTGGGTAGTTAGGTGGGAACACTACACACGCACTCACACAAACAAAAGCCATTCTTTCTGTGACAGATATGATCAAATCTAATTTTTGATATTGAAAACATTTGAATCTTGCAGCACTCTTGTATATTCATAACTTATGATACCTATGTAAAATATGTATCTTTCCATAGTAATAAAGATGAATTCCATTAAATGACAAAATTCATTAAACTACAAAATAATAAATGATTTGAATTATTTCAGTGGGCACTCTAATGTAAACATACTATCAATGAGTCTGTATGAATTTACGATTGAACAAACTACCACGAAACATGTTTGAAATACCTAGGTATATTGGTTTTAATTAGATTATTTTGAATATTCACCTATATTTGGGTGTACCGATATCATTTTACCACAGATGTACCTAATATGAAAATAATGAAATATGACTGTTTTGTTTTAATATGGGTATTTTTCATCATCAATATTCGTTTTTTACTTTAATTAGGTATAGGAGTTTCACTTACAATTGGGCTGAATTTAAAAACAAAGTAGATCCATACAAAAAACTAGTGCAAAATTACAAATTTCTAATGTTTATTGATTTTTTTTCAAATTTCAACGATCTTATATGATCAAAAAGCTTCCTCGTGGCAATCTGAACAATTTTTGTTTGAACACTTTTGAGCTGTGTTGTGTATTTTATTCAATATTTCCAAATATAACATATTGAGCTGTATTTGACTAGATTAGTTTCTGGCAAAAGATCACCAATACACACATGTGGGTAGTTAGGTGGGAACACTACACACGCACTCACACAAACAAAAGCCATTCTTTCTGTGACAGATATGATCAAATCTAATTTTTGATATTAAAAACATTTGAATCTTGCAGCACTCTTGTATATTCATAACTTATGATACCTATGTAAAATATGTATCTTTCCATAGTAATAAAGATGAATTCCATTAAATGACAAAATTCATTAAACTACAAAATAATAAATGATTTGAATTATTTCAGTGGGCACTCTAATGTAAACATACTATCAATGAGTCTGTATGAATTTACGATTGAACAAACTACCACGAAACATGTTTGAAATACCTAGGTATATTGGTTTTAATTAGATTATTTTGAATATTCACCTATATTTGGGTGTACCGATATCATTTTACCACAGATGTACCTAATATGAAAATAATGAAATATGACTGTTTTGTTTTAATATGGGTATTTTTCATCATCAATATTCGTTTTTTACTTTAATTAGGTATAGGAGTTTCACTTACAATTGGGCTGAATTGAAAAACAAAGTAGATCTATACAAAAAACTAGTGCAAAATTACAAATTTCTAATGTTTATTGATTTTTTTTTAAATTTCAACGATCTTATATGATCAAAAAGCTTCCTCGTGGCAATCTGAACATTTTTTGTCTGAACACTTTTGAGCTGTGTTGTGTATTTTATTCAATATTTCCAAATATAACATATTGAGCTGTATTTGACTAGATTAGTTTCTGGCAAAAGATCACCAATACACACATGTGGGTAGTTAGGTGGGAACACTACACACGCACTCACACGAACAAAAGCCATTCTTTCTGTGACAGACATGATCAAATCTAATTTTTGATATTAAAAACATTTGAATCTCGCAGCACTCTTGTATATTCATAACTTATCATACCTATGTAAAATATGTATCTTTCCATAATAATAAAGATGAATCCCATTAAATGACAAAATTCACTATACTGCAAAATAGTATATCAATTGAATTATTTCAGTGGGCACTCTAATGTTAACATACTATCAATGAGTCTGTATGAATTGATGATTGAACAAACTACCACGAAACATGTTTGAAATACCTAGGTATATTGGTTTTAATGAGATTATTTTGAATATTCACCTATATTTGGGTGTACCGATATCGTTTTACTACACATTACAAAATTTCAGCTGTTTTGCATGGTTCTGCAAAGCTACAAAAATTATGTGTACAATCCTAAAATTTCATATTCCTAGATACCTAGGCACCTATATTGGTTGTTAAGTCTGAAATAGGTATAACAGATGTACTGAATATGAAAATACTGAAATATGACTGTTTTGTTTTTATATACCTACCTAGCTATTGATGAATTCATATAAATTCTACCTCATTTCCAAAATATGTAGGTATGTTAAGTATTTTATGTTTTTATAACATCATACAGGGTAGAAATATAAGCTTTATATTCGTTATTGTGTAGTAGGTGAGTAGTAATTTTAGTGGAATTTAAAATACTTATATCCCTACTATATAAAGTAAATGAATTTACAAATTTTAAAACGACCCATTCCTTGCCCACACCAACGCCCACCATTTTTTTCTGTGCCCCTCAAGTTCCTTTCTAGTTCCAAAACGTCTCCAAGGGGGCGTTATCGCCCACTTTGAGAAACACTTCTCTATGGTCTGAACGTGGCATTATAAAGGTTATCGACAATAGTTCAGGCGAAAAAAATAACAAAATCAAACCCAATACTTATGATACATAATTGTCACATGTTGAAAAATGTTAAAACCTTAAATTCTAGATAAATAGTCACGAATCACCTTCGTGGGGGTCAACAGATAAAGAGTCGATCCGAAAAAAAAAATATATCGACAACTAAACGCCGAAAATAACTTTATTTTCGGATTTTATTGTTTTTTTCCGCACACTTTCTGCCGTTAATACAGAATAAATATGTAATATTATCTTAACTAATATACATATAATACCTATACCTACATACACATATATTTGTATAGTTTGTACATATACTAATCTTTCTTTTAAATTTTTTTTTCGGAAAATGAGCAATGGACAAGTTTTTCGATTCATTAAATAACATTCATAGTATATATTTTTTTTATGTTAATTACCCAAAAATAATCATATTTTGTTATTTGTATATTGGCATTTTTGTCTAATGATTTGCATGTTTTAATAATTATCTAAAGTTCGTTTTAAATTATATGTACCTGTGTATATTAAAAATGATTGCAAATATAAGGTTTTTCATTTAGAGCGCAACGGCTAAATAAAACAAGCTGTGTAAGTGATAGAGCCAGAATTATTTTTTTATTTAAAAGCATATATAATGACAGTTATGTAAAAAAAAAATTTTTTTTCAAATAGCTCTAGTTCCGTTGTAAATGGCATATCTTTTTGAACCATTTTTTTATGACATTTTCGCATAAATAAAGATCGATTTCATTGATAATTCGAATTATTTTCCTTTTTATTGCAGCACTTGTTTGTGATTTGTCTTCATAGACCTAAGATTCTACAGAAAAGTCGTTAAAAGGCATTAATTCTCAAAATTTCGGCGATCAGTTGACATTGCTACCAATTGAGATGGCAAAACCATTGAAATTTTCGTTCAATAAATTTAATGTTTTCTGCGCAGTATTTAGGCTAAAATTATTTTCAAACCACCAAGTTGTCTTAAAACTATGGTTTATATGAAAAAAATAAGATATCTAAAGGACAGCTATGAAAACCGTAAATTGGACGTCGCGCACAGATCGTAAGACGACCAGAACACTTATTTTGATGATAAATTTTAACAATTTCAGTCAATCGTAGAATTTTGTAAATTTGCACGATTAATTGTCATAACTCAATGATCATTGTTGCTAAATTTGACAACTGTAAGTTCACTAATATGGCCGTTATAAACTCTAGTAGCCGTTGCGTGGCAAATGAAAAACCCGGTACATATATGGCTAATATTCGAAAATGCTACTGTCGATAATCAGCGTTAAGGGTGAGATTTGTATTAATTTATTTATATACATGTCGACAATGATTATGGAAAGTCAAGAAATCGAAAAAAAACAGTCGATTTCAAATCTTTGAAAAAATGTAGAACTGAAATATTTTTATTCATTTCCATCACATGTACGATTAAAAAAAGCAAACAAATAATCATCAAATATGTATATCGAAAAGAAAGAAACCTTTACCTTGGACACAATTCAACTACATATAATATTTCATTTTAACTACAAATATTTTTTCAATCAGTTTTGAAGCACTTGCATCACGTTTCTACTATCACATCAGACTTAAAAGTGCATGATAAATCGAAATCAAATTTCGAACAATATTCGATACAATATACGCACATAAATTCAATTAGAGACACGTGTGAATGGGCCATTAGAGCGAACTCGGTTCGTTTTATTGTAGGATTTGGTGAAGATCGACATTGGTCAGTCGACTTCGAAGAGTGATTCAATCGCGATATGTCCACCTTCGGAGTAGTCGTCTTCTTGCTGGTGTTCTCCATCATCAGAATCGAGGCTCAGGTTTGTCTATCAACTTCTCATTCAACAAATCGCATATAATTACAATCTTGCAATTCTCTCTTTTCTGGCGGATTTTCAATTTTTGTTCGTTTTTGTTTTCGATTGATTGTCGAAAAAAATGCCAATACAACTCTCTTGCTCGATTTTTCAATGTCATTTGAGGTGAACTTGAGATTTGATCTTTCGAAATATTTACATAATACATACATTGCTATTGTGGAATTGGCCTATATAACATTTGCAATATAAAAAATCGTGAATGAAAACTTCATGACAATTTTTTTTCATATTTTCACAGGTGTATAAAGCTTCTATTTTAAAATATAATGCACCTATGCAAAATGTTGAAAAATATGTGAAAACCTTATACAACGAAATACACGAGGCTTCGATTCAGGTTATAGAATGTTCTCAAAAACTTTTCGAGTGAAAATTAAGCAATACTTATTTTTAACAATTACTCTTTCAGAAAGTTGACATTCTCGTTTATATTTCTGAACTGAATATTATGCAGTCTTCAGATTTACTTGTCATTGGAAAAGAAATAGTACCATGTGATTGGAAAAATCAAGAAGTAAGATCAACAATGAATTAGTAAGACTTTCACACATAATAATAAATTTGAGTTGAGAATGTCCGATTATACATTTCAGCTCTTAAAACATTTATCTTGTGCTGCTAAAAACTCTCAAGTGTACATTGTGACAAAAGCCCATGAAAAATCATTTTTTTCCGCACCTTCCACTTCGACCATTGTAATAAATAGAGATGGAAAAATAATTTCAAAGTAATCACTTAATGAAATCATAGTTAATATAAATGTATTGATTTTTGATAAAATTACCGTTGACAAAATTACAGATTTCTACACGAAGAAAACAATAATAAAATAGAAACTTTCTCGACAGACTTTAATGTTACATTTGGACATATTCTACATGCTAACTTGTATGATTTTTCAATATATTTGTCAAAACCTAAAAATTTGAATGATTTCATTGTTTGGACAAATTCAATGTCAGAAAAGCCACGTTCATCAGGTAAAATAATTTAAATACAGGATTTTTATTCCAAATTGACTTTTTTCATTTTAAATTAACAATTTTCAGAAATAAATTCTTACTGTTTAATTATAATTTTATTGAAAATATCTGATTCAGTTTTATTTTTGAACAGTAAAAATTCATTTTTAAAAAGAATTAATTTAAAACGAAAAAGTGTTAATTTGAAATGAAAAATTGTTAACTTGTGAAAAACTAGTATAATTCAATACATAACATAGTTTACTGAATGAAACATTTTCAGCGTGTATTGATGATGAATCATGGATACACGGACGAGATCTCAATATCATATCTGCCGAATCTTATTATCCGATATCCGAAAACTGTAAAATTTGCAATGGAAAGTATGATATAAAAAATCAACATATCAACAAGACTGAAGAGATTGAATTGATTATAGCAATTTTAAATAAACAATGGTGTACAGGTGACAAATAAAAAAGCTATCAATATTTCAGGCATGATTATAAAAAATAAAAGGATTTTTACTTTCCAGATACAAAGAAAACAAGCACAGCTGATTGTTCAAAATTAGAGAATATGGATGATTTTAATGAGATTTATGCACCAATTGATTATATTCGGGGCTATGTGTTAAACAAGTTGCAAATTATTTCATTCCTAGTGGCGATTTACATTCTCGAGATGCTTTAACTTCTACCTACTTACAAGAGGAAATATGTATTTTCTGGAATCTTATGACTGTGATATTTAAAAATATGTGCATTTGTAGATTTTTTTTTTATTATTGATAAGAAATAAAAATCAATTTAAGGATATTGTTTATTTTATTTTTGCTTGAATGACTCAATCAGTACAAATAATCTTGAAAATTACACTCAATATAGTTACTGTAAAAACTCATACAAACATTATATCTTAAATATATTTTACCCACCCGAAAATTCTTTAAAAATATACTTAACTAATTGAAAACATTTATATTAATTATAGAATGAAATGATTTTTTTTTTCCAGAAACAAAATAAACTATTGAGTCAGATGAAGCCTTGAAATTAAATTGCTTAAGATTATTTACATAGTGCGCGCACAAGATAATCTCACAATTATGAAAAATAAAAACTGATGATTAATTACTATACAAATACCGCTGAACTACAATGTTCACAATCTTAAGAATAAATGCGTGTGTTTTGAATAAACAAATGTGACTGAGAAAACTTTACTTCTATGCACAAATACATATCGTACATAAAATATTTAAGAATAGTTAAAAAATCTAGAGATTAATCAATTGATTATGAGAGAATAATTAACTTTCAACCGACTTGGAATAGGAAGTTGAAAAAAACACTACTAACACTATGTACAGGCTTTCATTTGAATTACATAAAACATAAGATAACAACTAAAATTGAAGCCAAATTTGCACCATCTATTATATTTCGATTATAATTAATGAATATATGTATGTAAATTATAAAATAACACAACCTGTTTAGTTAATCTTTATAAGATAACTATTTGACAGTGGTGCATTATACGTTGAACAAAATACGAAAATTTCAAATTAAATATTCAACCTAAAAAATTATAAGCAATGAAATAAAACAATCTTATATACAATGTGAAAATTAACAATACGATTGAAAAACAACCAAATAGTCACATTTAAAATTTATATTATTGATGATTTCTTCGTGAAAAATCTTATCACTTTTTAAAATAATTTCAATGCCCGAAATAAAATTATTTTTTCAACTGAAATATTTTTATATAGGTATATTAAATATATAAATTTAAATTTTTCAATAATTACACGCAAATCTTTGAAATTCAAATTTAGAACTAATTTTAAGTATTGTATAACTATTTCAATTAAATTCTTTTAAGGCTTCAAGTTCAATTTACGTATTCAGGTTATATTTATATTGAAACATTGAGATATTACATGAGTATCACAAACAGTAATGTCAACTAACAAAATTACAAAAAGTTCATTTTAGAGATTAAAATGTTTTATCAAATTTTAGATGAAGCATTTCGTTGATTTTGCGTAATTTACACTATGCATTGTAATATAAAAATGTGACATGAAATTTACTGAAGTCAAATGGACATACCTTTGTAATTTGTATTATGAAATAAAATTTATACAATCAAATTAAGACTAGCGAGATATTTACGAAAAAAAATATAGTGTCACAAATTTTACACTAATATTCACGGTAAAAAACACAAGTCAGCACCAGTATAAGCAAATGGTAAATGTCCGAACATGTCCAATAAATAAAAAAAAAAAAAATCGCAAATTCAAACCTACCGTCACTTTCAATTATTATTCCACGATGGTCTTGGTTGATGTGATGGAAGGGTTCCTGGTGGCAGCAAATCGAGCAAATACTGTCTTTGCAGCTCTGCAGCTCTTTGAAGTTCTGACATAGATAACCCACCACCTTTTCCTCCAGCTATAAATAAATATCAATCAATTAATATATATCTAAATAAAATATCTAAAATTGAGCTGATGTTTAAAAAAACTTACTCAAACCAGCAGCTTGTGCCATAGCAAGTTGATATGGATAAAGTAAAGGTGAAAATTGCATCAAAGCTGCAGGATTAATTCCTCCGGTAGACAGACCTATATATATATTGGTTATTAACGAATTCAACAATTTTAATACACAAATAATAATGTGAAAAAGACCTCTGAAAAGTTGATGTTGCAACGCTTGCATTGCAGCAGCACCGTGATGATCGAAACCTCCAGCTGCTGCTAATTGAGCCATAAGTTGTTGCTGCTGAGTAGTAGCTGAAACTGAATCTCTAGACTTGCTGGAGCTCGAACTATGACCTAAATTATATGTTTATTAGAAAAACTGAATAGCCACTAAAAATGTGCTATACATATGACAAAGAAGAAAAATACCTGATTTCCCACGTTCACGTGTCATATTATTGATTTGAGATGAATCGTTTCGTGAAGTCAAAGAGACTGCTGATTCTCTATCAGATGGAGATGCTGTCATATGCACATTATTATTAGAATGGGTTCTGAAAATTTTGAAATAGGAATACTTATCATCATAATTATAGTTATTGTAATTAGCATTTGCAAATTAACAATTTCAAACCTAATATCATGTTGAGAACCTCTATGATCATGGTTTTCATGTCTGGAGCTATGTCTAAAATCAAATTTGAAACATTTTTAATGTGAAATAAACAAAATAAATAAATAATCAAAAAAAAAATAACCTTGGCGGTGGTTGATGATGAGCCTGCACAGGTTTGGAAGATGGTCTGGGTGTGTGTCGCGATACGACCAATGATTCAGGTGCAGCAACTGGAGTCGCAGTAATACTAACAGGCGGAGCTCTCGAAGACTAAAAAATATGCGAATATTATCACAAACCAAATAAAAATAATTATTAATAGTATCATGAAGAAAATAATACAGTCATCCCCCGTTTAATATTACCCCTCTTAGTGTGATTCTCAAATTACGGGTGCGGAATTTTTCGGAGCGGGAAAAAAGCGGGAAATATGTACTTGTATTAATAAAAAATGCTTGAATAAAAAAAAACTCGCTCAATATTATCTACTTCTATTTACACAAATTCACACAGACCCTGGTAACAATACTACGTGTGACTCAAATGCTAATAACAAAATAATAATTTTAATTAAAAAATACTTAATCTATATTTGTTTACATAATTCACATACATTGGTGTAACAATACGCGAACAATAGAAACACAAAATATGAAATTCAATATTATGTAATATCAGCAATGTCTTCGAAATTACGAAAAAATGTATATTGACATTGCATCGATTGGTCGTTCAACTAGTGCAGTGCCGTCCCATATTAATTGATTCATTTAATCTCACTACAACATGCCCCCTAATTGATCAAACCCCGCCATACCCAAAAGGTATCTCCAGAGTTAAGTGGAGGTTGACAGTACATCAAACTAATTTTAACGAAAAAATTGAATTTCACCGATCAATGTGTTTATACTCGCAACATTAATTAATTTCGCACTTATTATTCAAAAAAACCATATGGATACAGTATTTAAACAGTTAATAAATTGATGGGATTTAGTTGTGATGAATGATTGATTTAGTCAGTGGTAATTTTAAAAGCAAATTTATGATGATCATATTTCCAATTTTAAAATCAAATATACCGGTTTTCCACTGATCTAACCTGCATATAGACTGCAGTCGAAGAAACTCCTTCCAATGGCTGCATGTGACAAATTAATAACATCAAATTGTATAAGCACTATTCCCATAAATCAACAGCATCACATAAATTAAAATCAATAATTCATTTAAGCCCAGATATAAAACCACCTAGCTTTTTTTTTAAAGCAGCCTTAACATTCAATATAAAAAAGAGAAAAACAAATTAAAATAACAACTCACTGGTGTTGCTTGTTTAATGGTGACCTGAGGAGTTGGTTCTACCACTGCGGGAGTTGGAGATGGAGATGAGACCTGAAAAAAACAATATTTTGAAATCAAATTTGAAAAAAAAAAGTGAATCAAAACTGTACATACCTGAGCGAGACGTTGTTCGATTTCTTGTTCTTGTTGTAATGCTTTCACAAAGGCTGTTTTTAAGCGATTGGTATGTTCAGCCTTCAATGCTTTTTTAACATTAGATGTAACGCACTGTTCACAAACAACACGGCCCTCTTTGCCTGAATGAAAAACGTTCGATTGATATGACTAATGTACACAAAACATGTTTAATTAAAAAAATATAATGTTACCAATTGAATAAACATAAAAATAATTCATAAAATAAAAACAATGACAATAACTGATTTACCAAATCAGCACAAATCATAAAATATTGTCATATCAAAAAAAAATCAAATAATTAAAAATACAAAAAATTAAATAAAATAATAAATTCACCAGTAAGATTGTGGAAAGTGGCATTAGATGATTGTCCCTTACGTGAGGGTGGTTTCTCCCATTTCCACACAGGGGTAAAATCAGTTCCACACTGAGCACAACTAAACGGAGCACCTACTCCAGAGCCCCTAAATATTAAAAAAAAATTAAGTTTAAAAATGAATAATATACGTGCAATATATGAAATTTTTACTTACTTATCCTTGATTGTCAGGAAATCCACCACATGTTCTAATCCAACCAAATATACGAAATCAGTGTTACTAGGATTTGGTATGAAATTCATTTCTGGAGGTGGGGGTTTAGGCGGTGGAATCTAAAACACAGTTATAACTATAGCAAATCAATTAATGACAAAAAATGATTTATGAATAAAATAAATACTTGAAGTAGTGTCTTTTCTAACTGTTTGCGTAAAGCCAATTTGGCAGCAGCTTGTCTTTGTGCAGGTGTTTGCACTTCTTCCTCTCTTCTAGAGTTAGACTGCAAATTCACAATAAAAAACAAAATAAATCAACTAAATTATATATGTATATAATAATTTACAAAATTCCAAAATCAAATTTCATATATGAGTGAAATAAAAATACTTTTCATTTTTTAATTATCTAAAATCTGCCTAAACTAATTTCCTAATTGTCACTCAATTTTACCTCACCTGTTCCGAACATTGAGCAGGAGAAATACTAACAGCCGCAGCTGTAGAAATTCCTTCAGATGGCTGCATGCAAAATGTGAGAGTGTTTATAAACTACTTTCTGTATCATCTTTTGAGAATCGAGTTTTTCAAACAGCTCATATTGTGAAAATGTGATATGTAGTACCACTAAACAACAAATCTTAAATAAACAAACCTTATTTATATGACTCGGAGGAACAGTAGTCGGAGTAATAGTGACAGATGGAGTAATTGAAACTGTTGGAGAAGGTAGTTCACTATTTCTTCCGCTTCCAGATCCAGTTGAATTCTAAATTTTAATCATAAGTACCATTATAAGAATTCAAAACAATTGAAATTATTCAGATATATAAAGAAAAACATAATCCCACCTGATGCTTATGATTGTAACCGCCGGGTGTAAGAGTAGCTCCACCTGGCAAACTTGCGGATCGTGAGGATCCAACAGTTTGGAGTCCACCAAGAACTCTTTGAATTCCAGCGCGATCATTCGAAGATGCATTACTCTAAAATTATTTGAATTATTTTATATCGTAACAAAGAACATAGATGAAAAAACACCTCAAATATTATAAGCACCTTGTGATTACTGGCATTAGTAGATGGACGATGACAATGAGCGGGCGGGGGAGCCGGACCACCCACAGTTGCAGCAGTCACAGTTACATTCGGAGGCAAGCCTTTAGCACTCAAAGGTAAAGCATCCTGAAATTTTAAGTGTTGTTTGATATTTGATAATTGATTTAACAGCACCACAAACTAAAAAATTAGTAGGGCATGGGTGGATTAGTAAATTACTTTATTTTGAGAAGTTTGGAGACTCACGGGAGCCTGTTGTTGAGACTGGCGTAATTTCTTCAACAATACCAGCTTGGTTTCTTCAGCTCGAAGTTCTTCTCTTAATTTTCTTAAACGTCGCTCTCTTTCCCAAATTTCAGCCGATGATAATTCCTACAATTCAAAAACAGACATGATTTAATAAGAAATTAGAATGAAATGAAAATATATATATAAAACAAAATTAATAAATTAACTTGTATTTTAATAATGAGAACCGTTAGTTGGTGGTGGGGGCGACATTGAGTGTCTTGAAATGTTACAAACTTTTGAATGATCATTCGGAGTGTGACATTAAGGATAGAAACTCAAGCGTCGTTTCTTATCACCAACAGGTTTATTAATATTTTTTTTATATTGTTTTGTTTTTTAATAACCAACCAACAGAAACGCTAGTTTTTCTTATCCAAGGACACACTCCGAATCCATATTATATATATAATTTCAAAAGGACCTTTAATGGTAAAACAGGGGGAGCTGTAGTTTCAGATTCATTATCAGATGAAAATTCATCAGTATCCATTTTATCTATAGTCTGCGGTTGAATAATTGATATATCATTTTTTTTATTCAAATGATCACGTCCATATGATAATTGATCACCTGAAAGAACAAAAAATAAAATAAACATATTATTGTAGAATAAAAAAAATCTTATGACAAATACCTAACATGCAACTGTCAAATTTGAAAAATGTTTTCAATTTGTTTAGTTATCGAAAATCAAATAGTACAAAAACATCTCAAGACATGAGCCATGTAATCGAAAAAGATATAAAAAAAAAACACTCAAACTATTACTAAACCATTTTTGAACATGCAAATCATTTAATTAGCAAATAAAATACTTATAACAACTCATCAAAATAATTATTGTTTTCGATAATAAAATAAATTGTTCATTCAACAATATTATTTGTTATAAAATTCTCATTGAAGCATTCTCTTCAATGTGCAATGACATACATTTTTCGATAACGTGATAAATATGTAAAACAATCGATATGGAAAATTTTCATTTAGAATGTTTTCTGGAGGATTTAGAGAATACTCGAAACTTTAAGAATTATAGATGCCAAGATGTTAATGAATTATAAAAAATAAAAATAATTTCAATGTCGAGGCACAATACCTGTCCATATGAGATTAAATTTATTGAAATCTGCAGATGGATCATATATTTTTTTCACCGTACCTTGAAAAACGAAAATAAAGTACCATATTTGATAAATCTACAATGACTCATTTATGTGAGATAGTGAAAAATAATCTAAATCGTAATTTGAATGAATCGACTTTAATTCAAAAATTAAATCTAAATAGAAAGAAAACAATGAAAAATTAACACAAATTGCATACGAAATATCAGTAATATGTACATATAATAAAAATCAGACAGAAAACTAATTTTACGGAAAAAAGTTTACCAGTCTTCGACGGCGGTGGTTTGGCAGGTAACAAAACAATGTCCGGTGACTCCGCATAGCTTCTCTGATCGGTTCGAGGACGTAACACTCTCCTTCCGCTCTAGAATTTGCGTTAAAAAAATAAATTATACAACGAACGATCGACGAGAAAAATATCGAAAGGAAAACCTGTAGAGGCGGGTGAGCCGGCGTAATCGTGAGACCGCTGGCGGTCAGCGCTCTCAGCTCGCTCAACTCGGGAGGCAGAGCCCTGCTAAAATATAAATACAAATTAAGAAACGTATTCAAAACGCAGTTATCTTTAATTAAATCGTTAAGAGACGCAGACCTGACGCTAAGATCGACGACGGATTCGTCGATGTCCATTTTAAGGTCTGAAAACATAAAAATTTACAACGGTGAAAATTAGTTAGATTAAATATCGTCGCATCGAGTTTCAAATGAAAATAGATAAATATTTTAAGCGGGGTTGAAAATCGATCGACTAAAAGCTAGCGTTTCATATGTAGGATAGCGGTTCAATTGTCAAATTGACGGCCGCAACCGATTTAAACTGCCGACTAACGATCGAAATGGTGATCTTTAAAACAATAAATGAAAAGAATAGCGATGGCAAAAAGCAAAATCTGATCGAATCTCTTTTCTTAAGATATAGAAAGGCACGTACGGCGGACGGAGCGATGCGTCTAACTGTAGTGCGAATATGTAAAGTTTGTAATTTTCTACAAAAATTCATAACATAAATATGGCATTTTTCTACTGTGCACTAATATAGGCTAACTTCCGTTCCGATTTGAAGTAAATTCGAATCGACGATTAGGTTTTTTTTTGAACTTGATTCAATTTTGACCTACATATTAAATTGGAGAGCGATCGAAATCGTCAGGATCTTTTCGATTTCGAGGAGAGAATCTGCAAATCTCGAATAACCGGAACGGAACGGAACGAAACGAAACGAAACACAACAACGGTGAAACGTCAAAAACCAATCGAGAGAAAACACACGGAGGACAAATCCGAATGATGGGAGGGGCGGGGGAGGGGAACGAAGAACGAAAAATGGAAATGGAAACGGAAACGGAAACGGAAAACGGAATTGATCGATTGCGGCGTAGAGTCTGTCGTCTTCTCGACGCGCGCAAACGACGCGAAAAGCTGGGGTTCGGTCGATCGGCGAGTTCGAGTTTCGAGTTTCGGGGTCGGAAACGAGGCGTCACCCGGTGTTCCTGAAGGGGTTTCCGCTTCCGGTCGGGATTTCAGGGTCCGGTGACGGGCGAGGGGAGAGAGGGCCTATCCGACATCGGGGGCGCGGCGCCGACTCCGCGACTCCGCAACTCCAAACGGACGGACGACGAGCGCCGCCGCACTGCAACACCACAACACCGACTGGCGACGCGTTTTCGCGAACGCGCGACGCGACGGCGCGACTTCGCGAACGCGCCTCTCCTTTTCTTTTCTTTTTCGTTCGCGTAAATTGATGCGATCGTCGTTTGGGTAAACTTTGATCGAAAAGATGCTAAAATGAGAAAAAAATTCGGACGATTTTTATTTTTTTCACAATTTATTTATTTTCTTTTAGTTTTTATCGAAATACGTTTCGACGAATGCTCGTTTCGTTCTAATTTTTTGTGTCGTTGTGTCGGGTAATTTTCATTTACGAACCGCGAAAACGACGAAAAAGTAAAAATAATATAAATTTGAGGCGATGGCCGCAAAACGGTGCGCGTCGAGGCGGTCGTCCAATTTTTCGAGCCGCGAACACCGGAGAGTTCCCGCGCTTCGGAGTCGCGAGTGACGGCCGTATATTCGTCGCGAACATGAAGGCGCCGGCGACTCCCGAGGGCCGCGGCTCCAAGCTGAAGCAGGCTCGACTTCCGTTCGCGACCTCTCCCCGTCTCGAGAGCGAAGAGTGCCCCGCGAAGAAACCTCGTCTCGAGGAGTCGGAGCCGGAGCCGGAGCCTGAGCCTCCTCTCCCTCTCCCTCCGATGGCCGTCGACGACTTTTCCGAGAACGTCGTCGAAACGGACGAACCGGAACCGGAAAAGTGCGACGAGACGCTCGACGAATCGGCGATCGCCTCCGAAGGAGACAAAACGGAGTCGAGCAAGAAGCCGAATCGGGAATCGGCCAAAAAGAGAGAGGAGAAAGAGAAGAAACGTCAAGAGAGAGAGAGGGAGAGGCTCTCGCGCCGAGAGGCCAAGCGGAGGGAACTCGAGGAGAAGGAAGAACGCAAGAAACGGAGAGAACTCGAAAGGCTCGAGAGGGAAGAGGCCAAGAAAAAGGAACAAGAGGAGAAAGAGCGTAAGTTTCAAACTTTTTCTCCGATATGTTTCCTTTGATAAGTTTATTTCTTTTTTCAGAAAAAAAATTGTCAAAAATAAAGATAAAGGAATACAAAGAATCGTGCAAGGAAAAAGAAAAACTCAGAAAGATCGAAATGACCGAAAAGAGAAACAAGGAAATGGAAGAAGAGAAATTACGCAAGGAGCGAGAGAAAGAAAAGATCGAAAACAAAAAGAAAAAAGCGGCGGCCGCTTTCAAAAGTTTCTTCGTCGCGAAAGATAGACAGAACGGAGACGAATCTTTCGAAGAAGGAACGACCGAAAATCTACCGCACGCTCATAATTTTTTATCAAATTTCACCGTCAAATCCGATATGAGACTGGCTCCGGTCGCGAGAATCAAATTAAACGACGATCGCAAAAACAACCTAGACGAACTGATGTCAAATCAATCGTACGATATGAACTCTTCGTATCTGGCCTCCATAAAAAAAGATAATTCTACCGTTAAATCTTCCGGTAAAACTTGGCCGATAGAAGATTTGAAGAACGATCTCATCATCATAGGTATGTATTGAATGAGATTTTTTTTCCAATTTTCAACGTAACCAATCGTACGTTTCATTCGTAGAAGACGACCTTCCTCCCGTCGAAGATACTAAAGAAGATCAAACCGTAACTAACAAAAAAAGTAACACTTCTATGCGAGCCAAACTTTTCAGCTTCGCTGAAAATCGACGACCGCCTTATTGGGGTACGTGGCAACGGAAAAGTGAGAAAATCTGCGGAAGAAAGCCGTTCGCGATAGATTCTGTAAAATCTACTTCACTTTTTACACGATTCGGTTTCATCGTATTATTTGTCATTAAAGAAAAATTACTTTTTTAGACTCTTTTAGATTACGACTGCGATTCGGACGAAGAATGGGAAGAAGAAGAACCCGGCGAAAGCGTCGAAAGTATAGCTGGAAGTGACGACGAGGAAGGAGACAATGAATACGACGTCGACAACGACTTCATGGTTCCGCACGGTTATCTCAGCGATGAAGTATGTACCGTTTACTTGATCGATCTTTATCTTTTATCGATCGAAATTCTCATTCTATCTTTTGTTTTCAAAGGAGGCACTAGGCGAAGATGAAAACGCTTTGTCCCCCGAAGCCCTCAAAGCTAAACTTCAATTCTTAGAACACGAATTTGAAGATGAAATGAAGAAACCTACAAAAGTCAAGAAACCCCGTTTGATCGGCGTCATTTGGCAAAATTCTGAAGGACGACGACCCGATACCTGTCCCGAACTAGTATGGGATTTCCTCGCTTTGAAAAGTATGATAACCTCTGAATCGGAAATCATCATACATTCATCCAATATCAATACAGAATCATATTTAGAAGAAGGAGAAAAATCAGCTTCGAAGAAAAACAAGAAATTTCCAGATGAATTAATTCCAGATTTAATGAGATTGGTCCATGGAAACGTTAATAGTAGGGGATTTTTAGTCAAAGAATTTCAAGAATACATTTCGAACAAAAATGATTCTTCAAATTCTGAGACGAAACGAATAGATGAAAAAAGCGACATTCCTAAAGAAATATCTAATATCAGTATTGCGAAAAAAATTAAAGAGTTTTCAACGTGGATGCCGTGTTCAGAAGAAGGTCCCATGTATTCGAGAATGTGTTGGTTTATTGAAAAAGAAGTGAGAGAAAAGTTCAATATGGAACATTTACAACTACCTAACGATTGGTCTTATTCGTTGACGCCTAAAAACAAAAATGATTTCATGAAGAAAGAAAAACCCATTTCTGAAAACAAAAATTCGAATAAAGAATCCCCACCGAAAAAAGAAAATAGTTTTAACATAACAAAATTTACTAAAAAATTATCCAAAGAAGAGAGACACAAACAATTCACATCTCCGGCTGTCACAAATTTAACAGAAGAAAAAACCACTTCAAATATGAAAGAGGAAACTAGTCAATCAGTTGAAAAGAAACGAGTTTCCTTGAAATTTTTAGGACCCAGAGATAAAACTAACACAAATTCACCAGCTACAGTTGCTAACAAATCGGATCAATCTACTAACAATGAACAAAAAAACATAGAGAAAGGTAAAACCGAAAAGAAAAGAGTTTCATTACTATCATCGGCCCCCCTCAAATGCGAGCCTCCTAAGCCATGCAGAACAAACCTACTCACACAATTCATCAAAACTGCTAAGGAGAAGTATGCGAAAACATGCAGTGAATCGGAGGCGGATGATTGTATAGTTTTAAGTGAATGAGCTTCTTGAAACGTTTATAAAATTTCAATAATTGTATCATCATAATCGTATATTATCAAATGACTTTAAATACTGAAAAATTATAAGAAATACATATATTTTGTAAATATATCAAAAATTAAATATAATGAAAAGCCACTTTTGATGTTTTGATTCATTTTATTATTTCATAAAATTCAAGAGCAAATATTCCATAAATACAATATTGTATACATAACAGTTAATTAATTAAATACTTCTTCACATACATAATTCGTAAGAAATGTTGGTTTTTGATGTAACCATAATAAAGCACAATGTAGACTAACATTAAAATTTCTAATAAAAACTAAGCTAAAAAACAGCGAAAAGTTGACCAGAAATTGGAATGTTGCCTAACTGGCGAGCAACTCGTCTACCGAACACAATATAATAATCATAATAATACAATAAACAAAATCATCATCACGGCAACACAACGAGGTTAAAAATTTATTTTTCATAAAACACCAGACAACAATGTGAAATTAGAGCCCCGCACAGCGGCCGAAGCGTACCTGCACCCACCATTGAACCGGTCGGGTCGGCCAATGGTGCGCGTAGACACACCGCAGACGAACCAAGCGGGACACGCAGAATACTTAAAATATGACAAATTGACTCGAAACACGCTGACATGAACTACGTACTTCCAGCAAAGAAAAAAATGTCAAAACTCTAAGTCTCTCTCGCGACTAAATCAACTCTACTACTTTTGTTCAGATGTTGGTATTTTTTTATTTATTTTCGATTTATCTACTGACGACCGTTTTAAGATTCGTTTTAAAAAGAAAAACAGCGAGCTTTGCCGTTTAGTTTGGTTAATGCAATTTTATTTTTTAAACAACAATTAATTTCTTTGCTTAACAACGATAACAGACTGAGTTTACACCAATTTTAACTGCAAATATAGTATTTTCTCATCGTGCTGCACCACCGATTGTTTTATCTGTCAATACTCGAGAACAAACTTTTTATGATTCAGCTCATTGAAGACTCTTTCAGATTAAAAATTTCACGGAATACAAATACCTAATCTTATCAACACATAAAACGGAACGTCTGATCTGTGGAAATGGCATGCCATCGTTAAATATTTATCATAACCATTATTCAAAATACAATGCCTGGTTTAAGATATTTTTTACACTAACAATAAGCCACAGATGGTGACTTATCGAATGCTTGAAGTCATTGTGATTCTAATTGTTTAATCAAAAAATGTGGTTTTTTTTTCACATAAATTATTAATAGCAAATGCCATTTCCATTTTTTTTAAACTGTGTGGAGTTGATATGTTTAGAATTATTACTGGTTGTCTGTTTCACCACTGCAACCTTGTGTGTCGCCATTGCCCCCGCACATTTTTGTTTGGTTTTGACCTGAAAAGAAAACCACATTTGGTGATCACTCATCACATATTTTCAATTGAATAGTTTAAGAAAAATAATTTGGAATGTTTCTACTCACCCTTTTTCTTCGTTGATAGTATGCACTTCTTGCAGCTTATGAAGAAAAAGGAGAAACATTTGAGTTTGGTGTTGTGGGCATGAGGTTCATCGTTTTGCACACCCAACTAGCAATGTCTACCCGGTCAGAATCAGCCTTTATCATCCATTTATGATTCTATTGAAAATATGATAAAGAAACAATATATATTCACACAATTATAGATATTATTATAGATGGAAAAATCAATATTAATATATCAAACCATAAGAGTTTTTAAATCAGCTCTTTCATCTGGGTTTTTCTTAAGGCAGCGGTCAACAAAGTCTTTGAATTCATCACTGAATATACCGGCAGGTAATTTTGGGGGTGGTTCATTAACGATATAGTCAAGAAGTTCAAAAATGGCCATCGTACGAGGTGTGTTTCCACCCTATGAAATTATAAATAAATAAATACAAATAATCAGAAACGATAAAATTTTAATTACAAACATTTGAAACTGTTTCACGTACCTGTCCCGGAGAATGATCTTCGTTTTGTGAACCGAAAATGCATGCTAAGGTTTTAGCATCTGGGGGTGGAATCGGATACATGCCGATGGCCATTTCTACAAGAGATAGGCCTAGAGACCATATATCAGATTGAACAGAATAATGAGTTCCTTGGAGCCGTTCCGGCTAAATAGAGGAAAAAAAACAGTAATTCAATGAATTGTCAGTGACATGTATACATAAAATTGAATGTCAACAAATTAATATCACTCACAGACATATAGCTTCTCGTGCCAACAAATGAATTGGCCATAGAATCAATCAATTGTCCAGATACTCCAAAATCACATATTTTTATTTCTCCATTACTATTTACCAATATATTGGAAGGTTTTACATCACGGTGCATGATAGCGTGCTTGTCTCGTAAATAACTAAGTCCTTTTAATACAGCTAATGTGATAGTTCCTGAATCGATAGAAAATCTAATAAATTTTATTTCCTATTTAAAATAAATATAAAAATTTCATATTTCTCACCTAATATAGGTTCTGGAATTTTACCCGCCTTTTTTAAAATAAGGTCTAGAGAACCTCCATCCATATATTCCATACATATGGATATTTCTCCATCACTATAAAATGCCCCGTAAAAACCGACTATGTGTGTAAAATTGCATTCGTGGAGAACCTTAAGTTCCCTAACTATTTGTTTTTTAATAGCGGGTTTTACTTCTAAATGTATCAGTTTTCTGGCCATTATCAAATTAGTCGATTTGTGACGAACTTTCATCACAACGCCGCCGTTTCCCTGACCTAAGGGTACAGATTAAAAAGTTTTTTTAGGAGAATGAATGAGATGGAAAAGATGCGAAAATTATATTTACCGAGTTCTCCTAATTTTTCAAAATCTTCATCGTTCAGTTCGCCTATTTTTTCCTTTTGGCACAGGAAAACTTCAATTTTCTTCCTTTGAGTGTCGTCCATTTCGATCTGTTCCAAGCGTTCCGTCAACGTTTCAATGCTCGTTTTAGATTTTCCCGCCAAACCGGGCGTTCGTCTACCGGACATGCTGAAAATTGAAAATTTGTTTAAGTATGTAGCTTAACTCGATACATAGCTATATTTTCAATAGGAATGTAACAGTTGTAATGAATTACGACGGACTATTGTGCGTGTAATTTAATAATAAAATCGATAGGTTGAGAATAACGAGATCACGGTAGTTCCTGAAAAAGTTCAAGTTTCATTTTTTAACCGTCGACTGTTTAAAATTGATTTATTACGGCGTGTCCACACTAGGGCCGGCGGCTTCCAGCGGCAAAATGCAGAACGTGCAATTAATTACAAAAAGTTACAATACAATATGGTAAGCGTCTAATACGCCTATAAAAAAAATATTTGATCGAATTTCAAATTTTGATCAAATAAGATTGTCGATTTCGGTCGTTACGGTGTAATTATGATTTTACCGGTGTACGAATGATTTACAATATAGGATATACATATGTGAAGAGACTGACTCGTGCAAGCGCGCGGTGGGCGGCGTGCGGGCGTCGCGGTCGGGGGCGCGCCGCGGCGAGTCGAGGGAGGGCAGCGGCAGAGTCGACGGCAGCGTCCCCGGCCCGGCGACTCCGGCCGCCGGCTGCGGGCCGCCCGCCTCGAGCGCGCCCGGCGGCAGCGTCAGGTTCAGCTTGTTCTTCGACATGTCTGGGCCGCCGGCCTGCGTCGACTTCGGCTACATGCCGCGCGGCCTCACACGGCCTAACGCGACCGACGACCGTCGACCACTGATCGCCGTTCGATCGAGGATCGGATCGCCGGCGCCGTCACGGCCGCACCCCACGCCCCTCACCCCCCGCTTCGCCCCTCCGCACCGGGGGCGGGGGCGGGGGCGGGGAAACGCTTTCGGCCGTAACGACCGTCGTGGCGAGTCGCTTTTTTATTTTCTATTTTTTTAAATTCTAAATTTCATTCCGCAACAAAATTAAATGAAACCTTCGATTCCTTTGTCGGTCATTTTGAAAGAAACATCGACGATGAAAATATTTTCAAGTAGTAGGCTACTTTTTTATCGAAAAAAATTTGGCGCCATTTTTAACGTCAAACTTTATTCGCGTAGCCGATAACCGTTCGATATGGAATCTTACTGCAAAAATCTTCCTAAAATAGTAAATTTATTCGATCGATCGATTTCTAAAATAATTTTTCGATAAAATTCACAAATTTTCATCGAAAATTCCTTTCGATAAACCTATATTGACCTTTCAGGAGCTTCACGCGCACTTAAACGGATCCCTGAGCAGAGCGACGTTAGAAGAATTGAACAGAATAAAGTTTGAGAATTTAAATTCGGACGATGGACAAATTCAGAAATTTCACATTAACCACGGGCATTCCTTGACCTTATCAGAGTAAAATCATAATTTCTTTAGTCTTTAAATTTCATGAAATTTATGAACGATCGTTTTTTTTTTTGTTAAAATAGATGTTTTGAAATCTTCAAAATAGCACACGCTTTAACGGATACGCCGCAAGCGATCAAACTCGCCACCGCTCGTACTCTTAGAGAATTCCACAACGATGGAGTTGTATATTTGGAATTACGTTCTACTCCCAGAAATAATGACTGTATGAATAAATCCGAATACATTCAAGCGATGATAGATGCAGTAATGTTCGTATCGAATATTTTTTGAAAACATATCACAGTAAAAAATCATTCGTTTAAATCTTCAGAGATTCTTCGACTATCATCAAAATGACAACTCGCTTAATAATTTCAATAGACAGACGAAATTCTCTAGAAGAAGCCGAAGAAACCATTAAAATCACTATAGAAATGGCCGAAAAATACCCCGAAATCATCGTAGGACTCGATTTAAGCGGTGATCCTCGAGCCAAGACGTTCAACGATTTCAAATCATTGCTATATCTTGCCAGACAAAAAGGAATTAAAGTATGTTTCTTCATTTTACAATTCCATTTTTTTTTCTTCTTCAATTAATACGCATCAAACTTCAAAGGTAACCGTTCATACAGCTGAAGTTCCATCGATTGAAGAAACATTCGATATACTTAAATGGAAACCTGATCGACTAGGTCATGTTACTTGTAATTCTCAATCGACTATGGGCTCGGAAGAATTATGGAAGGCTATTCTATCATCTAAAATCCCCATTGGTTTGAAAATTTGTATTAAATGCTATTTTTGCTATACGTTACTTTTAATTTTTATCGATTTTCATTATTTTAGAGATTTGCCTAACTAGCAATGTTAAATCTGGTACAGTAAAATCTTACAGTGATCATCATTTCAAGTCATTTTTTGAAGCTGATCATCCGATTTCGATTGCTGTAAATTATGCATACATGCGTTTTAATTTTGGTTATATATATGTACGTACCTATATGTATATTTTTTTATTTTTTCAGACTGATGATAAAGGTGTATTCGACACAGATTTGAGTAATGAATATTTAATATGTGCACAAACATTTAATCTTAACAAAGAACAACTTTGGGAAATCTCATTCAATGCTGTGTCGCAAATATTTGGTGATGAAGATGTGAAAAAAATGCTTACAGACAAATTCCAGGAATTTCACCAGAGTCTTAAAGAATATGTTATTTAATTCAAATATGAATAAGTTTCATGATGTCCAAAGATTCGACATAGTGTTCTTAAATAAGAATATGTAGTTTGGTTATTGAAATAATACGGAAAAAGATACAATTATATTTTTATTTAAAATAAGATAAGATAAAAGGTTTATACATTGTACAGTAAGTGTGGCAAGTTCATAGAAACAAAATTCTGAATGAATAGACATTGAAATGAGTAAAAACTGAAAACACGAAAGATTGGTCAAGATTTTATATTATGCTCTTAATAATTTTCAACTCATGATTTGTGTACATACATATATTCATTCATCCATACACACCAATGATTGGTGTGTATTTTTAGCAAAATATTGACATTCAGAAAAATATTTCATTTCACTATTCTGCAACATGTTCATACATATAATGAAGCAATGCAGCTTAGTATGTAGATTTAAAACATAAAACGAAAACCTTACTGGAAAAAAAACATTTATATTCTTAAATATAGTCAACATAAGTAGTCATGCATTATAACACATAAGTATGTTCTTAAATGTTTCATAATACAAATTAATATGAAATTATTGATTGCAATAAAAATACATGCACACAACTGCAATATACTAATGTGTATAAGAATTCAAAAATATAAAAACACTTGTTTATACTCTAATTTAATAAAAGATTTTAACAAAAATAAAACTACCTACATACGTGTGAAAATAAGTATTAATCTTGATGTAAACATGAATTATAATTATAATACATAAAACAACATAATTCAATAAAATCTATTTACTAAATTAAACAATAACAGAGATCCTACACTTATTCTTAAAAATATATATTTATAATCATAAATAACACGATTTTAAGAAAAATTATACTATTTAGTTTCGGAAAAAATATTTTAATAATAAAATCAAACGTGAAATGGAAATTTTAAATAACTCTTAAAGTATTTACAAAGCACTCGATTCATATGATATATCAAAATTACTTAAAATTTTATACATTAAAGAATAACAAGCAGACAAAATTACATTTTGTGCAACTCCATAATCGTACTAATTAAGAGAACATTATTAATACAAAGTAAAACACTTTTTTTTTATATTTCTAATCAAGCAATTTTCAATAGCTCTCTGGTAATTAAAAATACATATATCGATTACTACATAATTAATGGTTATCAAAAAAGAATTCCTCTCATTTTGATAACAATCCAAAAATGCAAAGATGACTATTAACTCTATTACCAACAATATACACATTTTAACAATATCATAAATACAATATTTATTATATATTTTCTTCTTTTCAGATTAACTGAAATTTCATATATGATGCATTATTTATAAGAAACATTTTGTAATATAAATTGATTTATTTAATTTATACATATTAAAATATATTAATATACTAAATTTCATCTCAATAATGATTTTGTAACACTACTTAGGGAATATCAATTTCTCTGAAACTTATGTTTCGTCCGTAAGAATGTTTATTTCCTTGTATTCAGAATACTCAGTGCATATTACTGAAGCTCCAAGTTTGCCATAACAGAGTTCTTAACTCTCGTAACATTCTTACGCTTACTGACAAACTCATTTGGATCAATTTGCAAAGTTTGAGGACCGAAATCCAACAACTCATTTAACTTTCCAGATATGTGCGAGAATTTATTTTGATTCTCCAATACCTCAAGTTTTTCCATAGCAGCATCATACAACTTGATTGTATCATCTTTATAATCCCGATCCTCGACAGTGATCTCCTCTATTTCTTCATGATGGGAAAGTGTCAAGTCATTCCCATCAAATTCTTGATCATACTCAAACTTTTCAAGTTTGACAGGCTGATTTTTCAAAATCCCTGCGATATTGCTTCTTGGAGATGTTCCTCCATCATCTATCGGAATATCCATGTATCCAGGAGTAGTATAGCGACCTCCTGGAGCTGGAATAGGGCATTCCATTAAAGGATAATTATGATCAGAAAGTGGCTGTCCAAAAACAGGCATATCATCAATGTTGACAATTTCATCTGCAGATTCGTCCATTGCAACCACTAAAATTGAAAAGTATTGATAATAGTTGATTAAAGCAACACAGATATTAAAATATTTCATACACACCTCCATTGGCAGATGGTGGATTGAGCGTATGCGCTGAAAGTAATGCTCTTCGTATAGAATTAAGGAGTGCATTGTGAGGAGCATGTGCAGATGGACTTTGATTCGAACGTGCTTGTGCAGGACTATTTCCAGTTCTTAACGAAGGCGCCATAACTAAAGCAACTGATAATAAAAGAACCATGAGGCAAGTTGCAGGTTGTGTACTTTTATGTCCACTTCCTTTGGTAACCATAGTCTGAAATTTATAAAAAATCAAAAATAAATCCTAAAATCTTGCATATGAAAATTTACTAGTAGCATGATTACCTGCAACTTTTTCAATTGTGATGCCAATGATTGATTTTGTGATTGTAAAGCTTTAATTTTTTTCATTAAAGATTGATTCTCTTCAGTACACTGTTTCACACTGTAAATTGAAAAACAGAAATAAAAAGATATATTCAAATAAAAAAAATCTAGGTACTACAACAATCCTTACCGATCTTCTAGTCCATCAACGTATTCTTTTTTACGCCTTCTTGAATCCTGTGCAGATATTTTGTTTCTGATTTTTCTTCGGATACGTTTAAGTTCACGTTCCTCTAATCTTGTCAATGGATAACTTGAAGGTAGTGAAATACCTTCCTTAACCAATAGACGACGTTCCTCTGCAGTAAGTTCTAATCGAGGAAATTGACCATTCTTTCGATTAACTTGCACATCATCATCACCCATCTGGTCATCGTCATCTTCATCACTATGTGTTGATCCTCGCTCACTGGTGGAATCCTCTAAAATAAAATTTTGAATAAATTAAATACAAAATATTGTCTTATTGTTGAATATTGAAGAAAAAAATTAAATATTTATATAGTAGAAAAACAATGTGAACTAGGTACTTTTGAATAAGATGAAGTGAGTAAATGAATGTGAACGAACCCATTATATATTGATGTTCATCAGAATCAAAGGAAGCGTAAACCAAGTTATTTTTTTTCCTCTCGATAACTTGTTTGGATTTTTGCAAAAAATTGGCAGCCGCTAACTTTATATTTGCAGGATTTTTAAGGTCTGTAGCGTTGATAATTTTTATGGATCGTAAGTCTTTCATATCTTTGATAGTAACAGGCAACAAAATTGAACGAGGATTTCCAGCTGTGGCGGCTATTCGAATAATCTTTTTCTGTGTACTTGATACATCTGCACTCTGAATATTAGGCGACATTGAAGAGTTTTGGTTTCCCAAAATAATCCTTTGTTTTTCATGGCGAGGAATGGTAATATTCTTAGTAGAAACTGTTTCTGATTTATTTATGTAATGCTTTTGAATCTTGGGAAGAACCACGGCTGCAGGTGAAATTGAAGATGATTTCCGTTTGAGAGTTATAGTATCTGTAACGGTTATGATTTATTATTTCACTCTTAATATGCAAATGGTAATTTTTATCTTAGATCATGCAATATTAATTTCAATTTTACATGAAAATAAAATGTAAAAACTAAATATCGAGACAACATAGTGTAATAATTATGAGGTTAAGTACAAACGTGTGAACAATGCTTAAACTTTATGAACATCTGGTTTTGTTAATGAAATTCAAGCAAAGTAAACAAATTCAAAACAGTCTGTAAATTAAAACTAAATGGGTATTGCAATTCAAAAACTCACTTTGGAATGTTTGAACAGGTTGTGTATCTTTAGGTGTGTTATTTTGTCTGCCAGAATCACTCTTGTCCTCATAGCATTCAACAGGGGAACCCACTGAAGATGCCGAACTAGAGTAGCCGGGAGATCCGCTGGAAGCTGGGGAATGAACCTTTGTAGAATTGGGAGACTTTTTAGAGCTAGCGGAAGGAAGACTAAGTAAATCATCATCGGATGGAGGATGCGGTGCCATGAAAGGTGATAATTGCTGATCCAACATATCTCTATAAAAATAGTATTTTTTTTTTAATTTCAGATTTTATTTTGCATATCAGTCCTATACTCATAACACATAGATACTAACAAATCAGCATGATCCATTGAGAGACCGCTATCACTACCGGCAAGGGACCCTGCAGTGTTGTTCCCTTGCCCATTCATCGGAAATGTGCTAAGGTCTTCCATATCCGTCGCTGCCAAATCGAATATGCCTCCATCCAAGGAAAAGAAATTTTCCAGAAGCTCATCTGAATTCGATGGCCACTCATCGTTCTGAAATAAAAATAATGAAATTTTATACATCGAACAAAAGTGAAATTTGAAAATAAATCTTAATTGAATACAAATAATGATAAATGGTTAAAATGAATTTTTTTCAAATTTACAAAGCTAATAGTAAGTTTTAAGTTATTAATAAAACTTCGAGCCATACAATTTTTCAGTTTTGATAACATACACATTATATTATATCGACAACAGCTTAATTATCAAACCATTCATTTGAAACAGACACAACGTATCAACCAACCTTGACCTTCCAAGACTAGTTTTTTTTTCCACCATGATTTCAATTTCGAACTGCGAAAAGATTAGAGAGCACAGAATTCTATCGACATTAAGACGAAATCAAAGCACTTAACGAATCGAACAATAGGCAAAAACGGTAGTCAGTTACGAAAACGGTAAAACTAGAAAGCAAAATAGGAAAAGTGCAAGAGCGTGCCGAAATATGTCGCAAACTTTCACAGAACATTCTCTTCGAACAGTGAAATGGCAAAACCGAGCGCATCCGAGCGAGAAAGGGGCGAAAAAGATCGCCTCAAAATCGCGATCGAATTAAAACATCAAAAAATTCTAACTATCTACAAATTCGGAAGACACTGACGACATTGTTTACGCACGGTTCGCGTATGGAGGTCCCGTTACGACACCGTTATGCATTGCGTACGTGCTTAAGATATTTTTCATGTGCGAATTCGGCCTGTGGGCGTGTGCGAACGTTAAATAATAAATCCTATGCAATATTCTAGAAATGGCGAGTATTAAAGCGTATCTCTCGCTTCGCAGATGCGTGAAATTCTTATGAGAATCGAACACGATTCGTCGAGTAACGAGAGCGTTCCGCGAGAGCCACGTGTCGACAAACTCTTCAATGAAAATAGATCAAATATCATCACAAAACCATTTCATATCGACTGAAACGTCGATACAACGTAAATTTCATCGAAAAAATCAAAGATCGGCGCATAGCGGCGACCACGTGCTCGCCGCTGCGAACATATTGAGCTCGAACCGAACGCATACGAACCTCCAAAAGAGAAACGAAATCCATCTTGAGCGAGCTTCGGATGCACGAATTAGAATCCTATTTTGAAATTTTCCGAATTTTCACATTTTCACGTGGAGATTTCCCTCGAACTCCCCTCATTTCCCCGGAGGAAATCTGCTTTCCCGGAGTCAGGAGACGAGACGCCCGACTCCGGCAGGACTCGGGAGGTCCCGGGAGGCTTTCGGGACCGGATGCGGCGTTCTTCGGGAGGAAGGTGTGTGACCACGACCGGCGCTCACCGGCGCTGATGAGGAGCGCCGACCGGCGTTCGAGTAACGGCACTGTCGCCGTCGAGATCAGAGGTTTCCAATGCGGATCGGATCGGATCGGATCGGTCGTCAATAAACTTTGTCGATATTGCCGTTCTCTTATCTCGAATTAGCCGCGTCGATGTGGATGAAAATTTAATCTCTCTCTTCTGGTTAGAGAGTTCGGTCGGTGTGTTGTATTATTTTGGAAACCTCGATTGATATCTATACGAGTGTAATCTGTTAAGATAACATGCGAGATTGAGAAGAACCATGTATGTTTTGATGAAATAAAAAAAACATTGCTCTATTCGTATTTGAATTCAATTAATTAAAAATATGTGAAAGTAGTGCGTTTTAAAATCCCTGGACTGAATCGTGTAAAAAAAACACATTTGTACGATTGAGCGATTGCACAAGATGCACCGTGTGCGATTTGCACAAAATCAGTAAAATCAGCAAAAACTTCAAAAATAATATCAATGTGAAACGAATACGAATGTTTTCAATTGCAATAAAAGTGAATAATAGTTTCCACATTGCAAAACCTTCGATGAGAAATACGAATGATTCACTCTAAGTAATGGCGTCTGAAAATTTGATGACACCTGTAGCACACTTAAACAAATAAACAATGTTATGTTTTAAGAATTACTTCGAAGCAGATATGTACTCGGTGTAAAATTAACGCAATATAATCGAAGGTGATTACATACTTATATAATTACTCCGTACGAATATGGCTGAAACGAATCGTGAAAATATTCACTTCAGCGTTATCAACGTTCGCGATAAATATACCGTTCCTGTTTAGCTACTTTCAGTAGGAAATTTCTATACAATTGGAATTAATCGTACGATGAAAATGAGAAATTCCAAAAATATCAGAACACTTTTTCAGTAATTGAATAATTAAACCCGTTTTTCATTCGTGCTTTGAACTACTTAACTATAGTCAAACGTTTTTTTGCATATAAAATTTGAAAGCTGGAACCGATGTTTATTGCAAACATACAGCCCACGATTGCATAATAAAAATTGCATGTGCGATTCTTAAATAAAAAAAATCTACATTGCACCCATATCAGTACACATATTAAAAATACGCACTTTTCCCCAAACTATTCAACTTTTTTTCTCTAAAGCAAGTTTAACTAAATAAATCCCTTAAAATTTGAATCGAAATAACTCATGATCAAAACTCCACACACTCTTCAAATTCAAGAGCGACCAGCTCCACGACACCCCCGAACACCCCCCGTGCGTTTCCTACGAAAACCCCGAAACCCAAGGACCTCAAAGGGGGCTCGAGACCAGCTTTGGCCACCACTGCCTTTTCGTGTAGTACGCAACACACGATAATATAATAGTACTCTAGCGTGGTGCTGATGAAAGTTGTATAACTGGATCTCGGTCGAGAGAGAGACCCCCCCTTCGGTCGGTGGCTGGTGCATTGGAAAAATTACGAATCGTGTGATTCATTTGGGTCACAGTGCCGTTCCGTAAAAGAGAAAGGCTCACCCTCGCGAATTTCGGCGCAAAAAACTGCCTCGGTTAAAAATTATAGAAATACGCCTTATACAATAAGAGCGCCTACTCGAGTGCGCTGTAAAATCTTTCTCGATTCGTAAAAATTTGAAGATTTATAAGTTCAATCTATTTCTTACAAAGTGCAAGAATCTCGCTTTCGATGCGAATAATAAAAATATAAATTATTCCATTATTATGTACATTCTCTCAACAGGCAAAACCCAATTAAAACAAAACATTCAAGAAAATATGAAAATGAATCAATCAAATTTATATTATGTGAACGCCGCATTACATTTCCAGCATGGTTCATATTGCAATATTATCGAATTCTTAAATGTGTTTTATTACAATTCGATAAAATTTTCAATAAACTGTCTGTGATAAATTATTATTGATCGTGTAGTTAATCAATAAATTATGATCTTATCGACTGTCATAGTGAAGAATCCTAAAAAATATGAAAACGGCCAGTTACATGAAGGTTTAACGATGTGTCTCAAGCTGAAAGCGTTAGATAAGAAAACTGTGGAAAACTCGTGAAAAATGGGCTTCTTGAACAAAAATACATTATTAAACCTAATGTTTCGTAAGCACATATTTTATCGATTATCACACAATGCATTAGATAATTTCAATTTATTTCCATGAATACTTTTCAATAAAATTTTATCGAATTCGGCTCTTTAACCTTTAGAATCGACGTCCAGATTCAAAAAGCGTTTATACCAGTATTCGATAGTGATCCTACATAAAAAAAAGCATTGGTCCCACTGGAATTCGAACTTGAAAATCCGGTTCGAAAATGTAACCGCGTAATTATGCATCTCACACACACTCCACCCTATCGAAAAAAGCGTAGATCGAAAAAAAGAGTTGACCGTAAAACTATTCGACATTACGAATTTGGAACGCGTCATTCAATAACACAAATTTGTACAATATCCAAGGCTGACAAACGAAAGTACACAAAGCAAACGCGAAGGTACAAAGTACAGACTTTTTCCAATAACGCTTTATTACGATTCGATCGCTGAATATTGCTGTGAACGATGGCTGAAAAAGTTTTCGTTGTGGAAAAATCGCATAAGCGAGCTCATTGTCGTTATATTGTACATATTTGTTTGATAAACAGATTATAAAAAAACTGTGTAATCTCGCGAAAGGTTAACGTAGATATGCGCGTCTGATCTCGGCAAGTACGCAAGTAAATAATAAAAATACAGGTACTGATATTGAATTATCGGAATAATGTGTGAACTCGTTCAAAATCATAATTGTTATTTAGGTTGATTTGACTGCAATCTAACGAAACAGCAAAACAAACAATTTTCGATGTAATATTGTGTCTAGAATTTCAAAAGTTAGTTTAACAATTTAACCATAACTAACTATTTTTTTATAAAATTTGACTATCAATACTGCTGATTGAAAAATCAGATTTAAGACTTGGTACTACGATCATCCATTGGAAGTTAAACAGTTTTTTCTTCTTCTATAGAACCAACTGCTATAATAATTAGATTCCTTACTAACAATTGAAAAATCGACCATGAAAGCATAATTTTATTCAAACTTTCATGTAAAAAATTGAATTGTGCATTTTTATGCTCAATATTCTAGATCACAATAAGCAGACCCTCATACACATTTCCTCGAACAAACACAATAACACATAAGATAGATACATAAATCACAAGCAATTAAAATAATTACATCAATCTCAACATGTAAACATCGACTAGAATCCGACAAACAAAAACGAGACGTACAATGTAACGGAAGAAAAGAAACATCCACATACTGATCGTGTCAAAATAGCCAAGACCAGACACGTGCGAGAAACAATTGTTCCAACCAGGTACTACGTCTATAAATAAATTAGCCATAATTCAGTCGGGCGACCTTTCTTTCGCTGGCGAAAATAATACGGAGATGATGGTCACAAAGTGGGTCAGAACGAAACTTCTGGCACGATTCGAATCGCTCCTCGTTCGCGCCAATTTCGAAAATCGTCTGACTACTAGACACCAAGACGCGTGTATTCAAAATTGAGAACTTATGTAGGTGACGAGTCAGATGTAAATGAAATCCTAGCAAAAAATGCGAATTTAGATTAGAGTCTCTGAAAACGATTTTCGTGCATGAGATGAGTTAATTAATCGTGACGAGACTTATCTGTTTTACTGATGTTGAATAATCTCGGTCCGTCTGTTTCAATGGATGTAACAGATACGTACGTTTGCGCGATAGTAATACGATAACAGGAAAGGTTTGAGATAAAACTAAATAGCTAAGTTCTGAAAAAAATACGTATGAATGCAAATTTTCGACATTTTTGTGTAGATAACCGAAAATTTACAGGATATTTTTCGAGGGTTAGGCGGATATGTGCATAGTGTTTACGATGCTTATCGATGATACGTATTCAGCTATATCTAGAATAGACTGGCATCGAAGTACAAATATGATCCAATTACCAGTTCAAATGCACTAAATTCTATATACACCCTAATATCGCATTAACGACCACAGCAACATTCTTACGACCTCAGCTATAACCCGATTACGCAATCGGCCTACATTCACAAAGGTGAAAAAAAATCTAGCATACGATTTGCTCACTGAATAATAGACTAGCCCTTAAAACGAAAAGCCCAAGTGCATAAATCAACTGATATTTTATTAAAGACAAAAAAAACGTAACAATTCAACTTTCTACACATGAAACAAAGCCTCTTATATATTCTTCCGGGGCAAATAAAACTTTCCCTTTCGTTAACTTTTCCCAAACACATATTCCACCATATGTGTTTACGTTAACACAAAATATGACCCAGCAACGACTCGACAAAACTTCAAAACATCAAAACTACACGTGAATCCGTGAACTCTCGTGTACTAACGGTCAAACAGATAAGAAAGTTATACATAGAATGCGTCCATCTTGCAGACTTGGCATTTTACGACGACGAAGGTCATCGAGATGCCATCGAAGGGCAACAGCAGACCTCTGGATGATGAAAAATCGAAATACCATTCAGATTTTCAGGAGTGATCGTCTCGAACGTGACTGCATTCATCATCAGTGCAACGTTCGCAGTTTGAAAATAACTAGCGGATGTCGAAATGCATTGATCAACATGTGTATGTACTTCGTGCTTGAGATCATCGTGAATATGGTTTATGCAAACTATAGCGTCACGTTTGAGATAGATCTTAAATTGAAAGCACAGACTCGATTCTCAGTACATACGAGTCTGTGCAGAATAGTGAAAGGCGATTTGTTCGGTGGACTTTTGTATGATAACATTTTTTTTAATCGTTCATTAATCAAATTGCTGTGTGGAAAGAAAGTCTCGATCGAATCGAACGTTCAAATTCTGAAGCACGTATAAAAATTTCAAGTCGATTTAAGTAAATGAAAAAACTTGTTCTAGATTTGTTTGCCCATTACTGCGAAGTCGAGTCAATAAAACATTGAAAATATCGAACTCAATAACGTAAACGTACTTCAGAAAATCGATCGTTTGTATAAACTGAAACTGTTAGACGCAACAGTGTCAATTGAACCAATTTGACCAATTGAAAATGCACTCCAATCACAATCTCAGTTAAACGATAAGAAAGCCCAATAAGAGAAAGCGTTTACGGTTTCATCGTTATATGAATTAACATATTGCAAAATTTTAGAGCTAATAACTAGATTCGGTTGACTAATAACAATAAATCTCGATCATTATGAAAAAACCAAAACTAATAACTCCTTCGTCATACAAAGCATTCAAAACCAAACCAACGAATTCAAACCTGAATCAAACATCGTACAATTTCAAATTTCCATCTCGGTTTTCCTCAAAAGCACATCAGAGTCGTACAAACGCCCAAACCAGTCTCGATTAAAATAAACAACTGGGCATAGTATTCGAAAATTTACAATTTTAACGAAGCAGACGACCAGGTTTATCGTTCGGGGTTCGTCGCTCTTTTCATACAAAGTGCGTTAACCCGTTAACGCCCCGAAAGGACGAGGAAAAAACCCATAGATAGGACGTTTTGCACAAGCGTCATTTGAAAGGAAACATTTTAAGAAAATTTTATTCGTAAAGAAGGCAAACTGCGTCTCGAACGGTCAGTGATAAACGACGCGAACGTTTTGTTTACGAAAAAATCGTGTTCGGAATAAAAAGTGAATTTCTAAGAAACCGAATAAGATTTGCATCTTGAAGGTGGAATTCACAATGATTCTAACCGATGACAATATTCAGCGAAAATCGATCGAAATTGAACGATAAACATTGCAATACGTCGATTACATTATTTACTATTCGATTGACCCATAACTAGATTTGGTTGATTGACCCGAGCCGGTCGATTTCAAAATGATGACTTATGACAAAGAAACTATTGTAACGTTTCCCGGGCTCATATGGGGAAAATAATATTCTTCGTCATAACAAACATGAAAACGCCGTTCTCGTGCCAAATGTGCAAACTACGACACACAACATCGAATTGTAATCGTTAATAAATAGAATATTTCATTTATAACAAATTACATACATAAATCGAGCTAGATAAAAATAAACGGGTGAAATTTCACAATCATCGTAGTACACATCTCGTGAACGAAATGATACACTATCTTGTCTCGAGAATGCACTTTGAAATATGTATGTGCTAGTTTATCGCGAGTCTTTATAAACCTTCAGTTATTTCCTTATGCAACCGGAACACGATTTCATAGAAAAACAATATTCGCAGAAACCTTTTAATGTATTCAAACACGATTGCATACAACATTTTGTAATAAACACTTACATAGCATCTTTTTTATTCTCCTTATAATTTACAATGATAAACATATTTTTGTACAAACGGTTACTATCCTAACATGACGAAATTATCCCCTAACAAAACTAGACATAAGTTCTAAAATTACTCTTAAATAAAAACTCTAAGTCTACATATTGATAAATTATTATGAGTGTAATATGATAGTGATTGAATAGGAAATATTATTTTTATTGCAATTTACAAATGCATTTCTGATGCAAACAATAGCCAAACTAGTTCATATAACGAAATCACTAGAAATATTTCATATTCAAATCGCATCAAAATAACAGCTTTAAACGACCTTAATTAAAATTCCATTTTTACACTATAATTGAACGATCTCACAATAGAACGAGCAACGCCAAACGTGCAATATGGAAAGAATAGAAAGACGCGACAGTTGATTGAATCGAAATAAGTTCGACCGCAAACCATATCCTGGGCGACGATGACGCGCGAAAACGTCCCAGGTGCGCCAACCGCGCGACTTTGACAGGTGACAAGGGATGAGAGGGGGCGGGGCCACGCGAACATAAGACGCGGGGAGAGTCGGCTCACCAGCAGGGGGTTGGGCGGCTCGCACTCCTCGCGCTTCATCAGGTACTCGACGATGTTGGAGAGGTCGCCGGCCGGGGCCGACATGGTGAGGGCTGGGAGCGAGCGGCGCAGATCCGTACCGCACGGCTTCCAACGTGGAACTGGTGACGTCACGAGCCGCTACGCTCTCCGATCCTATTGGACGCGTCGGCCGGTAACGCAGGCGACTGTTTTATCTCTGATCGTAAGCTTTTATTTTGCGTCGACAGATAGCAGTTTATTCTTTATATTTATTTTCAGAATGCGAAAAATTCATGCAACAAGAATTTCGCTGACTGATTCAGGTGAATCTTCAAACTATAACACGGATAAGATTCCGTGCAGTAACAGTATTTATACAATGAAATTGTTATCCATTAACATTTTTAAAGTTTGATTTTTTTCTGGAAAGTTATCAAATATTTACAAAAACACATTACAGTCAGTCCTCCGTTTACGAATTGACAAAAATCTACAGAACAGATATCTCTGTTTTTACAGTTTGAAGATAAAGGACTAACTGTTATAAATACGAATATCGAAAGTCATGCTACAGAAGAAATACCGAAAATGACGCGCTATAGAAAAACGTGATGAAGCAGAGTTTTCAGAAAACGTGCCTATCTATTTGGAATTAATGTTCCTTGTTTACGACTTGCAATCGAAAACGTTGATAATTTTTACACGACACATATTTGGATAAAAGCACCCGATAATCATTTTATGAAATCATCAGTTTACATGAAAAAAATTTGACCCTCATGCTGCAATAATTATTTATACGAAACCTCCTGACATAATCTTCAAATAAACGATACATCGATTTAGAAATATAACGTAAGTTATGACGAAAAAAAATAATTTAAATTAGAAAATAAAATGAAATTAATACTGAATATTTGAAATATTGTTATTTCACGTTCATTATTGTTCTAACTTGCTATTAGTTTAATGAGAATTTTATAATAGTTAGCCGAATATGAATTGAAACACATTTATACTAAAAATGAGTTCCCCTGCTTTTATGATAATTTATTGCGAAATAACTACAAACTGTTCAGAATAAACACATATCGTTTCGGTTCGCCGAAAATTAGGTGCTTGCGAAGCAAAGAGTTCTAACTGCAGGTTATCGCACTCGTCTTTATCTCGAAGGGCTCGCATTTATCGCGCAAAGTTGAAAATCCGGTTCAAAAAATTAACGAAGAACAACAGAAAAGACTCAAATTACAGTAAACGAGTTGACTCGGATGGTCGTGATGCAGAAATCGCTTGAAAACCAAGTCTGAAAGCGCAAAAGTCAAGCTCGAAGTTCTGTAGATCAATCTATATTTCAGTCTCAAAATTTCGAGATGTTGAGTGAAATTTTCGGATAATTGAAACAACCTCTTGTTTGATCTTTGCTCTTGGGGTTAGAAACGTTCTGCGTTTCGATAAAAATCGGTTATTTATAATTTCAATTGAGACAACGTGTTTTGCGCCCCAAAAATGAATATCTGAATTCATTGCTTCAATTTTGGCGGAGAATATGTAAATTGATCTTCTAGGAGCGAATCGAAGGATGATGAAAAAAATCTTATTATATTTTCAGTCAGTTTTGAAGAACTGTGTGAACGTTTATTATCGTTATTTTCTTCAATTGAAGGCCACAATTATATATTTTTATAGGGGATTTTAGATTTTCAAGTAAATACCTACTTATAAAATGGTTCTTATTCAATTCGATCCGCGATTTCGAATCAACTATGTATCCATCCATATCTATTTTTACAATAGCAGTATTACTCATTACAAAATTTTGATAAGTTTAATTGTAGTCAAGTGATATTTTTGCAATTATTTGCGAACAAATATTTACCATCACATTTCATTTCGAAATAAAATATTATTTGAAATACTTTCACTTCTTATTCATTCTTTTGATGAAAAAAGATATGATTGTTCATGGCTTATGGATATTTGTTAGTTTTTCCGATCATATAAATCGATATCAATCGTGTCCATAAAATATTATACGTATGTATTTACCTATTAATGACATATGAATCATTTATTTTTTTGAGCTTTTTTTCTTCTAAAAAAAAATAAAACTTACACTTTCCTACAATCATAATACTTAAATTAATGTTTCAGTGTTGACTGAAAAAAAAAACAATTCGTATTGAATTGTGCTGACAAATCGGTGCGCGAACTTCAAATAAAACTCCGCTTACGTATTCACAATTACAATGCAGTTTTCTTATGCATTTTTGAATTCAAGTCGAATATTTGGACTTTTGCAAGCGTTCAAAAGAAATTTGGTGTTAACGATGGCGTGACGATTCCACATACTGGATCAAGTTCAAAGACGACTGACTAATTGGAAGTCCATCTCATGAGAGCGAGGCCAACCTAACTGTCCGATGTCTCGACGAATTACGTTTCTTTTCATTGTTTCAAAATTGTCGACGATCTTGTATTGTATGTAGAAATTAGTGGAATCTTTCGAAAGTACCTACGGCAGGTACAAATGCTGTCGAATTGCAGAATTGCACTGTCTAATAAAAAACCATACGAATAATTATCCTATTTTTAATGCTCTTAAGTGTTTCCTAAGTCAATTATGCATAATTGATAATATCTCATTCATCGATCAATTTGATCTACTGTAAATATTGAAGTAGCGCATCGAAAATATTATTAGTCATCAGGATACTTAAGTGCATATTTTATATGTACTATCTATAAATCTATTCACAAATGGATTTATATTGTTTGTGAACGATTATGAAATTTCGATGGAAAAGAAAGTCACGGATTATTTTGTTTTCGATGGTAGACTGGATGTACAGTTACGAATTCGGCCAGTTTATTTTCACACATTTTCACCTCAAAATGATCATTAAAATTTCTGCGAATTCAATCGATTTTTGAGTTATGAAAGTTTTCAGCTATTCAATCATTTCGGTGGTTCATTTTTTATCAACTTTCGATTAGGAATTTTGTAAATTTGGGTTTTTTCATTACCATGGAATCGATATAATTAAAATCTTGAAATTTCGTATCGGTGAAAATTTAATTACATTAAATAATCTCTGTTATTTTCGAATTGGTTTTTCGATAAAGCTCGAAAATAAGTTTATCGAATTCGAAACGCGCACATTCAAGTGTTTTTTTTTTCTTGCAAAAAAATAAACAACGATACAGAGAACTGAAAGAACATTACGCAATAATTTCGGAACGGCAAAGAAGGCAATAGATTAGATTTAATGTGTTTTCAATTATATTTTTTGGGCACTTTCCTATTTAACGCGCACCGTAGCCCCATCTCGGTTCGGCCCTTTCTTCGAGTCATGTCCCTTTTTAATGGGGAAACATTTTTTTAATTTCCAACAAAACTATCTATTTTAACCCGATTTTTAGCTAGTGTGTATTAGCGAAGATTTGACAAGTTATTATTGTGGCGGTGGTCAAATAGAAAAGTTATATTCTGCGATCGAGCTGAAAGCGAAAACGACTCTAATCTATCGGATCGATTGCGGACACTCCGATTAGGTTGCACCGTGCGATTCGACCTACATTCAAATTTATTTTAGACGAAAGAGTAGGTACTGATCAAATTAAAATTCATATTTTTTACGAGTTTCGTGAAAAACGGTAACGTCCACGATCCGCCAGACGCGCATTTTTGTCATAATAAGTGCGATATATTGTTCAAACTTGAACGTGCAAAAGTGTGCAAATAGAACGCGACACTCGCAACAGCTGACGGAGCGCGGCCGGCTGAGCCCCCCGTTCTTCCTGTCACTTTTGTTGTCGAGCGGTGTGCACACTGAGAAGATTCCCCATTATTTTCCCCGCGTACGTGCTGAAATCGCATATTTCTCGCTTTTTTGCCGATTTAAGCGATAAATTTGATTACGAATCGATATAAAAATGCAACGTACGCGAAAATTTAAAGTTTTTCATAAGCTCAAATCGTATTTTTTTATTACAATCATAAATAAATAGGTATCGTGATGATTGATTTATTATTGTTTAGTTTTGTATTCTAATTTGGTTTTTATTCCAAATTTGAACAGTAAATGCTTCGTTTTCATTATTTTGATCGAGTTATTATTAAATCTTTAATCCGAGTCAGTATAATTTTCAGAAAAAATAGATATTTTAAGCAAAGTATCTCCGACACAACACAATTTTCGATATATTTTTTGATAAAAAGTGATGACGTTCGATATTTGGTAATGATTAAATAAAAAATAAAAAATGCTTGCGTTGCATAGTTATTGTGTTTATGCTGTCTTTCGATCGAAAAATCGTTTTTCATATCGAAGAAACAGATTTTTCTAAGCTGAATGATCGTGAAGCTTTTGATTTTAAACGAAAATTGATATTTTCTATTGAATAATTTGGACGAAAACGCAGCGAGCTGGCCGGAGAGGCTTCGGTGTTGCCGCACGTTCGCGCGATTTTCCCGAGACGAGAGAGGGGAAACGCTCGGCGACGGGCAGTCGGTGCGCGGCGACGGCGGCGAAAGCATCGGTGCGCGCGTTCCCGTCACCGCTCTCCGCTCCATACTTTTCACGGTCCGGAATGTCTCGGTGAGCGGATGGCCGTATTGCCGGCGGGCTCGTGGCCGCTGGCCGCGGGGGCTCCGGTGGCCCCCGACGCGGGCGCCTCCTCGCGCCAGGAACTCGTCTTCGTCAAGCTGACCGATTCGTCGCTCAGGGCCATCGAGCACTACGTCGCCAACCAGGTGCGTTGATTCGCGTGCGCTTCTTCACATAACCACAGTTTTCCAGCAGCTCCCGAATCCCAGAAGCCCAGAACCCTCGAGGCCGTCCGCGTCTCGGTTCGCCCCCCTCGCCTCTCCCCGCGCCCCTCGCCCGCCCCGTCGACGGCCGCGCGACTTTCCAATCGCCGTCACAGTGACGTAAACGGGCGCGTTTAAAATGTCCGCTCGACGACGAAACGAGCCGCGATCGCTTTTCGCGAATCCGTTCCGTCCGATCTCCCGCAAAATGGGAACCCTAGCGAACCGAAGAACGGCGCCGCCGAACGCGCGGGGAACGTTCCCGAAATCGAAACGAAACGATCGTTTCGAAATTCGCGCCGTTGCGCGTTTTTCTTTTGTTCGCGAGTCGACGAGGCGCAGTCGCGATGCGATTTTCGTGCGAATTTTCAAACATATGTTTCGACTCCGACGAATCTGCAAAGGCCGATTCACACGTAGCCGTCTATCTCGCCTAAAAATTAATTTAACTAGCCGTTCGCGTTGCCGATTCGTTTCTCGCTTCGACGCTGGAGCGAGAGAGAAAGACAGAGATGGTCAGAGGCCGAACGTCGGAGCGAGAACGACCGGAGCAATATGTAAATTGGTCTCGAGATTTTGAAAACTGTGAAAGAGTTTCGGTCGGCAACCTTGCGCGTTTCGAGCGAGGCGGATGCGGTAGGATTCTATCGCGATTGACCCAATGACGGCGGCACCAGCGCCGTCGGTGAAAGTAAACTTCTTGCACGATCGCATTACGGTAACTTGCGTCGGCCGCCATATTATTGCGATCGAAACTCGACCGTGCGAGTCGCGGCCGAAGCGAATTCACGAAAATGGGAAACGATCGAGGTCGTCTCTCTCTCTCTCTATCTCTATCACTCTTCGCCTGCCGATCTTTCCTCTACCCTTCTGTAATCAACGATCAATCTCCAGATCTATCCTAACCTTCTGTGGGAACGATTTTTTAAGTCTAGGATCAGTCGTCGTATCTAACCTAACCTTTCGGTGCGAGCGATTCCTTGAGCCAACGTCGATGCGCTGGATCTAAGCGCTCTTCGGCCTCACCGATCCCCTTGAATCTGTGATAAGTTGCCGAATGAATAAATTTACCCTTCGACATCGCCTATTCACTTGGACCGAAGATAAATTGTTGCATCTATCCCCCTTTCGTGTTGACGATTTCCTTGGATCGTTTGTCTCGAATAAACGATACGTAGCTGAATCAATCGCACCTCAAGGCGTCTTCTGAATCGACGATAAATTGTTGAATCTGCGCCCTCTTTGGCGTAACAGACTACCTTGAATCAATATGTTGTCGAATCTATCCTTCAACTCCATATATTTTCTTGAAACTTAAATTTCATCACACCCTACCGCATTTCAGATATTTGTAGATCGTTTATCTCAAATCAATAATTACTCGCTGAATCTATTGCACCATTCAACATCAAAGTTTCTCTTAAATTAATGATAAATCGTTGAATCCATGCACTCTTTAGCATAACAAATCCCCTAAATGTAATTTGCCGATTCCACCTTTCTGTTTTTCTGATTCCCATGGATTGCCCGAGTCGCTGAATCTATTGAACTCGACAGTATCACATGTTTCTTTGCATCGCTTATCTCTATCGATTATAAGGTCGAGACTAAATTGCGACAACACATCGTCATTTGATATTCTAACCTATAATCTTTCCGTTTTATTTTCTATTTATAATAACATTAAGTGCGATTCTAGCCTAACAATAAGATATTGTACGTATGTACTTAAGTCAGATACGGAAAAAAAAGTTTGGTCATAGGTTTTGCTGATTGGATTTAGATTTTCTTTAAGAATTAATTATGAAAATATTTAATTTTGTAAAGTTTTTGTATAGTGACACATTAATTTTGTTGAGTTTCTTTTTTTTTTTTCAAAATTGTTGATTTGGCAGCAAATGATTCATAGATAAGATAACACGCTGGAAAATTTGTAAATTGAAAATTTCATTTTTATTGAGTTCATATGCAGTTATTCGTGTATAGAAGAAGTACATAAATAGAATTCAAGAAAACGATTGTCTAATCTAATATAAAATATTTGATACATAATTCAAATGTGATATATGATATCTCAACATGACTTTTAAATATCGCAACCTATGATCATGAACAAAGCTCGATTATAAAATTTTATCACAAAACAAACCGTGTATAGGCAGAATTAATTCGATAACGCAAAATCGCTTAATTTCACAGCTTACCACATAACAAACACCTCAATCAATAAACATAGGTTTCCGCGTCGCAAACATAGAGCACACGACCGACGACATTTGCGACTATTTCCAACGAATCCCCAAACAAAATTTCAACCCAAATTTACCTGACATTCCCAAAATTGTGCTCGATGAGCGAAACTACACACAGGTTGCATTCGGGACTCGGAAGCTGTGTGCGTAATCGACACGGCAGGTGTCCCAAGACGACAGATGGACCGATCCAGGTGTTTCGTTTTCTGTATAAACACACACACAAGATCCAGCGAGGATTCAATCAGAACGAGAGTAAACATGATGGAAAAACTGAGAAACCTTTCCGTCGAGTCGAGTCGCGATTTGTTGCAACGTATGTAAGTCAGCAACATTGCGGCCGTTGCCAATAATGCGGACACAAGGCGACTCGCTAATAATCAATATGCGTATACGTGTCGTGTTCTTATGAACGTATGTATGTGTACTTCCTTTTAGCTTGATGAGCTGAAATTTTAATTTTTTCTCAAGATGCTCGAATGGACAGGTGTGCGCTCGCGAGAAAAGATTCCCCTCCATACCGTTTTCATATTAGGCGAGTTAGCGAATTGTGCGAAAACCGACCGGAACGGTTACGTCGACTCGGATATGCATTAGGGGAGAAAGCAAATGCCTGAACGGACGATAAATAATTTCGTTGCGTCGCTCACCGTTCGTTTTCCATCTGACGCCTCGACCGTTTTTATTATAATTATGCCCGATAGACACCTATGTGTGCACCGTTGCGATTGATCCTTTCCACGCACTGGCGACCCAACGCCACAGGATTGACCTCATTCTCTCGGAGACCATTATAACATCACACCGTGGGGAGGGTTGTTAACATCTGCGCGGGTTCGTCGCCCTTGCCCGACGACGACGACGACTCGCCCGGTCGCTCCTCGCGACGATCAGACTTTCCGAATTTTCGCAAATCGAATTCGTTCGTCTCTAAACTTTTCTGTCTCGTCTGTAGGTACCGTTCAACAGGTGAGGTCGTCGACGGTGAGCGGATCGGATCGCGCTCTCTCATTGTTTCCATGCAGTTTCAGTTGCATAAGCGAATTATTATGATTCGTCGTGCAGTCTATTTTTCGTCCCGATGCCGAGGAGAGCGCGTTCTTCGCTCTCCGTACTCTCTCGGATCATTGCGGAGAAAGTGGCCATTGTCGGGTTTTATTGCTGATTTCGGAATTACGCTCAGAACCAGTATGATAGCCTTCTGGTGTGTATCCTATCTATCCGTCTCTCTACCTTCGACAGTGTTTTGCACTTTCGAACACCATCGTCGTCATCGTCGGCGACTTTTACTCTTCGCGTTTTGCATCTCTAATCGTCGCACTGATGTAATTTTCGTGCGCAGAGTCGAGTTTTGAACGGTTTCGGCAACGTAGTGAACCAGGGCCGTTTCGCTGGCCCCGCGATCCGGCAGTTTCCACCTAGTTCCGGTTAGGCCGATCGCAAGGATACCTCGGCAATCAAATCGCGCACGAGAAACGTATTCGTCGTTTATCAGCTAAATTATAAAAATACAGACGGAATGCTGATAGCGCGCCCTGAACGGCTCCGTTTTCGACGTGACCCTGGTTGTCAAGTCGTTCGTTAGTTACACGTTCGCGCGAGAGATATTTCGCAAAAATATTGGTGTACGCGACCATGAATCGATTCGCTCGTTCGAAACCGAAATCGACGAACGCAAAACGAAAAAAAAAAAAAACAACGTCAAATTTGATATGTTCCATGTCGCGATTTCACCTCCTCTCGATAACCAGATTAACACACAACACACACAGCATCCGAAGCCCTTCACTTCGTCTTCGCGCTTTCGTGTGCGAAACTCGTCCCGCCATTGGCACAACCTTGCGAACGTGTAGCAGCAGACTTGTGCATGCGTTTCGTAACGGATTGCATTGAAATTTCCCCCGACGACTGTTATGACTATGATGGCGATGGCGATGGCGATGGTGATGGTGATGGTGGTGTTTTGTTGTCCGACGCATTTCTGCCTCGATATTTGGATGTTCGGCCGTGACCTACAGTAGCGAACGATCGGTAGGTCGTCTCGCCGAGGCTGAGTACTTCTCATTGTTCCAACTAGCTCTGTTTAAAATTGTACAAGTTTCGCCTTCGAATTGTAAAATCGTTCTTATGAACGTACTCGATTGTAGCTTTGAGAAATCAATTGATTTTTTTTTAATGAAATTTTCTGAAGAATAAATTATAATCATCCATTAGTTAATTTCCGATAATTGATTGCCGTTTTTTTTCTTATTGAACAATCAGTCGCAATCGTAATTTATCGTTTGTTTCTTAACGCGTTCTTAGACTTTTTGCATCGTGTATGAATTTCGAATGTCGCACTCCCATCGTACGACGATTCCGAAATCGTATCAAATGATGCAATCGTATTATTTGCTTCATCTGTGTGATTTACAAGGCTTTCATAATAACGAGGACACGCGGATAGATACGTTTTTGATGCATCCATTATTTTCAGCCGCTGAGCGAATTCGCGTCGAAATTTTCCCAAAATTCTCATATCTGTGATATAATATCGCGCGTTTCAATTGTGGAAAGTATGAGAATCAACACGTCTGACCAACTAATGGCAAAAGTGTTTCGTGTTCTTTTATTTTTTTCGTTTTAATTCTTTACGAAACGTTGCTCAACTCTGCTCGGTTACGGAACTTAGGCGACGACAAGTTTCCCATTTTCATCCAATACGGATGTTACAATAATTCCACATGCAAATCTATGTGCATTATATTCTGTTGACGCATTGATCGTTGACGTTTTATAGTTCGAAAAAAACTTTACCATAGTACAATTTTACCTCAATTCTCACATTTTCCTCGTAATTTTTATAATAAGTTTTCCGGTGTTTCTTATCGTTCAGTCTAGTATCCAAGTAGCACGAAGTAAACGCTAGTTTTATTATCTTTGTTGAGTTATGTGGTTTATTCGTCGCTTCGAACAATCGTTAAAAGCATGCACACACTAAATGTTATTATAGCCTTGAACCTGGTAACCGCCAATGCATCTCCCCGGTGCGTTGCACCTTTCCAGTTCAATGATTGCATGTTTATCTAACGTTTTTCGTTTGATCTTTATGCTGTTTTTTTTTTGATTCGATTAAAATTAAATCTGCTGTTCAAATTCGTAATGAATCATTTCTACAAATATTTTTCTATATTCATGCGTGTCTACTTCGTAATTGTTTTGACTCTTGCGTGTACTTTCAACCTGTGTATTTTTTTTTTAAAGAAATGTTATAAACGATTATAAATTAGTATTGATTTCAACATTTTGTTGATCGATAGTTATTGGATTCAAAAAAATTATGGATACCTAATTCTCTATGCAATTTCAGTTTTTTTTTTGACAGTTGGAACAATGTCTATCGGTTGTTTATTCACTGTGGATTTTTTTGTTGAAAAAATTGTCATACTTTGTTGGATTTTCATAAAAGGCCAACGAGATACACACATACGATCTACTTTTTTGTTGAAACTCTTTAACAGCATTCGTATTAAATGTCAAGGTTAACGTTGTTGTAGGTCATATCAATTTTCAAATATATTTATACGATTTTTTAATCAAGTTTTTTTAAAATTATGTGCATATTTTGCATTAAGAAATGTCCTAATTTTTTTTTCATTTTTCAGAGAAAAATCGGCTCGACGCCCACAATACAGTTCCTGTCCGAAAATGAAGGGGTAAGACTATTATTTTCATTAATTTCGATTCATAAATAAATAAAAAAAAATAGAGCGGGGACATTGCGTTATCAACGATTTAGCCGCTCGTACGATTTTTAAACAAAACCTCATTCTTATCTTAATCAAATTGGATAACACTTATTTGCATTTCGCAAACAAGCAAAATCATAAACAATTTACACAAATACCTCGATAAATCGCCGCTCAAACGTCCGACGGAGAGAGAGAGAGAGCAAAAAAATAAAACACACACACATAACTCAGGTGAAATAAAACGCGTCGTCCGGCCACAAAGTCCGCGACCATAAGTCTACATCTCGCCGAGGGGCACAAAGACAAATTGAAAATATTTTATTCACGAGCAAGTGCTGCGGACGAATTCTTCTGAAAACCACCGGGCACCTAGGACCGACCCACATAAACCACTCGGCCGATAGCGCAATGCTCTATCTGTTCGTGCATGCCGTTTCGGGCTCAGTGTTGTCGTGATGCTGAATTCGAATATTAATCAAGTTTACAATTTGTGCGTCATTTATTATGACTGTCAGTTGATTACAAAGCATTGCAACACTCGCGGACCAAGTTCTATTGCTTACTTCAAGTATAACACTTTTAATTGTATTTCGATTTCTATGTAGTTTTTCTACAACTGGACTCACAATCAGTATCTGGCCGAATTGTGGCACTTATAAATTGACTTGTCGGCGGTATATACCTGGGTTATCCTTCCATTTCTATTGAGATGTGATCGGAATTAGAATGACAACTCGGGTATTCACCGATTGATATACCTGTCCTTAAAAAATAAACATCAACCGAACGAACGAGAATCTTCCATTCCGACGCTCCTCCGTCCGACTCGAAACCTCCAATATCTGCACATGCACCAAACCGAACCTGACGATTTTCGTCTTCGGCTTCTAAATACGCGATGCGCATTCAATGCATTCGCTCGCAGAGAACGATGAGCGTATATTTTTACAAAAGAACAAAAGTGGCGGAGTGCGAGCCGCGGTGCGTCGTGTCGGTGTCGGTGTCCCGGGGTCGACGCCCCGCCTGCGCCTGGGCCTCAGGTGTCGGTACACTGACCGGGGGCCCCCGTCCTCTGGGGCCCTTCGCTCCTTGCCTCTTGCCCCCTTTTGCCTCCCTCAAGCTTCGGCGCCACGTCTGGACCCTCCCGGAGACACGTCTCTCTTCAGCCGATGCTCTTGTGCACGGTTCGATTAAATGTCATGCGAACTAATCCGAGTCGATTTCGTTCTCGAATTGCGATGATAGCTCTCTAAAACTTAAATTCGCGTATTGTAATCTATGTAATAGATCGTTAAGGGTGGATTTTTTTCTCTGGTGATTTTGAGTTTTTATCGATTTTTCTCGAATGAACCATTATTTGCCGTTATCGAGTCGAATGTTGACGTTGAAATGAAAATTTATTAAACAATTTCCGATTGTTCGAGCTCGACGTAACTGTTTACAGATAATGCTCGCAACGAAAGACGATACGATTGTGATAATGAGCGGTGCAGTCGAATGCGATACACAATTTTGCACATATGGAAATTTGAACGAATTCGTTCCTGCCGCGCTTGCAAAAAAGTAGCAACGTTGCATCGATATTCGAATTATCACATCGACAATTTTTTTTTTGACAAGCATATTTTTTTAATGACATTACATAATTTTTCAAATAAAATTACTGATTCGACAACGATGCGAAAACGCAGCACTTTTCGATATTACGTTTTCATTAATTTCGTTTCGACGCAACTTCGCAGCGAAACAATCTGAAACGAACGGCGCTGAACTTTCGGGACCTCGCGCGACCGACAATTCATTTACACACGCGGGGATTTTTAAAACACATTTCGACCGTCAGATGAACGAAAACAACACACGCACACTTAAAAAAAAATCTTATTGTGTCGATTACGCGTCCCAGATATCGTCTCCATCGGCGACGAAACCCGTTCGGACCACCTCCGTTCTCCTCGTATGGAAGCACCGGATACCTCGGAGCGGCCCTGAGAGACCCTCGGCGGTCCTTGGACGTCGTCACGACCAGCTGACGCTGAGGTGGCATCTTCGACGACCACACGATGGCCGCCGACCCAAATATTCTGGCAACCGGCGAACGGGGGCAGGGGCAAAAAATACACCGACGCTTCATCTCTAGGTGTGCACGAGCTTCATTGTTGCAATTTACAAGTGTTGATCGTCGTGATGATGTGTGTATGTGTGTCCGCACACACATCGAGATAACGCCACACTTTTCTTATCAGCGTTGATCCACTTTTTGTCGCATTTTCGAGCCTCGCCATCATACCGGGTCTCGATTCGTTTAGAATGTTTTCGTGTTGTTTTTTCGTATTGACTGTTTTTGTTGTTCTAGATAGGTTCAGAGGTGTCGTTTGCTTTGCCCCGTGTGACATTTCGTTTTTGAATTATCGCGTTTCGTTCGTCAATATTATACTGAAATGATCTGAAAATATTACCGCTTCGGATTAGCGAAGTTTTTATTTTAAAACTATATCGCTTCACCGGCGCACCGTGAAATGTATTCGTTTTGGGCGCTAGATGTTTACGCACGTAAACCACCTTCGGTCGGTCGTATCGGACGTTTCGTTTCTCGATCGTTTCTTCGAAGTTGTAATGTCGAAAACGTCGACAATAGTTGGAATAGGCCAATAATGGGACCGGTCTTTATCTAATCTGTTGAATATTTGTAATTATTGACGTTGCTTTATCGGTCTGTCGCTGTGGTGGAGTCGAAATGTTCGAGCGCACTCAAAATCTCCGCACTTAGGGGGGGTCCTAATACCTTAATGTGTGTAATTTACAGCTTTTCGTATCTCCGTTTCGATCGGTGCCGTAGTTAATAAACTTGTTTTTCGAATATTTTTGATAAACGGCTTCTCATTGTCTTTATCTCACTAATAAAAATAGGTAATTCCGCGTAAATGTTTTGTTCTCGGGTGGATCTGTTTGTTTTTCGGGTGCAACATATTGTTCGATTTCTAATCTGTCTCCTTTGTGAATGAAATATAATGGATCGGACTCGTCTATTCAATCCGAAATACAAAACATTAAGTCATCTGAATTTATTTATTTTGGACGCACGTCAGAAGAAGCTTTGTTAATTCTTCGAATATCGCGTTTGAAAATTCAGAAAAGTGCTCGTGCACAATCCGCGTCCGCCGCCGACTCGAAATAGATTTCCGAACGAATTCTCGGAAACAAAAAATTCCGCTAACTAAACGAGCGAAGAAGAAAAATCCGTCACATTCTCGACCTGTAACCACGTTGCACAACAAATACACACATACACGAGTCTCCCGACAATCGGAAACAATGCAACTCTCCTATTCTAAACACGAAACTCACGCTTAGTTTTCATTAAAAACACACGCGATGCTCAAAACACACACACAATCCTTCGAACACCGTCCTAGCTTTTCGAAACGCGCCTCCTTCGACATTCGCACCTGGACACGACGCGACCGGACCTCGTCCGCCGCGGTCCTCATTAAGGTGTGGAAACCGAAGAGCAGGAAGATGGATGGACGACGCTGGTCTCCGGTCGCGTGCGACAGTGCATCGTCGTCATCGGACACTGGCGCCCTATTCGGCCAGCGCTAAATTCGGATCCCGGGACGTGTGTGTGTGTGTCTGGTCGCTTTTTCGAGTCTCGAGTCTCGACTGCTGCTTCGCGATTCTCTAGGAGTCAGGTGTGTTGTTGTTGCTGCCGCTCAAGTCTTAAGTCGGTCCAGATTCGAATGCTGGGTGTTTATTCGGAGCGATCGCGAAAATGGTTCCTTTTGCGTTTCGTTAGTGGAATCTCTTGAAGTCGGATAATGTATTTGGCCAGTATAGGGTTGGTTTGAGGGTTAAATACTAATCTGTGGTTATGAAACTGCTGAAAAGCGGAGGCTCTATTTGGACTGTAGGGCAAAAATATGTTTATTGGCGATTTCGGCGGTTGAATTCAATTATGTTCCGTGATGATTTCGAATGATGGTGCATTGAAATGTTATTGTCATTGTGTTTTTTGCGTGTGATGTTTTTGTCGAAGAATTGCTTGGCTTTTCGTTCTTGACTCGTTTTATAAACGTGATTTTTCTAAATTATATGTACACAACTATGCAAACGCTGTCGGATACTGGTCAATACTATCTGTTGCGCTTATCACTTTGGGTTTTTTTTTTCATTAGACGTTTATTTTTCTTTTATCTAAAACCACATTTTAAACACACTTTCAAAATTGACATCTTTACAAATCGTTGTAATACAACATTTGTTTTTTATCTTATGATACGATATTATCTTAAACGCGATTAACGACAATAAAGCAAGCATCCCATAATTTACAACGAATCGGCACACTGTCTGTATAGTCGCAGCTAATAATAATAATAACACCAGCATTCAACATCGACATAATTAAAAAACTTCAAACCCTCGTTTATCTCATCTCAAACGACAAACGATCCTAGTGCACAAAACACACAATCACCAACCGATATCGCAACAACACGCCACACGCCGTATTCGAACATCTTTCGCGCGTTATCACCGAGCGTCCATTACATTTTCGCCACGAAAACAACTCGAATCCTTATCTCGGGACACCCACGCGCTTCGAGCAAGTTCTACAGAGCCTGCTCTACACCACCCTCATCCCCGTCGAGATATAAGCGACACTCGCGAGTCGGTTTCGCGGGCCTGTGGCTTTACCGCTCAATACAATCTCTCTCACTCCTCGGGTGCCCGTAATCAATGTACGCATGTCCACGTCTTCCCCTTTCTGCTCCACTCTGCCAGACGACGAAATAAATACGTGCACCCATTATATTGTGTACGTATTGTGTGTAGTCGCGTCTGCTCGGCTTCCAGACGAGGCGCCGTTCGATAACAATCGAAATTGAACCGAGACTGTCGCCGGATTGATCGGAGGCTTCGATCTGGACGTCGGTGAACGAACTTATGTCCATAGGCTCCGTTGTGAATTATGAAAGTCGTCGACAAGTCACGTGGCATGATGATGAGCGCGGTTAATTAGCGACGTCGATGAGATGGGTCTTTTGCATATGACATTCGAGTCGATGCTGTTTGAAACTGTGAAATACTTATAATAGTATAGTCTTTAACGATTTTGTTAGTTGGGAAGAAAATGAACGAAATTAATTCTGATTTACAATGTCTCAGACGAGGTATTTGGCATTTGTGCGTTATCTCGATGACATGAGCGAAATTCATTTTCTATAAAAATATTAGAGGTACGCGATGAAATCGGTTGATTGTAATCCGTGATATCTCAATATGGTTGCATCGAATTCGCTTGCATGTGTCTAGCGACGTGTTATTGACCTCTGTTTATGTGTGTATTAGAAAAAAAATAGAACAACACTGTAATGTTACACGGGGCGCTCTCCCCTTATTCTTGCCAGGTGTCCCAAACGGCACACCTGTCACATTTTCCAAAGTGAAAAAATTCTAACACTTCAAATCATCTCAACACCATATGTATGAGAAAAAAAACCTCTCGTGAGCTCTAGAATTGTATCTATAGATTTTGAATGGAAAAGAAACGAAACTCATTTCAGACGAAGCACCGAAAATCGATGCAGATGTCACATTTGAATTAAACAAGACGCTTCATAGGTCAAGCGTATGTATGTAAGCAGTCACATGTTTCCACGTGTATATTTTTTTATAATAATTTATATAGCTTCGTGTATCGACATTTCGCATATTGTCTGTGTGCGCGGATAAAACGATCGTGTGCATGTGTGCGATTGGTAGAGCACGTTGCATTCGCTCGTAAATTGCGACCTTCGTGTGAACGGATTAAATATAATGTCGAGAGTGGTGTGTACATTGAAAAGACCTCTGTGCATAGTTATTAACCAGCGTAACTGTTGTGCCCATATTGTGGGGAATTATTCGAAAATTTTCATACTTGCTCTAATTTTTTTTTATCGTAAACAATTATCCGACGTTCTAGAACGAAATATTGTTTGTTATCTGTTCGCGGACGTGTAGATTTGACAATTATCCGAATCGTCCATGTGTCAGGTGTATGGATAGATATCGTTTTTTGTTTCGTTTTAATTAATGTTATTATGATATGAAAATAGCGCGATTACAATGCGAGATTCGCTCTATCGTCGAAACTATTGTACGCTTTTTTTTTCTATTTGATGCGTGTTTTTCACATAATTCTATGTAGTTGCATTTGATTGATGTGCACTTGAATCTCACCTATGTTTTCGAATGAGTGGTGTATCAAATTTACATGCAAAGTTCATTTGTTATCTGTGAGAAATGCTCTCGAGCCGATAGATAAAACCTCTAACACTATTCTACTTTTCGAACCGTGCGAAATTTACTTAATAATCTATTGTCGAACTCAAAACACATCTTCTTCATCTTTTTTTTTATAATCGCGCTTGTTAATAATTGCATTAGTCGAACTATGTACTTGCGTTATTTATCGATAATCAATGCACTTTTTTTTACATTGTTGAATGAAAGGCAATAGAATCGATGTTAATTTTTAATTGTGTAGAGATAAATAATTGCGCACGACATATTTTTTTTATTTATTTATTTGTTTGAATATCCATCTTCACATATTTTAAGAATGCTTTCATATGTTTATTATATGATACTAATTTTTCTTTTCTTTTTCTTTTCAGGTAAGTGTTACGAGTCATCGCTCAATCAGTAAAATGATCGGCATATTTTATCCTCGACGAATCGACCGATCTTTCAGTTTAATTGACTATATAGCGCTGATCATTTTTTAATTATTCGAAAGCGCATAATCTCTTTCGTATGACAGATCGATCGAGTCTTCGAGCATAACGCGAGTGAAGTCTGAAAAAATATACCAAGTGTAAAAAAGTTATGAATGAAAAATATGAAGTGCAGTGAAAATACGAAACAGTGTTTTTTCTTCGTCGTTCATAAGAGCATTTTTTTCATTTGTGAGTGATATGAAATTCATCATAAAACGAATAAAAAAGCGTAATAAAAAAGGAATACATAATAAACTGCTGCTAGAGTTGCGGAACGAACTCGTGAATCGTGACACGATAGACGGCGCACTTCCGAGTAAGTCTTTTATTTGATCGACAACGATTGTGATTTTTGCTGTGCGGCAGTGAGTGAGAGAAAAATGTACGGTAACAAGCGGGCAATTTCGAGAGACGAAAACGTCTCAAAAATTACACATACTCTTTTTTTTTTCCGCGTGTAGAGAAGAGGAGAAATCGGCCTAAATGCAACGCGTCCCAAATTAATCGGCTGCATTTCGATGGGCTCATCTGCATTTCAGATTTCGTATAAATGTGTGTATAATACGCTCGAGCTCGTGTGAGTTCCTTGACGCTCATGAATTCGTTGACCATACGTATGTACCTTGTCTCTATGGAAATATTTTTTTTTTTGCATTAGACAAAATATGTTAAATTATTCTATATCGCGAAATTTTTGTCTATTATTTTCAATAAAATTAAATTTTGATTCTACACAACAAATATTATTAAATTATGTACATATTTTATTATTTAATATAATTTTTACTACATATTCAATTCATACAAAACGAACTGTCTTTACCTCACATTATTGGATAAATCAAACGCAGTCGCGAATCGAATTCAAACTTGTCCTTTTATCTTGCATAAAAATGCGGTCACCGCAGTGTAGTACTACCCATACACTCGCTCGTTCGCAGTCGCGTAACAGCCTTTTAGCTCGGCGTGGGCCAACTCTCGTTTTGGCGTTACTTTCGTTAGATTATATAAAGAGATGTCGTTCTTGCGGCGTCTGACTTAACGATTCGTTTGTCGTCGTGGATTTTTTCCATAATTTTTGCGCCTTTTCGACGACTCGATCGAATCGCGATCAATTTCACTCCGATATGGTGCGTTGTGTACGCGCGTTTCAGTCGTCCACAGAACGCCTTGGCATCGTTTTCGATTCTAACGCTATTTTTCTATGCATTGTTGCGTATGTGCTCTTCTTCGTCGTTCCACGCAAAGGATGTTAGTCATAATCGCAGCGCTTCCTTTCGCAGCGGTTAATTACTTTTCAACGTTCATTAGAAAATTATTTTTCAAAACGTCTCGTTTGAATAGAATCAACATTTCGCCTCTATAAAATGCTATAACATATCTATGACCGATTAAAACGCTCATAAATTCTTGAACAGTTATCTACCTGAAATATTTCAATGAAACTCGACGCGATAATAAAACTCTGTTTACAGCAGAAATATGAAAAACACACATACAATTCTACGAATCTTCATCTCAATGTCGTCTCACTAAAACAATTGAATAACCTGTATCGCACCAAATCATACATAATTATTTCAATAATAATAAATACACACTCTCGAATTAAATGGACCTGTGCTATATACATCTCGCCCCATACGTACACACATTCGTATTGTTAAATAACAAAATTGACGATTGCGAAGCCGTGACACGACATTCAAACGAAACGTCGTCGTATCGCACAAGCATACATACATACATGTGTGTACATTCACGTTAATAATATAATGTGAAACGAGCTTAACACATCATTGAACACACGATTCGTATGTGTTCGAATCTGATGGCGGCCCGGGGGCGACCCTTGCCTCTGACACCGGCGATTAGATAAAGCGTTCGCTTGTGAAAAAATATGTTATTATAGCGTACAAGTGCGAGAATTGTGGTCGATTCGCATCGCAAACGAACCGATCGGTGCAAAAACTGACGAACGAGACACACCTATACGACTATAAGGCCATCTCTTTCTGAAAGAGAGAGAGAGATGGCAGATCGCCATATTGGTGCGTCTCGTTCATCGGGTTCTGTACGGTTCGCTTCAGTGGCAATGTGAATATCGCTTTAGAGTGGATGGTTTGTACGAGTTTGATCGATTTTGACATGGTTTTTTTTAAATCTGTTGAGTTTTTGGAGCAGAATGCCTTTTTGAGTTTGAGGTGTTTTGAAAAGACGAGCGCCATGATTGCATTATTCAGTATAAATATGTATTGTCGTATGTTTGAAATTTCTTGTAATAAATGAGTCGTTCAGAACTAAGCGTGACTCGATCAAACGTGTTAGATGCGTTTTCGAAATTCCCTTCATTATTCCGTTTTTAAGAAATTGTTTTGCACACTTTGTTTATAATAAGTTACGGATGTGGTCAATTCACGTTAGAGCACAATTAATTAGAATGGGTTCTGAAATAAATGATTTATTATCAGGTGGCAAATAAATTTTGTCATTTAGTGGTGTTTATTTTTATTATTCAGACATAGAAAGTTTTGACTATGCCAAGTACTTTGACATTTAAATCTCATTTTTCGTAAAAAGTGTAGTTGATCACGTTTAGCATTGAACGGATGAAATTATGTTATAACTGTCAAAAATTCATGGATTTCGAATTGTGCAATTTGAAATTGATATTTCATTGATTTTACGATCATTATCTAAATAATAGTCTAAAATTTATTTTCAAATTTTCACCTTGTATTCCATGATACATTTATATGGTTTTGAAATATTTTCAGGCTTGACATTAAGACATTTTGACTGGTGCGTGTCTTGTGAAATGTATGTCTATCCCCCGAATTTAAATTACTAGAATCAAGCTATTGTTTCTGATAGATGTATTATATTTTAATTGAGCTAAGAAGATTCGAAACGATAATTGGTCGTATATGTCTGACCGGATAGTAATGGCTTATTATTTGATTAAAGTAATTTTAGTAATTCGCCGACTCATGGCCTATAACGTAAACGATTATCGAAATAATTGAAAAATAATTCTCAACTATTTAACTATTGATATTTAATCGGACCATTTTATGAACACGTCTATAGACATAAAACAGTTTTCTTTGTATTGAAACTTGAGATAAGATTAAGAATTCTGTCTCACACAATAAGCGAACTAATCGAATAATAAATACATTCACAAAAACCAAGCAGTATTCATTCTCAATTAAATCTTGTTTATGAGAATTGCTCGTCTTTGAGGCATTTGAAGTTTGAAATCAACCGACTTATGGCAAATGCATCCTTATGAATGATTGATGTTTTCGATACTTGTGTGAATTTGCAATTGATTTTTTTCTTAATGATCGCTATTAGAACAGTTGGTGTTTTTTGGCACCTGTGTATGACGATCGATTTTGCTCTATTTGTCTTAAAACATTTTTTATTTATGTTTCGATTCCGTCGTGATCATTAAAATGCGCTTTTTGAATTACGAACGATGATGGTATTCGCTTTTTGTGTAGATTCTTCGAAATCGAAACTGAATATTTTTCACTATTTCTTTTTGCATTTTTTTGGTGGCTTTGGTTTTACGGGCAGAGAATCGTCTTCTTACGTTTCAGAAATAAAATTAAAAAACCAAACCGTGCATGTAATTTGCAATTCTCTCAAGTCTGCAGGTCGTCGGTGTAAACGTGTTTAAAGAAATATAAGTTTACGTTTTCTTTTTATGTTGAAATGAATATTGTTCGTTTCGTAGCAATGCGTTAATGTCGTGTTTCTTTTGAATCCTTTTAGTGTGTGAAATATTTCATATCTTCGTTTTTTACATCAATTTATATTTTTTTGTTCTATGTGACTGTCAGATACGTATTGAATTTTACTAGGAAAAACATGAGCTGATTGATAATTTCGACTCGAACGTTGATAAACTTCAACGATTACGAATTTCGTAAATATTATTGAAAAATACGTAATATAAACAAGGAAAAAATCTCATTTGCACATAAACTTTCCTCTACATTCAATTTTCTATGAAACATCACAATACGTCACAACATTACGTCAACCAAAATCAGTCCTACCTTCGCCAGTATCATCGAATTGAATTATTTAAATTATTCACTAATTCGACTATAAAAACATTCGAAACCACTCATTCACTCGTCAATAGACAACAAACAACCAATCGAAACACCGCTCTTTCGTTAAACGAATTCATACGAACTCGACACCGCACGCGACCGCGAAACGTCGAAAAAACCCACACGATTCCCGAGTAAAAATCTTCTATTTTTAAGGACGACAAGACAAAAGAGCACGATTGAAAAATATCGCAATTTGAAGAATCTCGGCTCTAGGGAATCCCCAGATTTATAAGGCGTCGTCGCAGCAATGAGTCAACAACGAAGACGGACGACCTTCGTTCACGTGACGTTGTTGTCGTTGCACATATTATCCATTTGCTGCTCGTTTGTCGTTTCGGTGCTGATGCCGATGCTGATGATGCTTCGTCTTGCAGAATCGGCGATTTAATCGAGGTTCTAGGGTGGAAATTTATCACTATTCTAGGATTGGGTTTTTGCTTTCTATGGTCGAATTGGTCAGATATTAGATGTTGGGCTGGTTGTCGTTTATCATAGTTTGTGTGTTTAAATATGTATTTTTATGTGTCATTTTAATGAATATGATTGTATGTTATCTGATAATGTTGTTTTTTCATTATTTTCTTTTCGAGCATTAGTTTTGTTGAATTGCATATTACAGTGTATTTTTTCTTATTGATAATATTTATTCTAGCCAGTTCCAATCTTTTGATTCTTGTAATCTTCGTAAACCCATTTTGTCAAGTCGAACTTTCGATATGGAATTTTGTATTTCAAGGGGTGCACTTATCTAGGTTGGGAGCAGCTGAATTTCGTTAGTGTTTTTGTCATTACTTGTTATAATTTTATCATAGATAAACTCCAAAGTCTGTTTTTCGAAATTATAATATTTTACCAGTTTGATCGTGCAAAGCCAATTAATTTAATCGGTTAGGAAACCGTATAAATATCTAAGCATACATATGTTGTGTATTGCAAATCATGTCGTCGTTTACCGCAAATACATTGTGTGATTTATTATCTTTTTATAACTATTTCATTCAATGAGTAATTAAGTAAAACAAATTTACACAGCGTTACTACGATGAATCATTAAACATTTAATTTTAAACTTATCTCAATTTACTTAATTTCTATTTCCTGCGCCAGATAACGATCGCATCCGAAACACCGATCATAATCAGACGCAACGATAATAGAACGCTATAACAATTTAATATACACACTATAAGCCGAACGTAATGGAAGCGTCCAGCTCCACTTCAGGGAATCCGAATTGGCATGATTCACGATCCTCGTCGGAATCGCGCATACCCAACTTCGTGCACATGATTCACCGTTTCTAAACACGAATTTATTATTTTCCTTTTCGCAAGTGGGGAAAAAAAAAACGTGTAGTAGACTCTCGATTTACGCCCGTTTTTGCCTACGCAGAACGTCGAAACGTGTTCGATGCGAAGTTTCTTCGGATAAAGTGCATCCAGTGTCGGCACGTTTTGTTTCCGCGATTTTTAGCGTCGATCGGCGAATTTGGATTTCGCCAAGTCGTCGTTTTCGTATGTGTGTTTATCAGATTTCTTATCGCGATTCGTAGAAAGGATGATTTAACTCTTTAATTTGTTTATTTCTTACCTTTCACTCGCTGTTCCGATGTCGATACTTTTTTTTGTGTGTATGATATTTTTGTGTTAGTTTTGCTCTATCGTGCTCGACGTCACGCCATGCAATGGCTTTTCGTTTTATAATCAACTAGGTTGGATTTCAAATACTTTTTTTTTCCTTCGTTCTTCGGTAATTGGATGACAGATATCGTTAACGTTAACCAATTAAGGTACCATTGGCCTATTTATAGGAGGGTTATTTTTTTGTTTTCTGTCATTAAAATTCCGTTTAACAAAAGAGCGCATTAATATTTATGACAGTAATGAAATTTCACATTTTTCCTGTAATGACACAAATTATTACATCAATACGAATCATTAATTTTCGATGTTCGTGTATATATTTATCGCACACGCAATTTGAATTTCTTATTGTTTACGCCTTCGGCTATTTCGCACCGAGCTCGGAAATCGTGAAAATTCGATGCGCGATACCTACTCATTTTTGATGCTTTTTCTAAACTTTTTCCCTAAACGCCAATCGAAACACGCCCAGAACGAAAACGAGAATCGCATGAAAATTATTTTTCCGGCGAGGAAAAAAAAGAAACAGGTGAAACGACCTCATTGTACGAAAATAATTTCATTTGAAGCCGAAACGCTTGACGACAAAAACGGTAGCGAACCGAATCCACATTATGCGATAGCGCCGCTTCGGACGCGTCAATTTTCAAAAGTACAAACACACAATCGCCTTTTTTTTATTATTAGATATACATTTTTACGACAGCCGCTTCGATAACGCACCTATCGAAGATTCGATTTCGAATCAATATTTACCAGATTTCGCTATCGCCTCAGCCGCGATCCAAAATGGTTCCTCCCGAACAGGTTTTTCACTATCGCAAACGTCAAACGGTACTACACAACAACAGCCGAAGCTGCGAAGTCGTCGCCGCTTTACAAAAGCAAAACGCTCGTTGCGAAACGAACAATCGTGAAACGCCTTCGAAAGTAAAGCGACAAGTCGCGAGAAATTGGCGATTTTTGCTGCGTTTTCCACGCGCGTGCAGAAAATCGCAATCGAAACGGGCGCTCGTTTATCGCGATCGATTAAAGGGTTCGTTGAAATCTTGTTGTACGTGTAAAGAGTTGATGTCGCCGTGTGATTGCGATGCTGATTGATATAGTCGAGAGTCTATTAATAATATGAAAGTAATCTAAAATAATAGTAAATTAGTCTTTTAACAATTTCACCTTTGATTTTTTTTTCGATGTCGTGTTGTCTTGCAATAGTCTGCACGTGAACGTTGAATTTGCATGGGAACAGCTTTAAAAACCGTAAACGAGTCGACCTCGCAAATCCGTAGCGTTATCGCCAGTTTTGTCAATAGCGAATTGTCGCAATCGAACACTCGCTTATGAATATAATTCGTAATAATGATTTTTACATACATTTGAAATCGGTCAAAAATCGTTTCGCGGGCGAAAAAACCTTCCGTCGATTCGATAGGTTCGGTGATTGATTGTTTTTAAGGTCGATCGGAGTTACTACAAATAATTGAATATTAATGTCCCGACTTGTTTATTGATAGAACAAACGCGGACCCGCTAGTTATTTCTAGTCGACCTTGTTTGAATATCAAGTGATATTTATACTACGTTCGTTTTTCGTGTATGCCCAACTCTCTATCCCAACATGATCACAATGCGTGTTTACAAGACGGTATACTCATTTTTGCTTGCTTAGACTGTTAAGCAAATTCGCGTCTAATTCAGGTGGAAATTAGGTTGACTCTTGTTACATCTACTCTGTTCTGTTGATAGTTTTGCTGTGAAAATGTCGCGATCGCCAAATCGCTTGTTGGCTGTGGATGATCTTGTACGCATTCCGTTTGTTGGACTTTTAGGTCTCGATTCAATTCAAAATTGAACATCTGTGTGACAATGAGATCATAATTCAATTCATTTTTTTTAACGATATAACTTTTTCCTTATATGTGCTCGCTTTTAATATAACTGATTGACAGATCGATCTAAAGTATAATCAAATGAAAAACGTTCTATCTGGATCACGATCGCGACTTCATAATGATCCAAATTGAACAGCAATTTCAACCTGAGCTTATTAGTTTCACTTTCACTGTCAGTCGATGAGAAAAAAATCTCACATGCAAAACGTCATATCCTCAAGGTGAAGACGAAATTCACTCCAGTGGCACAACTAGTCGACACCTCAGCGACAAAACAAATTCAATAAAGTTTCAGCAACAGAAAGCGTGGAATCGCTTTCGACCTCATTCTTGACAGCCGAAGGTCGACTATCAAACATCATGTGCAACACACGAAAAAATGCACTAGACACGATGCGTGCAACACACGAAATAACGCACTCGACATGATGCGTTGCGAAAGGTACGGAGCCAGATGCGGATCCGGTGAAAGCCTCCTAGGCGAATTACGCGAAACTTGTCACAGCCACCATAACCGTAGTCATTATCATCATCATCATCATCATCATCCTTGACCTTGATGTTCTGATAACGATCTTCTTCCACCGGAACGAATCGCTCGTCTTCTTTCTCGCGCACATCCGCGTTCGTGATAGTTCGTCCGATTGATCATCACGGTCTTCGATTAGTCGAAAAGTCTGATTGTTTGAATTTTGCATTTCAGTATTTGAAGTGTAAATGATTTTTTTGTGATGACATCTTTCGATTATGTAATATTATCAAACGAATTAACATATAATACATATAATTTTATGTTTCCTGAAGAGAATAAAAACGTTTATCAATGACGTTGGTATATTTTTTCCACTAATTGTAAGCTCAAATTATTCATATTAAATTTTTAATTCGACAATTTATTTGTGAATGTACATATTAATCGTTCGATAAAGATCATCGTGCGAAATTCAAAAATCACATCTACTTAACGATAAATGCATCTTACATCACTTTCTAGAAATGATATTAATTTACACAATGCGAATTTCTAAACATACTTACACATTCATAAATCTAACGAGAGAGACGAGAAACGGTGAAAGTAACGAGTGTCGCTTTGCATTTATTGTCCGCGACGAACTACCGGACGAATTTTGCACTTGTTCATCCCGCACGCACATCCATTTACGAACTGTCGAAAATCCGCGAGAGTTACGAAATATAGAAATGAACGCATTTGAGTTAATAACACGTTGCGTTGACAGGTAACCTCACACCTTTCGCATTCGTGTGCATCGCTGCAGCAAAATCACAAACCTCAATTGTGTCACAGCCTTCTATGTATCTTGCAATATCGCATCGATTTTGCACCTCCTTCGTAGCCTTTTCGGGTTAGGCGTCGGCGTATAGCACTTCTTGTTTCGATTTCTGCCGTCGCCGCTGCATCTAGACTCGCGAAATGTCAACCGCATTATGTCGCATTCGCTTGTGTAATCTCACAGACGTAATCTCGTATTTATTAATCATTTTTTTTGCATGTTTGGTCTCTAAACTAGTCGAGTGTCTGGTTGGCCGCATTCTGACTTTTTTCGAGCCATCGACGAAATGACATTTTTCGATCGTTCCAACGCTAATTAGCATCGTCTCGTGCATATAATTGCATCAAACATTCGCCGATTAATATTCTCTATTTGAGCGTACAAATGTCATCGATGCGCTAATATTTGTACAGTAAAATTCGAACGAAAATCAAAACAGATAATTGAATAAAAATCGTACAATTCTCAACGTCGCACTCCGAAGATGAAGACTTGGTTCTTCGGAACGCCGTATGCTGTTCGCATTCTTCTGGCCAGTCGGCGCACGCCTCTACGAAATAACGGTACAAACCAATTTGAAGATGTCATGATACAGTGATTAAATTTAAACGAACGGCTCTGCCTCTTTTCGGACCCAGCATCACAACTCCTGCCTCCTTCCTTCGTCGATCGTCTCGTCGCCGTTTTCGAAGATCTCCCGTTGTTTCGTGTGCCGTAAATCGATCGGATCGTATCGATCTTCTTCTCGTTGTTCTCCGCCGATGATCTCACTTGCGCTCGCACGAAATTCGGTCGACAATTAGGCGAATGTGTGTCAACTCGCCGCTGTTCTACAATTCCTTTTCGATTTTCGTGCTCGTAATCCGTCGTGTGTGTTAATTTTTCATTATTCGGCTGTGATGGATCGTTTCGGTTCGGCTTCGGAGTTCCTATGTCGTTTTTTAATCCGATCTTCGAATTTTGTCGGTCGGTTTGAAACGGTCTCGAATCCTAACCTACTTTGAATCTCGCGTTCTATATAAACGCTGAAAAAGTATTTGAAATACTTTCGAAAATAATAATGATTCGTTGCGTTTTCCGTTAATCTCGTATCTAACAATGGACACGCTCAAGCTGCAGCACATATTAACAATTTAAATGTGGCACAGAAACCGATCTCTCAACAGGCACACGATCGAATCCGAATTCATCTAATTTTTCCACCGTTCAAACAAACAAGCTTATCGAGTCGAACTGGCGTTCGACTTCGATCCTTCTTCCACCGACCATCTTCACATTCATCAGACGTCCGTTCCATCATGATCCGAAGGCGAGATGAGATGGCTTTGCGTGAGCTCGAATGCCGATCGACGAAAAAGAAATTATATCTAGCCGAGCTGATGCGATTGGTGCCTCCTCCCCAGCAGCAGCCGCGGCACCTTGTCCCTCCTCACTCCTCATTGGTCGTCCGATCGAGGTCATCGGGTCGACATTCGTTCGATCCGACCGTCGCAGCCAGTTCTAATTGCATAATTTTTCTTTTTAGAATCTTCACCGAATTGGGAAGCTTTTCCCTCCGGCTTATAGATCCTTATCGGATCGGATCGGATCTATGCGTTATCTATAGCGTTTTTCGAGCTGTGGGATTTCCCTGAGTCGATTTCGATGCGTTGTCGAGATTATCGCTTCGAGACGGACATTTGATGGATTTCTTATTTATTCCGTTCGCGGAGTTTTCCACTTTCGAAACGTACCGTCGACTAGCGCTCGATTGATGAACGGAATTATCTCTGTGTTTTATGCGTGTTTGCGTTTGTGACGCTGTATTATCGCTTTTACGGTTTGTTTGGATGTCGATTCTATTGTCGACTCGTCGATGGCTCGCGTTTTCCGACTCGACGTTATTTCAGTTCGAAATCATGTCACATAATCGATGCAATTATATTGCACCTTGAAATTCATCGCTAATATCTTGTGACGCGTCCATTCGAACGTAAACGTTGAGTAAAAATTTCTTAGATCTATCAAAAACTGCACGATCGTACGAAATCTTGTTTCGTTTGTGACAATCGAGCTATTACTAGGATTTGCGTATTTCTAAGGAATCGTCTTTCTTTTTGTTTTGAAACTTTTCATCGTATGGGAATGCGCAATCTAGATAAAAAATAAGGAAACATTAAAAATAATTACGTACACGCGTCAATCGCGATTGTTTTGCATGCGAGATTACGTCGCTTCTATAAATTTAATTAGATTATTTTATTTTTCTCTTGTCATTACATGTATGAATACATATTTACAAATTTCATTACGAGCAATAAATTCGCATCTCATAAGCGTTGACGCAAATAAAAGAGTTTTTCAGCATTCCCGGTTTGCACAGATGAAAGATGTCTGAAAAAGCGTGTGCATATTCATGCTTAAACGTACCGAATGAAATTGAAACAAAAATAAAATACAGTGTACTCTCGATCATTTAGATGGAATTTAGTTGATGGAAAATATTTAATTTGTTTATTTTTCTACTAGATTCATGGAAAAGGCAAGTTTTTTTATTTGTTGTTGGTTTTTAAGGTACGTAAACTTTTATTGCCTCTGAGAAAATATAAATTTTATATTCTGTAATAAAATAACTGAATGATTCGTAAAAACAGTCTAGAAATGCAGATTTATGAAACGAATACAGGTGTTTTACTTCATATTCGTACTTTTCAATACAGACGCATAAATATGATTGATAGAGGAAAAAAAGAATCTCAAAAGTAAACACTTCAAACAATTTTCAAAAATGTGTTAATTTTACTTTAAAAAAATACAAATCTATAACATTACATAAATTCATAATTGAAACCCTACAAAATCGGCTAATAAACAACTTAAACCTGAAACAACAAACAAACAAACAGTCGAAGAATCCTGAAAAAAAAAAGCGGCGCGTGCCGTACTACGTCACGACCATCCTATCCCTCGAATCGGGATTTCGCGTGCGCGCACACGCGACCGAACGCGGTTGTACGTACGCGCTGTGACGTCACGCGTGACGCGCGCGCCTCGACATGGGCGCAAGTGGGTCGCGGGGCGGGGCAAGGCTGTCTGCGCCCCTCGCCCCTCGCGGGGAGCCTGTGCCCTTTTGTTTACGTCTCCGAATCCCATGTGTGTTTTGATGATTTGGGGTTTTTTGCACGTTTGTTGTGATGAGATAGTGAGCTGTGGGAGATGGTCGCGTTTGAAGGTTTCTTGCGGTTCCGTATGGAGTTTGATTGACTTATATCTTCGGTGTTTTGAAGCTTTGTATTGAGGGTGAAATTTTTGGAAAATATATTTTGAAGTGTTTTGGTTTCGGAAACAATATGGCCTTGTCAAATTACAATCGGCTACTCTGAATTTGAAGTGATAGTTTAGTGATTCATGGATGTTTAAAAGCATGTGAGGGTTTTTTTTTTGTTATTTTCTTAACTTTATGGCATTTTTTATATGTTTTCCTTAAGTGGCATGTCTGAGGGCTTTAATTTTTTTTTTCATAACATTTTTTTACACTTGCAGAAATTTTATTGGGAAAGCTATTATACTATAAAGTATTAACATTGAAAAATTGTCAAGTGATTGTAAACCAAAATGAAATCCAATTTTTAGTAATTCATAGAACATTTGCATACCGGTCAAGTACATACATAGCTTTGATAACAATACATACTGGACGTGTAGATTTCACCATATTATGATCTAATATCAATGTTGTACACATGTTATGTACTTATTATATGCGTACGAGTGTCGTATTATCTCACCGTTTCTATGAATTCGTCAAATTTATCTGTAACATTTGAATACAGGCGCCAGTCGCCGATAGAACTATATTGCGCCCTAATCTTGTTATGTAGGCTTCACGTCAACATTGACGTTTCGATGCTTGTATGGTTTTGTCAGTAACTTTTATAACTATTATTATTTTAATTTCCGGATTTTATTTTCTTTTCATTTAAACTTTCGTATATATGGGCATAACACAGCCGAATAACTGGAGTTTTCCTCGATATCGCGCTACAATAGTCTCTTGTACGTATTCGACGTCTATGAACGGTCGTCACGAATGCAAATGACATAATTCACCTTTCATTTTCGCATTTCGACAGATGAAAGTCGGACTTAGCATTTTCGCCGTGTCGCATTGTTCTATCGCTGTGCGATGTAAAAATTTTCTCATTGCTTCGCATTTTCCGATTCGACCCCGCTTCGACGCAAATCAAATGACATTATTATTTAAAAAGTCGGTCAATGGCATAAAGTGAAAGGTTTCTTTAATGTTCGAAATGCTAAAAGTTTGTTTGATTTTTGTCATCGCGATGCAGTTTTCGATTCGAGCTCTTCTCCGCTGTGAAGAGCGATTCTTTGACAAACTGTCGAATTCGGTTTTCACGTTCGCTTTCTTTTAATGCGAGTCTTTCGCTTGCGAACGGACGAAAATGTTTTCGTTATTGATTCACTTTTTTTCCGTACAATTCTAAGAATCCTAGCAATTTCATAATTATGAAAAATTGTTCAGTCGGCTTTCGTTGCGTTTTCGTGTCAAAAGCGTCTTCGAGTGCTTCATACGCATGTGTGTACAATTTTCCTCGGATTCTTCCAATCAATGTGCGACTTTCACATTCTCTTGAATAAATTTGCAACTACAAATAAATGCACCATATATATTTATGTCATGAATCGATATCTAAGTCGCGATTCGAACGAAAAAACGTCAAAGGAAAGTATCGCGCTAATTGGCTAACAATAGATATGCTGAAACAAAAAAACCGCACACGAAACACTCACATAATGCATTCATAATATTCACAAAACCGAAGATTGAACGTTCCCGATCGAATATATTCGAAATAATTTCACTGGCTATCGACATTCTAATGACGAAATTTTCATCAACGTCCATTCTAAACATACTAGACGTGAACAGTCCGAACAATTCCCATACAAAAATACACGAATCCTTAACATCCCTTGAATCGATGATTTCACCATTCACCCTACAACCTGCATATGTCCCAGTCTACAAAAGCCTCGATGAACTGGACCTATCAACAGACGAATACATAAACCTTACAATCGAAGCCATAAAAGTCGAAACAATTTCACTATCATGAGCCAGCACGAGAGCGACGTCACAGTCGACTCTTCGATCCACCAGAGCCGACCAGAGCGGAGATGGACGAATCGAAGCAGCCTCGTCGACAATCGGTGGGCAGTGGAGCGCGGTCAGTCGGCGGCAGACGTGAAATCTATTTCATTATGAAACGTCACGGTTGCGTCACGGAGAAAGGTGCGCCCGCAGTAGCCGATTTATAACACACACAACCGACCACCGACCACCAGCTCGATCGCAGGCCAGCTCTCCGTGTGGAAGTACGTCTGGTGGCCTCGTCGTTCCCGTGCCCGTGCTCCGGAAGACTATGAGGAGTTGTCGCTTTCGGGCAGCGGCAGATGCTCACACTCGGTCCATTGGCAATGTCCAGATGAGCGATGATAGGAATTTGACTAGAATTTGATGAAAATTGCGTGAAATGTCACTTATCATTTCATTTGGGTTGAAAAAGTGAAAAGTTTGACCCTCAGTCAAACACATTAATTGTTGAGATGTTGTTCGATGGGTGTTACTGAATCGTTTTCCGGCAATGGTGGGGGTTTACGCTAGTCGATCGACCGATGCTACTAGTCGATAAAAGTGTCGAAGAAGTGATATATTGGTACTGAGAGTCTGTACAGAAATCTCACTACGTGTGCGATTTTGACGAAAGTCAAGTTGACATTTTCTTTTGGGTTGCGATCAACTAGTTCCATCACTTCCTTGACTCTTTTATTGTCTAGTTGCATCAGTTGATCAACTAGTGTGAACGCACCGTAAAGCGGATGAAACCGCCATTCTTATCTTCGCTAAGGTCCAGTGTTAACACTCGACTCTTTTCGATTCCTGCTGCATTGAGCGATGTTGCAGCAAATTCGCCATCGAAAGCAATGGGCTAGTATAAACGTCGTACTTATATCTTATACTCTTCGAAGTCTGGTTGTGAGCTTGTTCAATTTTCATGCTGAAAAATTGACGTTTGAAAGGTTCATCCAGTTCGGTTGAAGCGATTCGAGTGTTGTCAGAAATCCGTCCAGTTCGGTCGCTCTAAACTTTCATCTAATCGCACGACTGGCCGATATGAATTTTTGCAATTGAGTGTATGTATGTATGTACTTGCGGCTAGCCGTGACACAGATAAATTTTGGCGAAGATGTGACCTTTGGTGTTTAGTCTAATCGCGATATTCTTTCGCACTTATGTAATTATATACGTATGTATAATTAGGTTTTGTGAACAGCATTTAATGTTTTCTTTTTTTTTGTTTTCAGAAAATATCCATTCCTGGCACTAGCGCTACGGACCCACAAAATTCTACGTTTATCTTCAGCTTTGCCAGTAACGCTGATCATGAAGGCCCTCAGGGGTCGTTTCAGTGTTTACAGGCGGGTCCCAACAAATCCTTACGTGCCTTGGGTAGTATGCCTTCTCGAATGCGAGTGCAAGCCAATGATGATGTCTATGAAACTACTAAACATAGAATGGCCATACGTGTTGAAAATCAAAAGAGTAAATGGTAAATAAATATGATACATATGTTATATTTGTAGTAAAAATTGAATCAATTTTCGTAAATATTATTTTCTTATATTCCAGTACAAGAGTAATAAAACCTAATCAAACGGATATTGGTCGCAAAGTTAAAGTGAAACAACAGCGGCCGCCGCCTTCACACCATCCCATTATTCCTTCGTCCGCTCAACCTCCTTACAACAATGTAGCAGCGAATACACATTCTGCACATAATAATAATTATAATTATAATAATGGAACTAATGGATATGACAGTGGTGGCGGCGGCCCATATAATCACCAAATCAATGGAAATAATCATCAAAATGGAAGTAGACCTAATCATAATAATGTACCTACAAATAAATTTACCCAACAACCTACCAAACCGACCGGAGACGATGTACAAAAATGCCCAATCAGGTAATAAATTTTTTATTTATTTGTATTTTTCAAAAATCTTACTTTTATCTCAAATAACTTATAATATCCTTTTTCCAGAGACCGACTGATACAATTATTGGCTTTAAAGCCATTTAAAAAAATAGAAATATATAATAGGATTAATAGTGGTATATTTTGTTTATCCTATTCTTTTTATTTGTTTTATATGTCCACTTCATGTTTTCTATATTTCTTTGCAGAAGGAATAAAAGATAAAGAAAGGAATGTTATTCCAACTATTTTACAAAATATTTCATCTTTAAAGGATAATTGTTACCATCTTCATAGACATTTATGGAATGATGTTCAAGAAGATTGGAAATACTATACTGAAGAAGAAAAGCAAATACTCAAGCGGTAAATAATACTCGAATTTGCCACAAATGTTCAATTTGTTTCAAAAATTTATTAAATGATTTTTAAACCTTTTCAGACGTAAACCGCAAAATTTAACACCTCCTCTAAGTTCAGATTCTGGTCATTCTCCTTCTCCTCCCCCTGGAAAAAGATTAAATCCTTCTTTACCTTCTTCAAATTCGTTGTCGTCTGTGCAACCTCCTATTAAAAAACAGCGTATATCTCATTACAAAAAACCGCAAGAAATGTCTAGGTTTGTATTACATTTTATTCTGAATAAATTAGTATGCATGTATTACTGTTCAAGTGTTCATACCAGAATGTTTATAAACATGCGATAGATTTAAGTTTGTATGTAACTGTCAGATTCTATATGACAAATAAAAATTTTCAATTTCATTTGACATTTTTGGTGGATTAATTCTATCGTTTATAACGTCATTTACAACATTTCTCAAAATATTTCATTCACTTGTTGTTGAAGCCAATCTTTTCATTGCTTTAGTTAACTAACCGTAGAGTTACAGTCAGTCTTACACATGAGTGTACATACAACTAATTCCCGTTCTTAATTTAATTTCGGAAAAAAGAACTAGTACCCCTTGGCCTTATCAGTCGTCAATTAGATTTTTGACGTTTGGTTGACTAAAAATGCCACTTGTGTATGCTATCGTTCTGATGTATTTGCAATAGAAAATTAATTTATTTGCTTTAATTATCATTAGTGCTTATGAGAGAATTTTTCATGTACTCATTTTTTAATCACTGTTTCATTCGTGAACATTTCAACCGGCCAAAATGACGAGTTTATAAACACACCGAGTGGACACTTAGATAGTGACATATATATTATCCTTGAATTATGTATATTTATTATAAAATTCCTTTTTTCATCAACTTACATTTATGTGATGTTCAGAGAATCTGGTGATGGTTCACCAGCAGCTTTAAGTAATGGCTACCATTCTTCCACGAGTACAAGTGGTGCTAGTAGCGGAGAAAGAAAAAATTATAGTGACGAAGAGACACCTATTCAAACAAATTTAATGCCTAGTAAGTTACTCAAATTTTGTATTTTATTATGTTTTCATAGCTTTTCAAAATAATGTTTGTTTTCAGATAAGAGAGATAGTTATTCTATAAATTTCATCACTACTAAAATTGATAATCCTACGAAGCAGAATGGTTATCAAACTAGCCCTTCTGCTGAACATATTTCATCAGGTATATAATCAAAATATATTTTCTAATTTTACATATGAATATACAATATGTAATATATATTTTTTTTGTCTCTCTTTTTTCAGGAAAAGGAATGTGTTCACCTATGTTAATAGATAAACGTTCTCCAATACCAATGAATGGATTGCAACCACCTCAAAGGAGGGATAAAAAATCTCCAGATAGCACTACACAACCCACTCATAGCCCCGCTCTTCCGCCTGCTACACCTCCAGATACAACCGATTTACTTGATTTTGAAACGTAAATATCATTAATTATAATACAAAGTATTATTTGGTAATATTTTTATTATTACACTTGTTTAACGTCTTCAATTAGGCAATTTACTGAAATAACATCTCAAGAGCAAAGACGTCAATACAAAACTGAATTTGCATCTCAATATGAAGAATACCGTATCATACATACGAGAATCATAGATGTAGTAAAACGTTTTACGCATTTAGAAGAGCGTCTGAAGAATGAAAGACCTGGCCATCCTAGACATAGAGTAATACTTTGTTTTATTCTGAAACATTTTCAGCGTAAATGTTATATAACATATCTTTTTGTTGTTGTTTTAGGAAATCAAAAGAAAAATAGTGGAAGAATATCACAATATGCAAAGAGATGGTCAGCACCAGCGAGATGTAGAGAAATTCAATTACTTGCATCAAAAGTTAGCTCACATAAAGCATTTGGTTGGAAAATATGACCATAATCAAACTACGGCCTACTGACACTTGCCCCCGGGGCTGCTCTCTCCGCTGCCACTCTTCACGGTGTCTCTGCACACTTAAACTCACCATGGAGACCAAGCCACACTATGCATACATCGTACTCAAATATCTAGTTACGGAAAGCCTTTTATAAATAAGTTTGTCAACTTGCCAAATGATAAGTTTGCTCCTTTATACGAACAATATTTTCACTTTTCGCATTTTTATCAAAGAAGACATTGTCATTATTAAAAGTGAATTGTTTTCAGTTTCAACGTTTTCTTTTATACTTTTTGTTTTGTTTGCTGATAAAATTATCCATAAGACTGCTTAGAAAGGTATTGTAATTTTTTTGTGATCTATGTTATTGTTTTTTTATTGTTCATAATTTTTCAGCATACTACTATTATGATATTTATAAATATTCATTTATATAAATGTAGTTATATGCCATATATTTTATTAAGAGAATAATTCAATATTTTCATTTATAGGATCATATGTATTTTCAAAATGTGAAATGTGTTTAAACAAATTAGTATTATCTTTTAAATTCACTATTCTAATATTGTCAAAACGGAGTAATATTCTAAAATTTTGTACATGGTTGTGATTTGAAAAATGATGCGGAGATGTTGAAATAAGAAAAAGATTCTTCGTTGTATGTATTGTTTGTTAGTAACTTTTTTCTTTATCTCAATTTCAAAAAATAATTGCATATCTTATTCTAACTACATTAATATGTGTAAATTTCTTCCTTTGTTTCTCGTTTAGAAGATTTGAACATAAAGTTTGGGATTAATAGTGTGTAATATGTATTGCAATTATCAAACTTCTTTTATTATTCATATAAATTATTAAGGAAATGGTTTTTTCTAACATCAATTGTTTTACTTGAGCTTTTAATATATTTATATAAATTGTTAAAATATTACACACAAATACATATATTTTATTATCATTTTTGTGACATTCATTTTTAACCTAATTCTTATTAATAAAAAAATAATTTTTGTGTAAAAAAAAAAATATTTACTTTCCGTGCACGTATATCGTTAAATTTCAATTTGCCTTCAATCATTATTCAGATTGTATAATTACCATAGTTATGGATAAATATTATCCAACTGATTGAATAAACATTCTTAGATATTTTAAGTAATTGCGAGAATATAAGATTGATGGCTGAAATATTTAATGACATTTCTCTTCATTATGGAGTTGTTCAATTCAACAATTAATATTTTCACCAAAATATAAAGTAAATATTGAATTTGCACTATTAATTCAATTCTCATGTGTTTAAAAAATATTAGATCAGTTTAGTTCATCATGCTTTTTGAGAAATATTTATGTTACAACTACATCAGCTCTCATTTCTATGTAAATGTTGTTGTGAATTTTCAAAATTGATTTTATTCCCAACAAAATTGCACATTTCAAATTTGTGATATTTTTTCACCATTAGCATAACTATATGTAGCATTGTTTTCAGTTCGAAATTATATATCTGATCATATTCTTTTTTCTTATTGACAAACTTGTTTTAAAACTCATCCAATTAATTATGTCAATTGTTACCACCTCCAAACCATCAGAGATTGTTTAAATTAACTTTACTGCCAATCAAATTGTTTAAAATTGAAATAACAATTATGATCAATATTTTATTGGTCAGATTATTCATAATTCCAAAGTAATTTTCATATTTTGAATATTAAAGTCAATTGATTCTTTTTTAATCATAGGATATTCACAACGTCCATTAAAATCTTTTAAAATAGGAAAAATCAACATCTTTTACTTTTGAGATTGAGTCGTTATTTCAAATTTTATTTATCCACAAAAACAAATACATATGTATTACTAACAGTAAATTTTCATATATATTTCACTGAATATATTTATACTATAACGCATATCAAATTTTATCTTAAACTTTGCTGTCAGGATGATTTACTTAAATAAAAAAAAATACTTAAGTTTGAAGATTATTATTATACAAATAATGTCCTTTAAATACTTTGATTATCAATCATTAAAATTGAAATTATCCGCAGCGCAATGTGTATATTATTCATGTTTAAATAAGGTTGTTTCTTGATATGAAATTTTAAAGCTATTATTAGTTTTAATAATAGATAATTGGTCCTTTTTATGAATTCTTTTCTTATCAACTTTTATTGATATTACTATTAATGTTCATATTTTCCGTGACTAATTATTAGTCACAGTCCTCAAAACTACCATCCAGATTTATCAATTTGATTTATTTGTGCAAATAACATCCAAAATGTTTATTTAAACTTAATATCTATTCTTTCTCTTTATATTGCTTTGTTATTGAATTCTATATATTACCGTTATCGAACACTGAAAACTATCTGTTTGAAATTAGTATATTTCTCTTGCTGTCCATTTGAAATTGTCCATGTAAGTAGTTAAAAATATGTATTTGTCCATTACTACAGTCAAATTTTTAACATTATTTAATCGTCCATAAAATTTGCAAAATTTTGGCGTCCAAATGTTTTGCCTTTTTATCATTTTATCCCATATTCTTTGTAAAGCGCATAAAACCATAATTAGTAACTATTATAATATCCGTCAAAGGTTAAGCGTCCATTTTCTTAAATTGAAAATGCAAAATATAAAATAATTTCTAAGTGTATCGGAAATATAATTTCCACCCTTATTTCGATGGCAATTCATGAAGAATACTAAATTACTTTTTCTTCTGTACATTTCTATCTAATGAATCAAAATATGTTTATTCGTTTTTTATAATTTTATTGCAGCTTTTACCGCTGATTTGTTGAGCGTTTTTCTTGTCACAACTCTGATCTATGTATCGAAAGTATTGCTCATTTGTTAACATTCCAACTAGAATTTGTACTTTAAACGCAACGTTGTGACAATTTTATTTTTGAAACAAATCAAATGGGCCTCGCCCTTTCATTCTCGATTGTATATATTTATATATTGACAAATTACTTAACTGTCGGCTCATTACAAGCATTTTATATATTTATGGTAGTATTTTGTAAGTATTTTTTTAGACTTATAAAACGTTGCATCTACATCAGATTCATTTATATAACATATATAATATTATATCTTTTTATAGTATGCAAAATTAAAATAGTTAAATTGTAAGAATAGCAGGAGCATTCTTAATTTTGACGAAAGAATGGGGATTATATGCAAAGGTTATATTTTGAGACAAAAGTATGCGTGTCGGCGAGTTTACAAAAGTAGCTGTGCATGCAGGAGTGCGCAGAATGGCCGTCTCCAGACTGCCACTGACTTAAGCTACGAATTTTGACTTAGGCTTTGTAATAAATATTTTTAATTTTTAAGTTAATTATAAGAATGAGTATAGTCAATGGCTAGGATTAACGAATTGTGTAAAGTTTCGCGAAATTTCAAAGTGACCCTAGCGAAATTACAGGGCATCATTCAAAATGGTGTGCCCCGTTTTAAAATATATATATCTATATTTCAATTTTGTTTAATTTAAATTATACATACAAAAAAAATAAAAAAAACGAAACTGAAAAGTCGATAAAAAAGATTGGAGTATCTTATTAGATTTAGTAGTCATGGGAATGCTTTTTTTAATTATACCAGTGTCCTCTGAAGCATTTTAATTTTTTAAAGACTTTAAAGAAAAAATAAGGGGCTTCCTCGTGAGAAATGTATGCGTTGATATTTTGCCAACATGGCGATCTAAATATATTTTTTTTTTGCATTTTCTGTTTTATCGAATGATATGAAACAAACTTTTGCATTGTAACTGTAATTGAATGCGATTAGAAGAACTCTTGTCGAGCTTTTGTGAAGTGAAATGCAAAATATATATATTTTTGAATGTATATTCTTCATAGTGTATGCTGTGCATTCATTCTTATGCCATTTTAATATTGTTCAGACAATCAAATATTTGTTCTCAATCTGTTGAATTCTCAAATTCAGTTTGTATCTACAGCTGTTGATATATTTGTCACTTTTTCTTTTGTCATCTTAAATGGTGAGAGCGATTGTTAATTGCATATTAAAAACACTGTTCTACGTATCTGATTGTGAATGAATAAGGTTTTGTAAATAATGTTGGTAAAATAATCATATAATCATGTGCAATATATGTTGCCTTTTATTTCCAAATCCTTTTTATATATAGTCAACTAAAGTTAATCTCAAAATTTGTATTTTTGTTAAAAAAAAATACCTTAAGAATTGGTCCATATGAAATCAGAAATTTTATATGCTGAATGCTTGTCATAATTTTTTTGTAATTTCACTCAAAATTAGCATCTTATAAATAACTTATTTGAAATATAACAAGCAATAACAATTTACATACATTGTTTTGATTTAATCATAAAATAACTGTGTTGCCATTTATTTTTATTTAAACAGTTAGAAAAATATTTTGATAATTTATTAGTTTTGTATATAAATTACAAATTTCAATTATTTCATATTTATGACAAAAAAATGCCACATTAGTCATATTTTGATCGACTGTATCAATCTATATATAATTTTTAAGTTATGAAAATCTTTTTTCCTTCCATTGGATCTTTTTCGGTAAACTTTCTGTGTATTACAATATATTATGAATGAACAGAATACTATATTAGAATAATTCAAATACATATATAAATATTTTTTAGAGTGAGAGGAGCAAGTTTTATTGACACCACTATTTGAAATGAAAAATATATCACATTTGTATCGTGAAAATGATACTCAAGTATTATTGTAGTGAAAATTCATGTAAAAAAATGGCACAGTATTCAAAAGTTTTGCATAGATTTATACTTTAATTGAATGGAATTATAGAAACATTTTTGCTATTTTTGAATATAAATTCCAGTATTTTGTTGAAATTTGCAAAAAAATTCAATTGTATTGATTATGTTCTTCAAAATCTCATAATTTATTGTGTTCTAAATTGTTATCGTTTATGTTTTAAATGATCTTGCATCAATTTTTATTTATTGGCGATTTCAATTTTATACTTTATTGAAAATGTGCCTGAACATTGTTTTATTTTCTGTTCAATGTTGTTATTTATTTGTTTAATGTAAAATTGTGTAAAATAATATCAAACGAATTGGTCTCTAAATTTTCAAACAATCGATCAAATACAATCTGAAATGTCTTAAGTGCTATATAACACTTGCTACTTCGTTTCGTTGTGCCTATATAATTTTGGAAAAAATATTCAATTCAGCAAATGATTTCAAACAATACATATTTTAATCATTACTTCATGTACACATTATGGCAATCATCGTACTTACAAATTTTTCAGTAGTTGTATAATGAACGTTTATGTAAAAAAACTGCATGAATTGGTTAAAATATGTGATCATTTGCATTCATCCCTTTTTCACCATCAATAATACATATATTACTTTTTTTTTATATTTCCATTTGTATGCTCTTATAACACTTGGGATATTATTTGAAAATGTGCCTAAATTTCCAAAAAAAAGTTGTCAATAGTTAGTCAATGAGAGATCAAATAGGTTTTGCCATCTCACCTTTGATGAATTAGTAGAATGATGGTCGACTGGTTTTTATGAATATCATTGTAAATGAATCAGTAAAGTGTACTGAGGACACTATCTTGTAAAAATCCTAATTATTTTAATTTTAAGTGATATGTGAAATGAAAAAAAAACAAAACAAAAATAAAAATCTATACTTATGCATGCAGCAATGAAGTTTGTGTTTTTATTTGACTCATTCGAAGAGATAATCGATTTTATTTTCAGAGAAAATTGAATATAATTATTAATTTGTTTATAATTCCCAAATACTTACACATTATATTTTATTGTTGGACACAGTAAACTAACTTCATCAAAAAAGAAAAAACTAAAATTTTGACTTGACGGAAACACACGGTCTGAGAACTTCTCAGACCTCATAAAAAAAGAAAGAAGCGCCCCATCCATCCATCCATTCAATTTTTTGGGTACGAATGAGAAAGGCAAAGAGAGGGGATCGTAACCACACGTTAACGCTGTCGCATTCACACACAAAGAATTAAATGGTTGTTCATCTCTTTCTAACGGCGTCTCAGACAGATGTGTGCCGGTCATTTCTTTAGAAACGAGCCATATCCATTTTCATAAATGTGAGAGTTGGCAACACTGCTTCAGCGTGTGTCATCCTGTTCTAAACGTCAAAATTGTTATTCGTCTGTCATAAGTGTCAATTTGTAAATTGGAATAGACTATTTTTTATAATAACGATGTCCAGGTAACTATCACATTAGACGAGTAATCAGCCCGTTGAATTTCTATTCACGCCTAATTAGTATAGAGAAGCAGATTTCATTTACTAATAAGATATGAAATTTTAATGAAATACCTATAATAATTTGATAAATGAAATAATTTTGATTTCAATACGTTAAGGCTGGTTATAGCCCGAACTTTGAATCGTTAGTTAACTCATCTAGATTTTTACGTAGCATGTGTTTATGTTTTTTGCCTGTAGAATATGAACACTTACAGACGCCCCACTCCCTGTAGACTAGCGACTATAGTTGGGCCAACTATCTGATGGGTACTTTTTTTGTAGATTTGGAATCGATGTAGTTTGCGCACTTCCATACATCTCCATTCTGTTCAGTATGGAGTTGAATCGGATAGTTGGCCCGTATAAAATCGCTAGTTTGCAAGGGTTCTTATTGTTAGCAATGAAAATTCTATAGGGAAAAATCACCTCGTGCTACATTTAACTCAAGTTGAGTAACTGAGGATTGAAAGTTCAAACTTTAGTAACTAAAATAATTAATTGACACTTTATGGATCTTATGAGACTTTTTCAGGGGCCCGCGTATTTTCTGGAAAATTGTACGCTTTTCATTTTCTTTTAAATCATCGTTACTTTTTTAATTACAAGCGAATTTTAATGAAACTTTTCAAAATTCTAAAATAGAATATATTTTTAGTGTAATTAACAAAAATATACGTTATTTTTAAGAAATAACATACTTTTTATTTTTTAATATTAAATAATTGTGGTAAAAATAAATATAAAACAAGTTTATCATTGTTACAATAGTCAGATTCATTTAATTGATCAACAATATGATTAAAAAATCAACAAGGAAAAGCTAATAAAATATATAATATGAGTGCCTATGTAATGATACATTTCTGCATTGTAAAAATAACCATATCCAACAATCTGTATATGTTGATTTTATGTGATCATGGTCAATTTTTTTTTACAACTTTAGTATAAAAATAATGCCCGGTGCCACTGTCTGTGAAGATTGCATATTTAAAGGCGACATTACTATTGCTGGAGGTACTGTTATTCATCCTAGAACTACAATAATCGCAGAGGGAGGACCGATAGTCATATCAGAATATTGTATTATTGAAGAATATGCCGTTATTATACACAAGTATGATACAATAATAAATATGCCCTTAAGTAGTTTCTAACTGTAAGCTTTACTATTATTTATATATTTTTATAATTGATGAAAAGGACACGGCCTGATTGTACAGAGCAATCAGAAATCAAAAAACCTCTCATAATTGGAGCACACAATGTATTCGAAGTTGGATGTCATGTGGAATCGTATTCTGGACATATCGGTGAAAGCAATGTGTTTGAATGTAAATCATATGTTGGACCAAACGTTATAATAGAAAGTGGATGTGTTGTTGGTAAATACATATATTTTATTTCACAATTTGTATTAAAAATGCTTCTTTCTTCTAATCAATTTACTTGTTCTAATAGTTTGGTGTTTAACGTATTTTAAAATTTAAGGTGCTGGATGCAGAATGGAAGTCGGAACTATGAAAGACAACACTATTGTATATGGTAGTGAACATATTATGCGAGAAGCCATGGAAAAGCAACCATCGCAAATGTTACAATTGGACTTTTTAAGCAAAATTTTACCAAATTACCATCAATTGAGAAAACCAAATGTTCAGTTGAAAAAACACCCTTCTAAGCCCACACCAGACTCCTAATTTTTATATTTGATATTTTTATCCTTATTAATCTACTAACACAAAATAAGTTGAATGATTATCAGCAAAGTAGCATAGTAACACTTAAGTGCTTATAAAAAGCTGTCCAAACCTACAAGATTTTTCAAAAAATTACAGGCTGTAAGGTTCATGATAGTTCACTAACAAAAAGTTTTCTTTTTGTATAGCTTTTCCATTAACAATATAACTATATCTTAAAATAATATCGAAAATAAATGTATGTGAGGTGAAAATAAAACAAACATTGAAGTAAATATTTATCAGGATGACCTTTTTGTTTTATTTATCAATAAAAAAACTTATCGCTCTATTCCCTCATCATCTTTTCCTTTTGTCTAGCCAACTTCTTCTTTGACAGTTTCTTTTTAGCGGGTTCGTCTTCCTGTGCAGCTTTAGCAACTACTTCTTCTTTTTCTGATAAGCAGACTTCAATGTGGCATGGAGAAGACATATAAGGGTTGATGCGACCGTGAGCACGATACGTTCTTCTGCGCAAACAAGGTGCCCGGTTGACCTAAAAGTTAAAATAACACATGAAATGACAAATGACAAAATAAATAAAGAGATCATAATTACTTATGCGTAAATGTATGAAAGATTTAGGAAACAAGACATAAATTCGTGAAACAAAATAAAAAAATACTTTCAATATAGTATTTGCTCATAAGAAAACAATTATAATATCAAACAATTACAATTGTCAAGCATAATTGAGCATACTTATGACAAAATCAATGAATTTCACCTGAATGTGGTCAATGACCAAACGGTCCACATCCAAGCCTTTATAGTCAGCGTTCGATTCAGCGTTTCTCAAAAGCTGAAGAAGAAACTCAGCTGACTTCTTTGGCCATCTGCCTTGAGTAGTGCCGAATTGTTTAGCTTGAGCACAACGGCCTACACCTCCGTTGAATCGTCTGAAAGGAATACATTCCTTCTTTTCGATAACATTTTTCAAATAACGCACAGCACGGTGAAGGGGCATGCGCTTGATGGCCATAGCAGTCTCGCGTGTGTTCTAAAATCATAAAAGAGCCCAACATAAATATTCACGATGAAAATACAACATTGATGAATTATACAATAAGGAAACAACAAGATGAATTAGTTAAGATAGGTTACAGGAGACAATTTTTATATACATATTTATGAGATTAATCTTTTATTTTAGAAGAATAATTTTGAACTAAAAAAAACAATAGCAATAAGGGCAACCATTTATTTCATTGCTTTGTTTTCAGATCTAAGTCACTCCTGTTTTATTTTGTAATTTTTCTAGGCTCTTTAAACCTAATATTAAAAAAAACCTAATATTATTGTAGAACAAATGATTTAAAAGATGAGCAATAAATCTAATGATTTAGTAAAAAATCATGTCACAGTAAAATCTTGGGTTTAGATGATATAAAATTTAGGAAGGAGTATTATACGATTGCTAAGAATATTCCTTTTTATTTTTTGATTTTAATTGAATAAAAATTGCACAAGTACAATATGGCAAATAGATTGAAACTATACATAAATAGACCGAAAACTAAGTTGATTTAGAGATTTATTTACTTCCACTTTACGATTAGGCTTCAATTTATTTAAATCTGAGACTGTTTAGTCGACACATTAATAGAAGAGGGTGAGGACAGTTGGCTGTAAATTTTGCTTTTAGCCTCTAACTTCTGTTTGGAAAATTTTATTTGATGAAGTATCTAAAACATGGAATTTAATTGGATTTACGTGGCATAAGCATCATTTGTATTCTGGAGATTTAGTGTTGAGCTCGAAAAACAAAAAAAGACAAAAACGCATTTAAATTGCACTAGTGGGACAGTTAGATCACTTTTTAGGGAAATTAAAGCATTTTTGTCATTATTCTCAATCTTGCAAACTAAGTTTAAGCTCTTACGATTATTAAACACAATTTCTGACTATTTTTCAATTATTTTAAAAAATATTTTGCGTGAACTGGCAAACGACTTGCCTTCAACAGTTTGAGAACTACCGGTCGACCTTAGCGTGTTGAAAATTCCCTATCAAAATGCGCGCTTACCACCCGTCATGCGGCGGGAGCCTTAACGTTTAACATTTGACGTTTGACGTTTGACGTTTGACCACATTAAGCATATAGCCGTTCATGAAAACAATAAGAATGATTTTCGATTCGACAAGTCTTTCAGACAAAAAACACTACACTTGACAACATGAACGATTGTAGGCAGAGATGTGAATGTGTTTTGACAGATGGAGAGGTTAGATGTACATATGTACATATTTGAAATTGTCATCGAGAGTGACTTAACGAGGCGTATGTAGGATATGAGGGGAAACGGAAAGTGAAATAATGACGATGCGCACCTTGAAGTGAACCCTCAAATTGGAGCCGCGCGCTTTGCACGACTTGGCCACGTTGTCGGGCTCCCTGGAGTATCGGCCCATGGTCGAGGAGGCTTCCGAAACGGTAGAAGCCGAAACCTGCAATCGCAAAATTCTCTTTTACAACACTTTCTTTCGCCGAACACGAATTACGAAAAGCGATGGAATCGGATTCGACGAAACGAAAACCGGCGGCCTCACCTGACAGATCCGAAAGAAAGGGCCTAAATTCGAACGAATTACGGCTCGCTCTTCGAATTGAAATGTTTTCTTATGGTTTTGGCCGTAACGAGACGTTTAATTATGCAAAATAACCCGGGGAGACTTTTTCGATTCTAACTTCGTTTTAGAAAATTGGATTTTGAAAAAAATAGCGGTACAACATTCAAAATTCAATTGGATTTATTTTATATATGAGCACCATTCGAAACAATCTATTCATTTATTCAATCTATCAATCTATTCAAAACCATAGAATACATATCACAACATATTGTGCCGTGATATCCAGTTTAATAAGCTTTATTTAACCTCGATCAATATTATAAATTACAATTCCTATAAAATTAAGGAACCTAGGAACACAAAACTCCCTCTTTCGCTTTTTATTCCTGAAATTCATATTTCGGTGAAAATAATTTCAATCCACTAGAAATATGAATAAATATACTATCTAAGCCGAAAATTAAATAGTCTGCTGATAGATAATTTTCAAATCTGAAAGATCCTATAGTAGCGATTCACCATTGTACATATATCAGCCTACCCATTGATGATCAGTGATGATTCACTATTTTCGAAATCTATCTGACTATAAATATTAATACCTATATTTTTATAGTTTAAATTGTAGAAATCAAATCTTTACAATTTCAAAAATATAATTTTTAATATATGTACGTACAAAAAATTTAAGTGTATGTAAATACAATACAAAAGAAAAACTCAATTATCTCCGTAAATATAATTATAAACTAAATTTAAGAAATTATCGTAAGAAATTATCAATAATATTTTTGGTAAACCATTCTTCAGTAAATCGCAGATGATCACCAATCACTGAAAAAAATATTAATTTGCTTTCTTCATTCATTTGCTGAAGACCTAGGCGATCCTAAAAAATATCAACAATTAGAAGCATGAAAATTCAAATAGGTATATAATAATTATATTCATTCACCTGTAAATATAAATCACTTTCTATCAATGGCTGAATTTCTTTAGCCTGTCCTGGTTTATAAAATTCAAACCATTCTGAATCAATAGGCTGCACCATTGAATCGTTCAAAAATTTTACCATAACAAACTTTTCCAAACTATTCAAATTCTCATTATAAGATTGATTCACGGCATTCTCATTATTGATATCTGCCAAAAAAATACTATGCGCACGATATAAATCTTCATTGAGAGGGTCGTGCCAATATGTAGCTTGAACTAATAGATTTTGAACCCAACTGTAAATATATTGAAATAAAATAATTAGAATGAAAACAATTTTTTACTCTGAAATTTGATACTTTATACAATTTTTTTTTACTTCCTATTTCAAGTCACCCATTTGTACTTATAGAACTTTTCATTTTATTTTTGGAAGGTCACTAGCATACATGTACAATGAATCCTTACTTATATAATAAAAGTAAAACATGTATAAACATACATGCTTATTCTGTTATTATAATAGTTAGATTCGAATTCTAAAAATTGAATTTGAAAGTTTAACAACTCGTGTTCGGGACCCACGTTTTAATATATTGCCTATTGTTGAACATAACACTATTTCATGAGGAAAAAAGCAACAAATTTATTCACAGTGAAATTAGTTTCATTCATATAGACCTGCTTCAAATTTCACGGCCAGTTCCTGCAATATTTGAATTCCATTTATAAGATTTTCAGGTACCTACTTACGTATTAATGCTACCGCAACAAAAATTCTGCCATATCTGATAGATTTATTGCAACTTAAAAACCTAATTATTGTGACCTAACAACCAAATTATTGCAACCTAACCTAATCTAACCAAGCTGTGATGGCTTTAATAAGTAAGAAATGATTTTCATGACTGAAAGTTTTTATTAGAAGATTTCCCAGCTCAGGTGGATGTCTCTTGAAATTATCTGCTTTTGTCAAGGTGCTAAATATTAAACATAAAATGGAGAATCGATAAATTAAACTAACTTATGATAAGCTGCATGATTGAGTAGTCGTCTAATATAATCACAAATAAAATGTTTTAATCCTCCACAATTAGGAAGACCGTAAACTCCTTGATGCTGTCCACCTAAGGAGATGAGGTTTAGCATTGGAGGCAAAACATGACCACAACGCTGTAAAGTAGCTCGTCTGAAAATATTATGAAATAATTACCAACTATATGTATATTGATATAATCCAATTTTAACAGTATAATAGTAAGCAATGTGAATTTACAAAAATTGAGCCCCTTGAGAGAAACCAATTGCGTTGAATCCATTTTGAAGTTGAGGATCGTTTTGTATAGTTTTACATGCTATATCAACCTGCTGATTTGGAGATAGAAAAAAACCATTCTCTATATCCTCAGTGATAGATTTACCTATCATCAAAGATTTCACATAGACACCATTGATTTGGGATTCCAAAAATGTTTTGAAAGATCCAAGACTGAAAGGTAAGCAGCAAGCGTCTCCTGAAAGATTATTTAACAATTTAGGTGCTAATTTCTATAGACTCAAATAGGTAAGTATAATATAAGAATTTTTAGAACTTTTCATTTAATCACCGCCATTTTTATTTAAACAATATATAGGTATCTTTTCTCAAGATAGAACTTAGGTATGCTCAATTAGAATGAAGGTTTCGGTTTAGTTAGAACAGTAGGTAGAGTAAAATAGGAAAGTATCTACAAATTTGTTGATAAAATAGATAAAAGCAATACTATAGTTAGTACAAACCCATTCCATGCCATAATACAATAGGTGTAGCAGCGAAACACTTATTCCATCCAATTGTTAAAATAAACACAATTTTTAACGAAAAAACAGCCATAATGAGAATTCAGACAGAATTGTTTTCAAGTTGAAACAAAGAAAAGGAATAAAAAAACATCAAATCTAACAATAGCGATAAGTGTCAATGTAATGCTATCTTGCTATTGCTATTATGATAGATTTGCTATACTTTTGTTAGGAGAAAGGTACCTAAGAGAAGAAAAATGCTTTTCTGAAAAATAATATTTTTCTTTCTTTTTCTACATTTTCATGAAACTTTACAGTTCTACTAACAAATCTACCCAAGCACTAGGTGATTATTTCCAGAATTAATTTGAACGAAAAACAGTTATGAATTCGATTGCTTAGGCCACAGTTGTCAAATTGATTTCGACTCATTGTCGACGGAAGCGTTGCGTTGGTGCATTAACGTTTCTTGTTTTGATGTCGACGGTCGTCGAAAATTGAATCCAAAATGAATTTCAATTTCGGCAACAAAGCCGTACCGGCTTTCGGAGCTTCGAGTTCGGCCACAACTGCTCCTTCGGCTACGCCTGTTTCTACTGCCGGTAATTATAACTTTTATCAAAATCCTAACCTCTTTTCTACGCTTGTGCGCATTTCTAGATAAAGTTGCACAGATGCGAAATATGTATATTGTTTGGAATTTATTTAATTTGAATTGATATCAGAGTATAATTCATATAATTTATTAAAAGAAAAAAATAACACCATAATAATTCAATTCTATAGCCGGATTCACGTTCGGTGCTGTGACACCTAATAAGCCAGGGACTGGAATATTCGGAGCAGATGGTATTTTACACAGATCTTTTATTTATATTTATATATTTCTTATTCTTTTCTAATATTTATTTTGTTGCGTTTAGTGGCGAAACCTGGCGGCTTTTCATTTACACCACCGGTCGCTAATCCGACGACAAGTTCTATTTTTGGAGCTTCTCCAGCGGCACCTAGTTTTTCTTTTGGATCACCCCAAACGACACAGTCTCCGCTGTTCGGAGGTGGACTATCTTTACCGGCGACTACTCAGTCGACAGCGACAGCATTTGGTTTCACACCTCAAGCTCCTCAGACCACTGCATCTTTTCCAAGTTTCGGTAGCCCAACCGCCACTCCGGCTACGTCTGCTTTGAATTTTGGTGCTAAACCGGCGACCGGAGCTTGGCCTTCGTTCGGAACTTCTTCTACAACAACAAATATGAATTTTGGTCAAACAGCAACAACTGCAGCTCCGGTGACTGGGTTAAATACAAATTTTGCTTTTGGATCAGGAGGATCTCTCCAACAATCTGCAGGAACTGTTCCAAATGCCGGATTGAGTTTTGGTCAAGTTGCGACTACGTCCGCGGTAAGCACGACTACTACCGGTTTCAATTTTGGTCAGTCTGCTTCTGGATTAGTATCTAATTTGGCTACTCCCGTTTTCGGGTCACCCACTACTACAACAATAGCACCAAATGTCAACTTAGTTCCTCCGATTTCCACAACTCTAGGGTTCGGAAATACGGGAACGCCTAATATGTTCTCTTTTGGCAATACAACTAGTTCAAACACTAGTAGTACCTCGATCACTGCAAATACAACTACTGCACCTGCATTTGGACTTGGAATGCCTGCATCTACACCTTTGTTTGGCAAGGTAGTAACAACCACTAGTTCTGCCCCTTTGACTGGTTTCAATTTTGGGGCTACACAGCAACAACAACAACAGCAACAACAACAACAACAACAACAACAGCAGCAACAACAGCAACAACAACAACAACAACAACAACAACAACAACAACAGCAGCAGCAGCAGCAGCAGCAACAACAACAACAACAACCTACTGTACCAGCTCCACAAACTACAGGATTCTCATTTGGTGGATCAACTGGTACTCCACCTATGTTTAGTTCTACCGTGGTAATTAATATTTCATTTTAGATATTCAAGTCATTGATTGTTATCTCTATTTGTTTCAACGTTTTATTTTTTCATAGACATCAACACCTGTTTCATCTACAGTTCAAGCTTCTGTCATTAAAACAACACCAAGCGTTTCGTTTACAGCAATCACATCGCAGACTAAACCGGCAGAGTTTTCATTTGGAAACACCTCTGTTTCAACTGCAACTACAAGTGGCTCTGCAACACTGCTGACTTCAAACTTGGGTGGATTTCAATTTCCAGCTCAGACTACTCCGGTTGCTAGTGTTGGCACTCTATCTACGGTCGTCAGTACTCCATCTAGTAGTATTCAACCAAAAACATTAACGAGTGGTAATTGGTTCTAATGATATTTTATATTCCAAATACTGATTATCATCTTACTAATATGAAAAAAATTGATTGTGATTAGGTTTAACTGTTGGTATCGCACCCACCGCGACTGTTGTTCCTATTTCATCTACAAATGCTCTTTCTACATCTTTTGCGGCTACCACAACTACTACTAGTGGTTTTCAATTATTAAATACACCTTCAACCACTTCAACATCTTCAGCTACTTCACTAGCTACCACGACAGTGTATGTGTATTGATTTTTTTCTTCTTCAAAAATATACGTTTGATACTCATCAAATTTGTTTTGATAGCTCTAGTACTGCAAACATTCAACCGACTCCTGTAACGTCAATGAATTTCGGTCAACTTGAAGACGCCATCAACAAATGGAGTTTAGAACTCGAAGAGCAAGAAAAAGTTTTTATTAATCAAGCGACTCAAGTCAATGCTTGGGATAAATTATTAATTGCAAATGGAGAAAAGGTATATATCATTTCGATTTAATATTGCATTCGATTCAAAATAATAAAAATATTTTTAAATATTTTAGATAGTAGCACTCAATGAAGCACTGCAGAGTGTTCGCACAGAACAACAAAGTTTAGATCATGAATTAGATTTTGTCTTAGGACAACAAAGAGAATTAGAAGAACTTCTCATTCCATTAGAAAAGGAATTGAGCAATGTCATAATAACAGACCCCGAACGTGAACAAACGTAATTGTTTATTTGATATTTTATTTATTTGTATTATTTTTTACTGAAAGTATTCTATCAATCAATAGATATAGATTGGCAGACACAATAGATACACAACTCAAACAAATGTCAGAAGATCTTAAAGAGGTTATCGAACATTTGAATGAATCTAATAGAAGAGAAGATAATAATGATCCGGTAAATATATAAAGTAACATTTCAGTAACAAATTTTCGCTTATAGACTGATTTTTTTTTTTTTATAGATTGTACAAATTGGTCGCATTCTGAACGCACACATGTCATCTATGCAGTGGATTGATTCTTCTATCGCTCAGATTTCCAATAAATTAGATCAGTTGTCTAATATGCACAATATGCTTAAACACCACAATAAGAGATCTTTCAATCTAACGTACAAATGATCAGTTTGATATTGTTGAATATACTGTCTTTAATATTACCAGTGATGTATCTTAAAGGACAGTGGACAAAGTCGGTCCAAGAACCTCCAATGATGAGATAAGTTTTAAATGAAGGGCGTAATGTAGTTTTCAATCAAGCAGAAGTGCTTTAAAATCTGTCTAAAGATTTCGAGTAATAAGAATATCTAAAAGGTTGTTATTTATCACTTACAAAATACTTGATCAAATAAATATAAGTTAAAAAACTATCACTAATGAACTCAACATTTTTCATTATTTTCAATATGTATTATCAAAACTAATGTTTCTGGTCCTCCTTTCACCCTACCGTATTCTGCATCTCAATGCTATTGTAACCGCATCATACCGTGTCGATAGCTACTGTTCAGAATAATATGCACCAATTCCTATTTTTTTATGTTTTTTATTCCAGAAAACTCACAAGTAGTTAGGTTTCAGATTGATGGTGATTAATGAAAAAAAAAGAACTAACCTAAGTAATAAATGGAATAAGTGAACGAGTTATTTCTGAAGCTAAATCAAACATCCCTATTACTCAAAATCTCTAAGACAAATTTTGATGCACTTCTATTTCACTGAAGACTATCACACTCTTTCATTTAAAATGTCTCATCGACATTGACATCTCATCATAAATAGCTCTTAGATCAACTTCCATAAACATTTGCCCACTGTCATTTGGTCAATAAACACTGCATACGCTTATATCTCCATATTCTGCTAAAAAAAATGTAAAATCAATATCATGTTTGTTACTAATACGAAAAGAAAAACAAAATTGTTCAAATTATTTAAAACATGGTTTAGCAAAAATACACTTTTTTTCTTGGTTTAATTAGACGTTTGCTGATTAAAAAATGGAAATTTTGAATTTGTAACACTTTAAATTTTCTTTTATTTGTTTTTAACATCATTTGATAATAATAAAAAAAAAAACACGTATATTACTTTTTTGTATTATTTACACATATTTATAAATCAAACGCTGCCACAAAACATTCACAAGTGACTAGTCCTTCTTTTTCTAATATTAAATGTATTGATTTATTGTGAACTATTGAACACATACTTTTGGTGTAAGTTGTGAGATTAGCGTTTAAAAAATTACTAAATTTCTTGATATCAATTCTGCAACTAATTTCATCAGATTCATCACTTTCATTGTTTTGCCGATTAGCTTAAAAGAAAATGTTAATAATAAATTATATAATACATTCATCCCCCGTTTAATGTAATTACTTCACATGGTATTTTTCAACACGCATGTAATATTTTTTCAAAAAAATGCATAAAGGACAATGACCATTTTGGCCCATGAGCGGCCACTAATGATATTGGTATCAAATGAAAGATCTTTTAATTAGCAACAACTTTCACTATGGGCGTATCATCGTGGGGGATGTAGGAAAGGAGATATCAGCCTTTAAAGATAGCGGAATTTGTATAGCGGACGCGCGTAACTTCTCGGGCGTCATCTACCCATATGCGCTATTTTACGTTCATTATCAACATTTTAACTACTTTTTTTCATTTTTTACGCTGCTTTATTTTACGATTATCAATCATAAGGTTTTCCCCGTGCATTTTGTTCATTCTACGATGTTTTTCAGCAGTAAGACGTAATTTCACTAATGTAAATGTATGTATTTTTAACAAAAAATGTTTTTATTCCTTCGATATTTCATTTCAGCGCTTCAAATAAACTGAAATGTTTCATTGAATTCGATTTTAATAGATCATAAGATGATTTGAATATTAATGAGATAGATAAGATTAGTTATTGTCCCAATATTATTGTATTATCAATATGCAGAAATCATTACTTTGTTTATTATTAAAGACGTAATAACTAATGAATTAAATGTTTTCCTAAGCAACATATAATGTTTCTTTTAATTAAAACTGATACTCTGAAATGAAATATCTAAGAAAAAAACATTTTTGTTAAAAATACATACATTTACATTAGTGAAATTACGTCTTACTGCTGAAAAACATCGTAGAATGAACAAAGTGCACGGGGAAAACCTTATGATTGATAATCGTAAAATAAAGCAGCGTAAAAAATGAAAAAAAGTAGTTAAAATGTTGATAATGAACGTAAAATAGCGCATATGGGTAGATGACGCCCGAGAAGTTACGCGCGTCCGCTATACAAATTCCGCTATCTTTAAAGGCTGATATCTCCTTTCCTACATCCCCCACGATGATACGCCCATAGTGAAAGTTGTTGCTAATTAAAAGATCTTTCATTTGATACCAATATCATTAGTGGCCGCTCATGGGCCAGGCTCCATAGTAATTTGGTCATCATCCTTTAATCACTTGTATTATGATTCATCATGTCTATGCATTTTTTTCAATAAAATATCGCACACATTTTGAAAAAAACCATGTGAAGTGATTGCGTTAAATGGAGGATGACTGTATGAATAAAATTATATAAAAAAGAAATATACAAACACATACAGTTAAAATATTCTACATTTAGTTTTGGTGACCTAAAAGAAACAGTAGCTAAATCAGTTTTAATTTGAAGTATCATTTTACCAGTAGGATTTGCTTTGATAACAATATTCGTAGATAAACTCTTTACACAATCCACGAGAGATTTTAACTGTTTCAAAGCTGGTAGTTCGATGGTTATCTGAAAAAAAAAGTGGAAAATCGTTGAAACTTTCAATATTTCATATTATATTTCAACTAAACTTGATAAATACATCACAATTAGATATTTGAGGTTTATTGAAAAATTTCCAATCTTTTCTAGATATGATAGATACTGGAACATCATGTGTAATTTGTCGGCTGTGTAATGAATTTGTAGAAGGCTAAAAATATAAAACATAGAAAATTGTACATATGCACCTATACACATTATGATTTTATTATCAAAATCTGAAGAAAAACCGACAAATTCAATTTCTAAAGTTAAACATGGACATCCTTTTTTAGTCAGTTTTATTTTGATACTCCTAGCGTTTTGTTTCAAAGTTACGAGAGATTTTGAAAGATGAGCTGAATGGAATGAAATATAAGAATATTTACTAAATCATGAAACTGTATTTGATTTAAAATAGAAAAATTGAGTTACCGGTATTGAAACCGAGATAAATTTCATTTGCTGTATCGTTTACGCCTTCCATTAAATATTCTGAAAAAAATGAAGGTTGTTCTAATTCACACCACACAATAGGGGATGAAGGACCACAATATTCTTCGGCAATGATAAAATAAATAGTATTAGAACAAAGTTTCAGAACGCATTCCTTGGATAATTTGGCGAGAGTTGCAATTATATCTGTAAAATTTTCATAGCATGAAAAATAAATGTAAAACCTAGTAAAAGTAATAGGAATTGAAAATGTTACTTGTAAACTCTCTCATTGCAACTGTATCTATCATAACGCCGCGAAATTTCATATTTATATTTTGAAAACACAAAACACAACGAACATGTCAATACGAACCGCCAATTTTAAAGTGACATTAGCCGAAGTATAATGAATCAAGCGGCCATTACCTAGCAATATTAATTTTAAGTTTTAAAATAGTTTAGGGGTGTCGTAAGAAGCCATTATTTAATGTAAATTAATAATTCGCATAATGAAAAATGTTGCACAAAAAGCTCTTTTTTCGAAAAACGTTTTTGTTGCCTTAGGCCGATGGGGTGACTTGATCTCCCTTTTCGGGGAAATGCATTCTTAGATCCCTTAATTTTATCAGAATTGTAATTAATAAGATTGGTCGAGGTTAAATAAAGCTTATAAGGAACAAAACAACTGCTCTGAGACCCTAAAAGTAAGAGATGAACAACCATTCAATTCTATGTGTTTATATCAAATAAATCCAATTGAATTCTTGGAATTGAATTTTTTTCAAAATCCAATTTCCCAAAATGGACTTAAGAAAAAAAAAAAAACAAAAGGGGGATCAAGTTCTTACACTCCCCTACCTACCTATCTGGTCGACATTTTGTAAATATTAGGGCCAAATCTATCAAAATGGTAATTTTTTAGGTTATAATAATATTGATGTTTCGGGAGGAAGTTTCAGAATGGAATATTTAAAGGATTTTCAATGGTATGTATAGCATTTTTATATTTGAAAATTTATTTCATGATGACCATTGATATAGAGTTTCATTAATATCCTTTAATAATTATTTTTTTGCTATTAGGAAAGCATGTTTGTTTTTTTGATGTTTTTAATACTGTTTAAATATTATAAGGTATCAACGTGTACCAGATAGTGAAACATTCATCACAAATGAAGATGTTCTCGATAATTCGGTTTCTTTCAAAATTCTCAAAGCAAAATTTCAAAATCCATTGTTAGACACTTCGTCAGAAGAGAGTGAACCTCCAACAGAAAAAAAAATTGTCAATTCTAGATTCAATTCAAAAAAACAATCTAAGGTATTTTAAAAAGTATAAAATGTGTATAATATTTTGAATTGTTGTCAATATTGTGAAGTAATAACTGTACATTATTAATATTTATTTTAGAATCATGCACCACTAAGCGATTATATTCCAGGACTTTGTAAACTCCCTTTGTATCCTGAAATATCGAAACTGAGTCCAGATCAACAGAAAATTTGTATAAAAGTATTGCAATCTTTAAATAAATATTGTATAACAATGCCAAAGTTGACAGTAACTGATCAGGAACAGCATATTTTTAATGTGCACATTGAGTTTTCCTTGTTTTTTTTTTTATGATTATATTTACACAAATCAAATTTAATGTTTTTTTTTAGAATTTAATACCTTTAATAAATGAAGAACGACAACTTTTCTCCAACTTCGTCAAAAATATTTGGTCTACTGTAACTTGTGGAAGGCATTTAAAGTTGTTAGATAAACATGAAATTTTGATTGAAAATATATTGGAAAAGCATAAAAATGCTTATAAGAAATATCCGCAATTTTATCAGATAGCTAGTATGTTACCTCTTGTTTACAATAATAATATCCCAATAGAAATCACATTCATATGTGATTTACATGAGGTGATTGTTTTTATTTTTCTTCAATTTAATAGTAATTGAAAATCAAAGTAATTTTTACAATTTTTGTTGATTTGTTACAGAGTAATGAGCTACGATTAGTGAATTTACCTACTTTAAAAAATCGTTTCATTGTACCGATAGATTTAAGTTGCAAGGAAAACACTTTAGGACCAGGTGAATATTTATCACTGAGTTATAATATTAATAAATAATTTACGTGAAAGTATAATTCACAGTATTATTAATGGATAAGAAATATATTCATTCAATTAGTTTGTTTCTTACATTGGATTTTATATTATTTTAGTTAGTGAAGACAGTCAATGTGAAAGATTGGCTCTCGAACATAAAGCAAGTATAGTAATTTCATCTAATGGATTAAAAACACTCGCCAACAATCAGCCTCCTTTCTCTCAATTTTGGGATTTACCTATTTTCATAAAAGAGTATAAAATGAAAGGTATTTTTTTTTTCTATCGATATCATTAGGTTTATTTTGTATAACTTTTTGTATTTATGTTTTTAGATTCTCAAAATAAACCATATTTTCACAACATAGTGTATATTGATCGAGCAATACCTCATTGTAAACTAACTAATAAAGAAAAAAGTTTCAAATGTTTTAAATATTTGCTTAAAAAAGCATTCTTAAATTCTGAGAATATTTGTTACAAGTATGTATATCATTTCTTGTTTTAATTGTGTTTTTTGTCATTTGTATTGTTTTATTTAATTGCTTTTTTTTCTATATAAAGTAATTCAACACAAAAAAATATTGATATGGATTGTGAATTTGATAGCAATAAGACTTTTGATATATTAGATGAAAATCCTCCAGATGTAGATGATGATGAGTTTTCTGATAATTTATTTATTGATGAAACAGATAAGTCTGGTGAATTTTTGCTTGAATAATTGAAATCGTTAATTTATTATATGTATATGTTAAACTCAATGTTATTTAGTTTCAGATACAGCTTCAATTTGTGAAAATGAAATTTCTAAATCTGACAACCAAAATACTTCTTTGAATTCAAAACATTCTAATAATACCAGAAAACTCAAAATTGAAAGGACAGATGAAAAATCTTCATTTACTAGTACATATTGAAAAAACTGTGCATGTCATAGGTATATTTATATTGAACTCTCATTATAATAAGTATTTTATTTTCTAGAGCCTTTTACTACTTATAATTTATGGAAAATTGGACAGACAAAGGGAAAAAATTTGTTAAGTAAAGATTTGGAAGAAGATATAAAATTTATTGTTCGCTGTAAAATTGATGGTTACGAAGTAATGGTTTATATATATATATATATGTGCTTATGTTATTATCAATGAAAATTACATTCATACTCTTTTGTTAAGGTCGATTCTCAAGGTATTAAGCAAACTTTGAATATTGTGCCTAAAATAGAATATCAAAATGAATTTGGATCCGAAATGAACACTCCGACAGAAAATGCTCACCAGTGGTCTTTGTTACAATTTCGCCCTCAATCAAAAATTATCAAAGGTAGATATTTAAAATTAATTTCATAACATTTATGTAAAAACTAATTTTGCACTGATTTCAGCTCGAATCATCGCACACAAAGGAGAAGTCATCATGATTGAAAAAATTCCTTTAGTTTCTGTTGCAAACGAAACTACAAATCAAGGATCATGGAAACCTGAATTAGCCCTTGGATGTTACTTCAATATGTTTTCAAAATTAAGAAAATTGCAATCAGGAAATTACATACTTAGACATGATCCTAAAAGTCATGCATTTGCGATTTTATATAATGCAGTTCAGACCAAGTAAGAAATTTAAAATGACTATAAAATTTAAGGTATTACAAAGAAGGCACATAACATATATTTGTATATGTTCATATGTATATGATTTTGATTTCAGATGTGAAAATGGTCTAGATTTGCAAGAAAGTTACCAATGTTTAGAAAATTTTATAACTAACCAAACTGCCCCTTGGACTCCGATAGATCCATCTATAGTCACACCTAATTTGGTACATCATAAAGTTATGCCATGTATGTTCACACCTGGAAAATGTAAAATTCTACGGCAAAATACGAAACAACAAGAAAGTAAGTGTTTTATGATATATTTATTGTTTAGTGCTTACATTTTAAAATGAATATTATATTAAGTATATGTTTTCAGAAGTAAACAATCCTAATAATCAAAATAAATGTACAAAAAAAAAAATGAAAAAGAAAAAAATGAAGTAATAAATAATACTTTCGTGTTAATTTTTTTTCATATAATTTATGCAGCAACATCGAAAAACCTGTCTAGTAATGCAGCAATGTCAGTCGAATTGTGTTTAACATACTTTTCGGGATTTTTTGAAAATGACAACGATGCATAAGTATTATAAAAATGATTATATTTTGGTAATAAAGTTTCTTTATTATCTCTCTTCAAGGATTCTCTTAGTTCCAAATCTGGAATGGAATAACTTCTTTGAACTTTCACACATTCCTCCATTTCTTTGTTAAACCCCTGCAAAATTATACAATTAACATGGTTTAACTAAAATTTATTAAATCAAAAACATGTTATCTGCAATGATTATATATTGTTGAAAATAAAAACATGTATATATTTACAGCAAATTTTTCTTTAATTGATGCTCTATCTTTATCTTTAAGTTTTCCAGTAGAAATATCTTCATCACCCACCGTCAAATAAGATAATATCTTATTCCAACTGAAATAAATATATTTTTGATAACTCATGCAAATTCATAAAAATATATACATATAAATAAATAAATAAAACAAAAATATATTTTTTTACCTATTCAAATAACTAGCTTTATGATCTTGTATCATGTCTCTGTAATTTTGTTCACAATTAGGTTCAGAAAGTGACAAAATATCTATTAATTGTGTTCTTTGCAAACCCTAAAAAATAGTATTGATGAAACACACTTAATGAAAAAACTATGTAATGAGAATAATACCATCAATAGATAATGTTTATTATTCAATCTAAAAAGAGCACGTAATGCTGGATCACTGTATTGTTCACTTTTATTGTGCAACGTCAAATTCAATTGGACTAGTACCTTTCCTGGAAATTTGAATAATTAGCAAACATACATATGTACATTTTAAAAAAAGGGCCAATCTTTTCACTTCACAGGAATGCAACACAACACGAATTTCTGTTTTTCATCTATAGAGTTTATCTGTTGTTATTAAGTGTTAGTAAACTCACAAGATCAAATTCTATCGTAAAGAATGCATCATAGGTGATCTTTCTAAAATGCGCTGTTCGTTCCCACGTTTTTAAATAATGTGTTATAGAATAATGATAATTATATGAATTTTGGATGCAGGATCCTTTATTTCATTTATTCAAAATATAAAAATATAGGATTTAATCAAATGATCATACAAATAAATATCCACCAGGAATATTGAAAAATAGAGTGCGTTATAGAAGGATCGTTTGTAGCTAACAAAAATTCAGTTGATCGAAAAAATCAGCCCTAAATTTTATAATGCAAGTGTAACAATAATACCTACATTATAATTACGGTGAACAGACATCCTTTATTTTAAAGGACAGTTCTTTATTTGGACGCACTGTACTTCCTTTCTTTATTTTCAAAAATAGGCGTTTGTCCTTTATTTCGTGAAATCGTCACTCAATAAAAAGTTTTTAAATGATAATAATGAAATCAGTAGACTTTGTTAATTCTAAAATAATTTCATAATAATTTTTCTCCTGCGGCGCCAATTTCTTCTTCAATCTATCTATATTATAAATACGCTAACGATGCTCGAAATTTTCAAGCATAGTCGTGAATCGAACCAGGATCGTCTGCATGGCCACACACGTGTTGAACCGCTCGGCCACGGGCCTGATTTTGGAACTACAAATTTTTACATAAATAACGCGTAAAATCCAATTTTTTTTATTTCACACATAGATGGCAATACGAAGTTTTATAATATTCCGAACTATTTTGATACACATATTAATAATTTGAATCTATAATCTTCGATTATTTATTTTTAGGATGATATGAATTAATAAAAAAAAATACACCTGCGGTGCAGTTTTATTGTCTACAATCACTGAATTAACAATGTGAAAAATATTTTTTTGCTGAAAGTACATATCCCAAAGATGAAATAAATAGAATTTTCAAAAATTTCGGCTGCGTCGTTAATTTTGGTAGAAAATTCAGTCTTATTTTCACCGAAATGATTCCATCTTCTATGCACTAATAACTTTTCACATTTTTTTTATTTATCCTGTTTTGTTGGTTCACATATTTTTAATCTTTTCAGAATGTGAAAATACAATGATTAAAAAAAAACCAAGTCTGACGCAAACAAAACCTAGCTCAAATGTTAGGTATAATTGAGTAAATAAACAGTCTAAAGGAAGCATAATCTAAACCGATGGGTAAATGGGTGAAAAAGCTATTTGAAATCGGAATCAGAGCAAGAGGTATTTACAAGGTCTCACAAAGTGTTAGCGAGACAAAGCAGGTGCACCTTTAAAATTGGCGAGTACCTACGTGCTGCGGCATGAATATGAGTAAAGAACTCGTAAATACCTCTCGCTCTGATTCTGATAAATAGCTTTTTCACCCATTTAGGCATTGAGTTTGATTATGTCTCTTATGCAATGTTTATTTATTCAATTATACCTATCATTTGAACTAGATTTCATTTGCACCAGGCTTAGGTTATTTTTCCATACATTTTGGACATTATCTTTAAAAAAAAATTACCAGCGATGCATTTTTTGGAGATATTTATAAGTTTGATTATTTACAAAAGTAAATATTCTAAAAAATATGTTTCGAGAAAATTAATTTTTAAGAATTTTTGTAAATAAAATGAAAAATTTCAAAAATTTTCCAAAAAAAGTATGTCCACCGTAATTATAATGTATAAATACATTTGTGTAATCATTCGAAAAATATAACTTACTGATATAAATAGCAAGCAGAGCTCTAGCCATTGCATCTTTATCGTGAGCAATTTGTGTGTAGCAGGTCAATAAAGCTAAAGATTTAACATATGAAGATTCTTGGGATAATACACCACCTACAATAATTAAATATGATGTTCACTCTCTAAAAATATGTTATCCATTATAATATTACAATTCTGTAAGAAAAAAGTACCTATAATTTCTGTGTAATCGGAAATTTGTTCTAAAAATACTAGAACATTGGTTGTAAGCTCGTGTACTGTGCCATCAACGGGTAAAGTACCATTATCTGATTTCACAACTTCAATAAAATCTTCCAATGCTTTCACTCCCTATTTCGATATTTAAGAATTGTTAAAAATAATAAAAATTAACAAAATGTAGGTAGGTATGTATGTGAAAATTTAATTACTGTAGTATGAAGAGTTGTTAAAATTGATGTAAACTTTGATTTAACATTTATATCACAATGTGCAACAGTTCTTTCAAATTCAGGTTTCAAAGCTAGCAACTGTTTCAAAATCGGAAATACAATCAGCACTGAACCAAAATCATGGCGACTCATACACTTTTTTGCTCTTGCTGCAATATTCTACAAATTGTTCATTATTTAACCCATTGAAATAACAATAATATACATAAAAAGGCATTTTACTTCTCCATCTTGTACAACAAGATCAAGAGCATCACGAACAATTATTTCAAAAACGGTGTGCTGTTGCGCTAATGGTACCAAACCTACAAGAAGCATCTGTTCCGCTTTCATGAGACGATGAAGGCCCATCACTAATTCTAAATATTGTTCCATTTCTTGTTCAGCACCTCCAGCCCATTCATCGCCCTCTATTAATTTTCAAATTTATATTTATCGATAATCTTGTGTATTATTATACCCAAGATATACATATATGATGACTGAATTTCACAAAGGGCACAAGTGACCTTTTTTTATAGTCATTATATATAAATTTGTGTATGTTTGTATTAAATATAAAAGCAAACATATGTACCGGCATGTGATGCACTTCTTCTGGGTCCAATAGATAAACCAGTAGACTGTCCAAGTGTTTGTGAAGCTTTTAATATCATTTTGTTTGCTCTTTTTTCAAGCCTGAAATTAAATTCATATATAAAAAGAAACGATGATGTTAGGGTTCATTTGTGAAAAAATTATAAATTACGCTTTGTGTATTCTGCTTGATGTTTTACGAGCTGTGCTTTCTGTCCGATGAATGATTTTTGATTTCTGAAATTAAAATTTTTGACATCATATTAGCACAATATATTTTTTCATAGTGAAATCAGTAATTTCACATACAGGCATTGGAGAACAAGCAAAGTGCGATCTTTGCATACTTCCTCCACTGCTAGTTCTCTGATGTTCTTTCAAAGATATGAGAGATTTGTATACAACTGATCCTCTCAAAGCTCCCAAACGTGCTGCATAAGCATTCCTTTCAGCGTTATTCAACCACTGACAAATTAATCGCAAGTCTTCTAGTGCTGCCAGTGGCATTCCTAAGCTTGGAGGTGCACTTTCTACACTCGAATCTTTAGAAATACACAAATTTAATAAAATAAGTAAGATAAAAGCAGAAAGAGGACAATTTCATGGAAATTAAAATGACCTTCATCTATTGCAATGAGATCCAATAGGACTATTGGTAAAAGCGGTTTACTATATTTCACAAGTAAATCGTCCAATTCGTTTTCCAATAATTCAATGCCTCTGTAATATTTATCATTCTAAACAACAATAACAATAAAAAGTATTAATCTCTGAAAATATTCCAAATGATGTTAAAAATGAAATACTTCAAAGTTACAATATATATTCTTACAACGTTTTCCAATTCAACACTTTGCGGATTATTTTTACTGAAATATGTGCGAGCTTCTGATAATTTATTCATTGCCTAAAAAAAAATAATCAACAATATGTATTATTATCACAATGATGTTAACGTTAATCATCGGTAATGAATAGATAGATCAATGTGATGACAATCGACAGACCAGAAGGTGAAGCTTATATGTTATATGTATATACACATTGATGCACCGTTTGGTAACTAAACATCAAAAATATCTACTTGTAAAAAATTGTTCAGTCCATTTGTAGGCCCGGCTGCGATAGTGTTTGATACTTCTTGAGCCACAAAATAATAACTTATGACATGATCCAACGATTGAAGCGTTCTCTCCATATCTATATTAAGAGGACACAAGAATAAATCACTTGATATTAAAGTTAAATAAATACATTTTGATATAGTACTCTGTTGTTTCCGTTGTAACTGAGCGGTATCATTGTAAACGGGAAGAATGGTCTGCTCCAGTTTAGCAAGACTTCGTTCGAAAGAATCCAGAATTCCTACCACTGAATTTGTTAACTGTTCACTTTTATTTAGACGCTCCTTCAATAGATTCAAGTTGGCGGTTTCCTGTTGATAATAGAATAACAATATATGTAATGAAAATAAATAAACCTTTGAATCTAGTAATCTAAATGTTCGATAAACGGAATAAACCTTTTCTAATTTCATCTCAACTGCTGATTTAGAATCCATTGTAATCATAAAAACTTAATATTCATGAATTTTTCAATACGTGTCCTCAGTTGAAATTTAGAATTTAGATGAACTGTCATCAATAATGTGACAGTAATTGTAAATGTTGCCATTTGGAAAATTCAATTGGCATCGTAAACATTTGCCAGATTTGAAAAATAATAAAATTCACAAATTTTGATAAAAAAGTGTCAACAATATCGACACTTTATATTAAAATGCGCATCAATATTACTAACAATATTAATAACTAATGAAATTCGTGTTATAGGTATAATAGTTATCTTTTGTTGTGAATATGTAGATTGGTTGAGGAGACTTGATCTTTTGTCTCTACTCATTTTTGAAAAATAGTACCTACCTATTAAAAAAATAGTATAATATCAACTGGCGTCAAATGAAAGGAGAGATCGATATTCCTCGAAGGATCAAGTTTTCCTCATGTAAACTTTCTCCTAATTTTTTTTCTAGGCATTACTACCGAGTTCATTTCAACTTGCCACGATATTCATTTTGACGTTTGCATGTCAATTGTCGTTACATTGTTTATACACACGTTAAAGTCTATATGATTATTAGATAATATAAACATAAAATTATCTTGTAATACGTAATTTATATATGAATATTTGTGTAATTTTATTCATAATTGAAAATTTTCGAAGATAATGTGGTTGAATTATAGATTTAAGAGGTAGTACTTATACATTTACATACAGTGGTGAAAGTAAACTGAACGAAAATTAACTTTCTCTTCATCAGTACCAAGTCGATTTCGAATTTTGTACGAATATTTTAGTGTACAATCATGTTATCTCTAATAGACTTCTTATTCCTGAATATGGCTTTAGCTACTGCCGTAGTCGGAATATTCGTCAATTATCTGGAAGATAAGCTACCCAGTATAGTAACTAGAACTTTCAGATATGGCAAGTTTTCAGCCCCCGATAGTTCCAAAGCAAACAAAAGCTTTGATCTGATACGTACTGCTCAAGTGCCAAAGTCTTATTTTAGGCATTTTTATGTTCTCGCCACGATTCAGTCTTTCTTTGCTTTGGCCATTGCAGTCAGATTGTATCTCTTCGGAGTTCCAGTTCCAAATCAGTTCATTTCGTTTTTAGACTTTTGGTGCAGTCAAAATAGACAACCAACAGGTTAATTTTTGTATTATACATATGTGCTTGATCGTGATATATATAGTAGTGGCATAAGTAAAATAAGAGTTTGTTTAATTTATTTCTATTTATAGTATTGTGAAATATTATAATGCACTTCAAATTTAATCATTTTTTATATTTTTCATTTGTGAAATGATTAAATTTAATATTCAAAGTATTGAACACAATTAGAAACCAAAAAACTTGAAAAGAAAAACCTGCATAATCTGGTCTATAAAAATGATTTTCTATATAATTGTAACTAAACAATATATGTAGGTACGTAAGGAAATCAAACATAAATTATTCAATTTTTCAAGTGAAAAAAATACGACTTACGCCATTATCATATTAAAGAGTACAATTTATCTTTGAAAATTTTGTTATAAATTATCATTATTTTTGCAGTTAGCCCCACAACAACGGTTATTGCTTTGTTTTTGATTAATCTTCAATGCATTAAAAGATTTTATGAAACATTTTGTGTACAAGTTTTCTCCGATAATGCTAAAATGTTCCTCACACATTATTTAATTGGTCATTTTCATTATTTCGGATGTATTCTAGTCATATTGGGTCAATCCATAGGATTTACAAAAAGTGAGTTTTTCATATGAAATAATTTTTCCATTGAACTATACATATAGATACATATTTTTATGAATTCTAGATAATTTAGCAACACATAATGCTGTGAATCTGCAAACATCAGTTTATGCTCTACCTATGATCTTAATTTTCTTATTTGCATGGTTGAATCAATTCAAAAGTAACATTATATTAGCGAGTCTGAGAAAAGACAGTGGTTCCAAAAAGATTGTTTCTCAAAAATATTTTCTACCGCAAGGCGGTTGGTTCAAATACATTTCATGTCCTCATCAACTGTGCGAAATAATTTTGTATATTTCACTTGCATTCATACTATCCAATAACACTTCATGGCTTTTTGTAGTTCTTTGGGTAGTGAGCAACCAGGTATTTTTTTTTTTTTTTTCAACAAAATAACGTTTCATTTTATTAATTTATATTGATCAACAGGTTGAAACTTCATTGTTATCACATTGGTGGTATCAAAAAACATTTCCAGATATGCCTAAAGAAAGGAAAGCTCTTATTCCTTTTATATTATGATGATTAAAACACTCATTGATCTGAGTTTTAATTAATGTTCTGGTATGTAGCATAATGAAATTCATATTTAAAATAGAAAGTATTATTTTGTTAAAAATTTTATAAATTTTGTATTTTTAATTTCTGTGTTTCAATTATTAGTTTGTATTTAATATACCACTTTTAAGTAATGTCTTAAAAGAATATTTTTAAACATTAATATTGCATTAACTTTCACTTGAATACATACACACATTCATTTTTATTAAAACAATCCTTCGAAATCTCAAAAGATTTATTATTTTCTAAGTACAATTGAAATAAATTTCAAAATTTTCAGTGTAGGTAGATTTACACAATTCTTCTTCTTTGGTGTTCAAATTATAAAAAGTTGATGTTATTTATTTGAAGAGAAAACTGAAATAGAAGTACATATAAATTTAAAAATAAAATAAAATATTATGAAAATAAAATATTGAATTTATAATACCTATATGGATACCCTTGGGCTTTAGTACGAAAAACGGACAAAAGAAGTGAAAAGAATATACAAACAAGAGCCAATCCAAAGAAGGCTAATAAACGTCTTTTGCGATAATCAACGCTTGCATTGGAACTCTTTTCTTTTGAAGCATTGCCTTCAGTCTTACAACCGCCTCCGGATTCGGCTAACATAATCATTCCTACTACAATAGCAGCATCTAATACTTTTGCTCGGAAAAAATATTCTCAAATGAAACAAAACAATTATTTAATCCCCTTTACATCAAAAATATTGTCAGTGTTATACTTCAATAATGATAAAAAAAAAAAGATAATTTAGGAGTGTACACGGATACAATTCGAAGTTTATAATGCACACATTCAATATAGATATCCTTTAGAGTAATAACAAATTGACAATATCATTGATTGTGTGGTAGATACATGATACATTAATATTTTCTGAATAGTTAATGATTTATTTAGCAAAGGATACTCAATCCCATGATTATATATGTCTCTAAAACAAATTGTCCTTGTGAAGAACCATGTATGTATGAAACTCCTCCATTTTGACCTCTGTGTACGAATGGAGGACCTCTGATTTGATTCCACATTTGTCCTGAAACCATGATGAAGCAGAAAAACACAGCTCCAACTGCCCACATTTGCTTATTATACAAGAAATCAAGATTGTTCCTCCTCAAATAGAAAAATCCTCCACATAACAGTATTAACATCACCACTGCAACAGTTCCCGAATAATTTGGCGGTCTGAAAACCCGGATCTAAAACATAATAAATAAATTATTTGTATGTAAATCAATTGAAAAAAAAATATCGCTTACTATCATACTTGGATATCGGTACGTTCTTGTATCCATTTGGCTATCACTTCTGCAGATATGCCAACTCTTTGGAAATCAATGGTATCTGCGGGTTTAGGTTTTCCTTTTGACGGAAAATGCATAATAACAGGTGCCGTGTTCAATCGCAACTGATAAGGAAAATTAATGAAATTTATACTGAAACTTTTCTAACAAAATAAAAACGAAAATTTTGATTACCGTTTGGAATACATCTGAGCCTTCATCAAAATCAACCATGGCGAAAAACAATTGATTTGAATACACCTGAGAGTAGCGGAAAGAGTTTGCGACTATAGTGAACTCATCGTGGACATGTCTGCATATGGAACATTGTCTACTCGGAGCCATAGCAGTGAATATTACAACAACGGAATAATTTCTAGGACCAGATTTGACATAATCCCGAAACTTGTTACCATTAAACCGTATTATAGGTTTCTTGCTGGCCAATTCTGTCAGCTGTTGTACCTTGACTTCTACACTGGATGGCTGAAATACATTCGGAGATTGATTGAATTGAGTTGTAAAATCACATAAATGCTCAGACTTCCTATTTGACAACTGAATGGCATAAAGGGTACAAGTGACCTTTGTTTATCGAAATTGAGATAAGTACAGAAAATGGTTCTGTAACATATATAGAACTATTTTCTGTACTTAACTCAATTTCAATAAAAAAGATCACTTGTACCCTTTGTGCTATTCAGTCGTCATTTCACAATTGAAGTGATAAAATAACCAAATGAAATAAAAAGAAAGAGAAAAGAGTGAAAAGTCCCGAAACTACGCCAATTTCTAGTCTATTTACATACTGTTCTATCAACTAAATCATCCCACTTGTACAATTTTACATTGTTGACTGTTTAATGTTCAAAGGCTTAATCTGCCATATATTGAAATAATGAAAACAGCAGACTGAGTCTAACCATTTATTTTTTAATCAGATACGAACAGTGACCTATTTGCTGAATCATCGCATTCGTTTAATTTTAGTGTATTTTGAATAGAATTACATTTTGCATACGTACAGTTTTGGAGCGCTGTGCGCTGATCGATCCAACAGTAAAGAGGATGAGAGCCAGCAAGATAAATAAGCCGGTCGGTCTCATCCTAGCCTAATATTCGATTTCTGGAATGATAAAACACCTATTTGACACAAATGATTATTGCAAAACTCGCAAAAGCCGAAACGTCAGATCGATTGTCAGATGTGTCAAAAGCCGGTAGGTCAAATTGCACTTTGCCACGCTACAAAATAACATAACACTCTTTATTATGTTCATAAAGGAAATTGGGGTGATTTGATCCACCATTTTGTTTTGGAAAATCATATTTTCAAAAAATACTGTTAGAGAAAACCAAGATTTTTCATAAAATGGGGAGGGGGAGGGAGATCAAGTCACCCAGATGGATCAATTGTCTATACATTCCCACAATCTTTCAAATGTAAAAAATCCCATCGAAGCCATTCGTTATTAATTGTAATAATAAATCAATACTGACAGTAGTTAATAATATATTGCTTTTAGTTTTTCTGAAATGGAGAGAGGATCGAGTATTCTATAGGGATAAAGTAGCCTATATTCCCCTTCATATTAGAAGTTCACCATTGGCCATACTGCGTTTTAGACGTTGTAACGGTCATCGTTCGAATAGTCGCCAAACGAGCACCGACGCTCGCATTGTTTCGGTCGCGCCGCGTCATTTTCGTGTCTTCAATACGTAAATACTCTCAACACTTCTTCGTTTTCATCATATTGCAAACATTAAAATGTTCTCCCGCTCGAAAAGATTCGACGAAAAACCAGGTGGGTCCACTATATGTACTCACATATTGTTATTGCAAATTGTGCATTAGTTAATTAATCATCCGTGAGGCATGAGGTATTATAATTCTGATAATTTTATTGTATGATGTTGCATTGGGAATCGATACTGAATTATCATGCGGATGATAAAAAATAATATGATCGCGAAATTGTAATGTGTGTTTAATGATGACTTGCAGTGGGCTGCGGAGCTGATGCTGCATACAATCCCAAAGAATTGGGAAAACCCGTCGGAGGCGTGATACCGAAGGTGGAGAGGTTTTGCGATCCTCAATCGGCCTCCAAGTATTCTGCTTCTTTAAAGTCCGATACAGATTCTATCTACAGTGAAAAGTCTGCACCAGTTTTTCGAACGGTTACCATACTTTCATTTCATCTGTTGTTTTCTTTGCAAAAGAAGTTTAATAATACTAATATCTAATTTTGATGACCTTTTTTAGCCTAAAGCCATTCGTCGCTTACCTGTAAATTCATCTGGCAAAAAGATATGTTGCAACGATGAAGCTTTAATGAAAGAATTGTTAGAAGCTAAAAACGTTGAAATCAGGTTATTATCCTTTTTTTATTTCAAAAATTTTTCCAGTTATATAATTGACGACTGAATTTCACAAAGGGCACAAGTGACTTTTATATTGAAATTGAGTTAAGTACAGAAAATGGTGCTGTATTTGTAATTTGGAATGTGTGCCGAGATATATTATCAAATCAGTCGACCTCCTCCTAATACATGTAAGTACATAGTCAACTTTGAACAGTTTTCTCAATATCACTGCAAAGTCACTTGTACCCCTTGCCTTTTTCGATCGTCATATAGAATCATTTTCTGTACTTAACGTCGATAAAAAGGATCACTTGTGCCCTTTGTGAAATTCAGTCATCATATATTATGTATATTTTCTTGTTATAACACATACAGCCAAAAATCTTAAATTTCATCCTTTACTTCCCTTAAATATTGTTACATTCATTAGATAATTTATTCTTGTATGTACAGAAACAAAAATGAAACCATCATCGAGTATGAAACCCAAATCAAAGAAATGGAAGATAAAATTAATACTTTACAAATCAAGTTGTGCAATCATTCTGAAGACTGCATAACAAACAATGTTGAATATCCAGATAGCACTACTGAAAAGTCTAATAACTTTGAAGAAGAAATACTCAAATTGGAATCTAAAATATCAGAGATCAATGCAATCAACATAAAGAAAAATAATGAGATACTCGCTATGGGAAATTTACTGGATGAAAACAAAATTTCACTTCAAGAATATAAAGATCTGCTCGATGAAAAAAGTTCACAGATTAATGAATTGAGGGTCAATTTATCGTTTATAAAAGGTCAACACGCTCTCGCTCTGGAAGCAAACGAAAGTATCCGACACGAATACAAAGTGGAAATAGATTCACTGCGCTTAAAACATAGTGAAGAATTGAAAAAACAAACAGAGAACTTCGATGAGGAATTTCACAGATTGAATCAAAACTATGAACAAAAAATTTCTGAATTAGAAAAGAAATTTATCAAAGAAAGTAATGTTAGTCAAATATGTTTTGAAGAGTGTTATAAAAAATTGCAATTAGAAACAGATTTGAAGATAGAACACATGAAACAAAAACAACTCAACGAAATTCAAAACTTTGAGGACAACATCAGACAAAAAATTGTCAGTTCTGACAAAGAAATCGAAGAATTGAATCATATTATTATCACTAATGAAAAAAATATTGATGAATTGTCTAACAATTTATATAACCTTCAAGAACAAAATCATGAAAAAGAACTTTCAATAAATGAATTACGTATCAAGTTACAAGATGCCGAACATGATAATGAAGAGATGAAAAGTCTTCATGCCAGAAATGTGTCTAATTTGAATAATGAAATTGAAAAACTGACTAAAGACAAAGTTAATTTTTCGGTTACTTTAGAAACTACTAGGCAGACAGTAAATGTCTTAGGATCCAGATTGAGAAACTCAGATGAACATGTTGAAAGACTGAAGATTCAGTTAGAAGACTCTGTGTCACTTAACACCTCACAAGAATCTCAAATTTCTCTTCTTAAAAAGGAATATGACAATTTTAAATCTGAATACAATAACATACTACTGACTATAGTTGAGTCGAAATCGATTTTAGATGATAAACACAAAAAAATTCTTCAAGAAAATGCTGCTCTAATAGAATCTCTGAATGCTCTAGAAGCAGATGTTTGGAAATCTATCAACGTTTTGAAAGAAGAACTCTACAATGATATCGATAAATTTAAGAAGTCTTCACAAGAAATAATTAATGATTATGAATTTAAACTTGTTAAAGAACATAATGATTACATGTCTATGAAATTTCAATGTGACATCGCCTATGAAAAAATTGAGGAATGTCAACAATTACTTTCTTCTGCCGAATCTCAAATTGAATCTAAAGATCAGGAATTGAATGAAATAAGCACAGAAAATGTTCGCTTATCGGGAACATTAGTGGCATTAGAACAAGAAAAAAATGAATTGAAAACACTTTCTGTCGAATTTCTCAATTTGTTGTCTGAAAAGGACAAAAAGATCAATAATCTTTTAAAAAGTATTGATAATCATGAAGAGATACATATAGAAAAAGATGATTCAATCACTAAACTCACTCAACTTTTAGAAGCTACCGAATTTATTGTTTTAGAAAAAGATAAGGAAATTTCATTACACAAAAATGAAATTTCTGAACTTTCTAATAAAACATCCGAATATCTAGAAAAACTAGAAAAGTCTCAATTAAACAACAAAATTGTAAAAGAAAAATGTGACACTTTAGAAAAAAATATAGGCGAATTAAATTCAAATGCTGCAAAACATTTGGAAAAGGATAGAGAAATAGACAAACTTATCAAAAAGGTTTTTTATTTAAGTTTTTATAAATGAACTTTGAAAAAATTTTTTTTGAATTTTAATGATTGAAATTATTTTCCCTCTAGTTGCAAGACGCTGAAAAACATTATGCTTCTTGTGATACAGAATTCTTTCAAAAGCGTTGTAACTCATTAGAAAATGAGCTGGATGAAATAACTTCTAAGTATACTGACCTGTTGGGACACAAAAACACCAAACAAAAAATAAGACATGTAGAAGATTTAAAAATTCAAAATAAAACTTTAAAAGAGGTATCAAATTTGAAATATTTTATCCCAATATTTTTACTACTTTTTTTTTATTTTATTTTTAACTGTAATGCAATTTTAAAGGAAAATGAAAAATTATTTTTCACAATTGAAAAACAAAATTTCACCATTGAAAAGTTGAAGAAAAAGATGCCAGAGTCGGTAAAGGTACAATCACCACTCTCACATAAAAAACCGTTCTGTATATCAACGAATTCTGGAAAGGAAAATATCGCTGATATATCTCAATCTCCGAGCAGGCTCGGGAGTCCTCAGCCTAATTCAAACAGAGCGCTTACACCTCTGAAAGATTGCAATCGTTAATTTTTATTTTGTGTCATGTACGAATAATTATAATATAATATTACCTAATGATTTAGAAATTATAGACTGATATGTATTTATTTTGAATCATATGTAGAATAACTGTTACTGTTGTAATGGTGTGAAAGTTTTTAAACAATTTTTAAATAATCAATTTATATATTGTAATTACCAAATTGATTTTTGATAGTTTTGAAGAAAAAAAAGATTAATCATCAATACCTTTGCAACGCCAGATAATTTCAAGAGATATCCACCTGGGCTGGTCGATTTTTTAAGATAAACTTTTCTTAAAAATCTTAGAAACGGGATTCAAATGTAGGAATTGACTGAGGTTTGAAGCAGATTTATATGAATGGAACTAATTTCATTCCAAATATTTTTCCCCCGTGAAATAACGTTGAGTTCCACAATCGTCAAAACACGAAATCGCTGTACTCAGTCCAGGAAAAATTATACAAGATTGCAGATCCTGTTAATGAGTTGTGAATAATGTAAAGGTGGTTTTTCAATCAAATTACTTACGAAATGTTTTATCAATTGCCTATGTACAAATGCATATTCACCATTTTATTCCAGAACTGAAACTGATTAGTAGGTATGAATGTTTTTTGATTATGCAATGTTACTTAATTAATTTAATATTATTTGTTCAACTATATGTTAAGTGTTTTCTATTAATGACATGTTTTTTTTTTAATTTATTGTATTTTTTGTCGTATTTTACAAATTAGAACCAAAAATTGTCTCGAACATTTTTTTTTTAATTCATGAGATTTATTCTAGTTGTATTATTTATTTCATGTCTAGTATTAGTAGCTATTTATTTTATTATCTATTAGTGTTTAGATTTTATAATATTGTTTGGTTCTCATTGCAAGTATTTTTAAATGTGAAGATGTTTTCAAAAATATTTTTTGTAACATGTGAATTACACATAATGTACACGAACTTGTATGTTGTTGATCTGCTTTTATAAAAAGGAAGAAATAAAAGAATTAAAGAGATCAGAATGATATTTTATTGTGTTTTCAAAAAAAAAGACATCAACTTGGACAAAGTATTTCATCCACAATCCTAAAATAATAATATAGGTACATACATTGGATCATTTTAAATTGTTTAGTATTTCCAATTACAAACATTGATATATTATAAAAGTGACTCAATATTAAAAATACATATAAAACAAAAAAAAATCATTAAGCATTTTATCAATTTTCTGTTGTTATAACTACTTTTGCACTCATTTGGATAAATCATTCACCGTCATGTCTGTGTTAACATATTTTGGTTAAATAACTTAAAACATATTTATATTCAAATAATAATTTATCTTTGGAGAATCAATATGGGAAAGTATGAGACATGTGGGTATTTACATACATCTATAAGCTAGATAAATATCAGACTTGCAGAATACCTTACATTAAATGTATTGAAAAAATACAAAATAGTTATCATTCGAAATAAATACATCGAACATTTGTTTTTGAATATAAAGCTCGTGTATGAAAATCAATTTAATTAAAAGCACTGGATAAGCTAATATAAAAGCTGATTGATACAGTTTGTTAGTAAAATATGAAAAAAAATCAGTCTCTATCTCTGCTATATTAATCACAGGTTTATTTTGAACAAAGATATTCTGCTATTTTTCCCATATAGGTACATATAATTAGTTTAAAAATGTACAAAACCTAATATAATATGACAAATAAAATACAAGATAGGTACTTATATATTAAAGCTATAAATAAAATCATTAAGTTATATCAATTAGATTATATTATATATTGTATAGGATTAAAATATCCATTTTGAAGTAATTTTTTTGTCAACATACATATCAATGGATTGATTGTGAGATTCGAAAATTTAACATATGATTGAATAGTTATTACAATTACATTTTATAAATACATACATCAATTAATATTACATACATTTTTAGTGAACAATTGTGTACTGTATTTGAAAAAAATAAAATGCATATTAGGTATACCTAAGTTGAAGAAACAAGGCATGTTTTTAATAGTTATTTAAATTATATGATACTGAGATTTTATTACCATATTGGCAATGAATTTAGTATAAATGATGATGATGAATACCTAAGTATTGTTATTTTAATCATAATCATTATTTCATTTTCAGTAAAAAATACTCATTCAAAAATATATTTTATTGATAAAATACTTGAACTCGTATAAAAGTATTCCAAATATGATTTTATAAAAGTTAAAAATCCGCATTACAAAAGCTTGGCCGAAAGTCAAGTGCAAACGAGTTTCATGTTAAAAATATACAAAATACACAATTTCGTTTTGCAGTCCATAAGCAATATTTAAAGAAATAGCAAAAAATCGTTCCACAGCCTTCTACCACTGTTTACATATATGTAACACTCAGTTAAGACCACAAAACTAATAACTTACTGTAATTTTGTACTTGAAAACACATAAAACTAACGAAATTATATTTAATCTTGATGAGCGTAGTGTGGAACAAAATTCTTGGATATCCAATATTCACAATTGGGATATTCTTTGACTGGAAGAACATCTTGTCCAACATCCAAAACTAAGGTTTTCTTCCATAAACTCGCTTGAGGTACCTCTCCATGCCATACGTAATGATAGAAAAGTTGTTGCATTGCTGCAATGTAACGTCTTTGCTCAGATGTTTTGGGTTCGTACCTTCCTAATATTGCAGATATATCCGAATCTACATCAGCAATTTGATTATCTCCACCAGTTTGGGTTACGAGATAAAACTGGATGTCTGATCTCTTCTGGGTCAAAATGAGCAATGGACAAATTGTTCTGATATCTGATATCATGGAAGCGAGACCTTGATAGCTTGCATTGTATCGTTTTAAGACTTCTTCGACTATGCCCTGTTTGCCGATCAAGCTTCTATTCATGTGCTTTGAAACGAGTTCAGAAGTCCAGTTAGTGTATCTCATATATAGTTTTCCAGATGCACTTTCATGAGCCGTTGTTCCTACTACTATAGGTATTTTAGTTGAAGGCAAAACATCAAATAAATGACTCTTTAAATAATATCCATCTAAAGTCAGCCATTCATGTTTTTTGTCTATATCTTCATCAGCCATAGGAAGATCTGGAGACGAACTGCGCCATGTGTCAGGAACAGCTTCGATAATTTCATTAATATCTTTTTCTTCTAAACAAGTGATATCCTTACACTTGATCAATTCTAAAAATTTACTATTTGCATCTTCATATTCTTGAATTGGTTTTCCTGGATACAAACCAGATCCGGAAGAAACCCATGCTCTGGCAAATAATTGACTCGATTTTTCGTAACCCAATAAGGCTGTAACAAGTGTAGCACCAGCACGATGACCGAATATGGTTACTGCTTTGGGATCACCACCAAAATTCTTTATATTGAGTTGAACCCATTCCAAGGCAACCAGAATATCAGATAAGCCATAGTTTCCACTGGTTTTAGTGGGTGATGCTTTAGATAAAATATTATGAGACAAAAATCCTAAAACGCCAACTCTAAAATTTGGTCTGACAAAAAGGACATCTTTAGACCTTGCATATTGAGTTGATGGACGTAATTTCCCCGGACTACCACCAGTCAGTGTATCACTACCAATTAAAACGATAACTGGAAGTGGTGTATCATATCTAACATGAGGAGTTATGACGTCCAGAGTTAGGCAATCTTCGACACCATCGGTAGTACCGTTTCCATAAATTTGAACACATGTAGAGATGGCATTGTGCGCTTTCAAAGTACCATTCCAGCAGGCTTCAATTCTATTCAATGGTTGAGCTGGTTTCCAACGATTTTTACCTACTGGCGGCACAGCATAAGGTATTCCTCTGAAGGCGAATGCACCATCTTCTAATATCCTAATAGTACCAAAATATTCGAACCTTTATGAATAGAATTGTTAACATTATTATTTCTATGGAATTATATTACTTCAACTTACCCTTCCACCAAACCACACGATGTAACAGCATCTATGTAACTTCCATTCTTCAAAGGAGATGAAACCATTGCTGGACCTCCAGAAGCAGTAACAGCAATAATTATTATAAGGAGTATTATAAATAGCAGTACTCCTCCAGCAATAGCTAAATCATCTAAAATTAAGTAATATTGAAAAATATGTACATATATACTTGGTACCTAGATACATTGATAAAGATAACGAATACAAATATTTTTACCAATGATGAATTTTTGTTGACGGATTCTTTCACGCCAATGCAGTTTTTCCTTATTTATTTCAGTGTTGCAATCTGTTTTTTCCTGCAGATAAGATGAAAAAATATTAAATATCATCATTAAACCAAAAAAAATAATAATATGGAAGAATTTTAAATTACATCAACATCTAATTTGACATTTTCCATCCCGTCGTCATTTTTTATTTCAATTTTTTCGTTATCCTTGTTATCATCCAATGTTTCCATTGAGGCTAATTCAGCTGTTTTCGCAGCATCCAAACCTGCTTCAGCATCAGCAGTTCCACTCTGGCTTCGAAACTTGCGTGGAATCATATTTACTAGAGGCAATCTAATGGCATTTAAAATTCTTCTGCTGGAAGATTCTTCAGCATTGCTTGCTTCTGAAATAATTTTTCAATTTATATAATAAAAATATATGTGAATATTATTGAAAAAATAATATATTAAAAATACAAACCAGCATCGGTATTATCATTTGATTTTTTAACGAAAGGGTTACGTATTTTCAATGATTGGAATTTACTCTTCTTTTGAGGATCGTTATCTTTCTCATCTGCCTCTTTAACGATACCTTCTTCAGCAGCAGGTTTATCTAATAATTCCCCCTGTGCTCCATCATCTCCATCCTTGAAAATATTATTTTGTGAAAAATTGAACTAAATGTAATACATTAAATAACCGGCGAATTGAAAAAGAAAAATACCTTGCACTTTTCCTTGGATTTGCTACGAGTGAAAAATCCTGGCATTTTGATGCCTCCAATGGGTATGAACTTGGGCTTGACTTCCCTTCCTTCTTCTGTGACAGCTTCAGCTGCAGGTTTAGCCGCTTCAATTTTATCAGAATCCTGCTTTTGAGCCTCATCGATAGCCTTATTTTCTACATTTAGCATCTTTTCGCGTTCCTCGTCTTCAATTTCTTTTTTGTCCAAACTTTTCCGCTCCTCTTGTATGGCCACCGTCTCAATGTCTGCACTCATCTTACCAAACAAACCTTAATTGAATAGAAATCGAAATTATTTTAATTTATCAATATCATGCAGCAGAATCATTTAATCCACTGAAATATATTTGTCTTTTTGTTTGAATCATATTTTTGAAAAATTGGATACGAGTGCATTTGGATAATATTGTTGATCAGTAGAATTTCAATGCTGATAGATTTATTATATAGGTACCTATGTATCTACATATATGCTATACACAGAATTTAGTACTGTGGTAGCACATAAGAGCTCTGTAAGTGTCTGAAGAAAGAAGATTTTCAGTAATACTTGGATATATAGCTCCAGGAAAAACAATAAACTTTAGCCAATAAACATAAAATTAAAAAAAAATAAAAAAAAACATAAAATTAGCCAATAAACAATAAACTTTAAATAAACTTTCGTACTTAAAATTTCAGGATAAAGCACAACTCGGCGTAGAATTGTCGTGAAACTTTTCCAATATCCGCTGCGACGCGATCTAAAAAAAAGGTTGCATCTTGTTGTGATCTTGACTCTACTCATTTTCTGATCATAATAATTTTAAATGCATCGTAAAACTAAATATCCCGGCTATCTAATTTAACTTATTTGAATTCGTTGTGACTTGCGAGAGTGTAGAAAATTAAAAATACCTACCTATAACGTTTTTATTGGGAAAAACCATGTATAATTCCAACTTAATTAGCAAAAACAAAATAAAACTATAACAACGACTATCTTTACAATATCAACTTTATTTTTTTTTCATCCACACACAAAATCAGTTGTATCCTATATAAAGCTATCTTGGGCATTAATCTGCAAACCATGCGTGACAACGAACTTTAGTGGAGCGACTTTGTGATTCATGGACATTTCAACTTAGCAAGCGCGGTATGTACTAAAGGGAACAAAATCCATTAATTACACGCACCGTTAACACAAGGTGCAATACGAATACGAACTCTGCTATCAGAAGAGCCTAAGAACGAAAAATAAGCGTAATTGGATAAAAAACAAAAACGAAACGTGAAGCAAAATTGAATGCGAGAGACTAGAAGTTCCGCTCCCGTCACCCGAGGGTAGTCAAACCAGATTCAACGAGCTAGCACAAAAAGTTTAAAAAAATCAGTACGTGTTTCGTACAATGGAAACTAGTCTTATCGTAATTGTAACGTGAATAAGAATGTATAATATGCTGACAAGATCGTTCTCCAGCAAAGGACAAATGGACCATTCTCATGCGAACATGGGGGAGAATCGTTATCGATCAAATCTGATTCATACTTAATTCGATTGGTATTCCATCGTCGCAACTCAAAAAAAAAAAATCGTAACGTTAAACTGAAAATCCACGAAAAAAAGTATAAGCACAAACGAGTGCCTGACTCAAATGAGGGGGTTCGGCATAAATTAAATTTCGCTGCTTGCGCAATAATCACGAATATGACTCCCCTATTGAAGAGGAGTTCTAACGTACGTAAATCCCATATGTATATGTGTATAATCCCCTGCAAAAATAAAAAAGGGGGAGTCTGTCCTTTGTAGTTGTGACGGACCAATAAGTGTCGCAAGTGAGAGTGCATTGCATCCAACTCTTTGGGTGTGCATAGTGCAATTGTATCGTAAATTTCGTTTAAATGTTCAATTTTAACGATGGCTTCTGTGCAAAATGTGACTTATTCTATCGGTCTGTTCACAAACCATTTTAATGTAGTGTGATGTATTTGAAAAAATATACCTATGAGAACAAAATAGCCCAAGGGGTTTATGTGATTTCGAGAAAAATATGTTCAAAGTCGAGCGTGTGCCTATATTTATGTATTAGGAGGAGAATAAGTGATTTGATGATACATGTATTTCAGCACAGGTTCCGAAATTAATACGACGACTGAATTTTATATAGGGCATAAGTGACCTTTTTTATCGATATTGAGTTAAGTACAGAAAATAGTTCTATATATGATACAGAACCATTTTCAGTACTTCGATAAAAAAAGTAATTTGTGCCCTTTGTGATATTCACTCGTCATATATGCATCCTATATCATGCTGATTTATGTGGATTTTATTTTCTATTTATAAAATATTTTGGGTAAAAAAAATATTAGAATTGAAAATATTGAGTAGAGAGGATATAATAAGTACAAGTTGAACAATTTTCATAATTAACGTGAGGTTTTATCAATGAAACGGCATATTATATGCGAATGAAACGAATGAAGTCATTCTTTGCTTTTTGCAAGACCCACGCTTCAATCCAGCACGAATACGCTACAAATGCGAATTACTGATATGCTAACATTTGGAATTTAAAATTACACAAAATGTTGGTACATATCAATTTCATATATTTGGCATTCGAATTTAAACAAAAAAAAAATGCCTTAGTAGTTAAGATTAACTGTATATTTACGATGATACAGTTAAAATCGCAGCAATGTTTTCTCACAACGTACAGAATTGTACCAAATGCCACTTATAAACAAATAACAAACTGCTGACAAAACAAAGTTAAAACACATTGTTAACGATTTTAGTTATTTTTTTCATTGAATTTGAACAAAAGTAGATATGATAGCAATCATTAGGGCGTGTCTGATTTTTTGTAGGTACAATATTTGCGGAACGAAGTGAACCGATTGTCCGAGGTTCAGCTCGACGGCGCTGATTCAGGAAATTCGTTTCCCGTCATACAAAATGCAAGTGACCCGAAATATGTAATAAAATTTAAAATTATGTACATATATCGACAATGAACCCAGTCGATGGATCAATATCCTTTAAAAGATTTCGTATTTAATTACTGCGTTCATTACAGTTTTTTCGCTAGTAATCTTGTGCATTGTTGAATGTTTTCTAAAATTGAAAATTGCAAAATTTCGCAAGTATTTTGACCATGTGAAAAAAAAGCATTCCGATTTCAGTATTTAATAAGGCGATTGGAACATTCAAGCGGGGAAGTCTCCAGTGTAATTAATCGGAATGCCAGATGTGTTCTTCTATTTTTAAAACAAAAAAACAAGATCGTTCGGCATATTTCAAACTAAATCTAATTCCTGGAAGACCTAATCTCGGAGACTCGACGGGGAAGACACCGAATATCGTATTTGGAAAGTCTTCCAGATGAACCCGTGAGCAACGAGCTCTCGATTGAAAAATTACCTAAATTATTATTAATATGTACAATATAAGTCCCTGTGACTTTGACCATCAAAGACGTTTCAATGGTGAGATGGAGAAATGAAAATTCAAAATAAATATTTTTTTGCAAGTTTTTTAAACAAATATCAGATTCTTATTACACTGAAATCATGCTCGAAAATTACCGGCTCCAAAAAAAAGTTTTTCCGAAACAATATTACCGATAAAATATGCATTTATAGGATCATAGTGACGTGAAACATTTTTATCTAAGCAATCAATATTTTATACGGGAAGACTTATTAAAAAATACTGATTTTATCACTCCTACGATAAATTTTGCAAAATAGATTCGAGACGTGGTGCTAGGATGAATGCTCATATTTTCTGGTTTGAATTTAGTTAGAAATTATTTTCATTCTGAATACGAGCATTAGAGCAAAAAAAGCAATAATTTCTATAATAGACAAATGATGAGCGTTCCACCTAGCATACATCAATGAACGCAATGCATTATTGAATCCCAAACAAAGGACCGAGAAGTGTTTTCGAAAAGCGTCGTCAAGGCGAATACATATAATAAAAACCCATAAAAGCTACAGACCACAGTAGAATCAAAACGTATAACGGAACTTCATCAAAGCGGGGAGAAAAAACGAAGCCGGTGCATGAAAAACCAAAACAACAAGGGGCGAAACTAAAAATAGCCAATTGTGCAAACGAAAACGAAAGCATGAATAATTTTGAAGACGAATCGGCATCGAATTGCGAAAGGCGTCTGTTGTAAAGGAAAGTGGCGTGCTTCGGCCCACCCCCCGCTTTCAACCCCAAAATCGATGCGGCAGACATGTTTGGGCCGCGGGGCAAAAAAAGCGAGGGAAACAATCGAGAGCGGCTTTCAAATTATCGTCCGATTCAAATCGGCAGTTTGGAAAATGTACCAGCGGAAAATAACTCACAGTGCGTCGGTGAACGCCGCGAAGTTTTAACGGACGGACTGACGTCAACCGTCCCGTTCCGTTTGCTTTTCGAACGAGCACTGAATTTCCGTTTCCCGTTTCGGCCGGTTCGGCGTTTTGGCGCGCGAGTCGATGTCGAACGAAGCTAGCCGAATTTACCCGAAAGTAGGTAACTATAGATATATGTAGGTTCAGTGAAATGTCGCAAATTATAGTATCGCGAAGAAACATTATAAGCTATCCAATATATGTACATACATTTAGAAAAATTGATCGTACCGGGGCGATATTCGGTCATGGGATGATTATACATAACTAGCGATCAACTCGTTGAATATATCAACGCAATTTTGGAGCGTTACACGGATACACACACACACAGAATAGCACTATTATATATTTAGATTATAAATATACATTGGTATGTATCTATGTATATTAAACGGTTTCAAATTTAATTCAATTTTATAACCGTAATTTAGTTAAATTCCTAGTTACAGTAACAAATGTTAATTTCAAATGAAATCTAATTAGATACCTACATGACTCTCAGCAGTTTGTGGACGAATCTATAGAAATGAATGCGTGGTGTTTTTACTAAGAATTTGCTTCAAACTACAGTCAGTTGCTGCAACAATCAAATTCCACTTTCGCCAATAAGATTTTAAGACTTAAAAATTTTTCTTACAAAATCACCCATCCCAACCGAACATTTCTTGAAATCATTAACCGTCTTCAAGATTTTGTGCATGAGTTAAAGCGTTCAAGCGATAAAATCTTCAAATGACAACTTTCACAAGTATCAAATCAAAATTTTCAAAAAAAAATCCCTGATAATTAACAAGATTGATTAAGATGAAAATGTTGAAGATAGGAGGAGTAATAATTAATTTCTTAATGCAAAACATACTTAATTTTATTATGATGCAATTTTTTTGAAAAAAAAAATGTACAAAAACCCAAGTAATTAAAAATAAACAGTGAGGAATTGTTTTTACAGTGTTTCAATTTATGTCAATATTCATTTAAATAATATGAAACATATTTACATACATAAATATTAATAATAATACACTCAATATAAGATTGATTTACAGTGTAATTCGTATAGCAAAAATCAGCCTTATATTTATGACTTCCAGAAGTTAGGATTTTGCTGTAATCTTCTTTCAAAATTTTGATACCACGTGTGAACAGTGTTTAAAGGTACAAAACTAACTCCAGGGGATGGTTGCATTTCTGCTTGTGTGATTGCAAAACTAGTAACAAAATTGACAAAATTCTCCAGCATTTTATGCCCAAATGTCCTATAAGAAGTAGTACCCTGAAAAACATTAAAAGTATTTTGATAAATATGAAAAATTCTTTCAGTATTCAAAAATAATACATACAGTTGTTGCTGGGACTTGTAATTGAGCATTGATTTCTGGTTCGATTGAAATTCCTATTTGAGCACTATGGCAAATTTGTTGTTGTCCAAAAGTGTCCATAAAGCCGCTATCACCAACTGTTCATACAAAACAAATTGAAATTTATTCACAAGTGTGTTTGAATAAATTATTGAAATAGAATAACAAACCAGTCATTTCACTCAATTTCTTTAAAGAGGAAATCTTAAAGATTGCAGAAGGTTTAGTATTAGATATGTGACCTAAAAGTTGCCAATTAGGTGGAGCGTTGGGATCTGGCCAACTAAAATAAACTAAAAAAATCAATCAAACAATAAAATCATTATCAAATAGTTGCATTTAGAATGTGATCACTTCCAATTGATGATATAAAGCTTACCCATTCCAACAGTACCTTCAGGAAGTGGTACAGACCCTGTTAGAAATACAACTATATGGTTTATATTATCAGCATCAGGTATGACGGTTAGAAATTGGGTTTCACCTACTTGTGTGAAATCAGTTTGGACCTATTGATATAACAATGATAAATAATTACTAATATCAGATAAATTTGAATGAGAAATATCAATATCTTATAAACAGAGAAAGTAAGAAGTATTGAAAATTTATTGATTGTTTTGTGATACAAACATATCACTAGAAATGTTTGATTTCCAATCATTCTAAGAATTTAATTAAAAGTAGATATATTACAGTGAAATCATAATTTATGATACTCATTTTGTTAGTATATTCGGTTAGGTTAGAGATTTTCATTTCTGAAAACTTTATTTATATAGAGAATTTGATTATATATGGTATTTGAAATAGTATTCGGATATAGTAAGAATCTTATGAACAAATTAAATCCAAACTCATGGCATAAAATCACAATTTTAGACAGTAACAATTTCACTGTAAGAGACCTAAATGAAAATCAGCGACGTGGAAGAAAACTATTTACATAGCTTTAAAAAGAGTTTTGAATATTTTAATTTGAAAAAATAAATACCAATCGACCCGAAACGATAACACCTAGAACATTCGACATGATTCGCAACTGACAGCTGAAAACACCGGGAACAAAAAAAAAATAAACATTATTGGCCTAAACACCTTTCAAAGCTACTTCATTTATTCAATCTGATTCCGTCAAATCGGGTGAATAGTAGTAATAATAAAAAAAATTCACAAGTCAAACAAGCTTTTCAATATTTATGGTCAAATTCGGGACACAAAAAGTGTCTCGATTCACTTCGTCAACTGTACATAATTCGAAAAGTCTAGGTTAAAATTTGTATTGTCAAGGCTAGAATGCTCAAACGTCAAATCGAGGAGTAGCTATAACCTCGATTTTTAATTCGTTTTAAGGTTACTTTGTAATCGTCACAAAATGTCTAGAAGATGGTAAGATCTGTTCATAAATGAAAATAACGAATTTAGCACAATTATGTTACGTGGTCCATTTTTGTAACATGATCTAACTCGATATAAGTCTAGATTGACTTATTTTTTTTCGTAATGCTGTCTGAATTAAATGATCACTACATAAGTCTTAAAAATGATTTTGAATTAAATATAATAAAACCTCTTATGCAATTTGACCTGTATAATGAATAGAATATGTTGATATTTGATTGTGGCAGCAGTCACATAGAAAAGATCAGGAATTTTAACACAGAAAGTATTAACAATTTTTTACGCATTTTAGGTATCCCATTTACCAACTAGGCAATCCTCAGCTCAGAGTATTTCTGCCTAAGTTTTGGATGAAATTAGTTCGACCGAGCTTTTACAAATATCCTCCAAATGTTGTACATTTTCACTGTTCAATTGAAATGACAAATCACGATGTGAAGAATTACCTCGAGAAGATCTATGATATTCCCGTTTTAGAAGCACACACGATGATCATGACTGGCAGGTTCAGAAAATGCCGTGGACGCCATTATATCATCAAAGAAGACGATGTAAAACTAGCGAAAGTCATATTGGTAAAAAAACTATAATAAGTTACATGTATCTTTTTGAATTTCAACTACCTGTGATTTTTATTATTCCAGCCTAAGACGGAAAAGTTTGTTTATCCTGACCTGTTCAAAGAAATGGATGAAGAAGAAGATAAAATTGGAAAAGAAAATTTGAAAGCTGCTGAAAATCGAACTAAAGAATTCTTAAAACGAAATGTCCAAAGACCTGGGGTTCCTGCTTGGTTTTCTTAGTTAGACATTTAAGTATTTTATTTTTGTAGTTTGTAATTAATTCTTGATTTTGATCTTTATGTACTGAAAAGTTTGAATAAAAATTAATTTGTTGTTTATATCGCATTTTTAATTGAAGTGTTATCTGATTACATATGTATCTAAATAGTGCTGAAGCTGTTTTGTCTTTTTACAGGTATTTCACTTCAGGTTCAATATTTTCCATTTTGTTTTCAGTGATATTTTTTGAAGTATTGCTAATAACTATTGAAATTGAAATGGATAATTTTGAACCTGAAGAGAAAACTTGTATAAAATGAAATCAGCATAACATGATATTTTGATAATGCATTCGTGTTGGATTGTTTATTCAATAGACCCAAAACAGTTACCATGGCAACGTTCTACTGATTGATCAATTGTTTATAGTTAACATCTCAGCATACAATACAATAATTTGACATTGATTACAAATTTAGTATGTATGGGAGGTATGATTCATTAAATTTATATTCTCATATAAAAATCCGATCAGAAATCATAATATGTATTATCAACATGTTCAAAGGATATGTATTTTAAATTTGTGTTTAATTTTTAATAAAATTTGAAAATTACAATTTTTTTCAAGAATTCAACCTTCTGGTGGTGAGCGAACGAGGATTTCTTATTGTACAGATTTAGATAAATCTGTTTTAGTGAGTAATTTCGAAAAAAGAGGCTGGACACAAGTTGGTCCAGATGATGAGTGGAATTTTTATTGGGCAGGAACTCAAACTTGTCGAAATTTATTCAGTGTTGATAGTGGATATAGAATGAATGATAATCAGTAAGTTGATAATTTTGTGAGGGATTTTGTTATACTACATAACATTCATGATATTATTTAATATTTAGAGTTATCAATCATTTTCCTAATCATTATGAATTATCGCGTAAAGATTTATTGGTGAAAAATATTAAGCGATATAGGAAAGAATTAGAAAGAGATGGAAGTCCACTTGCAGAAAAAATAGAAGTAACACTACCCAATGGACAATTGGGAACACGCTATGTTCATTTAGATTTTATTCCTATCACTTTTGTTTTACCGGCAGGTTACAAAATTCACACTTAATTTTCAATATGACAATTTATAAAAAGAATATGACTTAATTTAACATTTTAGATTATAATATGTTTGTTGAAGAATATAGAAAATCACCTCAGAGCACTTGGATTATGAAACCATGTGGGAAATCTCAAGGAGCTGGAATTTTTTTGATAAACAAATTATCTAAACTAAAAAAATGGTCACGAGAAGCAAAAGCGCCATTTCATCCGCAGTTATCAAAAGAAAGTTATGTTATTTCAAGGTTTAGTAAATACAAAATTTTTATAAAAACAATAAAAACTATCTAAAGTTTCACTCTTTTAGCTTTCATGATAAAATTACATTCAATTATAGCTATAGGTACACATACTATTTTCAATAAAATGACACTGTTTAGATATATTATTTTTGAACATTTTTTAGGTACATTGATAATCCTCTATTAATAGGTGGTAAAAAATTCGACCTAAGACTATATGTGCTCGTCACTTCATTCAGGCCATTAAAAGCTTACTTATTCAAACTGGGATTCTGTAGATTTTGCACAGTGAAATATGATACAAGTGTAACTGAATTAGACAATATGTATGTCCATTTAACAAATGTTAGCGTACAAAAACATGGTGTAAGCTCACTGAGAACATTAAAACCATTTATATCTTTCATGTATAATTCATTCTAATTTTCATTAATTCAGGGAGAATATAATAGTTTACATGGTGGAAAATTGAGTGTCCAAAATCTAAGATTATATTTGGAAGGAACACGAGGTAAACCAGTTACTGATAAATTGTATTCATCTATACAATGGTTGATAGTGCATTCACTAAAAGCTGTTACTCCAGTTATGGCTAATGATAGGTTAGTTAAATTTAATTTTAAATGAAAAATAAACAAAGAGCACATATACATATGTACCTATGACTTTATAAAACACTAATTTTGAGAAAAATTTGGTGTTATATTTTGTGCTTAGATGCTATATTATTTAAGTTTGTTTTTTTTTCCAGACATTGTTTTGAATGTTACGGATATGATATTATAATTGACAACTATCTGAAACCGTGGCTTGTTGAAGTAAATTTTTAGATGTTTTGTCGGGTTATTGCACTTGCATTTTTAGAAAATAACGATTTTTTCAGGTGAATGCTTCTCCGTCACTAACCTCTACTACAGTGAATGATCGAATATTGAAATACAAACTTATTGATAATATAATTTCAGTTGTGTTACCTCCGGATGGTATTCCCGAGTAAGTATCAGTTATATTTTATCTCTTTTTAAGTATACCTAGATATATACAATTGATGAATTTCAGTGTTCGCTGGAACAAAGTAGCTACACAAGAAGCTTTGGGTAATTTTGAATTATTAATAGACGAGGAATTAGCAGCCCAAGAAGAAGCAACTACACAAACTAACACAAATGTTAATAGATTAAAATCACATAGCAGATGGAAATAATACATATTTGCACATAAAAAATTGTTTATTATAAAATTTATAACTTACAAAGATGATACATTGCTCGAAAGATACAAAAACATGCATATAAGTACATGCATTAGATGTATGAAATTACATACAAGCACCATTCCTCAATTGATTTCAGTCTTCATCAAAAAAAAAAAAATATATAATACAATTAAATTATATGGCAGTCAATGAAGAATATATTAGCTACACAATGTTTAAATATGTATCAAATATTAATTCTTTAATATTGTTTTGAAATACACATAAGCATTTATTGGAATTTACGTAAATGATTGAGTGCGCACATTGAAGAAATATAAATATTATGACTGGTTGAATAAGTAAAATATGAAAAGAAATCTACATATTAGTAACTTCACTGTAATTCACTGGATTAAGTAAGTTAGATTCATCAAAATATTTCACAAACACATATAATAATAAATATATTCACAGATTTTTGTAATATTGATAGTAAAAACACATAATGTATAAATGCTGTAAATAACACAAAAATAAAAAAATAATAAAGCTAAATTCAACACTATTTTTAACATAAAAGTATGTATGTACAGTTATTATAAAATTTATAGTATACAAAAATTATTTATAATATTGATATTATAAACTTCAAACATCCTTAAAATTAAGTGTATATTAAGTATCAATTTTGATTATGTTACATAATGTAAGATATAAAATAAATTTATATTTATATTTAATATCAGAACTTTTTATGACAAATTTATAAAATTTGATTACCAAAAATATTTTGCTCTTACTAAAACTAGGTAACTAGGTAAAAATACACATATTTACAATTTATATAGGCACATTTTCAGGCAACATAAATTACACGTTTTCAACACCACATATCAAAATAATTAAATATCTTATAAAACAACTGTTCTATCCGTACATTTGAATTTGACTGAAAGAGAAACGAATACACAAGTCGATATTTAAAATATACAGTAACCTCCCGTAGAACGTGGAGATACGATCCGAATCCTGCAAAATTACATAGATATGTGAGCGAAGTAAAGCGAGACAAGACGAAGAAATTAAAGTGGAACGATATTATATTGAAACAACCATATTTGTCAGGACACTTGTATTTGTTATTTTTTGTGATCAATCGTTTTTTTATTTCATTAACCAATCATTATGTAGGTATAATCACATTTTTTTAATGAAAAATGTTTTAAATAATAAATTTGTAGTGTTTTTATTGAAAGTTATAAATTGACTGATCAATATTGAATGTCATCTTACACATTTATGGTATTTGCGTTTTCTTACTGGCCATGTTTGAATTTTCGTTGATAGGAATAATATTGAGTATTTTTTCATTTAATACATTTAATAAAAATATATTTTTTTAAATTAATATATTTTGCTAAGTATCCCTTTTGAGTTCTGGAAAATCGTTACTTTAAAAATGGCATCTTGCAGGAAGCAAAAAAGTGCAGCACACATAATATGAGGATCAAATCTTCAGGGATCATGTAATGAGGGGGATTACTGTATATATTACAAAAAAGTTGAAACATTCATATATGATGACTGAAAAGACCGAAGAGTACAAATGACATTTTTACTGAAATTGAATTATGTACAGGAATAGCTTCTATGTACGCTCATATACTTGGTGGCAAAAGGATATAAAGAAATTAGGAACATGTGCCGAGATATATCATCAAATCACTCGACCTTCTTCTAATACATGTAGGAACATGCTCAACTTTGAGTGCACTTTTCTCGAAATCACTTGAAACTCACTTGTACCCCTTGGATTTTTCAGTCGTCATATATCAACTTGATTGTTTAACTTGCCAATCAAATACAAGTTATTTTATGACAAACTCCTTTTGTTTCCATTTGCAGTGGCAAAATATGCTTGAACATAAAATTATCGAGGTTCTAGTGATATTACACGAAATAATCACAGTAATATCAAACAAATCAATGAGATTAAAAATAATTGAATATGTAAAACTTTTTAAATAAAAATCATTGATTGAATGCTATGAATCATAGTGCAATGGAACTGGAGATGGAGGTGGAGGTAATGGGGAAAAATAAGCCGATGATCGAGATGAAGGCGAGGGTGGCGACGTAGGACATGGAGTAGGTGGCGGAGCCTCCAAATGCATTCCCATACCTAAGGCGGTATAAGAAATTGTGCAATCAGATTCGTCACAAACATCTGTGGAACAGGGTGTAGGTGGAGGAGGTTGGTTTATAGATCTATAATGTCTGTATGGTCTGTGTCTTGATGCTGCACTGCTGGAAGGAGCAGTGGTGGCAGGGCTGGGAGGAGGATTTAGTGGTTCTCTAGGATAGCGACCCACAAAACTTGAACCATTAGTGGCTGAACTAGAAGCTCCAGTAATATGGTTTCTATCATAGCTATTTGTACTTGAGCTGTTCAATGTGGATAATCTCATGCCTTCCATTATTTTTGAGCCCATTTTCAAAGCTCGTGAGTTGGTACTAGTTGAAGGACATATGGTTCCAGTCTTATGACTATGAGCTGTTTGCTTAGGACTCAACGGGTCACCAGCTCTGTCGTCTGAAGGGAAATGATTGAGAGGTTTCAATTTTTTCCAGCAGAAAAATATGGCTAATGCTGGGAAAAGAATAAATACAAATCCCAGTGATCCGAAAATGTATAAAGTGTTGAAATTAGTGGGAAGATTTTTTTGTTTTTGATCACAAACTGAAGGCAATTCGTCCGCACCATCAGGGCAATTTACCCAATTATTGCATAAGTCACTTGCCGGAATACATTCTCCATTACTGGGGCATTTGAAATTGTGAGGTCCGTTACAACAATGAGATTCATCATTACCATCAGAACACTGTCTGATTCCATCACAAACTTGAGATTTCTCAATGCATTTATCATCAGGGCACTTGAATTTATCAACTGGACAAATGTTACAACCTTTCTCATCGGCTCCATTTAGACAATCTTCAATTCCATCGCATCTAAAGTATTGGGGAAATTATTGTATAATTTCTGAATAAAAACAGGGAAATTAAAATTTATAAACATACCTCCAAGTATTAGGAACACATTCATTGAGTAGAGATCTATCAGATTGATGAATTGGGCGAGACAATAGGTTTGCAGAGCACGCGAAATGATTTGGCAAACAAGGAGGTGGATGACCACATCGATTTTTGTTGCCTTGTGTTGAAAGTCCTCGTACACATCCACAGGTTCCATTGGATAAACAAACTCCTTCGCATTTACCACCACCCATACATACATGTTTCAAATCGAACTATAAGATTATCAGAAATAGATATTTAAACATTAAAACATATTAAATCAACTCCATAGATAAGAGACTTACTTTATTAACAGCAACAATGTCTGCAACAAGAATACGAGTGACTTTCAAAGCTGGAGCATTTTTCTGGTTGAGAGATAAATGCATGAATTTTTTTTCACCATCGATCCAATATAAAGTTGAATTTTGCACTGCAAGCGATGTTACAGTTCCTCCTTGCCAAATCGTTCGTCTGGAAAAATACATAATTATGAAATGAAATTTATAAATTCAACTAACAAAAAATAATTACAAACGTAACATACTTATTATCTCCATTTAAAGAACTTGCAAAAATTTGCTTTGCATTAGCCCAATAAATTGTATTTTTGAAAACATCTATGGTAAGAGATGTTATATTTGGAGCTTGAATAATTTTTTCGAGATCTGATCCATCCATAGCAGATTTGATTACAATACCTTCTATCACATCCGCCCAAAATAGTAACCTATGAATAAACAATTGAACAATAAATATTATTGAAAATAAATCATTTATAAACTGTGATTGTGTGTATAAAAAAAACCTTTTGATGGGATGTACGGCTATATATTTGGGTGCCATGTTATCACCTTGAATTATTACTCCTACTACTGAATTGTTATCTAATTTTGTAACATTGATAGAATTCGTTTCAGGAGAGGAAAAGTAAAGTGTTCTGCCTACAATGTCTAAAGCAATATCAGCATAAATGTCAACGTTTGATACCAATACTGAGACATTTCCATGTCTATTTTCAGGCATATATTTTATAGTGCGAGTTTTGTTATCAATCCAATAAATGTATTTGTTCATAGAATCGTATTCTATGGCTTTCACTCCTTTAATACCAGACAGTACAGCATCGGGACAATCATTTCCTCCAATAATAATTCGTCCAATACCATTACGGTGACTAAATAGAATAAACTCAAACGGACCTAAAAATTTTCAACATAACGATGAAATTATAATACTACATAAATCAAATTATTTCTTTAATAAATACTCACTCGAACAAGATACACCATCTTCATTCAGTGTATAATGTGTAGGACATGCACATTTATAACCATTATTGTTTTTTTGCTTGTCATTTGTATTGTGTGGTATAGATAAACAAAGATGAGTGCAACCACCATTATTGATCGAACAGTAATTTTTTCCAGTTTGTCGAGATTCATGATAAACAATCATATCAGAAATTTCATCTAATTGTGAATATATCTCAGATCGATTTTCACCGGTAGTCTCATCAGCACTTTTTATAACGCCTAAAATATATTTTGTATTGTAAATTGAAATATGCTAGATATAATACACGTATATCTTAATAAATAGTATCAATTGAACCAATTTATTATACCTGTAACCCAATCCGCCCAATATATTCGATTTTGATAAAGTGTCAAAACAATGGGCATACTATCACCAGATATTAATTTCCTTCGGCTTGTACCTTCTAGATTTGAAATTTCAATCACCGGAGGCTCTAATGTGATCCATATCAAATTTCCCAACTTATAATCAATGGTTAAAGCACTGGCTCGGCCTACGGAATACATCCAGATTTTTGGATTAGAACCGTCCATTCCTGCATGTTTTATACTTTTTGATCCCCATTCAGACCAGTACATGTATCTAAAAAAATAATTAAATCAACACGCTTGTTTTCAACAAACAAGAAAATTATATTTTACATGCGCTTACCCTTTAAGAGGATCTAATGCTAAGCTTTTTGGTTTTCTTAATCCTTGCCATATTAATGTACGTCTGTGAGAACCATCCAGTTTCGAAAGCTCAATTCGATAATTAGAATCAATCCAGTACAAATTTCGACCACACCAATCTAATGCTAAGCCTGATAATTTTTATGGATAGAAACATTTTAGAAATAGAAAATATACTTTTGATTGAGAAAAAAAAAAACTTGCTTTCAACAAACACCCAATCCATCACTTTTTCAACATTTGATCCGTTAACAGCACAACTCCCAACTGAATGTGATTTATTATTTACCCAATAGACACGACCTTCCTCAGCATGAATAGTGATTGCACTAAAATTTCGAATAAATAAGTTTGTTTTCAATTTGAAAGTGAACATATATGCATTTTAAACCAATTACACTATGTCTTTAGCATCTTTAATGGGTAAAAGAGCGTGATATTTAGGATTTTCAATACTAAGACGGCCAATTTTATCTTTTCTTGCATATAAAAGAAAAGCAGCAGGTTTGTTACAAGTTTTGTTATCTTTCGCTAATTCTAAGCCTGAAATTAAATTTCAGTAAGATATTTGAAAAATATAAGTAAATAAATTGAATTAGAAAAATTATTACTGATAGGACAATCACAAATGAAATCGTTTGGACGATTAAAACAAAAATGAGAACAATTTCCATTGTTAATGCCACATGGATTCATAGGCAAAATATCATCTAATTTGAAAGCTTTCAGTCCCATAACACTAGGAACCTGTTCAATTATCACTTCTCGCTTACCTTTAAAAACATAATTTTGTTATTAAATTCTCATAATAATGGGATCAATGTAAATTTAATAAAGAATTAATAACCATTATCTTTATGCACTTTACTCAGTGTTCTTCTCTGCCAATCAGTCCAGTATAAATAATCTCCCAAAAGCGATAAACCAAATATATGATTTAAGTTTTCACTAATAAGAACTCTCCTGTCAGTGCCATCCATATTACACACCTGAGAAATATTATTTTATAAATATACATAGATATGAATAACCGTAATGAAAAAATAATAAAAATTTGGGTTACTTCAATTTTTCTCATATAAGCATCACCCCAATAAATTTTGCGAGCTTTAATATCTAAAGCTATTCCATTGGGCCAATGAATTGTATCTTTCACTAATAATACTCGATCAGTACCATCTAAAGATGCTCTTTCAATTTTAGGATTTTCAGACCAATCCGACCAAAACATCCAACCTAATGAAGGTGCAAGAGCAATTCCCCTCGGATGATCTAATTCTTCATTTATTAAAACCTTAAAATCATTAAAATAAAATTATATAACATTGAACAGTTTAATTAATCAGATACAAAAGAAAAAAAATACTTTTCTGCTAGACCCATCTAAACGTGAAGTAGATATAGTATCGGCCGAAGGATCTGTCCAATATAAGTTACCGGCTACACTATCAATGGCCAATCCATCTGGACTGCCCAAATCACCTTGAATAACAATAGACTGTTCACTGCCATTGATACGAGACCTCGATATAGTTTGCGCCTAAAAAAAATTAGATTAAGTTATGATTGAATAAACATTTAAATAGATAATCGATCTTATTTAATTTTCATACTCCATCATCGGTCCAATAAATAAAATCTCTAACAGGATCATAATCAACAGATACAGCGCTTTTAATATTTTGAAGAGGAAGTGTGAAACTAGTATAATCAGGAGAATCTAGAGAAATGCGACTCAATGCCATTTTCTGCACGAGTATAAGTTGAGCTCGTGGACCATTAGAACATTGCCGGTCATTGAACAGTTTTACTCCCGTTGGACAGGCACAAGAATACCCTATGAAACAGTTATTACATGAATATTTTTTTGTTGTTTACTTAAGATATTTGAAAGGCAATTTACCTGGTGCATAAGGTGCTAAAAGACACAAATGTGAACAGTTTCCATTATTGATTGTGCATGGATGTGGATTACGAGGTGGTGGTTGTCTCTTTGGACTCCAAACTTTTACATCAATTGGAGCAACGTCAAAACGAATTAAATTCTCAACGGGACCTTTGGAATTTATATTCCAAGAGTGAATATACCTAAAAATCATCACACAAATTAAAATAAATCAACAACGCTCGATCAACAAGCAATTTTTCTAAAACTAACTAACCAAGTCTTCCAATCTGTCCAAAACAGTCTCGAGCCAAAAACTGTCATAGCATAACCATACATCGGTGCGTCTTTCATTATAGTCCGTCTATTTTTTCCATCGAAATCCATCACCTCGATGAAATGTAATTTGGCATCTAACCAGTATATTTTTTCAGTTTCATAATCAATAGTGAGACCGTTTGGCCAGTATATATTTTCATCAACGATGACCTCTCTGGTCTCAGGATCGCCATTCATCCCCGCTCTTTCAATTTTAGGGACATCTCCCCAATCCGTCCAGAATAGTAACCTACATGATATTAATAGGGACAAGAAATTAAATAGTTAAGTAGAGAAGAGAACTATTGTTTTTGAAAATGAAAATAATACCCTTTCATGGGTGCGACTGCTATCGCTCTCGGTTGGTCCACCTCTGACCAGTACAGCACTTTACGATATCCGTCGCCGACAGAATATACTTGTATCCTGTGCGAATCGAACGCATCTTTGTCGGCCCAATATAATTTCCGAGCGTACCAGTCGAAAGCGAGACCCACGGGGGAGTTTAAGCCAGATATGGTGAGTGCAGCCTGGAATTTTTTTTATCGTAAACAAATACATCGTTTAAATTTCAGATTCAAGTAGTTAATTAGTCGTTATGATTCATTGACGAAATGAAATCGCAGAGGATATTTGACGACTAAAAAGGTTGAGGGGTACAAGTGACTCTGTGGTGATTTCTAGAAAAGCGCGCTCAAAGTTTAACATGTGGCTATATGTAATAGGAGGAGATCGAGTAATTTGATGATATATCTCAGCACACGATTCAAATTCGCTTATATCCTTTTGCCACCAAATATATGAGCGTACATTGAGGCGATTTCTGTACATAACTATATTTTGGCAAAAATGTCACTTGTACACCTTGGCCTTTTCATAATAAAAATGCAACCTGTCGCGCTATTGAAAATATAAAATCTTCGCGAGTTAGTAATTTAACAATAAGTAGAATTTGAATAAAATTGTAGTTCATTTTATTAGTTTTATAAAATTGAGGATATCGAATTAAGTCATGGAGTCGACGGCGTCATAAATCAAATTCGTAAAATATTGTCGAATTTAGATTATCTGGATTTGAAATTACCAGAAATGTTCAAATTAAATGGAATAAAAAAAAATATCAAATATTACGTAATGAATTACAGGAGGACTTCGACTTTCGCACACAATTGGTTCTGAAAATGTGTGCGCAAGTCAAATTCATATAGGTTCATTCAATCATTCAATATAGGTTGAAATAAATGATCGTTTTCAGGTATAGAATGGAATAATTTGATTTACATTGTTCCATTGTATCATTTCGTTGGACTGTTTTGTTTATATGGATAGTGGATTTCATTATTAGAATTATGGGTGATGGGTAATAGAAGTGTCTAGTGCATACTTTGTCGGAGAGGGTGTTGCGGGAGGCGTCGTACGAGGCGCACTTGATCTTCTCGGAAACGACGTCCGTCCAGCAGAGCGTCTGTCCCTCGTACCAGAAGTCGACGGCGGCGCCTTCCTCCAGCGACTTGACTATCGGAGAGGTGTTCGCGAACTTGGACGAGTCGACGGAGCCGATCTCCTCGTGTGTCGAGTAGAGCAGCTTTACGCTGTCCGCGAATCCCTCGGACACCAGCCGAGTCGCGAACAAGAACGCGACGAGCCGGAGACCGAGGACTCCCATTCCGCTGCTCTTCCGCTACGATACCCTTATTTACCCTCCACTGTGGAAACTGCTTCTATTCTCTATGCACGGCAAATATTTATCGCATTCTTCGTGTTGTGCACGCGATTCGCGCCCGTACGCACCTATGTTTCTAGGTTCGTTATTTCGCGTCGTATCGGTTGAGCCGACGCGTTTTGGTCGAAACTTCGTTCAAAACTTTTTTTCGTAATTTCGAAAATATTTTGAAACACGTAACAATTTAAACGTGCATATTTTCAATATTTGAAACCTAAATGATTTTTCAGGAGATATAAATTTCCGATAATATTTATAGAATAGTTCGATATCGATTTTGACGTTTTCGAATTCCGACCGCAGTCGAAATAGAATAGGTTAGGTTTTCGGGTGTGCGAAAGAGCGAATAGCGAAGATATGATCGCGTCGGGTGGCTGGCTGAGGAGTTTGCGGACGAGGATCGGGTCGGGTCGAAGTTTGGCGAGCGGAGGAGGACAAGAGGCAAAGGTGGAAAAGATCGACGCCGACCTGCTGGCGGTGGCCGAGGACGATGAAGCCGCGGCGGAGAGGGCCGCGAGCCTCTCCAAGAGCCGCGACAAGTCGAGGCTCTCCCTCAGGCACAGAGAGCTGCTCCACAGGATACCTCCCTCCCTCTTCGACTCGCCGTACCAACTCTCCCTCTCTTACCGAAGGAAGCTCTTCGGCACTTACGGATTCGCATCGGAAATCGACCCTCGTCAGTTCCCTTCTTTCGTTTGGCGCTTTCACATAAATCTATAATCGCTCCAATATGACTATCGATCGTCGTCGTACCTACGTATACATATATATTTTATTTTTCTTAGATATATGCTGGATGTCTCCGGAAGAATTCGCTTCCAAAAAGGAATACGAAAGTCTCCTCTACGACAAGACGATCCACGAAATGGTGAAAATTATAGAAGAAAAGAAAGCGTTCGAAAAGAAAGATATAATGGAAAGGCAAGAATATATAGAACAACGAATAGCCAAACTGGATCAATGGAAAACCGAGTTAAGAAATAAAAAAGCTAAGCAGCTCCAGCTCGCGACGGCCACGAAGGTTAGATTTGTTTTCCACTCGAGTATCGTTTATTTAAATTATTTCAGTGATGAATTATTTTTTTGCAGTTAAAAAAAGAAAAATTGGTAGAGGAAGTGAGAAGACATTTCGGTTTCAAAATAGATCCGAAAGATGCTCGCTTCCAAACCTTATTAGCGGAAAAAGAAAAGCAACAAAAGAAAGCAGAAAAACAAGCCAAAAAAGCTGCAAGAGAAGCACAGTTAATACTTCATTTGCAGAAGAAAAATGCTGAAATATAAAAATAATTATTAAATAGTTTAGCTTTAATAAAACGACAAATATTACAAAAATAATTTATTTATGTGGCTTTCATTTCTATACGATTATTATTTAAAATATAGGATAATAAGAAATCTATATGTGAGATCTAATTGTGAAATTTTTCTATTATAAAAATTATATTTAAATCTATGTTGAACATTTCAAACTGAATAACAACAATCTCATAAAGTAGAACTTTTATTTGATCATTGGTTGCAAATACTATTGTCACATTTTTCAAAATGTTAAGTTTCAACATTAAACTTTCATTCTCAATTTTTTATACTCTTAAGACGATTTATAATCACATGTTTACACGCTACATTTTTAGTACTGTGCGTACTTTGTTGGCGAAACATTTTTATTACATTCTAAGAACGTATTAGACAACCTGAATTAATAACAGGTTAAAATAAAAAAAATATTTAAGGTACAATTTGTACTAATCAGTTCACATTCCTTAAAATTTTATGTTGTAAAATTTTCATTGTATTTTGAACATCATGTTGCCGAAAGTTCGTTCATACGTTCATATTTAGCGAAAGGTTGATCTGATTCTGGTCTATCCGAATCTTCGTCTTCGGTTAAACATATGGAATTATCTTCCTGTCTCCATTCGCTTTCGGGGTCTGATAAAATATATTTCTCATTTGTGATTGTATCTAACATGCCTTCCAATTCTAGGAAAGACAAAATTAACAATGAATATATGAGAACTTTTCAGAATATATGAGAGAATGATAATTGAATCGATGATATATATGTATAAATAGCGAATTCATTATTAATAAGCGTATGTGCATATGTATATCATGCTTGAGATCTGTTTTTTTTTTATAATTTTAAAATATTTATCATTATTTAGTTTTGCGTACCGTTATCGCATAAATTCTCTTGATCGTAATTCCAATCATCGTCATACTCCAACTGACCATTCACATCTCTTTCTAATGGAGATTGAAAATGTTCCATATCGCTAGTTGACACATCATAAACTTCTGTGACATTCACCTGCAATAAATTAAAAAATAACATATTGAATGTTTCTACATAAATCTTTATGATACCGATTTAAAATCCATTTTTCAATAAACATTAAATTACTATTGTTTGGAATTTGAATTATCATATAAAATAATATTGCAATTACAATCATTTTTTTCCATTGTATTTTATGTACTCATTTTATAAAATCTCAGATTAACTTTATCATTATATTGTACATATCGCAATTTTAACATGATACATCACAACACATTTTGTGTTTTATATGACGACTGAATAGCACACAGGGTACAAGTGAACCTTTTTATCGAAATTGAGTTGAGTTAAGTACAGAAAATGGTTCTATATATGATACAGAACCATTTTCTGTACTTAACTCAATTTCGATAATAAAGGTTAATCGTACCATTTGTGCTATTCAGTTCTCCTATGTGTTAAAAAATATTCAAATTTGATTTTAAGATATGTGTAAGTAGTTGAATATTCAAAACTATTGAATAATGTTAGTAGTTTGTGAATTACCTTATTGTTTGCATCTAAGTAATAAAAGGCCATTATAGAATCGTGATCATTAGTGACTTTGAGAATTTGTTCAAATGTATCATCTTCTAATAAATAGTCTTGAGTTGTCACTGGCAAACCTTTATTAATATCTAAACCACCCAATCTCGAAAAATTACGCCTATTAAAAATAAAATTTATTTATTTTCAATTGAAGAATTATTGAATTTATATTAAATTAAAAATAATAAATAGGTATTTCTAAAAAATACATACCCTCCAGGTGTTTGAGATAGTGGAGGATGCCAATTTTCTAACCATGAAGATCCCTGAGCTTGTTTAATTACCGCACTGCATAAATTCCATAATGATAAATTGGTTTTCGGTTTACATGCCAATAACCTAAAATGATATAAAAATGCATTGTTTTAAGGGTTAATGTGTATAATCAATAATCTAATAGATCAACAAATATACAACAACACATTGCATGTAAATAAGTGATAGATTTGAACCAATTTTGTTTAAGCACAATCTTTTTTTATAAACAAAAACACATTAAAAAGTTTAACAATTCGAAAACTGATAAATAATTTGCCAAATAAACAAAAAAATACATGAGATAAAGGCTAACAAAACTTTATATGTGTGAAAAAAATGTTGAAAAACACAAAACAAAACATCACTTTGAAAAACCATAAACCAATTTTTTACCTTTTATTAACAAATTTATGTTTTTTACATCCTCCTCTAAAGGTAAGAATATTTCCAATAACCTTGTATTGAAATGTAAAAGTTTCAACGGAAGTACCAATCATGCTAAACATATATTGAAATACATAAATACTTAGATTTACTAAAAATAGGTACAAATTTTATTGTGCTTATAATACATATAACAGTATTCCCCTGTAAAAAAAATATTTTTGATTCCATATAATAAATTTCGATCACAATCAATTGATTAAATTTCATATCAAAAAATCTAGAACAATTGAAGAGATGATTAAAACCCCCACACAGTGTTCTGAATTTCACATTGTGCAAGAGAATACTGTACTTATGTTAATAAAAATCAAAACTGGTCAAAACTAGTACATATTTACAAATACTAAAAGAATCATTTTATAAACGACAGATTAATAAATACAAGTATAATTAGTGAACAAAACAATAAAAAATAAACTTACTTAGTAAATGTAGCGTACACTATATCAACAGGTAATGTACAGGGTATGGTTAAAAGTGATAAAATCTTCATACTACGATGTTTGAATATCCAATTCACTATTCCTTTATTAGCAGAATCTATTGCATTTTGTAATATTGTAACAACTGTTTCAGGTAAATTCGCCATCAATGCTTTCTGGAAACACAAAGTCAATCAAAGTTTGATGTGATTGAAATTGATCACAAATCATGCAATTATTTAAAAACGTGTATTAAATATATAATACCTGTCGTTGATCTTTGCATTCAGCACATTCAGGATCATAGTCCATAGATTCGTGGAGAGTTTCGTGGAAATCAAACGAAGATTGAATAGTAAGACAGCGAGTACAAGAAATAAGATTATTTCGATGTAGAAATCTTAGAGCGTCATCAAAACCTTGTTTACACATAGCACTTAAAACTTCTGGATTCGGGGGAAACAATATTCTTACAAATCTATTAATGTTTTGTTTTGACAATTCTATACTGGTGTTGCAAATATTCACCTAGAAAACAATGTCAGTTAAAAAATTGAAATTTGTAAATTAATTAATAATAATATGCACTACAAACATGAAATAGTTGTGAGCTATGATCTCTCGGACAAATATCACTTTCGCCACAAAAAGGGCTGACAGTGATTGTATTTTCATCGAGCACTGGTAAATTATCACTAAAACCACCATCCATATATCTAATGCCATGGAATTTTGGAGGTAATACACCAGAAAATACCGGAATGAAGCATGAAGCCATAAGCGCCTGAAACACAAATATTTCGATCAGATCATAATAAGAGAAACTATAAGTCGATAAGTAAATCGAGTATACTTACTTGTAACAAATCTTCTTTGCTAGTGAATTGTGACACTACAACATTTTTGCCATCGTATACTCTCGTTAAAGATATATGCAACTTTCCACTGACTCGAATGTGTGCATCGTCAGGCAAAAATTTTTGTAAACCTTCCATCAGCACATTTTGTACATTGAACGAAGGACTAAATGGACCCAGAGAACCAGCTTTTGCTTCTTTTATCAGTCTCAACATGTCATTTATAATATCGCCTATAAATAAATTTTCAACTAAATAAGAATATATACTTTAAATGTTCATTACGAATCTTATATGAAATTAATTAATGATTTGAACCAATTGTTTATTTATTCAACTGAAAACATGATAACATCGAGTGTTACTGATTATGAAAAAATGTTTTAACTAAATAAGAGCAGTACACACATATGTATATTGGCACTAGGTATAATATTTAAAGATTATAGTGACCATAAATTTTTAGTACAAAATGAAGTAGTTACGTAAAATGGGTAACAAATGTTGATTTTTTTTAAATAGATGAATGACTTTATAACAATAAAGTGAAATGAATTAAATTCATAAAACATGTATAGGTCGAAATTGAAAAATATAAATGCAGTCAACCATCCTAAAATATCGTTCATTTCATTTTTTGATAGAAAAATATTTAATTACACATTTTCATAAAGCGGAAGATTCTGAATTCCACATTAGTTTCCTTATATTAACAATTTATAGTTATAAAAACAACAACTACAGAAGAGTTGCTTACATGTAAAATTAAAGGTTTTAACATGAAATAAAAGATTATTCTCTTAACTAAAGGCAATTATAAAGTTGCTATAAGCATGTAAGATACTGCAAATACAATATACCTAGATAGATATTGAAAAATGAATATGATCAAATCGAACATTTAAATGTAATCGTTTTACAATTTTCTTCAGTTTTAATGGAATCTTCAGATCACTTTCACCATCTGCCAGAATCGAATGGATATCAATAAAAACGAGTGAAAGCATCTCGTAAATTATGAGCAGTGAAAGTGAATCGTAAAAACCGAAAATTGAAACTGCGATATTTCGAATCTCGAGATAAGCTAGTTCGAGATATGTAGATACCTATTATATTATAATCGCACGTATTCCGTATATGTAGGTATATTATTTTCGCATGTATCTTCGAACGTCCTTCGCCAGAATGACGTCAATTGATCTGATAAACGCGTATGACGCCGTTCAGCATGAGATCGACAACAACACCGTCGATTCTCTAGGCAATTTCGCCGCCAGAACAAAGAGTCGACCTTTGACCTGTGTGAATGCATCTTTACGACGAAAATGTAAAGAATTTGACAGCTGTCATCGAACACGTGATATCTGTCAAAATTAGAGCGAGATGCACCCATACGAATGCGACGAGAAAGAAAGAGAGAGATATGCAATCGAAACGCACCTAACGGTAATTCACACAGCATACAGCAGGCGGAGAGCGCTCCGGCTGAAGCTCCTGAAATTTTTCGCAGGAGCAAATGTGGAGCGTATTTTCTGAAGCAGACTGCCACTCCGACGTGATAGATTCCTAGAAAACCGCAGCCAGCGAAGGACAGGTTCATGTTCGGGCTCTCGGTTTGTGCAAAGCGATACAAAGAAGCACTTGAACTAGATTTCGACGACCGTTACGTTTCGTGGTCGCGACCTCACTGTGGTCGTAGCATCACATCACACTATTTTATTCTCCTTGTGTTTGCCCCCACTTTTCTGCTTTGTTCGATTTGTGACGATACTAAAGACATTGTCTTATCTCTAGTTACATATTTGTTCATGTACACCATTGTAATTGTTAATTCGATTCTATTTTGCGGGTGAAATTTTGTAGGAAATTGACAATAGGGTGGTTTAGAGAAAGTTGTTTACGTATGTATTTAGAAAACATGTGTATTTACCGAAAACCTAGATAACAAGACATTGAAAAAATTACTGATACTAAATTTATTATTTATGACAGATACGCATGCTAATAAATATGCCTAAATCAAGCATATTATTTTGTTTATATCAAAGATGTTTGATACTAATGCCACTAAGTAACATTTTCTAATTAGTGGCTTGCTTTTAAGCTATTTAATAGCATGTGTATCTGGAGCATTTTTAGAATGAGTCATGGATTGCTTGAGTGAAAGTATGCATGCTCTCTATAGGAGTAGCTGGAGTGATTCCATGTCCCAAATTGGCAATGTATCGATGTTTCCCGAATTTCCTAGCCATTTCTATTGTCATTTGCTTTATTTCATCCTGCATATAATTATATTTTTAATGAGCGTTGTTTTAATTTTGGTGGATTTGTAAAAAAATGAAAATTATACCTGATTTTTATATAAATCTTGAGGATCAAGGTTTCCCTGTAGCGTAATGTTTTCACCCACGTCTTGTCTAGCTTTTTCGGGATCTACAGTCCAATCAATACCTATTACCTCGTATCCCATTTCAGCTTGCAATTTTAAAGAATGGCCTGCTCCCTTAGCAAATATTGTCTAAAATATATTTATTTTATTAATATGACATTTCATTCATGTAAACACATTGATTATTAAAAAAAATATGTACGTAATTCACAAACGTGTAAATGTCAACTAATATAAACATAAGGAATGAAATGAAAACTGATATAGCTATGTAATTTTAATGTGATTAAGTATTTAAAATTTTGTGAGTCACATTATTGTTTATGAAAATGATAACTGCATAGAAACAATGAATGTTTACCATTGGAACATTTGATATATTTTTCTTATTTAAACCATCACGAACTCTCAAAGGAATCTCTTTTAAATAAGGGACAGATATTTCAGCAAATTGTTCAGGTGATAAGTGTTCTGCACTAGATTCAAATACTTGCAATAGTTGAGCACCTGCTTCTACCTGTAAAATTTTCATAAAATACAATTTAAATTATTTTAAGTTTCAAGAAGAAAGTAGATTTATGTATTTCATACATACTTGCATTATTAAATAATCTACTATCACATTTGTGAGAATACTAAGTAAATTTTTAGTTTCTGAGATGTGATATTCTATCCATTTCTTTGATTTTTCCATTGTTTTACTCCCTCCCCCTTCAATCATATAACCCATTAAAGTCCACTAAAAAAATTTCAAATTTAAATATTTTCACGCAACAAAGATAAACATTCAACTGTATTATGAAAACATACGGGAGCTCCAGTAAAACCAATAAGTGGAACTTTTCCATCTATTTTATGCCTCGTTAATGTTATAGCATCTCCAACATAGCGTAAGCGATCAATCACATTACTCGTATTTAGCTTGTCAAGATCTTCTGGCTTTTCTAAAGGTTGAGGAAACACCGGACCCTTATAACCAAAAATAAAATATTTTTTTTGTCTCCAGAATCTATCCGTTCATAAATCTAAGCTACTTACTTTGCCAGGATGCATTTCTACAGTCATTCCTAAAGCTTGAGGAATCACCAATATATCACTAAATATTATGGATGCATCTAAATGTTCGAATCTTCGCAGAGGTTGCAAAGTCACTTCACATGCTAAATCTGGAGTCCGACATACTTCGAAGAAGTCATGTTTTGCTCTTACTTCTTGAAATTCAGGCAAATATCTTCCTGCTTGTCTCATGACCCATACTGGAACTTTGTCGACTTCTTCACCTCTCGCAGCTTTGAGAAGCCGATCATTTCGAAGAACGGGGAAACTCTGAAGACAAATATTTATACTAAATTTTCAATTTTTAATACAATCAAGATATTTTTTTTATGTAGAATCGTTTTAAAGAGAGTAAAAGTGTGTTTTCGATCAAACTAGGAAATATTGATATCGATATTTATTTAAAAATTGAAAAATTACGATCACCTTACTGTTAACCGACATGACAGTGACAGTTTAGGTGTATGTCATATATTTTCAGCTTGGCCATAAAAGAACCAAATCCAACTATTGATGGATATTTCATTTTGTAAGGGATGATGGAAAGACTTGATCCTCCCTTTGGTTTTTTGTCTATAACTCCTTTTAGAAAATTGCATTATCGAAAAAATAGTTAAAGGCAAAAAACAAAAGAGAGATCAAGATTCCCACATTACCTTACCTACACACATTTTTATTCTTATCTACAGATAAATTTTTCACCTTTCTTATTCGACCACTAGGTATAATCGTATATTAAAAAATCATTGCTGATACATATTCAAAAAATGACTCAGGTTGGATATATATATTTTTTAATTTACTTAAAAAAATATCAGATAAGGGCTTAATTTGAGTCAGAATGGGGGTTGGATCATGTTAAGACAATAATATATCTAAAATCTGAAAGTGTTGAGTTTTAGCTAGTAAAAGTTTTCTATGAAGATAAATTACCTTCTTTTCAAAGGTCACGTATATGCATTTAGGTAGATACCTTTTTGTATTTACTTATGTACCTACCTATACCTATCGCTTGTGATTTAAGAAATCTATAAATTAGAATCGACTCATCGTCAGATATTTGTTCTGTCATCGATCTTTATGATAAAATGATAAATATATGTGCCTATATCGTAATTTTTGTTATCAGATTTGCTTAGTTTCTTAATATTTGTGTACACATGTACATATGTTTCATAAAGATTATCTATTTCATTTACTATCTTATAAAGAAAAATATATATGATTTGCTCGGCAGTTTGTAAACTACACTGTAATCGGCAAAACCAAACTTTATTTATTATTGTATAATTCACATTTGTAATAATAAATAAGTACCTATTAAAATTATGGCAGTGCCTACGTTGAAACTAAACGATGGAAACCAAATTCCTATGCTTGGTTTAGGAACATGGCAGGTAATTTGATGTCAATATATTTCAGAAATGATTTTTATTACAAATAAGTATCACATTAGGAAGATACATATTTTACATAAAATTTAATCAATTAGAAATTTTGGCTGAATCACTGGCAAAATTAGAAAATTACTGTAATTATTCCCATTAAAAAAAAAATTAAAGTTCATCGACCGTTGTACTTTGTCTTTTTAAAGATGCATGACAACGATATTATATTTGACAATGACAAACTTCGATTTTTGATTTATCTACTATGTATTTCAAAAAGAGTTAGTCATTGTTCGTATGTTATTGTGTAAAAATAAATATGTATTTATATTACAATTATTACACCGCGGAACATGCTTGATTCATCTTTTTTCGTTCGTTGCACTCTTATTAACCGATTTATCTTCGCTATCATGTGTACTTTTGATGTCGATCAAATATAATATAAGATATACTACGTTCGCATAATTCTTATCGATTTGATGTTTGAACTTGTAAAGATAAAAGAATTATAATATGTGAAATACATACAACGTTCGAGTTTCGCAAGCGATCGCTTCAATAATATTTTTACCTTATTTTCATATCGATTTTTAGTCGAAGCCTGGCGAAGTTCATCAGGTTATCAAGGATGCTATTGATATTGGCTATCGTCATTTCGATTGCGCATACGCCTATGGAAACGAGAAAGAAATCGGGGATGCAATTGCTGAAAAAATTCACGAGGGTGTCGTTAAAAGGTATGCCTAACTAAAATTTGTTTCAAATGAGCAATTTAGAAATTCACACTAATTATAAACTGATTATATTAATTTCTAGAGAGGACTTATATATCGTCACTAAACTTTGGCTGACTTTTCACGATCCAGAGAATGTGGAAAAATGTTGCCGTGAAAGTTTGAAGAAATTGGGATTAGATTATTTGGATCTTTATTTGATTCATTATCCTGTTGGATTCGTTGTAAAGTTTTTTTTTTTCAATCACTTTGTATAAAGCCGTTTTTCTTTGTTTATCTACACGAAAATATTTTTCATAGGCTGGAGACAAGATGTTGCCAACAGATGACAAAGGGGATTTCTTATATTCTAACGTAGACTATATTGATACATGGAAATCTATGGAAGAGCTGGTGAAAAAAGGATTAACAAAAAGCATTGGGGTGTCTAATTTCAATCATTTTCAAATCCAAAGAATCCTAAATGTTGCCAATATTAAACCAGTGACTAATCAAGTAAGGATATTTAAACTGATTTATTCAGTCAATCAGTCAATTAATTTGTTTTTTTTTTCGTAACTCTAGGTCGAATGTCATCCATATTTAAGTCAAAAGAAATTAGGAGACTGGATGGCTGGATATGGTATAACCCTAACTTCATATGGACCATTGGGATCACCTGCTCGTCCATCAGCTAAATCTGAAGATCGTGTTTTGTTACAAGATCCTCGTTTGGTATCTTTGGCTGAAAAGTATGAAAAAACTCCTGCACAGATTCTTCTCAGGTTTATATTGATTTTAAGTTATATGTTTGTATGTATGTTTGAATGAGCAAATATAACTGAATTAGATAACGATTTACCCACTTTTGCAATAATATGGAACTGTGATAACATTTTTTCGTTTTTAGAACGTAATAATTTTAATCAATCATTACTTGTTCAATATTCACAATTCATACCTTCCGATATTTAATCAATGTTTGAATCACAATATATGTAATCAGTGAAAATTCATAATCTAATCGATTTTGATTAAAACGGTACAACAAAAGGAATAAGAAAAACCAAATGTCATATCAATTTATGTATTGTTTTTCGTCAATCTATATCGCATAGTGCTTTTTTAAATAAAAAAAAACACGCATTTATTTCATTGTTGTTGCTATAGTTGATGTCATCTATTTGACTGATTTCCGCTACAAAAACTGTGACATTGTTTAGTATTATAAGAAAAAAAACTTTGTATCGAATTTCAATTCATATCATTATAACAAACAATGTCGATTACGTCACTTTGCCAAATTGATTTATTAAAATTATCAACAGTTTTTCCACAATGCTTCGGTTTTTTTCGTTCTTTTTTTGTGACATACGCATATTTGAAGAGCATTTCTGGTTGTTTTGATCGCGAGCTATTTTATTTTTCAATTACACACTGTCAGATGTTGCAGTTACATATACGATAAGACATGTAAATAAATTAGATATTTTATTTTACAGTATTGTAATTATGAAATTATTTTCAGATATCACATTGAACGGGGTTTCATAGTTATTCCGAAATCCGTCAGTAAGGAGCGTTTACGACAAAATTTCGATATTTTCGATTTCAAACTTTCAGCTCTAGATATAGCTACATTGATGTCGTTCGAATGTAATGGACGTTATTTCAAAGGAGAACGGTATGTATCTACTGATTTAATTTTTCAGGTAATATCTTCACATAAATTATGATTTTTGATATATATTTTTTTGTGTTTTTTTTTTTAGATTCGGTGTGGATCATAGAGACTATCCATACAATGTCGAATTTTGATTTGTAGTATATTTTTTCTTCTGATAAATTATTTTTGCGTTATACTATGTATTATGAAGTAATTAAAATAAAATTAGATACAAACACGATAAGAGTTTATCGTAGTTTCTCAATGAGAAATCATCTTGTTTTATTTTACTTATATGTATTGACAAATATATTTAACTAAAATAAAAGCTTAGTTTTTCATTCTTCAATTAACAATCATGTACTTCCGATAAAATTGTTTGATTGATTTTATCGACTATAGAAAAACCTATCTTATGTCATGAAAATGCATTTTCCTATTTCACGCACACCTTTGTCCTAACTTGACCCAACTCTCATTCGAACTTGAGGAAAAAAATGTCTTCTTAAATTAAAAACTCTAATCTAATCTAATTTTCTGTGAATGTGTAGACGTAAATTAATTGACTTACGATTATGCCGATAGTCAATAAGGAAATATTTCATTGAATTATATTTTCAAGAATCATAATTCACATTTGGAATGTATTGTGTACCTATAATATTTTGGAAACTTTCGAGAGCACGAGTGAATCGAATTGCATCACCTACTACCGAACAGTGTTTTATCGTGTTTGATATTTTTATTTATGAATATTTACATAACTATGTTTGACATTTGATATTGTTCCGATGACCTCCTAAAAAGATGAATTGTCGTAACGCTTGACACGAATTTACCAATTTTTCGATACCTACAGCGCATTGAAAAATCGATCGAACACCCGACCGCAATTTCGATTTCGAAACACGTCTATGGTGTTACATTCATGTTTACAATAATTCACGTGTGCATTTTTGTAAAAGCAACCTTGACACTGTGTCATACGAATGATAAAATAGGATCGACCTCGTGGTGTGTTTTGCAAAATATTCTTCTTTTGCGTCATAGGACTTGCGCAAATTTCACGGTTCGGGTACTTTGAGTAAACTGTTTTTTTCTTCTTTCCTAACCTTCGTTATTTTAGATGAAATGTTTGAAAATTTCTCTCGTTATCGCCATAACGAAATGATAATGATTTGCTTTGCTGGTTGTCGATGGCTGTTCGAATATTTGTTGAAATTGTATTTATGTTTGATTCGATTAGTTTGTTTTGTTTAACAATAAGTCAATTGTTTGAATTTGTGGGTGTGAGTTTACAAATGTACACACCCCTGTGTGTGAGATTCTTTGAAATCTCCTTGGCTTTCTATGTTTTGATTAATTGTTCGCTATCGTAATGTAATGTCAAATATATTCTATTTGTTGTTTATTCAAATGAATTTGCTTAGCGTTGATCGAAATTTCTAAATTTTAATTCGAAAAGATTGTTTGTACTTGTTTCATCTATTAATTCAACAATGATTTTACCGTTGAATGTTTAAATTGATCGTTTTATTTAAATATTGTAACATGTTTTAGATTATACATTTACAAAATTATAGTTATGTGTTTTTCATAAAATCGTCGCATTTATGTAAAGAAAGAAAAAAACTAGGCAATTTTTTCCTTTATTTATGTTTTCGATCTCATCAGTTATTTGTTTCATCATTTGCTTGTTACCATTTCGAAATATTTTCGTTCATTTAAAAATAAATAAATAAAATAAATTTTGTTTACCGAAAACGTTTCTACTTTCTTTTACATGCGTTTTCAAGTTTCGATTTGATTATTTAAACAACAGAGTGGTGTAAGTATTGTTCAGTAAACATTCGTGAAAGATAAAATAATGTTACATTATTTGAACGATGATTCGACAAATAAACACCAACAATTGTTTTGATTCATTTTAGTTTCAGTAATTGATAATTTTTATTCGATTATTCAAATATTTTTCCAGTTTTCCTTTGTGCGTTTTATATCATACTTTTAATTGAAAAAAAATCGCATGAGTATATAGTACGTATATGGATAAGGCAAAGATTTACTAACAGGCAAATAAATCTTAAGGGCCGGTCTTTTCACTCATCGTAATACTTACTTTAGTTAACTCTTTTTTTTTCTATAGAGTTTGACAGTTAACAGCTGTTAATAACTGTCAAAATCTATAAAAAAATATATAAATCAACTGACATGAAAGTTACAACGTGTGAAAAGATGACTCTTCATAAACCATTTGACCAAATCAGCATCAACACTGTTATAAAATGATCTTGATAAAAAATATGAATCTCACTTTTGAAAATCGAGTGTAATTGATAAAAAATAATTTATTTAGAATTTTATACAGTCAACAGTGAAAGAAATTTTAATTTTATCGACATCTTTGATTTTATTTAAAACTGTTATGAGTCAGTCGAAACATAGCCATAGAATTAATTTATTACAAAAATAGATGTCAGCCCATTTTTTTTCATCCATAACATTCAATTCAATCACGAGTTTACAATAAATATTATAAAATATTTATCTGAAAATTATAATGAATCTATAACTTCTCGTAAATAAACATTTTATATAAAAAATCATAACTTCAATACGAACTTTATTAGTCGTAAATATAAAAAAGCTCATATAAAAATAACATTTTTTTCGATAACATCAATTTTTTTTCAGACACACATATTTCGATATTTTTTACACGCACCCAAACAAAGGATTATTGACCGAGACCGATTGCACAAATTTGAATTTCAAAAATTTTACCTGCAGATTCGGGGACACAACGATCCGTCTGGAAATGTGCTCAGACGATGATAATACAATATTATAATATAAAAAAAGGTTCCTTTCTTCTTTTCTCACGTGCAACCCCCGTTTATTTAACGAATTCCTAGAACCGCGCTTCGGTCAGACAGAGTCCCATCGTCGAGGGGTGTCCCTGAAGCACCTGTGCTGCTGAAGAGGACCCTGAGCTTATTTTGGATAGTTTAGGGAAAATTCGACCGAAAAAATGCGATAATCGTAAGGATAATGACTCAATGCTGATGACATTTTCCGATCGATTATTTTGAGTTTAGTGAAACTTGCGTCGAATTAATGAAATGAAGTTAGCAGAGAGTTTAGTCGTTAGATTGTGTTGAGAATAAGAATTGAGTTGCGATATGAATAATAGTTTGATCAATGATTGAAAAATTTAGACTAATTGAAATTGTGAAGTAGTGCAAAAATTATACTTTTTGATTAGAATTTTAAAAAATAATTTATTCAATGAATAAAATTGATTAAATATTTTTTTCTAATATTATTTTCAACAGATAAGTGAGATAATGCGAACGAATCTTTTATATTTCACAGTATATTAGAAACACTGCGGCGACTCAATGCATGAAATTTTCAATTTTCAAGTTGTTCAATTGTCCCGACTAATCATACAAAGTGAAAATTGATAATTATAAGCGATTAGGTAACTACCATAATACAATCCTAGAGCAAATGTGCATCAAAATTATTCATACGAGGAAAATAATAGGGATTGCCACACTCCGGCGAATTTTCGCTTTGAACTTTGGAATTTTCGTTATTTTTTTTTTTTAGAATTAACATGTAACGTTTGGAGCATATTGAATATTGGTGTCGTTTGGATTCCGAATATTTGAATATTCGCTTGGCGACGAACTATTGCACCGGTGGCCTTGGAACTGTTTGTAGGGCCGACGCGGGCTAACAACCTCGTTACGTTAACCCCGAAATAACCGTGCACCTAACGCACTTTTCCATTCGAATTATTTAAAAAATGCTATATTATATGTTTGTGATTTGGTGTGTTTTCCGTTTTTTTCATAGATGTGAAAAAAAATCGTCGAGGACTCTTGTTGATTGGGAAGAGAGGGAATCGTCTTACAGGTGTGGAATTACTTTACAATTTGGTAAAGTGACACATAAATAATTACTAAAATTACCGATGTACATAATTTGATTCATTGTGACTCTGAAAATGTGAAAATTGCATTTGATAAATCATTGAATAAACACTTTTATTGGATCAAACTATTATAAATGAACGTTTAAATGAAACGATCGAAAATACACATTATTTTTCAAAAATAATATGCGAAGACTAGAAATCCAGTCCAAGGGTGAACACTCATAATGATTATTACCTTTCTTGCTCTAGTGTTCGCATTTAGAACGAAAAAAAATTCTATCTAGACTCTAGCTAGAAAAGAAAAGCATATCCCATTGCACTATATCTTCGATGAAAACTCTAACTCAGCATCACACCATAAACAAACTCAATACATATACACCCAACTCTCGTTTTGCACGGATTTTTTACACGGTTTCATAATAACACGGTTTGAAAAAATGAAAAAAAAACCTTTTTTTACACGATTTATTTGGTTTAACACGGTTTGTTTGAACTATATAATGAATATCGCGAAATAAAAAATGTCACTTTTTTTACACGGTTTTTGCTGGTCCCTTATCCACCGTGTAAAACGAGAGTTGGTTGTGCACAAAGTATGATTTTTAACAAATTAACAGGGGTATTCAACGTCTGGCTCGCATTCTATTCCAAATCTCCCCACGTCCAGGGTTAGAATTGCCTCCCATAACCTCATTCCTCAACCCCCCTGCGTCCACGCGATAATAACTATGCACACAAACGCAGCGACTCCCACAAACACCTATCCAAACATGCACACAGGCGCACCAATATAGTCGCGCCCACATGTCTCAACATGCATATATACATATATATTTATATCCTTGTGCAGTGTGTGCATAGTGTGTGCATAGCTCGACTTCCCGCACCCATGCTCAGGCCGGGCGAATGCGTTCGCCATCCTGGTGCATCGAGTCCGAACGAAATTGTATCGAATTGCTCAGGGTTGCCAACCTTATCACTATACCGATCCGGAGGAAGTTTTTTCCGAAGAAAATAATATTTGACGATCGAAAAGGCCAAGGGGTGTAAGTGACTTCGCGGTGATTTCAAGAAAAGCGCGCTCAAAGTTGATCATGTACCTACCTAAATGGTTTAGGAGGAGGTCGAGTGATTTGATGATATATCTCGGTACGCGTTCCCAGTTCGTTTATATCATTTTGTCACCAAATATATGAGGGTACATGGAAGCGATTCTTGTACATATCTCGATTTCGGCAAAAATGTCACTTGTACACTTGGCCTTTTCAGTCGTCATATGTAAGTTTTCTGAAAATGTGTATGAAACGATTTAATCGAGGCTATAAGTGAAGTAATAGATCGTGTTACAATCGTTGCAAGGGGAAAACTTTTCTTTTCTGACTAGACTCTAGCTAGAAATTATTGCCTTTCTCGCCTAAATGTGAGCGCTAGGGCGAGAAATACAATTTCTAGTGAGATAAATGATGAGTGTTTCCCTTTGTATCACATTCAATGGACAAGTAACTCATTCATTAGTCTAATGAAATTGATTATATCGTAATAAGTTTCTGTCAATAGGTTCAATAAGCTAATAATGGGTTAAGTTAAGTTTTCGAATTATAAAAACGTTTTTTATGAGGTTTAAATTTTTGAAGCTTACACGAAGTTCAGGTAAAATTAAGAAAATGGCATGCTTTTATTAAACTAACACCAAATAGTAATGCTTTCACATAAGATTGTTCGATACATATAATATTTATAGCTCTATACGTCAAATCGAATATAATTTTATAATCAAGGAGAAAAAAGTCCATTTTCATCCACGAAGCACTATTCAAAAGAACAAATAACGATCAATATTCAAAAATCATTTCTACATATTTTATTCAATAAAAATACAATATCCGATAAAAAACACAAACGACAGTTACCAATTACAGATTTTACTTAAATTCTCACATGAATCCGGAGTCCCGGAGATCCATCACCATGAACCCGGACTCTCCGGATTCTAAAGACCCTGCTGCCAACCTTGGTACGGGAGTACGAGTGTGGTAGGGTCTTCGAGCTCATGCTGGCTCGCCAGGATGTCCATAATTCCTATCTCGCTATTAAAAAGCTATAGTTGCGTAATTTATTACATGCGGGATGGTGTTGTGACGGATCCGCTTACATTTACTGCTGGGGTTGCATTCGTTGAAGTGATTCGATTGATAGTTATTTTCGAGATTATGGGAAAATATCAGGAATTTTAATTGTTGCATGTGGAAATTGTATAAAGTTGTAGTTTTTATTTCAAGATCTACGTAAACAACGCGAAACGAGGGATCTAGATTTTTGATAAAAGATATGAAAAAAAAAAACGTGTCGCGAACAAATTATGTCGAATAAATTCAAAATGTTAATGATTAAAAAGTATGCAGGTGTATGATGTTATTTATATTTATTTGAAATTTTGTTTTTGATCGTAATATTGATTTCATGATTTGTATCTAATTTGGTAAGAATTACTAACTAGAAAGTGCAAAAATTGTATTCGTAAATGTTTTAAATGAAAACATGTTTATTTTCAAAATAATTTATCGAAAAAAGTAGTGCATTAAAATGCAAATGGGCTGAAATTTGGATAGTTTTCTTAAACTCACGCACACCAGAATCAACGAAAGTGTGCGTAAATTGTTTACGATAACCAGCGTCGCTTAGTCATTAGTTTCACTATGCAGTTCGTACGTACCTTAGTAAGCATAAAATACACGTGAATGCACAAAAAGGGAGTCGAGTCAAATTCAGGGGCGTATCTATGTATATCGTAGAAGGGTAACTAAGGGCTCATTTATGCCAAATTTTGAATCATTCGATATTAGTATTTTTTGTATTTTATTGATTAGTTTATTTTTTTAATTGTCTTTTTACGAAAATTTCTATCGTATTTTCATATATTGCTTTCAAGTTTTCTCGTGAGTTTACTGAAAAAGTTAACGAAGAAAAGGTAACCGTCGAGCGGACTATCTGAACGTCGCTCAACAGGTTAATTTACGGATTGTCGAATTTTTTTTCATGTTAGGTTATATTGAGTTTGATAAGAACGAGTTTGTGGTTGTGTTAAGTTAGAGTAGATTCCTATGAATACATAAATTTTCGAATGGGAGTCAAGTTGGAATTAGTTGGATCAATCTAACACTTTTACTTTTATTTTCTTTCGTTAGATTGGGTAAGGTCGAGTATTATGATGATGGCATGGCCCCAAATAAGATAGGCTGGAACTTATTTTGGACCCATGATCAAAATATCAAAGGATCATAAAGCGAAAAGGACATGCTAGCATGAAGTCCCGGTAAAAAATGTAGGTTTGTAGGGACACCGACGAATTGACTAAAATTAGAATTGATTATTGTATATAATATATTTCGAAAACATTTTGACAATCTGTAATTAAATAATTAAATAATTAATATTTAATATACATATCAATAGTGAATTAATTTAATCTTTATTGAATCTCCTTTCAATTAACAAGACCCGAGATGTCTCCGCCCATAAGTTAAACGTCAAAACAATATCTGAAAAAAAAATTGTATTAAACATAGAATTTCAATTTAATTTTTCTATCGATATAGACAAAAGGGGCTCTCATAAAATTTCGCATAAGAACCGAAAATCTGAAAATACGCCACCTTGCTCTAAATAAGTCAGCCCTTCGCCGCATTAGAAGGAAACTCACCTGCAGCACGCGGCAGCGATATTCGCCCGTTGGGGGGTGTTTTCGGCTTATCGGCCGCAGATATCGATCATTCCTCACTTCCCCCTGGAAAATATCACTTTTGCCCCATGCGCACGCCTGTGTAATTCGCCACACGGTGTATATAAAAAAAAAAAATACGGGAGAAATGTGTGTGCTTTGCATTATTTTAATGAACGTTTCGTGGAGGAGCCTTTGCGTGCCGCGAGCCTTTCGTTTTCGGGCGGAGTTGTCCCGGAGCATCGATCGCGTATGAATCATCGTCATCTGCCCTTTTTTATCGTTGTGCATGTTTATCTGTTGTGCAATAATCGTTAGTTTTTGGTGAAATGCATTTTTTTTTCGTTTTTGGAGTAGGTACGTGTATAAACTTATTGTTAGAGTGACTAAAGAGTCGCAATACCAAGCGCGCGGTGAAGCCGAGAATGAAGACACAACTCATACAAAATGCGGGATTTTTGTCTTAAGATTTTTATATCTTAGAATATTCCAATTGTTCTGGAAATTTTTACACTGACACATTGAGAATATGAGATAGCTACAAACTAAACAGAATATCTACCTACGTGTATTAGGAGGAGGTCGATTGATTTGATGATATATCTCGGCACGCGTTCTGAATTCGTTTATATCCTTTTGCCACCAAATAAATCAGCGATCACAGAAGCAATTCCTGTACATAACTCAATTTCGGTAAAAATGTCACTTGTACCCTTTGGTCTTTTCAGTCGTCAAATATGGTCGAGTTGGGGGTTTGAGGTAGTGTTCACTTGATGCAGTTTTCCGCGCATCGCACTGAATGTAGATTGAAGTTTTTCTTGTAAAGGTTCCATTTTATACTGGTTGTAATATTTATGTGAAAATATGAATATTAAGTCATTTAAGATATTTTTTGAAAATAAATTTGCTTTCAATAAGAGTTTTAGATACGTCGAATTCCGAGCTACGTAAATTTCGATTGAAAATTTTGGAAGCAAATTTATAAAAATCTAATGAATATATTCATAAATACAGGTATAGTAGTAAAATATTTTTTAAAATAGTAAAAAATAGTATATTAACGACTATGAAAATGACATTAGCTGTTTCATAACAATCTTATTATCCTTTCAGCCATATGTTATATCATTAGCGAGAAGTCTAATAATGTGTCACTATTCTCAAATCTACGAATAAACAAAAAAATAGAAAATTGGTTCTGATTGTTCTACATCTATATAAATCTCAAATTAATAAAAAATATTAATTTAATACCAATAAAGAATTAAAAAAAAATAATGCAGTTTATTACGAAAAAATCTTCAACACTTAAAAACTCTTACCATAAATTCACTTCTAAAATAAAAAAAACATATTGATTGCTCGATCAATTCAGCCTCGAACCACCCTGAACCTAAACCATAAATCCAATCATTTCGTGTCGAAAAAAAAATATTGCAGCGCAGACTTAATGGTTAAAAAACGGATAACTTCTGGCAATATGTATGGGATATAGGGGTGGTGATATTTTTTAGCTTCGCTCCCACGTCTATCGCTAATTAGGGATTGTGGGAACCGATTTTATGGGATCTTTCTCCATTCTGCGAGTGCCTCGTTATCACAAATCTCACCGCTGTCAAGATTATATGGATGCAACACCTGTTCGACGTGACTTTCGTATACCGTTATTGCTGAAATTTCTGCCCTGTTATTTACGGTCGTAGGGGTTAAATTATCCGGTTAAAGTCGATCATTCTTCGAAAATTGGAAGCCTCAGTCAAAGGGACACGGATGTTACATTTTTTTATTGAATGTAGCGAAATTGGGTTTGAGTGAAATTGCCTTTTTCCTGATAATTAATTTATACTCAATACTATTCAGGAGTTATTAATATATGAAATTTTTGAAAGTGAGTGAACATTCTAGGTTAATTATTACGATAAAATTGGAAGCTCTAAAATTGAATATAATATCGTTTTTTTAGATCAAAATCAAAATATTTAAGAATATAATGACTTTTGATTGATTCTATTCGATACTGAAATCGAAAGCTGGCTAGCTTGTATTTGAATTTTCGAATTTAAACGGTCATAGCTTGTACAAAAGCGTTTAGATTTTTTTGAAGGACACAAGCCCCTTTCGCTCGCCCCCGCGATAGTAGTTTCAAAAAATGAATTCCACGACTGAAGACGACCCTTTTTTGTGCTTGCAACCGAAAGGGTCACCTAACAAAAAATTCGGTTTGCATCGACGACTACCAAAAGTCGACTTAAAAAGCATAAAAAAATCCCCGAAGCCGAAAAGGGTTGTACTCGATTTAATTTAAATTTCGATAAGATAAACATTTCGTCGAAAATTCGCCAAATCAGTCATAAGATCGATCGTATTTCATTGAATATTTAAAATATTTCGATTGGATCTTTAATTTTTTAATGAGACACACCGAGGAGAATTTATAAAAGGTCTCAGTTTTTCTGTCTATTTCTAGATGTAGATTAATCTACATTAACTGCCTGTATTTCTGCTAGAACAGGTGGTAAGATACTTAGCCAGTCTCCTTGATGAGTCTCGTAAGGAAATTGTGAAATCAAATTTATCGCGCACCAGTAGCAAAACACCTGTTCCAATCCAACCCTTTTAACAATGGACGTCGTGTGAAGCCCTTCTGAAGGTTCGTCAGCATCTTGGATACTAAATAAAAATAACAAATAAGCGCTGCTCCTCTCTTATTGGCCATAGCGAAGTTTTCATCCAGAAGCAAAACTCGAGTTAAAAAATCGGCTTATAACACAAGACTTTGGACAGAAGTCTTCAACCATTTTAAATATTTGATATTTTTAATTTTCTTGCATTAATGGAACAGATCATCGATGAGTTGAATCAGATTATAATGTGTCACATTTTAGGTTATGTTAGGTATGCACAAATGTCATGTCAATAGTATACTCGAAAAACAATATATTTGGTTGAAAAATAGACAAGTTCTAGTTTGTTCTAGACAAGTTTGATATTTCTTATTCATTTTCCGACTCTTATTGGAATTTTTCCGAAAATCCAAGCAGAATGCTCATTTCAATCAGACAATTTTCCTGAAAATTTCATATAGAATGGTTTTAAGAAAAATATGGATGAATTCTAATATTTATCGAAATATTATATTAACCAAAGGTTTTTTGCGTCTGATTAAAATATAAAACCATATAATCGTCCACCACAAAAGCTCACCCCCTACCTTCTTTCTTGCGTATGTTATAATGCCCAAGGCAACGTCTGGACATTAAAATATTCACCCCTTACTAAATTACAGTCGACTTCACGACATTCAAAATGGGCCTTGAAAACTGCATCGTGCATAAATCTACATCACACGAACGCATTAAATCGAAAAATTCCCGAACGATTATTAAGAAAAATAAGTGTATTGTTTTCAAATAGATGAATCGGTCTTACAATCGAACTTTTACAATGGATATTTGATATTCTATCATGGTTCACGTGTGTGTATATATTTTTTTCGTATTTACAAATATTTTATTCAAATCGCGTGTCGGGTCTCCCTTTTATTTCAACCCGTCCAGGATATTCGCTCGAGGAATGAATATTTTGAATGCGACTCAGGAATGAAAACATTTCGTTTCTGAACACAAAAAAGCGGTCCCCCACTGCAAAGAAGCGCGTATTTATTCGTTTTTTTGTTGTGCCCCGAACCTTTTTTATTTCAATTCTTTGCAAGGGGTAGATTATTCAAACTAAGCAATTGACACTTTCGTCGCAGCAAAAGCAAATATTCTCCGCATTCAGTGAAGTTGAGTCTTCAATCTGCGACGATTGCTCCAAGTGCTTTATTTATTAAGGGGTTGCAAACGATTAAAGATCTTTTTTCGATCTAATACGACGATTTCAAATCTAATTTGTTATTTCAGGTTGTTCGAAAGCGTATTTCTGCTCGGGTGTTGTAAAAATCGTAAATAAAATAATCTTAATTGGTTGCATATGCTTTGAATGAGCCTTTTTTGGAATTGTGAAAATACATAAAATTTCATGTGCGTGTAAAAGGGTTGTCTTGTTTTATTTTTGCATTTAGGAAACATCAATCTGAAGCTAGTCTCAAATCGGTAACATTTGCGTTCAACTCGAAAATGTGATTCTAAATTTGGATTCAACGCGTACTTTTTTTACATTTTTTAATTTATATTCTGTCAAAAACGCTTTAACGTAAAAGAAGGCTAAGATCACCTATTCGAAAATTAGTCAGAACGTCAATGTTAATGTAATAATTTTCATTCGACAGGAGATAAGTTTGTTTCATAATGCAGCATTTAACTATTCCGAATGATGAAATGGAAAACGGCTAGCATATATTATATTTATTCGTAAGGTGGATAATGATTGACAGAAATTAAAATTACATAAACCATAATCCAAATCTGATCGAGCGATTTGTCCCTGATAACGTTTCTTTATAAAAACCTCATCATTGATTGGATTGGATCAACATTTGAAATTTTCGTTTAATTTTCAAACTGCGCCTTTGTCAGATAAATCCATTTGTTAAACTTGCAACATGGACATGACAATCATTAACTTTAGTATCTAGCCGGTGAAAAAAACTCTTAGCATAATTTATTTTGTCCTATTTATCATTTATTTTTATGCACACCGAAGAACCAGTTTTGCTCGGCAGATTTCGGGTTACATTCGCCAGAGTATGTTACAAAACTTTCACAGTTTCACATTAACCCACTTCCTTTTTTAGCAGATCAATGGACCTGCCTATTCGTACTGGTAAAGGAAATTTTTATCTTTAATGCGACTTTCTTCAAACATTTATAATACTTATATGAATACGAAACGTTTCGTGCACGACTTTCAACAGTGCATCATTCTCATTTCAAATACGAAAATCTCGATAGAATTCGACTGAATACTGCAAATAAAACGATTATTGATCAATTTGTGACATGCGATAGTAAAATCCGCTCAGCAAATTGTTAAACCTTCGAGTGTCATAAAATAATTTCATATCTTTCGATCACACATGAGAAAAGGAAAAAGTTCATATTTTCAACAAAGTCAATTTTTTCAAATCATTGAGTAAGATTCATCCTAAGCATACTTAAATGCACATATATTATTGCATCCAAATCATGATTGGTCCTCTCCGACTCCTCCTTTCAATTGATTCGCAAACCACCCACTGAAAGAACCCACAATCTCTCCCCAATCGTTTCTATGGAAACCCAAGATCCCTCCCAAATAAAATCAAACAAAAATGCACCCAATAAACACCGAAAAATCTAATGCGAACCAAAATTTAAATAAACTCATACATTTTTTTTTCATATAGACACTCAATGCGTACGATTCAATATAGCAACGGGTCGAACGAGTTTCGCGAAGAGCGAGATAAACAATAGGGATTTTCCTATTAGCGCAAAAGAGACGAAAGAACCTGTTCCATATTATTATTAGCGGTACGGCTGCTGTCCGGTACAGTCCGTCTAAAAAGTTTCTGCACACCGTACACTGGCGGCGAATAATTTCTGCTTGGCTTCGAATTCGCGTCGGCTTTTTCCTTATATGGTAAGGCCGACTTTGCGAAAATAATTCGCACACTAGCTCCTCATACGCGATGGGCGGTGCCAACTCCCACCCACTTCTTGTCGCTTGATAAACTACAAAGAATCACTTGGAAAATCGAATTTTTCATTTAAAATAAGCCACTTTTAAATACTCATCAATTACATATGAATGTGCACTAATTATTGCATACATAAAAATTCATAATATTTTTATAACACATGAGTAAATCTTATTAGAAATGAACACGAAGCATCATTGAATGCTTAAAAGTTTATAATTCGATATTTTTGCGCAATTTTAATTTTGAATTGATTTATATTTTTAGATTATATGGAACATTTTAAAATGATTTTTCGATGATTGAATGTTCGTTCGCGTTGGATGTTGGATCTCAGATAAATGGCGACTCACACCTATGCGTCCATTCTTTCGATTATCCGATCGGAAAAGAAAATTGTTCGATTCTACGCATTTTGCAGCGGTAATAAATTTTACGACCGGTCGTTTCGACCGCTTTCTAACGAACGTTCGTTCATAATTCGACATTACGAACAATCAATTCGATCGCCATATTTTCGGCGCCGTTTTCTAAATTGTGCACCAAAATTGCGCACATGGGCAAAATAGCGCGTGGGCGAATGAGTGCGTTTGTTTTCCTAAAAGAAAATAATTAAGAAATTTCTAAATAGAATTGATATGCTTCAACGAGAGTGATTTACGATCGAAATCAACAAAGAAAATATGCGCATGCTGGCTAATATGCGCGAGATAAGTAGAACCTGTATTTTACCGCTATTAAAAATTTATTTAGCATTTCGGACGAAACGTTAATATTTACATGTATTTCAGTGTTGACTACAGTGTGAATGCGAGTTTTGTAAATGTTGCGCAATTTTGTTTTAGACGCTTCAACAACGCGAAATTGAAAAATATTGGATTCTTCGTCGCCGACAAAGTCGTCGATTTACGTAAAATAATATAATGATCAAAGGTAATAGATATATTATGCAAATTCTTGACAAATTCTCTTTTATAAGATGCAATATCTTCACAATGTCGTTTCATTATTTATCGTCCATTTCCACACGTTTCTTTAATGAGATTCGATAAGATTTCAATTTTCAAACGAACCTAATTAAGACTTAAGATAATCAGAATTGGAAAATAATGAAAATATACGAATTTTCGATTGGAAAAGCGCAGATTTTCCTAAACTCCGTGTCGCACACAAGGCGAACCGTGACCAATTATTTAGCTAAATTATCTGCCCGCCAAATTTGAATGCATTTCGAAATCGACGTACGTGGCGAAGGTTTTCGTTTGTGGGAGTCAGCTATGGCGGCCTCGTCTGCAAAATGACCACTCTTTATTGCCACGTCACGATGCCTCTTCAGACACACATAATCATCATATAAGAAGTCATTATTTGTAAGCTACTTAGGTGGCCAAGATCGGACGAACTCGGTGCCTGCATTTGTGAGGTCACCCTTGAACTAGAAATCTAAATTATATTCAACAATGATATAAATTACATCATAATTGATTCGCAATAAAGATTCAATTATATGAATGAAAATTAATATCGGTTGGAAAATGAATCGTATCAATCAGTCGTGTGTTTTATTTTTTCTGGATAAATAACGATCAGATAATCTGGAGGATGTAAAAATCAGCCAATATCGTGCGATAGCAATTGACCCCGATTCCGGTTAAGTAACTTGTTATTGTCAGCAAAATCATATTGCGGACAACGTACGGAGAACACAATTTTCACGCGTGGCACTTCAGCGATAGCACTAAAAATGAGAACGTTATTAAAGCGTTCGGAAAAAACGCGAACACGTAACGAAATATTGAAAATTTTGACTTTTTTTAAATATTTCACTTCGTTCGATTGCATAAAAATGTATTGAAATTGATTTCAATGAAATTATAATGAGTAGTCGAGTTTGAATAGATAAATTTACCGAATTTATCTGCACGTTAGTGAGCAACACTAAAAGATAATTTACAAATGAGTCGGTATCTATTTTTATAAATACATTTTTGAAAATTATATGGAAAAAAAGCATCTGTAGTAGGAATAAATATCTAGAACTAACAAGCGTAGAGTGAGAAAATTGTTAAAAATATCTATTCCAAACATTCGCAGTGAAATTATATTTGCAAAAGTATATAGATAATATAAACGCATTTTTAATAGTTTTCGTCGGCGTAATTAATCAAGGATCTGTAGTAAATATCTTTTTGTGCAATTTTATTTCATAATAATTCAGTTCTCGCTCTGAATAGATTTAATGAGCATCATGTATGAATTTTATATGATTCTAATTAAATGACGCAGATCTGAAGCAGTTATATTCCGAATCCTTGATCTTTAATCGTAAGTTAACAATGCAATAAGAAACATCAAATCCTATTGAAAAAAAATGAAAAGTGGCTTAACAAATGATCGAATTCAGAGTTCAGAGAATTAGATTTCGTCTATTTAGAAAATTTTGACTTTTCAGCACTAGAGGAGGAAAAGCAACAACTTCTAGCAAGAAAATTAAATTCTCTGAAATTTTAAAATGAAAAAATATTTTGACAATTGCAGCCAGCTATTAAAAAAAAAAAACCAGTTGGCGACCCTGCGCGAGCGCAAATCGTGCGGCGAACAGTGCAAATAAGCCGGCTGCACACAGTCGCGCGCGCTCCTCTAATTGGTGCAAAGACGCGGCGGGAGGCGAGCGGGGTGGCGCTGGGAGGGGGGAGGTGCGGCGTTGCCCAACCGCGGAGTCAACGGCCGGTGGCGCAACGTTCGCGGCGCAAAAACGGCGCAAGTCGCGAACAACGGAGACGGCGCTTGCGACCTTCGGGCGCGGGGAGCGCGGCGCGCCTACACGTGCAATAAATATGCAATGGCCGCGCGGATATTTGGGTCAAGCAAAACTTTGCACGTGCGGCCGACGCCGACGACAGGGTTGCCAACTTGCGACGTTCGTCGTTTGCCGTGAGTGCTTTTTTTTTTTTTTTGGTTGGGGTGGTGGGTTTTTGCATTGTTTTTCAATCTGTGACTGTCGGAGATTATATGAAAAAAAAAAACATCGAGTAGTTTGATTGACGATTGAAAGGTTGGGTTTTTCAGAGTTTTAGTTGATGCGTTTGTGTTGATTTTTTTAATTGATGGATTTGTAACTGATGTATTGGGTTGATTTTAAATAAATAAATAGTGATTGAATTTGATTTTTTTATGGAAAATAGTGAAATTTCGCTTAATGGTTCGAAAAATCTATAAGTTTGGATCAATTTAGAGGCAAAATTTTAATCTAATTAACAGCTTTTCTTAAGATTATTGTTCAAGCTGTTCACGCGTTATTATTTTGTGTTTCCGTTCTTTATGTTATACATTCCATAGAGACTAGCCTTTCAAAAAATGAAGAGAATTATTAAAAAAAAAAAAAAAAATGGACGAACATCACATACATACATACTTATCATCTTATGCCATGTTAATACTAGCAAAGATCCTATCTATCTTCATTACACCACACTTAATTAAATCAAACATAACACCAAACGTAACCTAACCTAATCTCCATTATTATTATCATATTATCGACCTAATGATTCAACATAATTTCCTTCAAATACTTCAAGTCTGAAAAAATATCACGAATCTCTAATAGTGGCAACCCTGCGTTTGTTGTTTAGAGTGCGGTCGGTTTTTCGCGCTCGGGTGTGTGAGTGCGTTATCGCGCGCGCGAATACTTTGTATTTTCGGTGTTGCAAGCCGGCGGCGATAAAAAGTCGAAAAGTGGGGACACGAACCGTTCGAAGGGCCGAGCGCAAAACCGACCTGATGATGACGATGACGACGACGCGGGCTTCCATTTTCCAGCTCCGGTTCTCCGGGTTCCGGCTCGCAGAATGCAGACCGGCGCCGGCTTTTCTTATATCGCGATGCCGATGCTTCTAGAATGCGAGTGACGCCCTCGAAACGATGAACTTTGCACACGAGACGAGAAATATCATCTAGCAGACACGTGGCCGACTTGTGCACTGCTAAACTTCTTCCACTGTTCGATCTGCCGATTTTTCAGTGAAATTTTCATCTGAGAATAGTTAGGCGATTAAATCTGAACTTTTCATTATCAACTAAGTTTGGCAGGCGTTAATTTCCAAACTATAACTTAACTAACGATAAAAAAATTGGCCCTTAGAAAGAAAATTTAGTGTTTCTTATTATGTAAATATGAAACATGGATCTGGAGCAAATGCCTTTTCGAGCTACTTTGCTTCAGATTTGCATTATGCAACGAGTAGATTTTACTGGAATCTCATTTCATCTACTTAGAACAAAGTGCAGATCTGAAGTTAAATAGCTCGAAAATGTGTTAGAATAAAAATGACATGATAATTTTAGTAAAACTTCTCGAAGCACGTAAAAACTCTAAAAAGTATCTAATACATACTTCAGTTTTTCTTTGTGTTTCGAAATAGTAATCATATATCGAAGGGTTTATTTCATATGCGGCTTAGTATCGTATTATAGTAATTTCCCGCCAGTTCGCCAATCTTTAAATGGTTTTGTCATTGAATTAAATTGATTTCGTTCTTCGTTCGTAATTCAACATGAATACAAATGCCGCCGAAATGGATATCAGTTCAAGGTATACATATGTACCTTGTAAAGTATCGAAAAAAAATTTCATCACGTCAAAACTGGAAATTGGTGAAATCGCTATGGCCCTTAGCGCGATATTATGCATAGACGACACCGATAAAAAAATCGCCACGGACGTAGGATTTTTAGTATATGGCAAATGTTAAACATATCTATGTATCGTGTTGCGATTGAGACACGGCCCTTTCGCAACTCACTCGAATAATAACATCAATCTTCGTCGTCTTCGTCTCAAAACTTCCACGTATCCGAGAAAATTAGGCTCCATCTCGCACCATCACAATATTTCAAAAGTGTTAATTCGAAAAATTCGCTCGACCCATTAGACTGAAGCACGATAAGCATTCGGGCAAACAAACAAGAAGCGTTCATTCGCATTTCGTACAATATGCACTTTCGTGTTTCGAAAACATTCTACGAGATAAGCGCTATCGCCCAATTCTTAACGGAACTCTTCCAAAAACGAAGAAAAAAAGATCATTTTCGAAACCGAATCGAATATTATGCGGTCTTGTACCTACGAAAATTCGTTGCGGCGTTTTTCGGTTTGGCATAAATTTGCAGTTCTGCTTTTTTTGAGGCCCTTCGTTTCGGCGCCGTTGCGACCTCAATTTTGGCGCGCAATTGCGCAGTCGCATGTATGTACTCAAAATTGTGTGTGTGTGTGTCTGTTATTTATCATTGATAGCCGTGTGTGGACGTGGCTGAGGCAAAAGTGGCACACGGGCTCCGAATGACAAGGCCCTTTATTGGCCAAAAGTTGAATCGTGTCAAAGACGACCGAAAAATGGCCACGAAACGCAAAAAATGCCGATCGAGATGATCAATGTCGCATCCAAAGGGCCTTAGAAGCGATGGGATCCTCGATTCATTATTTATTGCGTTTTCGCCATGTGAAATGTCAAATGGGTATCCTAGGTTGAGTTCATTGTGTGGAAATACGAAAAACCTTGATGAAATTAATTTTCGTTTGACTTTTTTTTGAATTTTTCATTTTTATAATATGTATTGCAAATCGTATCTAACCATTTTAGATTTTGAAGTTTAAGAATTGAAATATGTCGAGTGTCAGAACAGTTCGAAGATGAAAAAATGAAATATATTTATGCATTCGATTTCTTAGGGTCGATCTTTTTACTTTTTTAACCCTCATGTTAGTGTAGTTAACTAACGTGAGAAATATAAAAGTTAAAAGATCGACCTTTAATCATATTACACTATTAGATATCAATTGTAAGAAACAAAATGTGATATGGAAAACTATGTATTTTCCAAACAGAAGAAAACTTAGTTCTGTATCTGTGTCGATATTCATGTAAATATTGCGATTAAGATCGCATACGATTTAAGATTTCTATTCTACTAATTTTCTGCACTCCAAAATCTGTGTAATAGATTACAATAATGAAAGCAATAATTAAAATGTTTAATGCGAACACCGTTGCATGCAATTTCCATTCGGTAAAAGGGAATTTTCACGGTGTGCGATATGCGAACGGCGTTTTCTCGAATTTTACGGTCCACGAATCGCATATGAATCTCGTATTTGTAATACATACGTGTGCTTTTGTTAACGAGCCTCTTTAACCTTTTACACTTAAAATTTCGGTCGAATTGTACGAATCGATGAAACGGCGAAGTTTCGTCGCACGAAAGTTGCCCAACTGGATTGCATTGGCGATGTCGAATATATTTTTCTTTTCTGTATTAGCATTTTTGCATTTTAAGCTGCATAACTGTAGTTTTAACTGTGTTATAGTATGTATTAGCGTTTCCGGATATGGAAACGGATTGCAATGTTTTAAACGCAACGTTATCAATGCGGCGTGGGATGTTTGACAACTGTAATAAATTTGTATGCTAGATAGCTTTCTGATTTTCTTTAGAGATCTTGATGTGAAAAATCGCTTTTATTCGTTCGACAAAGGATTGCAAATTCATATGAAGATTATCACTACACACATTCCATTATTACGTATACATCAAAGGTAATGAACGTTCATTCGCCTGAGGTAAAACTATGACAAGGCCGTTTACGTCATACCGTGAAAAACTATGATTTTTTTATTGTATATAAAAGTTTCATGCATAATAGTGATTTATGGATGTACCAAGTTCATGAACCTGGTCAGTGCATGTTCATATCGTGCACCTGTCCTTTTCTAATGTAACATTACATTTAGCTGAAATTGAAAAAAAAGTACATTTGATTATTATTTCTATAAGATTTCTAATTTGTACTGAATGTAATAATATTTATGATTGCATATGTACGTACGTCAAAATCAAATTGAATATCAAATTAATTACGAATATTTAGAATTGACATCCGATCTTTCCGAAACAAGAAACAGTCGGTATAATAAATATGCACAATTAATAATGATCAGTTACATAAAAACTGTTTTTTTTTCTTCTTTATTTTAGACATTCGTCGAAGGGCCAAATGATCGGTGAAAACTTGATTTGCAATTCGTTGGGTAATAAGAGATCAGAAACGACGTTCGACAACTTTTACTTTAATCGCCGTTCGACGCAAATTATAATATAAATACACAGATGCATAGTTTTTTCCACTTTTTTCACATACGAAAATCACCGTCGAAGTATTTAGTTACCATAATACATATATGATTCACACATAGAATTAGCACGAGAATGTATGCAAAATAGCGTAAGGAGAAAGCGACATTTTCAAGCTTCGAAACGCGACAGTGTAACACACTTTTGTTTGCTCCGTATTAGCAGTGTTTGTGAACTTTCAGAAAGTACACAGGCATAGGTACATCTCAAAATTCGTTAATACGTTTTTCGTGTTAGCATTGGCAACATAAATAATTCTGCGATGTTAAACGCCCACCGTGTCTCCGGAAAAGCATTCACGCATTATATGCCGATTTTGCCTCAAAACACTGGGAAAAGGGGAACGTGAAAGTGATCAATCACGATTCGGTATGTGTCGAATTCGTGGTGAATTTTTCACACTAATTCGAATGCTGAAATTACACTTCAATTACACATCGAACATGCAACGTTCCCTACATTTGTGTACACCTTGTGTACGTGCTGTGTACATTCGAAACGCACGTGTTATCTGTACGCGTCCACAAAGTAGTTGCACATGTTATGAAATTTCACATAGGTCTATTTCTGTGATAGACATTTTCCACGGCGGAAAAAACATTCCTCCCACGGGTTAAGCCCTAGACCCGCAGGAATAGAAGGGTTGTTCCTTCTTTTGGGGAGGAAGAACCACAGCCCTCCCCCTTGATGCAAACGTGCATTACTGAGCATCAGCGTACTGCACTTATTAAGCCATAACTAAATTAAACATCCTGTCGGAACTTCAAGCTAAATCGGGCCGACTGTCGTTACATATTTACTTTTTTCGAGGATCCGTTTACTTTTTACATTTTATTATACGAACGGAATCCTTTGATGATATGATTTTGTAATTTACTGTTATCTATTTTTTTTTCGGCACGTGCAATCTTCTAGACATGTAAATTGCATCTACGTGTCTATTATATTATATTCTTCCACAATTAAAGATAAATAGTTAATTTTTTCCTCAGAAATTAGGTATTAAAATATTGTTTTAAATATCTCAATTTTGTACCCTTCTCAAAACGATCTCACTAGTTGGATTTGAACCTTAAATAATGATATTATTTTTATGAAAATCGTTCAATAGTGTTTTTATATTAAAAGTAAATGTTATGTCATAATATTTGAAACAATGTTTCAATACCATTATCCCAATCTTTAAGTTGAAAAACATCATTTTCATTTTCATTTAAGTTAAGTCATCAAAGTCATGATTTCACTGTGACATATCGTCAATCCTGTACAATCTATTTAAATTTTAACCAAGAATTTTCTACAATTTTGATTTGAATATAATTTTTAACTTCGTACGAAAATAACACTTCAATGTGTTAAACGACAAAGAATGCGAACTCAACTCCGACATTTAGAATCGCTCGCGGATCGTTACCGAAAAAATGTCATTTTCTTTCACGACACAGAAGAGACGCGTGCATGTCACACAAAATGTACCTAAATGACTATAAATATATACGAAAAAAAAAAGAATTTCCAAACTCGAGGACGGCGAAACGAAACGGAATAAATATTTGATCGGGCATGCGATCGAAGCCGCTCGAGTGCAAACAGAATTGTGTGGCCTTTTTGCCGTTTTCATTAAAAACACACACACACACATACATGTAAATTCGTCGTAGGAATTCGTATATTATGTATTTAGGGGTACGAGTCGACCTTCGGTGGAGGCAAATTGGTCACCTGTCCTCACTAATGTCCGAAAAAGTGCTCGCGAAGGACGAGAAGCGAGGTCGGCCCTTTTAATAGGCAAAGAGCGTTACGAAGATCGGACCTTTTACTTTTTAAGTCGTTAGAGCGAAATTAAGCGAATTGTAGTTTTTTATAGTTAGGTGATTATATAAGCCGTTTAGAACTAAATGTGACTATCTTCACTAAACAAAAAAACGAATAAATGTGTTCGATGTGTTCTTCAAAATATCCTCGATTACCTTTACTATTCAATTCTTCTGAAATTGTAAACATACAAATTTTCTTAATATGTGCTCAATTCATAATAGAGCACAGAATCAATCAAATTGTCTTCTGATATAAATAATCGATAATATTATATTATCCGGTGGCCAAACAAATTTTATCATTTATTGGTGTTTATCTTTTTCACATTTCACAAATAGAAAATTATGACAATGTCAAGTGATTTGACATTTAAATATCATTTTTTAAAAAAAAAAAAGAAGTTAGTCACATTTAGTTTTGGACGATTCTTATGTGTACGTGTATTTTTTTGCCATTTTTAGGGAAGGTCTATTCACCTGTGGGCTGTCATTACGTGACGAGTTGAATGGTATTGAAAATGTGCAAATTTTGAAATTGGGGTTCGACTTTAATTTGGTTCCCGTTGTTTTATGTAGTTTTTTTATTACATTGTATAGTTTTTACGTAAAATTATCGTAATGTGTAAAGATAAGATTGAACGATATAATTATCTAAAACTAATGGATTAATCTTTATATCTTATTTTTTAATGTGAAATTTGATAATAGAATTTACAATCTGAATCGAATGTTTTAAAGTGAATTACCTAGTTGTAGATTTCATATAATCGTTTTAAATTTATCTACATATATCATCAAAACATCTAAAATATAAAAGAAATTGGGAAAAGTCTTCGTTAATACTTATATACAAAGAAAGTACATTGTAATTCATCAATAGTTAATTGTGACATTATTTTTAGTTCGTACAAATTCAAAAATATTAAGGATCACGTGTCGGATAGGGCCTCTAGGGCTTTTTATACACTGGATAGTTTATCGTTCATTAATGTTTAATAGTACAGGTGTCGTCGGGCAGATGGAAAATTTTTCGTAGTTGTGTACCATTATACCGTTTGCCTTTGTGAAAAAGCGCAATTTAGTAGCCATTACTAACACGAAAAACTACGACGCAACAGATGAATAAGTTATCGCCAAGATTAATATTTGAACGTCGAAAATTCGATACGCGTGTACGATTTTATTCGAATTTGTCGAATAAACGAATCGTGATTTACCCGAGTAAAATTGATGAAAAATTTGCATATTCTATTGATTTTCATAGATTAGAACCTTGCCATTCGTACACAATCCGTTCCAAGAAAAAGTACGAATGGGTTAACATTTTTTTCCATACATTACAATTTAAATTGAAGTAATCTGTTCTATATCCAAAAATGGTTGCTTATTGAAAACATTTTGATATGTCTAATTTCACTATGCCATATTGATTTTGAATTGCAAGCTCTATTAAACGAGTTACATTTTCAAATTTCGCAACGAGCTTATTTTCAAATTCAATTGTTTTCATCACTCTTCTTTAGTTTATTTCGAATAATTTTGGTTTTGATAAAAATAACAAAACAGTACAAATTTTCTCTGATTTTGTTCCAATAGCAGGACATTGTACTAACAACGAAGCATTTTCCATTGTCTAAAATTGTACAAAAAGCGAAATACCTTTCACTGGCTAAAATAGTACGATTGGCGAGTTGTACCTATTAGTGAAAAAGTTCCACTATACACATACGAGAATTAAAGCTCGTTATGAAAAACTGTTACAGTAACGGTCCGTACAAAGTTGACTTAATCGACCTACTTTCAAAAAGGGGATGTCGAACAAACAGTTGCCAATACGTTGTTTGACAAACTGTACTCTACACTAAAAAGGGGGTTGTTTTTCGTATGTCTGGTGAAAAGGGGTGCTTCGAAGCACAGGTGCCGAACCAACCCTTTACCTTGATCAACCTACACATTATGAAATGCTTCCTGGCAGATACAACTCAGACTGGTTTTTTCGTACGATTTTTTGTCCGTGCTTTTTTGGGATGCGAACGAACCTCGGGATGATAATTCATTTTTTTTTCTAGCACGATTAGGTAACTCTCGCAGGTACATCCGAAGATATATGTGTATGGATTTTTTTACAACTTTTACCTAATCTTAATTTCGTGGGGGTGTTCAAATAAAACGTCAACGATGCCTTGAATATATTTTCATTTGAAACCAATGATTTTTTTTTGTAAAAAACATTGAAAAGATAAAATTTTTGCTGCATTATACATAAAGACATTTCAGTCTATTATTTGTAAATTATGCAAATTCAAAGTTTTCAAAAATCAATTAATTTACATAAATCATAGCAAATGTGCTTAGAAATTTATATCAGTTATATTTGATTTTTTGATAAAATTACGATTAATTAAATCTATCGAACATTTTCGAACATCCCTTCTGATATCAAATGTCTGCTGCAATTCCTAAAGATGCATATTATGGCAGGCAGAAGGGATCGCTGTGTAAAAAGAAAATAAAGAATAAAGGGTTGTGTGGGAATTTTGGGCACCTGCAAGTTGCTCGAGAAAATTCTATTTAAGCTTTCTGCTCAGATCTATGTATAGCTAATTAAAAAACGCACCTTTACCGTCCAAAAACGAACGTTCATTATAGAAAAAAATGATTTAATTATTTGATTATGTAAAATTTCACATCACGAAACCGCCACATATTAATAAAAAAATATTGCGATATTTCGTGGGCGATTTAACGGCCGCCTTTCCAAAATGCAAATAAAAAACTATCGACGAATGCAATCAGCGGCTTGAAACCGCCTTCATATGTTTACATACGAATTAAAGAACTTCTAATTAAAACATTTTCAATAATAGCTTTTTAATAAACGTCTCACATAATAGCACAAGCGTATTGCAGGATAAAAGAAAGGATCTGCGGCTTACCTGCGGATGGAGAATGATAAAAAAAACTCCTAAACCCTTTCTTCGCAGAGCAAAAAAGTCGTTAGACAAAAACGCGTTGATTGTATGCATTTTAGTGCAATCTAGGTCAGGTATCGAGCAGATCTTCCACATACAACATGTGCCAATCATGGGCGAAAGGGTTGCGTGGGATCTTCGGTTTTTTATCGTGAAATTTTACCCATAGGCTCATTTAGTTCGATCAACCCTTTTTCTCGATAGGACACACGATAACTTTGTAGATTTATGATGCAGAGATTTTTTTCGCATCGTCGAGGTCAGGTCCATTGTGGAATGGTTCTTCTTCATTCTTGCAGTTCATCAACCGTGCAACTCTTTCACGAATATGTCGTTCTAATGTGACGTGCATTAGTGATGTTCTTGAGAGTTTGAATTCAATACGTCGCTTTGAAGGAAGTGATTTTGAGTGTTTTTAGATAGGTTGTGTTGTTGAATTTTAAAATCGAACAAATGTGCGATTTTTTTGGAATAAAATATACTAATAATATGTAAATTGCGTATGTTGCTGTTCGTTTTATTTGAAAGTAATGTTAATAACACTAAAACAAACTGGATATAGCGACCTTCAATGTAACCAAAACCATTTGCGAAAAAAAATTCACGAATGAAAGCGGATTTTCCTTTAGCACCTTTGGTATTTGAATAATTAAAATTAGCATATTGAGTATATTTTATTTTTCGCACGTGTGAATTATATATGAGGTACTATGAATGAATTTTAAAAAAGGGAGATGTTATCGGTCCTTATTAAATATCAAATTATATAATTTTCATTTGATTAATGATAAAACTGGGTATAGCATTTATGTAATATGTACTACTCTCATTCGTTTTTTTTTGTGACCTAGTTATTTATTTTATTAGCAAAAACTTGAGGTGATTACAAAGGACGAATGAATTAAAGGGTATTTCTTATGTTAGGTTGATTCGTAGAGGAAGTAGATTTGTTTGAGTTTTTTTATCAATTTCCGGACTATTAGTATTGTAAGTGTTTTTTTCATACACGTATGGTTTGTATTGTGATAATCAAAATATATGATAATTGGATTTCATTTTTTATATTAAAAAAATCAATTATTTAATTCCAAATAATATTATATTAATTTTTTGTGTATTCGATGAAATTTATGATCAATAAATTGAGTTTATTCAATAAACACAGCCTCCTAAAAGAAACTGTCTTTGTGTTGAAAAGATATAAACTGGAATGTGACATTTTTCCCCGTGAAATTTCGTTACGGAAAATTGATTACCTCGAAATAATATTAGTGTTTTTTATTAGTTATCAGATCGAAATCGTAGAATTTTATATTTATCCCATAGACTGAAATATTCTATAATATTCTTCGATATATTTTAAATGATTTCAACGTCAAATATGTTATTCAAATGCTAAAATGAATCTGAAAATAACTGTAAACAATATTTGGCAACACGTGTTGCACATTGGCGAAAACTCCCCTAAATTCTGGCGAGACTGGAGACGAAGGAAGCAAGCAATCAGACACATCTCCTAAAATGGGTCTGGTGCATATTTTTTCAACGGCTTTTGCTTTTTTTCAACACCAAACCAAGTTCAAAGGTTTGTTATCATATCGTGTGACGTTCGAGGGTTGACAACCCCCGATGGCGTGTGAACGCGGGGGAGAAAAACTTCGAAATGCATATTGCACACGTCTAACATATTGCACTGAAAGATATGCAATCTGGTACCGAAAAGCGCGAACTTTCGCTAAATTCGACATATATTTTTTTTAGCTTATTAACAATTCAATTTTAGTTTCGGAATGGCAAGTTTCGTGATGGCGTGTCGCTTGTGCGAATATAAAATTCAAAAAAGTGTTCATTTCGCATTTGTTTCGTGCGATAAACGAAAGCTCTAAAAGTATACTTTAAATACGAACGATTTTCCGATCAGATAAAGAATTGTAAAAATTCAAAAGAATTCACGAAAAAACCGAAGGCACACATCGTATATCATCATCGTAGACATCCCAAGCATATTTTCATATAAAAATTCTCACACAAGAATCGGATTAAATGACTTTCGTTTTATATCAAATTCGTATCGTGAATGTGAATAGTCAGTTTTTTTCGCCGAAGAGATCCGGAGCCTTTCGAAGAGTGCATTTTTATGTACAAATTGAAGGGATCTGGGGGAAACCTGTTCGTTTTTTGCCGATAACTTTTCCATATTCATATGAATACCGCATTAGGTGTACGGACACAATGCGACCATTGAAATGGATTCTTTGTTATACATTCTCGCGTTACTAAACCAACGGCCACAGGTAGATATCACGCGCTAGACATCGGGAATCCTATTGATTTGTTTTTTGCGAAAGGTTACCAAAAAAGTTACATGCGTGGGTTTTTAAAGCTCACAGTTATTCCAGCCGATTTTGGGATACGGTGTTTACATTGTGACTGAGCGAAATTTTTCGTTCGGATCGAAAAAAAAGTTGAAACTGTAAATTGCACAAAATCGAGGTGGAGTGGATGAAGTTGAATGGGGCGAACTGGGAAACGGTTTTATTGAACTTTATAAAATATTATAATGATATGAAATCTCAAATATGTATGTTACTTTTGTTGATGATTCGATTAACTAATTATTATTTGTACAATACTCGATGGGTCAAATAAGATTCTGTTGGGTTACGATTCAGGTTACATCTAGTGACATATCGATTATGTAGTACGTAAATACCTTTAATTTATTATAATTGATCAATCATTTGATTCGTTTGAGTTCTTATTAGAAAATGTTAAGATTTTTTGAATATAAATTGAAATCGGTTTTGATAATTTTTGCCCTTTATTGCAACAGTTGTGCAAATCCACTAATTGTAAAAAGTGACTTAGATTTTTTTGAGTTCACATTGATGTAAACTATAATATATTTTGAATTATAAATGTTTTGCCGAATTGAATAAAATATTTCATTGTGGATAATCGTTTTCCACGTCGATCGCCAAGCATTACCTACGTATCTCGGAATGAAATTAAATGGACTTACACCAAGGTTACAGTAAAAGGCACAATTTACAATTGTGCAAAATCAAATGAACTAAACGAACATCTCGTATTCCAATTCGAATTAGAGTGAAATTTCAGATTCGGTCCTGCGAAAACCTAAACAACGGGGGTGTGCACTCAAGGGACGCGTTGGCTCGAGAATTTTTGCCACGTGAAAAAAAATCCGGACCGTTTATTTTTCCGCTATTTTTATTTTTTCAACCCCTCGGTCCCTTTCCAGGAATATAACGTGATTTTGCAGATTTGTTGCGATCGCTACCTGGGCGTGTGCTGAGCGCACGTTTGGAGCCTTTCAGTTCCCACAGATCGGCTCTCGATATACCTTTTATAAAGGTCACGTCTACGAAATTAACACACCTGAATTTTTGCGATAGGAATAGCGGACCCGTACAAAAAAATCCTCACTTTTTTCACCGAAACAGCAGACTCTTTTAGGAATTCGACAGCGCGTCGAAAAAACTTCTAAAATCGTACCCTTCTATCAAATCGATATGAATCATTTCGTTCGGCGAAAACTGACATTATTATGAGGGTGTTTCTCCCCTCGATCGTTAAATTTGGCGGCGTTGCGACAAAACACAATCAAATATTGATTAATAATTACCGAGCTATAGCAACGAATACGATTGATACCAACATGAGGCTGCTTTTTAGCCAACAATTTTTTGTGACAGCATTGCGAAGTGTTCGGTTTGTGTATTTTTTCTTCCATAGTCGAGCTTAGGGGAGGCCTAATTAGAAACGAGGGTTGACTAGTCAGACGTTTCTGTTCCATATTGCTTCATTGCTAAATTCGTGGGGCTTGTTTTTAACGTGTGTATGCGGGTGGTGTCGTCACTCCATTATTCTCGAAGGGTGGATCGAAGGAAAACAAAGGAAGCCATTGGAAGTGCTAGTAATTTCACCCGAAGCTACACATCCATCGAATGTAAGGTTTCTCTTCCGTTTGATGGAAAATTAAAAAAAATATATATATAGTTTTTGTATATTCATAAAATACTATATACTCCAATGGACCTCTGTCTATCAATCATACTCCAATCATCTAATTTTTTATTTTTTTTTATATTTCCGTTTGAAATTATTGCTAAAATATAGTATTCAATATTAGTTTTGTAATATTTTGAAAATTTTCATTTGTTACAAGAATCTAAGCAGTTTCTTATTAGAATTCGAAAGCAACCAAACTAGACAATAAAACTAATTGTATGTTTTTCATATCGAAATTATTAAGAACGAAGGGCGTTCAGTTGCGCACATTTGTAACACTATCTGGTTAAAATAACGATATCCGATTTCAAAATATACTTCGCAAGTATAATATGTGTATAAACGATAGATTGAATCGAACCGTAATAGTGAAAAAACCGCAAACGACCCTATTTCGACAAGTTTACATAAAATATAGGTATGCTTAGAATTGCACAATATTATAAAATAATAAAAAAATGCCATTCGAAAAAATATTTTTGGTAGTTTCATTCGAATTTGCATTTTCAGAATACATATTGATCGTCTTATTTGTATATGAAAATAGAAATTAAATAAATACACGAATCTAGTAAGAATCTAATTACCGTGTTTTTCCTGATACATACATATAAGACCCTTCCAAAGACAGTACATTTCATCCATTTTAGTTAGTTTAACTACGCTTTCAATACGATTTTTCGTCTTAATAAATGTTTGCAGAGCAAAATATTCATAAAATGAAAATTTACCTTGAAACGACTACCCAAAATCGGTGAAATATAGTATCATTATCTCAGAACAACACAGTGATCAATGCATTACTAGAAATACTGCAGACATTTTTTCAAATCTTTTCAAGAAGCAGTACATCGATTGACTTGATGACATTATATACCCCGTTCATCCTTCCATTTCTAATTGGATTCGATCGGAATTGGACGGATAAACATAATATAAACTGCAGGCGAGTCAATCGATCTATCGGCCCTTAGAAATACGCTTTCTTAAATTCTCAGATCGTGAAAGCACAAACGCATAACATTCGTTTCCAAACGATTCAGATGCAAATAGACGGCGCCAAATTTATACGAACCGGTTCGAATCCGCGAGCAACGTAAACACCGCGACAAAGGAATGCCGAGCCAGAAAGGGGTTAGCCCTAGCTATAATCGACTCAAAATTAAAGAATAGAATCGTAGAGGAGAGAAATTCGAAAAAAAGAAAGAAAAAACTAGACCGAGAACGAAGAAATGTAGATGTTTCGTGAAAATGCATCGTGTTTAGTTTGGCCGGTTTGATGATAATGTAACGCGCGATCTTAGGACGAATTCTAAAACGGGATTCGAAAACGAACGGGGTACGTTTGTGCTTATAAATGGATCGAACTGCGAAAGAAATGTTCGTGAAAGCTCTGGAAGAAGTGTTTGATGTGTATTGAAAAGAAAATCGTATTTCAAATTATGCATATTGAATGTTCGGTTTGATGCGTTTATGGTAAAATATTCATATCGGTGTTTATGCGGTGTTGGAGGTATTTTTAATTGCATTAATTAAAATTATATAGATGTGTTGTTTTCGTTTAATGCGCTCGTTAGTGATTCGATCGTCGCATAACTGAGCTTTTTTGTACCAATAAAAATAGAAGTAGATTGTTTTTACAGAATCGCTAGGACATTAAACATAAAAAATTACTCTGTCGGCGTCTATCCAAAGGGTATAGTAGCTATATGGTAAACGTATTTTAAGATTTTCAAGACGGAAATGCTTTTCAGATGCGACCGAGACAGGGATTACCAATTCTGTATTTTTTTTTTATAAAATTAAACCGATTATTATTTTATACTGGGTAATTTTCAAATGATGCTCATTGAAAATTATAGTACGAAAAATGTGATACGTTAAGATACGATTTTAAAATATTGCTCAATTTTCTGAAGAAACTCTCTTCGAAAGAATCTAATTTTAAATTGAATAGAGAGAACATTTGGTTCACAGATTGAAAACCTCATTCGCAGAGTTCAGTAACTCTTCGGTAAGGCGAATCGTTACGCACTATTGCTAGACTCAAACTAAAACTGCGCCAAAACGAAAAAAATTGTTCGTGTAAAAATTCCCAAAATATTGTAACGAACTTGTGAAGGGTTGCGGTGAAAATCCATCACCAGACACGTTTCGCGCTTCCCCCTTCTGTACAAAAATGCGCGAAAAAAACGCAAGAAGCATTTTCCTAAAATGTTTCACAAGGCGTATTTTTTAAAATCGAATCCATCAAACCCCCAGAAAGGGGAAATTTAAAAACGCTAGCATTTTTTATTCATTTTCGGTACTAAAATAAATCGAGCTTCTTTCTTCCCGATGTTGCGGCGCATTCGTACAAAGGTGAGCTCTGTGTAAATAAATAAACTTGACCTATTCCGTCGTCTATTACTTTCATTCATTCCGAGTCAAGGTGAAGCGCCGAATTCGATTTTCGTAAGTTTCATTGTTTGAATTCTTGAGAAATGCAACCGTGAATAATCACGCACATGCCGAGCGCGAACAATCGGAATACATAACTTTGTTACTTGCTATGAATGAAAAAACACACGTACACGAATTTATAATTGAGATTTTATTGAAAGTGTCGCACATATTTAACAATTATCTCACTAAATTGCCATAAATGTGTAGGTACGGTTAGCAAGATATAACAACAGAAAGATTTTCGACTAATTAGGTCAGTTTAGAATGAATATTGTACAATTGATACGACTTCCACTACTGAAAAATACATACAGAGTTGTTATACAATATTTAGTTGAAAATCGATTTTTTTTTATGAGGAGGTAATACAAATGAATTATAATATTTTTTTATTTGTTCCAGCTAAATAAATACGTATATCGACATTATAAAGTCAGCAATTCGTCGCGTTACTGTTAAATATGACATAGTCTCTGTTTAAATATTCATCATATGCGATAATGTAATGAGGGGGTTGAACATTTTATATGAAGTGTGATAATTTATGGAGAGGGAGTGCGGTTCGTTTCCTTATATGGCACAAGTCGTTTTGTATGGGGGAGGTCTTTCCCTCTCCAATGTTCGGAGTGCACCAATCGTGAGGTTCGCACATTTTCACGATAAAAACAACCATGCAAATTATCCAATAAGAAACCCATTCGCGAAACATTTGTACTTGTTGCTATGCTTACTTATGCAAATTTCGTTTAATATAAAACATTTTTTATACGTACACATGTTTCGAATCAATTTCACGATGATTGAGTGAGGTTGTATTGTCTAAAGTAAGTATAAAATTATCAAGATCGGAAAATCATGAAAGTTCTAGTAGTTAATGGCATTGTTAGGAAGAACTTTTCGATGACTGATGATGGATGATGAACTTCAGTGATTATCTTTGGAACATCGACGCACAGAAGCCTAAGTAAACCTTCCATAATTACCGATTCGAGCTTTTCACGTCTACTAAATAATGATGAATTCATTCGTATTTATCAATGCTATACATGTGAACACTATTATGTATTGCTACAAAATTTAAATGAATATCCGTTATTTTAATTACACGTAAAGCAATAAAATCATTTCCATTTCGCATATTACTTACGCAATAAATATCTATGCATGGGAATAGCATTTTCGGAAACGTTTCACTAATCATCATTTGCCAAAGGTCATTTTTTTTATTTCATTTTCTATGTGGTGCAACGATTGTGTGAGTGTTGTGAAGAGTAAATAAACGAAAGTTTATCGCTCGATAAACTTTGAAATTTAGATAACAGGAATTTTTAGACGCTACGGGGATAGAAGTGTAAAACGAATAGAACTGAAAAAGAATATACTGACGAAGAAAGATCATATTCGAATTTGTGTATTTTAAAGAGAGTTTTTGTTAAAGTTTCTTAAATAGAGTATGTTTTAGACATTGTTTTTTTCGTTACCTCGTATTTCAACTCCTTTGTCTCTATAAATTCACATGCCTAGAACAAAATTCATGACGTGAAGTTAGTTATCTACCGACTATTCTGAAAGAATGCTTTGAAAAAGATCATCTTTATGGAAGTTCAAATTTTTCTCGAAATTGAAATGCTAAAGTTAGTAATGCACCTTGTATAAATGAATATTCATGAATTTGAAGAAACATTTTCGATTATCGAATTCACACACGCATACGGGTATAAACATACAAAATTGTATTGCGAACCAATGTAACATTAAAAATATTAAAAAAATGTATATTTGTTATGAAATGTAATGATAATCGAAACGCAATCGAAAAAATATTCCACGAATCGATTATAAAACAACGCTTGTGCAGTGCAACAAGTCCAAGTTGCACTGCGACAAAAGCACCGCCACAACACAGACCGGTTCTGGTTCGAACCGCAAAAAGTTCAAAAACAAAAATCGAATGGACCGCCCCGTGAGTTTCCCAAAAAACCTTCGAGCCGAAGCCTCGTTGGACCTCTGATTATAATTTTTTTGAACGCCGATATTCCTATTTAACCAGTCCTACGCGACATACAAAAAACCGAAAATTTTCATAGACCCATATGCAACACTGGATGATTTAAATTAAGAATTGTTACACAATACTGATTTCATTGTTCGATATCGAGTTTAATGTGTCGGGAAATTTTTCGATTGCAACTAACGGTAATCAGAAATTAGGTTATGTTCGATGGATGATAGATGCGGTTAGGTAGTGAAACGCCTTTCGTCTTTCTATCACAATATTATTTTTATTCGATCATTTCACTGAAGTAACGACGGTTAGATTGAATGTTTAATGCTATTTTGCATGTCATCTTTAGCGTTAAAGAAAGTCTTCAGAGTATGGACGAATGTGGTGTGTATGTTTTATGCAAAGATGGATTGTGGCATTGCATGCGGTGAAAACAATTCATTTTCTATGAAGCTTACGTGGTTGGGGTTAGCATTTCTGAAAACGGGAACGACATCGTAAATATTTAATGCTCAAAGAGGGCAGTCGCTTATTTGCAAACCTGCATGCGAGAATTTTTAAGTGCACATGTGAATTCGACATAGCATTTTAAATTTTGCATTCTTATGAATTGTTTACGGGCAGCGTCAAGTATTCTAGACATTTGCATTTTTTTCAAATAAACTTAGAACCATATGGAATCATTTCAAAACGCTCATTCATTGTTATACATATCGTATATAAACGTAAATCAGCGGATTAACAGACGTTTACTATTCGATTGCGATATATTTATATTGCATATAAAATATCGACATTATAACCTATAAAAATTCATCCACATGTCACCATACAACGAATGATTTTTTAACGGTTTTCCTATCGTTTTTATGGCACACAACGACTGCATCGCATTAAAAAAGAAATTTCCATAGCTAAACACACACAACAACAACACACAAATAGTACCTTTCGCAAAATGAGTAATGTCCGATCGGAATTCACACGTCCCGTTCGATTCTCATGCACTTAAGATTGTCCAGAAATCCAGTTCTATTCCGGCCACGACCGGCTCTCCCGAATCCTCAGAGATCAGAGTTCAAATTTGGGTCCCTAGCGTGAATATCTTGCTAAAAAATATCGGACATCGCATTATTTTTCACAATAGGAAACTACAAAACTAGCATTAGACCAGACATAGAGGGGAACAAACCTGCTCCCGATGGACTTGTGTGCGAACTGTTTTTCGGCTGTGCATATGCATGTCGATTTAAGATCATTAGTCGAATCGGCACCGTTATGTTTTGAATTGAGTTCGATATCGAAATCGAACGCAATAATATCGAACGTTTCACAACTAATTCATTATTCACAATGTGATTATTTCGAATGGCCGCGAGCGACGTGAACTGTTGAACGATAATATTATCTTCGGCAAATATGAATTGCATAGAAAATTGTAATCAAAACATTCTAATAAGGCTTTTTGAATCGATCGAAAATTAATTGATTCGTATTTGTTCTGCGAAACTATAAATAGGTAGACGTATTAATCAATTCTTAAGATCGAACGAATTTAATAATTAATGAAATATGAAAATTTCAATTTGAATAAATATTTAAATTCATACATGATTTGAACTAAAACAATAGATAGTTGATTCATTTTTTTTCATTGTTTTTTTCAGTATGAAGATGGAGTCCAAATAAAACGTCAATTTGAAGCTGAAACATCATATTCGCAATCAAGAACCGAAGTATAATATAAGGTAAAGCCAAATATTTTAAATTTCTAAGCAACCATGCCTCCCTTCGCATTCATGCAAAATCACAATTTATATTTATCCTTCCGAATTAATGACATGCACATTGTGCGTGACCATACTCCGAACAATGGTCTTGTCTTTAAGTCTGTCCATTATGATTTTCGGACGTCCATTGTCCACTATCACGAACCAGTACTAAAAGCCTATTGCATGCGTGAATTCAGTTTTTTTTCCATAGAGTCGTATGCGTTATGCAAATGCGGGTCACGAGCCATAATCGCAAGGAGCATGTGACTATTTCGCGATGTGAATGCGTCCAGTGGTCAGCGGCTATTTGGCTATTTGGGTTTAGGTTTTTTCCTTAGGGTTACGATGGACATTCGGAACCAGTATGGTGCAATTTGACTGAAAGGGTTGTGATTAATTGGATTCTGGATTTGCATGTGAATTTTTTCGAAAATGCTACGTCTTTTGTGCGAAATTTATAATCTTGTTTATAATGGTCGAAAATTTTCAATGCATTCTAGTCGGTTATTAATTTGAGGAATTTTTCTACAACGGCGTTGAAATATTACAAAATTTTCATAATAAATGCGTATATCAGAAGATCGGAAACTTTCATCTTTGACAGTGTCGCCTTCGATTTATTTATCGGCTATCAAATAGTTTAGCAAGAAGATATGCAAATTTAATCCGGTTGCAGCGCTTCAGAATTGATAAATTATTTACAATGCATGTTTGCATATTGATTTTGTGATAGTTACCTGTATGCGAGGGTGACGATTTCGTAACGAATACATTAAAAATTGCGTGATGGGATCGCAATTAGATTTGCATTGATTGCATGCGACGATAATGCATAATTTATTATTGCACCTTTGTCCAATGAACCCTGCTGTTTTCAATCGCATAATCGATTTGACGAATGACACGGCGTGATGTTTGCGAAAAAATTCATACAATTTTAATTTCAATCGTCAACAGTTCACAATGTATCTAACTGATGATCGAATGAAGTTTTTTATTTGAATTTTTGATATGTTTATCATTATTCGAAGGTGTCAAAAGTGCATATGTTTTGCGATTGTTCTCGAGCCCTATTCATATTGATATTGCAATTTTTTGCACGAAATTTCATTGTTCATTGTTTCGTTTACTGACCTCGGGGTTGGGATGGGAATCGTATGCGGACAACAGTTATTGAACGGGTGCAAAAATATCGAAAGTTCGATTTACGTAATCTCTTTGTTTTGACATTCTGTATCTAAAGGGCAATTGGGCAAGACGAAAAAAAATGTAATAGCATAAAATTTACATAGGTTGTATAATTTTCGTTTGTTGGTCGTGAATTTCTCTTTTTCTCCTACATTCTGCACGTGCACACCCGACTATCGCCGCTTATGCAACACGTGTGATACACATCGGCCACTAACTGCCGAAATCATGAGAAAGTACTAAAATCTAATCGATTCATGCACTTATTGCGGAAGTCGGCTGTTGAACGAATTCACCATACTTTGGGGCGTTCACGAATCGGAATCACATACGTACGTGGGTAAAAAATCTACGCTCATTTTTATAATGCGTAGAACCTGCAGAGCCACTGTCCTCGCGATGATAATAGATTTTGTGAATGCACACCGCTTTACGTTTGTACATAAAGTGGTTAAAAATGGGCATACGAAAAAAAAAATATATAAATGATACGACGTAGGGTGAATTCGATTCAACCCGTTTACCACCTGCACTTACGCTGCCATGTCATCTTCACGAATAATGAGGGGATGTTGCGGAAGACGATTCAAATTAGGGGAGGATCTTTGTCAATGAAAAAAATAAATGGTATAGATCTTTTCCTGGTTTCGATAGAGACATTAAAATAAAATTATAAAAACAATGGTATTGCTCAAAAATAAAGCTAAATATAATTAGAAATAGTGAAAGATTAATGATCATCACATCGTGATTATGACGCCCGTTTATTCGGCATCCGAGGGCTGTAATTAAAGGGTGGTCAGGAAGATCGGGTCAGGTTTCAGAGACGTCACGTCATGTGCATCTCCACTAATTATACTAGTATTTTTTATATAATTTAATTTCGGGTGGTAATCTTGATTGGCAGCCCCACACCTCGAGACGTGCACACCGCGTATTTTCGTCCGAGAATCACCGAAAAATCCAAAACGCTTTCGGTAATTACACGTACCGGAGATTACCGGTTATAATTATACTCTTATCTGTTCGGAGAGCATTATTAATATTGCATCTGTGCAGCGAACGGAATGAAATGGTAGAAGCAACGCAAATTATGTTAATTGCCTAGAACAATGGGTTCGGTGCATCGCTCGAATGCAATTTTGTTCGGAAAAAAACACATTTTTTTTCCACATTACTTAGAAATATTTTTATCCACCACGAATGCTATTGGTCGGATGGAAATTGATAAGGAGTCGGTCGGCCATTTAAACAAACTGCGTTATCAGCGATTCACAAGTTCAATTTTCCGATCTCCCCAAATGCACAAATATTTGTTTTCTACATTTTTTTTATCGATGTGTGCGATATCTCTGTTATTTATTTATGCATCGTTCCTATGTTCGAGTTTTTTCTGGAAAATATATCGTATGAATTTGATCGATCGGTCCAATATCTCTTTTACTAATATCGATTGTGCAACTGCATCGCTTCCTAAGTAGAAAATCATATTTTTGATTTTTGATATTTGATGGATTAGATCAATTTTTTTTCAGGTAATGCAAAATTAGGATAGTTTGGTTTACGTTTTTAGTTAGTTCAGATTAGATCGAGTGCCATGCCAATATTCAATTTCACAAGTATCTAATTCATCAATTCATTTTCGATTTCAATTCTAATGTAAATTAACATTCGAACTCAACGAACAGTCGAATCCGTATCTAACAGGAAAACGCTTTTTTTATTTGGCAACGCACAATCGTGATTTTTTTTATCAAACTCGACGTTTGCATAGGAAATGTCACGCTTCCAAAACGCCCACAACCGTACCACATACACATTCCCGAACATTTCGAATGCATTTTAATCGCTTAGTCGCGCATCGTCCAACTCGGCGACTGTTGTGCACTCGCGACCATTGTCTGCGTATTTTTTTTTCGAATTCAAAACAGACACAAGCACACAAACGTATGCAGGTGGAGTGACCTAGGTGCGATCGTCGGCCATCGACTGGTCGGCGCATATCAATTATATGTACCACAGTGTGTGCACACCTTAACGCATCGACTGTTGAACGCGTGAATTGGACGCAGATGCACACCGGATTGAACGTTGGGTAAGTCTGTGCACACACTCGATACTGTTTTCCGATCTGACACCTTTGTTTGTGTCGACGTAATCCCGTTTTGTGTGTTACATATGTATTATCATCGTAACTCGTTGATATTCGTGCGATTGAAGGTCGGTCTGTCGATAGTGTGTGTCGCTTTGTCGAATGCAATAAAGCGCAACGCAGTCGATGCGTTGCTCTTTAGGATTTGTAAAATTATATATTCGATTTTGAAAATTTGGGTATGGAATCATTGTTGGGTGATTAGTTGGCCAATTTTCGATAGTTTGTTATCATTTTTTTCCGTTTGTCTGTATGACTGTTTTATAAATAGTTGCGGCAATCTAAATCTATGACAAGTCAAATTATTTTTAATCAATGGTTAGCAATTACAAATTTGCTAATAAAATTACAATTTTAGATTATTATTCTATCAGAATACAGTCTGAAATTTCAGTTAGCTTAGCAATCTCTCTTTTTTATTAAGTTGAGATTTATATTGAGTTGGAATGATGATTAATCATTAATCGATAATGATCATTACCGGAACTAGCAATAATATGAATTCACTGGTGGAATTACGATTTTCCCTCTAACATACCTATACATATGAACTGTTTAGTGCATTAAGTGATTAATTCTACTTTTTATGTGAAATATCTTCCCTGACCGATAAAGATAAATACTATTAAATGATTTTTTTATCCATCGAATAGTAAATAATTTGTTTCAGAGGCCATTTTAATTATAATAATTTTAAACTCTTATATAAACTGACCACATCCGTAGCTTATTACAAATGAAATTCATAGGTTTTTAATTTCTGACAAATGGAATAATGATGACAATTACCAAACTTTCGATAAACTCATCGAACATCTTTTTCTTGACTTATTATTTTATAGAGTCAATAACATTTTGCACTGAAACAACTCAAATCGTAATATATGTACATACAATCGAGTTAAACAGCATAATAATAGCGTGAACGCACTTTGGAGTCATACATTCGTCTAGAATTTTTTAACACATTCATTAAACACAATCTGAGTAAACATGCAGCGCGTTTTCCGCTCCATCGAATGCACTTTGCCACGAATGCAACAAACGACGCTCTCAAGGAACGCACCAAACGGACCGTTAAGCGCACGAAGAGAGCTCCAGATAACGAACTATGATTACCGAGCTCGTAAAAAATAATCACAGCCAATATTCGGGACTTTGGCCGAGCCGCTTATGCGTCACCCGGTACCGAACAACGCATCCGGTGGTGCGTGGAACTCTTTTTCGGCTACGATTCGACAGTTCGCCTTTCGAGATTGAATAATATTCGGCTTCCTCATTGCCGAGCATAAGCAACCCTTTCTGGACGAAGATAATAAGTTCTGGGGGGGAAAAAAATCGGGGTTTTATGGCGTAATTTATTGCGTTTTCGTTTCGCAATTTCGGCACTTAACCCGTTGCATCGTAAACAATGGGGGTGTTGTGCGCGAATGCCTTTTTTGGGGTTTATTGGTCGAAATTTTTACGACGTCCTCTTTTTTTTTTGCGTAGATGTTGTGTCCTTCGGCGTTGTATCGCAGCAGATTGTTTCCTAGGAAAAGGGTTGCGTAATAAAGATTCTGCGATGCCTTTTGAACGAAATGCCATTTTTCTTTGTGCTCATTGATTGCACAGGTAAAGATGATATACGGTCGTTTTCTGCTCATTTGGAAATTTTCTATTATTTCTCATCTTTTTTAGTTCGTTCGAGCACTAAAAATGTAACGCTGATATGTTACTTTGTCTCTGAATGAGAATTTCAAATATTTGTACGAATACACTTGATGAAAATTTTCGAATTTGGAACATATTCGATGCTTGACTTTAGGAATTTGAAATGATGTAACAAGAGCAAACAAAGATCGAATGTGTCATGCACTATAGATAAAATTGAGACTCGATAAATACTTTCTTATGAAATAAAAATTGTTAGAATGAATATATGTACATTGTATAGGTATAAAAATATAGTTTTTTGACGTTTATCTCTATGATAATATCGATGAAAAGCGAAAGAGTCATATTCGGTACAAATATGTTACATTATCTGGTATTTTTCATTTAAAATAAAATATCATTTGATTTTTATTCTGAACGCCGAAATGTGAACACTTAGAAATTTCAATTGATGAATGATTTCAATTTTCTAAATAAAACTTTTGATAATAAATCATCAAAAATTTCACATTATCTCGAATCCCACAATCAAATCCAATACTACACGCGATTATAAAAAAAATCAAGATGGCGTCAATCCTCAACCCGCCAAGATGCGCATCGAACATAATCGTACCCATTTTCTTTTTACATCCATTTTTACCACGAAGCCTTTCGATTTGGCGGCCTCTAGAACTTTTTTACCACCTTTTTTCCACAGATTTGTTCTTTTTCTCCGATTTCCCTACCGCGATGGCCTCTCGACAGGGCAGAACCAACAATAAATTCGCTCATAATTTATTTTAATTTTTGTTCGAACAATAGATACTTTTTATGATGAAAATTCTGAGTTTTCAGATGAATCACACGAAAAAGTAGGGTTTCTTCTAACAATAAGTAGAAATTTCTTGAAGATGGAGAAAATTGAACATTTTTCATGACAATGTTGGGAATTTTGGAAATTAAGTTATTACAGTCAGTATAAGATTGGAATAATCTAGTTTCGCTTCGAAGTATCGATGATTTGCACGTATGAACTTCAAATTTTTTTAAGGACATTTATACATATGAACATGGAAGAATGGCCAGATCCGTCCCTGGGCAAGGGGGGGCTGCGGAGGACGTAGAGGCCCTCAGACCTGCACCATGCGTCCGCGATTGTACCTAGCAAGGCACAAGTGCAACGAACTCACGACGCCGCGCCCTTCCTCAAGTGGCCAAGCGTTCCTCTCGCGCTCGTGGGAAGCACACCACGATTGTCCACGCTCCGCAACGTGAATTTTATACCTCGACGCTTCCAAAATGCTAGTCGAAATGCTTCCAATCACTGCTCTTCCAAAGTTCTAGTCAATCGTTATAAGAGTCTTCGATTGTCCACTGTTGGATGCGGTTGTTGTCATTTCGATACTTGTGGAGTAGATATCGGCACATTAAAACTCACCTTAGTTAGCTAACAATGTAATTCAATATAATCTATAAAAAAAAAACTTACCTAACAACCCGTTGTGTGTCTTATTAACTGTTCTGCAAGTATCTCTCTTCTTCTCATCGTCTGTACCGAGCTGATCTAGGTCAAATGTCGCTTCGATATAGGTGCTTTTCAGAACATATTTAGTTATTGACGTGTTTTTTTTTGTCTCCAATTATCAACATAATTTTATCAGTCTAAAAATTTTCCATTTGAATATTATGTAAACATATGCAGTTTAATAATTTTGTACAATTGTTGATAAATCTACTCTTATTTATATAGAACAAACATCAACATAAGATGATAGTGCTGAAATGAAAATTTGTTGATTTTTTTCTAATTTTAACTAAATTTTTGAAATATAATGCGTTTTATTAGAAGGGTGATATCAAATATTAGTTTGGCAATCACTGTTCTATGTCTACGTGGTCGGTTTGGTGGTTCTACAAGATTGTCGATTGTCCAAGTAGGTACGTGCGCCCACATCCGCCGAATGATGCATTGTCAGAATACGATAAGCGTCAACGGTGTTGATTCGTATTTATAATATAATCGAAATATGTACTTGAGTTAGAAATTAAAAAAAATATATAAATTCATCGTTCGAACGGTTCGACAATGGGAGTTCCTGAATGAAATGATTTTGCTTTCTTCTAAATTTTGAATCTCGGTTTTTAGAAAAAGAGCTGATCTAGTTTTCCGTCATGTTTTCGATGGAACTATGAAGGAAACCAGTGTTTATTGGTAGCCGGTTTCGTTGGTAAAAATGAAAGGCATGTTTGCATTTGGCTTCTCTGGAAGCTCTGTTTGTTTATTCTTCGCTATTAGCGTTGCACTCTGGCAAGGGGTATAAAATATCTTAACATTTCTATTTCGCCGTTCGAAAAACCGTATCACACGTTTATATTGAACGATTGTTAGTTTAATCACCTTATAAAATGCATGGATATTATATTTAGTTTTCATTTTTATATTGAAAATCTCAATATTTTTCCACAATTCATGGAAAACGAAAAATGCATCTTATTTGATTTTCTGACGTAGAAATTGAAAATGGTATTCTATGATGGAGCTATGAAATACTTAAGATTTATCTGGCAACGTTTCGAACGATAATTCAATCGTTGCATCTTGCAGTGCTTGTTTATATCATGGCAACATGCAGCAATTGCGACGGGGTTAAGTGGAAACGCAGTGCAGTCGTGCTTCATTGCCTAAAAAGCAGGGATAGTAATGGTTGATGTCATGCATTTGAATTTCAAATAATATTTTCTTTTAATATAGATTCGATTATTTTTATAACATTCGATAGAAATGATGAAAAGTATAATTTTAGAAATAAATCTCAAGACGTCGATTGTTGGTTGAAAATAATTTTTGTCCCTTTTACGGTCCAACTTTATAACTTCTGATTAAAATGCGTCTGCTGGACTATACAGCGTCCCACGGATGAGTTGACAATAATTTATGCACTAATAAAATGGGTTTTGTCCGCCCTCTGGGAAGATTTTTCGTATTGGAGGATCGAAGCGAGGTCACTAGCCACTATCCATTCCATTTTTTTTTCGTAATTCGAATCAAACGAAAAATATCACGGACAATATCTTCAAAATAAATATGCTAGGAGGAAAAAAATACAATTTATTCCAACATTCGATAACATCACGCGATGCACATTATTTGTAGTGAATCAACAACCAAACAAACAACAACTTGTGATTTGAAATTAATCACAATTTGGCTACACAAAACAGCGATGAAAAAACTTGTTGATTGTTTTCACAGATTCGTAACAAATCAAATATATTCACATGAATGTTAAAACGATAGCTAATTGACAAAGCTCACCTTTCAGATTAAAATTTTCTCAGAAAAAAAAACAGATATGTAGATTTTTTTTATAAACAAAATAAAATATTGATATAATTCGGGTATAAATAGATTTAAAAAAGCTGTAATCGAATAAGAAAAAGTCGGATAATCGAATCAAAATAGAATCATGAATCGCATCGCGTTGTGCATTCGGCTCGTCCGCCATTTTGTTTGTGAGAGGGCGGCGTCCCTCCTCCGACCTCCTCGCTTGTGGTGTCGTTGTACTTGCGTTCTGGAAAGTTCTTTTCGGATAGTGGTCGTTCTGGATTAGCTGAAAATGGCCGCAGGTTATTCACATTTCGGCCTCAGAAGCAGAGCGCGACCTGGACCGAGACGATCGACTGCATTTCTGGCGCAGCGATGCATTTCTATTGCTCCTCCGTGCATCCACTTCTTGGGGCTAGGCGGTGCTGAATTTAAATATGAAAATTTTTCGAATATCTCATTCTGGGTTTTGAAATTTATCGTTTTTCTAAACGTGCTTTGATTAGTTTTCATTAGGGCGTTTCAGTTTTTGTTCGTTCTATAAGAAATTTAGGAATTGAGGTTTAATCAAATTAATGAAATCAAATTCGGAGGTGAGTAATCTAACCTATTGGTTAGGCTTTAGGTTTAGTTAAGTGAGGTTAATTTTTTTCCTTTTTGTATGTTCGGTTAGGATAGGGCGAGAATTGTGTCGATGATGTAAAAATATAACACCGAAAATTCATTAAATTAATTAATTCGACTCATTTCTGGGGAATCACATTTAAAAATAATAATGTTAAAATACTTAGAATTTAATTGGGTTAACTTTGTCACTATATTTTTTGAAATAAGATTTTCCAAAAAAGAGTTAAAGGCTGAAAACAAATGTTTCGCCTAAATACATTTAATAGATACATTTATTTGCATTTAACGTTTAAATGAAAGATGTTGAATTGAGTCGTTTTCAAATCATTTTTCGTTGTTATGAAAACGAGCGTTCAAATACGAAAACGCAACATTGAACGCACGTTACAACGATCGTCATAATATGACGCATTTATTACGGAATTTTCGTAAATTTTGGACAATGGGGGACGCGTAGGGCCAGGGTCGCCAGGGTCGCCGGAGCGTGTCGTCTCTTCTGCACTCCCATTGTGTTCGCGACGAAGATAGATGCACATTCTGATGCACACATTCATAATGGATCGTACTCACGAGAGCACCCGAAACGAGCAGACACCCCTTAATCAACACTGTGTGCGATGTGCGGTGTTTAATTGGGCAAGTCGGCGGGATTTGTTGTCGTAGTCTGTTCCGCTCGTAATTGACGTTCACGTGCGTATGTACCATTGTATTTATGTTCTGGCGTTGTCGGATTGAGGTGGTAGTGGTCGTCGTCGCGGCTGCACCATGCTTTCGGCGGTAAGGAAGGTCCGCGGCCCTCCAACGCCAAACGCAAGGTTGCACTCGCCAGGGACGCACTCTGAGTGCATCTGAATCTTCAAGGACATTTTCAAAACCTATACCATTTTATTTTTCCATATTTATTCAATAAATGATCTTATTTTATCATTTTATCGAATAAAATTATATCACACAATTTTACACTCAAAAAATCTAGTTAGATTAGTTTGTTTCAGAAATTTTTAGAATCTACTTTTATTTAGCTTGAAATATGATTTAGGTAAAGTTAAGTTTGGTCAGTATCAATAATAATTCCAAAAAAAGCATATTAATAAAATTATTTGTCTGATGAAAAACAAGCATATTTATCCGAACGTAAATCAATCGATTATTCATACGTACAAACATCCAATTCGCTACGGTATCTCAAAGAAACCAATCGACGCTCAACTGACAAACAACTGTACGATAACATCATTTTGCTACTAGATTATCTAAAATCCGGCGTTGCACAATCGAGCACAAATACCGAACCGAATCACAACGAAATTTTGAAAATCAACCAAACGCTCACACGAAACATCAAAGATTACTGAACGATTCTTATCAGAATAAAGTCATTCGCATCTAAATTATTTTTCACTTTGTAAATGAATACAAATATCATAGATTTGGTTTATATTCAATAAAGAAAATATAGAATTAATGATTTCGAATAATAATTTTATAGATTTGAAAAATTTTCTGTGCATATAATTGTACATGATTTTCAAAGTGCTATGATTTTAAATCCAAAAAATCTTGCGAAAAATCTGAAGATATAAAGAAAGGAAGATATCAAAGATGGAAATATGAATTAGGAAATTTGTATAATGGCTCATAGGAGGATTTGAGAATTTCGAGTGCACCTCGATGCCTCCCTGGTGATGACTTTGAAATGTCCGGGCCGTAGGGGCAACGACCTGCCCAATCTCTGTTGCATTAGCATAGCGATGGCGGACCTGCGTGTGGATGCACTCCAGCACACACACTCGCATGTGAACGTACCCTTACATCCATAACTGAGCTTATATCCATTCGGTCCTCCTTCGGATGATGGTGGCGAACCCAAAAAAGACGCGCACTCACACACTCCCGTGTACGACTTTTTACGGCTCGCCAGTTCGTTTTTCTCTCTTTTTACGCTTTCGGCTCTTGTTTGTTTTTTCCTATCCTTCCTTGGTCGTGCGCATCCGAATCCTCGGCCGTTGCAATCGGATTCAATAGGAAAAAATGCTATATGCGTTTCGTATCATGGGTGTGTGTGTTTGGGTTTTAGGAGTCGTGAAGCTCGTGACCGCCTCCCTCGCGTATGTGCACGCATAGGATATTATCAAAATGCACACAGGTATATCGGTAATCAAAGATTTACGTTTGTTGCTTCACGTGATATCTTCGGAAGATATTATAAAATTATGCTGATGCTCAAGAATTGAAAAAAAAGTGGATTTGGTTAGCTCGGTTGGTGCGATTGTGAGTAATTAGATATTTGGAGTCGCCAATGATGCAACGAATACTCTGAGTATGTCTACGTTTTTTAAGGTCGTTTTGATTGTTCTGGAAAATTCTATAACTAGACTAATTACTCATGAGTGCTAATTGAGGATAGTAGGAATACGAGTGTCGATATATGTAAATTTTGTTTTTTATTATAAAAATAATCAATTTAGTTGATATATTCTCGATTCAAAAAATCTATTATCACCAAATAGAAGGTGAAGAGTTTCAGCTTAGTTCAAAATGAAAACATACATGTTTATGAAAAATGAATTTTCCAATATCGAACTTTATATCAATTTGCATTGAAATCGAATCAATGTTCAACCTTGACTCTCGATCGAAAACAAACAACTCGTTCAACATTCCAATCAAATCCAAAATTTTCAAATCGAAAATCATTATTAATCGAAAATTTCACTCGCTCGAAAAATACACATCATGCAAAACGAAAAAGCGAAAATACGAATCGACGAAAATTCGAATCCGAACCAAACAAACCGCCAAAATCTGTCCCAAATCCAAAAAGACCATTTAAAAAAAAAATTAAGACGCGAGGTGCATCCAGATAACAATCGTGGAGATGCAACGCACTTATCTACACGTGCAAGCTCCAACACCACCATAAAAAACCCCAAGAAAATCAACCAACACCATACGAAACTAGCTAGAAAGTGCATCGATCGCACGGCTCAACCATACAAATGCACATAACGACTCACATACTCACGCGCGTATACCTATGCGGTTAGATGCACTCACCCACACGAGCGACGCGTTTTTTCGACTTTTATTCTGGCCGTTGATGCTTTTTTTCTCGTTTGATATTTTTTTTCGCTTTGGCCGTTTCGTGAATGCGTCTCTGGGTTGTCGTAGGCGCAACAGAAAGCGCTGGGGAGTCGATGCGTTTCTCGTTAGGATTACTGTACGTATATCGGTTGCTTTCTATCCGTTTTTATTAAATGAAGATGTGTCGTTTTTGATTCGATTTGTATGAATGTATGGTTGGAATGTGTTATTATTGAAATTGATGTTGATTGAGATTTTTAAAGTTTTAGTTTGTTGTTGTAGTGTGTTTTCAAATGGGAGGTGGGTTTATTGATTGGCTTTATTAAGGTTTTCCGTATTCGAATTTTGTGCTAAATTGCGTAAATTTTATTTTATGAAGCGTGTTTGGCGAATTCAGTTGCAGAAACGTTTCATGTAGCTCGAGATTTTATTTGCGATATTTCGACAATAATTTATGTGAAATTTTTCGATAAATTCCAAATAGCGTGACATCGAAATTGCAAAAAAATAATATAGGTATTTCAAAATATTTTCATATACAAAATTAAAAAAAAAACTTTATTTCACACGACACAAATATGCATCTTTATTTTTCGAAAACGCAGTATATAATAGGCACATAAACATTTCAACAAGATTTTCTCTAATAACCCGAAATTCCTAGGAAACGCGACCGAAAACATCCCAGACGCAAATTTATAAAACGCAGCATCCCGAAGCTTCAGACAATAAAACTGAACTGAACTAAAAAAGAAAACGAACATCACTCTTTTCAGCGTTGCGTTCGTCGAAAGCGCGCTTTCGCTCCGCCATAATAAACGACGCTTGGGTCGCGTTTCTTTGGTTTCTCGTTATCGCCCTCCCCCGCCTCCCCCCCCCCCGTCCTATGTGCGTTTCCCCCCTCGACCCTCCCCCTCTTCCCCTCTATGCGTTTCCCTCCCCCCCGTCTCCCCTCGTCCCCACCTCCCCTCCCCTCGGCCACTCCCGAATTTCGAGGACTAGGATTAGGTACGCTTCGCCGTTTGGTTCGTCGTCGCGCTCTTTTTTTGGCGGCCATTTCGTGGAATTCTAGCGATAAAATTGATAACGCAATGCGCAATACATCCGATTTTTTTTTCATATGCTTCAGATATTATTATTGCTCAATGCTTCAAGTCGGGCATTGACTGATTTTATGTATGTATGAATGAAAACCCTATTGTAAAGCGATTTTTTTTTCTCAGAAAAAATATCTACTTTGAACAATTTGAATTTTATAAAAGTTGTTCTATTTATTTTATAGAAAGTTTGATTGTAGTTTTATAAATTATCTGTTGAAAGAAAGGCAATATAACGACTGAAAAGGCCAAGGGGTACGAGTGACTTTGCGACGATTGCGAGAAAAGCGCGTTCAAAGTTGACCATGTACCTACGTGTATTAGGAGGTCGAGTGATTTGATGATGTATTGAGGCACACGTTCTGAATTCGTTTATATCCTTTTGGCACCAATTAAATGAACGTGCATAGAAGCGATTCCTGTGCATAACTTAATTTTGGCAAAAATGTCACTTGTACCCCTTTGCCTTTTCGATCTTTATATAAATTCGATATATAGAGAATTGAGTTAAAAATTTATTATGTGCGTTTAAATACAGTTGTAATAACGCTAATGCTGTCCAAACGTTAATGCTATTTTAGCTTCTTCAAGTTTTATATTATGATAGTTTTTAAACGTCCTTTCAGAATTCAAAATGTAGGTATATGATCATGATTTTTTCGAAAATTCAATTTTCATTTTTATGCAATTTAAATATTTAATTGATCAATTCAAATTATTCTATGACAAAAACGTCTTTCACTCAATCCCTATTTATTTATAATACAAATCGCTTCATTCATCCTGAATAAACGGATTTTTTTCGAACGTTCGTGTCTCGAAAATTGAACCGGGCACTACTACCTATCCTACCCGTCTTCGAAGTGAAAAAATCCATGTCAATACAAGGTTGAATAACCGCTAGTCACTCAACACTCAAAATGCAACCCAAACTCGGCCTATTGTCAAGGGCACGGCCGAGAACTATGTACAATATTCCCTCCTCGACGACGACGAACAACAACAATGCGCCCTACAATAAAACAATAAAAGGCAAAAAGGGGCCGAGTTGCGCAATATTTGGTCGTTTGGCGATCGCCATTCTCGAACTTGGGCCCTTTTGAAATTTTGCCGATGGTCTTCTTGTCAGCAACCCTTTTACGACGCTCCGTAAATATTTTCAGTCGAATTTCATCGGCGCTGCCCTTCGCCGTACTTTCACACAATGGAGAAACATTATGCGCTGTATTATTGTTGCAGAAAAAAAGGCGTTTTTACGACGGTGCTTATTGCCGTTTAGAAATCGGCGTTTATCCGAATTTGCGCTTAAAAGCTTTCAGACAAAAAACGCTCGCATTCAATCTTATGCAATATCTGATTTGAAATGTCGTAAACTTTTACAGTTACCTATATAATATTTGGGAGCTTTTTGATTTTTTATGTCAGATCAAACACTGACCAGTATCAAAAAAATTACATTATCACACAAAAATTACCGTTACGTAGCTTTCTCGAGAACACGTGGTCCACGTGGTGACTAATTGACAGAAAATCTGAAGCGGTACATTCTGTCTAATCAACGGACACTTATTCGTGATCTGACCATGCATATCAAAATGTATGTTCGTTTTCAATCTTGTTCGGGTCCTTGGAAACCGGGACCGAAAGGGCTTTTACCGTTTCACATAGAAAGATCGTCGCGATGGTGGTTTGACACCATTAATCTTCACGCCACCAATTAAAAGTAACATCGACAGATATTCCGAGAGAAACTATTTAGAAAAAGTGCCTATAAATCAATAGGAACGAGATGCATTTTAGGGAAAATCTAAATTTTCTCTAGAAATTTTGTAGAGCGGTGACAATAGAAGCTTAGCATTTTAAGTGTGAAATCGATATATCGATTGATTTTTGTATGCGAAAAATAGCTTTTATGAAATTTTAACGTACAATAATGTGAAAATATTAATTTTTGATAACATCGGATCATAAATTTTACTACCTTTCTGTACGTTAGCCGAAATATTGACTGACTGTGACATACGAAAATCACGATCAATTTAATGGCAATAACGGGGGAAAAAGTCGTCATCGATATGGATTCTTTTGTTGTTCGCTCGCACAAATGCGCATATCAATAATGTATTGTCATTATAACCAATTTCTATTACAGTGCGTGACTACTGAATGAGCCATTAGTGAAAACGACACAAAAAGTTCGCGCGAGTGAAATTTTCTTCACCTTTAAAAAAAACCATCAAAGCATCAAATTTACGAGAACAAAGCTGGAATTGTTTTCAGTATTTTTCGAAATCGAATCGAATTCGAATGCAAGTGCCTAGGCACAAAATGCGAACAGAATCACTTATCTATCCACACACTTTCGTTCGTACATTTTTCGTATAAAATAAAGGTACCACACGTGGGGGGAACACAGGTAGACTATTGATCGCCGCATTTTGAAAGTACGTAAATACCTGGAAACGGCAACTTTTTAATCTACGAATCTATCATTGCACGCACACATTCGACCACCCATAATCGCCAAATGTGTACAAGAAAAATACACACGATATCGAAACGATCTCCCATACCTATACACATACGACCGATTCAAATTCAATCAGCTCGCTCATTCGAAAAATAATTAAAGAATCGTCAAATCGACAAAATCGCTTCGCACACGTGCCATTTTCGAAATTAAATTATCGAACTTCGCTACTTGTGAACGCGGAAGAGTTTCCCGGCCCACTTATTTATTTAGCGATAAGAAACTTTGCCATTTTCGCCATTCGTCCATCGATTAAAAGGGACGGCCCCCCCTCGCGATATAAAAAATTTCGCAGACTTAACGATTTTTTCTATAATCGCTCCACACGTCGACAAAGCAACAGCAATTGTCAAAACACGGGTTCGTACCAATTTTGAATATGATTCGTTTTGGCGCGGGTTTGAGCAACGCTATCGCATCGACATCGTCGTCCACCAAACTCGATGCATTATGAATGCCCACCTCGAAAACCACCCACCACCCACAAATTACCTGAAATATTGTGCTTTTGTCGCATGCGGAAGTGCTGCGTTTATTCCGGAAGCCGAAGCGAAAGTAAAAGTTGCTCTTTATCCGGTTCTATGAGTTTTCCGATTCAACCACAAGTTCAGAAACGAGTGACAGGTTTCGTTTTCGATATTTCTAATTTTGACAATTATTACGTGTTACGTATTTTTTTATTATTATTAATTGCTTCTATCGGTTTTCACTTGTACACTAAGGTATTTTGTTGTATAATTTTATTGCGGCTGTGTAACCTTCGATTTTTCCTAGAACGGGTGATATCATTATGTAGGTTCGCAATAATCGCGCAAATATCTTCGAAGGTATGTGTGAAATTGGCGAAAACCGGTCGCGATTTTTTCGTTCACAAAAAATAGGTTTAGGTTTTTTTTATTCAATTTATGTAAAAATATTTGTGTTGGTTACGTAAAAGCAAATCCGGGCTAAACGACGTTAAATTGCTATACGAATTCTATCGATTTATTCGAAACATGTATGTAATTGTCAATATTTGATAACGCAATTTCGAAAATATAAATTGATTATATGACTCGGCTATAATTTATAGATTGTATCAAATTGCGAATCATTTCAAGTACAAAATTATAACATATAAATGTGTCATATTTGAAGAGCTTTTGATATTTTTTTATCTTATACGAAACGATAGCAAAAATACAATTTGCGACTAGAAACATCCATGCCCTTTTTATCTATCACTATCCTATTTCAAAGAATTAATTTTTTAAAACATGTTTCTCTAGAATTGATTTAGCGTGAACAACAGAATTTATAAACGACGTCGGAAAGTTTTTCAGTAACTTAATATGCAAAATCTCGTGATATCTCATTATGTTTTTTAGAGATCTGATCGACTCTTTGAGCTGTTTTCAATAGCTTTGCTATAAATCGTATATGATTCTTATTAAAACGTACAAGAAATGCAACTAATGAAATGTGATCTCTTCATCTATTTCGATGCAGAACATTTTAAATAATAATATGATCAAAATATTTTTTCGACATTGTCTCTATAGCATTCGCAAGTACGAGTCAGTAACTGGGGCATTTACGATCAAATTCGACACAAGGTAATTAATTACTCGCCTTAAATAACTAACGAAACAATTCACCTGGCCTACTAGAATTCGTCTCGTACGTTTTCGGCGAGGTCCTTATAAATAATTCAACCGGCTCTATTTCCGAATCCTTTGTGTTGCGAGGCCGCACCATGGCGATGGCGAAAATCCACCGACAATTGCGCAACGCAATTACGGAAAATGCGTCATACATGAATTTTTCATTCGCGACTGTTTTGACGGACTCGTGAATTATTGAGTCCTCCGGGAATTCGTGAGACCACAAAAACGCACAAAGACGACTGGAAAATAACGAAAACACCCTGTACTAGAGGGTCAATAATACACGAAGTTCCGAAAATTGACGCGCATTCAACCCCCTGCTCGCTCGGACAGCTCATAAAGTATTCAAACATCGCGAACACGAAATTTGTGGCGGATCAATACGACGCCGAAGGGTGTACTGTTATTTTTTTCACCTTTGGGGGTGTTTGTGCGTGGATCGCTCTAATTCGAAGGGTTTTGAGTAATTAATCGAGGCTTCGGCCGAAGGACGTAGGAGAAGGCGAAAAGGCGGAGAAGGGTGACCGTTTTGTTTGTACACGTGTCGCTCGAATCGTATCTATGGTGCATTATGTGGACGAATTGTTGTCCATTGTTCGCTTTAATGTATTAAATTTTCGATTTGTAAGTCTCGTGAAATATCAGTTTTCTATTTCTGCCGGTTGAATTTTTCAGCTCGCGTCTGGTGGTCGGGTTCAAAGTTTGAATGGAGGTATATCGTACATATAAGCGCGCTATTGAAAAGTGTTCTTAGCGAATTTACAGTCGTCTTCGAAGATAAAATTCTAGCTTCACACCTTTGTTTGTCAACTATCGTTTGTACAAGATAAAAAAGCGATAATATAGCGAGCGTTCTGAAATTCGTCAATGGATATATTTTTTATATGCCTGCGATCGAGTAAACAATCGAGCATATTAACGATTTTTTTTTCTTCAAAACGATAGAAACACACGAAAATTTTGGAACCTCTGGCACGCAAGATGTTTTTTACAACTTTTCGCGGAATTTAAGCAATCGCGAAGATCGACTTTTTTTACCTGAAATGGCTAGGATCACACTCGAACATCAATTTTAATACGAAAGCTTTTCAAAAGTTTCATTTGTACGAAAATTCGTCAGTACTGTCGAAATTGAATCGAATCTAATTTTTGTACAAAAGAAGTAAATAATTATTTTCAATCCAAATATCCAAAGTGTAATCTCAGCCCGATTCGAATGACGTGCAAATTTTCAAAAAAACATTCAAAAACCACCTTTGTGCAAATCGACAATACAGGTTAATTTGGTTTTGGCTGGTTTTGACGATCGGCAAAACCAGTTCTGTCAGCGAAAACAAAACACGTTTTTGCGAATGTGTACGTTTTTTGCGCCCACCAACACCTGAATGAGTCTCTCGACAAAAAATCACCTCTTCGCCGATTCTCTGCTCCTGCTAGCAGAAAATGTTATCGGCGAAGCCTTCGACTCCTTATTTCGCACTCCTGCTTGCCAAGGTCACTCGCGAAGAGATCCTTAAGAACGAACGTAACGAGACATTGTTTTTTCATGTAATTGTAAATTACGATCACGTGATTCGATTGTGCGAAGAACAGATGCGAACGGAAACGTGACGCAAGCTGATAATGTCGATTTTGCGAACGGTGATAAATACTTGTAGTAAATAGCGAGTACACATTGTACCGTTCAACGCGATCCTTGCCAAGGTCGAAAGTTATGTTCGCATTCATGTGTGGGTACATTATGATAGAATTTAAGAAACAGTGGCGTATCAATTAGTTTTTTTTTTATTGAAATGTGAAATGGCGTTTCTCTTCGAGGTCGGGTTGAAATTTTGGTGTGTTCTCTTCATTGATCGGAATGACCCAATAAATTTGTGGTCAATTTCTTCTATCGATCTGTTCCTGAGTGATATTAGATAAAGAAATGTTGCTGTTGCGTGTCCGTTGTAATTTGTTTTTTATTCGTTCGTTTCATCACGAGTAGTTTAGTTTGAATTTTGTCACTCAATGCGAAGAATGTGAGGGAAATTCGAGGATGTTCGAATTACGTAAATATTACTTTTCGATATCTTGATCCAGAATATGTTTTTCTCTAATGAAAAAATATTTTTCGAATTCTAAATAATTTTTCGATATTAAAAATGGGAAAATTTTGAAAATCATGATATCACATCACTCAGCGTATAATTTTTTCAGGAAAATTTACGATTCTTGATCACAGTATAATCAGTAAGACACTTAACTAAATCTAGCTTAACTTAAAACGTACCTTAAATTAACCTAACATGAAAAAAATATACCTTAACCAGACTTAAAACCTAGTCTAATCAAACCTAATATAACACGATGAATGTCGAACCGAAGACATTGTACAGAAGTGAAAATTAAATTTTCCATACTAGTAATGAAAAAATAAACAAATCGATCATCACATTTAACAAATCCTTCATAAAATCATCCAACAAAAAAAAGCGTAACGATATCGAGAACGCAAAAATAAAAAATCGGCAAAGAAAAGCACGCCACTGGAAAACTCCTTCCGAACGATAAGAGGCAACGCGTACACACAACATAATAAAAATACATGCATATAATATAATATAATATGTCAGAGGTGCGCAACGTTGGCGAATTGCGATTCGCAACGTTGCGCGGGTCAGTGAGTCCGCGGACCAATCGCGAAACCGGAGCCCGCCCCCACCCCGCGACGCCTCTGGCCAATCGCAGCACCAGGGGCGTCGCGTGCCGACGCTTTTCGGGGAAAATCGCGACGCCGCTTTTCCCGCCAAAATTCGACACACTTTTCTTTTCGCGCTCATGGCACGCCATTTCTCCGTATGCTGATTTTTTTTAAAGGTTTTTAATATGCCACGATAGTAATTTCGTATATTTTTTAAATATTTTTATCTGATTTATTTTTTAATCTTTTGAATTTTATTTCAATCTTTTGTTTTTCTCAACTTCGTGTCAAGTCATATTTGATATTTTTATTAGAAAATTTTTAAAATTATTTAAGTACTTGCATTGATTTATTTCAAAAAATACAAAATATCAAGAAATAACATTCAAAATAATCTTTCATTTCATTTTCCTTTTTTCACTAAAAAAGCATAACTTTTCAACTCGCTTAAAAATGATTAAGTTACGGGAAACTCTTCGGAAAAATTTCCAGAGTTAAAGTCACAATCGTTGTTTCTCATATATTTTCTTTAATTCATATTATTATCTGATTTATTTTTTAATAATACATAAAATTTATATTTTTGCATTCAAATTAGTCAGGTACTGAAACCTTTAATTAAAGAATCTTATATCGATTGATTTCTTATGTGATGACATATTTACAAGGCTTTAATAGGCAATGTTCTCTAATTCAGTTAGTATGAAACTTGACGGATAAGGTTAGGTTAGGTGTTGTATAAAATTTCGGAAAATTGGCATACAATTGTCAAAATTATTGATGCACACAATTAGATTATATGCCACTTTGAAAAGTTAATGATTTAATTTGATTGAGTTTAATCGAAATTATAAGAAAATTTAATAGATGTTGCATCGGTTCAAAAACTTGATTCGTTAATTTTCCACCTAAACGATGTGTTGCAAATCACTATGTCTCGACGATATCGCAGACTTTTGCTTCGAGCAATTTAGGAAAATCTGAACAATTTTGCGTTGTCTAGGGAAAATTACCATTGTTTGTCTGTGTCGACCAGTTCAAAAGTTGCGATACAAACATTTAGCCCGAAGCTGTTTTGTAAAACTCGCATCAAATTGCAATTAGCGTTTGAGTATTTTATTAGCAAACTAATAACGAAGAACTGATAACGTAATTATTGTTTGTATGCTGTTAATAATCGATTACCGAAAACTGAGTGTTATCATTTTAAAAATTTTGCATTTGTTTTTATTGGTGTGAATGTAACGAATTGTCAATTGAAACAAGATAAATCAGTATAAAAAAATGGAATTCATAAATTTAATACGTAGATATTATTTCATTGAAAATTTAATCATATTGAAAAAAATCCTTACTAGATTTTTTCGGTTAAATGAAAAATATTTTCACGTAAATATTCCATACAAAATTCAATGCATAAATATTATATGAGCATTACGTGTGTAATAGTATTTTTTTTATATTTTGTGTGACACATCCCTTATGATTAGTAGGTACTTACAATATGAAACATTTGATTCACTAATGAAAATTTGTTCTAGAATCGAAAATCATACTAATTAGCCCACTATAACATTAATGACTGTTCAGTTTATTATTGTTAGCACTTAAGAACAAGAGCTCATTGAACTCACTAAAATTAACGACTTGCGTAATACCTATGCATATCGATTCCGCACAATTTTCAGATACACAATATTTTAAAATTAAAAATTTTGTTAACCATCTTTCGACATTACGATTTGTTCGTACGTGAATACGATATTTCAAAGTACACTATTCAATTCAAATTATAAATTTAATTACAATCTATGACAACATTGGATGAATTCGACAGGCAGAAATCACTATGCATATTTGTCTTTCGACAAACGCAACATATCGCAACGTTCTATGCGGGATGAACGAATATCACTGTCAGTATCGCCTAATGTGTCGCAAATGAAAATCGTTTAACACATTCATTAAATATTTGCTCATCAACAATAGATGCCAGAGTAAATACGTCAATCGTACAGAAGAGTCATTTGAGAGTGCACGCCTTGTTCTATACGCTGACTCATTATCATCAGGTATTTATGTACAATTTAATACAATATTGTGAAAACGATATTGCAGTTTTCCGATACGAACCCACCCCTTGTCGTGTTCATGAATATTTTTCGTGCTTAATAGAGAAGTTTGAATGTGCAGCGGCGAGGGTCCATTATGTTTTATTTCTTGATGGCTTAATGGCGTGCGAGCTGCTTTTCTTTTTAATGCTTTTTTCGTATTTTTTTTTCATTCGAAGTTTTTCACGTAAACGAAACAGTGTGTACACACTGTAAAAACCGTAGATGTCACAGCGGGCGTCGTTCGCATAAAAATCTATAAACTCGACCTGTGTAATTAAGCTCCCTCAGTGTAATGCTATTGGAGCATGTTTGTTTCCAATTCGTACTGAATATATGTGTTTTGAAAAAATAACATATTTCCTTGGTATGAAATTTTCAATGTTACCTAGGTACTATATTTTGCTACGTTCTTAATTAAATTCATAAATTATACAAAAAATAATTTTATTTTTCTCGTATAAAGAAATTTTCCATTTTTTTTATTCGCAAACTGTTTATGTTCGTATATGTAATATAGTTGCTGTTATTTTTCGAACTCTCTAAATAGAACCCCTTCATCTCTAGTTTTGCTTCGAAACAGGATGTGTTGTTATATTACGCACACAAGATTATAAATTCGAATGTTACGAAACCGATTCATACACTCTTCTGTGAAAAAAAATCTTTGAACTTTGCTGCGAGATACGAAAGGGTCATCAACGACAGTCTCGCACTTCAAAGTGTAACAAGCTGAAAAAAACACTGCATCCGATTCGTCGTGAACTTGAAAACGAAGAAACTTATAAAAATCTAAAATTATTATAAAAAAGTGAAGCAACATCCCGATAACCAATTTGAGTAAACACGCACTCGGTATTCATTGAGAACGCCATATCTGAAGATAAGCAAACGAACATCCGGACTAAGTGTGCATAGAAAATTTAACACGTGTACAAATTTCTTGTGAATGCGACTATTCGATTCAATCATTCAATTATTCGCAACATAATCAAATCGCAAATAGCCACATTCATTTCTTATTTGAGATCGTGTCATCCGTCGCGGTTCGGTGAACAATTTTCGGCTTCGACGTCTCGAGCATCGACGGCATCAACAATTGCTGTTTCAGTGTTAGAAGCAAAGTCTTCTAGCTCGGGTAATGATGATGATGGTCGTACCTGACCAGCTCGATCCACCGAAGGTTGGTTATGTTCGACGCAGCGTTGAAAGCTAACGAACTCGCCTACACTCCAACACAGTTTCATGGTCGACGTTCCGAAACTCTCAAATCATCTTGGAGAAAAATGCTGGAAAATTCTCTGAAAATTTTCCATGTTCGTTATCGTTTCAGATAAAATTTGCGTTTCGACTGGATGTTGCATTTGATTCATTATTAATAGCGCATGTACCGTTAGTAATGAAAATAGTCATTAAATTATACAATGATTCAGCTATTTGCGTGAAATATTCCGATGTTATAAGTATTTGTTATTTGATATGAAATTAAATTGTATGATTCAATTCTCAAACATGATCGTATAATCTAGGGACATATATTATATTTATGCCACATTTTGGCCACGTTTACAGTAGCCACGAGGTTCGTAGTAAACATGCAAAACTGATAATTTTCTTCTTATTCGTAGTACAAATTTTCTATTCACTGAATAATGTTAAATGCATTACTATACAAATAATAATTTGTAATGAATTTTCCGGGATGAGACCGACAATGAAACAATATATCTCACACAAATGACAATTTATCCCAAATAGGGAATTCAATCCCGTACCAAAAATCTTAATCCCAGAATTATAATTTGCAATCTTGGGATTCAAAGATTTCAGAACAGATTGTTCTACGAAAAATATTGCTCAACTCCCACATTATAAAAGAGAAGACAGTCTAGTTTCCTCCGACCGTTTGAGAACCGGCATCGCGACCTACACACAGATAAATCTGTTAATACCCGAATGCATACAGACACACAAAAAATACACTCGAGTGTAGTTTTGCCTTACACAAGTGCATCGGATGCAACAGGCGTCGTAGTCGGATGGATGCACAGACGAGCGCCTAGCTAAGGTCATTGCTGCTATGCGATGCCGCAATTCACGTTCAATTGGGCAACTGACGCTTCGAGGAATAAAATTTTCATTTATAAACACGACAGAGTGTATATTGTTCGAATTGAATAATTTAGAGTGGCGTTTGTGTGCGATGAGTTGAATAAATCTTCGGTGCGGTCGATTTGCGAATGTTGTGTTTGTATAGGGTGATAATATGCGGTTCGATTTTATCTGTGTTGTGTAATAATGCGTGTGTATAATATTGGATGTTTGTGTGAAGTATTAATATTAGAATTCAATTCGATGTTTCGAAATCGCGAAAATTTGAACCCATACAATGATTCGAATTGTTGTTTAGATAATATTTATCGATCTTACACTCATAAGGTTTTTCCAGTCGTTCTAAATTGTATATGAGTATAAAATAAAATGAGTTTGTGCTAAAATGTAACGTAGGTGTTAATCAAAATTATGCTTGTTGTAGCAAAACTCATATTCAGATTACAAATACCGTTAGTAATTTATTGCTCATTTAACGAAACGAAAGCCCAACGGAAAAACTTATCTTTAAACGAGCGAAAAACACAACTAGCTTCGAAAACACATCAATTAGCAAAGCCGCAACGATAATTTTGGCGTCCAATTGATTTTAATAGCAAAAATATAATCAAATAAGTAATTACAAGAACGATACATAATAATTTATGAAAATGTCGCTTTTATAAACGGAAAATTGTCACTTTGTGTCCTTATTCGATCAGATTTTTCAATATTTCGTTTCAGTAAATACGATGGATCATGCACATTATTATCCTGGAGTATATATTGATACATTTTGAAGTTATTGAAATGAGCTTTCAATATTGATCTGATATATTTATGGACATTATTATTGATAGCATAGGGAGAGTTAACTTTATTTGCCCTTTATATCAACTGAATTCGATAAAGAAGATCATCTGCTTCAAATTCGAAGGGCTATGTTAGATTTTAGCTTTTTTTTAACTTTCAAATCAGAAAATTAGTTAGATCATGATATATTTTAAGTCAGGTTTGTTTAAGGTTTTTTTAAGATAAATTACATTGGGTGAGATCATGTTAGTCAACGTAGGTTAGGTCGAGTATTGTGTCGATAGTCTTTTCTGTAAATACCAAAAAAACATTTTTAAATGAAATTTCTGCGCATTAGGTACTAAAATAAAAAAAAATCATAACCAACGAAAATATTACCCGATCGGAATGCACCGTCGAGTGCATCCGATGCGTTCTGGCATTTTAATAGCAGCGCGTATTAAAAGCGCGGCCATCTTCGTGCGGCTCGATGGCGTTTTTCTTGAGCACAGAAACGCCGAAAATCAATGACGGTCCTCGAAGATTATACTTACATATATACATACAATATTATATTCGTCAGTATGCATCGAGGAATCCGTGCACGAATATAAATGCAGTTGTTGCACGCGTGGTCGTGCACTCTGCGCGTGCACGCACCTCCGCCAGTCGAAGAAGGGGTTATCAACGTTTTTATATATTTAGTAAAATGGGAATGTATGGGATTATTTCGTGTTGCGTGTTGTTTTCGTGCACTTTTCATTTTGGGTGATTTGCTTTGCTCGTCTGTATCGCAGATCGTGAAGGGGTAAGTCGGGGGACTCCCTTGATTTGGGGGTTGTTTGAAAATTTCATGTTTTTCATTTTAGACATTGATTTTAAGATGACTTTGATAGTGTATAGTTTTTTAGATTTTCAATAAATGTGACGTCAATATGAAGGTATAGAAATCTGATTGATGTGAATCAATGACTATTAGTCACATAAATATTAATTTAAGACTAACTCATTAAAGTAATTATTAATTTTTTCGGTTTTGTTAAGTATTTCTCATATTTAAATAGAACAGCTGTACCTTTATATTGTGTTAATTTTAAAAAGTTTGACATTCATAAAACGATAATGTAAGGATAAAATATGGCGTATTTTTTCAAAAATTTTGTCACTGCGGCTTTTTTTTCTAATTGATAAAACGCAGAATGTACGTATAATCTCAACCATTTTTTTCTTTATTATCAGTGCGGTTTAAGATATCCATTTTAGGATGTGGTTGAATTGTAAAAAAACGAGAAAAAAACAGGATATTAGATAAATTTAGCACGTTGTATTATCTAATCGAGGTTGAGCGCGAAGCGTATCGCATAACCTATGTATTGCGAAATAACCGAGAACCGAATTCAAACAGCACATGTTAAATTCATCGACGCATGCGAAAACATTTAATAAATATCAAATTGTATCGAAAATGAAACTAGACGACTTTAGAAAAATCGAATCGTATAAGAATGAAATGACGAATTTTCCTCGCAAAGAAAATGCACTACCACTGGTCACGTCTGTCACACGGAACCCTTTCAAGAAAAATAAATACTGCCGCGTTTGCGTTGCGTGTTTGAAGTTGTGCATTTCTGGTAGATAGTGTAAATATTTCTGGAAACTATCCGGCAGTGGTGCATTCGGAGAGAGCGGGGTGTGATGCTGCTGCTGCTACACCAATTCGTTATTTTCGTTTAGCCAGTCCAGGTCGACGACCTCCGAAAGCATCCAAGAACACCGAAAGGACACTATCTTCGAAGCCATCACGAATTTCGCTAAAAATAACCAAATGGCGAACGAGGGTGGGTTTTATGAACGCGCGACTGCGAAAATAAAGCCCTCCGTTATTCTCGAGTCCGGATGTTTCTGTCGATGGATCGAACGCGATTTTTCCTTTGTTTGCAAACAAAGGACGGGTATTATACGAATTTGATGTATCGCATTACGTCATAACTCATCATAAACGTTCGTTTTGTTTCTGACGTGCCAATAGTAGGTATTCTTCGAAGGAAAGGAAGTCGAGTCGCACGTGACGAGGGCACGAAACCGAAATTGCATCCGATGTGCTAAGTTATCCTTTATCGCCAAAAAAACAACAGGGGGATTTCATTGAATGGTCCTTCTCGATATAACGGAAAAGCAGTTTGTTTTCATTTATCGTCATCTTTGGCAGTGAAGTGCGTGAATTGTTAATTTTTTTTTAATTTTCATACTGAATTTAAATGATGAGTGTAGCAGTAGGTTTTGCTTCAAAGTATAATTATATTTTTTTGATTTAGATTTTTTTTCTTATAATGATTGCAATAGAAACTATAGTCTCCATTGTCAATGAAGTTGAACAATCGGCAACGACTGCCGATTTTTTTTTTTGTGAAATCTGTACAAAACATCTTACAGTTAGTGAAATTTGTTAAAAAGAAATTCTTTCTTTAATTCAAAATGAACAATAAAAATTGTAGCTATTTTGAAACAATTGAATAGACATTTTCAAGACGATTTGAACTTAAAAAAATATTAAAAAGCATGCTTGCTTATATTACTTTTAATCAATTTTGTAATCGATGTATCGATGTAAAAACAATCGATTTCAAAGAAAATTTAATTCAATACGAATTTATTCATTGAAAAATAATAATTTTAATATAAAATCACGTGTCAAAAAAAACTATTAGATATATAAAAAAAAGAAATTTTCCACCACTGCTTATCGGAAAGTGCATGTCCGGCGACCGAATATGTTCACGGTTAAGTTGATCCCTGCACAAGCCCGTGGTCCTTTCTGAGTTTGTGGATCCCATTTGGTGTTCAGTGGGGCTTACATCAATTTCACCCCTTCCCGGTCTTCACACCCCATTATGGGATTGTCAAAATATCGGATATTGGCCATGTGAAGCGATGCGAAAACCGATTCGAGATGCATTCAATGCCCCGTTTAGGGGATCAGCGTTTATCTGCAGTCGTTCTTTATTTTCATCATATTTTGACAAATAGCATGTGTTTTTTCTACGCACAAACGTTCGCCATTATCATCGATCGCTTATCAGTGTGAAAAAGTTCGGTTTACATTATCTAATCGCAGTTAGTTTTTTCGCGACTGTTTTCTGTAATGCTTCTGTTCGAAATCGCTCGTGTGATTTTTATTAAAAAAATTTTTTTTGAAGTTGTTTCGTTAACGGTATTCGGTAGTTCTGCGTTTTCATTTTATCGCATCTGTATACTATTTTTGCATACGTGTTCTGGCGGGGAAACGACCGTTCACGATTGTGTATTTTTCCGTTAGAAATGCATTATATTTATCGCAGCGTATATTTTTGGCCACGAGCACGCATAATGGTTTCCAGATAAAATTTCACAATTAGTCATTGTGCGATAGTCGCAATATTGAAGAAGAAAAATAGCATCGGAAAATCAACAGCGGATAACTAACCGCAATTCATTATCGATACGTCCATTTAAAATATGCATTATCATAAAGAGCGATTCAATTCTTTTTAAAATATTTTTCCTTTGTACGATTTCGATAATACTGTATGCTGATTGATTTTTCGAATTTCACTGTACTATAATTGCATAGAATAGTCGATTTCGTTCGAAAATAGTCGAAACAAAGCAACTACGCAGAAAGCTTCTAAAAATGACACGAAAGCTTCGTCGCCGAGCTTTCTACGCTAATGACCTATGCTCGAACGAATGAAAGTAGGCTGTAAATAAATAAATGATTATTTTCTTTCAAATAACATACGAATTGGTTTACAATCCAAACGGCGATCGTTCAAATATTACCGCATATCGATTTTTTTCAAACGTATAGACACATCATTCGAATTCGATTCAATAACATAACACATTCGAATATTTTGTAACAAAAGAAAATTTATACATTTAATTAAAATAATAATAGGTCTATTTTTTTAATTTGAGATATCAAATTCGTATTTTGATACAGCATAAAAAAACTTTGAAAATGCTACGTGCAAGAGGCGTAGGTGAAATCGCCAGTGGCTTATCGACCGGCGATAGGACTGACGATAAGCGACCTTCCGCCCTAAAACGAGGGGTTGAAGAACTCCACGTGGAATACCACCACTGTTGTGTGCCACAGGTTATACCAAAAACTGAATAAAACACGAACCGTATTCGCAGCCCTCGTTAACTATTCGAATCGACGCGAGCTTTCGCATGCAAACTGCTCGAAAGAATCAATGAGGTCATATCTTGAAATTTGACAGTTCGGAATCATGCATGCTTTCTGAATGCCTTAAAAGTATTATATTTCAGTAAAAAAATTGAATTTTTAATTGAATATTATATGAAGTTTGAGAAAATCGTTAGTGCACAATGAGATATTTAGGTGCATAAGTCGTTGGGTTGAGATTAAAAATATCAGATCGCAAGTAAAATAATCTGCTTATTAAAAATTTAAGTCAGATTTTTAATATTTTAAAATCGTTCTCATTTTTGAGATATGACTTCATTGAAAGGAATTGATGATATGTGTCGATGTATTCTTCAAATTAGATCATGGACCAACCCGAATCTGACGTCTCGATTCATGAATGTGAAGATGCAAGTCACTTAATTGCATTCGGATCATATTCCCGATTCATTTCTATGAATGAACGAACTAGGATTTTCGTCAGATATGGAAAAACTGAACGTTCGTTCCGGTTACCCATCACTGTAAACATTACAGATTTCCTTTTAGAAAGTCGCGTCGTTTTGTATGTGTGCATGGGTTTTTTATTTTCTTATTTTTTCGACGAGAATGTGCGGTAAATGGGACAAAATATGACACGATAACGCTTTTCGACCGGGTCTGCTTTCTCCGCAGCCTTCCAAATATTGGGGTTAAGCTGGTAGATTCTCGAAAAATATGGCGGACTGGTCGTCCTTGGCCCTCACGGAGGTTCATACTCCTCTCGTCTGCAGCATCACATCACAACACCTAAACCTCGTATATGTTACCCGGTGACTATCTTATATAAAACCGACGCCCACGAATCAGGACCGGATCATCTACACTCATATTAAATGCAACGGACCTAGATTATTTCGTCGATTTATGTACGAGGAAAAAAATCGAATGAACTTTGATTGTGCATTCGTGAAGTGACGTTCGATAACGATTTTCGAATGAATATTTTTATCGAATTGACATAGCGATATAAATAAAATATTAAGTAACCGAGTGTGACCTGTGTTCTCGACGCGACTATCATCCGAAACTCGTATTTTGGGTCCAGGGTACGTGCGACAAATGTCTCTTGTTCGCCGACCTCTCCTTCCACGTAGAATCCACCTGAGAAAGAAAATCACTACATTAAGGTCACACAAATGAGCCAAGTTGAAAAAAAGTGGCGAGACTCACAACAAGAATGCATCTCCGATACATAAATCTAACGTTTCACTCGATAAATCAACGCCTCTTCGAATTTTTTCACACAAGTGTCGTTTAAAACCCTTTGTTCTTCGAATAATTAGCGGTTATCGAATCAGAAACCTGTCGGTTCGAATTAAGAGAAATCCACCCTTGAATCAGGTGCCCTCGACATTCGCGAGAGAAAATTATAATGACAATGGGATTTTGTGACTTTCCCACAATTCAGTGGGGGTTCGTGGCTTTCTGTGTTCACGACCCCATCTAAACGAACTAAATCTGATCCGACCCTAATTCAGAGATGCTGTACCACTCAGCATCGCCAATTATACCATTGCGATACCCTCAATGGCTGTATGCAAATTAAATTTAGTGTTACGCAGATCCGTTTCAAGCAGGGGATGAAAACCATTATAAAATTAATTAGATCAATTCGCTTCGAATTCGTATGAAAACCATAATTTTGAATCATTTTTCATCAAATATTTTTCGAAATGAACTAATAAACATCTTCAACCAATAATTGTGTCGGAAAATTTGAATTGAAACAATGAAAATTAAGCTTCAACTAAAAGCTCTCTTACGATTGCTTACTTAATAAAGTTTAAAATAGATATTGACTCGTTGTTTATCTATTGTCGAAAATCGTAGGTTCGGTATATCTGTTCGAGAGTTTGCATCGAGGGTTCTGAAAATGGTCCATGGGGAGCTGGTGGCTTTTGTAATCTATCAACACTCGAGACTTTAGTAGTTATTGTGCTGCCGCAAAGGGATGTTTTATTAGGGTGACGAATGATACCAGCACTTTATTGCCATTAAAGCGATTGTAGTCGATTTTATATGGCAAATAAATATGCAAATCCTATTTAAGCGGGGTTTGTCCTATTCAAACAATAACTATGATTGACTTTTAAATACCATTTTTTATTACACCTTTTGTTGGAACTATAATAAATAAAAATTCATCAAAAATCAACGATGGAAACGAAAATTTTTTTAGTTCGATTTGCATTTGAATTTCATTGTCAGTAGATGTTACAAATCATTTTCAAATCGCGTAAAACAATTTTGAAGATTTTCGACATTAATATATTGTTGAATTGTGTATTATTAATATAATAACACTTTTAAATAAATCATATCGGAAAAAATAATACGAATTTCATACCAGCACGTGCCCATCAGCTGACTTGCGTTTTTTTTATGTGTAAATTTCAAACATGAGGGTTATCTTCTACTAAGCTTCAATTGACAATTCCTTTTTATTGGGATGATGGCACCAGCTTCCAACCCTCATGGACCGTCGACCCCCATCGACAATTATGGCTAAACTATTTGTCAAAACATTCATCTGAAACTTTCAAAACGACAAAATCAGAAAGATAAAATTGTGATAAATAAAATCTCACAAATCTAAACTAATAATCGAAATTTATTTTGAATATCGAATATGAATATAATAAGTGATCGTATTATTAAATTATATGCAGGATTTTCCGGATTTCCAAGAAGATTTTCTGAAATGTATTATTTCGAATAGTATAAAGGACTCCCGAAATCATGTTTGAAAAACAATAGATTGATTTGATTAAAGTATTTTGGTGAGTTTCTTATGAAAAAGTCTTGTTTGAAAGTAAATGAAGCTTTACGCATTGGCGATTTCAATGTTATGGCAAAGCGTTTGAGGAGCTTTGTGGCGCTTTATTGCAATAATTATGCCTTTATATAGCGTTTCATTAAATAATTTATGTGCGCAAAGTAACAATTGACCCCACCAAGAGGAAGGCATTCATTTGGGGGCTTGTTTATGAGCATCCCTTCTGTACAAGAGGGTTGCAAACCGTGGGGGAAGTGCTGGACACACCCTCGTCCCCGTGGGGTGTGCATTGTCTTATGCAGGTGATAATTTACCTCCTGCGGCGAAATAGACAAAAAAATATACAATATTAAAATTAAAAGTTAATTTTTAGTAGTCGATATTGTAGGTACATTCGTAAAATCGTCATATTAGATCGAAACGGATTTATTTATGATTTTTTTGTAGTAAATTTAATTGTTTTTTTCTAGTGAAATTTAGTTAACGGTTCGCAGTCAGAACAACGTTACACGAGTCACCCTATGATTAATAAAAAAAAAAATAGTTAATCGTAGGGGAGTCTATTCGCACGGGCGAAATAGACAAAATTCGTAGGAAAAGAGCGTTTATTTAGAAAACACAGAAAAAAATGGACGAGGTAATGGTAAGTTAACGATTTTGCGTTTCGGAAGCACCTGCCTAAACGCCCTGTCGTTGCACAAACGTTGTCCATTATAAACGAAAGTTTTGAACCTGTTTTGCGTAGATGAAAGGCTCCAGTGACTGACGTTTAATTAATCACGAGCCTATGATTGATAATTGCGTGGACCCGAGCTAAATTGGGCTATTAAAATGCGTTCGAGTTCAATTTTTTCAAGATCGCTCTTCAACAAACATGCAAATGGTTCATGGAAAAGTGCATGGGAGAATCGCAGGACCCACATGTTTTATATTCGTTACAACAATGGGTTCTATTGAACAGTGATCGATATGCAAAAGTGTGAATGGGCATATCGATATCCTGGTTCGATAGAATGCGCAATTTCCGTTCGGTAAAAAGTGGATTCGTTGAGAACTTTCTGTTTAGGGGTGATATTGCATACGGGTGATTCGTGTGAGAATAAAATGCATTTTTATCGTATTTAATAAAATTAGAATTTATCTAGTGAGATTTGCAAAATTTCTTGTTTAACGTGACTGCTATACAATGCGGATCGAGTTTAAGTATTCGGCTTAACATTTTTATGAAAGGTCACTTTTATGTGAAATCGATAACGCCCACATCAAAATTGGATTCTAGTCATGGTCTGCTGACCGTAGTTGCATAATACGTACGTTTTTATTGACGGAAATTGCATCTTTTATATATTAAACCGATTGCAAATGTTCGGTGAATTTATTTTTTTAGACTAATAGGATATTTGCATTGATGTTTAGGAATGCTCTATCGAGCGAGTGTTTATGTGGTGAATGTTTAATGGGAGATCGCAGCGTCAAAACAATTACACTGGTAATAGACTAATAGAGAAAAGTTCGCCGTACGATGCTGCAATATGTGCACAGATCGAGAAGTGGATGATTCATCGTTGAAATTTGTTTTTCTTTCCACGAAATTTGATATGTGTTTTGTTCGAAATTGAGCAAATACGCCTGTAATAATATTTTCGTCTATCAGATTTTTCAATATTGTTTTAAAAATGTATTTGCAATAAGCAAAGAAAAACAAAAGGTGATTTATTTGCAATTATTTGATAATTTGATTGTATCTCTGATCTGTCTCTTACAGATAATAAAATAATCAGTGAAAAAATGTTAATTTTTCATCGAATACGAAATCGATCGATAAATTGCATAAAATAGAACGTGAAAATCAACTTTTCTAGAATTTTCCAATCGAAAATGTAACCGAATCAGTAAGAAGATCTCATTCAGAATGTTAACCAAAACCGATTTTGTGGAATTTTGAAATATTTATCGTTCAAATATTTAATTATAAAAAAAATATTAAGAAAATAAACTTTTTCGTGTTCATAAAATATTATGAAAATGCATTTTTAACTTATATAAATAGAAGAAAATAAATTTTCTAGACGTTTAAATGGTTTTTCGGTATGTTGTGTAATGTTTTAGGTTTGGTTAGGTTAGGAATAAGTTTTCAACAAATATTAAAAGCGACTAATCTCACTTCAATATTTTATTGATTTCTTTTACTTTTTTATGTTAGCTGAGATCCGCGAACAGGTTGAATTACGTCTCAGACTAAATAGTGCATTTTTCTCTTGCGCCAAATCTTTTTTTTATTTTTACTGCATTTGTATATTTCTAAAAAAATAAAACATTCGGCACAGAACCGATTTCCTTCTTTATCGCGGGAAAAGTCAACATTTTCTTGATGCGGCCCTTTCTTTCGGAGTCGACGCACGCACACCACCTCACTGCTCACCTACGCGCGATGCGTGCGTGTGGCGAAGTGCGTGCGTGCGCGTGTGCGTCGCGATTAGACACCGGGGCGTGCAATTCACGGGGGGCGAAGGGCGGGGGCGGAGCGCGAAGCGGGGAACGGGGGGGCGAAGGGCCGAGGGGGGGAGCGGGGCGCGAAGGGCGAGGGGCGAGGGGGGCCGATGCGTCCGATTGCATTTTGTGCGTAAAAAGCGCCAGTCTGCGAGCGGTCGTTGCGCGATCAGCACGCGCGCGCACGTTTCGCCGCCCGGGCCCCGAAGACTCCGCCCCCCTCCCCACGAGCGCCTTCGCCCCTCGATTTTTTTTCGCACGCGCTCGCGCCCCATTGCAAGGTTGGTTTTGGTCGTTTTTAATTTTTTTTTTTTTTTAATTTAATTAAATTGGTTTTTTATGCGATTTCCGGCGCGCGGTGAAAACGCAGCGCGAATGTTGCGCCGCTGAACGTGCACGTAAACAAATGATGGACGCGATTCGAGCTTTTATATTATTTTGCACAATTCAAAAAAAAAGTTTTTTGTTTTAATTGCACAATGACGTTTATATTTTGTAAATTTTTTGTGTTTATATTTTTTATGAATCTGTGTAGACCGGTCTTTCATTCGGCGATTAATAGTTAGTAAGCAATTCGTTATTTATTGTTAAATATAAACAAATAGCTACGGATAATTATATTCAACAATAATAAGTCCGGCTTTAAATAATCATTCAAAATTTCGCTAATTTATTAATCTTTCAGTTCTGACATATAGCAAATACAATTTTCAAAGCATGTTTTTGTAATAACAATTTGTATTTTATTATAAGAGTCGGTATTTCAATAGTTAGTTAAATTATTTAACTATAGCCGAGTTTTTTCTCTATAGGAGTGAACGGTTATTGCTAACTGACTGCCGAAATATCTTGTTTTATTATCCATTCGGAAAACTCAAAATTTCACCAAAGTGCCAAAGAGCACAAATTCATATTGAAGATTGAAAAAAAATCGCAAATATCATATTTATCGAACGCCGTATGTTCGAAATTTTTGCAATGATGTATTTTCCGCGTACACGATGCGCATTCTGCACACGCAGAATTTTCTTAAGAGATGTATTCGCACGATCTGCAATTATTTTTTTGCATCGAATTTCGTCGACGCAAAAGATTTTATTTTAAAAGAAAAAAATCTGCCAACGTCATTCGATTCTCGATGTATTCGCACAGTTAGTGATTGTTGTGCGAAAAACGGTTTCGCTCGAATGTTCGGTAGATAACGCGTCGATTGTCGATAGGACGCGGTTTTTTTTTTCGTTTTCCGTATCAAAAGTTTTCGCTGTGAAAAGTGACGATTTTATCGATAATTCGTCTGGAAATTGTTTGCTAAGATAAAGCGCGTGTCGTCGTTGTGAAGTGTTTTTGCGAAAATTTACGCAAAAAATTTCGTGTAGCATCGCTCTTTATCGATTTTCGAGGAATTTGGGTTTTTTCAATTACGCTTCGTTTCATCGGTTTCGGGAAAATTTGTCACGTGTATTTTTCATGATTCTCGTTTTTCGCATCTCTATCGTGGATTTTGAATATTTTATTTTAAATGCTGATGTTTCGATCGTTTATTGAACTTCGTAACCGGAGCATTTCTTTTTTCTACGGAATTTGATAGTTATAACTGATGGTTATTGTTAACAATTTACTAACCGATGATAAAAATATGGTCTCAAGCGTGTATTTGTATTTAGTTGATTTCATTTTTTTTTTAATCTATTTTGTAGTATGCAATTTGATTCCAATAAGAATCTAATTAAATTCTTATATGCGTATATTCTTCGTTGCTTTCTGCAGTTTACTTAAGATCGACATGCATATGCTTCTATAAATCTGTTTTTTTCTTTATTTTCAGTTTTTAAAATGGGTAGCAGCGAAGGTCAAACTTACTGTTTAAGATGGAACAACCACAAGACGAATCTCGTCGAGATTCTGGACATCTTGATAAAGATGGAGTACTACGTCGACTGCACGATAGTAGTCGACGAGCACGTCCAGTTCAAGGCTCACCGCGTCATCTTGGCAGCTAATTCTCCATATTTTCAAACCATCCTGATGGATGTGCCGATGGACCACTGCAGCATCCTTTTTCCTGGAGTGAAGGAGTTCGAGATGAGAGCCCTTCTAGAGTACATGTACACCGGCGAGGTGAACGTGACCCAGTCTCAGATACCTCGAATTATGAGGATCGCAGAACAACTGGAGGTCAAGGGTCTGTTCGACATGACCGAGCTGCGCCAGAAGTTCAAACAGGAGGAGCCGGAGAACTTGAGGTCTCCCGTCTCCTATGCGACTTCGGCCGCAGCTCACAGCAGCCAAGGTGGGTCTCCACCGGCTGCTCCCCTGTGGCCTTCGTCAGCTTCGTTCGGATCTCCCCTATACAGACAGTTGCCCACCGCTCTCAGTGCTTCATACGATACTCCAGGCGATATGAACCCTCTGAAACGAAAGAAACTCTCGAGCATTTCGAGCATGCTCATGTCCAGGGATACTCCGATTTTGAGGAACGTGTTGGCGCAGACGAGCGCCGCGGACTCTTCTCAGCCAGCCGCTCTCGTTTGCCAACCGGTCACACACTCTGAACGCTTACATTCGAATGGCTCATCACACGATTCTTTCAAGGTATTATTTTTATCAAAAAAAAAAAACACTTCTTATTGTGCTTTTTATTCAGTGCATTTTTCAATTTGCGATCTTTTTATGTTTCAGCATCAACGCGCCGATGTTTCTGACGAAGCTCACTCTCCTTATGCTGACAAATCTTTCGAAGACGATAGCTCGCACAGATCGTTAAATTTGTCTACGTCCCCTCAAAATTTCCCGAGCGACCTCAGATGTGGTATCGCTCCTTACGTCCCTCAACAAAAACCTGAATGGAAACGTTACAAACAGTACACAAGAACGGATATAATGTCGGCGATCGAATGCGTGCGCAATGGGATGAGCGCTTTGCAAGCATCACGCAAATTTGGTGTGCCTTCGAGAACTCTCTACGACAAGGTTAAGAAATTGGGTATAACCACTGGACGACCGATGAATAGAAGTATAAAGCGAGAATCGAACGGAAGCCCATGGATGGGCGGAGGTGGAGGAGGAGGAGGCGGAGGAGGTCGAGAGGATGAACTTCTCCCTGCTGCATTGTTGCAGCAAGCTTTAGAAAGTCATGAAATGGGAGCCGGTAGAGATGCATTACATGCTATGGCACTGGCAGCTGCCGCTCATGCACTCACCGCGAGTCCACCTCCTCGAAGTCCTGGTGTACTAAAAATGGCTCGAGGGACGCATTCTCCGACACCGTCGCCTCCTGCCAGTTCAGCGGGACCTCCTGCTAATGGTATACATGATTCCGATGAAGATCACGTGGAGGATTTGTCTTGTCGTCGAACTGAACCTTCACCTCAAGAACCTGCAGGTGTCATCGTGCCTCCAATGAACCAAGTGTCTGCTATTATCAAGAAAGAAGATGCTTTACGCGATTATCAAGAAGACTCTCGGAGGAGTCTTTCGGTTGATTGTAGCGATCGAGAGTGATTTTCACTGAAAACGAACAAAATATGTTCGTATAGTGTATCACTCCCATAAATGCTGTTTCTATATTCGAATTACAAATTTTATTATTTAAGAAACGAAGCTGTAAATAATACCGAAGTTTATGCGGTCTAGTGCTCACAAAGCAGACTGAGGATACAGTGCAATACTAGAAGAAAATTAAACATCTTATTATATTTTGCTATTGACTTTAGTTTTAAGATATCGGAAAGATGTTTTATGTAGCTTTAGGTATATTGTTGACATTTTTCATATCCTAGATTTTTGTATCCTTCGTTGTCCGAAAGTCTCAAGCGATCAATGATCGTTTAGAACAAGAGCTCATTCGGGACCAGATGAAAACTAAGCCGGTTTAACGTTCCTCATGGGAGAAACGAAAATTAAGACTGAAGAATAGTTTTACTGTCTATTTAATATATTGAAAATGGTTTTGCATGTTATATTTGTATATGAGTATATTAAGCGAAACTATATGTCTTATTTCATTAATAGAACTTCGCAATGTTTCTGCGAAAGACTGACTTGTCTGTATTATTTAGAGTTCATAATCATAATGTTAGTAATAAACACAATACCCAAGATCACGAATTTTAGTGTCATCATGATTTATACTTAAATTAATGAAATTGAGTCATATTTTATGCCATTGTTGATCTTTGATTAGTGATTTTGGGTTCTGTATGTACATTGAAAATTAATTTGGTATGAATGGTTTAAGAATATAAAATCATTTGCTCGACTCCAGTTTACAACTGGGGCTTAATATTTTTCATTCTTATATGACTGTAGTATATCGAGAACTCCTATTATAATTTTTCGTTTTTGTCGATTGTATAAACATATTGTCAGAATGGTATTTGGGTTTTAAGTATATGTATGTAATAAACTGAATTATTGAAAAATATGTCTAACATTTTAGGCTAAATTGGAAATTTCATGTAATTTTTTGTCTCATTGAAATAAGCACATGAATACTTTTAAGAGTAAGGATGTGGTTAATCAAAATTTATGCAGATATTTAAAAAAATTGCACAGTGTTTCTGGTGTTAGGGTGTGACTTACGTGCACTACGTGTTGAAAAGTAATAAATGTGGATTGTTGCACTGTCTTAATTATGCAAAATTCTTCGTTGGAACTGAATTCTTATATGTAGCCATTTTATACAAAAAATCGTGTTTTGTTATGATCTGCACATACAGGTTTAACACACAGCTGTGATTTTAATAGACTGATTACTTGCATTTCACTTGTTACCTCACAATAGACTGACTTTGTACTTGCAAATTTTTTTTTGACAGCAATCCCACGAATCGGGAGAGAAATTATTTATTTTTTTGAGATTTTCCCGTTTCGTGGGTTAATTTTTTTCTAGTCCAATTGTTCACTTCAGTCAATGACTTAATCCGCTTAATTGAACCAATATCAGATAGAATTTGTTAAATTTTCAAAAAATTTATTCTAATCACATACTCAGTGACAACATTTACTGTTTTTAATTAAATTATTATTATAACTGCAAGTAACTTATGAAATCAAAATAATTTCTACTTGTTAGTTATGAACATCAGTGACTTTATATAGTACAAGTACATATTATATTATTAAATGTCGACACATGTTTTTATAAAATTTCATTTTATAAATGCAATATTTTAAGAGCCTCATATAAGTATATTAAAGATACACGTCAAAAGATTTTCTTAAATCGGCGTTGAAAATACCTCTAAAATATTTATTTATTTTGTAAGTTACACAGCTGATTGTTTATATATAAATGTATGTATTTTGTATTTGATTAATATTTAATAATAGTGTTGTATTCGAGTATATTACAAGACTGAATAATTTAAGTTAGTGAAATACATATTGAAGATTTGTTAACGAGTATATTTTGAATTGCATTGATCATTATGTGCCTTTACTTTGTTTAATCATTATTTTTTGGACATTCCATTAGATATACTTTATGTTGGCTCAGATTTCTTCATCTGTATTAAATGACTTGGTACAAATTTGATTATGATAGGCATCATAGTTATCAGAGTGGTTTTAGCATCACAAATCTGTATCGCTGTTTGTTTTTGTATTTGATGTTTGCTAAGTCTTCTTCGAATGCTCGATAAATGTCTCAAACGTTACGTGCCTGTAATTCACATATTAATGTATTGTCATTTTTGAAGGATTACATATTATTCATCGATAGATATTTATTAGGCTTAAGATACATATTTGTTTATCGAATATTACAAGTATATATTTACATAAGATTATGTTATCTCAATTAATAAAATTTTTGTTTATAAATTCGTTTTGGGAATACACATAATGTAATTATTTCTACCTTCCTTCAAATCCAATGTTCCTTTTAATCAAATAAAAGTCATTTATCTGTTGAATATCAATGCATGTCTGCATATAATAAAAATATAGATACTATACATATAATGTAATATATTGACATTTTCACAAAATACTTTTCTAAAATTAAAATAGCAAAAAAAGTAAGATATTTGTTTCATTAAAAAAAAATACATTATGATAATCAAAAATATCGAAAAGATTTAATACGAAAATCAAGCTCTGTAGTAAATAAATAAATAAATGCAAAGTGAACTTTTTCAGTGTCGAAAAATGTGATCAGGAAATTAGATAAAGAATATATTGGAAAATCAATAAGCATTGGTACTTTTGATTAGGTGACTTGAAGCTCATTCTGAACAAAATCGACACACACAAATAAATGAACGCATGACCTTTTCTTTCAGCAGTCAAGCGAATCGTGCAATTCTCAATTCATATGAAAATGCTGAAAAATAAACGGCCAACATGCATGACAACAAACCTATCATCTGGTGGATTCACTTATGTATCAACGATAAATTACAGTAAACGATTAAAAACTAATTGGTATTTTCTTCTAAAATAAAACATTTTTAATATTTATAATAACTTATTTTATTCAATTGAAAGATGAATACTTACATACTAATCTGATGTCGAAATTTACAAAAATAATAAATTAATAACATACATATTACTGATCGTGAATAGAACTAACATAGTAATAAACATATATTTTCTATCAGTTGAAATTTTGAAAATAAATCACTTAAATTTCAAATACATTTGATTATCCTATATACATAAATCTTAAATACCTATATAATGATTCTGATATAGAAAAAAAAAAAATTAAAATATTTTGTTCATTATATATAGACAAATCAACTTGTTACTAAAAATACATATATTATATGTAAAACAAATTCAAATATGAATTTTATTATGTTGTAATTTGAAACAACTCACTTATCTTAAAATTAAAATTAAATATGGAGATTACTTTCCATTTAAAGCTCACAAACATAACAAATAAACAAAAAAGACACACAAAATATGAAAAAAAGAAAAGTCAATTAGTCGCAGATGAAGATCCTATCTTTTTCATCAAATTGTAACAGTCATGCAATCTTTTTTTATGACCCAAACGCTCTAAAGTTTTAGCCGCTTCTGATAACATACCAGCTCTTTCACCAGGCAAAGAGAGTAATTGGCCAGGTAAATGTTTGCAAGCAACGTAAAGAGCTTCAGCTCGTTCAGCTTCTCCACCGCATTCATCGATACCCTTTCCTGGATGAAAATGCAATTAATATTTTTGAATTACACATTTTTTAATAAATATTGAAATACTTACCTTTACCACAAATTAATGGCAAACGAGTGCGAGAACGATTTAGACTTCTATTTAATAATTGTTGGGTACGACTTGGTTCAGCACCTGCTGTTACACGTAACACGGCAGACTGAACCATTACACGAGGCATTGCCCACTAAAATATGCAAATTGAAATAAAATTCACAGTAATAATTTAATTATAAAATATTTATAATTACAAAAACATACCGGTAGATTTTGTGCAACTTTTTTTAGGGAATTCAAATCATTTTGAAAAGCAGTGAGTTGAGCAGGTGTGGCTGTTATTTTACCACCTGAGAAGATTTCCCATATTTCTCCACGGCACTCTAATATCCAATCGCAGCATAAAAGTTGGAACAACTACGAAAAATATGATAAAATCAGTTAAAATGGTAGCAATATGGTGTTAGAGCTGTAGATAAATATACACACTTGAATAATTGAACAGGGTTTGCGACAATTATAATAAGTAATTGAATCGGATAAATATCGGCTTGCAACATCGCATGCAGCCAGAGTTTTGACCCCAAGAGCCATAGTTTCAGAGTGAGATTGTTTAATGTTTAGAGTCGCTCCAGCATATCGCAAAAGTTCATGACAATGTAAAGAAGATAAAACCGCTCTGCAATATGAGAGATGAATTAATATTATTATAAATGAGAAAAAAAAGGGTATTTATTGAATGACTTACTTTGGCAAAGGATCTTCGGACGAAACCAACACGGAAGGCATATTCTGTAATTTAACTAACAAAGAATTTGCAGCTTTTTCATCACCAGTGAGCCATTGAGCTCCAATTTCAACAACATTAGTCCACCACTCCATAACAGGATCATAACAGCCTAATAATGGCAAATAAGTTGAAATGACATTTTAATATTTAATAAATGAAAATAAATTAATCAATACCTGAGTTTTGAGGCAAATCTGATGCAACATTATCAGTGATAAGATGAACCATTTGCAAAACATCTTGAGTGTGACAACTTCTCGAATCGGCACAGAGTAAAGTTTGTAAACTCTTTTCAAGTAAATCACAGTGATAAATCTGAAATTTTGTGATTATTATTATTTAAAAAATTCAGAAAAATCAAGTGCATTGTAAAATATTATTACCCTCATAGCATATGATAAAGGATTAACTTTGCTCGCAAGTCGACTGAACAATAGTACTGATGGATTTTGTTGATTGTAATACCATTTTTGAGTAACGAAAAATCTTTGTCCGTAAGGGGAAAGAAGCCACTGTAAACAAGCTGGAACAGGTCCTCTCATTTCTGAACAAACTTGTCTTGCAAGTGTCAAATAATATCTGAAAACATATATGAATATTAATATGAAGAACAGAGTATATATTTTTCAACATTATGAGAATGAATTTACCCGCTCAACCAATGCATGAAAGGTTTAGTTTTATTTTTGATGAAAAGTGCTGTCATGACATACACATTTGCTAGATGAGGAGAGGGTCCAGCCACTTCAGCTAAATTGAGTGCTTCTAAAATAATCGGCAAATTTGCTCCGTTTCCATCATCACTCGATAAAACTTCATCGACTTGTGACAGTTGATGGTATATAAGTGACAATTCTGATGCCCACTGGATACTTTTTCTGCGTTGTGGACTGAAAATAAGATCAAACAATAGAATCTTACAAAATAAAATCGCCAAATGGTGGTATTAGTTTTGTTAAAGAACATTTCGGTATCTTTTACACTTTGTCAAAAAAGTATCGGGAATTTGTCATTAAAACTCAACATAATTATTAATTATTATTTTTCAAATTTTCTTTTATTACCTTTAAATTATATCCCTTCCAAAATAATTTATGTATGCCAACAAATTGTTTTATCGGATATATATGTTACAGACATAGCGTCTAATAGTGAGATAGCATACAACCACTAGTGATAGCATGCAATGTCGTACGGTTTCAGTGGTAGCGTCTAACGTTATTTTAAAGCAGCAGCTATCACTAGACATTGTTAACAATGTCGCGGGATTGTTCGCAATCACATCTTTGCTTCAGTGAGGCAAGACACAAACATGACGAACGAAAATCCGATATTTTGACAGTTGAGGTTTGACGTTTCTCGATCCGATGATAAGTAGGTACGTATAACGGGTCCGGGTTGAAATTGCTAATTATATCGTTGAATTGATACGAAATGAAGAGAACCTAGCAAGTTTAAAACGATTGAAGAAGTTCGGTGCATGTTTTCGGTATTATTTAGGTACAAATAGAGGTTCTTATGAGAAAAAACACAGTAATCCGATTCAACGGTACATATTACGTCGATAGTATTTATTCATTCAAATGAGAAATTTGTCGAAGAATAATTAATTAGTAGTCGAAATTGGGGGTTGGGTAGAATATAAAAGGAGGATCGAGTCTCTCCTATGTTCGTCGTGTCTTGTCTTGTCATGTTCGCAGTGTTTTTATTTTCGTCCATTCGCTAGTTACTTTCGAATGCGAACTAGCGAATGCGATTCTATAGAATATCTAGACATAGTGTTTACGGATCAACTATCTCTGCTGATTCAGACATTAGAAACTTTGTCTAGTGGTTCTATGAAATTTCGTATTACACACTATGTCTGTAACATATATATTGAATTATTTTCAGTGAATCGGCAAAAGAAATTCTATTTACAATGCAAAATATGAGACAAATTCATCGTTCCATATTTTCGTTCTCTGAAAATTTGCAGAGCACTCATGACATCAAATTACATTATTGACAGCTGTAAAAAAATTGAATGTCAGATGATGCTGAAACTTTGCATCAATATAGAGGACAGATGTGTCAATTTAGTGAGAAAAAAAATTTTGAAATTATCTTGAAGCGGGCTTTTTAAATGATCAATTCCTGATACTTTTTTGACAGAATGTATACCTGTCATTCCAAAAATCTCCACTACGCCTGACAAGCCATCTTCCACCAGGCACCCTTTGCATTATTTGCCTCAATATACCCCATAAACAAGCAATCGTATAACTGAAACGGCCAAATTTTTCAGGGCGTCCTATTGAAGAGAGACACTTGTGAAGTTCTATTTTTGCCAGATTTAATTCACCCTGAAAATAACATGAAATTAACCAAAACTTACATGTTTTGAGTCTATGAAAAAAATATACCTTTTCAATAAAGTGATCTGATTGTTTTTTGTGCTTCCAAAATAATTTAGTTTCTTCCGCTTGACTATCAGCAACAGGATCACCGTACACTAATAATTTAACAAGGCACCCCCCAAATATTACAATATTGATAAACCATAATAAAAGAGTCGGTAACCAAGTCCAGTAATTCGGTGTTTCTATTAAAGAAAAAGAAAATATAGGATATTTAATGAAAATTTTAAATCTAACTAAACAATCGTCGATTTTATACCTTCATTAACGTCATTAAGAAGGTGACGAGAAGAATATTCTGGTACATTTTCTGAAACTTTATGAAACATAACACCAAATGGATTAAATGCCAACAATCCCACCATGAAAGCACACATTGCTAATCGAGAATGATCTGCCATTCCACCGATTATTCTCTCTGAGAAATGTTTTGACTGAAAATAAAAACAAATCAGTTAATTAAAGAACAACTATTCATATAAAATATCGGAAAAAATATATACATGAATTAATTCTGGAGACGAAGGTCCATCACTGTCTGTATGATTTGGTGATAGTGACGAAGGAGATGAAATATCACTTCTCGGCGGAGTAGCATCTCCGTTATTGATCAAAAGTTCTTTACCATGGCGATTTTGAGAAGCCATTTTCAACATCATATTTTCTTGTTTCAATTTGGAATTTTGGTTTTGCAAATATTTGATATGATCGATCGTCTTTCTCAGAATTGCAGATTTGTTCAACTACAATATTTCAAGGATTAGCATAAAAGTGAATTTGAAAAAATAAAAATAAAAATAAGCCAACAGAAACCTTTGAATCAATTCCAACAAGCATATTTTTCAATTCGACAATTTTATCATTTATACTAGTACGATATCTTCTTTCAATAGCATTATGTGCACTCCTTTTTACTTCTTTAACTTTTGGGACATTTGCAAATGTTAAGTTTTCAGAATCGATAACAACGGGTATTCCTGTAGCTAAAATAGTTGTGCCATTACTAGTGTTGACAAAAGTATGAACAGGTCTAGTCACTTGAGGAGCATTACTTTGTTGAGAGACTGTAGTTACACCTGAAATATTATTTTGATAAGAATTAAATCAAGCTGTGATATATACGAATATACACAATTCTGGAAATTATACCTCGGCCAGGAGATGTAGTGTACATGACAGCAGGAGAACCACAATGTGTCGGTAAAACAACCGGAGTGAATTTTTGATCGCCATTTTGAACTATAAATGGTGGCATATTTTTATCTGTTATCAACAACTGGTGATGTACAGGCACATTATTAGTAGCCGGAGCAACATTAACTGGAACCTCAGTGCGTTGAGCTATTTTCAAACTGTAAGGGATGATATTTTTTGCCTTTTTAATAGTGGAATTAATAGTTTTCTTTGGAACACTATGATCAGTAGTAGATTTGACAGATTCCCTCACTGAAGTGAATATTTGTGGTTGTATTTTCTGTTCAGACTTGACGGTTTCAGATTTTATATCATACTGAACAGTAGATGGAGGCGATTGTGTCACAGGTATAACATTGGGTTTGAAATCAGGGGGAGAATCAATGTTGTAAACTAGCGTAGAGTTGTTCATCATGGGTGAAACGGGAACTGAATTTTCGTTCATCAAATTATCATAGGGCATGTTGATATCATTTTTCAAATCGTTCATGAAATAGCTGTTGTCGAGTTCGGACATGATGTCTCCGAAGATGATGTCGTGCAAATCGGTATTCATATCTGAAATGTATAAGATTTGGTAAAATTGCACAATATTGCAGTATTAGTACATATGTAAATAGATCATAAATAGGAATAGGGATTCTCGGTATCCAATGGACATATCACTGGCACTGTACTGAATGGTTTGATTGGAATATTTATAGAATAGATTGAGTATCATGTAGTTAACATAACTATTCAGTACTGTTTTTTTTTCCTCGTTTACATATTTAAAAGGTTTATGAAGATTTTCGATAAAATACACAAATGCGATTAAATATTTAACAAATGGGTCAGTGATAGTATGTAAATAAGCCAAAATTGGGTTTTATTTTGAATTTCTTTCATGAAATTTTTCTTTTTATTAGGTTTGGTTTTATGTCGATATAGGATGGCTCAGGCTACTGAATATATCGAAACTGTTAAGCAAAAATATGTACAGAAATAATTTTCGACATATTTCGAACGTGCTGATCTACCTATCGTTTGATAGTACGGGTTTGAGTAAATGTCATAATTTTCAATCGTCAAACGAGAACTCTGTGAAATTTTAACCTGGCCACTGAACGTACACATATTTTATTGTTTTCGGCTACAAAACGAGAAACCATCGCATCTATGCATCGTATCGAGAAGATTTAGTGGGCGTGCAAAGTGCAAGTGAGATAAGAGCGTCATGTCAACAAGATGACGCAAGAGTGAAACGCGTCCAATAGTCGCGGGGATCACGGATTACGCATTACGAACCTTCTAATTCGCACAGGTCAGTGAGGCTGCACTCGTCCGGTGGAGGCCATTCGGGAATCGGCATTATTCCCGACATCTTTCAAGATGCTCCGTCGATTCTCGCGTCAAAACAACTCTAGAAAGTGTCACGGAACCGGTAGCTACGCAACAACACGCCGTTCGACAAGCGAAGCTCGTACGATGTGACGTCACTTGCGGTTTGACAACACATCGGCTCATGGCACTCATTTTCACGACCATTGCATTTTCATTTCATTTTATAATTTTGCAATGTTTCGTTTGCTGCTTTGCATTCTATGCTTCAAACGTCTAATAAATCCTTCATTTTTTATATGCAAAGATAGATGAGAGTGTTTGTGAAAATAAAAATGAAAATCCAAAATGTCGCCACATTTGTAAATAAGCATTTTTTTCTCATACTGGCAATACTGTCACTGACGTTTTGTAGATTTGACAGTTTTGCGTCACATGGAATCGTAGAGTTTATAGGTTAGGTAGTTCTCTTAAATAAAAGGAAATGTCTTCGTGGAAAAATGCTGCGAAATCTAATCAGAAGACTCATCGAGAAAGAAGTCAACCAGAAGCGAGGGCCCATCTCGGTCAGTTGCAGAAGAAAAAGGATTATGTGGCCAGAGCTAAAGATTTCCGACAGAAACGTGATGCTATCACTCTTCTCTCCAAACGAGCACTAAATCGCAATCCTGATGAGTTTTACTATCATATGATCAACTCCAAGTTGAAAGACGGTGTATGTATAATGTTGTTAAGTCTTAATTTAATTTAATTTCAATCTTTAGTTAATAGGTAATTGATAGTGACCATTAATCGACGCTGTCAAATTCTGTAGAAAAAAATGAACGTCTAGCTATGGTCAAATAATGGCTGATAAGAGAGAAAAAAAAACTAACGATTGAAACATTAGTCTTTAATCTTAATATTACTTATTTTTAAACAATTGGTTGTTGTATAGGAGCACCAAGAATTAGATAAAGAGGATGAACATTCTTCTGAACAAATAAAACTGATGCAAACTCAAGATCTCAAGTATATCAATATGAAAAGAACTATTGAGGCAAATAAAATTAAAAGATTACAATCACAACTTCACATGATCGATACGGCTGATACTGTTCCAAATTCACATACATTTTTCGTCAACGATGAAGAAGAATTGAAAAACTTTGATGTTGTGGAACGGCTTCAAACACATCCGGCTTTGTTGAATCACAGAACTAATAGACTCAAAGTAACCGATTTGGAAAAAATCAATTTACCTAAAATTGGTCATAAGGTATGTTTTTCATTTTATCCACTTATGAATTTGTTCATATGTTAATTTATATTTTATTATATTAATTTAAGGATTTTGCAATATTGAAAGAACAGCGTAAAAAATCTTACAAAGAGTTAGCGAAAAGAGTAGATAGAGAAAAAGAATTAACTGTCATTCAACAAAAAATGGAAGTAAAAAGAAACTTATTGAATAAAAAGTCTGAAAAACCTAAACGGGTTAAAGCTGCAACTAAAAATTCTGCACCTGTTTATAAATGGAAATACGAAAGGAAAAAATAAAAACATTTGTATAAAAATAATTTATTTTAATTTTATAATTATCAATAATTAGTATAATCACTATAATGTATCACGAGCAGACAATCTTTTCACACACACACACTTATGTAAACTAGATTATAATTAATTTTTAAGTCTTTGGTATAAACTAATCAGATCACATTTGTTACCATAGTACACATTTATGTTCTGGGTTCATCGGAGATCCCATTGGACATTTCCATGCATCGGAGAATTCTTTTGAGTTACTCAATGTGCCGATAACTCTAATTTTATTTGGACTATGTACACCTTCCACTAATTTTGATTTTAATGCTCCTATCGTTGTATTTCCACACCAGATCTGTTTCCAATTAAATTTTTAATATTAACGTTCTTATGAAATGTATTTTTTTTTTTAATACCTGTGCAAAACCAAGGAAGAATAATTGTTCTGGTGAGTATTGTTCTAAGCTTGGCAATCTTTCTTTTTTAACTGCTGGATTTCTAATAGAAAACAATGAATACGCATGAAGAGCTGCTCTTAGACCTCCATTATCAGCAATATTTTCCCCTTGAGTATTGAAACCGTGTACCTGTAATATTCAATAGTTATTTTTAGCAAAGTTCATATAATTGATTTATAAATATGTAGGTATATTTGTATTTACTGTATAATTAGGCAGTTGAGCTAAATGGTATTGATTATATTGATCTATTATACATTGAACTTTTCCATGATAATGTTCTAGTGTTGCTGCCGACCACCATTGCTTTAAATTACCATTCTCATCATATCTTCTTCCTAAAAATAGGAATATGATATATTATGTCGATTTAACAATTGTAAGTACGAAAGTATTTTTTTTATATGTATTGTATTTGATACCTTGATCATCGAATCCGTGAGTCACTTCATGTCCCATTATAGCACCAATGGAACCATAGTTGATAGCCCTATTTAAATAAATTCATATTAAAAAAAATGTATTTGTAATAATACGATGTGTTAAAATATCAACTAACTCGAGACCATTTCCGTAAAATGGAGGTTGTAGAATTCCTGCAGGGAATGCTGAAAATTGTTTTAATATTAATTATGATTCTATCTTAAATTGCAAGTATTTGATAAAGTAAGGAAAGTTTGTAAAACTTACTAACTGAATTAAGTGTTGCTGAGTAAAAAGCATTAACAGTTGTTGGTGTTGCAACCCATCTAATTAATTTAGAGTTTTAATTACGCAATTGGTTAGAACATTATAATATAAAAAATTATAAAATGTTACCTATTCCTATCAGGTTTTTGTCTCAATGTTTCGAGATTCTTTTTCACAGATGCATCGGTCAATTTTAAATATGTATCAAACAATCTTCCTTCAACAATTTCAGTCTGCAAATGTAAACAATATTTCATTATTCTATTTTACAATGATAAAGTTTGATTTAAATCTAAAATATGTATAACCGAAGTAGGAACATAATTATACATATATGCAACGGCTTACTTTATTATAGTGTGCATTGAGTTTTTCAACAGTCAGTAACCATGCAGGAAACCCAACGTAATTCCTGATTGCTTTCAATTTGTTCAAAGTTTTCAATCTGGTTGTATTATCCATCCAATCTAATTGAACTACAGTTTGCGAAAAAGCATGTCGTACATCTTCTAACATTTCGATAGCCTGATGAACAATACAAATTAGTGAAGAAAATTCATTAAAAATCTGGTCAATTATAAAATTTTCATACCTTTTCTCTCGATTTTCTTTCAAAGTGTCTATTAACATATAAATAACTTAGGGCGATCCCGAAATTCGCATTAACATTGGCAGTGCAACTTTTCCACCTTGGAGTTCTTTGTTGAAGACCAAATACTTCTTTCGAAAATGTAAAACCTAAATCTCTGAATGATGTAATTGTAAGAGGCGCCACAGTAGAAAATACACTCCACCAAACAAACCTTTCTAATAAATTTTAGCAAATTATAAAATATTCCATTTTTTCAAAATTGACTGTTGTAAAAAGATAATTATATTCACCAATAGTAATTGGGTCTGTCGCTGTCAACAAAACAGAAAGTTTTTGTAAATATGGCAAATCCATCACAATAACTTTATCTTCTGTAGGTAGCAAGGTCACATTAGTGTTTTCAAATGCATATTTTAGATAAACATCTAATTTCAGCTGAAATCATATAATTATGTAACACAGAATAGGGAAAATATAAAAACAAATTGTAAAGTAGATGAAACCTCTTTCCACGCTTCAGGTCCTCCAGTAGCACCTTCGATAAGCTGTGCAACACTAACTTCATGGAATAAGTGATTGCCGCTTCTTCTGATTTCAGTAGGAGTCATAATCTTAAAAAAATAAAAGGTTAATTGAATAGGAAATAATTTAAAATCTAAAATGAAAGAAGTAAACATTACTTGTGCTAGATTCGTGCTGAAATTCACGATATCATTTGCAAACTCAAAAGAGTCCACGTCCGCTTCATACGCAGACGCCATGGAGGCAATATATTTTCTGTACTGTTCGATTTCATTGGCGAAAGTTTCAGGTTTCATCAGATATTTTTCGCTGAAGCCCGGAGAGACTTGTTCTATCTGCGAAGCACAAAGAGCACCATCGTGACATCGCGAATGCAATTCGAACGAATGAAATGTGAATGAGCGCAAATTACCACTAGTCTGTTGCGAGACGTGTTTCTGACATCTTCAGTTACATGAAGCCCGATAAGAGCACCTAACCCCAATAGGCGACGAGCACGTCCTGCAGTCTCTTGCCAAACGAATGTATCAGTTTCGGTCTCGTTGTCTTTTTCAGCTGGAAGTTCAGGTTTCAAACCCAATATTTCCAGTGATTTTTTTATCGGCAGGACTCCCTCGCTTTCAATTTTTTCTATATAAACAGAAAAGTTGTTTAGCATATTCTTTATTTGAAGAACAATGCAGTGTGAAAGTTGTGTATGTTATTATGTTATCATAGAAGTTATATTTATTCCATTTCGAGATTTTAATGATTTGGTTTGACTTTATAAAGCAAACCGTTGAAAGTGAAAACAATTGAACTGTGACATTTTTGAATTCAACAAAATTTAAAAAGTTTGAAATTTATAAAATTATTTCACAATGATATGAATCGAAATTAATTTTTGATATCTTGATTTATTTTTATTCATGGATAAAATGATTAAGTTCAATCTGCATGTCGTCATAGTACGTTTCTATTCATTATTATGTTTAATGATAATAAATAAACATGATCTGATTTATATCTTGAATAAAATAAATGAAGACAAAGACTTAAAATTATCATAGTGATTGTCTCGTTAAGAAATTCTTTTGATCGTTTTTATTATGTGTTTCATACATAATTTGTAAATCGCTTTGTATTATAAGATGATCATGCGAACATGCAAACGCAATAGTGAACATGAAATTACAATGAATGAACAAAAGCTTTATTTTTCAAGGTGAAGAATGATGAAATATTATGCAAAAAATTCAAAATAAATTTTCGATGAAACGCATCTGAAAACAAAAGGTAACCGAATTTCGAATTGAAAAATGAAACAAAACAAATGAACCTAAACCAAAAAAAACAAACTTCCGAATTATGCATCGGACAATTTCTATTCTTTCGAAACCCAATCGATGGAAAGACCCACAACAATGAAAGATAGCACAGCATCGGTTCATTTGACGTTTCGCTCCGCGTCGCTCTGACGCAATTTTCCTCGCGATTTTCCATTTTCCCAACTTTTCAGATCTGGATGTTAAGCAAGATAGTCAAATCTGGATGTTGGGCAAAATAGTCAAATCGAGATGTTCGCACGTGCGTGAACAGGAAGCTCGATCTGCACGTAACGAGTGTACGAGAGGAGAAAAAATTGTTTTACGCGTAACCGATTAGTTCGTTATGTCTGCGAATTGCACAATGAAAAAAGTGAAAATCGAACGGATGTCGGATTCGAAAAAAATTTACGTGAGTGCGGCTCTTTTCGTTGTGTTTTCTCCAGAGGCTTGTTTTGTGTTGATTTTTTCATTTGCGATGAAAAAAAATCATTTCAGTCTGAACAATTGTGTGCTTTATACTAGTTTTTATGAGTGTTAATAGTTTTCGACTTATGACGGATGAAAATATCACTTTCTTTTAGAATTGTGTAATTCAAAAGAACTTTTTGATATGGATTCGAAATTTTTCTATTGTAATTCGAGGAGAATTCGTATTTCATTTTAATTTATATTCAGATAAAAATATTAATTAATACATACCAACATCCATACAAGTTCTGTAAAGAGCTTTAGCTTTAAGCACGCTGCTGGGTAGTTCGTCATCATCTGGAGATTCCAATAGATCTCGAAGATCTCTCGATAAATGTTCTCTAAGTTGGGCTAATTGATCCCAACTAGTCGACCATTCTGGTAAAGGATTCTTCTTTTCCCATCCTCCACAAGCGAATGTATAAAAATCATTACACGGATCAACCGTTCTGTCCATAGCTTTTATCATTCTTGATGCTGAAAGAAACGTATGATTAAAACACTCATTTGAAAAAATATACAAATGGTCAAATAATTGCTTTATTATAGTGAATCGAATGTGCATATTATAAGAAAAACGATCAGATCTTTCATTGTATTCGCCAATTATTTCAATAATAATTGATGATTTTTCCAATGATTATGTAGATAGCATTGTGAGCGAATAATTGTCAATTTATTTACCAGTCATTACACATTCTTCGGTCAAACAAGATCTCGGTGCCTGTTGGCTGATAACGAGAAGAATAGCTGTACAACAGCAAATTCCTATGAGGATCAAAGAGAGTCCTACTGCAAATACCGAAGTCCATTTCACTCCTCTCTTGGAGTCCCTGCAAATCAAAAAGACATTTTCAAGCTTAGGGTTAAGTCACACGATTTTATCCGTAAAAAGAAAACAATCTCTTCAAACACGAAAAAGAAAGTCTGTTTTTTTATGTCGTTGCATATATTGTGGGTGGAAATTCGCGAGATAAAAAGGATAGAGAGCAGATGAGGATTGAATATTGTTGTGTGAATTCAGCTTAATTCATTCAAGATTCATTTGAAAATTATTATTGAGAATATGTACGAGAAACGAGATGATTCCATGCAGTCGAGGGTTTCGAATTGTGCAACGTTTCGACGACAACCTCAACGAGACTAACTTCATAAAAGGCTTATGAATGGTTTTATAAATGCTTTTATATTCGCGTATGTGTTCGTATACTATACACATTTTTTTTCAATGCAGACTTGTTATACATTATGCTCGTAGCACGTTGAAAAATGCAAACGTTTCGCATTCAGAATACTGTATCATCTCAGCATGACTTGGAGTGTCAATTTTTATTAATATTTATTATGGTTATAGATGAGGATTAGTGAGGAATGTGGATTAATTATTAAAAGTGTTGCTTTGTTGTTTATGAGTTGCTCAATATAGAATATATTTACCTATGTGTATTGTATCATAATTTTCTGATGAAAATTTATATAAAAAGTAAGTATAAAAGAGTTACATTGAGTTGAAATTATTTAAATCACCGGAACATATGCTTTACAGCCAAATAAAAAAGTTATACGGTCAATTTACACGCGCAATAGAATACTAATTGCAAGGATGATATCTATCAATTTTTTATAAACCTTTTCAAATGGAAAATTCTGATTAATTGACACTCGCAAAAAATCTTTTATGCGACATTTCAATTGCTCAACTACACTATTATAAACTATGTACGTTGTGATTTTTTATACATACAAAGTGAAATAGTTGACTTATGAAAAAAACTACTATATCGACTAATTATAATTTATTTCATTGTATGCATATTTCCTTGAGAAACACGAACAATGCAAACAGATTCTGTCAACCCATCGTTTGTCACAAAAGCGAAAAAAAAACCGCAATATTAGAAATAGGAAGTGAATCAAGTAGCAAAACGGAAGATGATGAAGAAGAGAGTCTGCGGCATCGTTATTGTGAAATTATTATTTTTCAGCAATTTAAACGAGTCGATCGTTTCGCAACGAATGTCTCAAAAGACTGTCGTCTAATCTGCGTAATGTCCTCGTTGGGAAACCAACGATTAAACAGCAATATCGTAATTTGTAATGTTTCCGATGAAGGATGTAATCTTTAGAGCTGGAGCGGTCAACGTTCAGACGTTTCTATTTCACAATCTCAAAAATAAACGATTAATTGGAAATTACGTTAAATTTTAAGAATTGAATGGTTAGTCAACTGCATGAAACTAGATAAATGAGTTAGGTTATGTCTAATGTTGTACTGTTGATATAACCATTCAATACCAAACTTTATTCCTACTAAAAATTTGAAAGATATTTCGATGCTAATTTAGCGAATTGTGATTTATTTAGCCTCAATTATTTTTTTTTAATTGGACTCTTACAAATGAAGATTTCATCTTTGCTTGTTAATTCAAACAAAATTTTATTTGTTCTAAAGAAATTTTTATTTATTTTCAAACAAGTTCGAAACGCGCATTCGTCTGAAAGTGAAAACGCGATGAAATCATCGAAAACTCAAACACGGACATCGTCGAGTGGGAAGAAGATCTGATTTTCGACAAAAGGACGAAATAGGATATTTTTGGCAAGTCAATAGAGGGTTGACAAAAGAACGGGCCAAGTTCGTGGGTGGAATGCGAAAAATCGAAATTTTAATACGACCGTAGTATATGCAGAGCGTGCATATTTTTGGCGCAGGATGAACGAACTTTCAAAACTCAGGTTCATTGTCATCGCGAGAAATGCAAACGTTTGCACACACTTTCGAACGTGTCAGCGGTGAGTAACCTTTTTTTAAAGTATTTAAGTCACGTATGTGAGTTTAGGCGAATTATGAAATTTTAATTGAAGCGTGCTCCTGCGAAAGAATGACTTGATTTTTAAACGAAGATCGATTGCCATTTGATACGTTTTACGTGAATGAGATTTTAATTGAAAGGAAGTGAATAAAATTCAATTTTGAGAATTCAATGTTGAATTTTTAATTGAAATTCCCTTCGTATTTACGTCCATATGCTCGATTCTTCACGTGAATGTCAAAAGAATTGATTTCGAAGTGACAAGTGATCGGTCCATTTGTCATATCGTTTCAAGATCAATAGGTCATCTGACTTGTCGTTTCGACGCTGGTTAAAGTTGATGTTTTCGAATTTTTATCGATGAATTTGTGGAAAAAAGGGAATTGTTGTTGATCGCTCGAGTTATTATTGTCTTCTTTATATAATGATAACTAGCGAGTCGCAGTTGCATATGAAGTTAAAATTGCACGAAGATGTCATTGAAAATTTGTATAGATCGATGTCATTGCTTTGTTTGGAAAAAAGTAACCATGACCACATTGTAGCTCACATTTGAATAGTATTTAACGGTAAAAAATGAGATCTTGATCTATAATCTGATTTTATAGTCATTTGAACGAGATGAAAAGTGATTCAAGTAAATTTTTTTTCGCATTTATTTTTCATTCAAAGAATTAAAAAAAAATGAATTTAAAGAATCAATTAATTAAAGTAATAAAAATTAGTTGATGTTATATGCAATTATCAGACGACAATGCACAGACGTTGTATTGTGTTTCCTAAATATAATACGAATTAGCACACGAATTTTCAAGTTGTTTCCACAACATGCTTAAGTCATTCTTTAAACAATAGCGATGAAAAAATTAACACATACAATATGCATCTTACAAATGCCATGAGATTTCATTTTCACGATCTTAAATCTTAAATGGAAGCATCACAAATCATCCGAAATAAGTCATGCCACCTACAAGATCGTATAAAAGAAATCGAAGAAAAAATTGTTTTGAATATTGCGCGAAAGCTCATTGCGAAATATCGTATGCAATAAATGACGCTTTTTACTTACATCGGTAAACATAAATATCAACGTAAAAAGAGTGAAGTTGAGTCAAATTGAGCAACGTTCAATTTTTTTCCCAACAAAGTCAATGTTGTTTCCGTTTAGAACTTTTTACGTTGGTAAAAAGTGCAAGTGTTAATGTTAAGTAAATGTCATAATAATCACGTTTACAAACCATTGTTTCTCTAGTTCTGTTGCGCTAATAGAACGACTGCTGTCACCATCAGTTTCAGCATCTGTAACCTGTACAAATTTAAAATGAATTACATTGACAAATCAAAAATTTCATTCATTTATAATGACTATCATTTTAATTTTAACATTAATTTTAAATATATTTTTAAATGTGAAATGCGATCCATAACAATATCATAGCCATAAAGTCTGTCAAAATAAAATATTGTAATTGTTGCCAAAAAATCGTCACGTGAGTGGTAATGAAAGTGAAATCACGGTAGACGCATACGAACGCTTTTCCTGGCAGATGGACACATGGAAAAAGTACTCGGATGACCATGAAACAAATTTAGTCGGACAATGACATTGAAAAAAGAAATTTATACGCAACAAAGAGTAGCGTGTGTTGTACGGAAAAAGCGTCCGGTTGATTCTGAAACGTTTTTCGACTGTGCTGAAAAATATACTTCAGACAACTAGTCTATCCGATATCGATAAATCAAATTATTAAATGGCAATTGTTGTTATTATTTGAAAATTAGCCGATTTTCTTCATATCGAACAATATGAAACAAAGTAAACAAAATCATAATTTATTAAGCAATTTTATTGAAAGTAAATATTTGTCGATTATATTTCAATAATATGTTTTTTTTTCATGCACTCAAACGATAATTGGGATTTTCAAACATATTGTGACTTCATCGATAGATCAAATATTGATTATAATACAAATGCGTATTTGAGAAGAACTCACTATTGACCAAAAACATAATATCTATCGATTATTTTTTAATTTTAGAATATTGCACAAAAAGGATAATCGATTCATCTTTCGAAGAAGATTTTTTGCCGAAGCAGAACAAATCAATTTATTTCAGAAAATGTATAAATAATTGCAGTCGAGCAATAGAGGCCTTTCAACAGAGAGAATTTACGAGTAATTCATTTTGAAAATTACATTTTTTTTCAGAGATTAACACAAAAAAGTCTGTGACCGTTCTTTCTCTCGGTTTGCAAAGAGACCATCTTGCACTTTTTTAACTCTATTTATCTATCCGTCTGGAGACTGGGACATTCTGTGTGAGAAAACGACCTTTCACTGGTGCAAATTACGCTTCTTCCACTGAATAAAAAAACAACACGGTTAAATTCGGTTGCATAACACGAAAACAAACTTGCAAAAATGCATTCGCATACAACTTTTAAAATCGGCACAGCGAACTATCGAAAGATACCGTTCTACTATCACATGCTTCCGCAATTCTCCGCACATTGAAATGAAAATTGGATTCTCGTTTATTATAAATCAATATATTTTGGTCGAATCGATTGAATTTATTTGAAGCTAATTTACTTTCTCCTAGTGTGAAAAATGCGACCGAATCGTTTATTGGAATAGATATGTATCGAATTATTATAATTGAGAATGTGCGGTGATTCAAAGATAATTCGGGAAAATATGTATGAAAAAAGTGTGCAAGTAAAATTGTTTATCCATTTATGGAAGTGTGAATATATTGCAATATAATCGATTTTGAATTGAGGTCAAATTAACTTTTTTTGATACTTAGCATCAGTATGACACTTGACTGTTAAGTTAGATGATGTTGGGTTAAGTTTTAGATTAGGTAATGTTATTTTGAGTGTCGTGTCGATAGTATAAGTGCCGTTTTTTAAATAGTATAAATAAGTACATATGCTTCAATGTAAAACGATAGTTTTAAACAGAAAAGTCTTGTAAGTACATATTTATTTCCTCGAGGAAAATTCGTTAGTTTTCAAAGAAGCTCGAGCATGAGAAAATTTTAAAAGACTTTTCAGAAGTGTTAAAACATCAAAAACAAGTCGTTTTCAACAGATTGATATTTCACAAAAGTATGATGAATGAGAGCGACGATTATGCACAAGAGTTGCGTCAAAAGCCGCAGGCGAAGCGCCATTTCATTTTTTCAACACTAAAACCTTTAGTATTCTAGATTTAGAATACAATACGTAACGATAAACAGACGAAAGAATAAAACGGCAAAATAAAAAAAACGAATCGAACAGATGAGTTTGCGGTTAGACGAATCCTCTTTGCAGCGGTCACGCACCGTTGATTCGGTTACCCGGATTTTTAGACAAATCGAAATTCGTGACGAGACCGAGACAAAAACCGTACAAAAAGGCTGCGTCCTAGATTCGAATGTTCGTCTGATAAAAATTACAACGCCGACGAAATAATGGAAAAGAGCATCTGTCGTTGCACGTGACGACCGCAATGCCTCTGTGCACTCGAGTGATCTCTCTTGAAAATGTTATGCAATTCGATTGTTGACGATCTCTGGGGCAGAATGGATTTGGTCGTGAAGAAATTTCTGCTATCTGATATTTGGCAAATTTTGGCAATCTTTCATGGTTTTCCCTCGATGCGGACGAAAGTCTGTTGCAGGTTGCGGTTGCTGGAAGAATTAGATGCTCTGCGATTGTATTATGTGAAAATGAATTGTAAAATTTGTTGTAAGAAAAAAAAAATCAACCTAATTTTACTTTCATATAAGACTAGTGATTTACCCGTTGAATATTTCAACGCAGTTTTGGAGCGTTACATGGAAACACAGTCGCACACACAGTTGACACACACAGATTATATATATTAGTTAGATAATTGTATGTATTTTAATGCGTTTACGTTTTAGCTTAGATTTACACACTTGAATCAATTTTCGAATCTTCAGAAAGTTTGGATTAATTCAAATTTTGAAAATCGTATATGAAGAAAACAATTAAAGCGCATATTGATTTTAATCCGACGATAATCCGATATAACATTTTGCAATTCGCGATGATTTCGTCTCATTGCGAAATCGATTCAATCCACTTTCGATCGTCACATTTCGTTTCGGCAAATTCACGACGTTTTCACTTTTTTTCCGAAATTTCAGCCAGGAACGATGAACCGAATCGCCAAAGGGCAATTCGATTGCTAACTAACAATGCGAAATATTGAACCGAAAAAAAGCGTTATTAGATTCGCATGTGACATCACGAAGTTGTGCAATGTCTAGAAAGGTAAGTTCGTTATGCACTTTTTACTCGTATCGATACACATGTGCCTATTTCAAGTACACGGATACTTTCTCCGTTAATGAACTATGTAAGAAGTTGAGAAATTGAAATGTTTCCCCATCTGTACGATAGGCGTGAAATCGATCAAGTGTAAAAGGAAGTTTAAATCGTAAGTATGTGCTTAGTTACGTTTGAACAATCGCGAAAATTAATGAGCGTTTAAGCTGAATTTTCACTCGGATTCGAGCTCGTTTAGTGCTCAACGATCTGTTGTATTTAATTTTGTATTTATTATGTGACTGATTTTTTAAATTTCCAAATCTGAATCTGCATAAACTTTCTTTTACGATTTTATTAAACAAACATGTTAACATTTTCTGAATTAATTATGAATGTTCTGTGACAATGTGATCATAATCATTCAATTTAACACGAAAATTGTGCGTTAAAAGTGCGATAGCGTAAAAAATATAAAATTGGATATTCGGATAATGAGAACAACAAACAAAGCCGTGAACTGTTTATCTGAGAAGCGCGAATTGTCGAACAAACAACTAAAGATTGAAATGTAATGACTGTAATTTAAAGCTAGAAATAGACTATGGAGACAACTCGCGTGAAATTGGCATCTTTCAGATTGTTTAGTACAACTTTATCAACTCAGCTGTGACAGTACAAACGGATCGCAGAAATTTAGTGAGAAAGTATATACTTAGCTTATTGAAAAAATAAATATATAAAAAAAAATATTCATCTTAATCTTTTGAAAAATATTTACATAGACAGAGAAATGACCCGTGACTCAAATAGGCGCACAATGAAAGGATTTGTGATATTAAGAACAAAAAGCATGAAGAACACAAGGATTAGATGTAATAGATCGCAGTTCATGTATCATTCTTTTAAAAAAAGTGGACTAACTAGTGGTAAGTTGGGTAGTTACATCATTGTTAGCGATGTCGTAACGAATCTGCGTTCGCTCGAAAGCCTCATGGTGTTTTGCCATTGTGCTATTGTTTGCATATTTTTTTATTTGCGAAACATTTAGCAGGCTTCATCCAGAGCTTGAATCCTATCATCATCATCATCATCATCTTAGTTGCCTTCGAAGATATTTTCGAGGTATCGATTCGAGTATTATATGCAAATCTGTCTTAAATTGCACATGGAGCGTGGTATGCAATTCGGATCGAAAGTTGAAGGTTGATGGTTCGATTATTGATGACTATTTATATTGTAGGTTGTTTATAGAAATGTTTTTTTGTCTTTGTTATTTCGGTGAAATCATTGAGTGTGACAAATGAAATGTGATTAATTTGAATGACATCATGATGAAGGAAAATTCTTCATGAAATAGACATGTTACATTTTTTGTAAGCAATCAAAATAATTTCATATTTGATTGATATTAAAAAATATGTATAATTTAGATGAAGATACAATTTAATTTTCAAATAAGTACCCATGTATCTGTTATATTATGATTCAAGGTTTATTGTATAAAGAATATCTTATTTCAATACCTATTTAGTTCATTTTTTTTGTGTCTAGTTCACTGATTTAAAACCAGAGTTGATAATGAAAATTGTGTTAGTTTTCAATAAACACAACATTGACATGTGATTTATCTAATTCTACTTACGAATGAAAGAATATATTTAAAATGTTTATTAGAATTTGAATTTGAATGGACCCGAAAAGCGTGCATCTCAAAGAAGCATTCAAATGATTTTAGAACATGAGCCTTAATCCATATTTAAGTATTCTAGTCATGATTTTCGTGTTTTAATACACATTGATGTAGAATAGTAGAGTGATTACAAGAGTGTAACCGTCATACAAATATTCTATTCTCATTTCTATATAAAGAAAATAGGACGAATTTAGAATCATTTTTTTTCACAATCAAAATTACATTTATTATAATATTTTTTACATGATTTATAATATACGCTGAAGAAGGAAATGAATCAATTCGCTACACCTAAAGTTTATTTCGTGGTCTATTAAGATTCAAATTCGCACAATATGCCTATGCATCACTAAAATTAATTGATTTAATGTGTGATATAAGTCAATAAGAAATTTCACGAGATGAATATTTATTATTGTAATTATTACGATTCTTCGTACTAAACACCGGAACGGATGATTCAAGTCGTGTAATTAATACGATGGAATATGCATGCGTAAAATGATCGCAGCTCATTATGATTTTTTCTGTGATATAACAAAAGCTATAAAGAAACCGTCAAAGAATATAAAACGATTGGAAAAAAACCACTGTTATTAAATGCAATTGCATTTTAATTGTAATGATACGAACGACGATTTCGTGTACTAAATCGGCGATTCGAGATACTGAAGTGTTTAAGGAAATCGAAAGAAATCAAACGGGTGAAAGTGAAATTAATGCATCGGAATATACAGCCCAATATATCATTATTTTTATTATTGATCAAAGAAACGATCTGCATAAAATTTGAATTGATTACCGATATGGGCCACTTTTAATGTCTGATTGGTTCCGTTTCCTATGCGATTTCCCTAATTTATTTTCGATACAGATCGTGTGCTGAATAAAAACCGCAAGACAAAAGCAGACGGAATTGAACGATCGCGAAAGTAGAGACAAAAAATCTCGTACGAATACAAATCACTAGAAATTCTGGAATGTGAAATAATTGCGCTAATTTACATGGAGAATAATGTATGAACATGTTCAAGTCAAACTAAAACTAAATATTATTAATTGAATCTATTTTCGAACTGAAGAGAAAGCTTTATTATCAACGAAATTAGCAAATGGAAAAAAACAGCGATATCGGAAAAAAATACATAATTAAAATCTTACGTGCAAATCTAATCGATCAGTTAACATTCGTGAGCAATTCAATTGAAATACATAGATTAAAAAAATGATAATATAAAATGATTCAACGAATTGTATAACTTTCGCTCTGCTTTAATATGAGATGAAATGTAAAAAATAACAGAATTAATCCGTTAAATTAAGCGATCAGCTTCGACTATTTTCAATGGTTTACAGTTCGCGAACGATATCAAATAATAGCTTAAGTTCAAAATAACTATGTGCTGTCGAAGAATAGAAAGCGACAGTGAAACAGCTTATTTCGTACGAAAGTGTGCAAAATTTATGCAAAACTCCAGTACAGCCAAAAGCTTTTCAATGATAGACAAATCAGTATTGAACGTGAGTCAAATTGAAGCACATTCAAGATAAGATTATTGAAGATCGTTATCGGTGAAAAATACTTCGATAGTTACGTCGACGTTGAAAAAAAGTAGGTGCAATTTCACTTTTACGCATTTTGCACAACTATGATATCAACATTTCGAAATGTGTTAATAAATCGATCACGGTTATCTAACATCGTTGAACTAGAACACAGCTCGAGTTTATGTTTTATATTTTTTCGGCTACAAAAGCTGTGTGAAGTAACAGATTTTGTTGCACTTCCTTATTATGCATAAATGTTTCCGTCGAATGAAAAATTCAATCGTGACTGTGTCTTTCTTCCGCGTACGCATCTGAAAAACTGAACGAGAAATATTTTCACCTGCGATATCGTATTTCTTAACTTTAAACGACAATGCTTCAGGAAATATGAAAATAAAGCGAATACAAACCGTCGACTAGTCGTCAACGAATTTCCTCGAAATAAACGCAGACTTTAAAGTTTACTTTGACAAATCGTACACACGTGTTTGTTCACAATCTAATCTATGTTTGTTTCCACGACATCTTTTTTAAAAATGCTTATAATTATACTCCCAAGACGCCGAACGAGAACATAACCACGAAAGTGCGAAACGTTTCATATCATTCATTACTCATCAAAGCGACGCTAAACGTATAATTGTTACAGGATAAAATATTCACACAAATTATGCAATTTCGACGTTCGCGTGACTATTTAACGATTTAATCCATTTATTAAATTGACCGCGAAACGTGTTTTGTATGCAACAATCTGCAACCGAATGACACGCGAATATGTAGAGAAAAAAATCAAGACATTGCACAAGAGAGTTCAATTTGATTTTTACAGTGAAGCGATTCAAACGATACATCGCATCGTAGCAAATCAATAAAACTGTCATATTTCAATTATTCCCGATGAAATGTATCAAAGATCTATGTGTGGAGCGGTTTGCTTACCTTGTAACGCATGATTGTGATGTGTGGTTATATTGTTTCTCTTCTGTGTTATTATTTTTGTTTCGATGCACTTTAAACCACTGATTATCGAAAGTTGAAGGAATCGACACTGTTTACGGTGAATGACCAATGTGTATAGGGCCGAATGTCACATGCGATATCGGAAATGCTTATCTTAACGAAAAACAAACACTTGCCGAACGACTGAATGAGGAAACTCGTTTTAATGGGAAAAATAGTATCGGAAATGTATACAGAATGACTTTTTTTATCATAGAATGTGTGGTCAGATAAAATAGAATTTGTCAAAGTGAAGTTCAGTTTGTAACATTTGAATTTTGGCGCGCTATGTACGGTCTCCGAAGCACGACTGAGCTTCTCCGTACAAATTACTATGTTTACGTACTATCCCCTCCGTTCTAAGCGATTTACTCAAAGTTTTGACAATGTTTTGTCATGATATAAACGTTAATAAAATCAGTGAAACATTCAGAATCGTAATACAAAAGGAAATTTTCGGAAATATATTTCATTCACATTTAATGTTTGGGTCAATTTCAATATTGTGCGAATATTTGGCCCTAACTCGAGTGACGGAAAGAAAAGTGATTAATGCGATTTAAATTGAGTAAGTTTATTCAATTTCAGTTTGTATATCGTATTTAAACGATTGTTAAGTTCTTCGAATATTCATCTATTGATTTGTGGAAAATGGAATTCACAGACAATATAAGAATCAAGTTCTTCTGAGAAAGCACAACTAAAAAAGGTTTATTTCGTATTCAATTCTTTTATAAATTTTCATAGAATTTATCTTATAAACTAATGGACTTTTAAACATTTTCTTGCTAAGCAATTAGACTAATTTCCTTGACGCTTTAGAAGTTCAGCATCAATATAAAATATTTCACAGAGTTATTGTATTATATGTATTATAAAGTATATGTAGATACTTTTAAACAAATTCTTAATAAACAATTGCTATTAATTATATTCTGATTGAGCAATTATGCTAATTTTCATAATGCTTCAAAACGATATTTAAGTGACGCTGAAAGTAAGCAAAAAATTGTTTTCGAGGAAAACTTTTAATTGTATCCTGTTCAATTCGTTAGAGTCGTGATCTAGCACCAGTTTCCCACGTACTCGAGATGAACGAGGATACAAATCTCGTTAAACACTCGTTCATTTTGAAACATCCTAACTTGCAGAGGTCAAAGTGACCTTCTTTTGTAAACACGTGAATTCCCATTGTTTTTAGTGTTTCGTTAGAAAACCGGGGGGAGAAAAAAGTTCACCGTGTTTACAGGAAACGTTCAGCACGCTCAGGTCTGAAAAAAGGCAATAATGACTCGCATGTAAGAATGCCGAAAAAGGCACACGTATATCGTATTTGCGTGATTGGATATCTCTTCTCGGCAATTGTGAAACACGTGTGGAATATTCATTTAAATTTACAGTTAAACGTATGTAAAAGGTTTGACGGTCGCGATATGAGGTTACCTTGCAGTTTGAACGTAATAACGTAATTTATCATTTTAATTTAAAAAGTGACAAGCGATTGTAAAATTTTTCGATAACAGATGGCTTACGGGAAAATTTCATTTCAAGTTCAATGCATTTGATGTGAGAGTTCTCGATTTTTTTTAATTTATCCCATTCGAATTCGAATATCTGTACGATCGTTTACGTAAAACGATAAATGATTGGTTAATTTGTTTGTTTTAAGCGGAAGGTGTGAATCGGAATTGATGAAACCCATAGAAAATTGATTAATTTCATAAAGCGGAATTATAAAATATTTCGCAATAGATGAAAATGAAAATAATTTGTTATGAGAGGAAAAGGAAGTGGTACTTCCTAGTAACTATTTCGGTTTGATCCGAGTCTTATTTGATGAATATGATGATTGTATATAAATAAAAGAAAAATGTATAATCGAAAGTGAATTCGATGATGAAACAGTTATTTTTCACACTTGGCCGAACGAGTTACGCATTAAAATCGTCCATCGATTCGCTCAGACGGATAATTTGCAAATTTCTTGCTAACCATTTTTCTTGTTCACTGGTTTTTATTCGCAGATGTAAACCGCAGGCAATAAATTAGTTAATATCATCTCAGATTTTTTCAACACTAGTCTGAATTCACATGTTTCACAAAGTATAATTATACATGAACATATGTATATAAACACAGTGTGTTCGATTAATGTGTTTTACAGGGGAGTGTTATAAAAGTGCAGCTTATTGAAAATTTCACTATTAGCATTATCTTCTATAACAGCGTTAAACGAATAGAATGTTCATTTAATGTTAGTTCTCACTCACTTAAGTGATGTTGCTGAAAATATTTCAAAATATAGCGGAAAAAAACCAAAATTCTCGTCACTGCTATAATTGTTCAGTAATAGATCTTTGACGGTATATTTTTTGAAATTTGTATCAGGTTGGAAATGTTTTATTATATTTTTCGTCAGTTTAGAACTTATGTCAAGTCGGAACGGAAGTTAGGCCAAGTATAATAACAAGGGCGAAGTAAGAAAGTTCTGAAAAATGTATTCAAATGAAAAATATTTTTTTAAAAATTCATCTGAAATAGAAATAATTCATAATAAGAATTTTGAAAAAAAAAATGACAAAAGCTTAGTTAGTTCCCGCTGATAGATTTCAGATAAGAAATTCATTTTTTTAGAAAATAAAAACATAATGAACAAGTGAAGTGTTAGAACCACAATGTAACTGTCAACATTGATTCAAATGTCATGTAAGAAACTGTCACATTTTAAGGTTATACCAAACAAATTACAAGCTTTCCTCATCATCGTAATATAAAACGAAAATTCAACCGATTTAGAATAAAACTTTCAATTTTATAATCAAAATGAGTGCTAATGGAATGCGACAAATCGGAGAGCGACATATCGCTAGTTGTATAGAGTTTATGGTTTGGTGTAATCGAATGGATTTATTAGCATTAAGTAATACAAAAGGTTAGTAATCTGTCCAATATGTCTCAAATTATTTCCTGAAAAATATAACTTCAACTGTAATTATCAGGCGAAGTTCAACTGCATCGTTTAAATTGGCAAAGAGTATGGAGTTTACCTCCGCCGACAGATGCCAGTTTGGTGAGGTCAATGGCTTGGAGACCCGATGGCAAGGTATGCTAAGTTTATGTTTTCCTTTTCAATTTAATATATCAATTTTGTTTAATTGTCTTGTTTATTTAAGGTTTTAGCGGTAGGTTACAGTTGTGGAACAACTTGTTTAGTAGCTGTTGAAGATAAAGAGATTCTTGAAACAATAAAGCCTGAAAATAGCAAGGAAGGAGTCGCATTGAATTATGGGAGTGTTACGTGTCTTTCATGGAGGTCTAGACCTGAGGAACAAAATGCTTCAAGTGTTTATAAAAATTATGTATGTATTGATTTGTAAATTTTCAGTTCGTTTTTGTTATATTTTTTGAAAAAAAAAATTTATTATAGGATGCCGTTGATGTATTTTTGTTGAATCATTCACCTGATTTGAATTATAAAAAGAATGAAGAAAACACTCCTGAATTGAAACAAAGCACCGAGCAAACACATTTTAATATTTTATCGATTGGATACGAAAATAGTGAATTACATCTGTTCGTCTTTGGGTTTTTTCCCTGTGGAGTAATTGATCTCAAAAAAGTGTTAAACATGCCAAGTGAAACAATAAGGCTCGTTGATGCTCAATTTTGTCACGACTTCACATCGATAAGAATCTTTCTAAAGGATAGCAAAGACGATAATTTGAAATTAGTTTTGATTGATACAGAATCTCTTTCTGCTTATTCTGATGAATTGTATTCCTTGGCAACTAAACATTTTCACATGAACAATCTATTAATGTATACTGATCAAACAATGACTTCCATAATTGAGGCTTGGGAACAAATTCTATTAGAAATGGATTCCAAATTAGAGAAATACGCTTCACAAGTACCCGAAGGTGGAATATCTGCTGATTTTTTGGACTTATTAATGCTTGGTGTTCCGTCAACCGAACTTGAAATATTTTTGCTGCAAGATCTAACAGCTAAAGGATTGAAGAAGTTCGGGGCTTCTGTAGAGCTTAGTTATTCTACTATACAAAAACTCGTTCTGAAACAATTAAATACTGCAGGACATGATATTACATACCATTTAGCAAAATTAAGAGGATTAGCTCGTATTACACACAGATATAAAGTAAATATTTATATAATGTGGTTTATATTGATGAAATCCAAATTTAATTATCCTTTATTTATTTTAGATACTTGGTTTGGAAGAAGATGTTGTTACTGATGCTATTCTTTCCAGTAGTGCATTCATCAACAAATGCTTAGAACTTCAACAGGTCATAGACCATGCCATGAAAAATTATAAAGCATTTTTCCGATGGTTATATATTGTAATAGTTCGTTTAATGGATGAGCATGCTCCTGCAGAGATAGTTAAAATAACACAACAGGATCTAACATACATTGCAGAATTTTTGTTAAATTTCGATAAAGTCGGCACAAATAACAGAGAAAACTTGACAGGAAATAATTCTAGTGAAAAAAGAGGCAGATTCAATTTGGAAAGGCTTGGACAGTATTTAGTGAACAAGGAATTGACGATAACACCCGAAGATGAAAATCCTTGGCATATATTTTTAAATAACAATTCGTGCATTGCGAATAATCCGTCAATTGTGAAAAATTTCAAAAAATTTTCACTAGTACAACAACAAAATCATTTGAAAGAAGCGGTTCATAAAGTTTTTAATTGTTCAGAAAAAACTTTAGCTTCGCAATTTTCATTAATGTACATAATAAATTGTACTCCTTGCAATCTGGAAGAAAACTCTATTTCGGGAAATTTGAAAATTTCCCAGATAAATGCTTATGAAGAAAATACTCTTATGAGTGCATTTACTGATATTACATCACCAGAAAAGGGTTTTTATTATTTGGAAGCATCCTTCAAAAATAATGTTTTACTTACAAAAAGCAGTTATTTTTATTTTCACGCATTAGGAAATATCAATGATAGCAAATTAGAAATTTTAGATGGTGTAAATTTAAGAGTGATAGATGTACAATTCTATTCATGTGATGTACTTTCAGTATTATTAGAACAGCCTAACGATGACATATCAGTGTTTGCACAATTCCCTGTAAAACTTGCAAGAATCCATTCAGTAGAAGTTAACGTTGTAGAAAATATGCCAAACATCAATTCGCTCAGTGAAATACCTAAAATAAATGCATTCAACTTGCTTGAGGCTGGTACTTGTAAAATTCTTGATAAAATATCAGGGTGGAGAATCGCCGTTTCAGGTGGGAGAAAAGTGGCGGTAGTACTTTCTAAAACGTGTCGAAAGGTGCGACTTTTTGAAATGGAAGTAGATGGAGAAGATGATGACGATGAAACCTCAGATACTACGCCACAATCACATTCCACAACGCAATTGAGTGACAATAGCCAACATGTATCGATGAATGAAAGTGGAATGGCTAATGTATCAACGAGAAACATAGATGAAACTGCCAAAGCTGAATCCATTGATTCTGATACTTCTGAGAATTTTTAAGTATATTAACAATGAAGGCAGAAAATATTTTTACCTATAAAAGTAAATAAAGTTTTATTTTTCTGTAGCAAATTTTAATATATGATAAATTAACATAAAAAAAACTATGTACACGAAACTTAAAAAAGTAGATATAATTTATGAAAATCTAAATTATTAAAGATATTTTTTTACTTTGTTAACAGAAAATATGCATGTATAGGTGTGATTCGAAAATTCAAACTAAATTTCTATTTGCTGCTTTTATTGATATTTCTTCAAATGCTGCATTGAAATTAGTATCTAATCCTTCATTATCAATTCCTGTAATGTGTTCTGTAGATCGTTTGCTCGGACCAGGAACTGAATCACTAATAACAGTCGTGGTTCTATTGTAAATTTCATCACCACTTCCTTCATCATCATCGTCTTCTATAAAATAAGTAAATCCAGATCAATTTTAATATGTGTACATATAAATACTGTAAAGAAATAAATAAAAATGATTTACCTAGCAAAACCAATCTTGCATTTCGTTTTTTGTCATCTTTCCTCATGCGATAAAAGAATATAGCGCATATTATCAAAACAACAAGAGAAATAACAATGAATATGATTTTAATAGTTTCTAAATCAGAGCTTTCATCAGCTGGTAATGGAGATAAATTGTTTTTTACAATCATTTCAACTGCTCCGATATTTAGGTTTCCACCATTTAAATTTTTTGATATACACCTATAGTAACCACTTTCATCAGGCATCACTTTCTATAAAAAAACATTGAAAATGTCTTTAACAATTAAAACAAAAACCTCCAAATAAATATAAGAATCAGTACCTTAATGAAAAGATTACCGGAAAGTACTTCATATTTATATTTATGAGTGTCATAATCGTTTCCAGGGCCTATAATTTTATTCTGACCCAGTTGCCAAAATAAAAAGTTATGGTGGTCATCACTGCTGATGCATTTTAAAACAGCAGTCGAACCGACTGATACTTCTTTTACTAAGGTGCTAGCTTCCGGTGCCGGCAATAAAAGACCCGAAACCATCACAGATTATTTCGATCACAGTTGTTTGATTATTGTACACGAAAGGTTCAGAATGCACTGGGGATGCAATCGGACGGGACATAGTGCACTTGAAAAGTTTGCCAAGTTTATTAATAGATGTCATGTGACAAGAGAGTAAACGAATATTTATTTGGGTCATAATAAGAAGAGATATAAGTGTCTTGTTGAAAAATAACTTTTATCACATATCACACATATTATAGTTGCTAATAACGGGTGCCACTACTCTGCATCAGTCTTACGAAAACTTGCCCAACTACGGCGGGTAGCAAAAGCCAAACTGGTATCATAACTATGTAAATTGATAAACTTTCCTTGGCATAGTCTAATTTAACACATATGATGATTTGGGCGGCTATCTTTAGCCCTATAGCAGTTATGTACCAAATATTTTTGTTGATTGTGTTCCGAAATCTTTCTGGTCCGTTTTTGCAATGGGATATCATGTGAAACAAAACATATATCAGCAGCATTCCATCATATATCCACAAAGGAATGAAAACTATGAACCAGTTCCAATGAGTTCTGGACTCCAATCTCAAACATAACAATATGAGAAACACTAACAAGATGAACCAAGTAAAAATTGCCCTGTGCATTATAGCCATTATATGAATCAGATCGAAGAATTCTTGTAATATTAATATACAATCTTAATAGATTTAAGCATTAAAATCGTTTTTCACTTTACATTTATCAGCCGCTTCGCACAAAATTTTATAGGTTATATTTTCACTTATTTGACAGGACTGTCAATGAAACGTCAGTAGTTTTAACTTGGTCGTAAACGTTCGATATTATCTAGTAAAATGCAATAATCAGCTAAATCAGATCTATTTTCAGCTGAAAATTCTTATAAAAATTACTATCGCAATTAAAGCATATAAATGTATTACGCAAGTATTATTTTCACTCTGAAATTTGAGTTTCAGTAAACAGAAATTTTGCCAAAAGATCAGTTATTTTTACACCATCAGCTTATTCTGGACGAAATAAAATAAATTTGGAAAGTTATAGACTTATAAAAATATGCCTTTATTTTATAAAAATCTTTATCAAGAAATAAAAAATCAAATAAAAACAAATTTGAAAACGTGTCCACTGTCATACACATTTTACACACAATCGAAGTGTCATCGTGGATGTCTATTGGAAAACTCTTCAGCAGTTTGTTTCAGCGTTCTTTATTTGAGTTCAGGTTTCGTAGAGTTTGGAGCCCAATTTTCAACAGTTGATATGTGAATGTGGTGAAGGAAGAGTCACGGTTTTCATCGTGAGCTCGTCTCCTGAAGATGGGAGGCCCAGGAGCAACAGGATCGACTTCCAATGCTGCTCCTCTGATCACTGCAGTTGTAATTTTTCTCATTGGATTGAGATTGTTACTTATTCCAGCATAGTAAGTATGCTTTCATTTAACCTAACCTAGTATTTACCGGTTTTTTATGTTTTATTGAATTAAATATTAATTCAGGAACACATAACATCGACAAGGCGTACGAAATTTGTAGTATTCATACTTGCCAAGTTTTATATGTTTGATGAAACTTTGTGTTACCAATATTATATGCTTTGTCAATGTACATAGTTTTTCATGTTGTGATTTTCAAGTTGATTTTCGAAAATCCTAAATCTAAACCATTTGTTTATTTCTGTTTCAAGTTATTCAACCGATTTTGAAGTTCATAGAAATTGGCTTGCTATAACTCATTCTTTACCAGTAAGTCGTTGGTATTACGACAACACATCAGAATGGACATTGGATTATCCACCCTTATTTGCATGGTTTGAATATGCACTTTCACATGTAGCCAAATTTTTTGATCCTCAAATGCTTGTGATTTCTAATTTGAAGTATGCTTCTCATAAAACGGTGTTGTTTCAACGTCTATCGGTTGTGGTTACCGATTTAGTTTTAGCACTTGGTGCAAAAAGGTAAATCATAATTTTTTTCAATTTATTTGATCATAAATTATTTGCGAAACTTTATTACTATTATTGTATTTTTCAGATGCTGTGATTCACTTTTAGATTTAAAATCAAAGTTGTTAGTTTTTATTCTGCTCTTTGGAAATATTGGATTATTGATGGTAGATCACATTCACTTTCAATACAATGGAATTTTGTTTGGCATATTGTTGCTATCAATTGGTGAGGCTATGAAAGTAAGTAAATATTTTATTGATTGTAAGATATAAACATGAGAGTTTCTTTAATATAAAACCCATTGAACATAATATAATATTTACAAGGAGACTTTGTGTACTATGGTCATCAATTTTCATTAAAATCGTTGACTGAGTAGGTACATATACTAAGTCTTCTTGTTAGTAAAATACAAATGTAAGTTTTATAATATAATAATTTGTCATTTTTACTGATTTCAGAACAATTACCTTTTATCTGCATTTTGGTTTTCCGTCCTTATTAACATGAAACATATTTATATGTATATCGCTCCTGCATATGTGGTGTATTTATTTAGATCGTATTGTTTTACTGTTTCATCGAGGGATTCGGTGAATGTTGCATGGTATTCGTTTTCTTTAAAAAATCTTATTAAACTGGGTGCAACTGTGATATCTGTTTGTTTGGTGTCATTTGGACCATTTCTTAAACACATTCCTCAGGTATAATTCGTTTCCATTTATTTAATATTTTCATTTAATTTTGTAAGCAATTTCTATTTTTATAGGTTTTAAGTCGGTTGTTTCCATTTAAAAGAGGTTTAACACATGCATATTGGGCTCCAAATTTTTGGGCACTATATAATATTGTAGATAAAGCTTGTATTTATTTATGTAAGGAAATATTGTGCAAAATTTATATTTCCACTATTTGTAAATAAATAATATTTTTTTTGGTCACAGATTCAAAACTTGGTTACAAAATAACTGCAATATCAGGATCTATGACTAGTGGATTAGTTCAAGAATACAGTCATTCCATTTTACCATCAATTACACCATTCATTACATTTATTTTGACATTTGTGGCCATGCTGCCTGCTTTATTTCATTTATGGAAGTTGGGTGCTGATAAAAAAAGGAGACCATTCCATTTTATTAGGTGAGTATTTATAGAAAAAGTTGTCATTAAGAATCATTTACAAAAGATGTTTTACAAAAATATTTTTGTTTTAGGTGTATCACGCTCTGTGCAGCCTGCTCTTTTATGTTTGGCTGGCACGTTCATGAAAAAGCCATATTGATAATCATAATTCCATTAAGGTGAGTAAATATTGAAATTCTTTGAATCGGAAACAATCTTTTATTTGTACATTATAAGTCAATATATATAACAATTCAACAACTCGAACACTAATCTAATCACAACACGTGAATTCTACGGACATAGCATGCAAGATTTTTGGCATTAAATAACACTCACACGATTAATAACATTAGTAAAATAAGGAATGTAGATTATTTGAATTTGTATTTGGTATGTGAATACTTTTATTAATTGAATTTTATTTTGTTTCAGTCTTTTAGCAGCCTTGGATCCCTACGACTGTAGGGTTTTTTTGATTCTTTCAGCGGTGGGACATTATTCTCTATTTCCTCTATTATATCCAGGCAATTTGTTGCCAATCAAAGTGATGATGCTGTTATTACATGTCGCAATCACATTTTTCCAATTGCCAACATTGTACGCATGCAAAAAACCGGCACCGGGAAAATTGAAGCGTTTGCCCATGTTGAACTTTTTGGAAACTCTATACCTCATCGGATTAGTCCCGTTGTGTTTATATGATAATGTGGTACATTCTTTGTTAAATTTACACAAGACATATCCATTTTTACCGTTGATGATGACTTCGGTGTACTGTGCGATCGGAGTAGCGTACTGCTGGCTCCGGTTGTACGGAAACTTTTTATACATGACATTGTTTGACGCCGAAGTCAAATTGCCAAAGAAGGTGAAATGAAGTACAAATATTTTTTTATATAGGAAATTATTTATAAATAAAATATATATTAGAATAACGATTTGGTCTCTCATTCAGTCTAAGGTCCTAAATAAATATGCTACTGAATAGCACAAAAGCATGCTGCAAGTTAGTGATTGCTATTAGCAATGAGCATGCTCAATACTAATGATAATAATTAGGCACACATGCTACCGAATACCGATCGCTAACTAGCGACATACTTTTCTGCTCTTCAGCAGCACATAAATCTAGGATATTATACAAATAAACAACATGCTCGTTTCAATCATATTCATTAGCATGTAGATCTGATCTTTAAGTCTTGTTGATCTTCTTGCTGTTCAATTTGTTAGCGACCCGAATCAACGCCCCATTCTCCAACTTCAACTTCTCGTTTTCAGCCTTTATCTTTTCATACATATTCAACTGAGGCTCGAGCTCCTGAATCTTCTTCCTCAACAATTCATTTTCTCTCTTGTGATAATCCAAGAGATTGGCGGCGGCCCTCTTATCCTGGGCTTCCTTGGCGTCGGCCTCGGCTTTGAGGCGTTCTTTTTCTTCCTTGAGCTTCTTGAGGCGGTAGAGCTCCTTTTCGTTCTCCAACCACAGCCTCTTGTAGTCGGAGAGCCTCGTCCTGTCTCCGGCCGAGCTCATGCCCCTCGCTCCGAGTGCGAAGCCCGCGGTCGCAGCTTGTCATCTGACATTTGACAGCTGACTCTCGCCAGTGTGTTGCCGCCGCTAAAAATAATCCGTTCGTTATCTAGGGCAACACATTGCGTCTGCGATTCGCTTAGTTTCGTTTTTATTTTTGTCTGTTTAGTTGCGATATGCGATTGCGATTGTTTTGTGTATTTTTATTTAATTTTCAATTAGAAGATGGTGGAGATACTCGATCCTTCTGGGATACACGATTTCCTCATTTTGTTTTTTTTTGTTTTCTGGAAAATTACATAAAAAAAATAATGTGAATACACTTAGAATTTAATTGGATTTAATAAGTATTGCAGATTGAAAATAATGTAACGTCTTTGATATTTCTAAAATTGGGTGGGGATTAAATGTCCCCTCCTCAAAAATCAAAAAATAATCAATTTTATTTGATCTGCAAAAAATGCTTCAATATGAACATTGTTAAATAGATTACGTTCATATGCACCTTACGTTCACATAAACGTACTCTACCGCACTCTGTCTTATACATTCTATTTCTTATCTGTTTTATTTTCTAAAAGTAAGATTTTTTTTTTCATTTTCATTCGAGATAATTGGCGCCTATTGTTAGAAATGAATTCTTTTAGTTACTAAAGAACTCCATTAAAATTTACAGCATTTCGAAGATAATGGGTTCAAATGAAAATTGATGAATTTCGAAATGTATTTTTGCCAATATGCAACACAATGAACCATAAATCTTTACTTAAAAAAAAAATTTCGATATTAATTAAACACTATAGAAGTAATATCTATGATCTATTAATGACATAAACAAATCGTAAATGTAAAATTACTACCGAAACGACAAATAATTAATCGTTTAAGGAGATTCTTCGTTTTGTGCAGGGGACACGAAATTCCGTTGCAGCCGAAAGAGAGACGCCCCAGGGGCTCGTAAAATTGTCCCGCAAGTTTTGTAATTGCACGGTTCGCGGACCACGTTTGGACTCCCCTGCTGCACTTGCGATACTTGCAGTACTTGCGACAAACGTACGATCTCCATTTACATCTTCTCCTGTGTGCATTGTTGTATTGCAGGGAACACACATTCGAAAATAATGCTGGTCTGCGTGAAATGCAAGCTTCAATTGATCCAGCATTAGGATACTTATCGGATATGTTATTGCTGTTCGCTATAAATATTGCAATTCGATCGTTTTTATTCGAGTTACTTTTACAGCATTGGTTATAAAGTAAAGTTTGAAAAGCATTTTGAAACATAAATAAGAAGAAAATGATATTTTCAATATCGAACGTGAGTAAGTGCATTTCTATGTTCGTATTTGAATAAAAATATCGAAGTTTTCGTCGAATGTTTGTAAAATATTGTTTTTTCAGGTTCTTAAAAATTAAATTTGAAATTGAAAGATATGCGCATAAGTTACGAAAAAATATCGAAAGAAATTCATTTCGAAGTAGACCCGACTTGAAATAAAAATATTTCGAAGTTGCTTTTTAATACATTTAAATAGAAAACTGAAAAAACTTTTTCTAGTTATTTATATAGAAAAGTTTTTTTCTAAAATGAATTATTATTTGACATAAACGATATGGTACTTGTACGGAGCAGACTATTGGCTAGACATTCGACCCAATCTAACTTAAAATATAACCAAACTAGTTAAATCTAATTCAAATTGAAAAAAAAATAAACTAACCTAACAATATCCAATAATCCGAATTATCAATTAAACAACAATCTTAAATATATAAAACCGAAATATCGAAAAAAAAAAATCCATCACATGTCTCACAATCACCGAAATCGAAAAACCACCCCCGATCCCCCCGACGAATTTTCCGACCATTTTCCCCGACACGGAAAAGTTTTTTACCCCGAACGCGAAAAAAAAAACTCTGCAACGAGTTTCGCCGAAGAAATTTGGCGATATAAATTTTACATCCCGGGGGCGACGGTCCCGGGGGAGGAATCCCTTCCAGGGGCGGATTCCCGTCAGGGGGGCGGATTCCCGTCACCTCGGCGGACACAGGCCAGCGCTTCTCAAATATTAACGGGCCGTTTCGCGCCCGATTCGTCCCCCGGGGGGCGAACACCCCCCAACGGGAAGAGAGTTGTCGTCGACGATGATGATGATGATGACGACGAGGATTAATATGCGAGTGGCAATTATATCTGGTCGAGTGTTAAAATTGTAGTTTTAACAGAAAGTTCAATTTGGTCCGAGGTCTCGCGAGGGTCGAACGGAAGAAGGGTCCGTTCGAGGGTCGTTTCATTTGTATTTATAGTGGTTTGATGTAATTTGAATGCATGCGTGATGATATTGTGATTATTATGAATGCGATGTGGTGATGGAAGTTTGAGTTTTGTCGAAAGTGTGTGTGTTGAAGAGTTTGATTTTGATTGTGTGTTGATTGGGTGTGGATTTTTGTTGAGGAAGAGATGTTTTTTTTAAGTTTGAGTTGAGAATTTTGTTTTTGTTCATATGTAGATACATATGTGTTTTTTTTATGGTTTTCAGATAAGAGTCATTTAATCGAAATGACAATAAACGTATTACAAGAAAAACACAATTTACTATTGCCAATGATGGATAAAATTTAACATATTGAATCGAGAAAATAAAATTGGAAATACCGTTGAATTACCATTACTGTTGCATTTTTTTTTGTTTGACATGAAAAACCTGTATCAATTGTTGTGAATATATTTTATAAACTCCTTTAGACGATCTTTATGAGTCAACTATACGAAAAATCTTGATTAAAAAACTAAACCAAGCGAAACAAAATCAAAGCACTTTAATTAAAACAAATCATTTCAATTTCGTTTTTTGTCACTCACAATATAGAAAATCTTACAGTGGAAAACTAAAGAGACCCTTCAATGAAAATATTACCATTTTTTTTTTGAGTTTGATCACATAGACGACAACGCCATCGAGTTAAATAAGGAGAGCGACGACTTTGCCCTGACGATTTTGCATGTAAAGGGCGTCATTTTGGACACGGCATAAAACCGAATGTCACTTCGGGGACCACGACGAAGGTGAGTGCCGAAAAATAATTATGTAGCCGGAGATAATCAGCTTTTTTATTGTCGGGGATTTATCCTCGCAAACTCTCGATTTGATGGAACGCCGCTATATAAATGTCTATCCAGACCTGAACATTAATAACATTATATAGAGAAATCAGACACATCAATGTCGAATTACTTAAACAATGATAATTAATAACTCGTTAAGATTCATTATGAATCGATTTGGGTATCATTATGACAAGGATGTCTTTTGATCCTCGTGTCATCGAATTGAAATTAATTCTAGTTTAAATCGAAAATTCTAATAGTTTATTAATTCCAGTGGTTCATTCATTCAACTTAAGTCATTCGTTGAATTGATCGTTCTTGTTCAAGTGAAGATGCACCATTGGGACTTCTAGAGAGGACGGATTTTCTTAAGATGCGACTTGTACGCAGTTCAGGGGTTGTGGAAGGTTTTTCCGGCTCGTTTCAGGACGAAGGGTAGATTTCGGTGTGCCTAATTGTGTCCATAAGTCAGCTAGGGCGTAATTAAAACGCTCAGGTGAAGCACGGCGCCCAATTACACGGGCCGTGAACACGGTTCGCTGCAACACTTCCCCCAACGTTGCTTTTTTGAATTTCATCTGCACCTATGCGATTTTCTTTTGATTTTAACATGAAAATTTGTCTAGGATGCATGAAAGATTATTTATGAATATTTATATAATTTTTAATTTAAATTAATCGCATTAAATCATAATATTTTGTAAAAGTAATCTATTGTTCTAAAAATGGAAATAATGTATAAATTATTCGATATTAATATGAAGATAATTATTCTCTGATTTAATCTACGCAATTGCGAATATGAGATTTGCAAACTTCTCTCTTGATGAAATTAGCCGCTATTAAATCAAAGACTGCGGCTAGAGAGCAATATCTTGAAAATGAAAGACGATACGCATGAGTCAATCTCGAAACGATTCTATTGAAAGATCACTAGAGCAAATATTAATTTTACGATATGCACAATGATATCGGCTCATTAAACTTTAATCGGAGAAATGAAAACGAAAAATTTTTTTCGCTTAAGTGTCGTTCACACGAATTAGTATTGACATATTGGCAAATTATTCAGACATTGGATTATGGATTATGTGAATGTTTTCTAGTGAATAGTTATGCAAGGTGTAAATGTGAATTTAGTATATGAACGCTATGAATATACGCTAAATTCTTGAGCAAATTCTTCATCTAAAACGCCCGTGTGAACCCTCCGTTAGATTATTTTCACGCGTCCGTGCGAAGTATCATTTTTTATTAATGCAAGTTAAGTGCGTCGTCATCGACGTCGTCAAAATGAAGTTCATGAACGCGGATGCTTCATCACCTGTGGATTGGGGCCGTTCGTTGTCTTTTATCGGTGGGAATTTTATGGGAAATGCCATTGTACGGCGCGGATTAATGCCTGCATAATTTATCCGAAAGGGGGCCGAAAGAAAAGCGCGATGCGGAAAAAAAGACGACATAAAAGCATGGGGGGAATAGGAAAGGGGGCGAAGAACAAAAAAAAAACCGTAAAAATAATATTCAATAAATAATTCAATCCAATTTCGTGGACCATTAACTGCGCTTCTTTGATTACGAGCGCGCTCGTTTCGCGCAGTTATGTAAACGCGTTAAAGCGTTTCGTTGTAGGGAATGTCAGGGGTGTGCGACCGGCTTTATAGGTAAGGTTTTTCGGTAATTCGAATTTTAAATAACGGCCTCTTCTATGTTTATGGGAAAATAAATGATGTGATTGGATGGATGTCTTGTGGAGCTTGTTTAATTTGAGGTAATGTTTTGAAAGTTTTTAAAGATATGTGTCTGTTCTCGTTTATAATATTACGTGTGTATGTATTTTCAGCGATGGTGCGAAGTGTTTCATAATAGCATTGTTGAAAAGTCGTATGAAAGTGCCTTAAAACGAAGTTTAGTTTGTGATGAGACGTTTCGCAGTTTTATATGTCACGATAAAACACTGGAAAGTATGCGAGAAAATTGTAATTTCAGCGTTATACATTAAAAAGATCATTCGAAGTTTTCACATGAAAGTTTCAAACAAGCCTAAAATAGTGCAATTATGCCGATTCATTTTCTTTTCAGCAACTTAAAAATAAAGCAAAACTTATTAAAAATGTTTATATCCTTCGATAAAATCTTTCCATATTAAAACTATTCACATGAAATTTAATAATACTTACATTCGATTTAGAATTTGACCACAATTTCAAGCGAACGCATTCTATCCCGTCGATTTATTCATCCCATTTCCTGACTAGTGGCGGAAAGGTGCGTATCGACAAACGCTGTTCGCAAACCCCCACCTTCGAACACTTTCACGGGTTATGGTCGCATAAAGCTCTGCTTTCAACGCACCTGAAGCGCACTTTATACTGCAATCTTCCCCTGCGAACTAAGTTAAACAGAGTGAAAAGTGGCGCAAGTTCAATAAACATCAAAGAGAATATGCATTTGATGTTAGAAACTCACTAAGCTGACTAAACCGGTAATTTTCTCACAGTTGCTGAAGTGTTTTTTTAGATTTTTTTTTAATATTGCCAACCCTGCTCTGGCCAGAGTCCGTTCGCTTTTGACCAAAAGCAAGCCGCAAGGAAGCTTTTCCCGCTCTCTGGAGTCGTAATTATGCGGATGCACATGTGCATTTTTAATGTGTTGCTTAAGTGTTAATTCTATTTAACTTGTGCTCTTCGTACTCGATTATACAATTCGGCTTAATTCAAATGGGTTTGTGTGTCGCTGTATTTATTACAACTTATTTATTTTGTTACAGCAAAACTGATTTGTATGTCTAATTGTGTGCCTGTGAACACACATTTTTTAGTCAAAAGAACGTAAATATCTGCTGATTTACATTATCATTAAAATAATTAGATAGAAAAAAAACATATAAAGGACTATATAATCGTATTTATATATTTGATAGTTGATCGAGAATACATTTGAATCGATGGCCGATGCCGAATTCGGCTCGTTTATAAAATATTCATGGCGATCCGTAAAAGTTAACGGCGAAAACATAATCGCGAAAATTCAATTTCCACCCCGAACTCGCGAGATTGATGGAAACGCGCGAAGAGGTTCGATATTTAAAATCCACCCCATAAACGTTTAGTGCCTCGAATTAGGACCCGATCGGAGTCCTAATTTTTTTCTGCAAATATCTACGTACATGAGTTTTAACGTCTTCGGGGATGTTTCGGCTGTAAATAAGGGCAGTTTTGTAGGCGATTGGCACTAATTCATAATGCCGAAACGGCTCAGAACGTATAAAGGGATGCTTTTGCCCTTTGCGTCGATCAAAATGCAAAAATATTCCGAACGCCCCGAGCGTTCGATTTCTATTCAAATTTGGCGCCGGATATGGAGACCGCCTTTGTTGGACAAACAAAAATTAGCGATGAAAGTTTAAACGTTTTAAAGCATATTTTGTTGAACAAAACGAAAAAAAAATATTCCATCGAAATGAACGTTTCAAAAATGAATATTTACGATCGAACAAATTTCATTCGACGGACGTTTACGACGGAAAAGGCGGCGCGTTTGAAACTCGCGAATGAATATTGTCCGTTGCATAAAATTGATATACGAGTGTTTCCAGCGAAATGTGCATCGTAATCGTTGCACAGAAACAATAATGATGAAAATGAAACGAAAAAATGAAACGAACGGAAAGGAAGGGAACGTCTATTGATAATGGTCGTAAACGTTTTCGTTCGGTTAGGGAGCGGGAAAAGGTAGCGCGCTTCGAAAGTTACTTAACGCGCGAAAATTTCAATGTTACGACCGTCGGAATTTACGAGCGTTTCAGCGAAATGAAATTCATCGAGAGTTTTTATTTCGGGAACGGTCAGAGCGCGAGTCGGCATACGAATTTTCGCACATACCGCAGAAGAGCTTTTATATTCGAAGGTAAATGCCGCCTCTTCGGATGGAATCTCATTTTTATACTGCGAATGTGAAAATCATCGTGCGATCGATTGATTTATATAAAACACACATATACCTTCGTATCTAGTTGTGTTCTTATAAATATTTCTATTATTTATAGTTAGAATTTGTTTGATAGATGTTTGAGGTTTAGTTTCATAGACTGTATTTTCATCGGTTTCAGTACAAATAGTGATATGTGAAATAGATAAATAATTAGTTTTCTAAATGAGTGCATATGTGTTGATCAAAAGTGAAAGTTCGAAATTGATAAGTAGAGCCTGGATTTTCTAGATTCGTCGAATTTCAAGTTAGTTATCAATTATCAGTTAACAATAAACATGTTAAGTATGACGACTGAAAAGGCCACGAGATACAAGTGACATTTTTTCAGAAATTGAGTTATGTACAAGAATCGCTTCTATGTACCCTGATATATTTGGTGACAAAAGGATATAAACGAAATTGGAACGTGAACCGAGATATATCTTCAAATCACTCGACCTCCTCCTAGTACACGTACATGCAAAACTTTGAACGCGCTTTTCTCGAAATCACCGCGAAGTCATTTGTACCCCTCGGCCTTTTCAGTCATCATATAGATTCACCTGTGGTTTCTTTTGTATACTTTGCGATTTTTTTCCAATCAAATAATGTTCTTCTGATACAAAAGAAACAATTATTTCACTTCAGAGATTCTGATTATTTTGAAGGTTTAGTACATGTGTATTACAAGTACATATGTATGTATGATATTTGTACAGGATCATTCGCGACGAACGGGAATTCGAAGCGATTCGGAGATACAGCCTTATTTAGGCTTCTCGGATAGGCGATATGCAGCATCAAGCTCCACACAGTATCTATTCGTAGGTCGTCTCTCTTTGGAACCGATTGATTAATCTATAACCCCGAGAGCCCGAGGCTTAATCGGCTAAGCAGTCAGGGAATATCCGTTGTCTGTATCCATAAAACGGCACTATATATATATAGTACGAATTAACAGTAAAGTACCGGAGAAACGTATTAATTTCTCAAACGACCAATTTCAAAATGCGATTCTATCAATTTACATAACGCCCGGCTGAAATATGGTACGGAAGAGAGTTTCCGATTCGAGATTTATTTCTTGTTGCGCTTCGAGTTTTTACACCCCCGTTTCTCGAATACATTAGGTGTGCGGTTTGGCAAAAATTTCCACTGAAAAAAGTGCTGCCACCTCGAAGCGATTGATTTATTTTCCAGGGCAGACGAAGGATGCGCTCCCTGTTCCCTAAAAAAAAAAATTCTTGTGTAAAAAAGTACGCGTGCCCTCTGCGGCCCAAGCATAATTTACAAGTGCCGAAAAAAGCAATCTATTATTCGTTCTACATACTGTCTTTAACAGCCTTTAACCGGACGTTCGAGTGTTAGCAGATTGGAATTGATTTTTTTAAGTAAAAAAATGGTGTAATGATGAAATCGATTTTTTTTCTTGTAAGAGATTGAGTCATGTTTGTGATAATTTTTCATGCTGTTAAATATTATATTAGTGGTCTTAAGTAAAATTAAATGTGATAAAATTATTTAAAACGGACATACTCCGTTTGAGTGCGATAATGATAAACGTGGGATAGGTTCTGATTTTGCGTTTTGTCTACTATTGAACTCAACTATATTCATAGGTAAAAAAAACAATATATTTATTCGGAATGAAATAAGCTTCATTTGTATAAATTTGTTTCTAACTTTAGAATGAAATCCTGCAACATTTGAATTCAATTTCTAAGATTTTTATGACTGAAAGTATTTCTCAAAAAATCGTGCATCTCTGGCGGATGTTTATAGAATTTAACTGCCGTCTACAAGCTGCTAAAATAAAACTTTTACAAATCTTTGAAAATACTTTTGTAAACTATTCTTTAATTTCACACAAGAATAGATAGATATCGACAACCCTAATTATCTCTGCATCGGAAAATTTCAACATTCACACGATTCCCGATCACCAATCGTGCAATCGAATCTAGAGTATACGACGAAATAATCCGATCTTCACAAAATCATCCGGAAACCGATACAAAGCGGATAATTTTTCACACCGCAACCTTATCCGAAAATGAATCCCCCATAATCCGGTATATATTATTAGCGAACATCCCTTAATCCGCGCGTGTTCGCCGAATCGGCGGCAAGTTCCCGCAATAGTCCTTCTCATTTTCCAATTCATTAATAATTTGGCTCATAATCACCCGTTGACGCAGAAAACAGTCGAGCGGGCGCATTCGATTATAATTTCAGATTTGGGGCCCCCATCGGGGGGCGGAGTCCCCGTATTATTGTGTCGCCCGTCGGGGATTACGAGTCGTGGGGGGGTGCCGCTTGAATACGTAATAACTCGCTTCGACTTCATACATTTTATACGAGTTTTTAGGATTATACGCTCGGTTACATTATCATAATTTCATATTTAGTGGCGCCGGTGCGTCGTAAACCGGGAAGACTTTAAAATGTCGTAAAATTCGCGAGTCCGCCCCTGGTAGAGGAAAGTGCGCGAAAGCCTCAAACTGTGCACATATGGACCAAATCTGACGGAATAGTGCTATTTGGAGGGGTTGTTTATGATTTTTTGCTTTAGTTTTGAAGTTCGTTAAATTTTATATTTGCTAAGCTGCTTCTATACTTGATTATTTCGTGAAAAATCAGATGAATTTCCTTTATAATGAAGTCAATAATGAATCATGTTTCTATACAAAAATCACATTTAAATTTCACTGTCATAAATGTCAGAAAATATATTAACAAGATAATAAGCTACACCCAACTCTCGTTTTACATGGTTTCAAAATAACACGGTTTGAAAAAATTAAAAAATATTTTTTTTACACGATTTATTTGGTCTAACACGGTTTGTTTGAACTATATAATGAATATTGCGAAATGAAAAATGTCACTTTTTTTACATGGTTTTTGCTGGTCTCTATCCACCGTGTAAAACGAGAGTTGGGTGTATTACATCTTGTTTTGATTTCCATGATGTGTTGCCAAATACACATAATAAGAAAATTGTGGGTCATCTATTATCGAACAAAAGTTGCACAAACGTTCGAGATTCAAATTAGTTTTCCCACACGAGGATTATATCAAAATTTTATTATTATTGTTTTTTTAAGTTTCGTTAGAAATTTAAATATGTTTTCAAAAAAATAATTTCAAATTTAAGTATGATGTTACAAATTGTGTGATTCAAATTCGAGTGTGGAAGCGTATTATACTTCTGATAATTTTCAGGAATATTTCGTATTTGTATATATGTTTTGTATTGAAAAATAAATTCTACACAAAAAAGGGTCGTATTCTGAAACAGTCGCGTATATATTTTATAATGCAACTTTATGTCGGTCACATAAACGAGAAAACGAATTTTCTCAAAGACGCGCGTAATCGAGAATCACGACGCCCCCCAATACGTCGACCTAACGTATGCAATATTCAACGGTGAAAAAAATACATGTACATCCCACAAGAAGGCTTTTTCATATCAGCAACGAATCTGTATGTATTACGCTATTATGCGTGCGTTTTGCAGTTCCAAGGTAAATGGCTTTTTTTTTATGAATTATGCCTTAAATTAAAACGACAGCATGTTTTTCTAAGTGTCGTAAAAATAACGAAACGCCAGTGTGTGTTGGTTTTTATAAAAATAATATAAATTTGCGTAAATTTAATATGTATGTACAAAATTTGGCTTAATATTAATATTTTTGCATTTAATTTAATTTATAATTTCCACTATATTGGGTTGTATACTTGTTATCTACACTGAAGTAATCAAATGTACCTAAGCCTATCTTTAACTTTAATGCGAGCAATATTCTCAACCAATAAAACCAACTTAATATCAGATTCCACATTCGCTAAAGGATTGAAAACACATAATGCAACGATCGAACAACAAAGCTCACGCATAACGATTGAATAACCATACAGAAGAATAAAACAATCGAAAGACCTCTTCTATACAAACGTCGCAAGAAACGCAAGATTTAAAACTCGCACAGAAGGAAACTGCAAAGAGATAACATCTTCGGAAGCCGCAACGGATTCCGCTAACATATTTTATACATTACGTATACCGTAAGGCTACATTCACATGGGACTATTCGATTCGATTCCTCACTCTATCATGCTTTGTTTATCGGCTTAATATACAAAAATCAAGTTTCTTTTTCATTTGAAAATACTATTTTGGATGAAATGTCTATCGTACAGTTAAAAATTATTCTGTGTGAATTCAGCCCAAAGACCGGTACATATGTATTAGAAGACAATAGACGGTCAAGTTGTAAGTAGTTGATCAACTAGATTTGTTTTGTGAACACCCAATTCGACTACTTACTGTAATACTCTACTGTCAAGTCGGATCTTCACATTATTTTAGTTGATTATCTGCTTACAAGTTGTCTGTATCCTATAATATGTAGAGTACTATTGCTGATTTTACACAGAACAATTTTTAATTGTACTTTTTCGAATCGAGTTACGAATTCGAATTCGATTTTTTTGAATAAAAAGAGAAGTACAACTTTTGTATATCGATAACGAGAAATTTTGAGGAAAGATCATCATGTCACGTAGTTCTCGAGTGTGTACCGACCTTAATATCGTATATGTGTATAAGAAAGTTCCGTATGATCGTAAAAGAAGCATTCAACAGGAGGATCGTGTAAAAACTGGCCTTTCGGGTCGACTTATTGCCAAAGCCCTCGAATATACATCCGCGAAAACTTCCCTGACGATTATAATTCAGCCACGATTTATATTATTTCATTCGAGCGGAGATGGAAGGCTCTGCAGGACGGGTCGAATATTAAATTTTATTTTTCCATCTCTCGCCGATTAAGTCCTGAATAAACCAGCGATTAATCGAATCTAATCGTTCGAGTGTGGAAGAGTGCGGAACCGCAAACGTTCTAGTCGAACTTTTCCGAAATTCGTTCCGGTTTTTCGAGTTGCGAATCCGAATTCTTCGACTGATGAGGAGGCGGCTAAATACGGTGCGAATTGCGGAATTTCGACTATGCAAATTAATCGAGGCATTCGGAACGAAATAGTGAAAATGCACTTCGGTAAAATTTCGAAAATGTATCCGCTGTGCGGGGAAAATATTTGTGCAATTGCGGAAGACGCGGAATTAAAGTGTAATTTGGGACTTGAGCTGTTCCAAGGTAGGGAAAATTTTCAATATTGGATGTAATTTAATTAAGTTTCTATCTGCTCGAGTAATATAATATGTAGGTGTAGAATTATTGAGAAAATTTTTGAAATCTTGAAAAAATTAAATCTTTTATCGTTTGAAGTTTCATATCATCGAGAAAGTTGTCTAATGAAAGAGAACTAGTTTAATAGATAAAATTTAGAGAAATTCAATTTGGTGCACAACTTTACGAAATTTCATAAGAAGAAAAAGCATTATTTTATGTAAAGTAACGCTTTCAATTAAGCGATTCAAGAGAAATGCGATAATTTTTTATATTAATTTTCAGAAGAATATTAAACTAGAAACGACTGCAATCAATTACTTGAATTGTGAATTTCGCCTCGTTATTTTAAAACGACCACCCACTTAAAAATAACGTCACTCGATAAAAAATAAATAAGCAAACAAATTACAACGAAACGAAAAGGCGCGAAACTCAAACTCAAACCCAAACCCGAACTGTGCGCTGCAGCTCGACAAAATTCAAATTTAAATTTTCGCGCCGATAACAATATCGGATTTGCGAAAAGCGAGCCGCTCAGACGTTTGTGGCCAAATTGATTTCACGGTCGGCTAACCGTCATCAAAGCGGGGGCGCAGTCTCCGCGGATAGGCCCGCGCCCCCTTCTCCAAATACATACAATAAAATGTATGTACATATACGATGTGAAATTGAATGGCACGTGTGCACACGTTTTGATCTCTCGGAGATAACGATGTTTAAATAAGTGCGGTTCGATTGAAGGTGGGATGCATTCGAGTTGTCGAGTGCGGTTCTCTTGCGCTTTCCGTTCGAAATGTTTTCAAAGGGATGCTCGGAAAGTTTGATTGCAGAATGTTTAGGGTTGTGGGTTCCCTCGATTTTTTTCAGCCGTAGATCCCCTTTGTAGTCTGAAAGTTCGTTTGTGAGGAATTTTGTAAAAATAAACTCATTTTTTATTCATTTAGTTAGGCCGTTAACATAACCATTGATTCACGTATATGAGTGTATAATGAAAATAGAGTCCCAGACGATTCATTTTTTTATTATTTCTACAACTTCTATTGTAATAAATATTACTATACAAATATAAAAACTAGAAAATTCTATTGAATTCTTAAAAATGTTATTTTACATGCACCTTCGATTGAAAAACTAACAGTTTAGACAAAGTTCAATTGATTTTTTTATAAAAAAATACATATCAATTGCAAAAATCTCCGTCTTGCGTTCGAACAAAAACAAACAAAATTACCCAAACCCGAGACGAAAAAAGGAATCGATTATCATATTTTTTTCATTAACCTACAAAAAGATCATATGACAGAACCGTCTCACAAGTGGAAGACGCTAATGCCTCCGAAAATTTCCCATGCAGAGAAACAAACAAGCGACAGATCGAATGTTCTCATCCTCGTCATGCTTCCGTAATGAAATACAGTGCAAACAGTTTTTGAAGGGGCTGATTTTTGCAGACGAGCGACATTAATAGTGGCGCCCCCCATGGGGTGGAAATGGGGGGTTTTGGTTCACGGTCTGATCATCCAGGGGGATTGATGCTCGTCCATTAATGTGATCGACAGGGGCCCCGGTGAGGTCACATTAGCGGTGCTTCGTATTTAATCCAATAAATCAGAGCCATTTTGGCTCGGGCCGAAGGTGAAAGCGGATCCGAAGGAGGAAAAACTTCCTTTATCTTAATCAGTACAAAGCTCGGATACGATTCGAGGCTGATGTGCGCATTCGGTTCGATGGGTTTCCGCTTAAGCACAATGGGCCGATTTCAAATTTCGGTCAAATGGCGGATTTTATTAGGCGTGCTGTGTTATTGAATTAGTTTCGATGTAGTGATTAATCGAAAATATCGTTAATATTAAAATTTTCTATTAAATATATTAAAAATACGCAAGTGAGGAATTTTTCATGTATCAGTTTGGAAATAAAAATATTTTTGGGTGTGTATTGGATATCTCGATGTATCTATGTATGTATTCTAAAATGGTAGATGTAAGTAAATATTGTTTTTGTATTATATTATAGATAAGATAATAAGAATTAAACAATCAAAGTATGTTTGATAGGAAAAAAAAAGATTAACGATAGTTCTTATTTTTAAGAAGAATAGAGTATTAAATGGTAACTATTTATATAAAAGTGAAAAATCAATTCTTTCAAAGAGAATTATTTCGTAATTAACACGAAACAGAAAACATTTCTCAGCGGAACGCGCCGAGAAAAACGTAAACGAATCGCCGGCGGCGACGAATTAAAATGTCAACGACTTGAAACAAAAAGCGTTCCAATTGTGCAAGTTAAAGCTAAACGATGTCCATAAGCAACTCAATTGCCGACTGACCAACATACAATGCACTGACCTCGGATGCGCATTTTTGCAGGGCGACCTAAATCATGCAAACCACCCAAGACATCCATATCGATCTCCACGCGAGCGAAAAATTTTCCCTCCAAAGATAAAAAAAAAATCATTTTCCGAACTCAAAGAGCTTCGCATGTCAAAAGCGAACACTTCCGCATTGTATCTTGTTAAAGTTCTGAGGGCAAATTGCAGAATCGGAATCGCCTATGGGGCTGAACAATTTGCATACGCGTTGGGCTAGATGGGTGCGCAATTTAGCCGTTCGCAAGACACGTCAATTTCCCGGAGAATTTTCCTCGGGAAGACGACTCGAGAGGAAGGATGCGGTTTGAAGGGAATCATCCGAAGGCGTTGATGCGTAGTCTTCGTGCAAAAAGGTTGCGTGTTGTCGAAAAAAATCTATCAAATCCTCGCGAGGAGTTGACGGCCGCTCAAAGTGGCGTGAAAGTGGGGAAAGAGCGTTTTTTCCGAGGGAAAAATGTGGGAGATTTTATTTTTGTACACTCGAATCAATCTACGGATTAAGGTGTGAAAGGAATCAAATTGCCTCGTCGGGCGATCTGAATGTTTTAATGGTCGCTCTTGAATTCGTTCGTAATTGTCGGATACGAGTTGTAAAAAAATACGACTCGGAGGCATAATGAAAGCTTCGAACGTTTGTGTGTGTATTCGGGAGGCGATTACTATCGTCTGAATATTCTTAGTGTAAAGAATAAAGTAGCTTTATGGACTTTCGAATAGAATCGTTGCTATTCGAAATGGGCGTTTCGAAGCGGTGTTTCGTTAATAAAATCACCGCGTTAAGAGATCGCTATCGTTATATCGCTCGTTTATATCGAAGAGTATCTGTGCCTGTAGATTTTTTAATTTTCGAATTGAGAAGTTTCGAAATTATGCAGATTTATGCTATGTTTGAAAGTTTGAAATGAGTCTATTGCATTGCATTGCATATGCATTCATCGTTTGAATGCATAAAATTGATACAAGTTTCGGATAGGAAGTATGAATGTTATTAGGCTCTATAGAATACTTGGAACGGGGACGTTTAAATCCTATTTCAGTTTGCCGCAACAATACTTTTCAGAGGTAACATGCACCGAACATTCACGAAGAAGACGAATATGCAGTAAATATACATGTGTTTCGAACTTTGAAAGAAAGAAAAAACTTTGAAATTTATTATGCACAAATTTATTTCCCGAACTTCATGTTCCACGAGCTCATTCCAATTTAAAAATTTCATTTTCGACAGTTACGAAAAGAAGATATGAAATAATTTTCAATCGACTTTTCATTTTTTCAAAACGCAATTTATCTTTATCACGCACAGCCTCCAAATTAACAAAACAGATTAAACGTGACGATAGAGATTTTTTCGCCCGAAGAATTCGCGCGGATAAAATAATATAATAAGTATAGCAATAGCACAGGAGCGAACGGGAGGATATTACGTGCGAACATGCGCCCTCTTCGTTCGACTATCGCGTGGTTTACTACCCCTGGCTTGCACGTTAACGCCAAAATGGAAAGGAAAGGGCGAAAATACCGTCGGGAGAGTATAATAACATTTTGCATGCGCTCTTTGTGCCGAGTCTTATACGGAGCAGAGATACAGGACGACAAAAAAAGGAGACATGTACACAAGTGAAGGGTTGTGCATTTTCGATTTGTATAGGAAAATTTATATTTTTATCACGAATTTGTAATAATATTCATCATGAATGTTAGTTTCGATTGAATTCCGATGATTTTTTTTTTGAGATCGTAGAAGAAATTTTTAATTATTCGAATGTATTTGTATTAAATTTATGGTTTAGTGTCATGAAAATATATATTTTTATGATTTGCAGCCCTGAAAGTTCACGTGCATTGCATGGAAAGGGATACGTATGCGGTGGCCACCACTAAGAGGACTTGTCCGTTCCGCATAACAACTTTAGTTCGTGTCGTCTGTGGAACTGCGGACACTTTTCGATATTTTCATGCTGGAAATTTATGTGTGGATATCGATGATGTTATTTTCACATTTTGTCTCAATTCAGCCAACTTTACCGATATAGAATTGATAAAATTTAAGAAAAAATTGATAAGTATCGAAATGATAAACCGAATTCAAATTATTGTATTTTGCTTTGTATATGAAGAAAATCGACCCAATATTGAATCTAGGGAAAAACTGACCAAACTAAAAATTCAACCCGATCAATTTTAAACTTTATCAAGCAAATCATTGATGGTATTTTCTAATTTAATAATTTAGATTTGATTAAATCAGATTTTCAGCGAATATCTCACATTAAATAAGGTGATCTACTTCAGAACGACATTAGAATTAATGCGTTCCATTTGAGCGTCTAGTCGAAATAATTCGAATATTTAACTCCATAAACCACCCCAAATGCATAAAATAAGAAGATGTTTAGAGAAAAAAGTATACTTGGGAGGTTGACACGACCTAAGGGCGTTATTATAATGTCGCCGTTTGCGACTAGACATTTTGATGGACACAAAGGGCCCGAAAAGGGATGAAGGGTTGCTGGTCGAGCTTCAAAGTCTTGTTTCTTTCCGTTGGCTTTTTTCGCCATATTATGTCATCAAGTTAAAGGGGAAAATCTCTAAATAATTTTGTGTCGAGACGCGTTTTCTCAATTTTTTTTACAAGGCGCTGTTATGGGGGAAATTAGGGAGAGGAGGGTTCTTTTGTGTTTTAAATAAATATGAGCGTTTACGCTGATGGATTTGGAATTAGTGGGGGAGATGCTAGGTTAATTTTGTATGAGTTATTTAAAATGATGATATTGTTAGATGTCACTTTGATAGAGAATCGTATAAAGTTTTTAGGTCATTCGATTTCTATGTACAGTTTTGAAATAAAAATTATTTTTCTTGATATTTTTTCGTTCACCTAGCATATGGAGTTATTTCCTTCGAGTTGGCTCGCGCCGGTGTTCTTTCTTAGATAACATTTAAACTTTTTCAATTTGTTATAAACGTACCGATAAGAATGAAAGAAAGAAGACTCACTCGAACTGCAAATGACAAAAATAGTTATTTAAAGTTCAGTTGTAGAAACGATATCGTTTTGTTGAGAGATACAATTCCGTCGACAGATTGAATGCGACGTTTTTTTTTTTCAAAACAAGAACAGCACAGTCTCTCGGTATTAACTTTCAAAGAGTTTTTGATGTTCGCGAAAATAATTTGAAAAGTTTTAATCGACCTTTAATCTTTAAATCGCGTCAAAATGCGGAGATAAAATGTTTTACTTTATCGCCGTTCGAAATTTTATAAATCCCGAAATAAAAATAAATAAAGCCATCTAAACAAATATGTTGAAAAGAAATAAACGTATGCAAGACAAAATTTCCATTTTCAAGCGGTGAAATTGCTCCTAAGGGTTCTATTCTCGAAATAACGGTAATTTCACGTGTCGTAAAGCATACACGTGAATTACTCTTTAATTAGAAAATTAATTTACGTATTCCATTATATATGAAAATATAAGTAGATTATTTTTCCCTTTTCATAAGTGCATTCAAAATAATTCAAAAATAATTAATTTGAAAATTGATGTAGGTCATAATGTTTGAAGAGAAAAAGCATAATATAAAATAGAATTATCATTTAAGTATGCGTATGAATTATTCTAATTGTAAGTGAAAAATATATTTTAAATGTGAAAAAAAAATTATATTGATATGCAATTTTGATTTTTTTTATTCCTCTTGGATAATTCTATATTGCAAAAGAATCGTTAAGTGATTTTAAAACAAAGTTTCTCGAAAAAAAAAATTAAGTAGTGTTTCAGTAGTTATGTTTTGTGTTCCTATGTAATACCCAATTATGTTGACCTACCAAGATGACATTAAAGATCGATCTTTCAATTGTATGTTTCAATAACTCAACGATATCAACTGTCATATTCTATAAAAAAAAACGCTTGTAAATGGATAAGTAGCTTAGTATTCGATTGAAAAATTGGACTTAAATGTAGTACATGTAACAAGCGGGATGATATATTTCGATCTGCAACGACACATAAACTAAACTACTATCGACATAACGACATCATCATCCAACAGCAGACCGACGATTCAAAAAGCCACAATTACACAATCTGAAATTCTCACAATTAAAAAAAAAAAAAATCAGTACAGCATTCTTAAAATCAAACCTCCATCCCGAACATACAGAACAGACACAAAACCCACAAAAACCTCGACGAAAGCACATCGATTCGGATGCCGGACGCGTGCGGACGTTGTCCAATTTGTCCCGGAGCTGATCCTCGTCCCACGCAGGACGTGTCGCTGAAAATTTGATGCTGAAAGCACTCCTTCAGCCGCCCACTCTTCAGCCGAAGAGCTCTAATATACGGCCTCGCTCCCCTCGTCCGTTTATACTGCCGCAAGTTCGGCACTTAAACGCCTCCATGGGGTGAGGTTATCCTCGGGATGTGCAACTTTGATTAGACTCGAGGCTCCGGATGGGATTGACTGCTCCGGACTTTTGCTCCGGAGCTGCATTCGTCCCTTGATCCAGTCCGAGTCTTAGTGGATGGTGTTTGGGAAAGTTCTGATGCGAGCCGTTTGTTGTTCGGAATGATAATCGATCGATTATGAGTCCGGATTTGAGGATTTGTTAAGATGATTTTGGGGGTTGAATAAAGTTGATACTGGTTTGTTCGAGGTTTAAATATTTTGTATTGAGTTTGTAGACCTTTGGTTCATAACATTAGCTTCTGTGAACAGCATTATGAGATGAAAAAAAGCTGAAATTTCAATTTTTTTTTTCTCTCAACAGGCTCAGGGGCCCAATTCCACATCAATAAATATTCGCCATTATGGCAAAGACTACTCCGAAGAGTAAATTTGGCAAGACTACTCCGAAGAGTAAATTGCAAGACCACTCCGAAGAGTAAATTAGTGTACATAGATGTCACTAGAATCGTTCGAATTAATCGAACATATGAAAGGTGTAGGAGATGTGATCATTTGCGGAGCCGTTTCGTAAAGCGTTAAATTAACACTTTTTTCGAATCAAATGAATCCAAACATTCGAAAGAAACGACCGTGTCTCCATATCAATTTTTATCAATTGAGAAAAACGACATTTTGACACTCGCCAAGATAGGACTCGAAACCCACGCATCCAAGAATGCTGAATCGACACGGCATGCACTAACGCTTTATACCGCTGCGCTATCGGCTGGCTTTTATCATCGATATGTAAAGTGGGATGCATGTAACAAACGGAATGATGGCTTTCCTATTTGTTACTATCGATATGTTTTGAATTTTCGATATCTTTATTATGATAGTAGTCTAATAATAAGCTCTTCTCAATAATTTTTAATAAGTCGAGAAAAACTATCAAACGTGTTTGATACGTTTTTAGAATTTTCTTTAAATACCTCCATTATTCCATCTTTCGATATAATATAAATAAAAATTTTGATTATCTTCATTATTCAGGAAAAACATTTTACGCATAAGTTACGACTATACTAAGTGCTTTGATATTTAAATCTAATTTTGTTCGAAAAGTAGAGACAGTCACGATCAGCTCTGAATGGCTCATATTTCGATCACAATTCAAATCCATTCAACATTTTTTGATAAAATTCAGCATATTTCGTATGTCATCAATTTCGTAAACAGTCTACGATTTAACTGCTGCGTAAATCCAACTAATTATTCAACCCCTTAATCCTCAGTGTGTTTGCAGTGACCTTTCGGAACAACTTGTGTAACGATGTTAAGTTAATGCGATAACCGTCATCGCTCAAGACGCAATTACGGTCATATTAGTCAGGGGTGGATCGTTATTATTAACGACGTACACTTTGAAGATCACATAACATAACTGCATCACATTTCGCCATACAGACGTGTTCGATCTAATTCCGATTTTATTAATCGACGATGACGTCGTCCGGATATAAAACGTGGCTTTTAATATGCGATCGCGGCGGTAAATCTTGAAATAGTCGTTGGAAATGTGAAAATATTCAAAGCGAAAATAGACTGCGTCTCGAAAAAATGTTTCCGAGTTGTCAAAACAAATCTTCTTATCGTGAAAAATGTTTCACTGTGAATAGTGCCGGAAAAAAGCTGCGATTCTATGATTTACTGCGTCGGTGTGTTCGTCGATACTTTCTAATGGAAGTTATTTTAGAACTTCGTTTTTTTTTCATGCGAATGTCAAAATTATGATAATATATAATGTGTTCGAGAAAAAAAGTTTCGAAATATATGGTGTATTGAACTATTCGATAATAACGTATCAGTATGATAATTTTCGTTCGAAATATTCAACTGTATTGTCCTTTTTTGAATAAAGGTGACAAAAATGGATATTCGTATTAAATTACAGCATAATTCGTATGTTAATATTTCGATTCAAAATAAACAACGGAATATTCATTGAGTATAAATATTTTATATATTGGGAGATATTGGATGTAAATTTTGTATTTTGTTGAAGATTTTATTCCTTTTTATCTGTAATCTTTCAAATTCATTCATTAAATACACATATTAAGATGATACGTTCTGAAAAAAAGAATATATTTTAAAGCCTTGATAATTTTCAAATTTAAAATTATAAATGCATATACCCAAAGAATTCAATGGAAAATAAAAATATCACTATTTCTTTTATTACAGCGAGTAAACAATACACTAATAGTAATGAAAGTGAGATTTTATCCATTCAATAAAACCGTCGTTTTAACTAGTCAGATACATTTACACATATCAATGTTTTTCGATTTCAATAAAAATATTCAAACAATACTGAATAAACCTCTCATTTATATTTGAAACAATAGAATATCAGATTCCACAGACTAAAATAACATTTTTTCTCATTTTAAGAAATACTTATAGCTGTTCGAGAAATATTACGACAAATGCTTGAAAAATCGTACGATATTATGTTCGTACCATCAATAGTTCGTGAATGAATCACACATTAATCTGGAGCGGTCTTTACAATCAGATGCCATATTTTTTTCTCTCTCAACAGGCCGAAGCCCAATTCCTCAAACATCAATCAACATCATTTCACTATACAGTGAAGAAATTTTTACCATTATGGCAAGCTACTCCGAAGAGTAAATCATAGTGTACATACACAGATGTCACTAAATAGTTCGAATTTAATCGAAACATGAAAAGTGTAGGTGACGATCATTTGCGGAGCCGTTTCGTAAAGCGTTAAATTAACACTTTTTTCGAATCAAATGAATCCAAACATTCGAAAGAAACGACCGTGTCTCCATATCAATTTTTATCAATTAAGAAAAACGACATTTTGACACTCGCCAAGATAGGACTCGAACTCACTTTACTGATCAAAATTCAAATTCAACAACTTTTTTATCATCAATCATTTCGAATATACTCGAAAATATAAATCAATCCATCCCATTTCGATTTAAAGAAACAAACCCTCCCACCGAATCATCGTCCGTCGAGTTATCGCTCGTCAATACACATACACCGCGCTTCCGCACATACGTTATCCGGGTCGCAAGGGTCCGTTTTATCGCCGATACGATATCCCGGGACCCGCTCCTTGATTTCCCGGGAAATAAACAAGAGGCAACAGCTGCGGCGGCCGTTGGGCTGATTTGGCACAAATAACGAACACACACACATCCCCCGGACGACGTAAAGTCCCTTCGTGTGCTTGCGCAGTCCACTCTTGTTAACATTGTATTCAAATTGGCCGTCGCCGGTCCCAGGTGACCGATAAAGGAGACGCCGATCAAATCGGCGACCGTTCGTAAAAAAAGATGTCGTGCATGTTTTTCGACCTGTGCTCTATGTCGAGATGGCTTTCGAGTTTATGGCTCGGTTCGGTGTCGAGTCGGATTTCGTATCGGTGCGATGTTTCGGCGATCGAGGTTTTGTTTAGTTCACTTGATTCGTTCGATTCGCAATATGGAATGTATCTGTGTATATGCTGCAGACGAAGCGTTTAGGTGAGTCGGTGTGTGCTTTGTTTAGTTTAAGTTTACAGCGGCGGTGATTGGATATTGTTTGAGAGAGATGGTGAAGTTCGCGAGGGAATTGAATGAAAAAAAGGATGATTGTCAGAGATGTAGTGCTTAAATAAAAATGTGATGGAATGCAAAACATCAACATCCCCTTTTAAAAGACATTTTAATTTTAAATCAAACGAAATTTTGTCGATTTCTATCCCCAAATATAGAAATTACTTTTTATGTTATGAAACAGCGCCATTCATACAGAAACATTCATTCTTTGTCTACAACTCATCTTTTCCGAAAGTTTATTTATTTAAAATTTTGAACTTTTCAGAAACCTAATTCAGTTCAGAAACATCAGTGAGTCGTTTCTTGTGATATTTCATTCAAATTTTTACTTAGGATTTTACAAAACCCATAAAATTCTAAATCTGAACATTAAAAACCTGACTACGAGTTTGAGCCCAGCTGATGGCTAATACGATGTTTTTTTTTCATTTCATATAGCTTTATAAAAACTCTTTAGTAGATATTATGAGCGAATTAAAAATGAAATTACGTCATTTTAGTAATTCATTAGCTGTGTCGTAATTGAGCCGGACAGGGAGTTCACTTATTATGCAAATGTGCACGTTGCGGATAAGCGGAGTGTATGCGAAAACGCGTCCTCTCCACCACTTATGGTCAAGGTGGGATTTGCATGAAACCCCGTTCAAAGCAGACGAGTTATAGAATCATAAATTTTTGGACATTCGAGAGCTTTAAGCGCCGTTTTTTACGATGTCGACGTATGAATTTAAAAGTCCTGTGCGAAAGCGCGAGTGAACGCAGAATGGAAAAAATCGTGCATTATTATAATTTTATTCTCATTTCGCTGAATGGAAAGTGATACTTTTTAACTTAAAAATTACTTACACTTATGAAGAATTGCTTCAGGTTTATCTACAGTAGTAAATTTGTGATAGGAAAGCGTGCCAATAATGGATTTTTATAGTGGTCGGTAAACTTCTGATAATTTGCACAACTATGTTGTTCGCGGCATTTACCGGCTTTGTGTAGTTAAGTTTTACAACTTAAGTATGGCGAATGTGCATTTTACATGCAATTTTTATTCATAAAACCTATCGTCGGATATTTTTCGCGGAAGTATGTATGCCGAGCGGCAACATAAAACGATTTCGTCGAACGGACGATCTGCATATTCAAAGCTTTAACTCTAATATGAATTATACGTACTCGTGAAGTCTAGCGTTTTGAAAACGGTTCAAACCGAGCCAATTAGAATAAATAAAACATTAAAGTGGAAAACGTTGCCATATTTTCGTGTTTAATTGACATTATAGACATACAAATACGCCGCTATTACGGATATGCATTCGTAATTAACCAATCATAATTTCTTTCGGGAAACGTTCTATTTGTGCAGATCGGTTTGTATAAATCGACATTAGAAGTTCATTAACTCGGATATGGATTTTTTTATATGTCAGAAATATCAGAGAGTTAAAATTGGGACTTTGAAGAAATTTCGAAGTCAAACGATTATATTTTCAGATCGAAAACAATAAAATTAAAACGAAAAATCTGTAGAAAGATCACACTTTTGCGAATACTGTGATGACATTTTTCACGGCCATTTTGGCGGCTTCGGCCTTTCTCTAGCTCTCGTTTTTCGCTTCGTTGATCATTTTTGATGGATTTCGGGACCCAGCAGACTGTGTTGCCAGCCAGCCTTCTGATATTAATGCGACCGAATTTTCAACAAATTAGGAAACATTAAAAACGATCTCTTTCAATTGCAACCGTTTAAAATCATTCCATCCGTTGACTCTACAAAACATCTCAAAAAACATTCAATTTCCGCACATCGCTAAAACAATCAAATAAAACGAAAATTCTTGTATATATTAATCGTATTATTTATAGACTGTAAAATAAAACGATCGATATAATCCCGAAACAAACCGTCACCCCTAAAATTTTCAAAGCGCCGTTAAATCAATAGGGGCGTCGATCGAACGGCCGCGAAACGGCTTACATTTTTTACGATTATCGTTATTATTCGGCTTTGTCGTTTATTTGTAATTTGACCTAAGTCCCTCTGCTAATGGCCCCCTTTACGGCTTAATCTCGTAGAAATCTCCGATTGGAACTCGGACTCTTTTATCGTATGACGAGCGACCAGTATATTGCTGGATTTCCGAGTGCCACATAAATCTGCTATGTGCAACTCGAATGTGTACGTGTGATGTTCAAATGGCGAGGTTGATGCTAAAGTATTTATCAGGATTGTTTGAATTATTACTGCGAAAGGGTTTCTTCTTCTCCTAGCGCGTCCGAGACGTTCGGTGAATTTTTCACGTGGAAAGTGAAATTGGTTTGTTCAAATTGATGGTGATAATTTGTAGGAAAGGTTTGATATTAGATTGTTTCAGATGCGAGTTTCGTTCGATTTTATAAATTTCGCATGAATAATACATTTGAGTCAGTATATGACATAAAAAATCAATATGTACTTATGTGAAATTTAATTATTTATTCATTCTGTATGATCAGAAACGATTATTTTGATATGATTTGATGCGATGTTAAATGGGGTTCTTTAACATCAATTTCGTCTTACCCTATTTTGCTTCAGGGTGAATTTTCATTTCAAACAGATATTATATTCAAAATAGTCAAATTGCGGCGTGACGAAAAGAGAACTCTACCAAATAAAAACACATAATTTGAAAATACGACATCTTTGAAGCATTTCCTTACTAATATTTTCAGCGAAATACTGCGTTTGACCGTTTCATGATGTTTAGGACGTTACTAATGTTTCACTCGCCGAAGATAAACGCAGTACCACCGATGACAGCGACAGAGTCGAAACGTCTCGTTGTGATCTTTTTATGGGATTGTGGCATACTGAATCACCGGAGCTAACTGGGAACGAACGTAGAGAACGGAATAGAAATAAAAAAGGCGAAATTCCAAATAAAAGACGCGGCATGTCCCGTGCAACGCGGAAAAATAAGACTTTTTCGACGCAGACAGCGGACATCGTCGAAAACGACAAAAGATTTATAGGGTGAACCGTGTAAACACACCCGTTTAAGCGTTTATAATTGTACAAACGTAACAATCGACTGCTAAATCTTGCGAGAAGTCGTGTAGGTGTTTTGGAATTTAATGGAAGTGAGAGCTCTTATTGAGCTCGGCCCACGTGACGGGAAAAATGTTGAATGAAAATATTGCCACGAATCAAACAATCGTTCAAACGATAATTGATTCAAATGATAGACAGAATTTATCGAATGTGAATTGATCATACACAAATTTCAACTTATCTTGTTAAATTGTTGTTGAAAAATCTTTTTGTATTGTTTCTCAAGTAGGTACTATAGACGATTGGATTCACACAGTGTTGTGCGTTTTTTATTAGTATTCGAGACTATCTGTTGAAAATAGTATTTGCAAAGATTTTAGTATTTTTTTAAATGTTAATTACGTGATAAAAAAACTAAACAAAGCTTGTAAGATATAGTACGATATAGTTGGATAAGGACTACACAGTCAATTAGTCTATTTGAAACATGATGCTTTTTAAATAAACACACATATATTAACATCGACAATTTTTGAAATATCCATCAATAAAAAAGCACTAAATATTAAATTACATCGATAGTTCAAAGGGAACATCAGACAAACCCCAAGCCGAAGTTTGCGAAGCGTTCGCGTTTATTATACATGCAAATAACCATAACTTTTTAACTTGTCCATCTTCGAGAGGGGGTCTGGTTATTCGTACTCCGCTGCAACTTCAAACGGTCTCCCCTCAAGATTCCACCGCTAATACGTCATATTCAATCGAGATGCCGAGCGATATCACAAAAGGGATGTTGATGGTGGTGGATTATTCATAATCGTGTCCCATGGGGTCGTCTGCGAACGTCAAATTAACGAGCGCCCCTCGTGACTCCGAAGATCGTATAAAACCGTGTATGATCGAGGGATCGAATAATGAAAAATTTCCAGAAATTATTATACGGCACAATGCTGGTATGTCTATGAGCGTTGATTGGTATTTCGATTGTGATCGCATGCTTATATCAGCCGTTCAGAGACAAACGTGACTAACTCTAAAGTAAGGGTTTGAATAATTTAAATTATCGGACCAATAGAATATTCAAGATGAGATTTATATAGAAATATACTATTTAAGTTAAAGTAACCGAGCAGGTTTATTGAATCGAAAAAAAAAATGAAAGCTTCGAACGCAATATGAGTTTTGTCAACGTAACGTATCCGCCGGAACGCATTTACAATTTGACGCCGTTTCACAAAAATTGAAAAATCAACAAAAAGCACACGCGTATTCAAACATGCACACGTGTGATTTTCGAAAAAAGAAACGTTTTGTCCGCAGCCAGAGCAAACAGTGGGACGACATTGATTGGCGTGTTTTTCTATGTAAATATTGGCCAGAAGCGTTCGGTGGTCCACGGATGATGGACGGTCCTCGGCGTCAGCGTTAATGGTCTTTTAATTTGCATCGCTTAACTTTCAAGTTTTCATATGAAATCTATCTAGAAAATATGATATACGATTAGAATAAATCAAATCAGAAATATATTTTTTTTAACTCCAATAGTTTTTCAATCACATTCTACGTAACTATAATATAGGAACTGGACCAAAGTCAATTCATAATTTTTCAAATAGATAATGAAACAGCTGAACATGGAAAACAAAACAGTTTAATTATTTAAATATCATCGATATTAATATAAAATGAAACCGGTTTCGATAAAATAAGACCGTTACATTCGTTTCACGAACGATAACATTCAGCCCAGCTTCAGTCATCTCGGATGCGCTTCGCCGTTCGCCGACTTGTCCATCGTCTCACAATCACCATCATCATCATAATCATCGTCTGATATACAATAAGAAGGTTACCGGACAGTCTTTCTTCGTTTCACGTTCATAAATCAACGTTTAGAATACTCGAGTGGCGCGTGCTCGATTATCCTCGGTGATTTATAACCGATCTCACCGGCGAAATCATACTCGAACGAATCATATTTATTTATGAGAATGACCGTGGATCATGTCGACGTTTGACACTCGAATTAAACGGTGTTAAGAGTCGCGGTTGTGTGAAATATTGTGCAGTTTCGATCGTGGAGTGAAGTTTGCGATTTCTCGATGTCGATGCACTTATTTAAAACTGGATTCTCGAAGCAGTTCCGCGCGATGGATTCTCTATATCTCTGTGTGTATGTGGATTTTTATTTTTGTATTGAATGAATGACGTTGTTCGAATACATGTGGGTTTTTCCTGTCAGATTGATTTCTTCGTGAGTGTTATGTGGATAAATCGATGCGGTGTTAAACTAATGAAAAATAACGATTCGTTCGCATTGTTGTTTAAATCAAATGAAAATCGAAACGGGTGATTGAATAATGACGGAAAAAGGTTATGTCTAAATAATATTCAAAACAAGTTTTTGTCTGTATTCGATCATTATGTTTATCAGTGACGCTGAGATTTCTCATACGTTATTATATTTTATTGCCAGTTGAGTGTTGACTTTCGAGTACACCGGACATATCGATTTAATATATTTTAATTAGCGATTTGAGTTATTGACTATTATTTCAGTGATTTTTTATATTCTAATTGTGAGCTGTATACATAAATGTAAGATTTGAGACAAAGCATTTTTTCATTTATAATTCATTTCATTCACTGTCAGATGAATTATAAGAGGTTAAATGTTATCTTTATATGTACACGTTTAGTGCGCATTTGAGGATACATTTCTTGCTTGTCAGAATTTTTAATTTTAGAAAAGAATTATAAATTTTTATTCCTATTAGGAAAATCAAATAAAATAATTGAATACCTTTTTCAGTGACTATTTAAATGGAAAAATTCATAACTGTCATTTTAATAGCAATATTCATCACTAATGTAAATGGTAGATCACAAAGAATATCGGATAATCAATGGTTTAGAGATAGACATGGAAATTCTATAGAAATATCTAATTATACTGCTCGTTTTGTGAAAGCTAGATCTCCTCAGAGTGTACCTGTGAGTTTAAACGACTACGAGTATTTATGATCATATTACTCTGATATGTGAAAATTAATCAGTGACTGCTATTTCAGATATTCACTAAAGATGCAGACGATGTTTTGAAGATGATATCTGACTATCAAAGAAGTATTGTGTTACTTATGGCAGGTAGTTTTAGATCTCAAGTCGGAAGAGGTCCCGGAAATCTGTATATAATTTTCACAGATAAAATACAATATTGCAATGGATCTGTAGTAGCTCATGAAGTAGCAGGAGATTCGGTATTGTCGGATATAACAAGTGAAAATAGAAACAATGATGTTCGATTGGATTTCGGACATATGGGCGAAGTGACAATCAGCAAAAGTCTTCTTGTACACGTTCTCAAAAAAGTTGATGTGAAAAAGAGTTATCATGATTTAAATTGTCGAGAAGATGTCGTGGAGGCTGAACAAGATGCATGGATCGACGTGAGACAACAAGAAGGTTCACAAATTAGTGGAAATACTAACAATCCGCAAAATAGTAATCAAGCCTTAGGACAATACGAAAATAATTTAAATGAAATAATAGCGAAACACAATGAAATATTAGCTCAAACTAAATCTATCATGGATAACTATGCAAAAAGTTTAGAAAATATTGTAACTAACCTTCAACAAACAATAAAAAGAATAAAGAACAATAGTCCATCGGCTCAAGAAAGAATACCATCGAAACCAAATATGCCATCAAACGATTTTGAAGGTTTTGTTCGTAGGAAAATTAATACTGTTTGTTCGGCGAAGAGTCAATTACCGATTTCCAAAAATATAACCGGTATGATGCACTAAACTTTTTTTGTTACATTAATGTTTCACCCGAAATAATCATTAATTTCAGTTTCAGACGCACAAAAATGGAGAGACGATCTTTTAAAGAAAGAAGAAATCATCGAAACGTTACAAAAACAACTAGATAAAATAATCAAGAACAGAAAAGTGAATTTGAGCAGCAGATTTGGAGATGATGAAGATATTACAGCCATATTTAGTTATATAAAAATAACACCGAATTCCGCAGTATCTCGCGAAGGAAATTATTCTTGTCTGCTCGATAGTGAAGTCGACAATTGCATAGAATTATTTAAACCTATTAGATCCGTGAATTCGCTATGATAAATTAAATTGAAGATAATATTTTCTTTGACATTAATTTTAAAAATACTCAACAATAAGTCACGAGTGTATAAATATTTATATTTATTATATGAATAAACGAAATTAAAAAGCAGCTGTGTTTTATCAAAACGAAAATTTCAACCAACGGCTCTTCCGAACAACATAATAGAGACGTCTATTGTATTAATCAAAACAGTGGAATCTTTTTTATGCACTAATGCAGATTTATTAAAGGACGGGTCTATAATCGATTTTTTATACACACAAATGAATCCTATATCCAAAGGGCGGAGAATCGTATCCTTTCATTTAGGACGAGAGAGCACATTAGGCCCACCCACATAGGCAGTCGAAGGATAACACATAACAGTGTGCAGGTGGGTATGAGGACAAAAAAATGTACATTTTTTACCGTCCTTCCGATAGCTCTAAACATGTAATAATGTTAACAGGTAGAATAAGGTCATTTATCATCTGCCCGTGCCCGGAGCAGAGCTTTCGAGTTGTTAAAAGCTCGCTGTAAGCAAAAGCTTACTTAACCTTACAAAGGGAACTGAAGAGTTCAAAGGAAATCTAAATTTTAAGCGCTTTTTTTGTATGAAATATCTCAAAGGAGTGGAAAATGTGTTGAAATCCGAGCATACGGAATTAAGTTTTCGTTTAATTCAGGAACTGTGTAAACTTTCATAGTTTTAATTTGACTGCATAAATTGCACAAATGTAAAATTTTTCATAGTTTTTATGATTATCATTGATAAATATTATATATTTTTATGGCAATCGAAGGGTTATTCTCACTCGTTCGTTTAATTCCTTTTGTTTTGGATTTACTGCCCGTTTCGTGTGAGAGTCTAAAAAACAATGAGCTTTGTGTATGACTAATTCGTATTATGTATGTATGTACATATACTAAATTTAATATCTACGTATTTAAATATGTAAATGAATATTAGTCTACACATGTTAAATTGATGTATAGAAGTTAATTCCAATCGTACAAAAATAAAATACAAACATTTATACCTACTCTGAGGAGATACACAAAGTAATACACGATTTTAAGATTAAATAAATCGATGAAAGTTAGAAGGTTTGTATGCACTACATGCAAGTTTCCAAACAATATTCATGACACGATAGTAAGGTCGTGTTGTGTCTTTTTTATTACGGCATTATTATTGAGGAACACATCGTGGGCGAGCGCTTATCTCGATTTGATTAGCTTACATACTATATTACGATCTTTTTACGTGTTACGAACAAAATAAACATTTCAGCAGAGATGGAGCGTTAGAAAAAAATCAAATTTACATGTAAATAAATCGGACGATCATACGAAGAGCAGCACAATCACTTCCGTATAAATATGTCCATGGCTCAGTCAAACGACAGATAAGACAAATAATAATTAAAACATGATATGTTCAATACGTCTGAAGTTACTTTGAGTAAAATTTCTTGCAGCTCGATCCGGACAGAGCCGATAATATGTAAAATTTATTAACTAACCTAATGATTCAATTATTCAGACGGACGTAGGAGGTTCGATGATTGCACGATACGCTCAGGTAAATGAACCGTATTAGTGTTTTTAATATCCGGTGTATGTCTGGACTTGTATCGAATGCACATAGAGGTAAGTTCAAGAATTATAAAAAAATAATTGGTTTTTAATAATTGAATAGTTGTTTTATTGAGATTTATTCGATTCGTATAATACACATGGAATAATTGATTATACTAAGTAATTATATAATAAAATGAGTAGAGAAAATCTGATTTATAAAAAAAATACGATGGAAATATTTTGAAATATCCACTTATTGAAAATAATATGAATTTGTTTAAAATCGGTTCTATTACATTCCATCTTTCGTATATTTTCAAATTGCTAATATGAAGTTTGTATTTAATAATTTAAAAATATTTTGAAAATCTGTTCGCGTGTTTTCATTTTTTTTTTCAGTTGGCGACTTCGATTTCGACGCGTGATCAATAATTTTTTTTCGCTGTTTCAAAATCTTTAATTTTTCATTGCAAAACGTTCGATTTTATCTTAAATTGCATTTAATATGATAATAATGAATGATAAACACGTGTGTACGATTGGCGCGTAATATTAAATCTAAAAGGTTATTATAATAAAAATGTGAATTGTGTTATAAAATATAAAGCAAAACAAAAGTGGTGTGCATGTATAAAAAAAACGAGAAATGTGTTATAAAATATAAAGAAAAGCAAAAGTGGTGTGTATGTATAAAAAAGTAGTGGTAATATAAAAGTGTATCGGTGTTTTTATGAAGAATCGATGCGATTTCTCAATTTAATTGTGCAAACGCATTTTGTAGAAATATACAATCGGACTACATACAATGTAACGGAGGTTTTGACAGATTCGCAGAGGTTTAATCAGGTGAATTTTTTTTAACGGTTATTGGTAAAAATTGAAAATAAAAATTCTTTTATGAAAACAAATGACACATTTTTCACAAAATTTTCTCTATATACAAATTTAATATTTGAATTTAATTTATTAATTTTACAAACTTAAACAGTTTAATCAATTCGTCTACAAATTCGCGAGTTTTCATCTGCAATATGGGTTTTTAGTGGGTATGCATTGGTTGCGTTTGCTTCAGTGATTTTTTCACTACCATCGAGTTTATTTACAGTGAAGTTTATAAAATATTTTTATTCTCGTTAAATATAAATAAATTGAAGTAGACATAATTTAATTGATATACAAATTATTCATTTCGAAATAGAAATCAACTGATTTGAAACGGAAATTATTTAATTTGTGATGGAAATTATCTAATTGTAAGTGGAAAACATTCAGAAGATACTGGAGAGACTTGACGCTTATGGAATACTTGCACTCGCATATCACGAAAATATTAAAAGCATTACAATATTTTCATTTAGTAGTGTCGTTAATTTCTAATTTATGACGACAATCCAATCAAATTCTAAGTGTATTTATTATTATCTCAAAAATATGAATTTTTAAATAGAAAATGAAACAATAATCCGAAGCCGTTCAAATGTCTCCAGTATTCTCAACCAATCTTTTGAACTCCTGAGAATTTTCCGAATTTTTTTTTCATTTGAGCAATTTTTAACATTTTGAATTTTGCAGTAAATAAATTAACCCTTTCGACTCGCAATTTTTTTTAGGTAGAGGTAGCCTCAGCTCGGAATTAATTTCGTGCATTTTTTAGAATTTATTTAGTCAATAATTTCATTAAGTTAATTCATTAATAATTCATTAAGTTAATTCTTAATAATAATTTAGTTAATTTAGAGTTTAAATTATGGTGACTAACGAGTCGAAAGGGTTAAAATGAAACAAAAACTTTTTAAAAAGTGAATTTTTAATTGATTTTATATTTTTTTAAATAAATTAACTTAATTGATTTCGGAAAAGTTCTAGAAAAAAATATCGAGTATGATTCGACACGGAGTTGCGGAAAACAAACGGATATCGAACCACACTCGACACTAAGTTCGAAAGGTTAATAAATTATAAAAAAAAAAATATCAACCTGTCGTCGAATCGGCGCAACAGTTGGCAACGCGTTTCAAACTTTCGAAAGAAAAGCGCGAATCGCAATCGACGCATGCGCGCGACCCGCGTCCGAAAACTCACCCTCGCGCTCCGATGCGAATCTGTCAAAACGCATTCGGCAGTCCGCACTCGGCCGCGCTCGCGAACGCACGCGCCGCTCCGTTCACGAATCCCGACATCGCGGCATGACAGTCCGCTAGACGGGAGCCCCCGAGAGACGGTCTCGGCTGCCGTCATGGCTTCCGGTGGCCGCGTGCTGCTGCTGCTCGTCGAGCTGATGGTCGCCGCGCTGCTGGTCGGAGGTGTCTCCGCTGCCGAGTCTTGGAGCGCCTATCTGGAGCAGCCTTGCTGCGGTACCGTTCCCGGTCATCATAGGATTCGACATCATAGAGGTTCGTTTTGTATTTTTTTTTGGTTTGATGAGGTTTTATAGTTGTTTGTCGTATTGTCAGTTTCGATAGGGAAAAAAGTTTGGTTTTTGTTGTGTGGTTTGATCGATGGTTTTTGATATTGTAGATTTGTTTTTAGTTGAATGTATGAGATTTTGAGTGATTTCATATTCGCGTTGCTGAAAATTTAGAAAAGAAATTTTTCAGCGACATTCAACAAAGTTCGTTTGTTTTTTTTTTCAAATTATTATTTCTTTGAAAAAGTATTATTTATTTTGAAAAATTATAATCTAATATTTTTGAAATTATCATTATTTTAGAATTTGATTTTCATGAAATATTTTTTCGTCTCATACGATAATAATTTCATTGCATTGTTGTATGTTTCGATCTGTAATCGAACAATATTTGGTGATAATATGTACATTGATTCTGCGCAAAAGGAAATTGTTACAAAACGTATCGAATGTTTTTTATATCTACTCGTTTTTTGCTTGTTATCGATTTCTTTATCAATATTTAGATGCATATTTTCAATTTCGTTTTTAAGAACGACGCAACATTTGTTTTAAAATATATTTTAATTAATATTTTTTTCATATAAATTGAAAATAAATTGTTTACATTCGTCTGATGAATGAAAAAATAGCCTTAGGACAGGGTCAAAATAATTTTGTTACTAAAGGTTGTTTGTTTTAATTCCAAAACTGAAAATGTGTAATTTCAAAATTTTTTATTACTGATCAATTTGAAAGATAAACATTCTTCAAAACTTTTAAAAATTGCAAAAAAAATACAGAATGCTTAAAATATTTTTCATATCAATGAAATAAATAATATTTTTTCCGTTGCATTAATACGATTTCAATTTAAAAACCTTAGAAATTTTTACGTCCGAGAACTCTTTAAGATGAAGTAATTAATTATGAGGAAATCTCGCTTGATACCGCGAATGGCTTTCCTTCCACAAAAGAAATCCAATTTCAATTCCCCGAACCATTGAGACGTCACGTGGGGTTTTAATTCGAATTTAACTCGTTAGTTTATGTAGATTAATTGAAATGAAAAATCGAGATGACCGAGCAGCTTCGTCTTTCGATCCTCTTTCGTAACGCCAACGTGTGAAGTAATATATCACAGTCGATAATTACTAAGCGTGATATATGCGCGGTCTTTTAACGCTCGTTTTTTACAAACTTAAAAAAAATAAACAATCTCGATCAAATCGTGTGTCATCGCAGTATTCGCGATGGTTATCGGAACATATTCGCTCTGTTTGAACGAAGTTCACATAGGTGTGTGTTTTCCGTGTTTATTTTCGTGAACGGCGCTGGACCGAACTTCCCACACGTTAAACGGAACATTACACAGCGGCTAGAGGACCGCATCATTTTCATCATACGACGTTTATTCATATCATCAAGTACACAAAAAGCAGGTGGAGAAATTAAAACGTGAAGATGCACGGTCACGATACGAACGCTTCGGTTGTTTATGTATCGCGTTAGCGTTCGAGTCCATTAACTCTTATACTTTTACATAAATATTTAATAAATTCATATCGAAGCATCTGACGGAAGATGTTTCTATTTTTTTGTATTATTCGAGTTTTACAAGAGAATTGTTATATTTACAACGGTCCATATCCGTACTTCATCGAGTTTTTCTTTATTTTAATATTTATCCTGTTATATAATACATATCTCAAGAGGCTCCACTCATAAGATATCGCGCAATTGACATATAAAAATCAGCTTTCTATTTCTATTTAAAGATTCGATTCGATTGAAAGTCTAAATTACAACCCAGCTTAACGATACATTTTTAGTTTAAATATCAATATAGTAGCGTAATGCGAGTTCTCCTCCTGTTTGTGTTGACGCAAGAAACTGGTTTCCTGATATACCTCCGCCGGATCCTTTGGAGTGCGTTGATCTAACAAAGGGTTTCGCGGAACCTTCCGTGTCGTCCGATCGAATGATATACCGAAAATGATGCTCCGAGACCAGGTATCTTTCGTAAAAAGTCGTATCAAATATCTCGTCTTGATGTGAGTTAAAGGTTGAGATTCCTGTTCTTTTTTCCATTTTGATGAAGTACATATGAGTATGAGTAATTTGTACCGTATGCGGAATGCAATTGTGAATCGATCAGATTTATGTTCAAAATTAGATATCTATAGGTATAAATAAATGAAGTTCAATGATCTCATAGAACGGAAGCGTGCCATCGGATGCCGTCATTTAAATGTACTGACGAGTCAATGTCGATTTTCTACAATTGTATCGAAACTCCCTTTTTGAACAAATTTCAGTACATGAAATACCATAGTATTTTTCCTCATTGTTTTCCAGGAAAATGTGTGTATGCATTTGAAACGATTATCTAATGTAAATAATAAATTTTTGACTTTATTCTCAGAGTATTTATATTTGTCTTTCCTTACGTATGTACAAGATTCCCTTTTGAAATGTGTATAGGTTCATTTGCATTTTTTAATGCTCCATTCTTTCAAATATTGTGTTTTAAATGAAAATTAAATTCTGAAGAAACGCAAATACCTTTTTTTTTCAATTTTCTGCTCGAAACAAAACTATTAATTAACGACGAAGCGATTTGTTCGAACTTTACGAGTATTCGTTCAGACAAAGCGAACGAAGCCGCCGAAGTTTGATAATAGGTAATTGTGTCCCGGTAAGAATATTCAACGGTCTAATTTTAATTTCGTTGAAAATACATTTTTTCCGCGGCGTAAATGAAAGCTGCGCGACTTTATGCGAAACTTTTTTCTGGCTTTTTGAATACTCGAGAAGAAAATACTAATTAAAATCTCTTCAAGAGAAGTAATCTGATTAAAAAAGTTGCGTCCGCTCAGAGCGTCATATTGTTTTGAGTTTGTCCCGCTGATAGAAAATACACACCCCATACGAAATTCGTATAAAAAAATACACCCATACGAATCACAACTATTATTCTATATCATTATATTATGATCGTGCGGAGCAGATTCTAAAAGTGAAACTGTCGGGATTCGAACAACCGTGAATTCGTTGAACCGCGTCTGAATACAAACAAGTTGCGCGTATGGCTTATGTACGCCTGAAAATGTAAGCGATGTTTGTTCGTCTTGTTACCATGTGATACAACATCGTTCTGTGGATATTCCACAATTTTCAGAAGCTCACGTTTTCAACTTCGCCCGTTTTGATTTCACGAACGATCGTCACATCGGGTGTATCGAGCGAAAGATTAAACGTGTTGATGACTAGGCGTTATCTTTGAGAGGGAAATTTATTTTTTGATAATATTGTGCATATCGGAAAAAAGTCAGTGTATTCTCAGCGATAAATGTATTGATTTTCGTTGCAGGTTCGATAAGGATGTACTGGAGAGAATAACAGTTGTTGAGTGTGCATATTTGCATTTTGTACTGTGTATTTCAATGGTTCGTTTGAACGATTTTGCTCATGAAAGGATTTATGATAAGCAGTAGCTCAAGTTCAATAAAAATAGTGTGTATACATATCTTGTCTGTTGAATAAAAATATTTTTTTTTATGTTGAGTTTTGTAGATATGAATGTACGAACCTTTGAATGTAATGTAATCAAACCTCGTATAAAATGTTTAAATTGAATATGAATCATCAGATTTAGATACTAATGTCGTAATAATATCTTAAAATACATACATTAATTTTGTTTCACAAATCAACAGAAGAATTTCCTCAGCCATAATAAAATTTTACATCACCAATGAAACCGTTACGGAATTAGCTAAATCTCCCCAATAATTTAAGCTAAACCCAAAATTTCTCAGAATCGAATCGGCCAGATACGTACAACTCACAAGCAGACGTATTATGCATTTAACATCGACTATTTTCGGATCCGCCGTTCCGTATGCGATCAGGACGGATTTGTATACTCGTTCTTCTAATATAGCTTTTCGTTGCACGCGTTCGGAATAAACTCACCTGAACGTTCGGTTCATTAAGCCTCCAGTGTCATATTCCTAGGCTGATACTCTATTTTATCTGGGGTTCACGGTCGTGCATTTTTTTGTGGTGCCGTTGTATTGTCATCGTTCGGTCTGGTGGCTGGTCTCCACAGCGTCACACTTCTTGGCACGCCTCGATTTTTTTTCGTTGTTGTTGAAAAAACTCGAGCGTGACGGATCGTATGTATATGTTATAATCAAGAGGTAGAATACAAACTGATCTCTAAAATTATATAGGGCTTTGTATCTCTGATATCGAATTGTATGAGGCGTTTTGAAGAACTGACGGTCCGTAGATTGGATGCGAGATGATGGTAAGTGTTTGATTGAGGGGTTTATTGTGAGTCTGGAATTAATATGAATCGTGTTTATTTCTTTGATATTGGAGGGTTGTTTGTTTTTTGAATTGATGATCGTTTATGGTATGTTTTGCGTGGTTGTGGAAAGTTTAATTAATTTTGCGCGTTTATATGACGAGGCGGTTAGGTCGCATTGCGGAAACGTTGAAATTTGTTCAAAAATGGTTGTGTTGAAATTTTACGAGCATGTCGCGCAGTTTCGTGATTTGAACGAAGATAATATTATAAAAGTTCCTCTTGCGATTTCTTCGACTAAATTATTTCATGAACTATTAAAATAAATATAACATGCTAGTAAATCACTCAATTATGTAAGGAAAAATTGCTTTAAAAATGTACGTTTCGTTATGAAATATTTTTGTGTTCTTTGTAAATAAATATTTTCGTCACGTTATAAAGAATATGTATTACATACTCACAATTTCAGCGAAAATGTAATTTTAAATTTAGAATAGCACTTAATTATTGAAATTTGTATTTGTAGGTATATGTAGATATGTTTAATGATTTTTTTTCATAATCATTATTCAAGAGGCGTTCTTCTTTATTAGGCATCGTTTAATTTTTTTTTCGTTTCGAAGATATTTGCAGACTCATATCTTATTGATCGTCGTTTCGGATCGTTCCACTCGTTATTTCATGATTGCCATGCCACTCGAGATCAATCAAAGAGCGTATCGAGCATTTTTATGAATCTTCCATACGCCAAACGAATGATTGAAATTTGAAACGAATAAAAAAGCAAAAGATGCGAAAACGATTATCGTATTCAATACAATTATTTATTACAAAAAAGTTGGTTGTAATTTAATACCATTAATTAAATCGCAATCGAGGATTATAAGTGACAAATTACGTATAATAGAGAAAATATACAAGTTCAGTTTTGTGATGTTTTCACCAAATAAATGAGAGTTGAAATTTTAACGCATCTATAAACCACGTCGTTTAAGTATCTAGTAAAATCGCCGATATCCGTGTTTTTTAAAGAATATGTTCTAATTAGAATTTATGGATATTTCTATTTATCCGGTTGACTGAATTACGACGCACCCGAATGTAAATTTTTGTATTTTTTAGTGAAATATTTGAAATTCAAAGCAATAAGTCGTTCCGAGTGCTAAAACTATAAATTAAGTCTAGCGATCGTAAAAGTTTTTTTATATAATTGTTATTGAGAAGAATTTTAATATGTAAATATGTAAAAACTAATTAAATTCGCAGTTTCGATCAAATTTTACAAACGTAAGCACAAAAAAAAAATACAAATCATTCGAAAATTTTAAGTGAGCTTAAAAAATATTCGCATTACAATGTTGAAATCTTAATGAACATTCGACTGTTTGAAATATTGACGAATGTATGATTGCTTATTTGAAATTCGAAATATCGTTTTTTGTTAAATCAGTTGGCGTGTGTTGGCATTCAAAGCAATATCTGAAAATAGTGCGCTATGAACTTCTGCTAACTTTATTTTCAGACGTAAGTCAATAGCAAGCACGCTATCCGTAAGCGTTCCGGTGATCCATAGATCCGTAGATCCTTCGTTTTGCACGGCCTCAGGCTCAGTATCAACTGAAGGCTATAATATAATATGTATGGAAGCATAAATGTGATTTAATGTTCGCATTTAATGGCGGCAATAAAATCAGATTAATACCGGACGCAAACTCGTAAATCAAAAGACGAGACGAATCTTCCGATCAGATTGCGACAAATCGAACCATCAAAAATTCATATTCCGATATCGCGGAATTCCTCCAAATACCATATTTTTGATGAAGGCGGTTAATTTCGATTTTATCACGTCTAACTGTGTCGATTTAGCGCCCAACTTTTCTCATAATCGTTCTTTATAAGCGCTCGAAATAAATGCGACGCTAAATTCGTTCCATACTTGTTATGTGTATGTATAACTTTCTTATCTCATGTTTGTTTATGAACGATTCAGTCATCGATTGCTTACAAGGATGATTTCATTTTTGTAATCAAAATATTTAATTTATAATTAAACATTACGAATAGTTGCTTTTTTAAATAAACTTTTGCGAATTTGTGACATCATGGATGTAATTAGGCGGATGATGTATGCGGACTGAACATCCTACGAAGAGAAATTAAAAGCGTTTAGCGAAAGTTTAATGTTCCTTTTGTGCGCGTTTGAAATTTATGAGCGATTTCACTTTTTCTTCGGCCTATTATTTTTATTCCGCTAAAGAGATGTAATTATGAATCTATTCAAACCATTGATGAAAATCACAATGAATCGAAATTGGGGAAAAAACTTTTCGTTTTCAAAATGTATAACTAAAATTAATAATATTTTTTCCATATAGATAAAATAAAATAGAAGATAGGTATAGTCCTGAAAATTTCATTAAGCGAGATCTATTTAGATATATTGAAAAAAGAATAAGTTTGTATTCTATTTGAATAAGTACGCAAACGCGAACTGTATAAAATTTCATTTGGAGGGAAAACGCGCGAAAACGATCGGAAGTGTGAAAAATCACTCGATTTTTTTCGAGGGCCGCGTATACATTGAAATTATCCTTTAATAAGAGAAAAGCTCCGAGCCTAGGGGGGCAAACGTGACTAGAAAGTGTAAATCGCTTCGGACCGGCTGAAAAAAAGTTGCCTATTTTTTTTGTTCACTTCGGCCCGGTAGAGCCGACAAATTTTCCCTCTCATCACTTTCGCGAATTCTTAGTGATTCGGTGAAATAGAAAATTTGGAATCAATTGACTTCTCGTTATACCGCGAACGTTTCATGCGTAAATTGTGCTTCGGAGGTCGAGCCACAAATCAAACCGAAGTACTATCAAATATAATTCAATTTTTCAATATATTCATCGAGTGAAAATTCGGGTGCAAAAACGATAAATATATATTTTTCTTCATGAATTCTAAAGTTTCATAGATCGAATAAATTAGTCCAATGTGTATGTTTTGTATGGAAGCTCACGAATTAGTCGCCTTGCGTCGTGACACTAATTTATAGTGCGTCTTTGGAGATTTACGTTTATTGCATTCGAAGCTTTTTATTCGCCCATCGTTGTACGATTACGTTTATTTATATTGTCATTGTGACATCATATACGTTTTTTTTTCATACATAGAAACTTTTGTGTGGGGACATCGCACAAAAGGATTTTATTACATGTGTCGTGCATGTTTTTACAAAATCGCGAAGAAAAGTTGTGTACGTTCGGAGTTTCCCTCCTTACCCAGATTCGAACTTTTAGTCCGGATTTCGCCGACGTCTTTCGGGGTTTCCGTTAATTATTTTGTTTGCAGAAATATCTGCGTACAGAAAGTTGAGTTTGTTAAAAGTTATTTCGTTTCTCGTATAACTCTTGAAAGCGATCGCATAAATGAGAGAACGTATACAATTCAAGAATGTCTAGGCTGTTAGTCGACTTACGTATTATGTATTTTATACATATATGTGCTGATACATGAAAATCTCGTCATCAATCGAAAGTTTCGTTAATTTATCAATATTGTGTTTTATTGGTCGTATAAGATTTATCATTTAAGTGGGACACAAGTGTGGGGTTCGTCGTTTCATTCTTTTTCATTTTATGGCCATTTTTATTATAGTCATCGATTCTATTGTTATTGATATTTGAATTTTATGAAGATTTATTCTAATAAAAGGCGTCGTATCGTTCGCTCAAAAATGACACTCGATATATCATCATTTATGAAATTAGGAATTTAAATTATCGTTTTGTCCCCGTTTTCTAATAAATATATTGTTTTTATGTATATTATCGTTTAATTAGAATTTAAAAATTTGTTAGTATAATTTTTTCACTTTTTAATGTTAATAAAGTGATAAATTTGTGTAATTCTCGCTGATATATGATACTAGAAAATTTGTTTAGTAGAATTATTTGGGTTAGGCTTAACTTCAAAACAGATAATCTTCAGCGACTGTTTATATGAAAACGGTCGTATTTATTTAATGACGTCTTACATTCAAATCTGTTTATCTGTCTACACAATTCAGAAGTCATTTACAGATACATTTTACTCCTTTATTTCATATTTAAGCTTCTCGAGTTAATTATCCACCCATAAAGATAGCAATGCGACGAATTTTATGAACCGCATACACACAACGTAACGACACCCCAATAAAAAGCAGCTACCTAACGTATTAAAGCCGCTCGACAACGACGAATCGAGAAAACTGAAAAACTCAAAAACAAACACGACACGCGACATCACCTAATACGAATTCGGCTTCCAGTATTAGATTTGACACTCCATATAATTTTAGAGAGCACATTCAGTGCAATACGACGATAACGCGCAACACGATCAAGATAGGCCCATTCATCCAGCATCCAAGCGAGCCCTTTGTGCATTTCGCCGCTGTTATCCCGAAACGTGCCGGCCGATCGCGAATTCCGATAGGTTACACGTGCGTGTACATTTGTGCACGGTTACGATATCGTATCGTGTCGTTTTCACGGCAAATCTGAAAACAGCCTGTCGTTCAATGGAACGGTTTTTTTTTCTTATGCTTCAGTGGTGATTTTCGTCAAAGCTCTGCGATAAGATTTGCTCTCGATGCGCTTTTGAAAATCGCGCGAGTCGTTGCAGTTCGATGTTTTTTTTTTCGGTGTGTATATGTAGGAAAATTAAATTGAATTTGAAATTAATAGTGTGAAGATTATTTACGTGTTTTGTATAATGGTTTTGTTTTCGATTTTAGTCTGAAATGAATTAATTATGATTCTATTTTGGATCTCGAACCGTTCATTACACAATTCGACTACGTTGTCACTTTGGGATTCGCTTCCATTCCATTCTTGAAATAAACTTCCAAACATAACACATTTAAACTTTATTTTGTCGTAGCTCTATTATTAATTGCGATCATCGAGAAAATAATTAACAATATATTTTCATTAATTAATTTCATTTTCAGATTAAAAAAAAAATAACACAATAAATCTATCAACAACGAAAACTATTACTCCCCAACAACTACAAGCTGACCCGTATTGCACAAGTACGGCGGCGATCCTACAAAATCCTTAATAACAGGTCACAAGCAGCACTAATAGCCTCGACAACGGACCGCCATAAAAATTGAACATACACACACACCCGGAAATAAATACGGAACGAGAGCACATATCAGGGTTTTAAGTGTGCAGGCCCGCGTCCGAAATGCACTTTATTGCAGCGGGCGTCGCAGATAAGGCCACTCCACCACCCACACACCCATTCGATCTCAAAAACCCCATGCCAATAAACACCCTTCCTTATTGCCACCATCAATTTTCTTTGCGCTGTTTGTCCCCGCACTTCTTTTTTCCCATCACCACCACCTTTTTCAATCTCGTTCCGTGGCCTCGTTTTTTTTTCCCAGAATTCGCGGTTCGGTTCTCTCTCTCTGCGATGTCGTGGTTTGTTTCCTTTGTTGCATTAGCGGCGTAGAAACAATGGTCGTTGTCGTTGTGGGTTGTCTTTTCGTCGATTTTCGGCTTCTCTTGTTACGTCGCGTCGCCGTCTCTTCGCTTACCTGCGGCAACGTAGGGGTTGTTAAGATTTTTAACGATCGATTTTCCGTTGAAAATGTCGACGCTCGTTAGAGTGGAATTTTCAATGAATCTGATGCTTTGTGATGGTCCGGTTTTATGAATTTGATACTCAAGTTATTTTGTATAAGTGGGTTTTGCCGATATGAAACGTGTTTGTGATGGTTTGATTTTTTTTTTCTTAAGAAAGCCTTTTTCAGTGAAGAAATTAATTGTCATATAAACATTGAAAGATATGACGTATCAAAAACATTTTTAAACACAACAAAGGAAAAAAGAAAACTTCCAATTGCCAATACAATCTAAACAAAAATAATTCAAACAAAGATTAATAACCACTCTTTCAGTAGCTTTAAAATAAACAAAAAAGCACTTGAACGCTAACTTACACATTAAAGTGCGCTTGAAATCAGTTTATCTCAGTGCTTGGCGCTAAGCAAACATAACAAACGAGCGTTTATGCGAAACGTACCGGCAAACAAACGACCCAGTCCCTGTTTATTTGACGAAATGGAAGCCCACAATTATCTCAGACGGCGTCAGAATTTCACTATGATAAACGCGTCCATTCTTTTGTCTCTCATCTTGTTCGCCGAAAGTTATCTTAGCGAAACTCGCGGACTCGCAGACTGCGAAATGAGCCGATTCCGCTAGCTTTCGACGGCATTATCTGGAAAAACTTATTTCAACATCATTTTAACGGCCAGTTAGCTTTATGATTGTTGTCGGAAGCAACGTTTCTTTAACAAAAGCGCTCGCAAATAACGTCGCACTTAAGCGAGTGAGCCACATATTATACGTACTTCACATTCATATGTAGTGCATTTCGAAAAGCCCGCCGTGCTCCAAATTCAAATTCGAATCGAGTGTATTTGTCGTGTTTAATTTTCGCAAAGATAATGCACCGGAGTGCGGTCTCGAGTGTGCAGTTTGCTCACGTTTTGTTTTCAATTGTGTGTTCGACGAGCGAACGACGACCCATACAAAATTCATGCCGCGGCTTTTCCGACTTCCACCTGTCATTTATACTTAGGTTTTCCACTTATCGACATGCACGGTCTACCAAGGAAACTTCTCCGCCTCCGTGTCGGAAAAGCTCCGGGAAAATGCACGCGAAAATAGCCGTGCTTCGGTCGCGATTCGAAAATTTTCTCCGGTCGAACATGAAATTTTATTATATTTTCATGGTGGCTTTTTTACGGAGAGCGTGCTGCAAAATCGCACCCTAAAGAGCAGTTTTGAGGTCTATTCACAAGTATTAGTGTCGTATTTGTTCAGCAATTTAAGCGTGTTTGAATTGTTGGAAATACTGAGCGTGATGGTTTTGTATGCACATTAATATAGTATACAAAATGTTTTTAAACTTATTCAATGAAAATGTTTTTCGGGAGACTGCTACATATTGATACGATTTAACTGATCTTAAGTGCAGCGAGATTTATGCTACGTAAATGTCACTATAAAAATCTTTTCTTTAAGTGGTGAGAATGTGTTCACTCATAAGCTTTGGAGTTGAGTAATAAATAATACAAGAATATTTTTAGTATTGAGCAGATGTTATTAAAATGTGTGAATATGGCTTAAAGAATAGATTTTTATTTTGAAGTACAATATAAGAAGAAAATTTCTGTACTTAACAGCGTATTAAAAATAACGGCAATAGTTTTTAGGTTAGAGTCAAAAGAAATATGACGTAAATCGAACGTAGGTGTTGAGAAATGCTCTTCCGCTTTTATTCATTTCCGTTTTCGAGTAGCAAATAAAATTCACATTTTACAAGCGCACTCACTCGACGAAATTCTTAATGATTAAGAACCTATTAAGCGCTCTCGATCAAACTGATCCGTAACACGTGTGCGCATTTCTTTAAATACTTACAATTTCTCGTTCACGTTATAAATATCACAAACAGACTGGCATTGAGTGCACACAAACACAACATGTGCATTTAGCGCACATTCGAGAATATTCACTCGGTTTTATGGCGTCTGTACTTAACGTAAGCAAATCGATTACACGAGTTTTAACACTTCACACTTCCGTTTATTGTTTTCTTTTTTTTTATCATAGAAAATTTTTAGAATTCCGATGTTTTCCAAGAAAATTTCATTTTTATGAAAAAAAATCGTTAAATTTTAAGTCAAATCAAATTTTGCTCTCATACTAATCGTTTCAGCATCAAATGTGTATCATTTAAAACATATATATTATTTAATTAATACATATGTGATATTTATTTTCAAGAAATCCATATTTTGTACCATTCTTATAACCAAATAGAACAGTTAAGGGTTAGCGCTGTAAAAACACAATCGCATCGCAGCTAAAACGAGAAGACCGTTGCATCCAAATATAGAGAACACGCGGAAACCCAAAGCAACTTTGGATCACGACCTAAAACCTTATAAGGGCAACATATACATATATAGATACCAAAGTATGCACTTATGCATTTTAAGATCCAATTTTCGCGAGGCACCTCGGGTGTTAAGTTCGCGATCCGTTTTGACGTCTGACGCCGGTATCTGTCCGACGTCAGTCATTCCGGAACCGCAAATGCACCAGTAAACGTTTCTCGTGAATAATGGATGAGATAGCACTTCTTGCACTATTGTTTAATCTTTTCACGATCTGCTGTTGCACGCACGTATCGCCGCATTCGGATACGTTTTATGTATGGCAGCCGGCGTTCGAGGAATAATCAATCGATTTGCTGTAGATTTATGGTGAGATCGTCGCCGAGGTGTTTAGTGGTTGTTAATTAGTTAGTGATTGTGTGTGTGTATTTTTTATTAATGTCGTGTGTGATTTTAATGCCTTCTAGTTCGGTTTAGTTATGATTGTTGCGTCGGTAGTCGACTGTGATCGAGTGATGTTAGAGGCGTTCGATGCTAATCTGGTCGTTATTAACATATTTTTTACGTGTTTATATACTGTTTGGAACATATGCTTTATTTGCTGACGATGTACGCATGTGTAAATTATTTTGAAATATGTCTTCTTTTTGAATATGTTTTTGAAAAACTGGTTTTCACAATATAAATTGTGTTTTCTCTATTATAAGCAGTTTTTTTCTTATTCTAAACGTCAAGTATAAAATTTAAATGTTTATTTTGATATATAAATATATTTTATATTACATCAGAACTAAATTATTTGACATGAATTTCGGCTATTTAAATTATTTGAAAAATATCTGTAGTATTTTTCTATAAGAAAATAGATCGTTTTATTTTCAAGTATGTGGATAGACAAAAGCGTGGATTCTTGAAATATTTTAGAACGCGTGAATAGAAAATGTCTCACACGATTTCTACGTATTAGCTTTTTTGTTCGTTTTGTCTGCAAAGATCAAAGGTAATGTAACGATTTTCAACGCGCATTTAAAAAAAAAAGCCATTCAGTGTCTTTTTCGACAATTAGGCAGTTCACCGGGTTAATTGGTCCATCTTGTTCGAAATGGAACTAGACGTAATTATCCAATTGTTCCTGGTAAAACAAAGAAGTCTTTTGTATCAAATATAAATTGTCAAAGTTTGTATTTGCATATTTTTACTTGGCTCAGTATGAAATTTATATAATAGTGGAAAAAATATAAAAGGAAAGAATTGCAATATTTTCGGATTCGAATATTTACGCTATCAATGTGTCAGATAATGTTTAAGTCCATGCGCACTTAAAATAACGAACGTTAATGCCGTGTGATAAATTCAATACTTAAAAGCTGTACTTGTGCTTGAATCGGAAAAGCCGTTGTTTAACCGACTTTATGACATCCTCATACACGCATAAACTTACAAAAAATTACATGCAACTTGTGCTATGTATGTATGTATAATATATTTTTCTAGATTAGGATAAGTGAAACTCCGAAAATACATTTTCCAGACAAGCGTAAAAGGTGGGTCTACACCGTTACACATTTTTCATAACTCTTCCCGGGGAAAAAAAAACCTATCGCCTTTCGAACGGTAGTACATTTCTATTCTCATTCTCTTTCAATTCTTGTGCGATTTTTTTTCATAAATAATGCATGTACGTATGATGCAATCGTGAACATCCAATCCATTACGCAGAGCCTTATTCGCGTCTGTCTAAACAATGAAAACGTTTTGATTGATTCTCTCTCCTTGTATCTGATGGCGTACGTCTATGAATTATTGTGAAAGTTATTTACGTACGAATTTAGATATGTATCTGGCGATGTACAATCGAGAAGTGTTTGGAAATTTTATTGGTAATGCGATACGTTTTGTTCATTCGAAGCTCTAGAGCGTATTCATATAATATAATATATTCGATTTAACCGGTTTCTTTTGCCTGTTTTTTTTTTAAACAACACGATCGGTAGCCAGACGAATTAAATGAAAAATTGAAATTAGATACGGTGTATGAAAATGTGTTGTACGTAATTTAGTATCGTTTATTTCCCGAAGAAATATTAATGCATGTATGTGGACGATTTGAAAGTCTTACGTTGCGGTGGGCAGTTTAGTGTAAGAGCTCGAGAGATAAGATTGGAAAAATTCGAAGCATTCTTTCGGTTAGTGCACTTCGATGCACAAGTCTTGTACAGCGTGGTCGAAAGTTTGTTAAATATTTTTTTTTTGATAATCTATCGAAAATATTAAATAATATTTTGATAGTAGTATGCATCTATGAAATGATTTAATATGAAAAAAATCCATATTAGAAAATTGAAAAAAACCTTTTCATACGAATGTACGGAACTAAAAAAATATAGTTAGAGATATTCAAAATTAATGTTTAACGTGCACCATTCTGTATATATTGCATACTAAATCCCTGTGCACCACCGAGCTTTAATTAATGGAGGCAAAAGCTCATCCGATAAAAAGACAAAACTGACCGTCCGGTCTTCCAAGCACGCCACTCTCTTCCGAACGAATTACGCAGATACAACATTACACTATATTCTAAATTGGACACGTCTCCCCGTTGACAAATCGTTGTAACATCGTCGTTTCGATTTCACGGATTCTTAATTATTTAACGAGCCGGTCTCGGGATTGCCGTTGTTTTTGTTGTTGTTGTTGTCTTCCTCGTTGATTGATGATTTTCTGTTGCTTCGGCTAATCGGAGTTTTCTACGTTGATTGCTTTTGATTGTAAAAGTTTGTTCGGTCATAGGTGTTGTTAGTGGGCCTTTTTTGATTGTTCGTACTGATTCGGTTGGATTGTCGATCGTTCTTAGTTATCGATTTTCTGATATTTCGAGTTTTATCTCGATTCGTTGAATTTGAATTTTTCAATCTGTGATACTTTGTTAAGTAAATGTATTTTTTTAATAAAATAATGGTAATTTAGAAATATCTATGTAATTTGCTTAAATAAATAAATAATTATTTGGTTTCTAAAAATATTTTTTTTATTTTCAGGTAAGCGGCAGAATTCAAATTTTTCAAAATGAATCAATTATTTACAAAGGTATGTGTCAAATTATTCGATTTTGCTCGAATTTTTTTTCTATTCGAAAATTCAAAAAGCACATAGAGCGTCCGAAATTCCCTCTTGCATACACGGTTCTGGTCACATTCGGAAAAAGAGTAAAGGAATAAAAAAATACAACCGCAGCACGTAGTCCATGAATCATCAACGTGCTTTTGAATGATTTACTAACATGAAAAGCCGCGGCCTTTACCTGGCGATTAATTCGTCCGAACAATAGCTCCCGGAGGCATCGTCGTGCAAACGACGCGTTTTTGATTTAATAATTTCGTCAGTCCCTTAATATGTACCTTCGTACTATACGAACGTGAGGGGGAGAGTTTTCCGCATGCCATCGTGTGACCGATTCGCATCCCTAAATGGAAATACGAAATTCGACGGGAGCCTTGCACGGTGTATTGTATAATTCGGATGTGATTTATGCGTTTCGATTTCGTTCTAATTAGCGGAGTCGATTCGTACTTTACGTATGCGTCTGTTCTCGTATTCGATATAAATATTAAAAGCCTCTCTCTCTGTATAATGAATCAGTACTGACATCGCGTGCCGCGAAACGGACGGTTCTTTCTCTCGATTAACATCTTAAAAAGTTTGAAATTTTCCGCCCGTCTTCGACTTTTACGGGTTCGGTTTGGGATCGAGCTGAATATTTACAACGGACGCTCACGAGACGCTCGTCATTAAATAACTATTAAAAGAAACTCATGAGCAGGTATGGAATTATGGATGGTGAGGTCTTTCTTGTCTTTTTTGTCGGGAAAAAGAGTTGAACGGTCGACGCGCTTCGTTCGAGAATTATGCTTTCACCTTTCGTTAATGTGGACGCTATTATTTTATGAGTTTCGTTTGTTCGTGCACTCGACGCTGTTTTTAAATTCTACAGTTGATTTATGTTAGTGTTTAGTTTTAATTTATCTGTAAATTTGTTCATTAGGAATCGTCGATTCGAAGATGTATTTAAAATATTTTCTTTTAGAAAAAAAAAGTCGATTGAGTATCTTATTTGAATAATTTGAAAATTTTCATCTCATTTCAATAATTCAATAATAATTGCGCATTGTAATATCAAATACACATTAACATTATCGTTCTAATGGATATTTGAATGCAAAGCTATTGGATGGGATACATTTGTCAATTATATTATTGATATTGATACAATTCAAACGTGTACATAGCACTTCGATGAAGATTTTGGAATATCAACGTCACATATCACATTTGATTGTATGAATATATTCATAATATGATATCGCATTAGTTGTACGTGTTTTCTATATGAATATCTCTATTCTATACTATTGAGGTGACATCGCAGATATCGTCTACATATGAGATGACGTGTGTTCAAAATATTGTCTACATATCATCATGTAATTATCAATCAGATTTCAAAATAACAAATATTTTATAAAGTATACATTATCTAATGTATATGTGTAATTTCCTTAAATGAAAGCGATTAGAGTGAATCTCCAGCGTAAACACAATATTTTTCATTCGTAAATAAGCCAAAACTCAAGACGCCGACTGAACATATGGTCGTTGGTTGTAAGTGTTTAATGCACGAGCTGGTCCATATTTCCGTATGATATATTTTCGTATTCATAGTTTTGTTTGGTTCGTTTTTATGGTTACGCCGGCAAGTCTGTGTAGCGACTGGAAAATAAGAGATATCTACACAATTCCCAACTTCACCCAGGAGAATTTTTGTTCTAACTTTGCGTCTATAAATATTTGAGCGACTCTTTGTAAAATCGCACCGGAAAACACAGTAATTTTCTCTTAACAGATTTCTACTTTTCAGTCCAATTAGATTCGCTCGGTGAAAATAGTGAGGTGAAAAAAAAAATTTTGTGGGACGCGACTTATTATAGAATTTGATTAAATGTGAGTCATCAATCATCCTTGATTTAAAATAAGACTGCCTCGTTTGAAGTTTTTCATTGCTTAGTTTCAGTGTTAATTAGTTTAGAACTTTTTATATAAATATTAAAATTATGTCATTTCTATTTTATTTTTCGTGAGATACTTTAAAATTTGTAGTTCCGTCCGAGGCTAATTGCGCGGTCTCACATGTGCAAAACCATTAGCGTTGATTGCACAATTTAAATATGATATTTTTAGTTAAATGCAATTTTGTTAATGTAAGTTTTATTTAAATGTTCCCGGTTTTGATTAATCGAATTAATAGTTTCAAATGAGCAGACATAATATTTCTAAACTAAACAACTAAAAGATTCATTGAAATTAAACATTTTCCGTAAATATTCACATTCTAAAAAACTATAATAATAAAAAAAAAATCAAAATCAATTCAGTCTGCACATTTTTCAATTTAGTCGCACAGCCCGGAGCGGTGAATGCGTTCAAAGCGCATCGATTCATTTTCGCTTACAGCCATACCGCTGTACTACCGTAGTACATATAACACAACACCATCGGTGCACACCACATACCCAGCAAGTACCTATTTCTGCCGTGGTCATCCTTATGGTGGTGATGGTGGTTCGAGAGGATGTGTTGGCTAACGCGTGTTTTCCCATTTCCGCTTTTGCAGCACATATTTCAAGGAGCCGTCGGAAAAGCGCCTGTTGACGCTCGAATTTTTGGCACCTCTGTGTTCACCGTTTCATTATGCGAAATCGTCGCCTTTTGTGATCGTGCAGGTTTAAATTGAAAATTTTCCCCCCTTTTTTTTTCGATGACTGATTCGTCTTTCCTATGATTTTTCGTATCGACGCTTTTCCGAGAATTTTCATCGATTAAATAGTACGGCTATGAAAATGTATGTTTTCAATTCAAATTAAATGATTTCCATTTGAAGTTGAAAGATTTTAAATTCTAATTGATTATTTTCCGATTCAAATTTAATATTTTCCAACTCATGTGAATATTTTAAAACTATGATTAATTTGTGCATGGTTTGCAAATCACAGCTTGATTCAGTTTTCAGAATATTCTATTTGAAATGAGAATTATTTAATTTGAACTAAAATATTTGCCTCATTTCTGATTATATTAAAGATTTTCACTCCAAATTCACAAGTTTTCAAATCATATTCACACTATTTTATACATTTATATAGATGATAATATAGATTTTAGACTGTCAAAGAAGAAAATTACCTTATCTTTATCTTTCAAAAATAATACATTTGACATGAAAATATGTGAATTTTGAGTGAAAAGTCTTGATATTTAAATTCGTTCACATCATCATAAAATTACATGATTGTTTTATAAGAAAATCTTGTGCGTTGTATTGTTTTGTATATACGTAAAAAATCCTTTGTTGCAAAAAAAATCCGGGCACGTATTGTGCAAATTAGCGTTGTTTTTATGACGAAATATTTTGAAGCGAATTAGAGTGGTCGTGACTAATTAAGAACAAGGACGGAAACGTTTCATACATCCTCGTCAAGGGAATACAAAACAGTGGCACGGCGTAGGTATAGTGGGTACGCAGCGTGCGCGTAACGGCCGCGACCACCAGACTCCTCGGCCATACAATAAAATAAAAAGGGCACTCGTATGGGGCCGACCCTAAATGCCCCTTTGCGAAATCTCCGTTTTATTGTCGGCGCTTAAACGTTTTGAAGACTGGCGTTTCGTATCGAATCGCTTCCTCGTTACGAAGACCCGAATTAATATTTAACTGCGAGCGCGGTTTTCTCTGCGCTTTCGGAAAAGTGCTCTTTCTCTCTGTATTGTATATATGTCGAGGTTCGGTGTTTGAAAGTGGAAAAAGGTTTCTTGATGCTCAACAGATGCGTTCGGTTTAGTTTGTGTGGTTGAATTGTTTCTTGATCTGTATGGATTTTCAGCGATTATAGATCATCGGATATGTCGCAAGATGGTGATGTCGGTTAATCAAAATAGTTTTAATATATGTGACTTCTATTTTTATGTCTGTCGTTAGTTTAATGAGAGGGCGTTTCTGAAGCTTCATATCGTATGATTTATCATACTGTTTTAGTAGTATGAGGGTGTTAATTTGTATGATGTTATAAAAACGTCCTGTTAATAGAAAACAGTTTATTTATGAAACGATGAGTAATTTTACTATTTATTTTCTGGCATGTTTATAGCTTTAATTTATTTTCAGACAAAAGTTACGATGGTAATTTTAGATTTTTTATCATTTGATTAAAATATGTGATAAATTCAGTAGTGCGGTGCACTCATTCATGCACTAACTGTGAATAGAGGTAGGTACTGGAGGGGAAAATATGATTGTATTTAAAAGCTCGCGGCCGAGGTGCATATTTTATGACTTTGGACCGGATGCAGTTTGCAGTAAAAATCTACGATGCACTTTTCAGCTGCATATTTGAAGAGTTCGTCATAACACCGAGCGGTTTCTTTGTAATGGAACTGCGTTCGTTGCCACTGTTACTTCCCCTGTATTTTGGATGGAAATTTCAGAATTATCTTTGATCTCAATGGAAGCATTAACCGTAATATAAACAGAATCATATTCTCGTGTGATATTCAGTGAACATTTTCGATTTTGAATTCATAATTATTTCGCTAATATGCACCAACGTTTTCTAATTACTATAACATCGCGTAGAACAATGGCGTTCAGGTAATAAATTAGATTTTCCGTTAGTTTCAGAAATGCATTAACTCCGAGAGTACTTTGAAAATTCAATTGCGGCTTAAGCTCTGCAACTTTTCCTCTTTTATAATTCGGCTATAATGAGATAATGGCCCCCGCTTTTCTCGCCCCCCTTCATCCATAATGGGATTCTCCGAAATAACTTGTTGCTATAAGTTGGCCTTTGAACGTTGACTTTCCACGATGCTTTTAAACTATAATTCGTTTCGTTCACGAAAATACTTTTAGATTTAGCACCGTTCAATTTTTAACGTATCTCACCTCCCCGTATTTTATCGGGATGAGCAAAGCGACTCAGTCTCATTATTTATTAGTGCACCAATTTATAAATGACTTCGTTGAATTGTCGCTCGAAAGTAGAGATGTACATACGTATATTGAATTGAATAGAATCGTTTAAATAGAAATGTCACACATTTTCGCAATCAAAATGTATAGATCAAAGAAAAGAAAAACGTGATTAAAAAAAATGGACTGATCTCATTGAAATGTTTAAATAGACATTCGAGCGCGAAGCCTCGTTAGAGTTTCTAGAGCACAACACCACAATAATAATAATATCATAATATTAACGAGTTAATAACCGGGTTATACGTGGAACACAATTAATTTGGACACGCACGAAACGTCTGCGCAAATTAAAACGTCAAACACAAGACGTCGCAGTGTCTCGGAGGCGTTTGTGTTATGAACGTTTCTCACACTGTCAGAGTTTATCATTAATGCGATTCGAACGAGACGCGGTAATCGAATATTCTAAATGTATGTATGGCAAAGTTTGCAGCACCTAAACGCTGTTACAGCTCGAAACAATCAAACGTTTCAGAAGACGTCTTTGTTTTGTCTACGATGTTGAGAGCTCGTGTTCTGAAAGTATTTTCAGTACCTACATAATTTGATTCGAGCGCGTGGGCATCGGTGTAAGAAATCGCAGTGGTTATTTACGAAATTTTAGTTGATTTACGTCAGTTTAAATCGAGAGGGTTGGAAATTATATATGGTGTATTGTATGTTAGTATGTATCGATTCTGAGATTCTAATTTGTTTGTCGGTCTAATTCGAAGATCTTGCCGATGGCAGTTTTAGATTTCAGTAAAATGTGTAGTAGATTATTATGTAGTTCTATAGAGAGCTGAATAATTTGATGTTTCTTGGAAAATGTTTTCGTGAGTTTACCGAATCAGATTATATATCACTTAATAATTTCGTATTATATTTCCGACGAATGATTGATGTCTTTTCATGTGCTTAGAAACTCGATCGTTTTTCATTTTACCTCAATTTCATTTCCCGGAGGTACAAAATTCTTAAAGATTTTCCTAACATATTCGTATAAATAAATTAAAGAAAACGATAAATATAGAAACAATCTCAAGAATAGCTATCTACTAAATGATTAAATCAAATTCGTTTCCAATCGTGAAAAACAACTTATTCGAGACGCGATCGATTAAATACATACAACGTCGATATAAAACCGCACTCGAAAATTCATCGATAAACATCCCATCGAATCGAAACCCAAACGAGACATTCTTTCGAGAGGGGTAACAACCCCGTTGCACCCCTTCAATTATATCTGACCCGCTGTGACACGAGGTGTCAGTTTCGGGGTCGGCTCGGTCCGGGGCGAAGTCGCAATCTGACAGCCCCCGGGGGCCCCCGTCTTGAGGCCTGCGCCCCCACACACCCCCCCATAATACCCCTCGGTATCGAAAAGGGGAAGTGGGGGCGCGTCGAGGCGGGAAAATGGCCCCGGCCATTATTATTAGCCGCACGGAGCGGGGCGAAAATGCAAATTGAGCGCTAATTGAATACAACCAAAGCGAGTTCTAGAAGTTAAACTCTGTCACGGGCGCCTCAGAGATGTCTATTTGTGCACGCCTGCAGATCTAGGGGTAGTCAAAAGTCAAGCATTGGGGGTTGAAAGTCGAGCGGGGGTCGAAAGTCTACCGGGTGGGTCAAGCCTCGAGTCGGATGTCACTTGTCGTTTCGGATCTCGAAGTTCGGGCTCGGTTGTGTATTTTTAGTCTTGTTGCGGCGAGGGTTCGATCGTCGATTGATTAATTAAGAAGCGGTTGATTGTTAATTCAGATTGTGTGTCGGTTTTAAGATCGCTCGGAAGTCGGTTCTTCGTTTGAGAGTTCGGTTTTGTGTATGCGTGGGTAAACGCTATTTGGTACTTGCGGAGCAGTACACTGAAGGTATGACATTTGTTGGATTCAGTTGGACTGAATATCGTGTCTCATTTCGCGTACCTTTAGTGGATTTTTCTCTGTCTAAATGATAGGTCTAATTTCAAATATTCTATTTTCAAACGTTTCTCATTGTTAGATTATGTAGTCCGAAAATAACTTCTTTTCTTCGTATTTTTTTATTAATATGTATTTATATATTTCATGGAAAATATTTATTATTTGTAACCAAAGACTTGAGTAAAGAAGTCGAATTTCATGATGTTTGTTGTATATTCAATGTCACAATCGTTTACCGCTTGATATAGGTTGACATTTCACCGTGTCGCAATATTTCATTTTGGTTAAGTCTACATATGAAAAAAATAAATAAATGTACATACATACGTTTCAGAATAATGTTTTTTCTTCATTTGGGTCGCGTGAAAATTTCTGTACGATTTTGTCAGTTTCAATTTATCTCGCGAAAACTCGCAATTTTGACGTTAAACATTGAAAAACGACTTTTACCGATATTTCGAAATTCTCGAAAACTTTATTTTATTAATGAAAGTTGTGAAATAAAATATGAAAACATTATTTAAAAATATACTATAAATAAATCCAAAATTCAAATAACGAGAAACAGTTTATGTGTGTACCTCTACCGACCTGCAGAGCATGATCATCGACTTTCCGAACGTCTATTTGCATTTAAACGAACGCTCACTCTCCAAATAGAAATAAACACATCGCAGCCGTCAAAAACTCGCGATTTATTACGATATTCAAATTCGACATTCCGGTATTACGGATATGCCCTTCTGTAAATTGCATTCCGTGAACAGAAGGGCGTTTCACAGAACGCATATACCCCGAATCTACGTATCGCGAAACCTCGCTAATCCGATTCAATCGAACGGGAACACTACGCGAGGAAATTGAAATTTTAAACGATTGATTATACAAAATGATTTGTTTAGATTTAAAAAAGCATCTCTAGTATCTAACTATTAATTTTTTTCTATATGATGCACTTTCAGAATGTGTCAGATGAATGTCAGTTTTCAGACTTTGATGTTTGTCAGATATTGATATTTTATCTTTTATCAAATTCTTTCCTAATTCGATATAATTTCTAACCTAAAAAAGGTATTTGTAAATTAAAAGTCCTCAACTTGTTCCAATTCAATTTAAATTGTCTTTGTGTGATTGCACGCATGACATGGCGTTAGACATAAAGAGGATAATTTTTTTTTAGAATTTTCAACTCTTAAATAGTTATATGAAAGATAAATTAGTTCAACGAAGAAATCAAATCAGATTAGCTAGATTCTACCGTAAAGAGAAATGTTGGTTTTTGACGACCCACCTAACCGACGCCAACGGTGACGTTCAGGCGTCGATTTCGCCACCCTCCGGCGCGCTTTTTCGAAATTGAATTTTAGTTAAATACAGATTTACGGCGGCAATAACGGCGCGCGTAAATCATTCAGCAAACTGCAAAATGCCCCCCGGTCTTTGTATATTTCTATTATTCCTTCGGCCGGCTGGCGTCGGGCCACGCTCAGCGATTTATCGCGGCTTTTCGCAACCCTCAGGAAAAACACTTCTGACCGCCGGACACAAAACTGAACCGAACCGATTCCTCTGTCTCATGTATGAGGATTTCGTGTGCAATTTATGCGCTCCAAATTTCCGAAATACAGGTGCCGCTCGTATAGAACTGCGATGCCGCCAGTAGATAAAACTAGTGCGCAAACATCGTTTCGCGTGTACGTAATATCGTCGTAAAGAAATATCGGATTATGTGTATGCGGGGTAGGTATTTCGTTTTATTAAAATTCGCAGTTACGATCCGGTCGTGTGTTTATTGCGATGTTTTCGGGCGGTTCGCAGTGCACTGTTAAATGTCGTGTGATTGCGGTTTCATAAATTTCATTTTGAACTAAATGCGCTGCTCTCTGAACCGATCGATGTTCTATAAACATGTTTGTTGTTTTGCGGTCGTCTATATTTTGACTGACATTTTAATTAAAATGTTAGAGCTACTGATTGTGAATGACTGCTGTAAAAAGTCCATTAACTCGCGATTTTCATAAGATAAATATAGTCAAAGACTAAGATATCTCACTTAAATTTATTTTAATTTTTACTTCACTATGGAAAATAAATAAATCTTGAAATATGATGCAATCAACTCATCTCGGTGTGAGATATTTCGATTGCTCTTTAAACTGATTTTTCGAAGCGACCTTAACGACATTCCGACACATAGCACTCATACGTGGGTACACACGACGAAATCAGTTTAACAAATCGGGTCTAGAACTTGTCTCGAGCCGTTGAATTGTCAGTTTACGAGTGTCGGCAATCGTTCACGTTTCAGGTAATGAGCCCCATTCACGCGCGCTTTGCATAAATCGCGTGTTTAAACTTCGGAAACGGAAACGCGCTTATAAACGTGTGACAAAATGTGGACCGCCTTTGCCATAACATGGGAACGTGACCGAAGAGTCTCTTTGAACTATCTATTATACCTATGTGCATATATTTGGCTACGACCGACTATGTCCGTTCTGTGTGCGGTTCATGTGTGAAATCGTGATGAGCTCTATGAAGAAAGATGCTCGATTTTTCATTTTACGATCTGGTCTTAAATGAGTTTCGATGAATATATTATTTTTGAGATGTATTCATCAACATAATTGAGATACAAATTCATTGATATGACGGGTTTTAGTCAACTGGGCTGAAAGTGACGCAGGTTTTGGACTATTGGATTAGAAGTGATGCAGGTTCTGGACCAGTGAGGAAGAAATGACGCGAGTTTTACCCTAGAAGTTTAAAAACAACCGCGGATTTTGTTCTAACATTTTGACAACTGTTATTATTCTTTGGATCAGAATCTTCATCATGAAGAAAAACATAATTCTAACTTGTTGGACCAACATCCGTATCACTTCTGTTTCAAGTCCGCTAGATTTCTATTCTGACTTCTTCAATATATTCAACTTGCTTTATCATGACAATAATGATTTATGTGATTTTTTTCATACAATTTACATATTGTAATTAATCAAAGCGAATCGAAAGATTTCATCATTCGCACAGAAATATAAATCCAAGATCATAATCATCGGAGCCGAAACGAAGGAATGTGCCCAAGGCACCTCACTAAAGCAGATTGAATTTATGGAGGAAGTCGCGTGGCAGCCGTCGAAGTTATTCGTCGGAATCGTTAATTGCGCCGCCCTAACCACCCTCAGGGGCGGCTGTGGGCGGCTAGGGGGCCGCGGAGCTTTTATCGTCAATTAAGAGCTTCTCAGTCTAGGAGAGTCCCGAATGCCTCGCACAAAGCCGGTCGTTACGACTGATTGACTTCTCGGTGCTTGACTTTTAGGTGCTCGAATCTGTATCGCATTCTGCGGTATCACTTTGTGGTACTTACCTTTGTACAATGTATGTATGTCCTCGCGTATTGACGGTTCACTGTTTCTATGCGAATTCGGATGCGTTCTTGCATACCTGCGGTCTTCTCGATCGTCCGATTGCTTGAGATGTTCTTGTAACTATGATGCAGGTGTACATAAATTACATAGCTTTCGAAAGCGACGAGAAATACATTTTAATCAATTGAAAATTGAATGAAAATTTGTTGTTTTAATTCGCGCAAATTTTATTTGATATGAAATGCAATTCTGCCAATTTTATCACGGCGCTCATTTGATATTTATATGATGTTGGAAAATCGACTACATGATGGTCCGTTAATTGGAATATGATCGGTCACTCGTTTATAATTGCCACTAATAGATCGGATGCTTTGTGAGCATTCAAAATATGAATTTGTCAAACGGTCGCTAAATATTTAATTAGCGTGCAATTTACGTTATTTGCACAATAACTGTTTTTCAATAAATGGATCTTTTGAATATTTAACGACGTTGAATATTTCGAGAACTTTTCATATTTTCCAACATAATAATATACATTTTGAGTTTTTTGTTTTCGACGTCCCATAAAATTAAAGTCGGTTATGATTACTGCGCGGCGTATCCATAGCAGATGATTGAGTTGTTTCGTGAAAAAAATAATCGGCCAACGCGAAGTCGCATAATTAACCGAACAAACAAGCCGATGGTCGTATGAAGATATAAAATACGAATTATTTTAAAATCGAAAGGGTGTAATTACGTGTATCGAGAGACAGTCGTTGAGCGTCCGTAGGCGTGTCATGGCTATTAAGATTTCAGTGGAGAGATTAAGGCGTGATCGATGGACGGCCGAAGGGCATCACAAACTAGACTTCATCATATTAAATCATTACAGATACATAGGTACATCATTTTTTTTATATGTATTCATATTAAAAACATATGTGTCTTCTATTATGACAGTGATGTAAGTAAGAAAATTAGAAAAAAGTTGATTTTATCTTTCAGTATATCTGTATGAATTGAATGAATGTGTTCTGTTTTGTTTCGGAATAAAACGATTAAATATTTCGATACGAAAAAAGTGTAACTTGCACCACTGTCATAATCGAGAATGCATATAATTCAACAACTTCTATCCGAAAACGAACCATCCGAAATTCACAAAGCTCACTCGCTTAACACGTAATTAGCCGTACATCCCCCATAAACCAGACAAACAGTTGCGCAGCGCTCTACATACCGCTTCGAAGACAACGCAGGTGGATAGACACACTTTATACACGTGCACATTTCGATTTCAAAGGTGGATTTTAGGGGCTTGTATCGCGAGGTATGCAGATTAGGGTGGCCCACGAGTGGCGGTAACAACACTGCACCGGGATAATTGCGGTGCCGTTCCAGAACTGAGTCAACAGTCCCGGTCCGATTGAGGCTTTGAGTGTTGCACAAGCTTTGTATTCCGAGGGCACACAAACATCTCGATAATATGCGAATATGTCGTCCGTTTCCCCCCTACATGCCTCTGGTTGAAGTCGACTGTCGATTGGAATTCTGCGGTCGATGATTATTGGATCTGTTCGGTTTTGATTTTTTTAAGGACTCAATAAAAAACAATAAATGAAAACAACTTTAAAGATCTAGATTGTATTTTTGTCAGAAATGAATTTGTTAATAATATGAATTCGATTCATATCGAATGGTTCTGTGAATACCTTTGAGCGAGCTTATCTTATTTATACGCGAATTCAATAATATTTAATGAGTAGAAGTTATTTACGTATGTAACATAACTCTCAGAATGAAGATAAAGTAAATTATTGTTTTTTTTTTTATTCAATTTAGGAACGCATACACGTGTAACGATTTATTTCTTCAATTAAAGATAAAATGTTCGTTAATGCGATTAAGCATCCATTAATACTATACTTATTTATGATTATGTCTATCCTTGTTGTATACAAATCTCACGATGTATAATTTTTTTGTAGCAAGAAAAATATTTTATTTTTCTATCATAAATTCAGTGGAATATTTATTGTATTTATTACGTCTTAAGCGTCTTATTAGTTACACAAATAAACACTAGAACGTCTTACTGCTCATGTTCTCAAATTAATATTAATACACCTAAGTTTGAATATAAATAGAAAAATACAAACAAAACTTTGTATTACCCTTTATAATTTATTGCTCGCATTTATTTGCATCAAAGAATGCGAAAGCATCAAAAAGAGCCCGTATGTTAAAAATTAAACATTTGCACAAACAATTGCGAACAGAACCCGTCTCGTTCATAGCATGAATAAACATTAAAAATATTAAGTATAAAACATTATATATGCAATACAAGTATGTATTTATAATGTGTTTAAACATAGATTTAGTAAACAACGAAGAAAGAACAATCGGGGCTGAAATTGTTTCATATATTTTTAGTATTTCTCAAAAGAGAAAATTATTGATGATAATTTAATTATTTTTTTAATTAATCAGTATATTCGCTTTTTTTTCAGTAAAAATGTTATTAAATTAAATATTAAATATTCCATTCTTTGCATTTTTTCGATAAAAAAAGCACACGTAAAAGTCAAAACTAATGGAAATTGAATCATACACGAATCGTGCATTTTACAATATTTTATTTGTTAAAAGGAACATTTTCAGCCCTGAAAACGATAAATATGTGAGATCGTTCAGGTCCATTGTTGTCGACGCGCACGATAATCTCAGGCTACAAAACTAAGCACTCGACGTCGAACATTCAAGTTGCTAGAACAAACAAACCCTTCGATGTCTCGAGATGGATGGATGGATGGATGGATGAAATGGAACGGGTATGGACGATTGTGTTCGTTCTGTGGATTCGAACCTGGCGAACTTTGCTCACGAGTTCGCCAAAGGAGTTGTGAGTTTTAAACGTTCAGCTTTGCGCTAGAAATCTCAAAGATCGATCCGCGTGTTGAATAGTTATTTAGATGGATAAAGATTGTTGTTATTTGTGTTAAGTTTTGATGAAACAGGCTTAAATTTCTGTATAAGTTAGATTAAATAGAAACTTAGATAATTCATGCATGCTAAATGACTGTTTTAATTCATCTAAACGTCTTTTATACATATGGCGATCGAAAAGGCCAAGGGGTACAAGTGACATTTTTGTCGAAATTGAGTTATACACAGGAATTGCTTCTATGCACGCTCATTTATTTGGTGGCAAAAGGATATTAAACGAATTCGGAACGTGTGCCAAGATATATCATCAAATCACTCGACTTTCTCCTAATACATGTTAGTACATGGTCAACTTTGAACGCGTTTTTCTCGAAATTACCGAAAAGTCACATTTACCCCTTAGCCTTTTCAGTCGTCACATATAATAATGAATCTAAACTGACTTCCTCAACTAGCATATTACCGATACGTCATCGTGCGTCAATCAACATCCGAAATATTCCTCACTCACACAAACATTCATTGCAAACAATCGAACCGTTCGACAACAGAACCACAGAGCAACGACAGATCAGATTCATCTCGTATCGAACGCTCTCGTGCGCACGAACCACAACACATCACATCGCATACGTACAATCAACGAGCAATCGCACCTGATTAAAATTGATAATCTCCGCATACATAGCTGAACCGTCATGAATACCGACCGGCGCGGAATTGGGCCGCGTTAATACGAAGATATGCATATTCGCACATCCACTCCGGCACGATCCGTAATTATAATTGATATAAATCTTGACTGGGCGTCCGCAGGGGTTGGGCCCAGATGTCATATTAAGTGCTCGCATATCCAATTTAGATCGGGGCCAACACACCAGCAATTAGACAATGATTGTACCGACAACACAATCCACTCATCCGGCCGGGCCAGCAGCGTGCATTATGTATGCACACAATTGCATTTGTGCCCGGCGCGGAATACGCGAGCGCTCGTTACGCCGTGGATTGATTAAATTTTCATATTTTCGTTTTTGGAAATGTTGCGATTGTCGAGTGCTCTCCGTTTGTGCGAACCGCTCCTCTGCGCTTCGAATCTGGTCGGATGCGATCGACGAAAAAATGTATGCGAGTTTTGTTTTGGTTTCGAATCGGTTCGGACGTCAGTTTTGTTTCGATTCAAATTTGAATGTTTTTTTGAAAAAAAATGTTTTCATGTATCAGAATACGATATAATATTATACAAAATACATTACGATCGTTTTTCAGTCGATTCATATGTGCGTCAATTTTCAATATCGCATAGTGTAGAAAGGAAATTAAAGACGGTGTGAGTTCGTAGAAAAAACGCCAAAATAAATCGGATTTTCACAAAGACTTAATACGTATTGAAGTCGAAGTAGAGGATTCTCAAACGATTTTTTTTCGCTCGTTCTCGTACTCTCGAAGGAAATTGGGCGGCGATCGTTCAAAAGCGATTTTCCAATACGGCCTTCGCAATTTGCGCATCCATCCGCCGAACAATATCAGAGCGAATAATAAAATGGATGTTTTAATTAACTAACCGAGCACACATTTATTAAGCGGGACGGACAAAAGAAAATGTATGGAAAAGTCAGAGAGCGTCCTCCGTGATATATGGGTTTGTTTTCGTCTTGCGTCAGTGTCTGCTTCATATGTCATGCAATAACAATGAGATTTTTCCCGAAATGAAAGGGAGAGACACATACATACATACAGAAGTACAAATATTTTCGCGCACGCACACGAGCTATAGAGATTCTCCGTAATAAACGAACAGAGAGTAATATCGTACGTGTTCCAGAGGTGATACTCTCTACTTTCGGTTTGCGCGGCAATCGTTTCCATTTGTAGCCATCTCCATTCGGTGAGCCAGTAATGGTCACTCATCCGAGAAACTGATAACTTTATTGTTCGTCGGCCCCTTTTTAGGGATAAAAACCCCGTGCAAACACGACGAGAGTGTGACGCCGAAATAAACGGATATAACACGTATATAACGCGATTCCGTTTTTTCGATTTGAATCGTGCGAATTTTAGCGCCGCGTCGAGGACGCTTTCGGAAAATGTTCGCTAACGTCGGAGTGGATCGAAAAAATCACATTTAAGAGCTTTTGAAAATATTCGTTGTTTTTCTACACCACGAACGTGTGTGTGTGTGCTTTTATTGTTATGCTATTGAATTAATATGTATTAGAGTTAGGATATTGCCGGTCGTCCACATTCGGTCACTTGACCCGAATTTCTCAGTATCATATTCCATCCACGGTGTTCTATGGATGCTTCGGCATCAGGCCAAGACTGACTTTGCTGCTTCAGAACCTCCAGAGTGCTCTACGGGGACAAACGTACCGAATAGTAAGAACGGTCCCACTCAGAGATTTATCTCGCATACAGAAGCGAACAACACCGATATATCGAATTAGACGTATCCCGAATATATCCGTACATATATGAAAAAATATTTCTCCGGGAATAACATCGATTTTCGTCGCTTTCTCCCTAACGACATCTTATCTTACTAATGGGCGCCGGGTGCGATTCGCAGCGAAATTCACTCGTCCTCGAGAGATATCTTCCTGCGTATGGGGAGACTGTACATACATAACACACAAACGCGTGTGTGCACACGTTAATAATATTGAAACATGATTTGTACTCGCGCATAAATCACGCGGATTTTTCCCTCTTATTTTCACTCGGTGGATTTTTCGGGAAAAAACGTAATCTGGGTCTGCTCGAGAGACGTTCGGTTGCTAAGGGATATCTTCGCGCGCGTTCAGCGGATTTAACGATACGCTGTTGCTTTGAGATATGACACTCGCCAGTTTTGCATTCGAACGAGAATTTATTGAATTTTCAGCCTATCACTTGTTCCGCGAAGAGACCTGGTCGAATTTCGTCAAATCAACGAATCTGGCAATAAATATATAATTTCATAGTAATATCGATAAAAGATAGTTTCGTTAGAAATTTTTGCTATTTCAAGATTATTTTTATAAATTATTATCGAAATTTGTATTATATTCATCATGTTTTATAATGAAATACCTCATGTTTAATATAGTAGTATTCTGTTTCATATGAAAAGGGTGCTATATACTCGTTGTTATTGAAATGTAGAACTATATAAATTTGTAACTTAAACATATAATAGATATCGTATCTCATCACTCTCTAGAGAAAAGTAATGCGAAACCACTTCAATGCTAATTTCCCAAGGAATTCGTTATATCCAATTTAAAAAGTTTGATTATTTTGCCCAGCCATGAATTATTATACACAAATACATTTTTTTTGTAATACATACATATATTTTTCCATTTGAAATTTAATAATATTTAAAAGTATAGTTAAAGGCAACTAAGTTACAATTAAACTCCAATTCGACCAAACCCATTAAAGTGAACAGAAAGCTCACTATCGCAAGTCCATCCCTCAAAGCGTTGCACCCCATAAATCGTTCGAAAAACGTAGCCCGTACATTTATTTGGAAACGCCAGTTGTGCTCTGGCCAAGTTCAAGAGTCCTCTCCCACGGGGCGACCTCGAACCCATCGAGAGTTCGAAAACGTATGCGGTGAAACAAACTCGTGTCCGGGAGATTAACCCTCGAAGTTGGATTCGCACTAATTCTCCGGTACAAGATCGCGCTGTGCGATGTTGAAGTTTCGGATTGCTCCGGCTTAAGGATCCGAACCGAGACCCGGAGCCTCCGGAATAAGACGAAATGCTCCACGGAATGGTAGGTATTGTGCTAAACCAGACCAGACTAGCGGTGACTCGAGTTGACAAACACAAGACCAGTCGGTTGACTTTGGGCATATTGTTTGCGCATAACACCCGTGAACTGGCGTTTGTACAGGGCCGCTGTCATAACTCGCTCTGGCTCGTGCTTATGTATATTGTATAATATCTGTATGTATTGTTTGACTTGTGTACTGCGAGTGCGCTTTTGGGAAATGTAGGAGTTTCTGAAGCGACGCCTCTCGCTGTCGCACTCGAGGTGTGGGATGACTTGGTTTCGTGTTTGGATTGAATTTATTATCGGGTCTGAGTTGATTTTACATAAGTTGGACAGTGATTCGTTTGTTTTATTTTTTGAGTGATGAATGTTTCGGTAGGTTCAGACGTGTGCCATGCTCGTTTGATTAGTTGAGGTGACTCTCTAGGGAAATTCGTATTGAGTTTTTTTTCATTTTGATTAATATCAACAATTCTGTAAATTTTATTTTGTCTCGACAACAATTTAACTGCAGAATACTTCTGAATATACGAAGCTAGGCAAAACAAAGTCATGTCTGGGTTGAACAAATTTCATCTTATCATTACTTTAGTGATATTTATTAAGACCAAATCATAAATCGGTACGAATTACGCGAACTCACACCCGAAAATTTATCTAATTCAATCTCAAGCTCGAATCCATCATCGATTCGCTTCATAATAATCAGCGCGTTTTAACGGCGCGGAAATTCGCGAACGCATGTAAGCGCTATCGGCCCGGAACCTCTCTCTCCTCCCGGCTCCATAAATTAAGAAGGCGCCCTCACCCCGAATGAAAAAGTGTGATGGCCCATCATTAAGGGCTCACAATGCGGTGTTTATGCGAGGAAAGCCGCCCACCGAAGCCGCCCAAAGCCGCCCACTCTCCCGCCGGCCGATATAAACTTAACGACGCAATAAGTGGCCGGGCCGGCCGCTCGTTAACTTTTCATCGGTTAACTTCTAGCCGGCCTTTTTTTCGGACGAGTTGTGCCCTCAGCAGTTAGCGCCAGACGAAACCGAAAAACCCTTTTTATTTCGCCCCCAAAGCGGCGCTGTTAAAACCGCATCCGAGAAGTTCGGGGGAGCTCGCGAAATTTAGTGCACGTCGCGCATACGCCATGGACGGTTTATCACTGGTCTTACTTACGTGCAGCGGTTTAGAACCTCTACATACTTATTTCACGTCTACATATGTATATAAATCTCGAAAATAGTCGATTACTTTATTTAACTTTGTTCTTTTTTTTGTTTGGCTATAGTTTGGTTTCGTTGTGAAATACAGAAGACGGCCTAGACGCTCTGAATATTTTCACAACTACATTTTCAAACACAATAAGTTCCACTTTGTCGTCAAGACATGTTCCACGTTAGAGGGGAGACATTTTAGAAGTTTTTTTTTTAATATGAAATTGTGGATTTAAATGTTTACATTTTTAATAATTTATTCCTTTGACATTTTTTTTCGATAAATCCCTAAATCAAAGTCACATTTTACTAGATAGATTTAAAAATAGTTACATTATTGTGGTATGTTAAAAGTGTAATCTTAAAATACATGAGTGCATTTAATTATTTGGGCACCCATTGTATGAACATTTCAAGTAAAAAATATCAATGTTTAAGTGTTATTTATAGGTTAATTCTGAAAAGAACTGTTTAGAAATATTAAATTGGAGGGGTAATAAATTTTAATGAGAGTCGTGTATTGTGTTAGCTTGTATGTTTTGTGTGCATACATGAAACTATTACTGCATTATTTTTACCGTAATCACGATGTAAGTTCGCTTGTTGCGTCGAGTATATTTAAATATACGATTTTTTCACATTGTAAGTTTCACATTATTTTCAATGTAATTAATTTGTGTGTCCCGTATACAACGTTAGCGGTAAGTGCCCCTTACACGAAGTTCACGGCGCAAACATTTGTAATGACCCCCGCGTAAGCTCACTTAACAATATTTAGAGCTTTTAATGAATATTCACACTCCGCAAAAGGGACTAAGGTCTCTTATTAATTATTCCGAACATTTTATTAAGATAATATGGCCGTTATTCACGCGCCAGAGGGGGGTTTCGCATACAAGAGTTAAAATTTTTCGATCACGCACGCTCTAACAAAGTAACACGGAATTTATTTCCACATCAAAGCAAACATTATTTTTAAATAATTCGACTTGAATTTATGACTTTTACCGAATCGTTTATAAAACGGCCATTCGATTGCGTGCATATGAAATGTTTGAAAAATCTTGCCATCTTCGATTATTTCTGAAATCCGGTCGAAGAATGCGGATTTTAAGGTCACCGCATAATAAATAAAAAAAAAAACTTTTTTTTAATTAAACAAAATTCGCGTGAAATACAACACGTTTAGAGTTTTTCCCGGATCCGAACGAAACAACAAAACGCCAACTCGCGAAGGAGTCGCGTGCCGTACACACACACACAATACGAGTACTCGACTTTTTTCCATTCAATTGTGGGACTTTTTGATACTTAACGTTTGTCGCTAATGTGGTATTGTAGCGAAACGTGACGGTAATTTACGTTGATCGTAAATTTTCAGTACGCACGTGTGTCGGTTTACACGCGGCGCCCCTCACAAAGAATCCCGCAAACGAAACCCCCGGGCACACGTACACGTACATACGTTTTTGCACATAAAAGCCGAAAGTAACGGGAGAAAGGACGACAGAAAATAGCCTCGATGTGGCGAAATTTATCCTACCCGACTCTCCGCGAGCCGGATTAAAAATTATGAGTGCCTCTTTTAATATTTATGCCTCGATTCGCGAGAGCGTCGGGAAAACTCCTTCTCGGTCCGCGTTGCGTTTTTCGCATATGGCGAGATGTCGTTCATTATTCAGGGACACCCGCGGGATTTGCTGTCGGGGGAATTCCGGCTAAAAAGAGACACACCGAAAGAATGCACTTTGTTCACTTTTGGAAGTCGTGTGTGTGTTTGTGTGTCTGTATTGTGATTTAGCGCGCGAATTGTCGTAAATATGACGCGCGAGACTTAAGTATAGGTTCGTTTCGGTGTTTTGTGATTTTGAGCTTTTGTGCTGTTTAGGTTTGGAATATTTTCGGGTTGAATAAGTGTGCTTTGTCATATTTCACAATTACTTGATATTGTTTTATCATGACTGCATCGTAGTGTGCTGCACTCCATTAAAACGGCTTAGTGCTTTGTGTATTCCTTTAGTATTTTGATATTGGATACATATTTGTACGGATTTAATTTGAAATATTTTTTGTAAATCAAATAATAATTTTAGTATTGCACAAAAAAAGAAATGATTTTTCTGTACCTATCATACGTTAAAATTAATCGTTTTTACCCTTTTTATTTGCCGTATGTAATAAAATTATTCTTATCCTATTATTTAAGATGACATTATTGTGAAACTTACTCCTAATATTTTTCTCCACATGTAAAAAAACTCGATTTTCCATTTTATCGTGTGAATCGTAGGTAATAAATAAACGAGATATCCATTTTCACGATGTGGATACGTACTGTATTTGTATGAATCCATTTTTGTTCTATTTTTTTAAGTAAAAAATAAATCAAAATTTTAACTGTTTAATTTACTAGTTAAAATATTTTTCATTGAATTTTGTATCAAATATAAGAATTTTCAACATACTCAGAACGGCAGCAAATGCGATTCTGAAACCTATCATCGTTCCTATCTAGAATTATAACATTTCCATACGAGTACACACACATACATATATGTATAATATATGGCACATTTCCGATTTTTCTCCGGCTGGATAATTTATTATGAATGTGCGCCGTCTCGCGCGTTATAAGCGCAATTCCGACCGGTCGATTTATACACTCGCTAAGAACAAGGAGCCGTAGGTCTTGTCGAATAGTCGTGGTTCGATTCGAGGTGGTCCCACCATTATTTCGCAGACAGAAATATGACGCCACGTATTTCACATATTGCGTTCATATTTTACATCGTGCACACGGGGAGACACGTATCTGCATATTACAATGGACGCGAACGATTCAACTCCGCCGAAACGAAGCAGTTTTCCCCATAAGATATGTGTGTATCTGTTGTATTTTCCTTCTGATTTATCGTGTGAATGTTTATTTTTTCGATAGAATATACTATCTTGTGATTTGGGTTTTTTATAATTTGTCTTTTTGCTATTATAGAATGATTTTAATGTATTCGAATGATTTTTTTTCAGTAGTGAATAGCTTCTAAGAATCTGTCTTAAATTATTCAAATTGAGATGGAGCGAAATATTTGGCAACAAACTTGGCGATCCATCAGAAATATTATCATTATTTCATCTCTGATATTATTATGCTATCATAATCATCTGAAATATAATAAAATTTATGTCTGCTGCGTAAGAAATGAGGACATGTTCCAAGTAAATGTTTTTTATGCGCTGTTTTGAATTCAATTCAAAATTACAGCCTTCTTTATAGATATCTGCTGAAAACAGATGTACATAATGACGCACATAACGTGCTCTGAAAGTGAAACGGAATCGATTTAGGCCAGAAGTCAAGGTCGGTTCATTTTGCGATCACAATGTGCTACTGTTGTGTGTGTGTGTATGGGAAAATATTTTCATGCGGAAAAAGTATCAAGTACACGTCTTGAATAGGTCGGGTAGTGTCACTCAGTTTGAATACGTTCGCTGCGCGAATAAGCTATGGAAATATACCGAGGGTCACAAAAGTACGACCCCTGCGGGGCACACTTATTTTCTTTTATTGCGAGGGTCTTTTTAGTGTCGCTCTTTAAATATTAAAAAAATAATTCAAAATTGAAACTACTCTGAACGGAATACACGCCGGAATACAAAAGACGATCGCGACGTCTAGTGCCGTGTCGTGCGTACACATCTCGAAATCCATCTCAAAATTGTCACGTTAGATATTCAAAACCGAAATGAGATCGTGAAAGAATAATGAGGCGGTGTTGATTTGAATGCATGTATATTTTTTTCATTATTGTCTTGAATAATGAATGACTGTTTGTGCGGAGGGTGACACGCGGAGAGAAAGAGAGCGACTCGGGCGAAATCCGAAGTATTTTCCAAGTATTTTTTTTTCTATTATTTTCTCCTCGAATTGCGATTATTTTCTTATTAGACGCTCTATTTTTCACGAGGACACACTTTCACGACAAACTTTTTTAATTACCACTCTTTTTTCAAGCATTCCCGTTTTCGCTTTCTCGCGCCGAACTCGCTGCGACGCAAACACGGACCTTCGCCCCCATTATTTTCCCGTTCTTGGACGCTGCGGCGTTCGAATGTTGAGAAAAAATAGATTCATTATACATCAAAGGACATTTTTTATTATACGTTTTTTCCCGAATTAATGCGATTAAACGTACACAAGGGCCGACCGGCGAAACAGCGAGAGAGGGTCACCGGCGCGTAAATAACGCACGACGCCATTTGCTTCGGCTCGGGTGTGCGAGATTAAAAATAAATGAAAATACATACACACTCCGAAATGCGGCACCAAAAAAAATAAATAAAAATAAAAAATGCGAGTTTTTCGAAATGCGCGAAATTCGAAAAACTGAAAAAAAAATCAGGGTAGAGCGTTGTAGTAAGAGGCTAATGCACTTTTAGTGTTAAATTCGCATATTATGTTTTTAATTTATTTTTTTTTAAATAATGCATGTTAAAATTTCAATGAATTTTTTTTTAATTTAACGATTTTTTTTTTATAAAAAATGGATATAATCGACTATAAACAACAGTTTCCCGCACTTATCAGCATGCCAGGAATTGGTGGTGTTTTTCCAGAGAAAAATTTTCCGGCTCGCGAACGTTTCGCAGTCATAAATCTGACGCAGGTCGCTTTTTGGCCAGAGGTGCGCACGAAGGGAGGCCGCAAATTAATTGGCGGTCCAAACTGCTCCGGTGCAGAATCCTGCTACCTTCGTCGAGATAACGTAAGCCTCCGTGTCACCGATTGCTTCCTAGACGCGATTCAGCAATGCTGCACACAATCGAAGTGCAACGTGTACACTATTAGCCGCAGATATGTTAGATCCTGCGGGTAGGCTTAGCCTCAGCCAATTTGTGCCATTGTTCGCCTTTTCTTGACGTAGAATCAGAGCGAGGGGTTCATTTGTGCTGTGATTTAAGAAAATTGTATGTTTTGATTACGTAATTAGATTTTTTAATACATAATTATATACTTAACATTGCCACGATATTCAATTAACTTACCTAAAATGTACCCTCATCAAATTCAATTTGATCTAATCTGAAAAAAAAAAAACATTATCTAACGTATTCTAAGCAAGTCTATCGAGTGTCGTATAGATGATCTGCTTCACGAGTACGAAAAAGTTGATTAAAAGGATCCGCTTTAATTAATTACATAAGTGGGTTATACGTAGAACCTTTTCACGTAAAACTAAGAAACTTTCATCCCTAAGTGCTTTTTATGTAAGATCGATCATTATGGAAGTTCGGCTTGGCGCGAGCGTGAAAGCGGGCACAATGGCGTGCACATTTGGAATTCAGCGGCGGCCTACGAACGCGAAACGTTTAAATTAATTAACGTCGAAGTCCGCCTTCGGTTATATCGGAGGTGACTAAGCAGATTCTCGCCGCTTTGCCCTCGTGAATAATATATAGTTTGGTGCGGTGTGGCCCTCGCTCGAAAGTCGGCGCCAACAACTTATCTGCATAGATTGCAATGTTAACTGTTTTGTCCCGATAGCACGGTCGGATGCTCGGCTGGTCCCTAACATAAATTTCGCCATCGGAAAATCGCCGCCGACCCGAATTAGGAAAATTATCGCGTCGGCAAGTTTGACAGTGCGCGCTTGTTGTTGGAGGTCGCCGACGATTGTTCTACGATGTGCGGTTTCGAACACTAAGGCGATAGCCTCTAACGATGGTTAAATATCCGAAATTTATCGGATGATTAATTCGCTCGCCGATCGTGCGGCTCGAAAAAGCTTCTAATCGCATAATATATTCGAATAGAAATAGAATTAATTAATTGTTTTGTTGAAAAACCGGCATTGCTGGCAATTAAAATTTCAATCACTCAATTGCTTAAACGAGCTTAAAATATACAAAACACGCTAAGCTGCGGAATTAGAGCAAATAGTATCGTCGAGCGATGTCGCATTACTCGAGAGATTGATGCTGGCAAAACGTGAAACAAAACGCTTCAGTTATTCCGAAAAAGAATATATGGACATTCAAGTGCAACACGATCTATTCTCGTTCTACAAGTCAGTGCCAGACGAAAGCGACAATACACCAAGAGTGTATATTATTCAGTTTTTTTTATTCCATTTGTTCGGAGCCGCAGGAAATATTTAAATTTCATCGTCGCGCTCGTAAGAACCGTGATCTACAGACGTCATTACGTAGCCGGAACATAGTCCGGTGCTCTCTAGACGGCTGCAAGATTTATCGATCGATAATGGACGATACTTTCCCGCCAGACGGATAACTAAAATATATCTTTCACGGATAGGTGTGTGTGCGTCGGTAGTCTGCGAGGACACGTTGATTTATGCGCCGAACGAGGAGGTTTTGTTTAAATAAATCGCCTCGAGGGCTGATGTCCCCGGGACGAGCGGCCTCCCATCGGATCGGATCTCTTGTTTGTAGATTCAGTGCTGTGATTTGTCTGGAGAGGAATTTTTGCAGCGTCCAATGCAGCAGCAGCGGCAGCAGTGGAGACGATAACGACCCGTGTGGTCCATTGGATGCAAGTTCGATTTATACGTAGTACATTCAGTGGGTGCATTTCGCGTAATCGCGCAGTAGATCGTCTTGAAAATTATACGGCTTCGTATAAATTGCAATCGCTTTGCGAGACTTGTACAAATAACGATATCAACTTGACGAAAGTATGTTATATAAGTATATAAACTTGAACTATTTTCAAATCAACGATATGAAACAATTTCAAAATAATTTATGTTTTTGAATATACATTTTGAACACAAACTCGATTCCACCACAGCATCAGAGTTGAGCCCATTTTCGGCGCCCAGTTTACGACCGCCAAACTTTAACCTCTTGATATACGGTCGTATCGGAATAGTTGTTCATCTCTTCTACACTATGCGGTGGTCCACCGTCGCGAAGAATGATGGCCGTCCTTTGGTCGCACGCAAGACGTCCCGGGAATGCCGGGACTGTCCCGTCCCGCAGTCCAACTTCGGGAATTCGCACTGCCTATCTAATACCACCATCACTAACACCATGGTGCCCGAAAAGGCTTCGGACCTGCAGCCTCCAGCTCTCGGATGGAGCGGAGTTCGCTGCCGGGTCCCTCCTGCGGGTGCAAGTGTTGCCTCGATTGTTGTCGACGAAGAATGTTAGCTATGCGCCGTGAAATACAGGTGACCTTCCCTTTTGGTGAACTCGCCTCGTGTGCATTGTTCGGTAAACTTTATCGTTTGGTTTATGGGTTGTTGATGTGTTTGTGTGTGTGTGTGTGTGTGTACGAGGAACAATGGTGGCCCGAGTTGAAGGCGCTTCTTGTATATATTATGTGTGTTTGGTTGATAGTTTGTGTAGGGTATGTTGTGTAATGATGGTTGAGAGATCGATAGTATTTTTCATTGTTTTCGGTATTCGAGTGAGAAAATTCATTTTCCTCTTAAATAAACAGATCAGTGCTGAGACAATATTAACTTAGTGAAATGTATATTTCGATATTAGTTAATTAGTTTTGTTTCTCAAGTATGAAAATAAATACGTATTTATAATACACAAAAGCTTACAATTCGAATCAATTAAGAAGTTGATTAAACGAAACCTTTTATGAATTCGCTATTCGAATGTCTTATTGTATTACACGTTACGATTTTCAAAGCGTCTTATTAATACGTCTCGAGCGTCTTGGCAATTTTTAAAGCGTAATTAAATTTGCACGAAGCGTTCTTTCAGACTTAAATATGATTGATTCACAGAGGAACGAACGAAACGCATAATTGATACGAATTCCCCCTCAGTGCGATAATTTCAAATCAACGCTCGAACACGAACCGGCCAAGGGGCGAGGAGGGAATGTTTTATTTACGACGTTTCGCTGTATGCAGTTTATTGAGGCAATTAGCCTCGTAAATTATAAGCGAGCATTTATATCAGTTTGCAACGAACGAACGGGGCAGCGATGGCGAACTCCGAGTCTCACTTTCGACATCCCTTGCAGTGGCACCCGGTTTTACAGTCGGCGGTGCTAAGTGAATTAGAAAGCTTTTAGCATAACGTTTGTCTACGTCTCGCGACACCGTAAAAGCACGGGGTGGTGCTCCACAAAAATCAGGGGTTGTTAGTTTTTTTTTTGTGTCCGCTCTACAATTTTCAAGCTGCTTTATTCTGATATATGGGACGGGCGTTGAGAGTGTTGTTCGACTTTGCGTATAAATCATACGCAATTTTTATCTAAGCAAATCCGATGTACGCATATCGCGAGATAAGTCGATGTTTGAGATATTTATGCTGTTTTGCGGAAAAAAATGTTTTTTATAATTTATATTAAGAATCGTAAAATTCGAACGTCGAACTTTAGCTAGAATATTTTTTCATCCTAGATTTTCATGTAAGCATTATTTTAGTTCAAAATGAAAAAAAAAAAACTATTTTTGCGAAGGGATTTATTAACATTTTCAACGATGTGATCTTCAAAATTGAAAAATTCAAAATGAAATTTCGCAATTTTCACACCCGGGAGAAACATTTTTACTTAGTCAGCTGCAGCGTGGAGATGTCGCGTCGGGCTTGCATCCGCGATTTCGCGCCTCGCTGCTACGGCGATAAAGGGATTAAAAGTTCATTGTCTGCAGTTGACGACCGCTGACTGCGAAAGGGGCACCAGACGGCCACGGCACACAGATTACTCGCGATGAGGAGGAGCCCTTGATGAGCTTATTCACGAGGTGTCGCCAAGTTTTAAACGACTTTGCTGCAAGCGTCTTCGCGTCCTAAAAGGGAACGCGTGTCATCCGAGACGCCCAAATTGCATTAAATGTGTCCCCCTCTCGTATCTATTGTATGTATATCTATCCGTCGTACAGAGCTGTATAGCGAGATTTCAATTTCTACGAACGATTCAAATTTTGAGTTGATTTGTTCATGAAATAAATGAAAATTTTCAAGTGTTGCATTTCTCAGATAGTTATGAATTGCTTCAAATGAAATTGTATGAAACGTTTCATATCTGAATATCATTATGTAATTTGAATACTGAATACTGAAATAAAGAAGAGTTTCCGCTCTGAACGCGGCAGCGAACGGAAAAGTATCGCACAACGCGAAGCGCATACACATTTTTAAACGAAAAGTCTTTGAAACACAGGTACCTACGCTCATTTTCGCAATAACGTGCAATACGACAAAACATTTTTCGCCGGAATATATAAAGTCCGCCATCGAATAGTTCGGTCCCATTATGTTCTGGCAATAATCGTAATCCGACCGCCGAGATGACCATTATCAGATTCCATTAATGAGCGACGACCGCGGTCCCGTTGTCGTTTCACTCGAGATTCCTGAAATGCCCGGTCGGAATTCATACATTCCAATAATAAACCTGTACGTAACTGCGTGCACTCCTCCTACCATCGTTCGGTGGTCGGTTGCTCTTCGTGTTCGGCAGAAGTTGGCAAAAAGGAATTCCTCGGATGTCTGTCTTCCTCCCCTTCCCGGTGAAGGTATGAAAATTATCATAAATGCACCGTTTTATCCGAAATTGTATTGAGTCGTATGAGTAGTTAGATCATCATAATGATAACCATAATATAATATTTAGGTTAGTAATTTAACTCGAGTGATAGTTAATGTTTTTCCCGCCTGTAGAATTCTTATCAATAATGTGTTCAAATTTAATAGGAAAGAAAATGTATTAATAGGCACCCATTTTGAGTAAGTATTGATTGAATCTTCGGGTCTTAATTTCAATTTTAACGATGAAAAGTATTTTTTTTTATTCACAAAACAAAGAACACTTTTATTTTCATCTCCAGAGAAAGCTGAAAATAACTGACACCCACCAAATTAAAAACTCAACAAGACTATGACATTTTTGAATGTTTTTTTTTATCATTTATCAGGTTTCTTGAGAAATTTAATACAAACAAATAATTACTTTCGTTTGTTACTATTTTCGTTCAGAAAATCAAAACCACAATCAAGATATCGCATAACGGCATTATATAAAAATTTCAAGCCGAAAACCTTTTCATCGAGATTTATCCGGGCTCATCCGTCACTTTAAAATTTAATCTACACGCGTAATTTCATTAGAGGACAAAAACCGCCGTTCGGCACGTTTAATATAACGGCGGCCGAAAAAAAAATTTAACGTCGTCGTTATAACGGTCAGGCGATTTGATATATGACACTTTGGTCCGACCTCGCTAAAGACACTAGCCGAATCTCTGGACCACCTGCTCCCACCATATTTCAATTACGCATAATTTACCCCGACGCTCGTTTGCCTCTTTACGATTTTCAATTTCGGTCTTTCCGCAGGACACCTCAGCCACTGCTTTTTCTCCGTCTGTGCTGCGAATACGACGACGAAAAAGTGCGTTAATCCTCCGCCAAGGCGGAGTGGGCAGGAGAATTTATTATAGGGGCGCAACACCATTAACGGAAAATCGTAAAGTGCAATCTGGTACACCTCGGCTGCTTGCGTGCGATTCCGCTTTATTGGATGTGCGACGATTGCCGTTTCGGCTGTAAACACGGCTCCATTATGAAATAAAAAGGATGTTCTTGTGTGTAGTGTTGAGGCTTTTATGCTAGTCACTCGTTTCGAGCGAGATTACGCGCTTTCTTTAAGTGCCGTCGTAATTTAGCACAGCTTCCTTTTATATCAGTACGGTATTCGAGTTTGTTATGAAATGCATTCGGGAAATATCGATGATGTATTCGAATAATTTTCATGCGTACATATACGAATATATGTTTTTTCGTCTGTGTGTGCTTTATTTTTCCTCTATTTGTTTTTCAGATTTCGATATTTTATATAATTATGTGTGTTCATCTGGAAAGTTTCTGCATTATCTCAATAATTTTTAAATTTTAACTTTTCTGCGATGAAATATTGTGAGCGATCATATATTCGTATGCAACGATCTTACACAATAATCGTCACTTTGAAATATAATTCAATGTTTTATTTTATAAATGAGACAGATCGCAATTGTTCGTAAAGCCTCGAACAAGGCCGAGCTAGTCACAGCAACTAGTATTATAATACTCACAATATAAAGCGTTCTTGTGCGAATATGTGTTTTCGAACAAAATTAATTCATCTACCGTGTAATTTACGGTTCGACTTCGAATAAGGATTTACACCGTCTGATAATATTTTATGTTGTCTTTGCAGGTAAGCCATCGCGATAGCCGCTGGTAAACGATGTGGTTTTGTGCATGTGCAGAAGCTCACCAGAAGCTTTCGTTGCCGGTTGTGCCCGGTTCGACCGCAGAATTTCCCATCCAATAAATTATTGCGTATCCTCACATTTGAACAATGGGTGAGTACTGTATTATACACATATGTATTCGGAAGATATTTATCACGGCTTAAACTGACTTCGGCGCTATCTTGCCGAAATGAAACGTATGTACGCGTTAACGTTACAATCTGATTTTCACTCGAGTCGTTTTCAATAGACTCGGAACGTTTTTCATGCACGTTGATAAATGTTCCACCTGATTGCGAATTTAATCAAGCGAATTTCAACGCTGCGGCTTTTCGCCGCATCAAAAGCGGTGTAGATTGCTTTCTAAGTGGCTTGGCAGTTTTCATAAACAATTTAAAAACGGGTCGGCCTTTGCGGGCTGAAATGGGCGGATGAGATTTAAAGGGCTAATGTCGCTCGGTGGACAAGTCTGTGCTTTTATAACGGGAACGTTATTGGCTCACTATACACCTCTCGGTGGGCACTTGCGACCTCTCCTTTTATTCCCTAGACAGTTTTAGACGGGCTCACCTGATTCGGGGGTTTTTCGGGTCGGTTTTAGTTTGTGTTTAATATGTCGGATTTAATTTCGGGTCGGGGATTAGTGTAGAATAGTTTTCGATCGAAGCGTTAAATTATTTTCCATTTGTAAATGAAATTATTATGAAAATAAAATATCGAGAAAAGGTTTTTCCGTATCGAAATTTTATATACGTAATTGATGGTTAAAGAAAATGTGGAATTCGACAGTATGTGCTGCTAAATTGTCCGTGAAAATTTCGTTATGAAAATTTCTCAGATATTTTTCCTGCCAATAAATAACGATCGTTCGAATGGGAATTGAAGCGCACCGAGTTCTTCTATACGGGTAATGTTACAGAAAATAGTCTGTTTACCAGTTATATGAGTCATCTGTGAAACGAACCCTTCTCGCCACATGCACTAAAAGAATTCTATAATTCGTAACCGATAAAAAAATATTCAGACAGTAAAAAAATAAATACGATTCCATCTCGTAAACTCTGTATCATCGAATGTTAAATTCGCATAATGACGGCGCGACTGTGAAAATTTTATTCTGCGAAATTAAAAATTTAAAGTCACCCATAAAATAGGATAATTCACCCATCGTTTTATCGCCGTTATAGCGTCACGAGGGTGAACTCGCTCGCGAATAGAAAAATAAAGTGAATAAACCGCGCTGTCGTTACCTTGTAAAGCCGTTGTGCTAATGCCCAGCGGCTTATAACGAGCTTTGTATGAAAATTGCAGACAACCGCGGTATCACCCGGTGGCATTTGTCATTTTTTCAACCCCCCCCCAAGCTTTAGCATATTTCATATACACTTAAAGCAGCTCGAGAGAAAACGCTTAATCTTCCGCCAAGAGAGAGAGAAAAAGCCGAAACCGTACGCTCGGAAAATTAACGTGCGCATTTTTCTTTGCGAGCGGTTAAACGATATAGGCGCGTTTGAATAATAGCCATGTCGAGGTTAAATCGATTTTCGTACATGATTTTGGCCCGCTTTTACGCACGATGTGATCGCATACAATAAACGTAACTCTTTGGATGCATTAATCGCGATCGGATACATATTTTTCATTTTTACTTTATTTTTTTTCCGAAAGTTTTGCAATTTCCTAATGGAAAAGTATTTACAGAATCTTATACGCATAGTAAAACTATTTACTTATCTATGTTTCAATGAAGATTTAGAAATTTTAATAGTTTTCTCGTAATGTCAATATTCGTGGACCAAAATTATGATAACGCTACTGTATTACTAAAACACCATTTCTACGACCAAAACAAAGCGCATAGAAATGAAACAAAGTCATATGCGAGGCAAAAGAGCTTCGTCGTCACCGCATACATACACCGAACAGAAGTTGGGGAGGCATTCGAAAGGATTAAAAGGCAGGGCTTTAATCCTGGCCACAGCAGCCGACACGTCTGCCCCGGCCAAGACCTAATGAGAACAAAGGCTACGGCATTCCTCTTTATCTCCCCTGCTTCTACACTACTACTACTACTACTAGGTAGTGCCGAGTACCGAGTACTGAGTAGTAGGTACATACTGTACATACCGGCTGAGACCGTCGAGGGCCTCCCTTTGGCCGTCGTCTGGCTACGGCGGCTAATTGTTATTATGGTGCATTTGGGTAGCACCTCGAAATGAGCATTTCTGCCTAATGAAATGCGCCGGCTCGTTTCCTAGTATAATAATGAGAGCTTTTCAAAAAAAAATTGCAACTTTTCACGTTTTTCATAGTCCAGCCAGTTTTGTCTAGTCACAAAAAAAAAATTATCAAATGAACATTCTGAAATCAAACTTTAAGAATTTTTACAGTTAACTTTATTCGTGATGTCTTGTAAAAATTGCATCGTTTTATGCATGATGCGTAATTGCATTTATGACAGTCCATATACGCTGCAGTTTCCTGTTGGTCCGATACGCAATTATGGTCGTACAAAAGTGAGAATCTGCACGGTGCCACCTCGGTCGTGTAAATCTTTTGACGGCATTATTAAATTTGACGTTTACGTTTATTATTTTTGTGTTAAATTTAGAATTCAATAAGGCGAACTACCGTAAAAGTAGCGAAATCGCATAAATAACACACCGGCTTCCATTACGTATTGTTGTTGCTTGCTGTGTCGGAGCGCGTCGTGTGAAACGACCAAACATTGTATCGATATATTGCGCAATTTATATGGGGAGCAATAAATTCGGTGGCAATAATCGGTGCAACACACACCGTATACCACCATCGATCCGAGTTTCATTGAAATTCAATTTTTCAATGAGAATTTTTAAACGTTTACTTTCTTGAAATAATTTATATTTCATTCGATCGGCATTGATAATGATTCATCAATTATTTTCATGAGATCGAACGTATGCGTTAGATATACACATTCACATCGTAACATTACATCAGCGCGCATCATTACACCGCGCATTAAATTAATCGTACGCACTCGAGCACCACTCAACAAACTTTTTTCTCTCCCGTTTCTAACCACTACTTGAAGTAGGTCAACATTATTGACCATCAACACCGCAAGATTTATACACTGTGCGTATGCGGCAGAGGCCTCTCGATCGGTGGGCTGTAAATCGTGTTGCCGGCCTCCGTTTATGATCCGCATCAATTTGGTTAGAGGCGATACAGTGACGTGTCAGGATATAGAATTTACGGCCTCCAGGATAAGCCCGGGTCTTATCGGGGGGCTTTATTGCGCGCCTTGATTCATTCGTGAGGCCCAGTAACGAGCGCCACTCGTACAGGTGAGCCTCACGAGGAGAACCTCAGCTTCGCGGCTTAGTGCGATATCGATGCTCGTCTTTGAGATAAAATCGGTCGGTATTATTTTGTGAGTGAAGTTGTTATGGGTGTGATTGATCGGTTTTGTGAAACGATTTATGGTGAGACGTAAGGAAAGTTCGGCGGTAGCTCTCTGGTCGGGTATGCACTTCTTAACCGGTTGTTGTCGTTTGATGTATGAGCGTTTATAAACGCATCGATTTCACATGTTTAAACGCTGTGTTTTCATTTTATTAGAAATCTAAAGATGTGTTTTATTAGACGGTGAAACGTTTCGAACATGTTTACAATGTATCGTTATAATTTTTTTCACATCAATATTCTAATATTATTTTCATATCCGTTCCTTCTTGTGTATGTATGTTATATTTTTTCTTCAAAGAGTTTATTTTATTTTAAATTAGCAAAAGTAAATAATTTTAAACAAAGTATTTTGGGATTCGTTCAATATAAAATAATTCAGATTATATTTATTTTAATGCAGCGTTTGTATGAATACGTATTATATTGAAGTGTAAAAGTTTTAATATTACACTCAATAATGTTGAGAATATTTTGACATGAAAATTTTATTCTTAATCCCATGTGTAAATTTCAAAATTGAGATGTAATATTTCGAGCCGTTTGGAGCTTAATAAAAGTTTCGTACATATTTATTTTTCTGCTTTTTCTGCGAGAATCTTTTAAATTTCAAAAAACCATTGCCATTATTTGAAGAGAACGTAATGTAAATAATATATTTTCCGTATACCTATACTTTTTGAATTTCATTTCGTATTTTTTTCTTTTTAAATATGTATTATTTGTTTTGTTGTTTTTTCCATTCAATTTTCTTAGAGTAGGTATTTGAAATTCTTGACTGTTTATTTATTAATCCAGTATTTCCTGACCTTTTTCTTGTTCTTTTGGGAAACAAAGTCAAACGCACATATTCGGTTCAATATTTTTTCATCTCACTTTTTTTTCGATACCCAGGGACGATATCGTGGCTTCTTTTTTTGTCAATAAGTCGGAAACTGTCAATAGTGAATGTACGATCTTCAAAAAAAATCTTGTGCAATGCATAAAATATATATTAAATATTGAACGTTGTGCTTCTGTTGCGTTGACGACTCCTTTATTTATTCCGTATATTCGAACTTTTTTTCCTTTATACAAGTGTATTTTTATATTTCTTTTCTTTTCTGCTTCGATCTCCTCCAGGATTGTAAAACAGGATGTGTTCATTTCGTTCAACTGCTCTGTAAGGCTGAAAACAATAAATTGCGAAAACGTCCCTTCTTCCGGACGCGATGTTCCGAAATGTGAAACCCTCACGAAAAATATTTGAATCTGTACATCTTTATAAAAATAAAAATGTATATTTAGAAATTTTGTATGTATTATAATTCTTATGAGATATGTACGTAAATGTAGAAAACATTTGATGACAAAAACATGATTCAATCTACGCCCGTACGAATACATCGTTTGTTATTGGCGAAAATCCTTCAATCCTTCAATCCTTCAGCGGGACATGATTAATTCAAACTATCGGCTTACTAACCATAGCACAAAACGAGAAAAGTCTCTCATGCACGTTCTCAGTAAAAATAGTGGTATTTTCGTGCGGTGTTCACGGGGTCAGACGACCGCCTGCATATTTGAATCCGATCCGGATTTATATCGGTTCCACGGGCGTCCGTGCCGATCCTTTGATGTGAGCGTTTCGGATTGCGATTTTTTCACAAATCGCACCGGGAGATTTGCGACCCAGTAAACCTCCTCGTGTGTGCGGAGGATTTTCCGGCGAAAAGGACGAACATCGCATTTATTATTTATACCGAAGATTTGTTTACCTAGGCCGCCCCGGACACGCGTTCTCCTTTGTGCGCTCCTTTCGCCTCTCCGACTTTTTCTTCGCTCTTTTGACAAAACAACAGATGAAAAGACGGGAATAAATCAAGACTTAAATGATAAACGCAAGATTTACGATCGGCGGTCGTAGCAGCTTCCTGCCGATACGCAACCAACTTGGCCGGTTGACCGTTCTGTATCTCCGTTCTGGCTCCGGAAGACGAAACAGTTTCCGAAGCCGAGGGTAGATGTTTAGTCGGAGATCCGATGAGAGTCAAAGAGTGGTTTCGTCGTGAGTCATCCTAGTATCGAGGTCGCTTCTGTTCCGCTGGGTAGTTGTTATTTCGCTGCACTTTAGCATGTACGTAGGAATAATCTCGCTTTGTCCTCCCCATAAATATCTTTGACATAATGGCCGGCGACTTTTATCATTTTATATGCGATGTTCGAATAAAGGCGACCGCACTATTGCGAGTTCTGTTTGCCCGTGCTTTTAAGGCTTTTGTCGGCACACTATTGCGCTTCTAGCTTGTAGTATACTGCGACCCTCCTATCCGATGAATCAAAGTACTTTCGAATTTACTTCCAGATATTTCGAATGCGTTTGTGTTGTTGGAGGGAAATTTTATTAGCTCATGGGCGTTTCTTGTTATGTAGTCGTGGGTTTCGTAAGATTTTATTCCGATAAAAGAGTAATTAATTATGTGATAATTATCAAGTGAATAATGAGAAGTGAACTTTTTTTCTTGTTCATCTGTGTGTAAAGAGGCTTATTATTCATATTTGATTAATTTAAGTATAATATGCATTCAACAGGATTACTGTGAGGGATATAAAAAAAGATTTTACGACCGATGCTGCTTCATTCATTTTTATGACGAAATTAATCGCGAGGAATTACGTTTGCCTATAATCCTGCAGAGAAATATAACTTAATCAACGTTATTTTGAAACGACCATCCTCGATTTGCAAGTGTGCATCCATACACGCGTATACACACGAACGAACACATCGAGTTTTTATTGTTGTGCGAGGTGTGTGTTTGAGTGAAGGCGCGGCAATAAAAACCGATCGAAAAACCCAGATAGCCGTTTGCGAATGTTTATTCATTTCCACGGCACTCGGGCTTATCTCGGCTGCGGGGCGGACTCTTTCGTTTACGACTTAAAGGCTTTCGCAGTTTTCCTACATAATGGCAACATTGTTGGCGTGATTATTTTAACGGCTCCTCGAACGGCTGCTGCTGCTGCTTGCTGCCCGTTTTCTTCCCGTCGACAAGAAGCGGTCCTCAGGATGGCGTGCCACGTTCAAGTTTCGCGGTGATCTCGCAAACGACATAAAAACTAATGGTATCGAATATAAAAACAACGTTGAGTCGATTATCCTCGGACGCTTTCGATTCTGTAGAGTTTTCGAATTCAAAAAATGTAAACTTAAATATGTACATTCGAATTAAGAGTGAGAAACGATGCGAGTTAAACTTCTTTGGCGCATCGCAATATTTAGAATTGAAAATGGCCTTCTTCATAGCGGCGGAATAAATGATAAAACGGAGTCCGTTTCGGTGCCGCGCGCTGAAAATGGAATTAAATGCGCTTACATTTATTTTTTTCTTCAGCAAAGTGCATCTTTCCCGTCGACTATTTAATTATACACGTCTCTGGTCTCGGACTCGTTTATGCGGAGAGACGTAAAATTGTTTATAATTTACTCTGAAGGAAGTATTTAGTGCCGGCCTCATTGTTTGCTATCTTCAAAACGCAAGTTTAAGTGCTTTGCGGTGCCGTATTGTTGGAAAAGTCAGTTCTTCCCAACATTTCGTTCGCTAATCTTTGCTTTTGCGGTCTTGCGAAAGAGATACGATCGGGAATTTTCAGAGTCCATGTTTAAGGAAATCTATACGAGCCTTTCGTTTCGAATGTACATGACATTCAAATTCTTACTAGATTGCATTTTTTTCCCTATAGATGAGCTGATTTTAATTTATTACGTGTTTTGTATTTTATAAAATCAAATTACATACATTTATTTTAAAAAAATAACGTTAATGTTCCCACGGTTTTTATTTTATCGAAGATTCCATTAACTATTGACTGCATAAGCAAGTTGTCTATATTTGAACATTATCTAACGTATTCACCCCTATAAGGTATTATAGAAAAATAGTAAAAGCAAAGTTATGCTATCGAGGAAAGTCTCTCTTTGGTCTTCGAGCGGGGAAAACTTTTCGCTCGAGAACCGACCACATTGACTTCAATAGCATCACATGCCATTTACTTTACATAGCACTAAACAATACTAATTCGAAGTATTAAAATTAACATTTTAATTAAACATCTCGTGGCAGTAAAAGTTTAGTATAATAATCAAAATTAACACAGACTGAGCATTAGATTTAATTACGAATCATGTAATTATATGCGTGACAAAATACTATATGTTATAAAATTATAATATTAATATTAGCTTTTATTCTTTCAAAAAGTTTGTTGAGATTACTTATCAAAACCTAAGGTTTACAATGACATGAAATTTATAATTTAACCTTCTAACAGTCATATTACTATTACATTTCATATGAAAAATATTATTTTATGAGCTATAAAAAAGAAGAAAAAAAACTAGATCCCCTATGAAAACATAATGTTATGTATTTATTACTAGAGGACAAAAGACGTTATTTGAGACAACGGCGTCGACCGGAACATCGGGACAGAGTCCAGGCGCCACAACGGAAGCTCTCAAGCTGCGAACGTCGAGGAATTGATAACTTTTGCAAGTCGCGTACCGGAAACGCATACAAATAAAACGGGAATTGGTGAGAATGGGGGACGAGAGAGGGAATTTTTGTCGTGGCACTAAACGGCGCCCAAAGTGCCACTCGGTCCGTCGAGGGTTAAAGTTCTCATTGAGAACGCTCTCCGTTGCCAAGCGGACGCATTGTTAACGTCTTGAAAATCTTAAATTTTCTTTAGAATTTTCCTAGAATCCATAGCCGTGAATGGCTGTGAATGAAAAATATGAAATGTTTTTGTGCCACTGTTGATGGTTGGATGTTGGAAAAAAAAAACGGCGGAACGACTTCGAGCGTTCAAGCAAATTTTTATTGTTATATTCGATGTAGTGTAATTCGTTTATTTTATATTTGAGAGTTGTATATTTCGTATAGATATTTATGTTTGTGTGGATGTGAAAAATCGCGTTCGAGATTCGGATTTAGTTTTCCTATTCGAATTTAAGTCTATTTCACTGATCATTTCTTTGCGGGGTGAATTGTAAGGTGATAACCCTCTCCCGATTTTCGCCGTTAGTTTTCCGCATGATTGAACTTTTCTTTGCTTCCAGCAACTTCCGTGGCCAACCTTTTGCTCATTTATATGAAATGAAAATTTCTTGAATTATTTCAGTCAAGTGCACTTAATCGAAAATATTTTCACAGAATCATTAAAAAAAACATGAATACATTCGATCAAATTAATTTTTAATAACATGTGTATCAATTTATGTAAATTTTATTACAAAAATAAACATAAAAATTAGTTAAAGCATTAAATTCAATGGAAAAGTTCACACCTCTTCGCTTCTTTCGCATTTCTATTGAAAATTTCTCACCTGGTAGACGACCGCGGCATCTCAAACGGCACCGTAGTGATTTGTGTTTGCGCTTAATGGCGGAGAAATAACGCGCCCTTTAGTGCGCCGCGAGCGAATAAAAAATCCGGCCCGTTGAACCGGCAACAATAATACAATAACGCAAACCCTCGTCCCTTAACACACGTATGGAGGTGTAGAGAGGGTTGAAACTCGCGGAAGCCAACCCTTAGTTTCGAGCGCGGACGCATTAACTCGTAAAGGGTTAATTGTCGCGAACTGGCGCTAAGTGGTTTACATGTAGGTGTTTTGAGTTTTCGTTTGAATTTATTAAATGATTTTCAATTTGTATGGATTTTAATCAAATATTTAAATTTAGAATTGAGAGCTTATGTTAGATGGAAATCGATAAATACCGATGCGGTGAAACTTAAATTAATTTATAACACAGAGCGATAAGTTCGAACGAATCGGCGCGCCTTTGAGAGCGTGGCGAACTCGAAAATAGTTCTCTGAAAGTTAGCAAACGACTCATTCAACTTTATTATCTGCCGCTATTATGCGCTTTCCCTTTTTGACGATTCGGCTCTAAAACGGCGACATTTCTGTATTGCGGTCTGGAAAGTCGCGAAAAAGTCATCGACGGTCCCTTTTGTCTGGCGAATATAATCTGCGCCTAATAAAAAGCTTGCACCGGAACGTCTGCGACCTGGCCCGCCCCAAACCCCCACCGAAGGCTAACAAATGCCTCGGCACACCAGAAAAGTTGGTCTTTTGTTGTCCCATCCTACGAACCGCCCCGGCCAGATCAAACAGAGAACGGAACCACCCGAAAGAGTCCCGCGGCAGATTTGTACCACCCGCCGAACGTGCGATCGAAAAGCCAAGGGGGTGAATTGGGGTGGCACCCGAAGGACGGGGGCTGAAAGGAAAGCTGTGCCACGGGACCACACTCTCGGGATAAATCGTGAAATCTCGAACGGGCGGGTCGAAAGGGGACGGCAATTTAAAATTTCTTTTCAATCGCCACAAATCGAGAAAACGAAATCGACAAGTTCGATAGCCGGAGCCGAACTTCGTTAATTAGTGGACTTTTATCATTGTTGGTCGGTGGAAAAATGTTCCGAGTCGCTTTCGAATTTCTCTGACGAGATTTACTCGCTTAATTTTGGCGAATGCATAAGTGGAAAAACTGCGCTGCAAAGGGATTCGGTGAAATTTTCGATTTGAGTGTTTGCGTTCGTTTCTTACGAGATGCTGTGCAAATATTGAAATTTTACGTATCGCGCTCTTCGTACGGAATAAGATCTCGTCTAAATTATAGCCAGCCACACGGCATAAGTAATGAGCGAACTTCGGCGAATGAGCAATTTCAACACTAAAAAAATATTTATTAGAACCTTCATGAAGGGCGTAATCTGATTTCGGGAAGATTCAACTCATTTTTTCCTCTCCTCGTTCATAAAAAAAACTTTTTCAATTCTCGCTCTAAATTACGGCCGAGGCCAAACAACGCGATCTTCCGACCCATTCTTCACTCGGAAACGGAAAGTTTTTGAATTTTGGAACGGAGTCCAAAGACGGGGTGGATATTATTAAAATGGCGATATTTATAGGACCAAGTGTCGGCGGTGCGGGCGAACGAATGAACGGTCAGAGCGAAAAAATCGTCCGTATAAATTATTTCCTGCAGACAATGGGGAAATCATGCAAATGACTTTTAACACTCGGCACTGCTACTTTTATGGAGGACGTCAGTATCAGTTACGGCAGCGGTCCTCGAATGTCGTCGCTCGATTTATCTCTCTTGGCCTGGAAGACGTTTGGCTTTAAATGTAATGTAAAGTTTCAATTGCTCTTCGACCTACATTACCGACTCTCTTATTTATGCCCCTTATTTATTTTTATTTTCGACATCTCATTTCAAATTCCGTTCGAACGTTCGACTTTTCAAAAAGTTCTTCTACTTCATTATTCGGCTCGTGTATCATTTCGGATAAAAAATCGGCGATTGTTCTCGGTAACGCATACGAGTATTAAGGTCATTAAGCAAACTTTGAATTCTCTTGAAAAAATTTTCGACTTATTTAATTTTCTTTTTAAATGATTTATTAAAGCTAACTTTGGGTCATCGACTATTTTCATAATTAATTAATTAACCAGCACAACCTCCACTCAAAACTTTTAATAATGATCGATCACGCTCGACTTTCGAATGGTAAAAAAAAACCGTCAAAACCAATTATCAGCACCGCCTCGCAGTCGATTTCGACCAAAACAATTTCCACGCGAATTTTCCGCAAAACGCTTTTCAGGAAGAGCGCGCTCGTTATGAGCTTCGGCGGGTCGACGTTTCGAAATGACCGCTGCCATCTGGACGGTTCGTTAAATTGGAATTGTTTGCGTATTGTCGGTCAAAAGTGGCCCCCGTCAATATCGCCGAAGGGAGGGATTTTTCCCGCTGAAAAACGCCCATAAAACATCCAGGGAAATATGCCCGCTTTTGTTCGGCGCGGATCGATCCATTAATGACCAATTAAAGCATTTTTAATTCGACGCTCTCGTAATTGCCTCTGACGATTCGAAAATGGATTTTTAATTGACACGCCGAAAGTTCGACAATGGGCGATTTTGTTTTAGTGTCCTCTGCGGGTTTGTGTGTTGTGACCGAGGGGGTTTTTAGGGGTGGTTTGGAACTCGCTAAAACGAAGGGTCAACGGCGGTGGTGGTGGGGAATTCCGCGGTATTTTTATGCGGTTGTGAGTTTTTTCGAAATTTTACGGGCCACTTCGCCAGATATGAAAAGTTTATCTGATGTGTTTTCTTCTTTTTTTCTTGAAGATCAATTTAGGTAAAGCTTCCGAAACATATAACGTGTATGAAAGCTTCCAACTTTTCAACATTCGTACGGATATATAAATGGAAAAAGCTTTCGAGATAATATCGCCGCGGTCCTTTTCTATATTATTCCGAATTCCTTTGCTATATCCTTGTGCAAAGTTGCTCAATTTACTACAATAAAAACCACTTTATGGACTGTCAACGTCGTTTCGACTATAGCCAAGAAGACGACTATTTGTAAAAACCACATATTTTCCTCATCCCTTACATTTTGTTTTCCTGTATGATTAATGACGTTTGATCTATTCTCGGAAAGTCGTAAAGATACCGCGAACAATTTGTTTTCTGCACAGCTTTGTTCTCCAATATTAGCTTGTCATGTGCAATACGGATGTGTAAGTAAAAGTGTACATTAGCGATCAATAACGTATGATAAATATTTTTATGACTCACAAGTACAATTTCAAACAAACCTATACGAGTTGCATAAGAAAATGAAGTCTGAAAATCGCACACGTAAGTGCACAGCTGACATGCACCATGCACTCGAAGTTTGCATCCCTGGAAGCGTCAAGAAGCCCGAACTTAATTCAATCGGCTAATTTTGCCGAAACTTTATTTTGTAATTATGCATCCCCGAGGCCGAGTTGAACAAGTTCGACGTGAAACCGAGTTGTTGCCACTTTTAACCCGTTCTCCACCTACTGCTACCTGCCGCTGCACCGACTAGAACTAATGAATCGTATATTATACGTATGCGTTGCACGGGTGATAAAGTTCACAGTGCAGGTTCCAATTCGAAATATGCTCTGTGTTTGTAAAGCATCTATAAAATAACATATAGTCGACGTATTGAAATTAATATGTTTGATGGAAATGTATAACAAACTGGTCAATAATTTGTCGCGTGTTGAACATATGAAACAATTTTTTAGTGTGCATACATAATATTTCAACAAAATTGGTTACCTAATGTTTCAAGTAAAACGAATCATAGTAGTTATGAAAAAAATATTTCACTCCTAAAACATTTCCGATTTTTATTTTATTTCGTAGGACACTTCATATGCGATTTTTTCCAATTCCGCACGAGCGTATGGCGTAAAATTCGGTATTGTGACCCGAATCGGCGCTTTTGTGTTACGTGCACTTTTTTTCCAGCCACGCGGTCGGTCGAATTTCCTCGATTTTCCGGACTCATCGGTCCGAGGGGGGTTTTTGTCCTTCCAACTCCTTTGTTCGCCGCGGGACGATGATGCATTGTGCATCTGGTGCAGGTGCTGACCACAATGACCGGTGGCGGTGGCTTAACGGCTCCAATTACCCATTCCTTGTGTTGGCTGCGGACCTTTGTGCTGCTTCACATATTCACAATAAGAATTATTACTGTTTTATGAGAGAGAGATTCCAGTTGGGCTTCGCTGCTAAGACGCGCTCTCAGTCCTGGTTAATCTTAACGGGTAATTGTGTCGAAGTTTGTTGATTAAAATTCATTGTTGAATCTGCTATTAAGAAAGTATAGATAATTATTTTGTACTACGAGGATTGTTGTGAAAATTTCGAGGTTATATTTTTTTCATATACTTGAAATGATCATGCACATTTTTTGTAATATATTCGTGAATTAAATAAATACAAGTATTTTCAACGTTCATTATTTCGTAGTATGTCTGTATGTTAGTGAAGTTCTCACGTGCGAGTTTCGCCCGTCACGTGCTAACGGGTTGGTTCATTAAAACTATTTTTGGGTCGAACTATCGACGGTCGACTTTATGGAAAAGAGGCGAGTTCTCATCGCACAGTTCGTCGGCTATTTTTGCATCGGAAAAATCAAAGCTTAGGAATTTTCAATCAGACGTATGAAATTTTTTCGCGTAGTCTGTAGCTCGCGTGAATATTAAAACACTTCGAGAATTTGAAATATGATCTCATTTTTTAAAAACGTACATACGTGAGAATATACCGATGCAATTCTTATGAATAAATTATGTTCGCCAGGCAGCAGCGCATCGGTATAAAATGTTTGTGCATGGCTTGTCGTGGTTCAGCGTTTTCGTGATGTTTAGTTTGAGTTTTGTTGAATTTTAGCGAAAAGTCATATGTCCTTCATGTGTGCATGATAATTAATTGTTTACACATGTGTGTAATAAAAAAAATATTCATGAGATAATTTTAACTTAATCATGATTATAATCATTATGGATATTCATAATAACACAATTGGTATGTGTAACCAATAAACTTATTTATTTTTCTAAAACACGTTTGCTGTAATAATTAGATTTTACAGCAATACGAATAATTATTCCAATGAAGCAGAGCGTACTAGTTGTGGCATATATTCATCGCATCAATTAAGATTGCTCTCAAAGTTCACCCTGTTTGAGAGAATCAATTATGAGCTTTGCTGTTTTGCAATCGGAGTGTTGTCATTTTAAATTGAAATTTAATGCTGTTGGAAATACAAATTATGCATGCATTTCAAAATGCAAATATGTGGTGATGTAATATCTATGTGATATTTCGTCAATTATTTGTAAATAAAATATTGTAATCTTTGAACTGTTTATATACTTTTTTTTGGTTGTTTAATTAAACATATTATATCGGTCTTTCAATTCAATTTATATCGTACATTTTCATTTCAAAAGTTTGGATATATTATAAATCTCAAATCGTTTATAATATAATTTTTATATTGGAGACGATATTGAAAAAGCCAATCGCTTGGAAAACATTTCGATTCGGCAGCTTTGGCACGACGCGAAACGCCGTTTGATTAGTTCTAAATATTTGATTTAATAAGAATTCGCGTTCAAAACGTACTCGATTCGCCTTTTGTTAGCGGATTATTGCTTTGGCCAAGACCGTAGTATTTTTACGTCTTCTCGTTCCTCGCTTTTTTTAATCTTCCATCTATACGTGAAAGCTTGCACATACATATAATATAATACATGTGTGTACATAGGACAGTACCAATTTAATGCTTTCCATCGGATTACTGCTCAGTTCTATTGTGATCCTTTGACGACCTGACAAATGATACGATATAATCTAACAATAAGTATAATATAGGACTTTTATTATAAAATTGGCCGAATAATGAAAAAAAAATAGAACATAATATTGAAAATATCTATCGCATTGTCGTTTGAAATTAATTTAAGTGGGTCACAATGTGCGTTGAAAAAATCATTAAATGATCACAATAAAAGTAGAGAAGAGCCGCACTCGGAAACATTGGAAAAAAAGAGTATTTTTTTCGAGTGTCGAACCACGTGCATCGTTAACAAAGACCGTTATGGTGCACTTTTTAATGCATGTATGTGCACCGTGTGCAATTTCGACGCGCGAAACAATCAACTTTTCCATTTTCGCGATGTCAAAGTTAATTATCGCGATGGCGTCACACCACGCGGATTACCTCGTTCCGAAATCGAAAAGCAAAAGGTATTTCTTTTTTTGCGCCCGTTTTGTGTTTTTCATTTTGTTGCGTTAGTCTATGACCGCCGACGCAAGAGCGATTTTCATTTTCGAAATTCGCTTTTTCGACGTGCGAATTCGCTTAACGAATTTATAAAGCGTTTCGATTAACTTTTGTGATGTTTCTTTCGCAATGAATTGTTTATAATGTATTTATGCACATTGGGATGGAAATGGACTGTTTTGTGTACAAATAATTACATTTTGATATTGAAAATCAAATGTTAGTGAATAATGATTTGATTTTGCACAAACGTAATATTTTCAACTGTGAAAGTTCCGCGTGAAATTTGGGAGCATTTAATGGTTTAATGCGAACAGTACAATTCTGTTTGCAAATACAATTAAGACCGACCGCAAAACGCGCATACAATTCAAACATCGCATTGCAAACTCATTAATTAGACACACGCGTATGTATAATACATCATCTAATTCAATTGAAAACCGCTTTCGAGCCTCCGCAGCGCTACATTTCTATCGAATTCAGATTTCGATCTTTATGTGTGCGTCGGCGAAAACAATTAGCGAGTTCAGCCGAAACTTCTCTCGTTCATAAGGAATTTGAGGCGAAAGCGTTAAAGTTGCAGCGTCTCCACGGCTTTTTATCTCTACTATTCTAATTCCAACACGAGGCCCTTCTCACCACCCTTAAAACACCCCACGAAAGATCCGAGAGAGTTCCTCTTTCTCGCATCTTCGACTGACTCCTCTTTCTTCTCGTCTCGCGTTCCTCGCAAATTACACCGGCAACTGAATTGTACGGGCCAATCAACATAACAATTTGGCTTTTATTATTTGGGAGGCGGACTCTCCTCTTCCTCTCTTCGCGTTCTTCAAGAGACGCCAATAAAAGACTTTTATTTATTTTATCGTCGCGCGGGGAAAAAGGAAATCGTAATTTATAAGCGCGTCTAAAATTTCGCCGTGCTTAGGGCATTATTACACTAGAAGGTCGAACGAAGAGAGGCTGCGGAATTCGGGTTGATATGATATTGAGATGTTTCATAATGTTTCGAATAGTATGTTTTTATATCTATGAAATGTTGATTTTTTGTGAATAAGTTGTATATGATTATTATTTAGTTTTAGTCGTCTAAATAAAATGTTACGTTTTCGCTTTGATGTTAGTGTCTAGGTGTAATCCGGTCCTAAGGAAAAAGTCGCCCACCTTACTTCCGCGTACTATTGCGCTTTATCCGTTCGAGGGTTTTATTCGTTCTGTTCCTAATAAAGCCTTTTGTTTTACGATTTTTCGTTTTGGTCATATAATTTCGTCCGTCGCCTCCGCCTTGCCGCACCGTCGGATTTACGATCGATCCGGAAAAATATTCACTTCGATTTCGTCACATTTAATCGCTTCACGTACGAACGTAAAAATATCTACGCTGAAAAATGCCGGATTTAAAAATATTTTCTTTTAGATCGTTTTTAGTTACAAAAGAAACGTTTTAATTTTTTCACATAAAATTGGAATAGAGTTGCAAAGGTGTAGGTAAAACTAATAATGTGAATCTTCGAATGAATCGTCTCATATAGTAATTAAATCAGTCTATTCAAGATGTCATTGTTTTAAAATGAAATTATTTACGTTATTGCATGGTCAGTTTGAATTTATTGTATTGAATCTGTTGTGGAATAAGTTTTCGACTTTCGAATTTCCACATCGCTTAGTGTTAAGCTTCGACGTGCGTTCGTTTCTCGTCGAACCCTGTTCTATTTAACCCAAGCCCGGCTCCTAATCTTTGAAAATTGAGGCTTTCTTCGCCTCGAAAACTTTAGTTGGGTACAAAAGAGTCTGGGATGCTCGTTTTTCGCACGAGTCGACGCCAAAGTGTCTAAACTTTCGAATAGCCGCCGCAAATATAAGAACAATTAATTTAAATTACGATGAAATGAACCAAGTCGCATTCCCAACGTGTTTCATATCTGTTTATCTCAAAATAAATATAGTGACTTAAATAAAGATATGCATATTTTTTTTAGTACGAGGTAATTTTAATTCTTGTAATATTGTATTCCGCGATTGCCTTGCAATAATTGGCGTTGCAAAACTCATGCAGATGCAAACCGCAGATTACACTTGCACACTGCATGCACTATCCGAATTACTAACAAGAGTCGTTTCGAAGTTATCATATAAATGTATCTTTCTTAGAATGTAAATGTGTATACTTTTCGCATAGTGTATAAAGCTTTTAAGTTTTCCCCTTATTAGATCTTCTAATCCGACCCTTATAATAGTTCTTTGAGTATAAATAAAGTACATTTTTTTATATTCAACTCGTAAAAAAAATAGAAACATAATCTGAAATCGCTTAAATTTTTTATTGATTTTTTTTTCATAAATACCTATGCTAGATTTTTTATTAATATTTGCGTAATGGGAAAAAGGGGACGAAATCAGGACTGGCAATTCGAAAGCTCGCCCAGTTGCCCCTAATAGTTTTCCTGTGCTGTGTTTAGGCGTTTAGGCTCGTTATCCCTGGAGAATTGTAATTAGCATGGAAATGGCTCGTTAAGAATAACAAACGTCTGACGGCTAACGGGTCTGCCTCGGTGTTTGATCTCGCGACAACACTTTGTTGTTGTTCTTGTTGTTGGTGTTGTTGTCCTTGTCGTTGTCGCTGTGTTGTGCGAAGCTCGGCGACAGGTATTGCTTTAATTAAACCCCCATTAAAAATAATGTCACCCGATCAATTTGCCCCGACCGTTTAGACGCAATTTCGACACCTATGTATCTAGTCTTCATATAAGAGCTATTTAGAAAGAATGCTGTAATAATCTTTTGATATAAAATATAAACGGATCTTTAATCAAATAAAAATTTAATAATTATTACAATGATTTGAGATATTTCTATGATAACTTTATTTTCATTTTACACTCACCTCAAAAATAAATAATCCAATATCATAAAAATGATTTAGTGACCCACAGAGTGCTGCCTGGCTTATTTGCATTACGATCCGATACGACCCGCAAACATAAAATCTCATTCGATACACATCTACCTTTCTAGAACTGATGAAATCGAATATCACGCCCGCGGCTGATCGAAATAAATCGTGATCGAGTCGGATCCAGAACCGTCGCTTAAATCCTCCAGCTTTCGATCCTCAGATCGTTGTTGATCTTCGGCGCGGGGCTAGTTTTCCACGGATTTTCCGCGTATGGGGGCCCCCCTCGAGGGGGCGGAAGCTCGTGGAAATTGAAAATAAATAGATATGAATGTCCGAGCGGGGAATCCGCCCCCCAGCGCCTTTTTGCACTTTTATAGAAGCCTTCGGGTTCGTTCGATATGCGTCGCGTTATTTCTGCGAGAGCTTTGACTTGTGAGGCGTTTTCCACTTTCATTTCCTGACGAGGTGGTCGTTTTTTTCTTTCGCGTTTCTTCGGAGAAAAATTGATTATTTTCACTCTTCGGTGCGTTTCGTTTTATCGTTTATCTTGTTTTGTAACCGATCGTTTCGTTTGATTTCGTCGCTCGCGTGTGTATTGGATGTGTTTTTCATTTGATTTATTCGGGTCGGATCAATTTGATATTTTTTCGTGCAGGGTCAAATTATATTACATCATAGAAAACAATATGTTCTTAAAAAATAATATATTTTTTATATAACAATAATATTGATGATATGAAATTGTTTAATTTCAACGTAGATCTGAATTAATTTGATTTATTATATAAATTGGAATGCTTCAATTTGAATCTTGGGACGTATCCGATGCTCTGCTCCCTCCCGCACATACACAAATGTGAAAATTTCAATTAAAACATTTTGCCAGCTACCGTCTGTCCTATTCCATTAAATTGTACAACCCTATTTGCATACAAACCCTTCTTCGCTGAAGTGGCTAATCAAAATTGAGATATTCGCCAAAAGCGAAAGTGCACCGACCGACGCAGCCGGCAACAAGTCGAACTCGAATTTTCCGATTTTCCCCGTCCCGTTTCTGTATGATATACTTACATACGTATACTTATTGTATGTATGTATATGAAATACAATCTACAGTAATGTGAAATTCAAATAAATTGGTTTCGATTAACATCACAAAACGTACTTTCATTTTCAACGGTGCATCGCTGCATCCCCTATATGCGGCGAACGTGTAAATTACTATGAAATGCGGTTTGACGTGCTTTTGGTGGTATTGTATAGCTTCGTTGAGATTTTGTTTGTTATTTGCGAATATGGTTGAATTTTTAATATAAACGATGAATTTAGTTTTTAGAATTAATAATTATTGTTCTTGCATTTTGCTTATTTTGTTGAATTGTTTTAACATTTGAATATATTTTTAACATTTTTCAATTTTATTTTCAGGTAAGGAAGAGTTTGATTGAAGTCTATCATTTTACAATGTTCGAATTGCTAGATGGGTATGTATGAATTCATAAAATTAAGTCAAATTATTTATTGAGTATTTCGTACAATACACAATAGTCATTTTATTGATACACAAATAATAACAAATATCGAATATTTTGAAATTATCCATTTGATTGATTATAAAACTGACATGAATTGGCCGATGAAAACACAAAAAAATCCATAGAGACGTTGATTGCCAATAGAGTGGTAAAATTTCCTGTTCGCCGCCGGGCACTGTGATCGAATCGTCGTACAGGATGTTGTCAGCTTTTTTTATACACAGAACGAGTTTCATTTGTACCGATTTATTCAGTTATAGTCCGGCTATATGACGAAACTATTGTGATATAATAGTTCTGAAACGAGGCGGTCTAGCAATACGCGCGTGATACATTCCGGCAATAAAAATGTATACATCCGGAAAACGTCGTCATTTTCCGCCAATTTTCCCGACCCACGTCGGGAAATTTTCACGCGCGTGATTATTAGAAAATTCCGCCGTCTTCTAATCGTAAAATTTTATTAAAGCACCTCCGTCGCATCAGCTCGGGAATTTAAATAGATAGCATTTTCACCCACTGCTCGGATATGTCTTTTGTCCTCGTCGCTTTCGAAAGCAATGAAACAAACATTCAATAAATTTCATTTTTATTCGAATATATCAACGATGTTAATTTTCTCGATTGAATCTGTTCGATTCATCAATTCACCCAATAAAATATGCCGACCCTCGAGTTTGATTCGCATCTTTTTCCCGAACGGAATTTCCATCAATACGAATTAATTACAAAAGCTAAAACGCATCTCGACCGATCCTTTTTTCGAAACCTCACCGACCTTCGGTTTTTGCGCTCAGCTCGTACATACACTATACATCGGCATTACTCCAATAAGGTCCGAATGATGGTACAGGTACCCGATGTTCGCCAAGAGAAGGGTCTAATTTGTTTTTCGCGTAGTCATTCATCTCGTTCGTCCTGCGAAGGCCCTTCGCTCCCTTTTTGCACTGCGGAGACCCTACGCCGCATATTTACCTTCGCTTGGCCCTAGGGCGATCGCTCAGGCTCTACATATACATATATATTTAGGTAGATTTGCTCGTGTACTCTTGGAGTTTGCATACAAATGTATACAAGGCGAATTTTATAGCTGCAACACCGCACAATAAGGTTTTAATCGTTTTCGAACGAGTCTTGAGCCCCTCTCGGGCGTCTCTGGAGGTGATGATTCTTATTTGCATTTTCAATTGCTGCGGAAAGGCTTAGTCAGGGTTTCTTGAATGTCGTTCAATTTTATCGTATGAATTTATTATTCGGGTTGTGAATTGAAATGATTTTTTATCGCCCGGTCGTGCATTGTCGGTTGAAATTTTATCGGAATCAACTTTCGCGATTTGTGCTATATAAAATTTTATTTTTTCCACGTATTTAAGATATTGCATTACTAATGAGAAACTAATTGCAATATTGCAAATTAAAAAAGTAATAAAATGCATGTTTCGCGCTAAACAATTGTAGGTTAATGTTTCGTGTAAATAAAAGCTATGCAACAAAACGCCCCGGCTAGTTTTAATTGAATAATAAATTTAATGACCCTTTAAACAGAACGTTAAAACTTGGAACGAAACGAAATAGTAATTGAAAATTTGTTCAAAGTCGTAAATCAAGACGTTTATATCCTTTTTCATTCAGGGTGCAGTTGAAGAGCTAAAAATCAATATATGTATTTCGTTTGAGAAGATTGTATGTTGTGACAGAATGGTCATTTTTTTCAGTTTTGAGCAAAGCTATACGCTCTTGTGCTACCCTAAAATGGCGTATTTACATTAATTGAAGGCTGAGGATAGAGAAGGGAGGCTTGAGTCTATAAAAACTCACCCCTGGAGTGCCCTACGCTCAAGTGTACCTAAATTCCCAACGGGACATCCCCTCGGTTTTGATGTTCCCCGCAAAAGTGGCTAATAACCGCATTTAATAGAAAATGTATTCATATTTACAAATTGGGCAAATTTTTTGTACTACATAAAAAGAAAAAAAAACGAGGGGACGGTCGCAGTAACGTTCAAATTCCGCTGCAATTTGAAATGCATATTTCAGTGAGTGGATTTCGCTGTAATTTTTTTTGAATATTACTTGAATGAAATTTGTACAGTAAATTTTATAAGTTAAATTTAATTTGATTAAAATTAAATTTTTATGAATGTGAGTTTGAAATTTCAATTTGTTATAATATTGTATTAAATAGGTTGGGCATTAGGTATGTGTTCTGGGAAACTGTCTTTCGAGATAATGATTAAATGTATGTAGTTTTTCTTGTAAATGTTAAATGTGGTTCCCACAATTTCTCTTAGTGTTGATGATACCCACCGTTCTAATAACTTGACATAGAATGGAGTGTTATTAATAGGCGGAATGATGAGTTTCCTTAGTGATGTATTGAATATGAAGTAATTAAGATTGATACTGAATTACTGAATAAGGTATTCAATTAGCAAAAGTGCAATTATTTTACAATCGCTATCAGATGATTCATAAATCTTTTGATATGACGATCATTCGAGTTTATTATTCTCATCGAGAATACAGCAATTTAGCATTCGCACGTTCTGCGGCACGGCACTAAATTATCCTCAAGATTTAATACGAGGCGGCTACGTGGCCCGAAATGAAACCTTAAATCAGCGTCGGCGTCCGGGAATTAACGCTTTTCCACTTTCCGTTTTTACGACGGTCCGATGTATCCTCGGGGCAAGAACTGCGGGGGTGGAGTACGGCCTTAATAAGGCTTTCACGGTGAACACTCCGACGTTTTAATTAATTCTTAATGTACGATGCAGCGTGCAGCCGAGCTCTAAGTCATTTCGCCCCGTTTTTTTTTTTTGAGTTCCTTTTCATTTTTCGCGCTCTTCCCTTTTTTTATTTAGCGTTTCGTTCGTTTTGTATTCACGGCGTTTAAGGTGAGATGGCACAAAAAGGGGTCGTTGCACATCTGTAGAGTTTTTGTTTTAGACGAGGCTTAGTAGGTGTTGAGCGGTCGTGCCGAATGGGTTTAAATTTCTAGTTACTCTGGAAGCGTTGAGATGTTTTTTTGTTGACGTTTTTGTATGAAAAATATATTGATGATAGTTATTAAAAGTACTTCTATTATATCAAATTCTTGCTTTCATATAGATATATATTTATATAACGTATTTATTGCGATTGGTTGATACTTGACTTTTCCAAAAGATTAAATTGCAGCTTGTTTCGTAATTATAGTAAGATGCCAATAATCTCGAGGGATACGTGTCCCAGTGGCTTCACCTTATTTCGAGATTAACTTTTATCTAAGAAAAATACGTCTAATCGAGAAAGTCGTATGTTACCCGCTTCGTTTTTATTTTTCCTCGTTCGTAATAAGTTTTGCGAGTCGTAGTTAGTATCTGCTCCGTACTCTCGATTATTCAGGTAATTTCATATTTATTGGAACATTGTCGGTCGTATATTCTGAATATGTTCTACAAAGAATATTTTTTAAGATTTCTTCTTATAATCAGATAAAAAAATAGTTTTAATGCTGGGATTTCAAAGAAATTTTGTATTTTCCACCTCACATTTATTAATTTTTTCAACGAAAGAACACAAATTAACATCACAACCGTAAAAAAATAATGAGCTCGAATAAATTAGTGCTTTATCTTTTCAGCTTTGTTAATACAACAACTGTTTCATATTCACATTTTCATTTCAAGAAAACTCTTACATAAAAAAAAGAAAAACGAATTAATAATTTTATCCGACTGTATTTCGTGGATGCTAATTAATTCGTTCCTATGGGAGTAAATAGTTTTTCATTCGATTTTCAACGAAATTTACTGCGCACACAAACATTTTACAGTGCCGCCATATAAAAACAATGCTTAATGTTATTTTTATGAATTCGAATCCGTAAAAACTTTAAGTAGCCGTATATCTCGCAACTTTATTGCATAGTAAACAAAGAATATTTTTTTCGTATAGTTTCCGCAACAGTTCGAGCGCGAGAAGACAAAACGTCGCCAGACGATACAATCGTACGGTAAATAAATGATACGGACCGAGAGTATTGCTAAGGCTCCCATTGCCGAGGAATATTCTTTTCGGACCCCATGTGCCTTTATCCGCCTTAAGATTTCACTACCCCGAACGAACTTTATAACCGCTGCGGAGTTGTCCTGCGTTTTATTCGTTTCCTTGTGGGCCTCGACTCCCTTTTTTTATATCACTCCAGTGCTTCGTCGCCTTCGTGCGGCGGTGACGATACATATAATAAAAAGAACTAAGCCGAGGCGGGAAAAAAGTGTATATAGGATAGTGTTAAAGTTTATCGCGACTTTAGTCACTTTCTTCCATAAGTGAAATATTCGCCGGTCCGCTCCGCTCGCACAATGGCGGTAAGAATTTGCGATTCAAACGAGTGTATATAAAATTTATACGATTTCGGCCGTATATTCTTCGCTGTATTTAGGTTATTGTGCGTTTCGCTAGGTTTTTTCTTCGTATGGCAGTATTTTGAATATTGATTCGTATTTATCGCTCTTTTTTATAGAGCTATCATTTTATATTAAAAATTCCCTCTGTATACCATAAACCTGAATTTGATTTGAAAATGTATTCATTTTTCTTTTTCTTGAGTACTTATATATAATATAAACTTTTTTCATTTATCAAAATATTAATTGCTTTAAATATGTTTTTATTTGCCATAATATTTAATTACATGCCCTAATATGAGTTTTTTACATATTTAAGTCTAAATTAGAAAATATAAACTAACTGATATTTTATCCTAACTTCATACGCTAGAAAAATTAAACGAGTTGGTACAATTTTTACTTTTTCCCAATATACATCGAATTATATTTCATTTAAAACGATCACGTTGGGTTGAATGATTTAATTTTTTCTTTCGAAATATTTGCATCGTATTATATTTACTTTGACGCTATACATAAGTAGTAAGTTTCGTTCGTAGCAGCCGCCTTAGCAAAGAGGCTTTCGCCGTAGCCTCTTATCTCTTCGATTATGCGGAAAACTTTTTCTGCGTTGTTTTGACTGAGAGGGGGGCTCTCTATGCACGACGCTTCGGGATGAAGGAAAAATCGCTTTTCCGACTCGCTTCTCGATCGGTCGAGTTTTCCCCGTTCGCTGACGGGCCACTTAGGGCTTTTCGAAGCCGGGGCTCAGCTCTTAATTTAAAATTAAGATCAATGGAGTTTGTGTACGGCATTCAATTAATGTGATAACGCCCCGTCTTATAAATGGAAATAAACACGGTCCCGTTTCGGATCGGAGAGTTTTCTCCCCCCTGCATTTTTGGACGCCAGTATATTCTGGGTGTCTCAACTTCGTTGTTTGTCTCTCGCATTTTCATTATCACAGTATTAAATGGTAAATAGGTTTATATCTACGTCTATATTGGTGTGAAGATGTCGTTTATGATGTATCTGTGATGTGCATTTGCATTTGAGATAAGTCACGTATGTCATTCAGCATTATTAGATCCTACACGGATTTTGTTTGGCTAATTAATTCCGTGACATGTGTACGTATAAGATAAATATCTTAGTATGTAATAGGATGATATAAGATTTATATAAATTTCTAAATAAATCTTGAAACTACTAACCCAATAACCTAAACAACTGCCCACCCCCACGAGACAACGCCACGCACGTGGTTAATCCCAGACTAACCCACAATATTGAGCACGCTCCGAAACACTGAATACTCAAAACGAAAACACAACAAATACCAAAACCTTCCTTCGGTAGGAAAGCAGCAATTAAACAGAAACTTTGAGTCGTTTCGGCATTCGGTGCAGCTTCGTTTTCAGTTTGTGCACTCACCCTTAACTAGGCAAAACCGAGGCCACGAGAGGGGGCGGAAACCCCATTAGTGCACAACACTCACAAAAACGGTAATTATTATTTTACACGCGTACAGATCGTACTCTGTACAAAAATATGACAAAGCGATGTAAGTCGATGTCAATTAGCGTTTGATCTTTATAATCGGTCATTATTTAAAATGCATTATTTTATTTGTTACATTTGCTAACGTTTTTTAGTCTGCACACAGCTTAATAACCGTAGTATGCGCCGGAGTCGTCCGCCTCGTTCCAATAACCATAAGTGCGCTTGTTTCATTGTTTTTAGCGTTTTTTACATCTTTTTGCGGGTGGATTGTGTTTTTTGCGCGTGTTCAGCCCCGGTGGTTATTTTTGCTGTTATTATTTCCTTTTTTTTTTCCGCGTTTTTATAATGCGACCGCGCGTTATTTTATTTGGCGCGGCTGCTCCTTTCTCGCGCTCGTATTAGCATGAATTTCACGTAATGCCCGCGCGCCTGGCTTTCAAAAAAATTGCCCGGCAAAACTAGGAGTCTCCCTTCCTTCGCTGATGTGTTTGTTTATGTGTGAGTTGCTGTGGATGGTCGTGTTTGCCTACTAATTCACGCTCGTCTCTTTGAACATCAAATCGTACTTTCGTTCATTCATACTTCATGATACTCTCTTAATTAATTAATAAATTCATTAATGGAAGTAGATGTTATTTTAGTTTCGAAAATTGACCATATTATATTTAATTTATATCAATAAATGTATATTCATCAGAAGATATTGCAAAATAGTTTCATAGTATATACATATCATTTTAAACTTCTGGGATATTGATATTAGCTTAACTTCTGAGATATGAACTTCATTTACTCAAATCTATCTTTTAACGAAAAAAAAAATAATATTAAGAAATTCACAGTTACATTTCTCTTTCATTCCGCACTTTTTATCAGCACGGAGAAGGCACATTTAACATTCGAGCTTAGAGCATAGAGCACACACCTCAACGTCACTTATCCTCCCGTTGCGCATAAGCCACGCACTCGCCGTTTTTTTTTATTTTCTACGAATTATATTTACAAGGGATTGTAGGAGTTAAGTAAGATCCGTCTAATTCCCCCAGGATGCATTCCGAGGCGATAAATCGATCGGTTCTTGTCGATAAATCTCCGATAGGTCCCGCCACGAGAAATGTGGGTCGAGCGGAGAAAGTTATGTTCGAAATCATCGGCGCCTTGACGTGTTCGGGGGTCGTTACGAGGCGAGGTGGAAAACTGTCGATTTGCGAGCCATAATGTTCCGTGTTCGAGTCGTAAAGAGCTGGAGGAGTACCCGCTTAATAATGGCAATAAAATATTTAGACGTTACTTTCATGCGACGCTGAGTCGGGGAAATTTTGACGATACACTCTTAATGTTTACGTTCATTGTTATTTTTTTCTGTAAAAATGATATCAGATTAGTTGTTAGTTATACATAATTAAAATATGAATTTAGTTTTAAGCATAAGTTCATAATGCAGAAAATTTTTCATTTGATCATATACATACTTAAAAGCATGATAGGCTGTATAGGAAAAATAAGTTTGCCATTTCCATACATTTTGTAGAGTTTTAAATGCAAAATTTTTTTTTCTGTATTGAAAAATGGTCAGTTTCGTGCGCTAGTATAAGACTGTGGGATCTTTTGAATAAAATAACGTTTGAATATCCCCTGGATCGAGGAAGACCCTCGAGAGCGCTCGGATAAATCTGTTGATAGCCCAATTGGTATTGTAATCTATCTCTCTTAAGGTCGGTCATATGGCAGGGAAAAACTTCCCGGCTATAACTCACATTTTTTCTCGAGTACCAAAGTATCTTCGGGGTGAAAAGTGTCGGAATGCCCTTTGAAAAATTTGCAAGTCATTTTTTTGCGTTAGTTTTCCCTCCTCGGATGTAAAAAATTTGAATAAGAGTGATATGGATTTTACAAAGATGTATCTATTCATGGAGAAAAATTCGCTTTAAGAGTGAAAAAACGTCTAAACGTTAAATAATAATATTGTGTATGGACAGTGAAATTTCTTTGTGGAATTACACGAACGAAAAACGCAAAGATAAAATTTATGAAGAAAAATCACTCGGATTTAATTGAATTGTTGGAATACGACCTAAATTAGAAATTAAAACGAGCGAATGCTTCGAGCCTTCGTTTTGATTGTAATTAAGTTAGTGGAGATTCAGATAAATTTCGGCAATTTCCAACAAAAAGAGACCGTTCCCAATATTTTATATCGAACACAGTTCAAATCATCCACATTTACAAAGTCCAACGTCAAAAATGTTTTTATAATAAACTCCTATTGAAAAATTTAAAACGTACGAGTTTTCCCTAGGCTTTCATCAATTCAAAAATAATATGCACATATGAAAGGCGACTCTAATTGAATCTGGGTCATATAAAGCGAACGTAGCTCAATCCCCACAGCGGCTCTTGCATCCGTGTGACATTTCGAAACTCGCACGCGGAATGCTAATGACAAGTTTAATAACACGCCGTAAAACGTCGAGTTGTTTACTTGCGGCCCCACCCTGTACATACGCTTTCGCGTACATCACCGTTTTAGATATCGCGTTATACGCGTGCATTATTCCTATATCTATGCGAACATATGTACGACAGGGTTGTGTTTTTCGCGTATGCCCTTCGCGAAATCCCTTTCTCGGCCCCCGTTTGGTTATAATCGTAAAAGCGGCTCGAGTAAGTATCCACTCGGTGATGTTGGGCGGTTAGTTCGAAAAGTCGGTGAATTCGTAGTGTGTTCGTGTCGCTGTCGCATTAGCCCGTGACAAATCCGATTGTTTAAACGAGTTTTGATCGTGTCGTAATTCGAAGGTTGACGGGATCAATTTTTAATCGGGTTTTATGTGTCTGTAATTTCATTCGAGCTTAGTAAATGTTAGGAGTTTTTAATTATATAGAATTATTTTTCAATTTTACGACTTTTGAATTGTATGTTTTCATGTAAATGATTAGAATTTTAAGTGCATATACTGTGAATTTATAATATTGAATAAAAAAAAATTGAAATGCTGCCATTACAGAACATCGTATATATGATAATTTTCATCAAGCATATTTAAATTTATTCGATTTTGAAACTGACAGTCTACATTTTACGCAGACGGATTCGCGTTGCGCACGTAACACTGGATCATCTCCAGCTAAATTTCATGCGTCGTTAGAGTCAAGGATTATATGATGTGTCGTTTTTTTCTGCATATACATTTTTTTTTCTCCTCTCATCTGACATCCCCTTTTCCATTTCTTCGGCGTTTCGTTTCTGAAAAGAAGAAGAGACGACGTTCGTTTCATTTGCATGCAAATCCTGCGTATAAATGTTCAATTTATTCGCGCTCAGAAATCTGCCTCGGCGGGCGAACGTTTGAAAAATGACCGTTTATCCGATTGCGTAGACCCGGACAAAACTGGGTAGATTGAGATCGAGAAGTTGCCGAGATCGAGACTGAGAAGTTTCCGCATACGCTTAAAAATTTTCCCGAAGACAAAAGTCACAGGCGAGCGGAAAAGCGGGCCTAATGGGAAAATATGCTTCTGTTTACGCTTAGGCGAGTCGGGGGAAAAAATGCGGAGGAATCGCGGTTTAACGAGGACGTATGGTATTATTACGATTATGTCACGGTGCAGGAGAGCTTTTTTATGTGCCGAGTTTGCCGAGGATGCTCTTCAGTGAAAATTTCGCTCGGTGATTAAAAATGCGCTCGGTCATAACAGTAAATATTTATTTATTGTGAAAGCCGCTGAGTTGGCAACTTGCGCTCGTAAAAAATACTTAGCGAGTTTATTTTGATGTTTTGTGCGGAAAAATACGAATTAAGAACATCGCGAATTCATTGATTAGAAATAATCATTATATTCAAACTTAAATTCGATGTAATTATTTTGATAATTTGTGATATTTTTAATTAAATCAATATCAATCTTATGCAAATTTTTCATATTTTATTAATAAAAAAATCTAATATAATATACACAAAATAAAATAGCAAATTAAACATAATCAAAACGAATATAACCCAAAATCAAAATTTCATTTGAAAACGCTTAATATTGTAAAGGTTCGATTGAACGTGCGCTTTGTGGTTCGCGAATTGAGCGAACAACATACGCACACGTCGGCTAATTGGGGATTCGCCCTTAACCCTTTGGGCGAACGCCCCGTTCCGATAATAAAATTCACGTCGACGACTGTTTTTGACACGGCCGATTGTTTTGCGAAAGCGAGTCCCCCTCGTTTAAATCCGCGGGTTCGGTGGAAAAACGCACATTTTTGTCCCTTTGACGGCTAATTTAACCCTTTGTCGGAATGTATGCCCGCCTCGCGTAAATATTTGAGCCCGAATGCGTGTTCGCGTGCTAATTAATTAATTATATATCGATTGAATTGACGGAAGGGCTTTGATGGTAAATCGTCTATGTGCTTTTGATAATATAGATTTTATTATGTAAAAATTAAAATGTTGTAAGTTGATAAAAAAATGTTTCGTTTCGAACGCTTTTTCAATTTTCACCGAAAAATACACACGAAAAATATTCGCGCTATTGCATCGCATAGAAATTCAATAAAGAAAATATGCTAACACAATTAACCTAATACCGCAGCGCAACGGCAACGTTTCGATCGCGCCGAAAAAAAAAAAATAATTCGACACTAAAAAAAATGTGTAACACAACCCGAAAAATTGGGTCACCGCGTATAATACGAAATCGCATCATCGCTATTATACATCGCAGTCTCAAAAGCTCAGTTCGAAACGGCTATCGTTCGAACAATTAAGCAGCGACGACGATAAAAACAAAGCCTCGCTAAATCATCCGGTCCGTTGCGAAGATCGGGCTCGAAAGCGAAAGCTGCACTGTGTATGTGCAAAAGCGGAAAAGCCTTCGTCGATACACGGACATGATTCAATTTCCGGCGGCGAAAACGTGACGTTAACTTGTTTACCGTCGCGTTACCCACTGGACTCGCTTCCCTTCTTCTTTTTATCTATTTTTTCACTATACGGACTTGTGATTCAAGCTTTTTTCCCCTAGTTTAGTCGTTATTTAGATATTATCGGTGCTTTATTGGTTTTTTTTTTGAAAATTAATGCATTTACATCACCTGATTCCTGAGTTTTTTCTTAAGTCCACTCCAGATTGATACGAAATTCACCCATGAAAGTCATAGCGAATGAAAATCCGAAACATAGATGCATATAAAACAAAACGCGCGAAAATCATCCATACTCGCATTTCAATTAAATTGAATTAATGCCTAATAATATCTATCTGTACGTATAATAATAATAAACCTACACAAAATTTATCTGTGAATCCGGTGCTGTACATTTGTTGCATTTTATCTGTAAAATAGTATCTTTAACATTGGTGATTTTTCCTTTCGAATAGCTCGAATCCACTTTGTTTCTTCTGTGGTTTAACAATATGAATGATCTATCTATGTATTTAGTTGTATATAAATCGTGTAGGCTACTATATAACTTATGTAAAATTTTATCGAAAATCTGATTTTTATATCCCACTTGAATCGTTTTCATTCAAATGCCCCAATTAGTTCGTTGTAGTGTATGAAAGTCTGTTTGACTGATATGTCGTGATAAATTGACACTCGAGGGGTTAAAAGCCATTTGAATTGCGTATAGTTGGGCAGTTGGTTAACGGAAATGTCACTCAAATTTTATTATACGATCAAAACACGAGGAAATAGGTGTATTATGGGACGTTTAATGCGAATGGAAAATAGTTGAAAATAGAATATGGGGGCTGTTTCATAAATTTTCCTTTATACGTATTTTCATATGTAAGTAAATAAACGTGTGTGATATATGAGTATTATTTATTGATTAAATGTTGAATAAGAGTTTATCGATTTCGTATTTCTAAGTGACTACTCTGTAAATGAAAATTTTATTGAATATTCATTGCACCGATAAGCTTCTATTCAATGATCGAAACACCGATGTAGAGTGTAACAATTTAACTTTTTACTATTATTATGTCTAATTTTATTTTTTTTAAATGTAATTGAAATTTACGCAGCGTATATTTGGTAAATTTGAATTGCGAAAATCGCGCATTCATATCAACCGAATTACGTCTCGCACAGAAGCGAACTGTGAAGTCGTGCGCGGCGCCCACACACCGCGACCCATCCCCGAAGCGCCGAGAACGAAATGACGTTTTTATTAGATTACAAGCCTCCGTTTCCTTGGGAGATTTCTCTCATATTGTTTACACTGTTGACGTAAACGTAATTCGGAAAATTACTATTTAATCATCTCTCGGCTGCTCCCCGTCCTCGGCGTCTATCGCCGAAGACAAACAACAATACACAGCGCACAACAAATATGTACAGTGTTGTGAAGTGAGGGCGCGTCGACAACAAACGCGGTAATTAGGAGAGCCATCAACGAGCGACAGATTGTTGCCAACAATTATGATTTCGTACCGATTTCGCGGAGGGCGGTTAATTGAGTTCGCCTCTGGGGAGCGACGTTTATCGTGCATTGGATTAGTTAATTAATAGAGCTTACCTATGTGTGTATGTATAGTGTATACTTCAGCGTCGGAATCGGGTTCATATTAATTATCGTGATGTATAAAAATGCTTCAGAAGTTTTTTTTTTCAATTCAATTCGGTTAGGAAAAGCGTTGTTTACTATTGAATAAAATTCGATTATTATTTTCGATACTAATTTTTTATAGGCGCAATAGATCAAATAGGTACCGTATAAGAATGAATTTTTTTGGATGGATAAAAATCAAAATGTTTTTTTTTTGGTATGGAAAAAGAAATTAAGAATATATTTCTTTAATAAAATCCCATTTCTTTTGCACAACATGCATTCTCGTGTAAAAGGGTCTATTATTTAAATTTTTCTTATCAATAAATCAATATAAAAGGTATATTTTAATAAATTGAACGAAAAAATGCATTTGAAATATAAAGTAGACGCTTGTACAAAGTTCAACTTCATATGAGCAGAAGCGATATCAGAATTCATATTCATATGAAAATTTGCTTCAACACATATTGTGTATGAAGGCATCAAACGTTCAAAGGATTCTACCATACTTGCTGCATATAAAACTGTTGATTAAAAAGTCTTGTCGGCGTAAAATTTTCCGAAATTCGTTCTCGTCCAGTCGGAAAAACGAGGTCGAATTTTCGGAAGGCCTCGCGCCGCGACGGTCCCTTTGTTTTTATTAGCACGCGACTTTTTGAACGAGTTAATTGGAGCATTAAATTGCGAATAAATTCTGTCGGACGACAAAAAAAATACAAACCGCAGACTGTGCGAATAATACTTTATTATATTATGAAAAAAGCGGTTTGAAATTATTATTAAAATTAACGTTGCCGCAGCGTAATGAATTCGCGCTCGCGGTCTGCCACGTACAATCGTTTGCGGTATTTAGTCTCATTTTTCCTTTATGGGAAATCGTTTGAAAATTATAATTCAGTTCATTTTATAAATAAAGTTTTTTTTATGAATATTAGCTATGGTCCTTATTAAAATTTTATAGATTCATTTTATTATAGGTACTTTTCAAAACTAAATAAATAGAAATAAATATTATTTTGAAATGTGTTAAGTCAATCTTTATTATTTTCTCGATATTTTTTTCTTTTTTTTTATTTTTCAACGAATTTATTACTATTAAATGTAGGCTGTTCACAAAATTAAATTATCAGTCTAAAGGTTAATTGGAGTCGAAGTTAATGACGTAGAGTTCATTTGCAACTTTAATTTATTTTTTTATATTTCAAGCACAAAACTTTCTCTTCCCTACGTTGTCACTGAAATGAGATTTCCTCGTCAATTTGTTAATGTACATGAAAAGCATGCGTTGAAAAATGTTGAAAATCGCGCTCTCAAACCGTTTTCCATCTGAAGAGATAAAACGTAACGAACTACTAATACACTCCGCCCTTTACGCTCGATGTGATAAACTTTTTTTTCCCCTTATACTCGACTCCCTTCAGAAATATATACGTCGTCGGACTAGGGCAGATAAAAAGCGCAGGGATAAGATTGCCTAGTTCTCCTAGACTAGGATAAAATATAGTATACGACCGGGAAGGGTTCGTCTGAAAGGAGAAAAGAAGGGAGCAAGCGAAGCCAGTCGTCATACGGAGACAGTAAATTCGATCATCGAAGCTTTGTTTCGATTGCATTGTTTCGATCGTCGGCGCCTTTGCCTTTGCCGAAGGGGAACTTTTGAAATTCCGAAACAGCGTTATATCAATTTAATTTCACCCTCGTAGTTGAGAATTTTCTGCAGCGACAGCACGTAAAACGGATGCAACTCTATTTTTCGGTTCGCGTGCACTGCGAGAGTTTTCCTGTAAATTTTTTGCACAGACTAAATTAATTTTGGTTTTCCGAGCTTTCACTGCTGTCTCAGGTATTTAGAGAATGCTACAATACAATTATCGTGTCAAAATAAGATTTTTCATTAAATTGTTATTACCATAATCACGAAAATGTGTGCAATGGATCTATGATAATTTAATCACTTTTTTTCCATAAACTAAAATGAATCATTCTTTTGACCTCTGAATTCAAATATTTTGTAATGATCTCAAAATTTCAATTTCACCCACATTTATACATATAATGACAATACAATTTTTTTTTCACGAAAAAAATCGAATTACAATACAAGAACACATTTCAATACGCTTAAAACCCTTTTTATACATATGCGTCTCACTCGATTGAAAATCGGAAGGTCGCATCGACGCTGAAAGGGTCACATTCGATAGTCTACCGCCGATTACACACACACATAGATACATAAATATATACACACACACACTCCCCATCCGATATGAAGAGATATTGGATATTGGAAGTCGCCATTCGCCGTGCAGCGGATAGTTTCGCGAGTCGCATTAACCTTCCATTGTCATCGGCCGAATAATGGATGGCGCCAGCGCGAGCTCGCGTCCTCACATAATAGAATGCCACAGCCAAAAGGGTAATGATTCTTTTTTCCGAGTTTCCGTCCCCTCGCCCCGTGGACTTCTTCGCCGTCCCCTTCCGATGAGTAACGGTTTTTGTTCCGATTTTTCGAATTGTTGCACCGCCCGTCGCCATTAGCCTCCCCCGAACTGATTGCCGTGAGGCCATCAACGACAAAGCAGCAGCGATTCAACGCAGAGGTCGATCTTAAGCGATTCTAGGGCTGCAGACGCATTTCAGCTTTATACGTACCATATAAGATTTTTTATAATAATATATTTAGTGTGAATATGCGTATCGTGTTGAATTCAATTATATTTTTTTCAGTTTCTGGAAAGAGTCACGTACCATTTTTATTTATCGATTGATTGATATAAAGGCTCATCTACTTATTATAAATATTTAATCCAATTCATTTGTAAAAAATGGGTATTTATTTAATTCATTACGAAACGAATTGATTGAAATATATCGATTTTATACGCCTATATATTTGATTCGTCGGTTGTTTCATATTGGCTGCTTTTTAATTTGAGTGAATGATTTATATAAACTAGCAGTGCCAAATTTGTGGCACTACCGGGACTTATAAAAGTCCCAGTAGGGGACTAATACCAACCAAAGCGCTTATGAAAAATTGGTAAACACGTAAAAATCTTTTAATCAAAATAAAATTCTCGCTCGTGTGGTTCCTAATATCGCTGCTATTTTGGAAAAATTGCTTCATAAACCAGTTTTATTGACAATATTTCCTTTAAAATTCATTTTATAATGAAAACTTTTAATGCATATCAAACTAGAGTAAATTTCCTACAATTTTTACTAACTTCACTTTTTCGTGAAATCAATAGTTTAGGCGTACGAGCTCTGCAAAGTGTACAGTTTCGAAATTCTCATCAACTCGAGTGGATACGCGACTTTAGCCGATTCCATAGGTATCCTATGTACACGTTATACACTTTGTGCCTATATCGCAAGTGAGATTAAATAGGACGGTGCTGTGTAGCGACACGTGCCAATACCGGAATCAGAGTCGGCCACAAAGGGAGTTCAGCAGTCTCTTTCGAGCGCCATTAAAGCTTCTACCCCCTTTTATTGTGCGAACGTACGTACGGAACATCGGGATCGCAATCTTCGCATTGGGCCACTTCAATATTGCCGCTGATTGATTGAGCGATTAACTCGACACACATATAGGGAATGGTATTGTGCGGGATGTATTAAAATTTTATCGCTTGTTCGAAATAAATGGGACGTTAACCGTTCGTTCGCCGCCGTTAAGTGTCGATTGTTGTGGTCGTCCGGTCGGCGATTTTCAAATATCGGTCGGTTCGAAAGTAGATGTAATGGGTTTAATCGACGTGAGAAATAATCTACAAGGTATACCTATATTAGGAGTGCTCTTTCTTTAAACTCTCAATTAAATGCGCGCTTGAAAGCTCTGACCTTGCATTCTGTACGTGCGAAACTTTCCCGGTTAAACTTTATCTCCCATAAAACTATTTTATAAGTGCTTAAAATCTGGTTTTTGAAGCTATTAAAAAGATTTATATCTGTAAATAAGGAGCAAGATATTTTCTAGTAGTTATTTAACGGTAAATGTAAAACATCTTGAACGAAAAAAATAATAATATAAATCAAAATAATTTTCAAACTAGGCAAAAATGTAGTTTTTATAAAATGCACTCATGAAAATGAACCGACTGAACGATTTCGACAGGCTACTAACTTATTTACGTTCGAACGAACAATTCAGTTTTACAGTGCGTATCCATCGGGATGCGTTTATAACAGTATAGAGCGGATCTGATTCGCGAAACAAAGCATCGATCGCTTTTCGCATTACACGCTTCGGCAATTATACTTTCGTCGTATTATATAAATGCGTCCGCAGAATTGTATACTGGCTAACGTATGGATATTGTTTCTGTGTAATTTCTCGAGTAAGAAAATTCCGGACTGCGTGATGACAATCCAATTTCGCCCCCGGGTCACTGGTATGTAATTGTAGTAGTCGTCGACGTCGTCGTCGAATTAAATTATTCCCAACAAAACGTAATTGAAGTTCGCCGCCGGCAACCGTCAGACATGGCGATATAGTTAAGAAGACGCGGGTCGAACTCCAGACGTTGAGCATCGCGAGTTATAACCGCTTTTTCTGAAAATGAAATTCATCTAACCCAATTTTCAGCAGGTTTCTGTCCGTCGCGGTTTTTTTCCGTCTTTCCGGCTTTTCCGTTCTGATCTAACGACGTAGTCGTACAGCGCGGCCGCAATCTCGATATCGGAGATTATTCGATTACGAGTCTCGCGGTTACGTTCAATTTATACCGTCATTCAATAAAAATTCCGAGAACCGTTGTTTTTTGTTTATATGTGTATTAAAAAATAAAATTAATTTTCATTATATTATATGTATTTTTGTTTGTTGCAGGTTAGTGATATTGGTTGTTTCATCAGCTACATATATTAGATGCACTTTCAAGGTATGAAAAATGTATCGATTTTAATATGAATCAGACATATTCACTTTTTTTATCACAATTTCATATGAGATTCACTAGAAAACTAGATATAAAGGAATGCATATATTTATGAAATTATATTAAATGATACAATTTTTGAATTTCAACCGTATAAACCACATTCAAACGAGTCGAGCCCGAAATTCGGTTTGCGCACTATACGAATAGTTTCGTTTCGACCGCACGTCCAGATTGAACGAGTAAACATCAAACCGCCCAAGAAAAGCGAGTTAAGTTTCACCAGCGGCCGCCAAGTTCAAATCTCTCCGGGCAATTACTCAAAGGGACGTCGACGGCGTTTACGCAATTTAACACTGGCTTTCCTCGTCCCTTTCCGTTCTCGGCGAATATACAGTCAGTCCTCCGACTGCGAAGTGTCAAAACATCAGCGGGATAGCGACAGACGTACCACAGTACATACGTCCGTCTCTATTCCGCAGATTTTTGACGGTTCGTAGTCGGAGGACCTACTGTACGCAGGATGGTGGAGGTCCTTTCACCCAATTTCCATCGGGGCCAATTTTCCCACCCCTTGTTTATTCTTTCGGCCCTCCGATGCTCCGTCTTCGTGGCTTTCTCTCGTTCTCCTTTCTCTTCTTTGTGTTTCACTTAACTGCTTTTTAATTGCTTCGGTTTCACGCTTTTCAGTTCGCGATGGCGTACGCGCACCCGTCTGGAAATTAACCCGGCAATAATTCATATTTAATAGTACATTTAACGCGTCGGATAATTATTTTCTACTTTTTACTTTTTTGCGAAAATACTTTGTGTTTTAATCGAGGCTTAAGATTTTCCATTCGAAATTATGCACGCGGGAAAAATCTAAGTCGTTTATTTATTTTCGACCTTCATGAGTAAAACAGCATTATTTTGAGATTCTTCCTTGTTTTAAGTGCAATGTATTTAACGATTTTCCGATACAATTTTTATCACCTAGTCAAACGTATAAGCGGATGGATATTTGCTCTTATTTTACACCAAAACGCGAGATGAAATTGCGTTCTATATACGTTATCGGCAATTCGCAATCGTGTGCAGATTGACAATAAAACGGATCGTTATATCGACATCGACAGAAATTTTCACACCTGCCCTCGCAATGCAGCTTATACGATGCACGAAATAGGAACTTTACGATTTTTACGGGGTAATTTCGAGAAATTTTCCACCGTTCAACATTGTAATATATTATATTTGTTGAATCAACGTGAACTTTGCATGACGAATCGGGTCCATCGATCACTCGGTTTGTTTGCGATTATTAGAGCGAACATTATCTCGACAGATCCTCGATCGAGATACACTATACATTAGCGCTCGTTCCGATATTAAAGCGTCACTTATTAAAAAGTAATTTATTTAAAATGCATATTTCACTTACCCTCGTATCGCACGCTATGTAGTAATACCGTTTGCAATAGTATGATGCAAAAGCTGCAATATCATTTTTTTTTTAATTTCACATCGAGTATCAATCTTCTAATATATTTGTTTGCTAAATATTAGGTAATTTATCTGAATTTTCAATTATTTCAAAATAATATCAATCGAAGTACATAGCGTGATTTATTTTGATAGACACAATTCTTCGATCTAGATTAATTCAGGTACATTACACACACGTGATTCTATAACTATTACTATCGGATACCATTTGAAACGGTCAATTAGAAACGTGTGCTAGCAGTTGGTTGCATACTCAGTCGAAAGCACTTCTTTGACAATTCAAATGCGTGATATGCCAAACGTAAGGGCGGATATTAGCAGGGCGCACCCTTCTTCAATTTTATTGGCGTTGTGCATGCGTGTTGCTTGTTCACGGTTATTATACCGATCCATTTTTTCTAAATTAATTGAATGGTTGGAAGTGCTCAATATGATAGTTGCTGATGATTTAATATCAGTCGTATATGTACAGAATCGTATAGTATTTTTTTATTAAGAGTAGTGCTTTTATAAGTCAGCAATATTTTTTTTTAATATTACATCAAATAAATTCTAGAGTGTGAAACAAATAAATATAAAAGATCTAGATTTGATTCGTATATCTAGATATGCATAAACAATTTACGAAATCAATTGTAATAATTAACTAAAAATTATTAGACCGAGCAGCTAGCGTCTTTTTGACTTTGAAACTTTATATTTTAATTACTAAACTAGCATCGGAAACAAAAGTGGACTCTGTAAATAATGTGAATTGCATCCGCGTGCACATATGAAAGTGGAGCATGTAGTTCATATTTCAGCATGCGCAGGATCGTTATTAATCGAAGCGTCACGAAGACTTCGAGTGACATTGCATGTCAGTCGCAATACTTCATTTACTGTTTATTGACTGGCACGACACACGAGTCAATAATTGATGCGGACTCTCTGTATAAATTACACGCTTCCACCATATTCAAACACGTCGATAATTTGAAATTTTTAACATCATCGTGTGAATTTTGTGTGCAGAAAGCGAACGGAAAGAAAAGTGATAGATGTGTTACGCGAGTTATAATATTTTCTGGCGGTGGAAAATTGCCTACTCAGTAGATTACATCTGAGTTTGTTGCGTAAGGTAACTCACATTACGGCCACTTTTGCCCTGTTATTTTGTCATTTATTTATTTATTTATTTTAAGGATTCGACGGAAAAGACGTCGACGTTATTTCAGTCGATGCTTTTACCGGGAGATCGGATCTGGCAAGAGACTTTGACTTCTTTTCAGAACTGTCGAGAGAAACACTGTAAATAAAGTATAAGGCACAATTTGATTTTATTATATTTACATACTTAATATTTTTCTATTCGTTTAATTTTTAAAATTTATCAAATATATATTCAAAAATAATCACTTCAAACTAAAGTCAAATCAAAGTAAATATAATATTGAGAGTTCTGCACATTTGTCCCTTTTCACATTCTTCTATGTTAACCCCTACTTTTACTAACAATGCGGTGCACATTACAGACGAAGATGTTTTTCAAGCTATATCCAGTATATTAGGTGTGTAGGAACAATCTGGCCGATAAATCTACTTCTGTTTCCTCGAGTCGGAAATAAAATTATTTTTCTTCACACTTAAGAACCGCAATATGTACACATATACACAAATATAGAGACTTCTTGCCCGATACTTTCGGTAAGTCCCGATTCGCGCTTAATGCGATCCACCTCGCCACACTTTCTCGGTTAATTCCTACATAATTTACTTATCGCGGCATGCGAAATAAATCTTCATCGGAGTCGAGGGGTGAAATAGCTTTTCTATCGCAACGAAGCCGAAATTAATCAGCGAGGTGAATTTATGAAAGAATTAACCCCGCTTATACGAGAACTAAATCTGTTTTCTATCGGTGCAGATCATGCGGCGAGACGTCACCTTGAGCCGACTTGATGAATCGTCTGATGTTTCCATTTATAAGGAAATTTTCCGCTTCGGGAAACCAAACCATTTCGTTCATATATATTATACATACTGATTCTTATATCTATGTAAAATGGCAGGGTACTAAAATAAAAAATGCATCTTTCGCACCCCAGAAAGTGTTCTTCTCTCGTAACCCTAGATGCAACAGCGGTTCCGAATCTCTCTCCGAAGGTCGTGATTTATGTGATGGTTAATTTGTATTACTATAAGTCAGAGCCTAACTGACAAGCATAGTGTGGCCATAATTTAAGCTGGCGTCTTGATAATTTATAACCCAAATGGGGGGTTGTATTCCTCTGCTCAAGATTGTGAAAGAAAAAGAATGTTTTTCTGTAGGTTTTTGTATGTATCACCTAGATATTTCACTATTCCTGTTTATTTTTTCACGCACAAATATTCATGCGTATACTTTGTTTTATATTGGCAGGAGCATCTGTAGGGTATTTCCATTTAATATGAATAATTCATATTGCGCTAATCCAATTCAGACCCTGTGGTATTATGAGTCTGCCTCGCACCCCATCAAGTCTTATATTATTTTTCTACGTTTTCCCGACAATTTCGACACGGATCAAACAAAACGTTTCTTAGATATTTAAAACCGTGCTCAGAAATAAGCTCGAGGAGAGTTTTATTAAATATCTATGTGTGTACTTCTTGGAAATAATGCAAAGATATTCCGGCGGAGAATGGGGTCGTTTTCGCGCATTAATTTCAAAGTTGCTTGTTTTAATAATCCCGTAATGTACTTTAATTGCATGAAGCCCTCCAGACGTTATTCCCGAGATTAAGCTTCCCATTTGTTTGTTCATTTTCTGTTTCTAGTATCAAAAAGCATTTTTCTCGTTTGTAATTCGCGCGAACGTTTACGCATTTCACAAAAGCGTCGGTAACACGACGCCACCAATGAAAATTGCCGCATTGAAATTAAAATATTTTTCGGTAATTATTATATAAAATACATATTTGCATTGCTATATGCTTGAAATTGTTTATGATTTCAATTTAAATTTGAAAATAGTTTGATTTCGCAATAGAAAAGAGACTCCACACGTTCGAAAATCAAAGCGTTTTAGCGGTATTATATTCAGGACGTTGAAATTTCTCAATCCGCACTATTATATATATTATATAATATAATATTATGACAATAAACCGTGTGCGAAACTTTAAAACGTGAATGGAACCGACGTGCGACCGCGGTCGCTCCAAGTTTACGACCCGGGCCGCATTATTAACGGCGAGTTACCCGGAACAACCTAGACACCTTAGCCTAGGGTTGCCATATGTCCCAGTTGATAAGAAAACATCCCGGTTGATCAAAAAACGTCCCGATTTTGAGCCTCGTGTCCCGGCATCCCGGACAAATGAAATCCCGTTTGTCCCAGTTATACGCAATATATTTTTTCAATTTCAACAATTTTTGAATTTTTCCTTTTTTTTGTCAAAATTTAATTTTGAATCGAGATTTTTTTTCACGGGGAGAGGTTTGGGATTTCTGATTGATAATCTGACAATTATGGCAACCCTAAACCTTAACCCTTCGCGGACGGGTTAACGGGACGGGATCGTAAAGTTGAGCGGCTCATTTGGCGCCGAAACACGACCTACGCACCGGAAACGGAAACGGAACTAAGCGAGAATTTGTATGCGCGCGTGACAGGTGGGACGATAGTGACTGCGTATAAGACGGGACGATTTCCGGTCGTCGGGACACCTGGGAAATTCGATTCGTTTTACCGATGCACTTATTGTTTTCATAGATTTTATCGATTCAAATATAGAATTAATATCTTATTATAGTTCACATTTTTTTTGTTTTCTTCTTTTGTATAATATTTAGTTGAGTTGTGCTATGTTTAAAGATAGATCAGATTGAATATTGTGTTGATTATCTGTTTCACTAATACCACGAAAAATATTTTAATACAATTATAAGCTATATTTATCATTTGTTTGTGAATTTTTAAAATTTTACTTACTCATTTTCATTTAGTGAATGAAATTTTCAAATTAACCATTCTTAATTCATACGTCCTTTGTGAGAAGAGTTGATATTTCTCCTATCTAAAATAAACAGTTATTTTCTCAAGTTATTCAGGTTAATAAATTCCTTCACCGTTCAATCATGTAACCTTTCGTGAATAATTCATCATGACCCAAAAGAAATTATGAATTTGTTTCTCGGGCATATAATGTAATACACGCTTACGCAGGTATTAAATATCGTATCCGAATTAATTTTCGCTCAAATTTACCTTCTGTGATAGACGTATAAATGTTTTTATGTTACTCAATATAGATTTCATTAGAAGTGACTTAAGCGAGGTTTCAAATACTCATCTACATCAAAACGATGATTTTATGCAAAGATTTTGTCGAAATGCTGCGCTTACAGATCGCGCGACATCTGGCCGTCGGACAATATCAAATCAGAAATATTCGTCGATCTGGAAAAAAACTTCGATATTATTCGGCAACTTTGGTCCTTTCCGGTGCTAAGCAATTCTGATATCCGCCCATTAAAACAGATAGAGGGAGAACAAAAAATCCGCAAGCAAAAGAAAACTCATCGCTTCATGAATTGAGGAAAGTGCTGCATTTCGAATATAGTCTATTATTTTTCTTTAATTTAAAATAACTTAATTGATTGTTTTCAGAAAACTTCAATGTATTCTATCACGATAATTTCATAACATTATTAATACATTTTTAATATAAAAATGGAAAATTTTCACGCATTATTAACGAAAATTATTATGTTGAAATTATTACATGCACTAATTTATCGGATAAATATATTTATAATTATTCTTTTCTAATAAAATGAAACGTGTTTTAAAAAAGCTTTCAGCAACTGTACTCTCCCTTGCTTGTTCCGTGATGCGCAAGGTGCGCTCGACATTCGTCCTCTCTCATTTAAATGTTAATGCGGAAAATTAACTTTGAGGCTTTTTTTATCATTCTTTCCGACCAGTATATACGAAAAGAGCAAAAAGTTTTAATGGCCGAACGGTCCCGGCAATCTTTGCCGTGTTTCTTCCGTTCCTAATGCGGAACAATGACATTTTTTTACACGGCGCTTTTTCCTGTCGACGGCACAGAGATAATATTCAATTTCCAACGTATCCTATTTTATTCGTTTTTTTAATTTCCATTATTAGATATGCGCTTTCAATTAAAACGATCGACAGTCGGAGGAGTTGAAATTCACAAAGTTTTATAAGACTTTCGAAATGGGCGAGCTGGGTTAGAGTGCGGAAGTTGTATCTCAAACGGCGTTGCGCTACAACACTTAAACTGCCAACAAAGTTTCATGTTTTTCAATTTAGCCCTTTGAATTTTATTACACATAAACTCGCGCAAACGTATGATGCAAAAGAGACTCTCGCCCTCGGGGACGAGAGCTATCTTTTTTTCGTCAATGAGCAAAGCTGTTCTCCGCTTGCACACATAGACACTTTAATATGTGAAGTAGTAGTTAATATGAAAAATGGATGTCGGTTTGCAAATTAAACCGCCGAGCCGAACAAACAAAGCAGAGCGAATAACTCGTGTTCGCGAAGTCCTAAATACACAGGCTCGGATTAACGTTAAGTCTAACAGCAATATGTTCGTAATCTCTGGGGATTTTAAGGGTTGACTTACAAGTTTGTTCGGAAAACTGTTATCATTTCAACGAATGCAGTTCGGCCGCAAGACATAAAACGTAAATACGTCGAATACGCAATATTATTTAATCGCACTGTCGGGACAATTTCATTACATTGTCTGCGATACGGGCAATTGGTTCCGTTCACAATAATGTCGCGCTCGGTTGCTCTTCGATCGCATTCTTCTCTGTGCGTCTTTCCCGAACGAGAATTCCTTTTGAAAAACAAGTCCGAATCTGCGTACACGTACCACTCCCCCATTCTCGTCTTTCCTTTTTTCCTTCTATCGTCATCCCTTCCTGCGACATGTAGAATTGACGACACTTAATTTTATTGCCTTGTTTTTCTTTTGCATGGACGTCCTCCGTGCATTTTGGCTCGTTAACTTTAAGACGCATAAACATTTTACTGACATTTCTCAGATAACTTTATAATTTAATTATATTTCTATTTGATTAAAAAGCAGATGGTTAATGACCTGCAATTTATTGTGCGTCATCAACAAATGGCTTTATCGATCTAAGCATTACTCAATTTTCTTACAATGTATTCTTTTTTGTCAAATATGTACATCGTTTTTTTTTTCACTTTTTTTCCAAAATTCAATATGTATTAAAAAAAATGTTACAGTACTGTTGACATATCTTATTTTCATTATTTATTCGAAGTCTGATTTTGATGGTCGTTCATTAAGTATACCGCAAAAGTTATTAAATGATTTACCTATATGGTATAAATATTGATTTAAACTACATATTTAATGACTATTTGAAAAATAACTAGATATTACTTTTCCAGCCAATTTCAGTTATTTTATTTATTTTTTTCACTTACATATATTCGTTAGTCAGTATTGATTTTTCCGATTTTTTTATAAATAGTGTATTCAGCAATGAAACTGTCTGCACGGCGAAAAAAGAAATAAACTGAATATATATCAGCGTTAAAAGTTTGTTGTTTACTACTATGCCATAAAACACAAACTAAAACCATGTATAAAACTTTAATGCTAAACGCTGGCAGGTGGTGAAAGAGTTGAGCACTAACGCGCTCTAACGTTTTCTTTATCAAAAACAATACGACCCGTTCGAAGCATTCTTCGCTTTAAAGTCACGACACTTTTTTACACTAACGTGCAAATCGACCCACACTCTATAAAGTGTGAAATTTCAACGCCACCAGACAATCAATCGAATAAATCGTCCCGTAAGATTTATATAGGACGTCATCCTTTAGCGTACATAACAAATCGAACTCATCGAAAGGAAAATATGGGGAGCCGGCGTAATTGATTGCCGCTTCCGAGGAATCACATACGATATTACTTCCTCAGAGGTGGATTCGGATCAGGAAAGTTCTTAAGAACACATACATATACATACAGGAGACGATGGTCTTCGCGTCCAGATTTATTGGCTCAATTAAAACGGCGGCACGTAGTCTGCTCCGGAACGGGACCCAGAAGAAAGTATGCCGTGAAACCGAAGCTGCTACGTCGTCCCCTTCGGAACAAACGGAAGTCGAAGACCATAGGAGAGGTGGCCACGCGACTTTTGTCTCCTGAAAAGTCTGAAAAGTTCTCGGGTGCTCGAAGTTTACTTTCGCAACCCAAACTTCCTTCGGCGCGCGAGTCCACGTTTGTTTTCTTTGCCCGTGTCACACCGGTCCGAATTCGGTTTGCGCCTTATATTACACGTATATATGTTATATATCTAGGTATATAATGTGTGGCAACTTGGCCGTTAGTTTGGGTTTTTTGTTTTCATATAACTCGAGAAGTTTTCGTTCGTTATTGGTTTTATTGAATCCGCGGTCAGCGTGGGGGACAGAAAGTCGCGCTGCCGAAAGAATGGGTTTTAATGTTTGCGATCAAAGTTTTAAATTTAATTTTTTAAATATTTTATTAACACATCGATTAATTTTCAACTTTAGAATTTATTTAAAAAATATAATTTGAGTGAAGGCTCGATTGAAAATATTTTTTTAAAAAATCAATTGTAACGCATAATCACGATTGTTGACGGCGATACGGTTCACATCAATCAAACATTATTGAACTTTCATGAGAATGTAACATTTTACCCCTTATGACAATATTTACATACAATTTAGGTCAAAAATCGACATCGAATGCCCAACGAACGACATGTTCATCATCGCACGTACTCTCCTCTATATGTAATCTACCGTATCGATTTAACATCACCACGCGTATGGTTCTCAGTTACTAAATGGCAAATAGCGTTTAAATAATAAACTGTTAGCACCAAACCGACTAGTTAAACCGTCGTCAGTTGAATATTTTATGCTGTCGTGGCATTCTGAAAGTTGTGTTTTTTTTTTCAATATTTTGACTTGATTTGTTTAATTTGATAAATTGTATTCAACCATACATATATCATAATAATAAGTTTAAAAATATGAAGCACTTTTATGTGATACTTTAAATTCAAGTTGTAGAAAATATGTGCGTGTTTTAGTGAAGTCATGTTCTCGTTTTTGAACTTTGTGATCTATGAAGATTGACGTATAATACAGGAAAACTTTCAGTTTGGTGTAGTAATGTGCTTTTTGTATTCAACAGGCATTGTTTTCGGCATTCTATTTCCTTTTCGTTTCTTCATATTCGATGTAGTTCTTGGAAAGTGTTTTCTTAGATTTTTTTGTTTTATACACTGAGGAGATAGAAAAGTGGATGTTTTTCATCTCAATGCTGAATTGCGAATGTGTAACAATAAATCTGGGAGTTTTTCATATGAAAATAAGGTTTTTTTCACTCCGAAAGTAAAGTAACATATTTTTTTAATATAGATAGATATACCATAAATACGAAAAAATCAATATTTCACCTAATTTTCTATTATTAGATGATAAATATGGTTACATCCAATAGCCCTGGATATATTGTACAATAATAAATCAAGTCTTTTGTACGCTACTATAAAGGTTCACGTTCTAATCTTCATTCAGATACTTGTCCAATCGCTTTTACATGTAGTGGTATATCATATTATAATATTAGAAAATCTCATATATTCATAATATTATCCGTATAAATTCTATAATAAAATATTTCGGTTTTTGAAATCATACTAATACATTTTATTGTGGTGCTTATTTTGAGAGATTAAAAAAATAAGTTAATTCACTGAAACATTAAAGGTGAAACTAACCTAATGCACTTCATGTAAAACGACCCCGAAAAAATCACCGACAACGCGTTCAAGTTCCGTAACGAATAGCGGCGCTACCTCTTAAAGAGAACCGTTTCGCGTATTTTTCTTTCTAAAAGTAAAAGAGCTTTTTTAAGTGTTCGTTTCGAGTTCTGGACCTTTGTTTAATGTAAATTAGAACCGGCTTGTATTTCACGCGAATACTCGTTCGCGCGGACGCAAATCGCATCGATAAAACTTATTTATGTTCCAGAACTAGGGAATGGACTTTCGGTATAAGACAAGAGAGCAAGAAAACATATTTACTGCAGTTTGACCGCTGCAACCTTTGGACATCGGCCAAATTTCAAATGCACCTCGAATTTCGATATTTTTCCGCAAAATGGATACTTTACTTCGCATGTATCAGAAATTCAAATGAAAAATCCTTAACCATTCGACGTTTTCGCTAACATAAAATTTTTCATCTTCGCTCTAACATATTTGCCAAAAATTAGGATTTATATTTACAAAAAAAAATATACATATAAAATCGGTCTGAATTAGATTTAGGCCCATTTTCAACGGTTTTTTAACTTGCTGTTTCTTTGGTTGTAGTATATTATTTCCTAGACCAACCTTATATTGACAATAAACAGCACAAATTAATCCATAAAAGCTTAGATAATGAAAGATAATTACTTTTTAGATTAAACCTTCAAATCAAAGAAATTTCAACGAAAAACCTATATTTTTTTCGATTTTTGAAACCGACGAGACTCCATCCACATACACCCCCATGAGATTTTCTTTCTAACACACCTCCGCAGCATTAAGAGGACTCGCATATCTGGCGAATACATCATCGAGGACGTGCCGAAATCGGGCGTATTATTGTTCGCAGTCGTAAAAGGGCCAATATACACCAGACGATGTGTGCCACGGGGTCGCTCCTACGGCTTAGGGACGCGTGACACCGTGGCGATTCCCTTCAAGGGATTGCCCGATTTAGATAATGCGAGGAGATACCCTTCGGCGACCCTGGAAAAGGTACACATACGGGTAAAGGACGTGTCGTACGTGGACGCTCTCGTATAAATTTTATGCGTGTTTCTTTGACTTTTTTTTTTCCAGAGGGTAATTTAAATTTAATTTAAAAGGAATGCGTGCGAGTTGAGCTTGATTAACGCGTTTTATTACGCCGTTGAATTGTGTTAATTTTATGTGAGATGCGTTTTTAATGAAAGGACGCTGAATGTTTTATGAAATTAAAAACTATGCATATATCTCGGGAAATTAATTTTGACAAAATTTGTGATCAACTCATGTATATTTGCTAGTACTGTATGTAGTGAGTATACGTAGAGCGATTTATCGACGTGTAAGCAATCACAAATCGAACTGTCTAATCACAGTATAGGCTCGATAAGCCTACGGCGAGTCAAACGATAAAACATTTAATAGCCGCACTATACGTTGACCACAGTTTGCAGTCGACGGAGTATTTAGTCGAAGTTCAAACAGAGGTTGTGTTGGCACATTGCAGTGGCTGTTCGGCAAACTTGGCCGACATGATTGATGTTTGCGCACCGGAAGCACAAGACGCTATGAAAACGTCCAAAACGGATTTCGCCTCGAGTTAGACTAGTAGATTTTCTGCTGGATTTCATTTAGAAAGTTCATCTTGTCGTTGCCTCATCTGTTTAATTTTATAATTCTGATTAATTTATATATTTATATTGTCGTTATATTCACGTATAAAGCCGTAATTTATGTATTATTGAAAAATGTGTACAATGAATGTTTTCGATTTTGTGTTGTTGTTGTGTGATATATTACAGTTTGGAATTACCGTGAGATGTTCGGTTTATTATTTATTCGAAAAGTTTGTCATTACAGGCTGTTTCGCGAATGTGCGTTCGCTTTAGGATCTAATATACATAATATGCAGTTCACTTGAAATTTTCAGTCGTTAACGTATGATAAATTTAAAAACTTTATTATTCGCATTTGCGAACTTTTATTATTCAGCTTATGTCGAGTGAGATTCGTCACGAGGATTTTCTGCATCAAAAGTTCACCCCGCTACGTGTCTTCGGGGCCAGGAGATTGCCGTAGACTTTTCCGACGCTTTTCCTCGATTTTTCGCCATCTTGAGGCCTAAGGTAACACGTAAAGTATTTTGGTTGCACCCTGAGATTTACATAAGTTGCCGAATCGTGTTTGAGTTGACTTTAAATTTACCAGCGTACGTGAAAACTTTTGCAAACATTTCCACGCCGACGACAGAGATTACGCCCTGATGGAAATCTTCGAAAAATCCGACAAAAAAATAACTTTGAGAGCTTCTTTTTAATTTGATTTGATTTATTGTATGTTAAATGTGTGAATAAATAAGCTGGATGGAACACCGAGCATTAGCATAATCATACAAAATTGTGTCGGGAACGGATTTGTACTGTGTTTAACGAGCCTAATTAGTTCCGTCACAAACTCGTGTATTGTACACAGTAAAATTAATACAAAACATAATTTTCGTAGATAATTATTATACGTGTTATATTTTTAATCATTTAACTTGTGTATTTCGCAAAGTTCATATAATATTTAATAATCACATAATTCAAAAAAGCTTAATTAATTTCATAATGAATATCATTATAATTCAAAAAATAATTTATACACTATTATAATATATTTGCAACAATGAATATAGAAACACAAAACTAATTTAAACTTAAAAACTTCCTTCAGTATTTCATACGACGACAGTTGGCACACATACGCCGGGTCGGAAAATTCAATTTTACATCGGCGACCTTAGAGCGCGCATTCCGGATTTATTTAAAAATGAAAAAACACCGCCCATTTTCTGAAATTGGGCACACGAAAACTACACAATAAAAGGCACAAGAGTGCCACGATTATCATTATCGGCGCAGGTATCCGGCTCAATTAATGCGATTATCTCAGGTGTAATGCAATCGGCGCACTCCGGTCGGTCGCCATGAATACCGGGTTTTACCGAATTCATCGATTGGCCGTTTTAATCCGTTTATTCGCGATACCAAATCGAATTATCGACGATTAACGATGCTAATTTTCCGCTCAGAACGAATGATAAATTCACAGTTACGACCCGCTGCGCTCTCGATAAGTGTATCGAGTGCATATTAGGTAACGCGAACAGTCAGTGCAGGATTTGTTTGTTCTATGCAAAAATCGAATTTGTGTTCGATTTAGTATTTCAGAAAATTTTGAATAATCGGATACTTTGTTGAAATTATAACGAGAATCAAATTTGAAATGAAAATCATATAATTTTTGTCAACGTATGTAGTATTTGAAGTTTGTTTTTTTCATTATTTGCAATAGCCTTCAAATAAAAAAAATAAACGTTTAGAATACCAAATTTGCTACAAATTTCTACATTTTTTTCCTACAAGAATTTTCGAGATTACATCGTTTAAGTACTTGTTCTATTTAGAGGTTTATTTTCAAAAATCTTGATATTTCCGAAATAAAGTGTTTCTATATTTGATACCGAATCATGAAACCGTTTTTTAAAATTGAGCTTACTATATACTTACATGATTGTAAATCGCTTTAAGGAAAGTCAAAAATCACACACAAGTATGTATATAAAAGTGTATCGTAAGAATTAGTAAAGTTTACTCGCAACAATCGCAATCGTTGCAAATTAAAAGGAACCTTTAATTATTTTTTTATTGCTTGAACGTTGGCCATTAATGTGAAATTTTATTTGCCGAAATAACCGTCAATACGAGACCATTATTCAAATTTATTTTATGATAATCAAAGTAAATAAAACGCTAAACGGCACCAAGTCGCATATTATTCGCCATTGCGCGATACTTATCTGGCGATCGCCTAGAAGAAAAAATGTTCTTATCGTTTTTATTTTTCTTGTACAAATATGAAAACGGCGTAATTATAATCGTTTCTATGTTTACTTTCGGTCGATAGCCTTTCAGTTCCATTCGAAAATTAACTTCCGAGTCCTGACAATCATCGTTAATGAATACGTAACTAACATTTTTGTGCACTTACGTAATCGTAAAACAAATCTCAAATCGTGAATTCTGTATTGTTTCGACAAAATATTTTTCATAACGAATAATCACCGAATGCGATTGAAATTCGCGTATTCCACAACCCGCTAGAGTCGACCAAAATTGACTTTAAAAATAATGAGAAACCGTTTTTAATTCGGTTAACAATCAACACATGCATAATCCTCTTATTTGTCGGTCATTTTATGTTCGTCGTATGCATGTTGATTGGCGAATTTTTAGCACTGTAGCCGACGATAGTATGATAATCTAAAATCGAATCGGGCTTGATGAATGCAGATTGCATCATCAGCCATTGGTAAACATTTTCATTGTTTGTTCATAGCGCACCAAGTGCATTTCAATGCGAAATTCGATATGCAATAGTTCTGGATGTCTATTGGATTATGTCTTTATTTCGTATGCCACAGGATTCTTTTTTAGATGGATGCCAAAACTTTTGCCAAATTTTGGAGATATAAACAATTCGATTTGAACGAATCAGAAATAATACGATTCGAATATTTAGTTATGATATTAATTTCGCACTGAAAAAATATTTATATACTCAACAAAGTAGGTGTTTATTGAAGCAACGAATCATTTTCGATTATTTAAACGGCAAGTATTTATTAAGTTAACGATTAGATTTAACCCGACGAACCCGATCATAAATCATACTCAATATAAAAAGAGCTCAGTTGAAGGGTTGTGCGGAGGAGAAAAAAAAATGTATACAAGCAAGCCTTATTATTATTATTCTTATTATTATACCTTTTGGTTTGCCTTCTTCTGTTGCCCAGTAGAGGGTACATACGAATGTGTTTCCGTGCCACTTATTCGTGGAACGACATCGTAAACGGTTAATGATGGCGTGTGTGTTACTTTTAAACATGCCGAATAATAATAACGTCAAGTCATCGATTTGTGAGCGCACCGAAATTAGGTGATACGTGAATGGGATATTATAAAGTTTCAGGGGTCAATGAAGCTAGCTTTGCTTATTGATAAAAATATGCTTCTTATTGTTAGTATTTTAATTTATGTGATATTTTTCACACAAATAAATAATAGTAAAATATTTCTGTCGTTCACGTATTAAATTCATATTTTACTCTTACTTATAATAAAATTTTGAGAAAAATGTTAGGTGATCAATATAAAAGTTCTTGTTGAGCCGCAGTCTACGATATTATCGAATTTCCTCGATAATGACTATTTGAATTAACCATTTGGTATACGTAACGATATACGGTGTAATCAGCAGATGATCGTCTCGATTAACGCAAAAGCGTCCGTTATATCGTTAGCGTTCGTTCGTTAACACTTTCTCAATCTAGCGAGGGTTGCTCGAGTCAATCATTTCGACTTTATAATCAATTACAAACCATTACCGCATGATAATTTTCATCGAATTGATGTTTAATATAATAATGCCGATAATAACGAATGTTCGAGATTAATACGTTTCATGGCTGGTGTGTGGTTTTCGATGTTTGTGTTTTGATGTTAGTGTGACGGTAAATTTAACGTGAAAATGTTCTTTTATCTTCGTGTGTGGAAAAGCTATCGAGACACGTGCGTTACGGGTAACAACGGCACGTGTTCTGATCGTTATTTTATATGTTGTTTACTTACATATACCTATGTATTGTTTCGAGGATTATTAAACTCATTCGACTGCCATGCCACTTTTAGAATGTCTAAAGTTTTATTTCACAGCTTTTGAATCTTGTTAATATTTATATTTCCATTTGAACATCTGAATTATCAACATTATTCAAATATGAAAAGTCGTCGTGAATGTGTTTATACGAACGCAAATTTTATACTAGAAACGTGTACAGGAACTGAATTCACGCAATATTTTTTCCTTTCACAAAAACAACCATTTAATTGCGGCGAATATAAAACTGCTGCGCCATAACGAGACGTATAATAAATACATACGTGTATTTTTCCTGACGTCGAATCAGAAGCCTATTAGTCGACTAATGTAAACTTACATAGAAAATTATACACGCATTATATTTTATTTTTTCTGCGAATATACACGGGAAAAAAATACACGAGTTCGAATCGATATTTCGACGCTTCGAGAGCAAACGCCGAAACTATACTGTGACGGCCTCGTTTCGCACAAAGAAAGGCCCTTTCGGTACAGGGTGTGTACGAACAGAATGCATTTGGTGAGATTAAGCAGGGGTCGAAGCCACCCTGAACGTCTGAACAGGGTTGAAAGTTAAACCACTCGAGTGAAGGGTTGTTTGCTTTAAACGTTTCGTGCGACGACGTCTATCAATTCTTCGTTTTGTCGTCGTATTAAATGGAGTTATTTGATTTGTAATAAATGGTATTAAAAATATATTTTCTATTATATTACTTTTCGGAAATTTTAAATTTTTGATATAATAATAATAATAATAATGAAGGAACTATGTATGATTGTACTTACATAAGTATAAGTATAAAATTATTTTTTCAATATTTGTTTGAATAAAACGATATTTTATATGATGAAGAACATGTCATTATTTAATTCTAAGAAAATATTTTATAGAATTGATTCGACATATGTACCTCATTATTAATATAAAAATATATATTTTTTCATCGAAGTAGTTACTAGTATCAGTTTTATAATAAATCCATATGATGTATAATATAGGCGCGCACCTGCAAGTATACACGTACTAAGCAAATATACAAATTTTATATTAATTACGCATTGCCAACGATGGTATCATTAATCAGAATAATAAATGAGGATTTTAACTGGGAAGCGTGAACGTTTCATTAATATGCAAGCAGTCGCAAATGCGGCCGTCGATTCAATCTGCAATCACAAAGCGCCGAAGGTTTAAAAATGTAAATTCGTTTATCGTGTTTCTTTCTGTTACGATTTTGGCATACGCCAGGAAAGCTTTCGACGGGATAAAAATGGAAAGGGAGTGTTTACGTTCTTATCTGAACAATTTTTTTATTGCCGCCTAATTAGCATACTAGTGATTTTTATGTTTCCTCGGCTAACTCGTTCGTGAGAATACAACGTTAATTGCGCGAAACGTGTTAAACGAAAACACTGGTAACGTGAAATGATGATAAATATTTTAATTAAAAATAAGTGAAATTATAGTTTGGGGTATTATTCTTGGAAACGCTGGGAAAATGCATGTGTTACTGGCGCGGATTTAATGGAAAACCGCGTTATATTCCGGCGTAATCGCGACGGTTAAATGATATCTTTTTCAAATATTTTACATTATCAAATATTATATAATTATAGCCATTGTTATTATTTCAAATTAAATTCATACATATTTCAAAATAATTTATATTAAAATGTTATTTCCTGAATAAATCGTTGGCGTTTACTATCGAAGTACCGCGTAATTAAACTTTTGGTTCAAAAAATGTAAATGGTTTTTTTTCCGTCGCATATTCTAATATTTTCAGAGCATTATTGTTTTTTGAAAATTGCGTGCAATCTTTGCATCTGCGGTTGAATTCCTTTAAAGTGACATTAAAAAAATGTGATTTAATCCAACGAACTCGCTGATTGTACACGCAATAATCGATTTACTTCAATGATTTTAACATGCAATTCTTTCGAGACGATAAATTTCGCGTTTTTATTCGATCACGTAAAATCTACATGTTTTACGGTTCAATAATATTTTTGGTGTTTTTAAAATCGTTTACTTTTCAGTGTATTTGTTTGCAATATTAATGTGATTTCATAAGTTGGATTTACATAGGAATTCTGTTTGTTTCATTTTTGTTTCCAAAACCTGTTTATTTTCAATTATCCGATATATTTTCCGTCAGTTAAATGTACATACACGTGTTTCATCATTTTTTTATTTTATTTTAAATAAGTCTATTTTTATTATTATGGTATTGGTGAGAGAGCGTGTCTTTTTGAAAAACGCTTCTTAATTAATGTTTGCGAATAATTTACTAATGAAATAATTGAAATAGATTGTTATGTAATTTGGACATGTACAGTATAATCACTTTTAAATGAAAGTGGTTTCTAATTTACATCAGAAAATAACAATATGAAAAATATTTTTCTTTTTGAGACGCATGACATACATATATTGTTAGATTTTGTGGCTTTCTTTTATCTGAACGTTTAGTAAAATACGTTCGCATAAGCGGTGCCAAGTTAGGACCATAATTGAATTAATTTTAAAGTTTTCGTTCGTTGTCGAAAAGTATACCAAAAAATCAAATCTATTCCGAACTTTTCAATACTTTGGTTGGTTAGAATATATTCCAGCGAAAACCCACGTGATTTTCGGTCTTGATTGAAATGCATTTTCTTTCACCGCAATCGTCTGAATGGGGCAAAAAAGAAAACGATTTTTGCGTTCATAAATGTTTTTCACACACTGAAAAAGTATTTCTATTGTTTCGACTCATTAATGATTTTTAATATAACGTATCGGATTATTTTGACGAAAAAACCCATATGTAGAAACAATACGAAGGACACATTTTTGGTAGAGATTAGTGCAGCTCATTTTGAAAGCATGCCAGTCGCCAATATCTCACAAATTAACAAAGATATCAAGAAAATAGTTATCTAGTTAACATATTGTAATTTATGTGCACATCATGAGCCGCACTTACCCCGTGTACCCCCACTCGAAGCGCATTTCCAAATACGTCACGCCAAACGATCGTTTTAACACATCGGAACGGTCGCTCGAGTATTTCGAGTGTGATTAAACGAATCCAGGTTTGACCCAGTGGTGCCTCTGCCAAACCCACGGCTAAACGCCCCGCTTCCTAACAAACAACAATAATCCGCACGGACGTGGCGGAATTAGCCCGACGTAACGTAACGTAACGGCGACAACGACGACGATGCCACCCCGAAATGGGGTACACGTGGTAAATATGTAGGGCGATGCGATGGGCCCTTCGCCGAATCATCGCAGTCGTTGAAACCTCGCCAAATCAACCGAATTTCGCTTCGATTAAGTGAACCGTTGACGCGGCGGTGTTGCAGTTGTCGAAACGGACGTTGAAGCCGGGATCAATGTTTTGATTGATGTGTTCAATGTGCTATTCCGATTGGGTTTACATGGACTGTGTACACCTACGGCTCGGTCGTTAATTTAGATTTTATAGTGGAACTTCGCTTAGAGAGCGCTTCGCATAATAGTGGATCCCCTATCCACTGTGAGCGGGAACGTTGCAGGAAATAGGTGAGCGAGGCCAAAGTGGATACATAGTTTTTGAACAAATATATTTATTTTCAATAGATGTGATTCTATGAAATTAATCGTCACGAGTTGTCAAAAATCTGTTTCGCCACCGTTGGATTTGGGTTTGAATCCTTTGCTCATTATTTGTAGGTATATGATTTGGATACGAGATTATATAAGATAAAATTTTGGCATGTATACGAATCAATATTATTCTTTTCAGTTAGTATTTTAATTTACTGTGTATGAGTAAATGTTCTGTGTGCATTTTACTCGAGCAACCTTCACCTGAATATCGGTGCACTATCGAACCCATTTTCACAGATCAGAACTTATTGCAAACCATAAACAATAATTGTACGATCGCTCGCTGAACGTGTTGCCAGCCAATACTGCAAATTGGGTCAAACAAATGCATTATTATTTCGACACGGCTTTCTTTCATAATTGTTTGCAGCATTGCGAAAACTTTTTAAAAAAGAATTGATTTGTCACATCTCTACCGAAGACACATTTTTATTCTGTTCCTCGATTTATACGTAGGAAGTTTTATTATTTGCGAAATTGAATAACTCGGGATGCGAGCCCGGTACACTGGATATTTTTTCCGGCGAACGATAACCGCGTATATTTCGAGTCCTTTGAGGCTCAATCACATTCTGGTGGGATTCAGAAGGTGGCTGGAGACCCTCCGGCTCCATCCACAACCACGAATGGAAGGACGGATGGATGGATGGATGGATAGATGGATGGGGAAGGAAGCACAACCTGCTAGATAACAGATGATTGATTACAAATCAGAGCCGAAGCTTCTACGTAGTCGCTCCGTACCGAGTGTATTGAAACATATTTTGAAACGCATTGAAAGAGTCTTATCTCGGGAGAAAATTGAAACGTATGTCATTTTTATTCACGTGAACGTATAGAAATTTCCTCAGTGGGGAAAAAATAAATAAATCCGCCGTTTGTTGTGTGACTGTGTGACGCGCGTCTACACAGAATTTCTGTTGCCTGTAAGTATAGAAACGCAACGGCATGAAATAGTTTTCGTGTTTCGTTATCGAAAGTAATCTGTAATAGAGGCTTTTATTATTATTGGATATTGTGTTTTTATTATTTTTCATAAAACTTGTTTTTTTTTTCCGAAGTGTTGTTTCAATCCTATACCCCAATACGACTACTATGAGTCTTTATTGCTATGACCATACTATGAAACAAATCGATCAATTCTATCTCGATAGTGCAATAAAACGGCTTTTAGATAACATTTTTTATTTGTTAAGTATCACATATTATATATAACTATTAACATAATTTCATTTTATAACAAAAATATTTGAAGTCATTTTTGTTTTTTTTTTCTAAACAGCTGTTTTTGGCCTAAAAAGTTATGAAATAAAGCTTAAATAAAAGTTAAATATATAAAAGCGGCAATAATCCGGTAGTTTTGCAATAGAGAAAGCTTTGAGTAATTTTTAGCACAAAGCCGAAACCGCGAGGATTAGTAGAATGCATTGAAAGCTCTCAAAGTTAGTGCTGCAACATTCCTATTCATTATACATCATATTTGTGTATATTTATGCTAGTACACACATATGTATATTGTAATACGCGAAAGCTTTATCTGATGTATGTTCTCTGGTAAAAAGGGGAACTGTCGGTGAGTTAAGAGAGAGCGACCATATTCCATTTCAAATTACGTAGTTCAAATTAGTTCGAACCGGCAATTTGGCGTCGGTCACGAACTCAGTCTTAATTAACGATACCTGCAACTCTGGCTGAAAAAGAAGTGAAAATAGGTGGAAACTCTGTATTTACAGAGGGAAACTCGACCGCGACAATATCGGCAGCACGCCACAAACCAATTTTTAATTTACGTACCGCTTGCCCACGCACGTACCATTCAAACGATTATGTACTAAAAATATGGCACATTTCAAACTTTGTTTTCGGCAAATTCTATTTGAACGTTTCTCATTAACATCATGATAAATTTCTATTTATTCGGGTTAATAGATATTTAATAGCCGGATCGAAATGGATACGTTTTCGGTTCATCCCATTTAACGAAATGCTATATCTCAACTGTGAATAAGAATATAAGGAAATATATTTCATTTTGTGATAATATTTATTATTCTTTCCGATGTTAAAATATAATTTGGCACAATACATAAATGCAATTTCGATGAAAAGTATAATCAGCTCATTAAAAGGCAAACGTCAGATCATAAAATTTTAAATGTTTTCGACCGAAGAAAATGACCCAAAATTACAAGCATATTCACAAAGTACAATATTCTCCTTAACGTATTCCGTGCGCGATATGTTTTCCAGTATTCAGATTCAGATATGAGAACTAAACAAAGGGTTTCTGCAAAAGAAGATGGATAGCAGTCACGAAAGATTGATCGGAAAATGTTTCTAGCTCATTACATCGCCGAAAACGTAACCCAGTAGTAAATAATTACGCACGGCGCGCACACACAGACGTGTGCGCATTAACTCGCTTCCATTTATTACCGGCGCATTAACAAAACGAATGTTTCGCGATTAATCATAAACGGCGATTCGCATTCTTTCACGTTAAGTGGCCACCGCTTAATCTACCCGGAGAAAATAAAGTTTTCCCGAATGAAAATAAAGGCTCGGCTCCAATGTGGACAATCCGAAATGCGACGATTGAAGATCAACGAACCGGACTCTATTATGTTTTCCAATCTGATACAATCGTGTGTGTGTGTTTTCTATGAATGGATCCGTCCGAGTGGATGAAATCGAATCCGTCACCGAAGCATTGTTGTTGCTAATGAAAGCATTCGTACAAATCCATGAATACGCGATGCAAATCGGTCCGATTCTGACCCAATCGTTATGAAAATTCGATTGAATTCCAAATCACGTTCGGAAAGTGTGAAGTCTGCTCCAGACGAAGCACGAGTGTGTATGGTTTTCTGGATTAGTCTGGAACAGTTTAAGACTTAATTAATGAATATGAAATATAATCTTAACCACATCAATTTCGAATTGTTAAATGAATACCTTTACAATGTTTGATTAGTAAATTCATAGTGATCGTTAGATTTTAGTAAATTTAATTATTTATAAATAATATTCTACGTTGCGAGTTTGCAACAGATCATCGTTCGAAACTTATGTTACCGTAGAACCGAAAGCCGGTTAATCCATTAGCTTTTACAGTTTACACACATCTGTCACCGTATGATCGTAAATTGAGAGGCTTTATTGCGTTCGTGACTTGATTGAGACGAAAATCGCTGATATTTCGTGTGGATATCATGTTTCCGATGATCGTTTAATATAATAAAAGTTGAGTTATCGGAAAATATGATTGTTTGTTTAGTCGATATGCGTTGTTGATTGTAGGGATTTTATGTGAAAAATGATGGAAATATGTTTTCCGTTCGAAAAAAATATCGATTCTTAATTGGCAAAATGTTTTTTTTCCGTTTTGTTAAATTTTATTTTAGCTATTGAGCTACTATAGTTTCCTTTTGTGTGCGAACGTGATTGTGTTGAATAAATGATTGTCACATGTATATAGGTGGAATCAACTTTTCATCTGAATGAATACTTTACTAAATAAATATTGAATTTTCCACAATGACGAGCGACATGTGAAAATTATATATTTCAAAATAAATTATTCACGCGAAGGAAAAATGAAAATTTGTATGTAGAATAAGAAAATGACACGTCTGCCCTCTATTTGACCATCAATTTTTATTAAATACAACCATTGTCTATACGAGACGTATTTTTTATGGACTTTTTCGTAAAAGCATTTTTTTTCGCTATCCATACACGAAAAAACCAAAGTGCTCTGTGAAACCTATATTTTACCTCGTTTAAATGCTATTCGTTGGTGCTGCGGCGTTTTCGAATAAATCGCAAAGAACGGCTGCCGATACTGCGATTTTGTTAGTGCAATTAGACAAACGTTGTGATTTATGCCTTCGAATACATAAAGTTAAATAAAGCGGTTATTGCGGTCGAACGTTATTCAAAGAATTGGATTATAAATTTGATCGCGTGTCTCATTCCATATTCAAAGTGCGCGTAACTATCTAATTGCGGCTTTTCAATGAGCCATTCGAAAAATATTTATATCGAATAGGAATACTGAATATAAATCTTACGGTGCTTAAGTGCAATTACTCCTGCTAACAGACGTCTCGTGCCACGATTTTGTTATAATTTCAAAATAATTCAAAGATATGTATTTATTTAAAATTTATGTTTGTTGTTTCAGGTAAGTGACCGGTGACTCGTAAAAGCAGATTGCATCGAATTATTCACCCCCTGCATTTAAGTGAGTTACTTATTATTTATATTACGGACGCAATTAATCAACTCGATCGTCGAATTTAATGTTTCAGATTTTTTTCGGCCCGCATTAGCATTATTATTTTCATATTTGTGCTGAATCATCGAATCAATAAATCATGTTTGTTTTTTTCGTATATTTTAGTTTTCCATACGTGTAACGCATAATTACAACATAGTCGAACTGTTTGGCACACTTTCGTTATGAAAACGTTAACGTTTGAGAGAAACCAGAGTATTGGCATATGATTAACATAAAACTACGTTGCCTATCGTGTGCAACCGTGTCGTGCTTTGCTGGCAAACTTTTTCACGTGCATTACAAATAAATTTTATGCTTCAATACATTTCTACTTTTGTGTTGAAGCGAAGAAAGAGCAGAACGATAATTGTCGCTTTACCCAAAGTAAAACCTAGCATTCGTTTCTATGTACATTTACATAAATATGAAATAACATTTAAGTTCTACTAAGAAATTTATGAAAAAACTATTGATTTTTTTTCTAAAATTAATGAAAATATTCTTATTTTTCTTAAAAAGAGTATCAATACCAATAACAATTGCTTTTTTTATTTAGAATCAATTTAACTTGGTGAGGGTGCGCGTCGCGTGCTCGCAGATACGGCCGCTAATTTTGGACTGCGTCGTCACGCTAACCCTTCGCCGACCACATTTTTATTATTCGTATTAGTTAAAAAAAATAATGCTAGAGTTAATTTTGCCGACTTCCACTCACAAGAAAATCGGTTGAAGGGAGATTCAAATCATGTTTTCATCTTGCAATATAATTTAAGTTGCGTGCGTGCGCAATTAAAATTTGTTCGCACAGAGGGCGTACCCTCATTATTATGAAAGTTATTATGTTGTTTTTTCATCCTGCAATTGCTTAATAATTATTATTTGCGATATATTTATTAAATAAATAATCGACTTTCAAATTATTCATAAGGTATATTTTGCTAAGTTATTTCCTAATCATGCCTGCTTACAAGTTTAGCTTCATAGATCGCATATTTTTATCTTTTAATTTTGTTTAAATTAATGCAATATACAAGAGGTGCGTCTCTGAGAAATCTGGTAGCGGAACGAAATTGAATAAAATACAAGTTGAAACCGGCGACTTGAAGTTTTCCGCTAATTCTTGTTGCCACATTTTCGCGTTCTTTACGAGCGAATGAAAGTCGAGCATCTCGGGCACAACATGATTATTTAATAGATTTAATTTGGAGTCGGTTTGCGTTTTATGACGAATAATAATTTCAGTAATTTTATTCGTCCCCAGACGGGGCTGCGAACTCGGAGCAGAGAGACTCGCGAGTGCTAAGCGCGAAACGTTTAATTAAACGCGTAACTATGTTGCCAACTTTAAGTGGGCACCCGTTCTTCGACTTTTCCCCGGTTTATATCTCGGGAAATGCCGAACAGTCACCGGCCTACGTTGCTTACTTTATGCATAATATAATACGAATTTCACCGATCCACACTGACGCAGCTTGTATATTCGTTACAGTAAATTTTATTTATTTTTTTACATATAAATCTTTTCGATTTTCCGGACGGTTTTCCACTCGACGTAGAGAAGTGGTCCGCGCGATTTTTCCTCGACGTATTAAAATAAGGGGTCTTTGTCGTAGACTGCATACGTACGAGCTCATTATGTAAATCTCAACCGGATGCATTCGCATTGGAAACGGACGTCGAAGATGCGTTTTGTCGCAACTCGAACAGTGTGGCGCCGGAAAATGCGAGTGCTTTGGGAAAATCTCGGAAAAGCGCTCGCGCACTATTTCTCCAATGCGACAATCTCAATATTGTTCCTTTCTGCATAATAATATGCAATATGTATGTCGGATGGTTTCTTATAATGTGATCATTGAATGATAAATAATTTAAAAAATGTTTGTTATCTTTTCATATTCAAATCGTTCGGATTCTGTTTGGTAGGTACATAGCTCTACGCATATGCTAAATGTATGATAAAATTTATGTTATATATTCGTATCTTTTAGACGTTTATGTGTGTGAGCGAAATTGGCAGAGTTAAAGTTTCCTGTTTTTCTCCTCAACCCCTCCATTTTTTATCTCATGCAAACGACAGGCAATCCGTTTAAATATATTGAAGATAACCGTGCGTAAATGTTTGTATATGTACAGCAGATTTATTTTACGAAACATTTTCCGTTTTCACTTTTTTCTATTTTACTGGGTATTTGTGTATTTTATATCAAATATAGTAATGTAACGTTGCATCAACGTAAAATTCTTAAACTTTCCACTGCAGAAATACAATGGTTCGTGATGTTACGAACTGAGAGAAAAAATCTGTTTTCATTTCGAGTGCATGCCATGAAAGAGCATATTTTGCCGTTCGAATTTTTCAAAAATACAAAATGAATAGGTACGTGCAACACCCATACACTTATCACGATATGGATTTTTTATCACACGTACAACAAATATGCTATTTTTTCCACAACCAATAATATAATAAAAAATGTCAATTTTCTACTCTTATACACGGAAAAGATTGATTTATGAACGACTCTCAATGATGATATTTTCGTCGATTTTCTCTTCGTTCCCCTCATTCTCAGCTGTATCTTGAAAAGCTCCGTGACCCGTGAAACGTTTAGGATCCAGTCTTGTGCAGCGGAAAATGCTTTCGATATGCGTATAAAATACAGGGCCATCACATCAAAGTATGAATCGAAATCGGCAACATTTAATTCAATGATTCATTTCCCCTTTTTATAATTCAATTGAATTGAGTTGAATGAAATAATTTGAAATAACTCTTTCAAGCTAGATTATCTTAAATGTTAAAAATTATGCACTAATTGCTTAAAACGTAGTCGAATTTTTATTTGTATTTGAATAAAATTTTCAACTTAGATATAACACGTATGTTACTGCCGGCATAATACTCTAGGAGTGTTCCGAGGCTTAGGCGGTAGAGAAAACTATATTGAATATTCGTATATAAAAGTTGGGCGAAACTATCGCGCGCTCGCGACACGACACCATCTTTATCTATGGAGTGTCCCGGGGAACTTATCCCGTAATCTCCATATATCTCCTTAAAGCCGAGAATATCTCATAAAATTCAGTATTCGGCGTCCGTATATCAGGGCAGATTTATCGGCTCGCTCCACGAACGATCTCAACTTCCGCGTACACGTGCAATTTTTACAGCCACTCGCATTAATTTACATACTGGCGATAAAAGAGTATGTCTCACTTCGGAGTGTCAAGTTTTATGTCTTATTCAAATGCTCTCTTGCGCCGAATGTTTTCATCGATGCGGAAACAGTTCGCGTAGTGGAAATTAAAAGTTCGAAAAAATAAAAATATTATCTTCATTTAGCATTTTGAAGATAGTAATCTGAATGTATACGATAGGTATTTTCTCTTAGCGTATCCGATCTCTGACTTCTGTGAATTTCGTCTTCGGTCTGATAGATCTTTGTGAATAGCAACGTTAGCGTAGCCCTCGTCTCATCCCATCGAAGCGGCCGCGAAGCAAGGGTGGCTGTTCCTCAAAAGCCTCCTGCATCTGTTCCGAGTCTTTGAAACATCATAAAGAGCCGGCGTCGCTTTTCTTTTGTGCTCGATTCGACCTCCTTACCTCTCTCGGGCCCATTGTTTTGCCTGAGACGCAATCCGACTGCGGATGTTTGGATACTCTATGTAAGGAACTCTCGACTCCGGAGCTCACTAGACATTTAAATTAATCCTTTCTCGGAGGCAGCAATGAGACGACATTGTAAGCCTTCCACCCCTTAATTGCTCTCATATTAATCTCCGCTCATACCGGCGAGCACTATGACGTATAGTACACAAGCGCACGCACACAAACGTAAACGAATTTCATAATTGGATCACAATTAGTTTTTCCGCGATCGAATTCGTCAATTTCTTGTTTATCACCGAAAGTTTCGACTTCGACCCACTTAATAATTTCCGCAAGTGGCGGAATGTGTTTTTGCCGTTGCTCACGAAACGCTTCCCGGAGCGAGAGCAAGAAACTGCCAGACTGGGTGATGAAGCGTTAGTTTCTTGCCGAGTTGAGCCCTCTCAACCCCGCTGAAAACAAGGTGTTGATTGCTTACAAGCAATATGAGAGGGCAAAAACTCGAACAGCACTCCGCAACCGCATTTACCAGCCGCTCGTTTTGCTCGCGTTCAACATCCAATATGCCCGTGTCCTTTTAACCGACCGAACGGGGAAAACTCGACATCTTGCACGCACGCCGAATTCGAAATAAACACACCGAATTGTTTCTACATTTTGTACAGAGTGTTTAAGAAATCGTTCTACTATTTTTTATTATTCAGCAGTAGCTTAAAAATATTATTTTTTAGAATTAAAACATTTTCAGCGTATCGCGTGCGTGGTATTATTTTTCTAACTTTTAATGAAAATTTGTAAAGTTTTCGCTTTGTGAATTTTTTTGGGGTATTCTGTTTTCGTACGAAAAATATTTCCGTCGATATAAAATGATTCATTAATTCCGAATCACGCCATTTAAACAGTATCGCCTTGGCTCTAAAAATATTTAATCAATATGAGTCGTCTACCGTGATATGTGACTGTGAATTATAGACTTTCTTCGGCGAAATGTAGGAAAAAAATCACACAAAAGCGATAGACGTGAAAAACTGCCATATATCGTACCGAAAAAGTATAATGAACGATTGGATACATGCACTCGAAAGGTCAAGGATATCATAAAGAGAGTAGAGAACCTCTAACAAGACAATGGATTAGACACAAAGAACCACGCCAATACACTTTCAGTCGGATTAGAATTTCGATACAAAAATACGTCGCTTGACATCCTTTTCTAGGAGCCAAAACACATTTAATTTGGTGAAATATATATGCAAAGAGACTTCGATCCTATGATCGGTATCATCGCGATCGACGAGTGTTTTTACGAGATTGCTTTCTTTCGTAAAAGTATGAGTTTCGCGTATAAAGATAATATCAAAGGGTTTTCTTTACAATAAAAATTGAACTATGATTCATCAACATAATACTCAATTTTTACTTATTGTGTTCAGCATAATAAAATAAATGTTACTCAAACTTATTGTTTAAATATTCCATTTTATTATAATATGGCACATTGACAGAAGCAGGTTACGGAAACACTTCGATTCAGTCGTCATATTTTAAGATGATGGCCTTTTATTTTATACCCTTATTGTTTTCAACGACGAGCGATTGATGGCAAATCATTTCGGCCCTTCCCCCGTAGACGAGAAAATATCTCGTCGGCTATGTAGACGTAGACGGGCAAAACGACCACTAAAAAGAAACAACAGACATAAAGGCGAAAAATGTGACCTTTTACACCACCCCTCGAATAACATAACTTCTTAATCTTTTCGGCATCTGTCGTCTGTCCTGTCTCATGCCCCCAATGCAACGTTGAAAAATTGAAGGCAATGCTAAAGACCGTCTTGGATGTAAACGCATGTTACATTTTTCTACGTCGTATCACTTTATATTGAATTTTTTTGTCTTCGGTTTTGAAATTTTCTAAATTTATTTTTTTTTCATTTGAAGTAAAAAAAAATTATTTCAATTTTGAAAAATATTTTTTCATGTTCGTATACACGTCGTAAATTTTAAGCATCTCGTATTCTATACAGATCAATTTTGCAAAAGATGAAAGAAATTTTGATTCAAGATATTATTTTCAAAGCTGATCAAAGAAATCGTTTCGACAGATTTTATTAGCATCATGAAAAATATTTAAAAATCGCAAACGTGCAGGTCATTTCATCAGTTTGACTGCAAATTTTAATTTTTGAAAATGTTTTTTACATCTTTTATGGCTATGCAATATTACGTTTGTTGTCTAGATAACCTACGATTCCAACGGGGGCGTTGGTTTTGTGGTTTACGAAGCTAATTTGAATCGTCGAAACAATATGGTGCTTCGTTGTCACAGCGTTGTATACGAGGAAAATACGGAAAAACCGCAGGAGAGCCGTCTATGTCGACCTACACATTTGATTAATTGTTTCAAACGCCCAACATGGAAAATTACAAAACATTTCCCTTTCACTTTCGATACGATTTTATTCGTTTTAAAATTGAATCGGCGACAATAGTCACACTAAAACGACTTTACCGATTCGATCGACGCTAATTTAATTTTCATTAGCAGCGGTCGACGTTTCAATTCTGTAATTAATAAATGAAATCTTATACATTATACACTTGTAACAATTCTAAATAACTGTAATCAATAAATTATACGATTGGAACTTGCGCATAAATTATTCAAATTCGAAAAGCATTCATGGGAAAATAGTTACTTTGGTATCATTCACTGTTCAAATGTACCGTTTGACATTTGAACCGAGTCGAAAGATTAAGTAATATTAATAATAAAATAACGAACAACTGAGAAATTATTTCGCAGTTATAAATTTCATTTCACATATCTATAATTATCACAATGTTACGATTCAAAAATGTTACTAAAAACCTATCCTATATATAAAAAAAAAACTTCTTGAATAAATTAAAATTTATCCTCATCGACAGATTCACAAATAGCCTAACCCCTTTCAGACAAGAGTACGTATTCATGGTGCATTTCAAAAATGACGATGCACTCAGTGCACACCTGACCACAATGTATTAGCGCCATTGCGGCTTCGACGACCGCAACCCCAACACCAACAACTACCTATAACACAACCCAACACACATCGACGATGGTACGTTTCACCGTGGATAGAATCCACTCGTTTCGACTCATCGACAATGCTAATTGTCCATCCAGCGTGCGTCCCATCCGTTTCGACGATGCAGAATTCGATTAAATCGTCGAACTCTTAAATGTGGATCGGGCTGTGTCTATATATGTATCTGTAGCTCTATGTTCGGTATCTAATTGGACTGCAGTCTCCCGAGGATTAAAGAGTCGATCAGATTGTTGCGAGATTATTGCTCTGGCTCTAGGCTTAAGTTTCACTTTGCTCCCGCAGGTGAAGTAATGAGATTACGGGACGCATTACGCTCACAATGCCGAATCCAATTACATGTATTGCGTACGCAACTCTTGTTGCATTTAACTATTTCGTTATTTGGAATAAAATTCTTTTAATTGAAAAAATACTATTAAAATAAAATTGAATGCAAATATCTAATATAAATGAAAATTGATCTATACGAATATTTTATATTTTAATATCAAAATAATCGAATTTTACGTCAATAAATCTCTCATAGAAGATTTTTCTAAATGTAATTTTAGTATTTTCTCTGCACGAATCACACGCAGCATTAGATTATCTCAGTAGTTGTGAAATTGTTTTTCTGGCTAGACAGACGTTTCGAAAATAATGAAATCTTGTGACGATAAAACAATTAAAGTCTAGAAAAGAGTTCGATTGTAGTACGTGCCGGCAATATTCGTCCCTTCGTTATCGGATCACATCAAATAACGTGTCCCGCAAAACACGACTCCTTTATATTCTCGTCATACGGTCCTCCCCGTTGCCTGAATACGTAAAAAATACAAAAAATAAAATAAAACTCTCTGAAGGATCGAACGAGAAAGTTCAAAATAATTTCACAACCCAATAAGTAATTTTTTATCTTCAAACAATTCAATTTTACAGTCAAAATGAATCACTTCAATTGCTTTTCCTTTTTGACTAAAAATACTTGTCATCTTAAATTTGAATTAATTCAGATAATATTTCTATTAAAGAAAAGTTTTGAATTCAATAATTCGGTATATTTTTCAATTGTAAGCTTTTGAAATTCATAGTAAAATAATGAAAGGAATCGTTTTTCTTGATTTCTTCTTTTATGGAGTTAGTCACGTTCAGCTCTGAACTGCTGATATACAAATCTATACAAAATAAAACGAATCGAAGCAAACCTCACGTGCGACCCACAATACACAAAAACATACAATATTACCACCAACCCTCTTTCGCATTCACCAGCCCTTAAGAGGTGTCGTTTCGACGAGTAAACATTTTTCGCTCCGAATAGAAGCCGGGATCTGTTTCAGCGCTCACAATAATACTTCTCCTCGCCTTAGAACAACACATACTGTATTCAAATCTCGCTTCGAATCGTTTTATTATGACGCAAAAACGAGTCACGTAACGTTCGCTTGCTCGTATTGAATATTTGTCACGTGAACCCATGAGTCAGGCGTACAATATTCCGCTGAAGTTGACACTTTCGGGACAACTGCGATTCGCACTATATCAATATTCGCGATATGTTTTCAGCGTCCCACTGATATGCTTTCAGTCCTTATAATCGTATGAAAAAAACGTGTATTTTTCGTTAGAAAGTATTCTAAAAAATAGCTTTATAATAAGATTTTTTTTCGCGTGTCCTGTCGTAAAAAAGTAATAGGGTACATGTGATTTTTTGATGATTTCAATAGTGTTTTTTGCAAATTGAAACAATATTGGCATATTATTTTAAGTAAAACTCTGTTGATTTTAAGTGAATCCTTTATTTTCAAATCGAGCTTTTAAATCCCATTCAACTACACATAGCACATTAATTAACCTCGATCATTTTTTTGTGTTTAAAACTCTTTTTAGATATTCATAGAGTGAAATAATAACTAAAGTGGCGATCATTAGATAGTCAATATTTATTTTATGACCCGACACCTAGGGTATTGTATCCATAGTAGCTAATAGGCGCGATAACCTTTATACTTCGCGCGAACGCCTCCATTGTGCGTACGTTAAAATATCTATACGAAGTCAACCCCTATTTACCGAAAGCGATGGCAATTATTCTTCAGGCCATTATTTAGACTGGCATTTATTATATGATACGTTATAATTTACATAAGCTCACCGTATTGAATGAGCGAACGTATTTTGTTATATCTCGAAGAGACTTCTAAGAAAATAAATTAAAATTTAAAATTGTTTATTTTTTTCAATTTGTTAATTTAGAAAATACTTTTATTTTTGTTGAAGGCAATGTTATTTTTTTAATAAAAAAATATTTTTTTTTTCGAATATCTTCTAAATAATTTTGAGCATTTCGAATTGAATATATTATTCTAATATCTTTAATATTTGTAAAAGCAACCATTACGATGAATCACAATGATAACTAACCGGTTCGCAGACGACGATGGCGGGGGATGTTTTCTTACTTACGCACATACGAACCAGTAATAATAAACAATGATTGTTAGCGGGCGGAAAACGGCCTCTCGTCGGGGCCAAAGGCAAACTTCGCCATCATTGACTCCATTTATTAAAACGATTAATCTCTTTTATCTGACAGATTATGCTTTCGAGCCCGCTACGCACACACACACAAGACGGTTTTAACAAATGCGAGCTCCGCGCACGTTCCGTGTTTGCACTGTGTGTGCAAGCTGTTCGTATCGCGAAGTTACAAAACGGCACTCAAATCGTAATATATTACTAAATTGTGCATAATTAATATGTTTGTTTCGGTTTTTTATTATTTTTCACCGTTGTTCGTCCGCTGTACTGTAAAACGTTCAATGATGGATTGCTGCATCGTAAGCGCTTGAGTAATGGTAGCGAGAGCGATATTAATGATCTACGAATGCTCCTACGCGAAACAAGTTTTATAGCTCCGATATTCGGGCAATAAATTTCGCTTATTATTTGTATATGGGCGATCGAATTGGTAACTCATGTAAATACGTGTTAATTATTCTTGTTTTATTTCGATCGGATATAGCGATTGTGCTAGATGCGAGAGTGATTCGAGATCCATTAATCAAGCAGTCGAAATGAATGTTACATTTTTATTTGTTATATGTTAATGATAAAAATATGTATATAAATGTTATTTTAATATAAAATGAATTGTTTATCTACAGATTTCAAAATAATCATTATGCTAAAAAAATATAACGCATTCAATTCCAAAGTCGTTCAGAATCGTGAAAAAATATCGATATTCCGTTTCTGTGGAACGACGGCGCGGCGCGCCTTAAACACAACTTTTCAATTTAAAAGTTAAATCGGCACAGTAAAAGGGTGAGAGAATTCGTAACGAAATAAAGTAATACGTGATGAATGCGTATGAAAAAAATTGTTTGTTTTTTTCACACAGAACTGAAAAATCGAAAATAGCGCATTTTCATCTAGATTGTTTATCGCCCAAGAGTCACGCTCAACACGCGGGATTAGTACGTTCGACAAAAATTTTCACAGGGTTTATAGATCAGAGTTGAATTTTTATAGTATTTTATTGCAACGGTGAAAATATTAACGAGAGATGATCTCATATACAATTTTCTTAACTATTTTTTACATAGATATATTTTCAAGACTTTATATTTCGAATCGATCTGAAAAATATTTTTAATCTAAATTCATCATACATTTCATTTTAAATAAGTTAGCATTTTAAACTGAAAACTTAATCTAAATCAAGATCGTTGTGGAAACGTGAAAGGCAGATTTATAATTTGAAACAACTTAATAGTGGGTCGTATTTTTTTTCACAACATCGGTCACATTCCTAATTTTTCAGCATAAATTTCACGAATTGCTGTATACGAATCGAGGCTGATGATCGTTTCGCATTTGAAACATTTTATTTGGAATTGTTTCGCACATTTTTCGCGCTAAATTTTCACGATTGAGATTGGAAGCTTTCGCACGAAAAATGCATATGCCGTCACGCGATCGTGTGGCGAAACTGTTCGCGCTTTTCGCGCCGATTTTGTGCAATTTTACAACCATTTAGAGATTCAAAGATAACTCGGTTTTTAGTTTGATTGGTTCTCTGTTCTGTTTCAAGGTCTATTTTAAATAACAAAGCCCGCTTAAAATATATTTAGTTGCACGTGAAAGTGATTATGTCGATTTTATATATTTTCCGTTGCATGTTTGAATTTCCCTTCTCGTACGTATATGCATGTTTCAATTTAAAAAAAAACATATGAAACATGTAATTTCGAATTTCACATATATTTTGTGAAAATTGCTTATTTAATACGTAAAGTTTGTGTTCGGAAGGTTTCACCTTTGTCATCTTAGTTCGTAGCAACGTTTTCACGGTTTCTCATTTCCTTATCAGAGTTTGTGAGTCAAGGATCATTTTTATGTGCGGCGAAATCGAATGACCTACATTTCACATGGAACGTTTTGAATTTAACTCATCTCAAAAAGAAAATAGACGAAGGGAGATAAAATAAAGTTATAAAATGTCAAAAATAATTCGTTTCATTTATAGACATACAAATGTTTTTTCAACGAAATTAATAATACGCTTCATAATATATTTTCACACTAATATAAAATAATAGTTTAAAAACGAAGCAAAACTCCCACAAATTTATATCAAACACTTACAAGAGATATAACACAAACAACCCCAGAGAGCATCCATTGTTAGCGCGTGTTTGCGTAAACGGCAAGTTTGTAAAACCGACGTACATAACTATCGAGAGAGAGAGAGAGAGAACTACCGACCGAAACTTGGATCATTAGTCATTTTTATTCGGCACCCTCCGGGACGTCCCGGGACGGGAAAAAGCGGGACCGCAGCGGTCGCCAAACTTGGCCCCTCTGCCTCCAGTCGCGACCCACAGTTTGATTTACGAACCGATTAAAGCTAGCGCTCGCTAATGAGGCGACTTTCGATTCGCGCCAAAACTTTCGCTTTCGGCGCGACGCGATGTTCCCTTTTTCACTTTTCGGTCTTGTTTTTCGCCGATTATTTTTATGTGTGTGTATCTTATGTGTGCGTATGTTTGTTGGACTAAATTTGGGAATCTTTATGGTGTTTGATTGATGATTTTATTATTTATCTATATAAATGAAAATCAATTTGTGTGTGTTCTTTATACTCTACAATCTTTTATCAGACCTATGTGTAATACGTCTAATTTATATTCTCTTAATTCACAAATTAACTTTCAAAAGTTGCTGTGGACACATATAGTAAGGTTTTCACAACAACACAATAATTCTGCAATTTGTATTTTCCTATCTAATAGGAATCAGTGCTGACGCGTTTTGATTTAATGAATTCGAATTTTAAAATTATTTTGAAATTTAATATTGTAATTTTGCTGAATTAAATTTTATAGTTATCTAGAAAGTTGTATTATTGAAATATCAGTTAAACCTTAAATAGCGAAAGAGTCTATTCGAATAAATATGTTGTTTCATTTTGGGATCATTGTATTCAACATTTTCGATGAAATATTCAAGCAATAGTTTCCACTCAACTCGAAAGTGCTTCATTATTCCATAAATAAGATAATTAGCGAACTTGTATCTTACAATTTCATCGATCTTCCCTCTCTAAATATATTTTCATCGTGTATTGACAATAATTTCCAGAGTACGAATACACGAAATAGTTCGAAATATCCATTAGCATTTCAATTGTCTTCAAAAGACTAACCTCGCCGAATCAATAGACATACATTTACTACTCGCTAATATCTAAATGGCTCCGATTCGAAAACTCGAAAGTCGACGATTTTGCCACTCTTTGTATTTTCTCGATATAAATCGTCCCGATGCCTTTGAATTGTGCTCGTATTTATTTAGCTTTTGTCGAGCCGAGCACCATTTAGGATCTCAGCCCCGGATCGGGCATTCGTCTACGTCGGAGCGTACACTTGATTAAGACGCTTTCATCGCCAGCCGACGCGAATTTACAACAGAAGCAGGGAAATGTACACATTATGTCCCTTCCGAGGCCCAAATATGATATATCGCCAGTGTATCAGTCATGAGCCACTCTAGCTCTCAAGGTTCAGTTCTGAGTATATGAACTAATTGGACGAAAGCGATGTGTAATTTGAATACTATCGATTCTCATGCAATTAATGAAACAATATTAGCAGAATAGTTCCATTCAATATGACGACGAAGTAAGTTAAAAATATCAAGTGACATGAAGATCATAGATATAATCAAATAAGCAATTAGATCGATAGTGTAAAATTTCATCTAAAGTTCCGTTTGTGGCGTAATCCGTTAATTTCACGTGCATCGTGTGCTACGTGAGGCTTTCGTCGCGCAGATTTTTCGTCGAATATTTCATGAGGCGAGGCGAAGGCTGATGGGCAGGGTCGTTCGTTCCCTTTTTGAGGGTTCCTAGCACACGACAAATTTTACGACCGGATTTATGGAGGCCACTTTAACGACCGCAGCCGAATTGATCTGCCTACATCAAAGGCTGCCAAAGTGTGAGGCGTATATCCGTCGAAAATGTTAGCAGAAAGCGTAAATCTTCATAAAGATAATATACTAGATAAAAATGCAGAAATTGTTTAGTTTCCTATTTTCTTTGATTTGCATTAAAAACTCGATCAATATAAATAGCATGCGATACGATTGTAGCAAGTGCGCGTGGGTCGATTTGAGATTCAAATTTTATTTATGTCGCCGGTAAGTAGATGGTCGTCGATAGGTTTTTGGCCTTTTTCGAACCCAAATAAATACACGTACGTTTTTCATGTTGCCTTTTTTCGGAAAATTTATGCGTTTTTGTGTGTTTATAAACACGCGAATGTGACACCTGTACGAGAGTAAATAAGCAAGGCGCGATTCCGTTAAGAAATATGGCTCGAGCTTTGTCGGGCCGTTTAATAAGGATACATGGTTTCGGTCGTGTAAACAAAAAATATACAACAAGAAAGCGAGAAATGAAAGTTTTCAACTCTGTAATTCAAATGTAAACGTATAAATGGAACATATTTCTTTATAAAAAGAATTAGAGAGTGGTTGCGTGAATGAGTCAATGCGTTTGTCGTGTAATGCATTTGTTTGTGGTACAATAGATTCGGCATTGCGGAATGATAGAATAATATATTTTTATGGACTTTAAAATTTCGGCTACTTGTCCGCGCAAAATAACATTGACCAGTAACCTTTTGCACAAATGAAACTAAATCGTAAATAAAGTCTATTTTATAACCGAAAACATAAAATTTTATGTACGTATCTCGCAGCGAGAACACATATGCCACATAAACATTCGGAATATAAATTGAACATCGAGAAACGTGTAGCGTACAAAAATTGAATTAATCATTTACAGCTTTCGATCGACCGTTTGAGAAAAGCTCCACCGTGCACATTTCGAAGCGCTCGGTTTTATTTAATTTGTTGTGGGCGTTAATTGCAAGTAAGGGGGCGTGAAAAATTAACGAATGTCGTTGGCTGTGTGCGGACGTATTTCGCCGTTAATTAACGGCTCGCGTTTTTATCCGATTTAACTCGACCGAAGGATCGAGCTCGGTTTGTGTTTGAACAAAGATTCAGCGAAATTTAACGAGCCACTACAGCAGCAAATCTCATTGCCCTTTTCCACTTTTTTATGTGTTATTAAGCATAAATTTTCCAATCTAGAATTGGCATTCAATTCAAAGTTGATTTAAGACGAAAAATTATACAAATTTGTTCTTTGTCAAGATATAAATTTATTTAACGTTTTTATACTCTCGTCGATGTTAAGAAAATAAAATATTTTCGATTTATTCCATCCATCATTTTCTTAATTTGTGATATGAGAAGTATAAAATTTGTTTTTGTGGGAATGTATTTTTATTAAAAATTTGAATTTTTACTTAGTGATTGATTTAAACTGAAATACATATTTTATGGTTTAGATAAGAGGTTTTGTCGAAAATCTCTCGAGTTACATACAAAAGTTCACGCGTCGCACGCAAGACTAGACCATTCCGCGCGTTCCTCTCCCTTTTTTTCGTCTTCTTTATTTCTTTGTTCCCTCGAAGCAAAAGTTGATCCCCGAAGGCTGACGCGTGTAATGCCACCGTTGCGAAAAATGTTCACCGAACGAATTTCCTTCGAACCGGAGGGATACACACACATTCCTTACCCTCCCCGGTGCGATTTGTAAATCTCGAATTTCCGAGATTCGAGACGTCGAAACGGAAGAGAAAAAACCCTCACGGGCACACCGCACACATATAGGAAAAAGAGAGGAGGCTTTGATATTCCTCGACTTCTGGCTCCCGTTAACCGTCCGAGGGCCGTTTGAGCTTTTGGTTTTCACTAGACTCTAACGCTCGTATCCGATTTCGACGATTGAAAGGCCTTTGTTCGAGATATATCGTTCCTACGATGCTGGAATTTATGCTCTCATAGGTATTTGATTCTCTCGAATTATCTTATGTTATCCTATTTAATTTTATAAATGAATAGAATTGAAAATGTACTATGAAAGCTTCATTTATGCGAACGAATTAAATGAATGTATGCGCGTAAAATTATAAGGATTAAACAAGTTATCGTCAGATTGTAAAGTTTCAATCCACTATTCATTAACAAATGTAGCCTAAAAATCTGGGACGCACGACCCTTCTGCTCGTAAAATTAATTTGAAAGCCCTACTACGGCGCCGTTGTACCTTTCTAATTTGTCTAATTGAATATGTGTGTTGAAACTTGTGCCCGATGCGAAATGTCCTCAACTTTCACCACTGAATTCGCTCGATGACCCTATACCTCCATAAAGGATTGATCGGTGTATAAAATGAAAAGGCACTCGATATGTTAATTGTGCTAAAACAATATGTCATTTTATGTGCTTGTTATTTTAGTGAAAATATTTAAATTAATTTTTGAAATTGATTTCATTGTTAATTTGGCAAAATAATGAGAGTTTTTTTTTAATAATATTCCAGTATATTTGATGATGAATCTATGTATGTATAATGTTTATGATAAATCAAATGGTTACAAATTAACGATATAACTACTCCATTAGACGACAATTTAGATAACGAGTCGTTTCAAATTAGAAATACGCATTTAGTATACATATCAGTATCAGCTTCCGGATACTCGGCGAGGACAATCTTGTCTGCGGGGGTCTTCAAAATCGCTGAATCGGCAATGGCTTCCGGTTTGAGCCCAAATGACTTCACTTTCCCTCCCTACTACACATCGACATAAAACCGGACTACAATGGGAGCTTACGACTTCACATGCTGTAGGGAAAAGCTTTCAATTTTATAAATATATCTTTCAATTCGTCTGAGGAATTTCGCTTGTTTGCTTGTAACAGCCTTGAAGTTAGAAATTCATAAATTACCGCTTAAGCTTAGCTTGAATATTTTTGCTTTATCGCGCGCATGCTAATGAGAAATGTTCATTTTCTCTAATACGATGTTAAGACTGGTTTTAAGCGCAATTGAACTCGGCTCGGGTTATATTCGTACGAAAATAATTGCTTCGCCTGTATAATTTTTTGCAATTCGCATGCACGCACTAGAAACACTTGGCAATCGAGAATTACATCAATTACGTCCCACTAAAAATGCGAAGCACTGAAATAAAAAGTCCGAATTTTCCATCGATGAAAATATGAATCCGTTTCGTCGCACAGCTCGACTGTACACGCAAAAAAGGCACGCGATGAGTTTTATGTTATTAAACTGAAAGACATCGACTCCTATTACGTCTGGAAGGGTTTTAAAGAAATGTCGACTTTTTTATTTCATTTGGAAACGATGGAACACCCTACGCGTGTGCAATAGGTATAAGGATAAAAGGACAATTCGTTACTCGGTAGATGTGTTTTGTGAAACTTTCGCATTATGATCCCGCTGGAGGATAGCGTCGTCGTGGAAAAAATACGACATCCGAGCTCTTCGCTAGCAGCAGCAAGGCTGCAGCCTGATTTATCAGTAAAGTTTTCCACCTCATGTCGATAAATTCAAATGAACTTGCCTCCCGCGCTTTTCGACATGTCGTTAGCTAAGCGCGTTTAAAAAAAATGTAAAGAAAGTTCGACGACTCGAGCGGATACATGAGATGGATGAGTCGACATTTTTGCCGGAAAATTATCATAGGGCTAGAAAATCAATGATGGAATATGCGAGAGGTTTTTTCTTCTTTGCATTTTCAACGGTGGATGTTTGCTTCGAAGACGTTTTATTCGGGCGTATTTTAAAGGGTCAATCCGGACGGCGTTATGTATGGGCGATAATACACTTTTACGAGGTCGTTTCCTTTTGGGGATGTCTTGATATGATGTGATGGAAAATGTTATTTCATAAACGAATATCGCACACATCTCAATGTCAATTTATAGATATAGATACGAATATTGAAATATACGTTCAATTTGTACGTTGCGCACTTCAAAGATGACTGAATATCAAATACTATTTGACCATTTTCAATTCGCGGAATTCATATAAATGAAATATCCTAGCACCATTAGGTATATTCGTTTGAAACTGCAAAGTCGAAGCAATATAACTCGAGCGGCAAACAGCGGGTAACAAGTGCACTCGTTGCATTTTTTAACCGCCAACCGTTCTGAACTCGCCTGTGTGTCGTTAAAGTGTTTTGCCGATCTTTTATACAACCACGACGTTTCGTTGTTTTCCCACGGAGCAAACAGAAAAACGAACAACGAACCGCCACACATTTAAGCTATTACATCACAAAAGTTCATTCCGAAATGCTACCGGATATCATTTTTTAATTTTTCAATTCAATCAACTTCACCTGTACAGATTCGCGACGCGCTCGATCTGAAAACGTACAAAATCAACGACACATCGTATAAATCACGTATAATACTTAGACGGAGGCTTTGTGTGCGCATTTTCGCGATAACCGAAACCGCCGGCCATTATCGCCTGAATAATTTAGCGCCGATTCTGGGAGAAGTGCATAAATCGGAAACGGCCGCGCCGTAAAAGAAGTTCGCAGACCGATTTCGCATGAATAAATAACGGTCGGTATCCGAGCGCCAACGGTAACAATTTCCCGCTTTGAGGGATGCGCAAACACCTACGCCCCGATCCATATATTATGGCCCCTCAATAATGCACCGATTCGAGAAAAAGACGGACCTTCACATATTCACGACATGCGATTCTGAATCATTCACGACTTATTCAATCGCTCTCTTTAAGGGGGTGCATTATTGTATTTGTCCTTGTATGCGCTGCGGTCAGTTCGCCGATGTGATTTGTACTGTGTCAGTTTATCTTTCTTAATTCATAAGTCAATTTCATTCATAATACATTAAAAGTTTCTGATTAAATTTTCTTATTTTTAATGAAAAACTTTCACTCGAGTTAAGTAACTAACGATTGAAATTTCAAATATTTTTTTTTGATGATAGTAATTAAATTCTAATGAAAATCAATAAATATTACAGTAACTTAGCCTCTATCATGGAATAAACGCAATCGCAAATGAAAAAGGTTTCGTCCCATTCACAGGTATCTCGAAAGTCGGACCAAAGCTGCACTTCGATCGGTCGTTCGGCGCAGAGCTCGGAATTTGTATAAGGAAACTATCGAATCTACAACGTCTCTTCTAGTTCTAGCTCTTATGGAAGTGCTGATGTCGATGTCGATGTTTTTCTTTTTCCTTATGTTGCTTCTTCTTCTTCTACTTTTTTCGGAAACCACTCTGCCCGCGGCCATAAATCACGAATCCCGGTCGCTCCCGCGGGAAGGTCTCCAACCGTATTAAATTTTCGACTTGCGTATTTGCTTATATACCAGGTGATGCAAAAAATGAGTAGACTTTCGCATAAACATTATTTACATACTGTTTATGAATATAAATGACCAACCAAATTAACGTTTGATTGAACGTAAATATTTGATATAACCCATTTCGTATGAAATGTCTTGTGTTTACTTGAGAAAATGAAGGTTGTGAAAAAGATTTTATAAAATATTATATGATCAAATGATCTTCAGTTTATATCTTTTTGAGCTGTTCAGAACTAAGTCTGACTAACTCCATTTCAAATCCAAATTTCGTTTATAATAGGCCTCGAACGACGTGGTCAAATCACAATAAGATATAGTATTAATTAAAATGCATTCTAAAATAAATAATTTATTTTCCGGTCGCCAATTAATTTTTATCATTTAATGGTATTTATTTTTATTATTCAGAAAATATATTTCACACATAGAAGGTTATGAATATATTCTCTGAATATTTTGATATCCAAATCTCATTTTTTCTAAAAATTGGAATTAATCACGAATATCTCTGAACGGTTCATTTTTCAATCAACTAATATGATAGTTTTCGCGTAGCATTTTCATCAGGAAGTAAAGCGAAATCTTTTGCACCACCTGATGAAAATTCGCACGTGTGTAGAACTCGTATGCGTAAAAATTCTCCCGTTTCCCTAGTCGATTTGAGTAGGTATTTTTTTCCCTCACTTCGTCAATTCGCGCTTTTAGGCGTCCTTGGCGTCGCGTGAAGGATGCGCGCAATTTGCGAATTAGAGCGTCGCCATTCCAGGCGAAAAACTGAAATGAAATGAAAAATTTCGCGCCAAGTGAAAAATCCAGCTCGAGCTTTCATTATGTCGGATCGGAAATGCGGAATAATTGCATACATTCGTTTCGGTTTGGGGATTTTATTGCGCGAACGAGCGCCGCGCGTTGATCTCCGTCAGATTTCGACGTAGTGCCTATTTATTTCTCCGCGTTTCATATAAATTCGAGCTCAATTTTTCAGCTTTTGTATAGTTCGGGGATAGTGGGTCGTTTGTCGAATATATTTTACATCGCGTCTGTCGATGTTTGAATCCTCGATTTTTCGTGTACGCAAGCACCGGAATAATCGTCGGCGTTATGCCTCTGATGAATCGTTTGTGAAGTTTGTGTGTACGAGTAGGTATATTATTCTTTTGAGGGTGTGTAGTTGAATCTGTAAAGTTTTAGATCTAGTTGTTTCTGTCGAGTCACCTTTGAAATAAAAGTTGTTTAAGGGTTTAATTAATGAATTAAGCTCTGAAGTTAGAATGTTTAAAATAGCGCTTCTAGAAACTCGAGAATAAAATGCGTTAAGAAATAGCAGTTTATTTCGTTTTATTTTTATTTTCATTGCTTTTTCCAGTGTGATTGTTATCGTCAACTATCAAAGATTTCATCAATAACAAAACCAATTTCATACATGTAAATTTTTATGTACACTATTAAAGAAAATATTTTCTGAAAAGCATTCATACGACGTATAAAACGAACAAACGATTTTCATTTTATTTCGATTCCTACCGTTTTTATCGACCTTTTTGCGTACATTTTTTTTTCCTAGCGCGAAAGGAGGCGAAAAAATAAAATATTATTGTGCGTATTAACACCGCGAAACTGATATCGTCCATACGTAATATTTTTTACGACATCGAAAATACGGCCATAATAAATTCGAAACGTGTGTGCAAGGGTACACACAAATGCACGCTCGCAATAAATATTTACGATTTCGCACGCGCCAAAATATGAAAACGTAAAAACCGCGATTCTGACTTGACGACAAAAAACACTTTGAGACTTTTCAACCCGTTCCTCGTCCTCCCCTATCATTTACAGTAAGTCCTTCGACTACGAACGACAAAATTCCAGAATGTTTAAACAGACCTTCTCTCGCGTAGTTTTTTTATTGGGTACTTAAGTAAAGTATAATAGATATTGCAGTTATGTACATATTTCAACATAATTTTCTTTTTAAATAAACATAAATTCGTCTACAAATACATGATACAATCCGTCTTACTCAGATTTTTGTCAGTTCACAGTTAGAGGATCTACTGTATTTGAGCATCGATGCGACTTTTCTAGGGGTGCATTAGAGACGGAAGTATGAATAAAAGAAATTCCCGAAGACGGCAGCCTCTCGAACCGCGATGGAACAATATAGCCCACTCCGAGGTCGCATCGGGGCCTCGAGGGGTCGGAGTAATTTACGGAGGGTTGCGCTTCAGATATTCATGAGTGTGAAGTACATTTTTAAGATGCGATCGTAAAATGAACATAATCGCGCATCGATACCGCTCTATTGCACCTATCGATTCTTTTACGACGGGGTTATTCGGTTATTTAAGCGGACCGGTTTAGGGTTTGATTGTTTTTTTTTTTTAGACGTTCGTATATTTTATTTCTAGTATTGTTGAAAAATATTGAATTTTCCATTCGTAGTTGCAGTCTCTCAATGAACATTCTCACCGGTCGCCATTTCACTTCACTTCGAATCAAATCATTAAATATTCATCTGATATTAAATGACTCATATCATTTAATAATAACTTACAAAACATAAAAATACACTTAATATGTTTTCGATTCGATGAGAAGACAGATTATGCGAAACTTCCCGAAAAGCACACACATGCACACAGCACAATCGCGATAAATCAAAACGACCGAAAAACTAAACAGCCACGTCAAATCAGTCATCAAAAACCGATACGTCACAAAGCGACGTGCGTGATGTTAAAACGACCCAATTACGTCTGTAGCGAATTAATCGGTGGGCGAACTTCCGAAATTGCACGTATACGTGACGCCCGGTCGGAGGGTTTTTTTTCTTCGCCTTACGACCGACACATAACATATTTCGTACGTACGACGTTCAAGAATGTGGAAAATCATCGTGTTGGCTGACAACGACTAGTCGGCGGGTAGTTTTCGCGAGGAAAGTTGGCCCTTTGGCGAAACTTTTCTCACCTACGAACATTATACGTGCCCGCTTTTCCGCTTTTCCGCGGAAAAACCACGTAGCACCAATAACGCGCGCAACTTGCTCGACTTATTTACTTATACGCGAGAGACGCTCATATTTCCACGCGGTATGTACGTGCTCTTATTTACGTGTCAATATGTGATGTTAGTTTGTTTTTTTTTTTCAATACATTTCATGAAAGTTTCAGTTGATTGTTTATTCTTCGAATTGATTCAATTGTTTTGTTTTTAATCTTTTTTCATCGTATTTATACATTCAAAAAATAAAATATTTTGATTCAATTGTACGAGATTTATTTGTATGAAAATGGATATTTTCATTCTTTGACGTGTTTCAATTATCATAATGCAATACATAATACAATTTCATTTCCTTTTCCGAAATCTTTTTTCTTACATATGCGTGCAGCTGACTACTTCGTCAGACGTGAAATTGCCTACTGGGTAGGTCAAGGCCCTATAATAAGGGCTGTTGCTTCGGCATTCAATTTTTATTTTATGCTTCCCGTTCAGCACTCAAATTGAATTGAAATAATATACCGTTTCTTCATAATTAATTATTTTCCGATTTTCAAACCTCGCAGAAATACAGTAATGTGAATATCAAGAAGATTAAATCCTGTTGTGCTAAATAATAATCGTGAACTAAGGATGATGATATATTTATTGATAATCGATTTTTACTAGTGATGAAACTATAAATTCTAAACGAATGTTTTTATAATGAGATCACTTTGATATGGAGATGTATTAAAATCGCAACATCGAGTTCGTTTTCGTGCATATTTTGCATCTAATACATCTTTTATGCGATACAGCCGAGCCGTTGCCGTAAAAGTTAGAGCACGTAGTGACCGTAAAACTGTACATTTTATCAGTACAATTTTCCATGTAAATTTAAATATACGTTAGCGTTGAAAAAAATACACACCGCGGAGTCGCGCGCTCGCAAGCTATGACCGCAGGGGTAATTTGTTTACAAAACCTATATTTCCACCAATATGAAAGTGAAGGAAAAGGAAAACCATAGAAATAGAGCTGCCTTTATGCATGGAATACGTATTTATTCGCATGCATCGGTTCGATCCGGCCTGTCGGTCAGATTATTTTTTCGTATAGGTAGTATTCATATGGGTTTGAATCTATATGGGCATAAAATAGCCGGCATGCTCGCATATGGAAATTTCGCATTAACGTTTGTGTGAATATATGAAAGAAGAAGAATATTTGCTTTTATTTCAAGTTGAAATTTTCGGTTGGAAGTTTGCCGCCGAAAGTTTAATAGTAATTTTATGCGCTTGTATGTACCTGTGTTGCAGGTACGTTTCGTTCCGATCCGCATTTCCGCACGAAATATGATTTTCATATCAGACAGAGTAAAAAGAAAATTTACATGAACGATTTTTTTTTTTGCGGAAATGCTGCAAATGTTAGATATTTTATTTTTTCATTTATTTGAATATTTGTATTGAAATCGCCGCACATAAAAGAGACTATGTACAGAACCACCGTTCGCATTGTATGCTATCTTGCGTAACAAACTATTCAGAGTCTCGAAAGCATTAAATTCAATCGTTCGGAAAACGCAAATTCGTTCCAAACAAAAATAAAAAGAGTGTAAAATTAAATTCGTTCGAATATTTCGAATTTAAAGTTATTATCCGTTTGATGCGAGTTTCAGAAACTGAGACAGTATGTTTTATTGCGCGCCGGATACATTTCTACGCCAGCGAATTTTCAAGGCGGCTTCAGCTCCAGGATTTCGTTCGAATCTGACGAGAGACGTTTCAGCGTCAAACTTCGCCGGGGTTCGGTTTAGTCTTTTATTGCCGCCAATAAAATAGACACAGGGTTTATAGGGTCGCGTTTGTTTCAGCGTAAAAATCGAATTTGCCTCCGAGTCTCGGTTCCTCTTCCAGAATCCTCCCGAATTCCGGTAGGTATTCCTTTCCCCCTTCTGCGACACTTAACCCAAATCTTGGCGTGCTGGAAAAACGACATAAAAATCTACAAAGTGGAAGGATGCATTTGACGGCTCGAAACAACTGCACCCGATCGGGTATTTCTCTCGTCTTTGACGTCCAATTTATATATCGGAGACGAACTTTTAAATCGTTCGCTTTAACGAGATTGTGTCTTTCGGATAGTTAAGTGTTGAAATTAATTGAAGTGCAAGTTTCGCTACGTTTCGAAAACGATTGGATTCGTGTGCTGCGTGTATAAATAACGTTCTTTATAGAATTATAAAAATTCTATTATGTTATGCTGTGGAGCTTTCGAATTCGCCGTGTTATAAATATTATACAGCTGCGCGATTAATGAAGGCTCATTTCATAATTACGGCTTGATTCGGAGCTCTGTTAAAATTAATGATGATTAAAATAGCATTAATCATGCGCATATTTGAAACTTCTACACGAAAATTGAATTTCGCTTTTGCACCTTCTTTATTGTTTGGAAATTTCGCTTAATTAATATAACATATTTATATCGGTCTAATATGAAATTCATTTTATTTTACTAGATAAATGAATTACCCCAATATCTCATATCTTCAATAATGTTTCTCATATACCTAATACAAAATTTATGATCTTATATTTTGAGAAAACTTCGAAGCCACCCCGTCTAAGCGGAAACCTCCCCTTTTTACCATCTAGTTGAAAAAGGCAAACACGTTTCCGGCCTTATATACGAAACGATAGAGCCAATCATGAAATCACTTTACATCACAAATCCACCCCTCCGCGACCATACGAAATGGATGAAATATAAAAATAAACCACGTCCAATATTGACCCTCGTTCGAAATTTCAAACGCCTAACCGACGAACCGTATAAAACGCAGATTTCTTTTCCGAAAGGAAAGAGATTCACCCTCGATTATATATCTTCCCATCTGCTTTCCATTATCGTTTTATAGATCTCAGTCGCGAAAATTGATTAATTACATCAAAGCGCAATATAATAATAATATGGCTGTATAATTCGATTGTGAAGCTCAGCGAGCAAAGTCGCGCTCGCTAAGGTTTCCGCTACGAATTCAATTACGAGTTTAACGCTCGTTTCGTTATCCGATTAAGTGTTCGATATTAAGGAGAAGACGCGTTATTTACGTTAAATTTAATACGAGCCCTTTGATTTGCGGCAGTTCAACGCGGCACAATGATGCCTGTGCTCATCCACCGAATGAAAAATGTTAACCGAACCAGACAATTTGCTGTTTTGTCTCAAACGGCTTTTCATGTTGCACTAATTTAGCATGTTGAAGTATATAATTATCTGAATTAACAATTGTCTTGCAGTTCATTCAATATACATTATAGTGAGTTGATAAAACAGCTTCTGTTAAGATCGTCTCCAACCTGTCTCGTATACAAAACGAAAACTGAACCTTTTGTTGCTTCCAGTTCGTCCTTTTTATGTGAAACGTACCGAAGGCTTTATTAGATGTGTCCCTATTTGCATTTTATTTTTTCCTCAATCGTCGCCATTGTTCGACACGAAATGTCCTTCGTATTTTTTCACAAGTGCGTAGTATCCGATTGACTTCCTTAATAAGAAGCTTATACATAAGCATACTCGAAGACGAACTGAATATTACCACAATATCTAGTTTTCGGAGAAACCTTTGTGTTCAAATAGTGAATATATGTATTCTTATTAATTTATCAAATTGAATACGCGTATAAACGTATCCCGGTTCGTGACGTATCAATAGCCGCATTACACGAACTCTCGAACGATATTTACAAGGCGGTTATATTGTACGTATGTTACAGAGTATAATATTGGGCACAAATCCGATAAATCAAAAATACTCCCCATAATTCGGTGATTGATACGCTTTTGCCCCATTGTTCGTGTCTTGGCAATAAAGGTCAATTTTTCATGCCGGGCCGAGACATTTACAAAACACTACACAATACGACGCCGGGAGAGAAAAACGTTTCGCATTCAACTTTCAAAACGCGAACGAATAAACGAGCGCAATAAATACGCGTATAATGTATCCCGATGTATAAGCAATGTTCGAGAACGCACATAAGAATGTTTCTCTTAAAAACCTAACGATCAGAATTTTTTCATTGTTTTGAAAGTTATTTTCAAAACGCATTATAAACGCATAAATATTCAATCAAAACAATAGTTCGTACTGTACATTTGTAAATTGATTGTTTCTGAGCGTTTGTCGAGTCCGCACTAACAGAACAGCCGCGGTTGAATTTCAGTATCATTATATTGCCATTAATAACTTTAATTGGCCGGCTTTACAGCGCGGCTGGATAAAACGAATTTTATAGCGGATAATATTGGTAAACGACGCCGTTGTAACCGTTGTGGACATTGTAAGCGAAGAGAACTTGTTCGAAAACAATACGCTATACCGAAGTCTCCCCCTTTTGGGGTTGAATTCAATTTCGATTCGAAAGCGATTATCTGAACGTATAAATGCTCTATGTTTTGTGAAAGTATAAAATAACAATGAAATTTTCATTATTCAGACACAAGTTTATTTAGAGATTAACTAAATTTTTATCGGAAAATCGTAGAATTTCCTCAAAGTGCAAACGTTTGCAATGTGCATATTACTCGTTGCATATCGTACGATTGCAACGGGTTGTTAAAAAGTTATTCGACTCGCACATTCATTATAAATGCATTTGTTGAGTTTTGTCGAAAGCGGATAATGCAGTATACTTTTTCGATCTATTTAGATGGCGCCTGTTTGATTTTCCTGGTATTGTTTATGCGAAGCGGTCTTGCATCGGTTGTGTTCGACGCCTACCGCACCCCTTTGCCTATAATTACATGTATTCTAACAGTTCTCAAACTGTGGGTCGCAAATTTAAGTTAACTGATAGTAGTCAGCTTGATACAACACAACGATTGAAGATTGATCATTTTAAATTAATATTATATATGAAAAACTGATTTTCAAATTGCATTTCATATTTTTCATTGTAATATTACTTAAATTAATCTGGTTCGATTTTTCGCTGTATAAAAATCTAAATTAAGTGTTTGCAAAATGGCCTCGTTATCGCACGAATCGATCATCGTGACTCAATTTAAATTATTTTGCGAAGTGTTTACGGTGTAATACACATAAAAATAAATTGATTTAGGTGAAATAAAAAAAAGAATGTTTCGAAACGCTGTATTCCAAAGACCAAACCATACTAACGGCACGTAATGTTGCATGTTTTTTTTTTCGTTGTAATCAGATATAGAGTCAGGCGTGTACAGCTAGCTGAAATTACAGGACCCGTATGTAAGTCGGGTCGTAAACATTGAAATCCTTAAAATATGATACGAATACAGTTGTATTGAAACACACATGAGTGTATGTTCGTTTTGCTACATTTGACATTTATCATATCATGCTATCTGGATTTGAGTATGTTATAAATTGTACATGCGGTGCCAGAGTGCTTTCACAAACCCTTCGTGTGTCCCCGAAGAAAACCCCAATCGTATGATTCATTTATTAATCTCTTAATATTTATAATGGGCTTAGATGAACTTGTTCATCCTTAAGATCGTGAGCGTGTGTACGCCGAATTATATCGAACTCTCTAATACGTAATACTAATTTGATAATCTTCGTTTCGGAGGTGGATATACGTCGGGGGAAGTCCCTCTCCTGCCGTAAAGAGATTGCTTTTAAGGTTTTAGTGCTCTACGCCTTTGCTTAATCCCCCTAGGAAGGGGTGAAAATCCCTTAAGTTATGAGTCTTTCATGTAGCCCATAAGTCGAAAATGTGGACACGCTCGTGCGCCACACCGATTATTATTGAAACGATTCCCATTTCGATATTTTCGCACGCAGTAAATATATCGTATATAATGCACAATGAAACGATTTCATGCGGTTTAATAGTCGAGTGTAATGTGTGAGCTGGAAAAAAAATGGCAACTCGCATTTGATGGCTCAACAAGTGAAATCGCCGCATGGCGTGATGATACATAAACGTTGCGAACCTTATTTTTCGCGGAATTTGAATAAATATTTTTTGAGATTGCTCGTTTTTTTTATTGCAGATATATTGTTATTGCACGCATTCGCGAAACTTTCCGTGTGTATACAAATATGTTACGTACGAAATTGTTACGCGTGTACGAACTTATGGGGGGTGGCGCCGAAAAAATATATGGGCGATGGTGAATTCGTAAAAAATAAGGGACTAATCCAATAATATTTATATTATATTATTGCTATATTTTACATCTGAAGTAATTGAAAATTCAATTCATTCATAAATTGACAAATATTCATTTTTTTCAATGAAAACGTAGTTTTTTTTTTTCAACGAGAAAATATTATATTTGATTGAAAATAAAGATTTTGAAATTCGAATTAGTCCCTTATGCTTTATGAAGAGGTCGACGCACAAAAACACTTATATTTTCTCACTTTTACTTGTACGCAATCGTGAGTTGTTCTAGAGAGGGAAACTCAACTCAATTTGATTTCAGATATATCGATAAGAACCCTCCCAACGTCACGCAGGCGGATATAATCGATCATGATAATTTAATTACAAAAAAGATTAATGAATTAAGGCCATAATTTTTTAACAACCTCCATTATAATAATGCCGATTGCTTGACGGAAACTCGACAGATTTAGATGGCGATTTTTACTACTGAAAATGCTAATAGTCGCAATTGTAATTTTTTTATTGATTGGCATCAATTTTTGCACTAATATTTATCATCTTTGATCAACTGTATGTAAAAATATTGAAAATAATGTGAAAATACACGTATGTACAAGTTTTCGTGAAAAAAGATCATACGACTTTTCCGGCACATTCTAACTTTTACGACTGAACCTACGCGTACATATCATCACTTTATGTCGCTGAACGCGCACAAGTGTGAAATTTATTTTGTTATATGGGCAAAAATTTATTTGGTCATATTTTCAGGATCATATTTTTTAAGCAAAGAAAATATGATCGTGCGTTTCGCCGCGGAATCCTTTCCATATAACAAAGCTATATAATTTCGCATTCCTCGCACTATGACCCGAGTTTTTTCAGTATGAATATCTAATGCGTATGAATAATCATTTATTTTCCCATATAAATGTTCGGGAGTGCGTGTTTAATCTAATATTCGATTTATATTTCGTTGACGGAAAAACGCTCCGAGGGAAAAATTACAAAACAATGTTTTCCACTGCGGATTAACATTCGTGTTTACCGTCACAGCCAAAGGTAGCTTTAACTAAAAAGAAGGGATCGACTCATTATTTTATTTATATATTTCTCTCCCCATTTACCAATTTACTGATATTATATTTTCGTGTTTTACTCACCACGAAACCCAATGCATCCGCAAGGTTACGTGCTGTAGAAACTCCATTATTGCCAGACTCTAATAACATTGTTGACTACCAACTATAATATTATAGCATTGAAATAGTGTATAGTAAATTTACTTAGCAAAACGTACATAAAGTCACGGATATCGATGCTACGTTCGTTCCAATGGAGAGAAACAATGTCGCGATACAAACTCTAATCTAGACTGCGAACATTGTACAAAATAACCAACACTATTATTACCGATCCAATTTTAGAGACACTCATACTACGTTATCGATTTGCGCATTACGATGAAATTTAAATATGTATGAGCTTAATCTATTTTTATCATTGAAATTATAGCAATATTGAAGATTTAAATTATGGAGGTCGTTTCATAGTCAGTCTCATAAGACAGTTTCGTTCATTCTCGAAGCACAGTCGCAAAGTGGCGAAGGGTTGACGTTGGCAACTTCCCTAATATGAGGGCACATCGTGGTTATTTAATTAATAGTTAGTTCCAATGGCTACAAGTTGCACTAACCGACCTCGGGGCCGCGATGGACTTCGCATAATTCCATTACTAAGTAACCGTACTAACCCCGGCTACCTTGAGCGGTCAATGTAAATGAAAATTTCAAGATTATAAGTTCAAACTGGCGTCAATGTGTTTAAGCCATAGTGAATCTCGGCTTTCGTAAAATATTCAAATCCAACGATGAGATGTTATATTATAATTCGCCTCTGAAATAAATTATCGTCTTCGAAATCATCTTATTGTACATTTATGAAAAAAAAACACTTTATTTCGTTTGAAAATATATTGCATTTTCCAGACGTCTAAATTGTTATCGTCGTGAAAAATACAAAATCTTCATATAACATGCAAATTGCGCTTTTTGCTTTTGATAAATTTCAAGAATGATCGTGTGAAAAAAAATACTGTACACAATTGCACTAAAAATGAATTGAAAATATTATTAAACTAAGATTATTTATGGTTTAATGCGATAGCCTAGACGCATTTCACTTAAAACCGAAACTCAATATAAAAAAATCGTATAATATAAATTGATCAATGTATAGCTCACCCTTTTAGCCACTTTCCACTCAACATACGAAATTTCGATTCTACATTACGTTGAATATGAAGACATCGAGTGACATTGTGTGTACGAGACGGGTGTGCATTTACTGGCCGCTCGTTCATTTTTCACGTTGAAACTTCCCTTCAAAGCGGACTCTCCCTTCATCTTCACGCAATTTTTTTCCACCAGCTCCGTCGTCTGATCTGAGGGTCGCCGAGACGGGGGCGTGCATTCGATATGAGATTAATGTCCTTTCACTATCCATTATCGATTGCATATTTCGTATGTTGGAAAAAAAATAACATTAAAATATCATAATAATTATACGGTGAAGTTTCTTCGGGACTTTGCACATCTTAACGCTTATACCGAGTATGGATAGTTTCGTTCATCTGGGGAGCGATTCCGAGGGTACCCTTCTGAAAATATATAGCCGAAGAAAACCCATCAAAAATTTATTAGGGTCAGATTGATACCTTCGGGTTGGATTGATGATACGTCGAAAGATTTGCGGCACATTCCCGAGTTTTAAAGATTTCATCGAGCTACGGAGACATGCTATCGTGGCGTTTCTTTCACGTATTTTTTTTGCGTCATAGAAAACCTCTTTCCTCTTTGATCTCTTTGAATAATTGAAAAATGGCATGTGTTGTGTTTTCAGATCACGTGCGAGAGTTTTCTTGTGGACCGCTCTTCTACAGGGCTATGTACATGGACATCTCTAGAGACACGCTGTATCTCGGAGCGATGTGAGTTTATTATTTTATATTTTTGTGATTTCCTTTTTTCTCTTGTATTATATGTATGTTGTGTATTTTGATTTCGACTCGAAAGCACGGCCGATGAAACGTATCGCTCGTTTCTTGGAACGAAACCGTATATTCTCGTTTAACCAATCCTCGTCTTGTTTGGCCATTCTCCAATGATCGTTCAGTACAATTGTTTTCGCATGAATGCACCAACCATCTGGTCTTAATATATTTACAGCGACTTATATAAGTTTCTATCGGATTGAGCACAAGTGGGAAATATAGGCAGATAACTAAATCTACCCCCAATTTAGTGAATTCGCTAATCGATTAATGTAGCCTTTGATAATGTGCATCGTGTAGAAAATCTGTCATCCATGTGTGTCGTTTATTAATTATGTCTCTAATCATTAAATTTAATTAATACATTAAAATTGATCTTAAAATATAAATTTGGCTTTTAATTAATTCCAACAGAAGAAATAAATTTGTAATTAACTATATACAAGCATCATCCCGTTATTTCGAAAACACCTGTTAGATTTCTCCGACACCAACAATTTCTCCCATCACACGCATCCACCATTTTGATTGATCGACAAACGTATGCACTTTCAACCCCTATTTTATAACACTTACATACCGTAGAAATTAGAGCACACATAAGGCGTTCCATCTCCAGTGATAAGCTCCGATGTAATTAACAGAATAACACCGTATGGCACCTGACGAGGGCTGCAATCGGAGCTGATCTCCACGACTTGATTAACGCACCTCAGACACGAAACATCGCCGAATTTATTTTCTTTTTATTTTAAAAATCAGGACCCAAAGTGATTTTTTTGTATTTTAAATTTGCTGTCCTGAACTGATATTGAAATTCTTTTTAAATATCTGTGAAGATTCTTTAGACACACGTTCTGTATTAGGTATCTAAACAGTTAACTTTCCAAGGGTTGATTATAAATTCGGTACTTGTTGGTACATATGACGATTGAAAAGGCCCAAGGGGTTTATGTGACATTTTCACCGAAATTGAATTTTGCACAGGAATCGCTTCTATGCACGCTCATTTATTTAGTGGCAAATGGATATAAACGAATTCGCAACGTGTGCCGAGATATATCATCAAATCAGTCGACCTCCTCCTAATACATGTAGGTACACGATCAACTTTGAACGTGCTTTTCTCGATATCATAGCGATGTCACTTTTACACCTTGGCCATTTCAGTCGTCATATGAAACTCTCACTCTCATATATGACAATTCGGACGTATTCACACAACTCTGACGTAACCAAAACGACAAAATGCGAATCCGAAGCATACGCGAGATTTCCCTCAATCCCGCCGAATGTTAATTGCCAAATTGCATTAGAGCACCACTATTCGAGCACCTCATCAATTATGCACCGGCTCTCCGCATCTACGCATCATCGTCGTTTCGTCGAACACGCATCTCTGAATAATCCGACAATGGCTAAGTACCGAGAGGTACTTAACCGGCGTTCCATGTACCTGCAATCTGTACGTATGCAATCTGGTGTGGCGCAGAGCTTATGCAAACTAGAGTTCGTGCGCAGAAATCCGACCGTTGTGTTTGCTAATTTGAGGTGTACGGCCACGTTGTGGGACGAACTGCTCGTTCGTCTGGAAAAATGTGTGTGTGTGTGTGTGTGTGTTTTTTTTTCATGACGAAGAAAGGAAAATTTTACGGCTTCGTAACGTGTCGAGGCTGCATTATGTCGAATGTGTGGATTGCGGCCGTTCGTTCGAACTGCGGCTAATTTGAATTCGAATTTAGAAAATTGGGCTCGTGTGCGGTCGATTGAGTTTGATTTTGATTTTGGTTGATTGCTTGTTTGCGTTGTATTGATTTTGATTTAGTATTGTTTGAGATGAAAATGTTTTCGATCGATGTTAAATTGAAACAATTTTATTTGTTTCTGAAGCGTAAATAACATTATTTATCTCTATAATAAAATAAAAGTAATTTCTGTATCGGAAAATATTATTATGTCGCCATCTATCAGTTTCTTTCCAAACTATTAATTTTCATCGTATTTTTTTTGTTTTTCCTGCAATAAAATTGTGTGAATTGATTTTTTTTATTTATAGTGGAAAATCTTTATGTTCAAATTTCAAATTGATAGTATAATTAAAAAAAAATGTTAGAAAAATTGATTTTTTTTCATCGCCCACTATCCACTGCGAACTGAACGGGCCGCTTACAGATTTTTGTCAGCTCTCAAATTCATAGAAGTGTATCCAATGCAAAAGAGTGAATGTGATTGAAAACTATCCACTAACCTATTTCCCGCTCTGTTTCCGCTCGCAGCGGAAAGCGAGGATTAAATCTCACCGCAACAACGCGAACAAAGGGCCATAGTATGAAAACGGCGATCGTGCCCGAAGCACAAACATCAATTCTGTACCAGATTACAGGAATGAATTGTGCCATAATTCGAAGCGACACCCACGGAGGAGTGTCCGAATCGGGCATCGGACAAGTGTCGGTGCGGATAAACACATTAATTCGCAGAGACAGAGCTCGTTACCGACAGCGAACTGTGTCAAAGTTAAAACGGACAAAACGGCCGGCGCCAAAGAGCTACTTAACTTTTCCGGTTCGCCCCCAGAACAATTTATTCTCGGCCACTTTTTTCAGGGGTCTGAAAATGCGACGGCAATTTAACGCTGCGGTTTTAGCCCGGCTCGCTCTGCCAACCTGTGCTCGTGTTTTACGTATTTTAACGTGTGTAATTGGCAGTGGAAAAGTTCAGAGGCCGCTCGCTGCATCCTTTTTGATAATCTCGATGAATGTTTAATGCGAGGCAGTTCGCTCTATGCTCATGGGAAATTAGTATCGATGGAAATCTAAGGGCCTTTTTTCGCCGTTAATACGGATTGAATCTTTATTTAAATAAGCTTCTCCTTAAAGGGTCGTTTTTCGCTACCCTTCGCTCCGCGTTACCGGCGCTGCGTTCGTATCGGCTTAATCTTTGCGTTTTTTCACATCGAAAAATCTGTTGTGCTAACGCTTCGAATTTAGTTTTAGTAAACTTGAGAGACTTGAATATTAAATCTAATCCTTACACGTGTTTCGAACGCGTCTAAGCCCTAATGGAAATTGCTTGTTCATATAATAATATCGCACGAAGGTCACATAAATGAACACTTCGAAATTTTATCTCTCCGTTATTATTATATCGCGTGAAAATGATTTCGTTCGGGATTCTTAAATCAAAATTGCTGAATAATTCATTTAAGAATTATTTTATTGCCTGACCTTTAGAATGATACTATCTTAATTGTATCTTCTTAAGTACCTAATGATATATTTTATTACTTTTAGCAGATACATACATTAAGAATTTATAAAACCAAGCGTAAAGGTCACCTCGGAGGGTTCCAACAGAACTTGAACATTTTAAACAAATTTCTCAACACATAAAAAACAGATTTTTTCCTCGCGATGAAAAAAAAACGTTTTCACTCACACAAAAGTTTATTTTCGCACACGCGGTGAACAATTTTTCTTGAAAGATCGCCTGGAAATTTCGTCAATTTTTTTCGCGCACAATAACGACGTCTGAAGGGCGCAAGAGAACTCGGCCCGTTTAACCCATATTTTCAGCGGTACCGCAAAACGATTTATCAAAACACTCTCAAAAGAGAGGACATAATCTACGGAATCCTGACGAAAGTGTATCAAATGAAAATTACGATCTTCTCACGAAGACTTAGTGCCGACATACGCTCTGTCACTTGCACTTGTAAAGCACTTGTATACATGAATTTTCATTTAATATTTGTCCTCACGATTGAGGTTCGTTCTTTCAATTATGTTTTACCGATTAACTGTTAAATTATAAGGGGGGAAAAAGGTTGACGCGTAGCTAAGTAGCTTAACACATGATCGAAAATTGTGCCCGAATCAATAAATGACGCGCATTATACACAACTGGGGATTGCATTTTCTATTTACCAGTAAAATAGTAAAATTTACTAATAAATTGCGACCCCTATATGCAACATTGTAGTATTTTTATTTTTCGCATGATGCTAATGAAGTAATAAAATGTTTTATTATCTATTCATTGCCACTCTCATTAATATGCTTAAATTGATTGTTTATTATTTTATGTTGTAGTTTCTCTGTTTATGTGTTTTGTAATTTCAATGATATTTAAAATACGTCCTACGGGTCTGTAAATCAGCTCAATTGAGCTAATTTATATAATAGGCCGTTTAAAAAGCATATTTTACTGTAGCGACGCAATTGTGTTGCATACAAATGAGCTCGTTTTTATTGCCATTTTATTGTGCAATTTCTGGTCGATGTGCGTTTGTAAATCCCGAATCGACATGCCGCAGCATACCAAACACTTCTTATTCGATACATGATCGAGCATATTATATGTGTAACTTATGTATATTTTTGTTTATTTTTCTATATTATGTGTATTGAATATATTTTGAATGAATACTGAATATTCATAAATGCGAAATCTGATTTTTTACAGTCGAAAATATGTACATACGTATGTATATATTTAAATACTTTGAAACTTGTGTTAATTGATGAAATTGTGAAAAACTAGAAATTTTTTATTATATTAAAAAAAATCATTTCGTAGCCTTCCGTTATGTTTCATTTACAGTCGTGGGAAACTTTCCATTAAAAGCGACCATACATACGATTTTTATTTTAATCATTTGGCTCAAACATTAATTTTCATTGCAAAACGAAAATCAACGGATAAAATTTCAAAATCAAATATACATACATATAATAATCGAAAAACATCCCTCATATATCAAAACACATACTCTAAAAGTTTATACGTAAACCGCCTAGTTTGAGCTATTAATCAGGTGTTTGCGCGTTCTCGATCGGCGATAACGAGTCCTGGGGCATTGTCGTCACTCCGAAGGAGTCTTGCCGAGCGAAGCCTGGTGGCACACCTTCAAAGAAGGGGCGGTGATGAAGCACTTTTGAGGAGCTCGTCGCCAACTGGTACCGATTGTGAGCTTCGAGAGCCGCATTCTTCGAGGCCTTTCCACCGAACGTGGCCCCCGCGTCTGAATATTCGCTAATCGCTAAAGGATAATTGATTATTCTATCTCGACGTGATTTCGCTCGATTTCGTGCGAGAATTCCGATGTCATCTTCCTTTTTGAATGGGGGTTGAGTTTCGATTTTTTTATTTCGCGTCGTCTTAGAGTTTGATTCGCGTCGTGGAAGTTTTCCGTTTGAACGGTTTTGTTGTGTCGTCGATAGGTGGGGTTGTGTAGTCGTGTCGATCGTTGCTTCTTTGAAATTATTTGTTTTTTAGTTGTGTTTTTTGAATTGGTCGAAGATTTTATTTTTTTATATTATATAATGAGGATTTTATCTTTTTAATTTTGATTGATTGCCTTTAGATTGTCTGAAAGTCTTCGGGTTAATTATCCGGAAAATTATAATTATGAAGCTCTGTAAATGTCAACACCTTGATAATTTATTCAATCTAACATCTTAAATGTCATGATTAATTCATTTATAATTGTGAATTTAATATTTTATTCTATGATTTTTGCTTTATTTATTGAATCATTTTAGATGGACTCATCAATAATGCACCTCACGCTCTAACTAAATATTCTTAGTCTGTAATATTATGATCTTAAGCAGTTTGTAGTTTGAGAGCGAATTCGCCTGAAAGCCGTGCCTTATAAATTACACACAAACTCAATTCAATATTTATGTAAGGTCAAAATTTGAAGTTTACAGTTTACTCTCAGGAGATTATTTACACACAATTCGCTTCGTAAACCTATCTATAAATAAGGATATATTAAATACGCATACACATAATCAATCATGTGTCATTTTCTGCACGGAAATTGATTATTTTTCCGCGTTATTTTTTTTTACTGTTTATTTATACAATGCAGTCAATTGGTCGGTCACATATAATTCATAATAGTAGTTACCTGTAATGAGACAATGTTATGTGTAATTACGGTAGAGTGAGCCGCGCACAATTACTGACAATTTGCAATGCTGAGTGCATTATAGCAAGCAATTGCACCGTGACCGTGACTAAACAGATATCTGTCCACTTCGGATATTTACAATCGATTTAACACGAGATTCAATCCCTTTACTGTAAACATTGTTAGATCGACGACATTTGTAGATGCAAATATTCATATTGTAACTGTAACACATAATGAATTATTCATATTGTTTGATTAATCGAATATTCTGTCGAATGAAAACAGAATTATTCTCGTTTAAATTTGAAATTTTCATATTCATACGATTCTGATTCGTGTACATATAATCAAATAAAATATTTTATTTATATACTAGTATGTACCTTTCGATCAAATGAAATTTAATTTATCTCATTTCAACTATGCATACCTATATTATGATGAAATGTAACTCGTTTTTTCAATCAGGTTTTTTTTATTAGTCATAATTTACTTGTACGCGAATAAATTATGTTAGAATATATGTTTTATAGTTTCACTTTTTCATAAATCATCAATAATAACATGCGAATATAACAAATATTACGTAAGTCCAATGTTATTCAAAACTTATTCTTGATTATCTTATAATCGTTCAATTAATGAATTTCCATATCTAGAAATGCCACGATAATGAATAAAAATAATACAAACGTATTCCATATTCTACGTAAACATTTTCGGACCGGTCGCAGATAAATTTGTACGATATGACGGAACTTATTCGTCACGATCAAATGGCAAACTAATCGAAACTTATTCAATGCAGAAACTTTCGTCACAATCAAAATTGAATCTGTCCGATTCGTTCGAACCGGACTGAAATTTTTCATTACGCCACGCCGTATTTAATTTCCTGTCCGCACCCTTTAATTATCGACTCGATTGATACAGTTGAACGTTCGAACCCAATGGGCAATATTTTCATAAGATTTTAGACTGCGTCTCAATCAAAATACGTCGAATTTTTTTCTACAAAAATCAGATTTTTCGCTCGTTAAAAACGTAACGGATAAATCGTCTCGACGATAATGAAACGGCTGAAAAATGAAAAGTTGTCGCCGATCCCAGGAGAACTTCGGGGGATAATGCGCGTCTTCGCGGTCCCCACGCCGGTGATAAATCATCATTAATTACGATGTCAATTAATAAATTAATTTGAACAGGGGCGTATCAGGGGGAGGATGAGAGGCTTTTGGCGCAGCTCTCGCAGGTAATTAATGGATCCCGAAGGCTCTGCGGGAAGCGAGCAAGCCCTCACCGACGGCATACGCGATATTCTCTATTTTAATTAAATTTCCCGTATGAAAAATTGCCTTCGAGTGCATGGCGATTTACCCTTTGAATTTGTGTCTTCTGCGATGCTCTTTTGTATGCTAAAAACGTTCGAATGTTTATCATTTTTAATTTTGATGCATTCGATTGTTTTACATACAATGCGAAAATACTTCATAGTAAAATAATATATTCGTTCAATTAAGTCGTTATTCAAGTTCAATTTCATTTAAAGTCAATGTATTCAATCATAAATGAATTATTGACGCTCATCTATTAAAAATTATTGCTCATTAATGAATCGTTTTTTATGAATGCATATTGATTGATATAGTTTTTTAATCATTATTAAGCTATGCAGAAATATATCAATGTTTTTTTCTATAGAATTTGACAGCTCTAATTACTAGCTATTATAATAACCATTATACAACTAAACAATCGGATCTTAATAAACTCGTTTAACTGTCCGTTTTGATGTTTATTGTTATAAGCTCGGTGTTATCGTTAGAGACTTAATTCAGATTGTGCAGAATTGTCCGATGTACGTGTATTTAGTATATGCAGTGAAATGCATACATCTGTGAGCTTCATTGTTAGGTCAATTGCAGGATCATGGGTCTCTCTGGAATATCCTGGGAGACATCTTTGTACTGATGACAGTTCAGACTGAGGATTAGCATTCCAATTCGCCACTTGAACCTAGCGCAGATTAACAGCTAGAATTAATCTTATTCCATTAATTCATCGAATAAATTTAATAAATTCTTCTATTTATTTTACCAAAGTGATGTTCTTATTGCTGAAACGCATTTCCACTCTAACTTTGCATAAGGAAGACTCGTAATAAATATGCTCTCGACTCGATGCGATAGCGTTTTCTCTTTGTTATGTTAATTAAGTTTGCAAAGTTCGAATTTTTATTCGCTCAGCAAACTTTGCACTCGAAGAATTATACGACAAGTTCAATGTGATCTTAGCGTGTGTTTTGTTTGGTTGTAAAGTCTGCTTTTTTGTATGTTCTAAATTTGCAATTCAAAAGTAAAATTGACGAAATTTATTGTCCTATTGTAAAATCAACTTCAATTCTCAAATGCCGCATCAATAGTGAGAAAATAAAATCGGAAAGTAATATAAAACCCAGAACGCGTAGTTTCATAAATCACGTCCACTTTCAATCGGAAAACGTGTCATGCAAAATGCGCAAAGTGCTTCTGTGAAAAAAAAAACATACACGTGAATTTATCTACTTTTCGATATTTGTAATTGAATTATATTTCAGGTAGGTACAAGGACGTTCTGAAAAAGTAAAACATATTAAAATGTACTGTATGTGAAAACGCAATTGGATGAGTGAAAAAATACATAAATTTTGGAAAAGTCGAACGAATTCTTCGTTCCCTGCGGGCATCGAACATATTCGTGACGTAGATTTGAAATGACTCTGTAGAATTTGTGAGGGAAAAATCTATATGGCAATGGGGAAGTTTTGTTATTCATCTAATTGTGTTCGTTTAAGGATAGTCAAGGATGCAATGTAATTTGATATTGCGACTCTTAGATTTTTTCTACTGTGCGTCATATAATAATTCAGATAAATATTATATTTTCACTTTCAAATATATATTATATTTATTTTTTTCGGTATACGATGTAGTAATTAAAGCCTACATCACAATTTGTGTAGGTATACAAATTTATGTAATATTTTGAAACACTTAAATTTCTCATGATTAACACAAAGATAAGAACCCAAATTTAGCACTCGAGTTTATGACGCACTAACTTTACGCTATAATAAATTCCCAAAAATTTCGCAAAATATCTCCACAGCTTCCAAACATTTCCTTAGATAGAAAACTTTCAATATCATAAATCAAATAAGCCATTCACATGCAACGTTATTTACGAATCAGAATCATTCATGAAATATTCTTATTAACAATAACTCGATACAGAACAATTGATGTTTAAATTTAAAAAATATTTCATATGTGATAAATCAGATGTATAATTGGAAATATACACACAGTATAACTTTATAATTTATATAACCGAAAACCATTATCACGTGCGTATTAATCGGCTTTAAACACCTCGTCAAAGTTCTCGACAATTAATTGAGGCGAAAGTTGTACGGATTGAACCCGGAATCGTGGGGGGCGCTCTTTGTCTGGCCATCGATGGTGTTTAAGGTTATTTCACTCCCTCGTAATGCAATAACGAGGCCAAGGATGTCCTCGACCCTTCGTCGTGGACCTTAATTGTGGCACGAAAGCTTCACGTTTCGCACCGTCGACAACCTTTTGTATGGACCGAGCACTCCGATCGAACTACCCTTTCTCGTTTTGTATCAACCCTTCGCACCGTCTCAGCTGTGCTGCTTGATATATCGTTCTTCGGAATTATTTTTATAATTTATTTATTTATAAACATATCAAATTTTATCATACGTATTGATAACTGAGTTAAGAACTAAGATATCGCGTTCACGGGAGTAAAATATCTCACATTTTCATTTAGGTATCGATATGCATGTATATTTTAATGCATAAAATATAGTCCATAAGTCGTAAAAATCATTCAGAGACTAGAACAGATGGTATAATTATAACTTATCAAGAGATCAAGAGATCACTAATCAAGTATCAGTTAAAAAAATCAAAGTTCATGCAAGATCAGAGAATTTCTCGATTAATCATTCACTTTTAAGTGAATAAGTAGAGTCTCTAATCTAGAAACTCCGAAGAATAATATCAGGACATGAAAGGTGGCGCTAAAATCGATAGAATTTAATTGATACAGACTAGGCAGGAATCCATTTTTAGGAATCATTAAATTAACTTTTTTTCTAATCAAATTGAACAAATATTCAGAAGAAAATATCAAGCCTTCATATTAATCAAGAAAAACGTATCTCGCCAGATTTCGACAAAAACCGAATACACTATAATACATTCATCATTCTCCAATCATATCGATTCGATCAATCGATGAAAATTCTAATCTACAACAACTTCGTCGTTCATAGACACGCAGAAGAGACTTCTCAGACACGTGTCCTGAAAAGCACACACGAAGGGAGCGTGCGTGCCTTAGATCATTTAACCGGCTATAGTACATAGAATATGGGGTCTAACCTAACCTAACCATCGTCTGCCGTGCGAGATACGGCCGAGTCACACCCGTTAACCCTCTCGGTGCGTAACGGCCCTAATTGCGTTACAGACCTAGCTCCTTCGTAGAGTACACCTTAAAATGTATATATGTATATTATATGATGGTGTGTAGGTTCTGCTAGTTTGTTAGATTGCTCTCGTTTGCTAAGTTCGGTCGATGTTTAGGTGCGTTGAATTCGTTATTTGATGTAAATATTGTACGTATATTTTCTAGTGTGAATCTCGGTGCGTTAAATCGATATTTTTATCTGGTATTTCTGCAGATTCGATTCTCGGAAAATCGATTGTGTAATAATTATCTTCTTGGTAAGGAAATGTGGGGAATGAGTATAATTGTACCGCAGTTGAATTGCGTATTGAATTACGTTTTTCCTTGTGGCTAAATCGCTTTGTTATATTTAACGATTAGACAACTAAACATGAAAGCAATCCGATACGTAATTGTTCGATTATGTTTCGTATTGATATTTTCTTTGCTGGGAAATCTATGAAAATCGAAAATCGTTTTTTTTAAATAAATCAATTAAAATGCAGAAATACATGTAATGAAATAATATGATGGAATATATTATTACTAATGCAAAAATATTGTATCATATTGTTCGTTTCGATACTCGTGCATTGTACTATTCTATATTTTCTCAGTTGTTTTCTTATTGTTTCTAGGTATGAGCATACGGTGCATTGTTTATGATCACAGTATTTTATACTGAAAAGCTTTTCTTTTCTACTAGTTTGTAATTTTTTTTTCGCAACAACTAATAAATAACATCAAATCCACTTTTTCTTAAAAATTACTGAATCTTATGTTATACTTAAAACGAAAAAGTTTTCAAAAAATAAAATAAATATCGTAATAATAAAGTAAGCTTAAGAGAGTACACCATTTCGAAAACAAAAATATTTCATTTTATTTTCAGCGGCGTCTTTATACGGCGATCCGTTGCACACAAAACCAGTTAACAACATATTTTCGCATATATCGTACATCCTCGTATTTTTCCACAGCATAAATATTTATCATACAATATAACATTTTCGCACAAGGGTGCGAACCGACGACAAAACAGCAAACAAAACGCGTATCGTAAAAACGAGAGAGGCGTCGCAGATAAATCGCGAGCGATAGCGGAAAATTTAGTTGCAACCCCGTTCACTTTTTCCAGATTTTCCTCTCAATATAAACTTACAGACTTACAAAAACAGAGACGTCCACGGAAATATTAAATTTTAATTAATTGAGAAAATTTTCATCGATAAATGTTGACCAACTTTATTGTAAATAATGCGAAAAATGTATCGAATGAATAAAGAAAATATTTATAAAATCTTACTCCCGGAAAAAATCTTATTTTTAGGAAAAAATCATATGATCACACTGAACTAATCATGAAATTTACTAACTTCAGTTTACAAAGAAAGTTTGTGAAAGCATGCAAGAATTAACTCAAAGTTAATAAAAGTTTATCGAATAAGTTTATTTTGGTCATATTTCAAAAAATAGAAAATGTATGAATAAAATCTTTGTATCATATCACATGAAAATTTTATTGATTGTTAGCTAACAATATTAGTTGTTCTGTATTATTCTAATTAATTTCGCAAGCTTTAACATTTCCGTGGCCGTCACTGTACATACACGTACAAGAATACATTTTCACTGAAAGCTTAATTTTCAATGGAAAAGATTTCGGAGGACCGCCGCAGAAGGCTTCGGTTCCGAGGGGGCGCGCCCCCGGGGGCTGCACCCCACGGGGGCGCATTACGGAGCCCCTCTTTCGGGGGCTGCGATCCGCGACAGAGCATTTAAAACCAATGGCGGGGAAAATAGGGGTGACGTCAGCGGCGGCGCGTAATGCACAAAGGCAATGGCTGATTTTGAACGTGTTTGCGTTATTTTTTTGGCCGATAGAAAAAAAACGGAGTGATTCGGAAAGTATTGGCTTTTCTGCTATATTTCTAAATCCTGCGTTAAGGTTCGTTTCGATGTTGGTAGATTTTTATTTGAAAATATTCGTTGTGTCTTTAGGTGAAAATAAGAAAATTGTTCTGGTTTAATGATAATATTCTTGTTGTACTTGTATGGTTTCAAAAAAATATTTGACCCAAATAATAAAAATTGAATGTGTAGTCTTTAATACAATATGATAGTAACTAATTTACATTAAAAATATTTCTAATGTATAAAAAAATTGAAGCTAATATTTTGTTTATTTGTTTCAGGGATCGTCTCTATAAGTTGAATCTAACCGATATAAGACAGTCACATTGTGAGGTAATTATAAAATTTATACTAATTTACCTATATTTTATATGGATGTAGCTACGTATATTGCGACAAAATCGTGACAGCGGTTAATCCGTAACCATTGGTATGTGGAATTTGTTCCATAATAGAAACCGATTTTGTAAGATGAAAAAATGATTCGTTTTATTTTTTTATGTAAAAAAATACATACAAATAAGTGATTATTTGGTGTGATTATCTCATTGAAACATTGCTATAAACGTTATTATGTACCTACTGCACATTGTTTTCCTCACTAATCATGTGAAGATCGTTAAAAATTTCGGTTGTTTGAAGTTCGGCGTTACAATGCCGTTTCATACGAACGATCCTACTCCCGACTCTTAACTCTAGAATGCTCCGCCGTATAAAACTATTCCAATTACACAAGTTGGATATATAAGGTGTTTCCGGACAATTAGTTCGCAGACATAAATATGTATTACCGAGTGGGACGCCTGACGTTTATTCCTGTGTCTTGCCACAACTTTGGTCATTTTCTTCGGCGAAGGATTTATTTCGCCGAATCTCACCCCTTCGTACGAACCAGTTCCAGCGGGTACCTCTGTTTTGCGCTACAATTTTATATAAATAAATGTTATGGGGGTTTGTATGTAGTGCGTGGGCGTACACGGGTTTCAAATACTAACCGCAGCGGAAATGTTTGTTTTCTTTTGCGGCCTGTAAAACCGCTCAAAACACTCGCGAAAAGCGATGTGGAAACTCTGAACATAATTCGACCTCTGTACAAAAGGTTCGAATTACGTTTGAGGTCGGTGAATGAATTCGTCTTCGAATGTGAAACGGTTAAATGAAACTGAACTTTGATATTTCATTCGGTAGTTTATTTTCGATTGTGATTTTTCGTGTTTGAACGTTATATTTGAGAGAAAATGCGATTTCTGTATGATGTTATTTAATCGCGTTATATCAATAGAGGAAATTTAAGCTCCATATTATTTTGAGCGGAAATGAAATCTATGTTGGATTTTACCCCCGCTCAACACAATTCCAAACTACTGCATCTCTTACAAATCATATTAGTAACCCTCGTGTAACATAAGTAATATCCCAGCGGAATCTCTAAGATATAATATTTCAAACGTTCAAAATATGTATTACAAATTATCGAACATACATATTGATTATATAAAGTAATATTACATACCTAAGTAATTTTTTCTCATACATCCGATAAACAATTTCAATATTTTCATACGAGATTGAATATTAATTCAATTTACATATTCCTTTAAGAAAAATCTATTATGTATGAAATTTCTAATGAAATGTAAATAAGTAAAAAAAATAATTTGCACCTAGATCGAACTATCTGAAACATCTATTCGCACAAATTTCCCATCGGAAACACCTCCCCACAATGAGAAACGAGCCCCGTAGAGGGACTTTGAAAATTTTCCACGTAATCCCGCCAAGAAGAGGGTCCTCTCCCAGCGGAAGGCGAACGCGCACATGTGTCTTTGGAAACGCAACGCGTAAATATTTGAAACAATTCAACGACTTTGACGCTTTCCATGCATTTCCGATACACCGCGAACTGGCGGAAGTGCGACCTTTCGCTTCGGAAAAGCCTCGCGATCCCGTCCCGGGACGGTCGCTATTCGTCCCGGGACGGGACCGGGTCGTTCCCGCGTACGAATGCTATGCCGAAAGCAAAGTTATGGCAGTGCCGGTGCTCTGGCGAAGGCTTTAAATTCGAAAGGGGGAAATCGCGCCATTTTTCCATTCGCCCCATCTGGGATTTTGGGACGGAGGGCGTGTGCGTTTAAATGCCGTCGATGTGTTATTGTCGCAAAGCTCAATTCCCAGAATTGGATGCAAATCGAGTATTGTTTTCGGTTTGGTTTCGATGAATTAATAATTTTTCAATTTTATAGAATGTTTTTTTATAGCGCATCTGGTTGTAGTAATATACGGTTGAAATGTTCGAAAGTAGTGAAAGTTAAAGTCGACATAGAAAAAATATTCGAAGGGGATGTTTATAAAATCGTTTTTTTTCATCGAAAATGTAAAAGGATTGAAAGTACAACCAACAAGATTCAAACGTTTCTAACTTATTAAACTTTATTTTTCAAATTTCAGAGAGATTCCCTATCTTTGGAGCCCAGCAACGTGGCCCAATGCGTTTCGAAAGGAAAATCCGAACAGTTCGAATGCAGAAACCACATAAGAGTCATCCAGCCGCTAGGAGACGGGCGCCGTCTGTACGTGTGCGGCACGAACGCCCACAGCCCCAAAGACTGGGTGTTATACGTGAGGAGACGCTTCATATTATATAACACGCTAGCGGAAACAATTGACAGGCGACATTAACGAAACACAACTCGCATTTTCAGCTGAACCTAACACACCTTCCGAGGCACGAGTACGTGCCCGGCGTGGGCATGGGCATCGCCAAGTGCCCGTACGATCCGGCGGACAACTCGACTGCAGTCTGGGTCTCCCATGGGAACCCTGAGGAACTTCCGGCTCTGTACGCCGGAACTAACGCCGAGTTCACCCATGCGGATCCCGTGATCTTCAGGACGGATCTTTACGATCTGAACACCGGCAAGAAGAAGTATCACTACAAGAGGACGCTCAAATACGACTCGAAGTGGCTCGACAGTTAGTATCGCTATTCTCACTTCGTGGGTTGATTCTTTTCATATGTCTGTTGCAGTTGAAGCGTTAGATGCGTCGATTTGTGTTTTGTCTAGTTAATGTATGAATTGTTTGGCTGTATTTTCGTTTTTCGAGCGAAGTTTTCAATTCTGACTGCATTTCTATCAACATTTTTAAGATCATCTTATCCAAATTTTTCTTCGGTAATGCTAAAGAAGTGACTAGATATATAATAGATAATTTTCTGCTTTTCTTAGAGCACCATGTATACTTCAATTTGTTAATAGAATAATGTTCTGTAAAAGTATAATAGAAAATGTGAAAAAAATGAAACCAGAATTGAAAAATGTGCATAAAAAACAATGCAATTCAAACATTAACTAGACAAGGAATATACTGACGCATGTAAATGCTTTGACTGTAACATATTGATACTGTTAATGTTAATGAATCGAAACTACGAACTGTCAAAACATCTATGGTACTACATACTACAGTTCATACATTCATCTCTGTTCCGCAGATTTTTGACAGTTTGTAGTTAGAGGATTGTCTATATATTTACATACATGAATTCATGACACGTTTCAACTATTGTTGCTTGACAGTATCGATGAATTTCTTATCATTTCTTACTTATTATAATTCTCACCACTGCACCACTGTCTGAATTTCGACAGTGAGTTGCACAATGAATTCACGTAGTATTGTTCTGGGGGTGTTTATGCGGGGGTCGTAAAGAAACTTCGGCACCTTAATTAATTCCAATTGCCAGCCGCAAACCAGATAAGGTGTGTACAGTCTTTGAATATTGATCGTCGTGCGCGTTTAGGGCTGTTTAGCGACGTGTTTAGCCTTCAGATAACTAATGCACCCCTTCGCTCGTTGAACACATAGAATACGCATACAAATTTCGCATAATGCCGTCGTATGTTTGATCTAAGATTTCAGCATATAAAGCGTCGTATTTGCGTACGACTGCAATTAACCGGTTGGCTTAATAGGCAAATCTATAAAATAAAAAAACATCCGCATCTTTAATTTATACATATCATGTATTTTTGCAACATTTAATGAAAACGCGATGATTTTCTGACGTGACTCGATTTGAATACACCATAAAATGTAATACTAAGTCACAATCGATTAATCTAGAATTTAACTCGAAGTTGATAAATTGCACTTAATTGCGCATTTATTTATCAAATGCGACGTTCGTTCGAAACGAAATATTTATTAAAACGACACTTATAAGACTTCGATTGATCGGTAAACGCCGATTCGACACTAACGCGAAATCTGCTTATTTACAAAATGCACACTTGTCAACAAACAGTACGAGGCGTCAATAAGCCGCGTGTAATCCCCACAAGAGGATTATCGAAACGCGCCTCGGAAAACGAAAAAAAAGCTTCTTTTTTTTGAGGGGCGGGTACGTGTATTTTATAATTAACTCGTTTGTTTCGTCTGTTGCGGTCGGGGATAATTTGGTCGGAGGTGAAAATGAACAGGGCGATTTCAAAGGTTCCGCATCGTTTAGGCGGCGATATAAAGAGAAATTTTCAATTTCCGCGCGGCTAGCGAGCTTTTCGGGAGAGTGGACAAGCATGAAATCCTTTCATGTAAACCCAGCTATCGCGGCTCGCTGAACCAGAAGCGATGCTGTTATATTCCCTATACGTGCATCCTATATAATGAACGGGCACGCGCTCGTCCACAACTCGACTTGTGCTACGATCGCGTCTCAGAACTGGAAATACCTCAACTATCTTCCGATGACTTTCTCTAGCTCCTCGTATCGCTCCTTTCTACATATTTTGTCGTTTTTCGAAAAAATGTGATTTTTCATGGAATGTATTGAAAAAAGTAAATACATATAATATTATAATTTATTTTTAGACTGTACTTTTCACAATGCAGCAGTTTTTTTCTCTTAAGATCTGACGTTTTTTCTCGGCCTGATATTTGATTTGTGATAAAATACTACGCAAAATAACTTAAATTGCACAATTAATTTTTTTTAACTTTAACATCTAAATATTGAGCTGAAAATTCTGATACTGAAATATACTAAATTTTGGAATATGCATAACTCGAAATCGTTAAATTTTGAAATATGAAAGCAAAATGCTTTCTTTTTTTCAATTTTGTGTTCAATATGATATTAAACTGATTATAACGTAAAAGAATTACGTGATCGAGAAGGCCTTGATTTTACAATCATCTGAAATAGTGAATGACCGACAATGACAGTGAACATGGCGATTCGTTATTATAGAGCTGTGATGATTATAATGATTAAAATGATTATTTATTACGATGATTGTGGCTATGTGTTCACACAATTAACGCATTGATTATACATAATAAATACTTACTATGTTGATTGACACGGTTACTTGAGAATATCAATTGTGTTGCAGAAACGAATTTCGTCGGCTCGTTCGACAATGACGATTTCGTCTTTCTATTTTTCCGAGAAACGGCAGTCGAATACATGAATTGTGGAAAAGCCGTATATTCGAGGGTAGCCAGAGTGTGCAAAAAGGATTTGGGGGGGAAACATATTCTCAATCAGAATTGGGCTACGTATTTGAAGGCTCGTCTCAACTGTAGCATACCGGGAGAATTTCCTTTCTATTTCGATGAAATACGTAAGTTAAATCTGCATATGGTGAAGACAAACGAGGTTATATCAATATTATACAAACTTTCAATATTTTAGAGAGCGTTTATCAAATGCCCGATGATAAAAACAAATTTTATGCAGCCTTCACAACAGGCTCCAGTGATGGTCTCATAGGCTCAGCCATATGTTCATATTCAATTAATAACATTCAAGAGGCATTCGCTGGCAAATTCAAAGAACAGGCCACTTCTAGTTCTGCTTGGTTACCAGTTCTTAGAAACAAAGTTCCAGAACCGAGACCGGGCACTTGTGTCAATGATACAACTGCGCTTCCCGACACAGTTCTCAATTTCATAAGGTTTGTGCTAATACATTTTTTTATTATAATACAATGAAAAAAATTATGTTATAAATTTTCTTATTTATATGATCTTACAGGTCTCATCCACTTATGGACGAAGCTGTTAGACAAGACTTCGATGCTCCCGTCTTTTACAAAAGAGATCTTATATTGACTCAGTTAGTTGTTGATCGTAAGTTTGTCGATTTTCTTGGAGCCGATAGACATTACACTGTGTTTTATGCTGGAACAAGTAAGTTCATAATATTTGTTGAAACAATAATTTTTATATTTATGCATATTTAATAAAAACATAATTTGCAGATGATGGCCAAATTTACAAGATAGTCCAGTGGGTGACATCCGATGGTTCATCTCAATGGAATCTTGCTGATATTTGGAGAGCAGCACCTGGAGAACCTATCAGAAATTTACAAATATCTCGAGAACATGCATCTTTATATGTAGCTACTGATCTAAGAGTACAACAATTACCGTTAGTTACCTGTTCCAAACGGTATATTACAATTTATTAATTATTTTTATAATCATATATTTGAAAGATTTATTATAATAATTCATCATATTACTTCAGATACGATAGCTGTATTCGATGTGTTCTGGATCCATATTGTGGTTGGGATAAAGATACAAATAATTGCAAGCCATATCAACCCGGTTTATTACAAGATGCTTCGAACTCTACTGTTGGCTTGTGCGAAATATCTATAATGAAAAAGACTCTGCTCGTATCGTACGGCCAAAGTTTACATTTAAGCAGCTATCTAACACTGCCAGAAGTGTTTAAAGCTCAAACTATATCTTGGTATCATTATTCAAAAGAAAAGGGAAGATATAAAATTAAATTTGGGTGAGTATTGTTTTTAATTCCTGATTCGTATATTCAAGTGATAATTTATTATAATATATTATTTGTTAGATCTGAGCGAATAATACAAACAATCGAAAATGGTTTGGTAATTTTATCAGTCACCGAAAGTGATGGTGGAAAATATGAATGTTTTATGGGACCTAAGCTCATTGCTGCTTATAACATTGAAGTTGACTCTCATAGGTAACATCAAAACAGAATAAAAAATACCTATTTGATCAAAAATAATATTAATTTATAATATTCAGGTGCACACATCCTAATAAAACACACGAATACAAGAAAATATATTCTGACTGGTGTCATGAATTTGAAAAATACAAAAGTGCCATGAAAGCATGGGAGCGAAAACAAATGGTAATGTTGTGTGCAAATATTTTTCATGTGCTTTATAATTCAAATTATATTTTTTTTATTATTTGTAGCAATGTATGAAACAAAATGGTGGTGAACAAAATATGCTGTCTAACGAAGTGTCGGCGACCCTACGGTGATAAAAGGAATTTCCATTTTGAACCTCATGGATAAACTGCCTGGCAGATGTGTACCATCACGAGTTACAACTTTCTGTGATATAAAATGAACTGTTCATAATTGTTAATTTTAAGCTTGATGCTTATCGTTGATGATGAAAGGATTTTCAAAACAGGTTTTCATATTGAGCCTTTGGGATTGTTGGAAATAAATTATGTAAGTTTAAGGTAATTAGCTTGTGTAAGTAAAACTCAAATCACCTATTTATTAATAAAATGGAAATATTCACCCAAAGAATATGTACTGATTTTTAACAGTATTTTTTAATATAGTATATTATAGTAGATTTGTCTCTATCAACACCATAGATTTACAAGATCAACTTGAATAAATTATACATACATACATATAATAGAATTTATCTATCTTATATACTTTCCTTTGATACACAAAAATCTCTTTAGAAAAAATATTGATTTTGTGATCATTTATTTATTTTTATTTTTGTTATTGTTTAGCGATTTGGGTTTTTGTATTAATATTCCTGAATGCAATGTTATTTTACAGCACATTAAATGCCTATAATGCCTTATCAATAATTAGATATATTTTGACAATATTAGGCATTAACTGTTCGGAACATTGCTATTGTAGAGTACATGTATTATGTATCTGTAAAATATATCTCACCTCTTTCAAAAGCAAAACTTAGGAATCATTATTTTCTATGACAGAATATGTAAATACAATTTAAAACTTGCTCATAAAAAATATTTTCTTATACAAATTCACAAAAATAAAATATAAATAAGAATATGTTTGATCATTGAAACCATATATTATACAATTATATATATTATTATATAATTATATAACAATTATTTCATCCATTAAGATGATTTGTCATTTAAAGAATTTGTTTATTATTTCTCATAAATATACGTAGTGTATTTATTACTTTTTACCAGTGGGCTAAATTCACTTGCCATGTTGGCAGATAATTAATGGCAAAAACTTACTGCATATATGTATTTGATAATTTTGGGGTTTTTCATAGTTTATTTATTGAAATTTCATATCTAGCTGTAAGTAATACACAATCGTTATAGCTTGTAATGAATGATATGAGACTGGTTAAAAACTTTCAGTTAACATTATAAATAAAAAATTCATTTTCATTTATGAATGATTTTCAGAAATCACGCTTTAATTTAACTGGAAAGTATTTTTCTTTCAATAAGTTTTTTGAAGATTATAAAAATATTTCATGTATTTTTAATAGTTTTTCCAAACTTTATAATAAATATTATATAGCTGGTCGATTCTAAAATAGATTCATATAACAAAATATCAAACCCATTTTATAGTTATGTCCACTTGATATTCCGTTTCTAATACCAAAATATATTCTAAATATATGCCATAAACTTCATCAATTTAATACGATAGATACTTGCCTTAGAAATGTAAAATATTGTATTATTATGTTTGCGCTGTTGGTTCAGCTCGACATGTTTAAATGTAAATAATTATGAAATTTGTATTTATCAAAACTTAGAGCAATAAAAAATGTTTTGAGTATATCCCTACCTTTATAAAATAAGACAAATATATTTCCTAGTTTTTTTTCATTTACTTTACACAAAACATAATCGACAGTTTAGGGGAAAGTGAGGACAGTTGTCTAGGTTGGGAGAATCGAATCACTCAGATTACAGACTTGCTAAAAGCGTTACAATATTTTCAATTCGTAGCATTGGTAGTCTGACATAAACAACTTTTGGCATCAATAACATTTTTCAGATTCTGAAGATAATCTTATTTTATTTTAAAACAGGCGCACATCGATATTTTCAATGGGTTGATCGCTCGTATTGTGAAATCAAAAATTAAATTTCCATAATCTGTTTAAAATTTTATATATTATATCTATCTCAAGTAAAAAAAAATGTTTTCGCATCTATATAACTATCGAAAACCATATCATGTTATTAGGATAGGAAAAATAAAATAAAAACTGAGGTTAATTATTTTATTCAAAAAAATATTGAACATTCAAATTAAAGCTCAACTTAAATAAAAATACTTCGATCATAAAGAACTATTTTCTAGTTCTGCTAAAAGTAAATACATTAGAGCAAATTTTAGCACTGAATTTCTTCATAGACTGAGTATTGATAAAATCAGAGTTAATTATTCCAAATTATCAAAAATATACATTTAGTGCGATATATGTTTTAGAAGTGAAATAACTTGCAGGGTAAGTAAAATTATAAAACGCATACATAAATTATTAATACGCAGAATGTGGCCTTAAAAAATATAAATGCTAATTTAACATGGCCTGCGATCGGGATTTCGCTTTCTCGGAGCAGACTTTATTATATTGTCGACACGCAAAATCATCTCTGCAGCTTCAACTGCAGACAGCAAAACTTGACACTTGACTGCAAATGATTCCATTATGCCCAAAGATTCCATACAACCAATTTTGCCATTTTCCATATCTGGAAATGCGAAAAAAAAAATGTTACAGAAAATTATAGTCAACATGAATTTAAGTAAAAGAAAAAATACCTAATCCCGCAGTATTCTTTCCGAGAGCGTGTTCGGCTCTTAGTTGTGAAATGAGCAAAGAAGAATCATAGCCAGCATTATCAGCAATGGCAGTAGGTAGTTGACGAAGAGCTCTTGCGAATGCTTCAGCGGCAACAGCTTCTTTTCCTGGGGTAGTTGAAGCCATTGTATCTACAGCAGCAGCCATCAACATTTCACTGCATCCTATATCAATCACATGTCACTATTTACAAATGAATCATAAAGTGAAAAAATATATATGTATATACAAAACCATTACCTCCGCCATAAACAACTTCTGAATTTCGAACAGTTGCAGCAAGTACACAGAGCGCATCATGCAAAGAACGTTCAGCTTCGTCTATGATTTGTTGAGTTGCCCCACGAACAACAACAGTGCATGCTTGACCCAACGATACGCCACCAAATCTTAAAAGTGTATCTTCACCAATCATCACCTAAAAAAAAAACCATTTAAATTATAAAAATTCTATTCAATATAGCTACATTATAATTGTACAAATAAAAAATTTCAAATACTGTTTCTTTTTTGACATGCAATGTTCAACAATGTTATGAGAAAAAAATCTAATAGTTATAATGAAACATTTTACTGCTTTTGCTGTATTAAATTAAAATAATTAGAAGTCAATTATAAAAGCCGAGAAGCTAGATCAAACAGGTTTACTACATACTATTTTAATATGTATGAAATTATTATAGACCCAATTCAAATTTTACATCATATTATATAATATATCGATAATTTTAAAAGCTAACTAAATGATATTAATAAATTTTTCACATTTATATTAAAAAAGAAACAAATGATTAATTCTATAAATTGATGTAAAAATAGAAACATAGAAGATGTAATTTTACTAGTCATAATAGATAAATATGCATAATAGTATGTAATAAGTTTCATGAATGATTAGTTTTCTTTGATTGTTTTGTTTAGTTAATTACAACTTGTAAGAGTAAGTATATTTTTTAATTAAAATTGACCCTCAATTTGAATAGTTTTCCTTCTAGCAGTGGAAAACCATGCATAAAATTATATTAAAGATGTTAATAAAAAAAAAATGAAAATCCATTGTTAAATAATTGTTTTTAAAAATAGATAATTGAGTGTGTAGATATGATTCATAATTCAAGAAGTAAAACTATAAGATGACATAAGGATGCCAAGAAATTTATATAATTCATATATTCCACAATAAGAGGTTTAATAATTGATATAAAGATCGTAAAATATTATGATAGATATGGGATATGCAATGTACATATTGCATGGTGAAAAATAATATGGCCTTCAGCACGCAAATTGCTCTAAGTCATCAAGTATTGATAGAGAATAAACACCATTTGATTGATTTTTACTTAAAAAATATTTTGAATTAACAGCAAATTATAAATTTTGTAATGAAATTCAAAATAGCTTACAATATAGAATAGGTATGTTTCAATAGAACTTAGAAAATTTAATTGAATGGACATAAAATATTAAATATTTTTAACAAAGAAAAAAGGTTGCATACCTAGGCATATCAATGATATAAATTACCTGTTATCGTAAATTGCAATATGAAATCAGTTCTTTAACAGATGCCACTTAATAAAGTCATAGTGTTAAAGTAGAAGAGAATATATCTAACTTTTTGGCAATATAATTTCAAATATAAAATTAAAATGATAGCTTTGATAATAATATTTATAATAGCAGTTTTATTCTATTGCATTTTGAACAAAAGAAAACAACAATTCAAAGAATTAGCTTCCATTTTACCAGGACCAAATCCATTGCCGATTATAGGAAATATGCTCATTTTTGCTGTGCCCCAAAAAGGTAAGTTTCATTTATATAGTTATATTTACATATGTAGGTACATATAATTATGAAAATTGTTTATTTTCAATAATTCATCATAAATACAAACTCAGAGTTGCTAAGAAAATTCAACGAAGTAGAAAAACTTTATAAATCACCCACAAGATACTGGATAGGCCCTGACCTTTACATATCGATAAAAAAGCCCAACCACATTGAAGTATTTTTTTCATTTTTCTTTTCATGGATTAAATTTTCAAACTCAATGAGAGAAAAATTAAATTTAAATACATTATTTTCAGACTATTTTAACAAGCACATCCACTGTTAAAGGAGATGTTTATGAAATCATAAGAGACTGTATTGGTGATGGATTAATACAATCAAATGGTATATTATAAAAGATTATCATTACTAATCATTTGTTTAGTGAAATTAAAATTCATATGAATAAAATTTTAAGGTATTAAGCATAAAGTTCATAGAAGAATAATGTCAGCTCCATTAAAAGGACAAGTTTTAGAAAAGTTTACTAATATATTTGATGCAAAAGGCAAAGAGTGTGTGTCTAATTTCAAAAAATATGAAGGAGGTGAATTATTTGACGTTTTGGATGATGTAGAAAGATCAACAATGGCTCTTGTTTGTGGTAAATTTTGAATACAAAGAGAATTATAAAAAATAATAATTAATTAATATTTTTTTGTAATTTAAATTTCAAAGAGACAATACTAGGGCTAGAGATGAAAAGTGAAAATGTAGTTAACGAAGATTTGATAAAAACAATAAGTGGGTATGTGTGAAAACAGACATAAATTTTTTTTTTCTAATTTTAAATGCACAGATGTGATTTTTATTTTTTTTCAGATTATATAAATCAATATCAGAGAGAATGTATAAATTATGGTTACATCCACATCTGACTTTCAGAATGAGTAAACATTACAAAATACAAAAAGAAGGGATGAAAAGCTTTTATGCTTTCTTAGAAATGGCTATAAGAGAAAAAAGGAAAAATATAAATAAATTAAATGGTTAGTATAAATAGAATTTACTGAAGTTACTTTATTCAAAAGTAAAAAAAAACAATAAATTGAAAACATAAAGGTGACATGCAAGAAGTTTCTTTACAAAAATTGTTAGATGCAAAAGATGATAACAGTGCAAACATTTTATCAGACGATGAAATTAAAGAAGAACTCACTACATTATTCACAGCGGTATAAATCCAATTTATCAAACAAATATTTTTCGGAAAGTTGAAAATTAATAAAAAAAATTTCAGTCCGAAGACACAACGACAACAGTCACTTCTTTCGTTTTATTGATGTTAGCGATGCATCAAGATGTTCAAAATATTGTATGGGAAGAGCAAGTTCGTCTATTTGGTTCAAACGACAATTCATCATTTAATATTGAACCATATCATCTCAAAAACATGACATATTTACACATGGTGATAGAAGAAGTACTTCGATTGTTTCCAGTGGCTCCATTGATATTAAGAAAAGTGAAAAATGATCTCAATATGGGTAAGCGTGATGAGTTTGTAAATATTCAAGATAAAATTCAACGATTTCGATACATATTGGTAAGTTTAAAATTTTTTGTTGTCATTTTAGGCGAATACAAATTGAAAGAAAACACAAATATTATCATTAACATATTTGCCGCTCATAGAGATGAAACGATATGGCCTGAACCAGAAAAATTTGACCCTCTGAGATTCACATCAGAAGAAAAATCAAAGAGAGATCAATACACTTATCTTCCTTTTAGTGGAGGATTACGAAGCTGTATAGGTAACACATAACTTAATTCGATTTAAATTTTGGGTAATTCAACAAAATTGTTATTGAAATTGAAACGAATGTATTATAGGTAAACCATTTGCATTCATGTCAATCAAATGCATAGTGAGTCACATAATAAGAAACTACAGCTTGTATAGCGAGTGGAAAATGGAAGATCTTGTATTAGAAGCAGATATATCAGTCAGATCAACAAATGGATACAAAATAAAAATTGAAAGGAGAAAAATATAATAAATACTCAAAAATTATTTACATACCTGTTCAACAACTTCACAATGGCCCAATTTAACTTTTCCGGGTGAATCAAAAGTAGACACAATTTCTCCACCAGTCACTAAAGCTAACCGTTCAATTCCTTGGAAGTCTGCATGTTCGATTGCCATTACACCGGCATCAGCGAAAAGCTGTTCTGGATAATTGTAAATCAGTTGCCTGTAAAAAAAAATGTATGAATTGAGTCACAATTGTTTATAAGTTACATTAAAAATTATGTACAAACCTATTGATAAAAACGTTGCATTTATGAGCCAAAATTTTGTTGACTTTGTCTTTCATCTTTTCTTTTTCGGCAATTTCGAGTTCAGCGATTTTAGCCATTGAATCCACTTTGATTGTTGAACCGAATACTTTAATTTTGTCTGTATCCATAGGAGTATTAGCTATAAGAATGTTAGCATTTTCTACTCTTTTTGGTTGATGAAGACCAACCTAAAATCAAAAATATATTGTAATAAAAAGACAAATTGAACTATGAACATTCACAACCACACACCTTTTTTTCTAACAAAAATCCTTCGTCCAAAAATGAATCTTCCAAAAGTCCTCCCTTGATTTTGATAACTTGAATTGATTGAAGATTGCCTGAACCTTTCAGTCTCAAAACAGCATCTACAGCTAAATTTGAGAAATATCTAAAAATATAAAACAACAATGAAGTAAAGTATAAAATACAAACGATAAAGACAAAATAAACAAGAACAATACTCTTTGTGCTGAGAAAGAATTTTAGAACTCAAAGTAGTGCGAGCGATGTTCATCAGATCTTTTCTGAATTCTGTAGAATCTAGCGAGTGATTTCTAGCAGATTTTTCAAGAGCTGCACGTGCTGCTTTTGTAGCCATTCTCCACCCAGCAATTATTATTTGAGGATGAATTTTCTGTTCGATCAATTTTTCAGCTTCTCTTAACAACTCGGCAGCTATTAAGCAATACTAATCAGTAAAAAACTTTAATTTGAAAAATAATTAAATGATTAACAAATACCTAAAACAGTAACAGAAGTAGTTCCATCACCATATTCTTCATCTTGAGTTTTAGACATATCAACAAGAATTTTAGCAGCTGGATTATCGACTCCGATGGATTTTAAAATTGTAGCACCATCGTTTGTTACTTCAACCTGAATATTTATGTTTATAAATAGTTACAAGTAAACTTAATGTTAGTTATAATTAAACTTAATACATTCTACAATAACTATACTTACAGCACCAGCATTTCTGCCATAAGAAATAAGAATTTTATCCATTCCTTTAGGACCTAAAGTGCTTTTAACCAAATCACCGATAGCGATGGCACCGATGAAACTGGACATGCGGGCAATTTCTCCCTTTTCTTCTTCGGCTTCATTTTTTAAAATTCTCACGGGATTTAATGATACCTAAAATTTATATAGAATATGAATCAAAGTCATGAAAACTGATAAAATTGCACAAGTGCTTGAGGATTCTTCAGACATGCCAGGGTTAAACATTAAGCATATGAATAATCCGAAAGGGTTATATTAGGGATTTCATCAGGTTTATCTTATTATTCCTCCATTTTGATAGGTTCATAAATGTTTATGGTGAAATTGTGCATGTAAAATATGAGAGTATTAGTGTACGAATAGGATAAAAATAGTTTAGGTTAAGGTTTTTAGATGGTTTCATAGTTTTCAACCATCATACAAAATATTGTCACACTGTTATATTATTTTATCGAAACCTTAAGGTCTTAGAATCTCATAATGTAAATTGACCGTGTGAAGAAACTTCTAGAAGATTTGCATGAATTATAAGAAAAATGACTAAAATGTAATAAAAGCTCACCATTTTCAAGAAATTTGATGTGCGATAACACAAAATAAAAGTTCGAGATTGATCTACACGAAATTAGTGAGAAAATGCGGTTTTGCCTATATAACCTCAAAACGCCCACAACGCAACACAAGAAACTAGAAACGAGAAACCGCACACCACGCCTGACACTGCAATATAACGTAACGAAATTCGACCATGTTCAAATCAAAAACACATGCGAATTAAAATGTTTTTAAAAATCTTATTTCACTTCATTCCTCTTATTATTTCGCACTAAAAACACTGAATTAATGAAAATTATTGAAAAGTTTGGTAAAACTTGATCCCCCCCTTTAGTTTTCGACCTTCAACTTCTTATTGGTAAATCATTGGGAGAGATAGGAAGATTTAATCCCATTTTGATACAATAAGATTTTCTAAAATAAAATAAGCAAAAAAACTTTAAGAAGGATCAAGTGTTTCCACATTCCCCTTTGTATCTGGGTTAATATTGGAAAAATAAAGGACAGATAATTGAAAAATAATGTACATACTTATTAGAATATACAGTTAGGTGTTCAGTATTTTTCAAATTTAATTTAGGTTTAAATGATATTGCCTATTTTCCGCAAATCATCATTTTAGATATTACATTCATATTTATAGTAAATTCCTTAAATATTTTAAAATAAAATTGATAAAAGTAATTGAATATTTTTCATGTAGAGATAATTCAAATATTTCAACGACAAAAAATCATTCTTTTTTATTTACGCTTTATTAATATCCTTATAATTACAAATAACAAAGCTACCAATATTTTTCAAGGCTCTTAACTAAAGTTTTGGGTTCAGTAGTAGGTGAATGTCTCTCGACGGGTTGACCATCTTTGTCGATGATGAATTTTGTGAAATTCCATTTAATGAAATCTCCAAGAGTACCCCCTTGCTTGTACTGGAAACAATATGCATAAATATTAAGATTAATTCGAAGATGTGAAAAAAAAAATAAACATTTAAATTCAAAATTGAATAAACAACCTTCAAGTACTTAAACAAAGGATGAGCATTATCTCCATTCACATCAATTTTTTCAAACATATCAAATTTCACATTTCTTTCACCGACAAAGCATACAATTTCTTCAGAGTTTCCTGGCTCTTGACCACCGAATTGATTGCATGGAAATCCGAGAATTTTCAAACCTGCGAATTAAACTGATTCAAAAAAAATGTTTTAAGTTATGAAAAAAGTTTTTGCACCAAAAAACCTTTGCTTTCGCCATAAGTTTCATGAAGTTCAGCCAATTCCTTATAATTAGTCGCAGTCAAACCACACTGTGATGCAACATTGACGATGATCGCAACATGCCCTTTATACTTATCCAATTTAACAGGATTTCCTTTAATATCATTTACTGTGAAATCGTATATTGATGTTGCTTCTTTATAGTTCGGATTCTCGGTAGAAGTAGCCATGACACTGAAAAAAATTCAAGCACTAAATATATAATCCAAACTACCTATATTATTTTTTCTATTTTCAATCTAAAATAAGAACTATTGTTCTGTTTATCTATAAGATCTTTATTGCGATGATAAAAGTCTAAAATACTTTGAAACTTAAGTCTGACATACCTAGATTAGAATAATAAAATTACAAGTCATCTCATAACCAATTACAATTTAACTAGCAAAGACTGATTTGTTATGATTGAATGTAAACCATGGAAACGACAAATGCGTACGTTCAATTCTTTCCCATCATAAAATTTTAATGAGACAGACTTGCAATTCGTTCTGCAATTATAATGCGCACTTAACGATACACAATTATCGACCAAAATGCGATAGTGCGTAGAGTGTATTTGACGAGTCATATATAACACGATTTGAAAGCTTTAATATTCCCGAAAATGTGATGAAATGACATGAAACATACCGTGCGCTGATGAAATGTAGAGCAAAACAAGTGGCAGCCGCTATACGCAAGCGCGTTCTACCGGCTACTAACATGACGGGCATCGCTGAAAATGTTCGACTTTGACGTTTAGGTAATTCTTGCCAGTTGAAAAATATATGTTGATCAACTAATCGGAGAGCGTCGATCTCTAAGAAAATAGGGCCGCCATATGTAGGTCTGTCGGAATGAATTGAAACGGGGGAGTGGATCAAAACTTACAATTTAAGATGAAAACGAAAAACACTACATACCTAATTACAAGCGTGACCAAATGTTGACTTTACCTACCTATCTACATTTAAAATTACTTTCAGGACAGTTTCAGGACGCATGTTTCCTTACGATTATCTCAACGCGCGTTTCAATTTCTTATGGAAACTTATTATGGAAGCTTAATTATTTTAATATATTTTCAGCAAACGAAATGGATTTTTCGAGATGACAAATATTTCAAATTTCGATCATTTTAGATCTTGCAATAATTATCTTTTAAAAGTTATACTGCACTCTAAAAAGATTTTTTTTTCTAAATTTTTCACTTTGTGTTTGTGAAAATTTAAGTTTTCGGTACTTCATAATCGATTTTTTTTCCTATTTGAGTGAAAACTTCTCATCAACTATTTGTTTGTAATGATCGTGACTATGGAAACAAAACCTCAACACTGTTTCATCTTATACCATATGTGAATAAAAGTTGATTCAATAACCTCTAAACCATGTAAATTGCTCAGAAAAAATATTGTATCTGAACATGTCTTCGGTTAAAGAATTTATAGTATCAACAGCAGGTAACAATTTTAATATATAATTGACATGAACATCAATATATATTTTAAACAAACATTCCTTTTAATTATAACACCACATTTCAGCCAATTATTTCAAATGTAATGAAAATATTAACAGCGAAGATAATATTTTAATTGCTTTCATAAATGAATCTCATATACTTACATTATGCATTGTTATACGAGAACACAAAATAGAATTTCAGAAAGAGGTAAATGTCTTCAATTTCTTGGATATTATAGATTCTCAGTTATTTGGATATTAAAATTCTACATCATTCAGGTTACTTATGAAAATTTGGGAGCATTAATATTTTATAAGACCAAGCAAATATCTTTGGATTCTGAAGATTCTCTAAAATATCTTGGAATTACAGCTATGCCAGAAAATCCTATTGAATCATTTTATTTATCAATACGTCATATTTATGGACCATTACTACAAGCTGTAAATATATTTCATGCCTGTATTATATCATATACCTACATATAATATTAAAATATACCTATATAATATATAACCTACCTACCTATATAAGTATATACCTACATATACCTACCTATGTATATTTTATTGCACCGTATTTATAAGTGTATTCATACTTATTTGATTTTATAGAATGACACCTTTGCAATGGGGTCCAAAATTCATGAAACAATAACTTACCTAGAGGGAAGTTTGCGAACATTAGCTTTTGGAAAAGATGGGGGTCCCAGTTTATTAGGTTAGTTATCTTTGTACAGAATAAAAAAAAATTAAGAGATATTAACATAAGCCATTTCAGTCTTGTTATCGATCGATGATGAGTTACAATACTGGAAGAAAATTTCTGAAGAGACGAAAGTTTACAAACAAAAAGAAATGGCTGATGCTTTCATCATAACACTTTCTTCTCTATCACAAGAAATAAAGTACAAAATATAGATATTTTGCATATTATTTTTTTCATTTTGTTTTATTCATATATTTTCATCAAGACTTTTAGAAAACTGTGAAGCTGATGATATCGCAGAAATAATGGAAAATTCAAGTGGCTTACTCGATGACTTATGGAGACATTCATCATTTATATATCCTCAAAGGCGAATGACTCATCTGATGGACATAATAGGTAGGTATAAAAGATTAAGTTTTATATTGAAATTAGATATTCAATTTTGAAAAATTTTAAAATTGAAATTATAAAATAACTCATTTTTTAAGGAAATAACTGTATCACAAAATTGCAAAATATTCTTAACAATGTTAATATTTGGGGCAGTGATGATAATATAATAGCAATAGTAATGACAAATTGTATGGATGCATCAACAATGTGGATCAAATGTTGCCAAACATTGACACAAAAATATTGGCCAAATCACTCATTACATGTTTGGGAAGGAGCTTCATATACCCCAAATCTTCTTCAAAAGTTTTATAATAGGCTCAAAGAAGTAATATTAATAATCAATAATATATGTAAATTAACGATTAAACGATTTTATCTAAAATATTTTTATATACCTATCTTGCCTATCATTTAAGGTAACAGACATAAGATCCATTCATTTGCAATTGAGTAAATTACTATCAACCTCAGAACAACAAGATTTGAATCTTGGAGAAATGTTTTCGTCATTTCAAAGTGATTTTTAGTAGTATACTATATAATTAAAATGATTTACATTTGTTTTATATAAGCTTGTATTGATAATTTCAGATGTAAATGTATGGCAGTGTACTCCACAAAATGATATTTTATGGTATAAAGCAAAGTCTTTATTTGAAAAAAAGCTTAAGCCGGCAGAACAAATAATTGCACAAAAATTACACATAACATTTAATAATTTACCTCCTAATCAAGTAAAACTCTTAATAATGCATTTGACTTCTTTTTGTATCATTAACATTTGACATTATCTTTTTTTATAATAAATTTATTTTACTCTCAAGATGCTCTATGAATTCTCAAAATACACAACATTAATTGAGCGATCATCGGTGCTAATGGCACTTTTGAAAGAACGGCAGATTTTAATATCTTTTGTAAGCCAAGTGTTAAAAAATATTGAAAATGAAATTGGAACTGAAAAATCTCCATCGGAGAATGAATTTGTTATTCCAGGTATATCTGCAATGGTTCAACAAATTCAATGGGCCAAAAGAATGGAAGGAAAAGTAATTTTTTAATTTATAAATTACAAAATATAGAACACAATATTATTTTCATGTGTGAAATTAAATTTAATCATTATAGGTATCTCAAATTCAACATCTTGTTGAAAGGTTGTTAATTGATTTAGATGGAAGTGAAGAAGTGTTATTACAAACTAAAACAATAAAAAAGAAATTATTAGAATTTCAAACCCAAATACACGAAGATTGGACAAGAGATATACAAGTATGAAAATATACCACTGAAAAAAATTGCAAATTCAATAAATAAAATTTTCATTATTTCAGTCAGAAGTTTTAAATAAATCATTAATTTTATCGTCGGAAACATCTGTCATAGAATTCTTTGGCGAAAATAATTTCATGAGAGTTACATTTAATCCCAGTTTAGTTACTTTAGAAAGGGATGTAAGACATATGGGAACATTAGGATTTTCCATTCCCTCAAATATTAAAGAAGTGGTTTCAAATGCTATGAAATTCATGGAGCACGCACGTTCACTTCAACAGGTATGAAATTATAGGGTCATTTTTTTTGATATCTCTTATAAAAATGAAAATAGGTTCATGTACTAAATTCACATTTGGAATAGATTGCTTCTTTTCATAACACGCAAGGGGAAAGAATGATAGCATCTCAAAGACCGATGATGTTAAATGCAGCAATACAATTAGATTCATTAGTCAAAGAACAAACGGCTGTGCCATGGAAAGATATTAATCAAGTGTCTAAATATGTCGAAAAATTAAAAACTTCAGTAGATAATTTATCTAAACAGGTCTGTGCAACTTTTTTTTAATTTTTTCTAAAATGAGATAAACAATGTTCTATAAATTTTCATTTACAGAATTTATACTTAACAAGTCAACATATTCTGTTGAGGAATATTGTATTGTCTTTAATGGATACTAATCTTCTTCAAAACCAAGCAGATTGGAAAAAAGGAATCAGGCAAATGCGAGATATCATCGATAAGGCATATTTTTTCACTATTGATTGAAATGTATTTGTTTAGTGAGAGACAGTGAACTTATTTTTCATTTATTTTTTTATTATTAAAGGTTGAAAGTAATGGTTATTCTAATACGAAATCATGGGTTCACCATTGGGATATTCAAATATACAAAGCTTTAGAACATCAATATCGAAGTGCTTTGATTGACCCATTGTCACATCTTCCAATTCTGAAAGTTGAACTTATATTTCGGTAATAAAATTTTACGTTATTAATTTAAATTGAACGAAAAAAAAATAGATGACATCACAATTATTTTAGACAACAAGGAATACACCTTCAACCAACTTTAGAGGAAATTAGAGCTTCTTGCCATGCATATTTAAAAAAACTTATAGCATTACCATTACATTTTGTAGGCTTGGAAAATATTGTTACTCACAAAGAATCTATGTTTGTTTCAATAGTTTTCAGGTAAACCACTAATAATTTATTTTGCTGCATCACTATTTACACTCTAAAGAAATGTTAATTCATTTTATATTGTAGAAACAATTGGATGATAGCCGGAGCGATGACAGAAATTGAATCTACTTTGGAAAAAGTAGTTCAAGTCTTACATAAATGGAAAAAATGGGTAGCTCTTGGAAGTGTTGATTTGGATAATTTATGTGACATACATTTATCTCATCCTTCTGATTGGGAAAAGAATTTCAAAGATTGTAAAGCACTTGGACAAACAATAGCAAAATTACCCATGTATCATTTTATTATGATTATTTCCACATATATTATTTTGTGTATCTTTTAAGAAAATTATAATATCTTTAATAATCACAGGGAAGATGAACAAATCGATTGGATTTGGATCAGCAGTGCATCTTTGAGAAACGACTTAGAAATTCATAATAGGCGTTACTGGATAGCATTAACTACATCATTACAAAGCAGTCTTCAAAGAGATATCGCCACAGTAGAAGCATTTTTTTTGACTGCCCATAATATGATGAATCAAAGTGTTCCAAAAACCCCAAAAGAGTTAGGAACAATCAACGAAGAATTCAATACACTGAAGCAAAAACAACCTCAAGTAATTATGAAATTCACCCAGTAAAACTGCATAGTTTTTATTGATCAAGCTATTTATTTTATGAAAGTAACATTTAATTGTTTTAGATAATAGCTTTATTTGATGGATTACGTCGAAAACAAAATATGGTTAGAATTTGGTGTGGAGAGAAGGTACGATCATTGGAAAATTTGACAAAGCACTGGGAAAATATATCCTTGCAAATAATAAACTATGAAAAGTTGATAGTTCACCAGGTAATGAAATCCTAATAAGATTGAAGATACCGTTTTTTTTTATATATTATTATGTATATGTATTTGAACACCAAAAATAACAGGCTGCATCAGTGAAGTCAAATCTTTTAACTGAATGGTCAAATATCAGTGAAAAATTAGAAGTGTGGTTCGCAAGATGGATTCAAAATAGACCTAAAACAGACCAGTTGACTCAAAATTCTTTTTCTGAAATAGAAATTAAATTCAAAATATTTCAAGATGCATATGAAAATTGGAAATCTTTCAACGAGGAAAAAGAAAATATTATGTAATGGCTGATAGTAGTTCATAATCAATATTTGATGAATATACATATATTTATGTGATACAAATGTAATGAAATATAAATGTGCATATTTTTTTCATACTTAGGAAAGAATGTGAAAAATTTAATGAAGAATTAGAAGTTCATGCCTCATGGAAAAAGATTGAAAAGAAAATGAATGAAGACATTATTTTTTGGGAACCTTTCGAAAGATTTTCAGAAGGTAAATTCAGAAAGTATTTTTTCGACTTTTCTTATGCATACATACATATATGTATTAAAAAAAAAAACGAATTTAAGAACTTGCTGCTTTGGGAAACCAAGAATGGTCTGTTTTTCAAACGAAGTTACATTTTTTGGATGAATTTGTTTTTAATTGGAATCAAAAGTTAGAACCATTCACGCCAATTACATTATTTATCAAAAATGAAATTGAGGGATATAAGGTGAGGAAAACGTTAAATTGAAAACATAAATTAAAATAATCGAAATTGAAAAATGTTTTTTTGGGATTCAAAGGAAATAGTTCCAATTTTGAAAAACTTACGAGGAAATAATTTCACTGAAAAGCACTGGCGCGAAATTTTTTCACTGCTTGAAATTCCAGCAAAACAAGCAACTGCAATTATATTGTTCGATTTACTCAACGCAACCATCAATATAAAGAAAAATTCGAAGTCGATTCAGGTTCATTTTATTTTTCCACCAACAAAATTGAAAATGCACGAAAAAACACACTAATTGGTTCGAACAATAATAGAAAATCTGGACTTCCGCATCACACGAAGCAATCATCAGAGAAGCAATAGCAGAATTAGAATTATGGCTTGCGGGTACCAAATTAACATTATTAAAACATACTGATGCTAAAGGAAAAAACATATTTATCATTAAAGATTTCAAAGATATTATAGTAAAGGTAAATTTAAAACCGATGGAATATTTCGAAATTCTTTTTTGATGTATAACGTTTAAGAATTTTTCATCTTGTTATTTTATAGATAGAGGAATATCAGAATTTAGCTGGATCAGCTCATGCTGCTGGAGAAATGAGCAGTGGAGATAGTTCTGTAGATCAGCTCACTATATGGGAAAATCGTCTTTCTCAAATGAAATCTATTCTCACCTCCTTAGGACACATTCAACGCAAGTAAGTTCATTCTTTTGTTTTTTTTTTTCGAAATTTATATGACGGAATTAGAAAATGAAGTTTTTCTCAAATTCTCAATTATTAGAATATGCATAGGGATGTACGGAATGGATATTTTATTTTGTGCGAATTAGAGAAAAGAATATTAAAATTAAAGTTATTTGAACACATGTTCTTCAGGGAAACACTGATAAGTACGTTGATTTTTCTTATCGTATCATTCATTTCAGATATACCGAAAAAAAACTAAATGTACATATGTGTAATCGAAATAAAAATTCTTAAATTATAAAACGAAGAGATTGAATATGTTTATTAAAATAAACAAATTTATAACAAACATCAGTAAACAGTCGTATCAAGCTGGACTAACAATAAGATAATATTGCTTCCGTCAAACGAGAGATTATTTTTGTTAAAATGTTCAGTTTATATGAAAACATAGTGAATTATAAATTTCTTGTTTGAAAAGCCAACTGGATATTTGAAAAAAAAATCGGCTGAAACAGAAATATCAAATTTTGACCTTTAATACACGATTAACTTCATAATGGTCACTTCTCTGACATTTCGTTCATATAAATGATTCAAATTGCTATATTTAACACGTCATCTTATTCTTATATTCCGTATATAATTTCAATTCCCTGAAAAATAAGTGTTTAAAAAAAAAACATTGATTTTTTCAATTATCGGATTCGTATATTGAATGTATTATATATAGGTACTTTGAATACTTTGATTTCGATTCAGTAAAATATTTTAAGTATCTGATACAAAAAGTTATACTAGAAGAATAAAATAGATAAATTCAATACAAATAGAATGATTAAAGAGGAAGTTCGATTTCTATCATTAGTTCATTGAATTGAACGGTTCAAAGCAAACGTACCATGTTTGATACATTATGAATTGTGTGTAGATAGATATCGCATTAATCGTCAATTTGTGTACGAAATACTCAAGCACTTAGTTAACGACTATAATTGCGTAGGTATATTGTATATAAGAAGCAATTTGAACATAATTGTATGGAGAAGAAGAACAACGAGCACTTCGCTCTAAATACGGTTTATCTTTGGGTGTGGGCGAACCGTGATAACTGCGAATTCAACAATTTAACCGAGGGACAACATTTAAACTCAAATAGTCTTTTGTTGCGTTAAAAATTGTGTCGAGGATCAAATAGACACAAACGTGGAAAATTGGATGCAATCTGAAATAAGTGCAATTGCGAGATGCCGCATATTTGCACGTTCTCTTAGAAATAGTTTATAATGAGTCATTTTCGAGCTTCATCATATGACTATTTTGAGAATATTTAAAATAAATAAACATTTGTCCGAGAATCAAGTATCGAGATTAAATTGTAATACAATGCAGTTTTTGTTGTGATGATGATGATGATGAATGAATGGTTATCTCGTTTACGTTCAAGTTTGTCGTTTTTTCCATCGTATTCAGATTTTGTATAAATTGGGTTGTTTGAATTTTATTTGGTTCGATTCTTATCGAAATAAGGCGGTTAGTTAGTCAATAGACAATTTTGACCGAATTTAGATAAGACTGAATTGGATGTTGAGGTCATGAGTTCTATTTGATTTTTTGCCGGTTCATGTGTGTACAAAAATAAAGATCAAAGTTGAGTATTTTTATCGATGTAACTTATATTGTGTCATGTTTCTGTGTGAAAAGAGAGATCGATTCGTCGGAAGAAATCGAAAATTCAAGATTATTAAGAAGAGTACATTTTATGTGATTTTTTTCATTTCCGTAAAGTTTTCTCAACGTAATACTTTTTGACCCAGTTTTTGTCAATGAACTTGTTATCACATGGATCCTTATCGGTCGTGTCATATGTTTAAGCAAACATAGTTTATAATTTAAGCAAATACTTTGTATAATATCGGGGCATAACGTCAAAGAAAATGATGAATGATGTGAAATGTGCTCAATCGATCTCAAATGACTATTTAGCCGTTTTACAAAAAATATCTACTAAGAATTTTGAAAGGAAATGTAAGTTTCTTCCTAATACTACGTATGCATCTTACATAGGTGCATATACGACTTTCCTTAGCGTGCACGAAAATAACTATCAACGTTCATTTACACGAGTTCAAAGAAATGCTGAATATAGAAGTAGAAAATAGACGGTGCAGTAGAAGTATGTTTTAAAACGAATGACGAAATATTTCAGATCTATGTTAATTTCCGTTATTTTGTATGTATTTCGGCATTAGATTGTCATAATGATAAAATTTTTAAGTTCGGTCGATTTTTAGATATTTTGGATAATTTTTAGACGATTTTTGATGTCGGGAAAATAAAGGAATTCATGAAAATATTTCGTTGTCAGTGCGATAATTATTGTAGATATGCATAACAAAATTTTGAAATATTCGAGTGATGCATTTGAAAGAATGCAAGATATTGTTTTCATTTTGCTCGTGTAACTCCTATTTTTTCTTCATTCTTGGAAAAGGATGAAAAAATCAAGGAGAAGATGCCGAGTTTCAGATTGACTATCATACGGAACACACTTGTGCGGAACGGAACCAAATGTTGAAAACGCAGAAACTGTGCTTGTCAAACTGTACTGTGAAGAAATAAATGTGATTAATCTTTGACGAAAAATTATGAAAATATGAGCAAATAATTACGATAGATTAAATTCGGTTTCCGAAACTGCATTCGTGCAACTTTTTCTGCGATTTTAAGTGCGCCGTTATCATCTTTCTCGATTTCCATTTTTACTTGAAATAAGATTCAACCTGATGAAAAAAATGTATTTTTCATCCTCTACTTTTTTGGTCTACCAAACGAATATTGACACAGATTCGGTCTACCGACGGCCAAACAAAAAAAAAACTTTTTTTCACAATTGTACTGCGCTGTACGTTCAGATTTTCTTAAACGAATGCAATATTTCTCTCCTATACGTAATACAAATTTTATATCTGTAGAAAAATATATAATATTTTGAATTCGAATGAATACAATTGATAAAACCAATATTCGAGTTATGTAAAAGTGGTTTTATTTTTATAAAATCTAAACGAATTCCATATTGTGTAGAAGGGTCGATTGAACTATTCGCTTACCGTCGAAAATCGCACAAATAGTGTACGTGATTGGTGGTTTGTTTGCGCGTGCGCGCGTGCACGAACGGCGCGAAATTTCAATTCGAATTTGTTTATAAACAAAAGTTCGCAAACACTTGGAGATGCGGCGGTCGCGAAGGCGAAGCGGAGGCGAAGGAAGCGGGGGCGGGTGAGGGGTGAGCGGGTGAGCGGGTGAGAGAGCGAAGAGCGAAGAGCGAGAGCGAGTCGGACGCCAGTGACGATGGAGCTGCGGCGGGAGCTGGTGTTCGCGTGCGCGCTCTCGTGGATCCTCGCGGGGGTCTTCGCGCAGAGGAGTCCCGGAGCGCCGCCGCGCCCCCGCGTCCCCAGACCGCCGCTGAGGTCTCCTCTCGTGCCCATTCACCCCTGCGAGAAAAGCTCGTGCTACCCCGCCACCGGAAACCTCATGATCGGGAGGGAGTCTCGCCTCTGGGCCTCCTCCACCTGCGGGCTGCATCGCCAGGAACGCTACTGCATAGTCTCCCATCTCGACGATCCCAAAAAATGCTTCTGGTGCGACTCGAGGCCGCAGACCGAGAAGAATCCCCATCTCAACCACCGAGTTTCGAATCTGGTGTACAGAAACCTGCCGGGAACCCGCGTGCGCTCCTGGTGGCAGTCGAGGAACGGAGTCGAGAACGTTACGCTTCAGCTCGATCTCGAGGCCGAGTTCCACTTCACGCATCTCGTCATCCTGTTCAAGACGTTCAGGCCGAAGGCGATGCTCGTCGAGAGGTCGTACGACTTCGGCAAGACCTGGCGCGTGTACAGGTATTTCGCGCACAACTGCGAGGAGTCGTTTCCCGGGGTGCCGAAGCGCAATCCGATCTCGCTCACGGACGTCGTCTGCGAGTCGAGGTACTCCTCGGTGGCGCCTTCGACCGACGGCGAGGTCATCTTCAGGGTGCTCACTCCGAGCATCAACGTGGGCAATCCGTACTCGCAGGAGGTTCAGAACCTGCTAAAGATGACGAATCTGAGGGTCAACTTCACCAAGCTGCACACCCTCGGAGACGACCTGCTCGACAATCGCGCCGAGATCCAAGAGAAATATTATTACGCCGTCTCCGAAATGACAGTGCGAGGATCTTGCTCCTGTTACGGACACGCTTCGCGGTGTTTGCCGCTGCCCGGCGTCGAATCGAAGACGGATATGGTGCACGGGCGCTGCGAGTGCACACACAACACGAAAGGACTCAACTGCGAGCTCTGCGAAGACTTCTACAACGATCTTCCTTGGATGCCGGCCTTCGGCAAGAGTCCCAACGCTTGCTCCCGTTGCACTTGTCACAACCACGCCACTTCCTGTCACTTCGATGCCGCCGTCTACGAGCTCACGGCCAAAGTTAGCGGAGGAGTGTGCGACGACTGCCAGCACAACACGATGGGAAGAAACTGCGAGCTTTGCAAAACTTTCTTTTACCGCGATCCGGAACTCGACTTGGAGCATCCCGAGGTGTGCAGGCCTTGCGACTGCGATCCTAGAGGATCTCTCGACGATGCCGTCTGTGATCCCATCACGGACCTGGCCAGCGGACAGGAAGCCGGAAGGTGCCATTGCAAGACGAACGTCGAGGGTAGACGCTGCGACACCTGTAAGAACGGGTTCTGGAACTTTGACGAAAACAATCCGGACGGTTGCCAAGCTTGCACGTGCAATCCTCTCGGTACCGTAGACAATCAAGGATGTGACGTTTACACCGGAGAATGCACCTGTAAAAGGAACGTCATCGGCCGCGATTGCAATCAGTGCTTGCGCATGCATTGGGGTCTCACCGAAAATGAAGACGGTTGTCAACGATGCGATTGCGATATCGGAGGCTCTTTGGATAACGACTGCGATGTTGTCACCGGTCAATGTCGTTGTCAGCACAATACTCAAGGTCGACGATGCGATCAACCTAGTCAACATCATTTTGCTGCCGCTTTAGATAATCTCGTATACGAAGCGGAATTGTCAAATTGTAATTCTGGTCCCGACGACAATGCTATCAATAATAATTGTCAAATATTTATAAGAGAACCTTTTCGTGACGGTAGCGAAGACACTTGGACCGGTTTCGGTTTCATGAAAGTTTTCGAGAATGACAAAATTGAATTCGACATAGACGATATACCGACTAGTATGGATTACGATGTAGTTGTCAGATATGAACCTCTTATACGTGGTAAATGGGAAGAAGTCACATTGAATGTGGAACGTCCAGGTCCAGTTGATTTAGACTCACCTTGTGCCAATAGTAACCCACGAGACGATACCGCAACCTTAATTTTGAAAGATAATTACAGAAGTGCTACCGTTAGACCGCCTATTTGTTTTGAAGCCGGGAAGAAATACAAAATCAGAATTGAATTCGGCAGACACACAGCTGAAGTACCTAACACTAGAGCGTCTGTTCTGATCGATTCTGTAGTTTTGAAGCCGAGAGCTGATTCTTTGCCATTCTTCAACAATGCAACGCCCGCAGCCGAAGCTTGGCGTAGAGGTTACGAGCAGGCTAACTGTGAAGATGAATATGATATTTACAATAACCAACATATTTCAGAAGTTTGCAAGCAGTACCAAACCAGTATAGGCTTTTATGTCTTCAAAGGTGGAATATCGTGTAAATGTGATCCAACGGGATCATTGAGTTATAAATGTGAATTGTATGGTGGAAAATGTCCTTGTAAAAATAATGTTGTCGGAAGAAGGTGTAACGCATGTGCTCCTGGAACCTACGAGTTTGGACCTGATGGTTGTAAACCTTGTGATTGTAGTAGCATTGGTGCTCTAGATAATTTCTGTGATGTTGGAAGTGGACAATGTAAATGTAAACCGAACACGTATGGTCGTCAATGTGATGAATGCCAACCTGGATATTGGAATTTCCCCAATTGCCAACAATGTGAATGTCATGGACATGCTGATGTTTGCGATGCTAAAACTGGTGCTTGCACATCTTGCAGAGATTATACATATGGTCATCGTTGTGACCGTTGTGAAGAAGGATTCTACGGTGATCCTCGATTGGGTTATAATATACCTTGTAGAGCTTGTCCTTGTCCGGGAACATTGGATTCCCTTCATTCCTTCGCTCCACGATGTGAACTGGATTCATCCACAGATGTTATTTGTGAGTGCCAACTGGGATACGCTGGAAATCGTTGCGATGTTTGCGCTGATAATTATTATGGTCATCCAGAGAAGCCTGGAGGATCTTGTGTTGAATGTAATTGTAGTAAAAATATAGATATAACTAAACCAGGTAATTGTGATCGTTTTACTGGAAAATGTCTTCAATGTTTGTATGATACCGAAGGAGATAAATGCGAATTGTGTAAATCTGGTTATTTTGGTAACGCTTTACAAAAAACATGCACGAAATGTATTTGTGAAATCTTAGGTACTAATTCCAGTATAGGTCCATGTGATCGAAATACAGGACAATGTTCTTGCTACAAAAACGTTATTGGCTTAAAGTGTGATCAATGTTTAGAAAATCATTGGCGACTTGCTAGTGGAGAAGGTTGTGACCCTTGTCAGTGTGATCCTGTTGGATCCTACAGCGAACAGTGTAACGTTTACAATGGACAATGTGATTGTAAACCTGGTTTTGGAGGAACACGATGCAACCAATGCCAAGCGAACCACTGGGGTGATCCAAATGACAAGTGTCAGCCGTGTGAATGTGATTCGTTGGGTTCTGCCGAAGAACAATGCGATCATGTTACGGGAGCTTGCATTTGTCACACGGGTATAGGAGGTCATAAATGTGACATGTGTGCTCGGGGATTTTTAGGAAATTCACCTGATTGCTCAGCGTGTGGAGAATGTTTTGATAATTGGGACAGAATCATCACTGAATTGCGTAACAAAACTGATCTTGCTATCAGCAATGCTGGAAAAATACAAACTGTAGGTACAACCGGTGCATATACTAGAGATTTTGAAGAAATGGAGAACAATTTGAAAATCGTTCAAGGTATCATCGATGATACAACTATTGGAAAAACTCAAATTGTAGATTTTGAACAAAAGGTTGATGATGTTAAAAATAAACTGGAAATTGCCAACAGTAGTATTGCTGAAACTAATATAGTTTTGGGTAACACAGCTACACATATCAATTTAGCAAATGCTTCTATTCAAGATGTATTGAAAAATTATAAAAAGTTACAAGATGAAACTGAAGAGTTAATTGTCGATGCGAGAAAATTACAAGAAGCAAATGTAGAAGGTGCATTGAATTTGACACGAGAGGCTAAACAACGAGCTATGAATGCCGCTGATGATGCAGACAACACTCAACAGATGGTAGAAGATATCAAAAGAAGAGTTAAAAATACCAACGTCATCATCAATAGACAGGCTGAAGATTTTAACAATACGCAAAAGGAAAATGATGAGACCATTCGTGAGTTGCAGGAATTATTGGGAGAATTACAATCGCAAATTCCTGAATTGAACGCCAAGATGTGCGGAAATGCTAACACTGAGTGTGATTTGTGTGGTGGAGCTGGATGCGGAACGTGTGGAGGATTATCCTGCGATCAAGGAGCAGTGACAAAAGCGGATAAGGCATTAGAATTTTCGAACAAGACCGATGCTCTTATTCGAGAATATGAGTTGACTGCTGATGATCTTTCGCGGAGTGTTACTATAGCTAAACAAGATACAGTAGCTGTGTTAGACTTGGCTCAAAAAACTTATGATGCAGCTCTTGCAGCTAGAAATATGACTGATGATCTTAACAAAAATAGCAGCGATTTAATTAGAGATTTGAAAGAAAATTTAGCAAATGCTGCCGATACACCTGCCGATGTTCGAACATTAGCTAATTCCATATTGAATTTAACCATAAATATTAAACCAGAAGACATTAATAATTTGGCTAACGATATAGATTCTACTGTATCTCAAGTGACAGATATAGAAAGTATTATTGAAGATACACGACAAGATTTGATTGAATCAAAAGAACTTAAAGACAAAGCTTTATCAGCCAAAGAAAATGCAATATCTGCTTTCGAAATAGCTAAGAGTGTTGTTTTAGCTTTGAATGAGGCTTCTCGTGAACAAAAGGACGCCGAAGAAGCTCTTAAAAAAGCTATTGAAGATATTGATTCTGCTCAAAATGACTTGTTGCCAATCGAGAGCCAAACCGATGAAATGCGAAATAAAGCCAATGCAACCTCAGAAGGAGTGGGAGATTTGAAGAAACGTTTGGAAAATTTACAAAAGAATATTTTCACGATTGAAGGAGACAAAGAAAAAGTAAAAACCGAGGCAGCCGACGTTGTTTATAAAGCTGACGCTGCAGAACAGAATGCAAATGAGCTCAGAAGAAAATACAAGATTGCTAATGATCTTTTAATGAATCAATCTAACAAATCTGCAAATGCTAGAGAACGAGCGCAGCACTTGTTCAGTCTAGCTACTGAGTTGGCCGCTGAAACACAAATTCAGTTGAAACAACTTCAGGATATGGAAACTTCATATAATAAGCATACTTTTAGACTACATGAGCTGGAAACTGATATCGGAAATTTAAATTCTAAGGTAGATGAGTATCTTAAAGACATCGCAAACAGAGCAGATTATTATAGACTATGTTCTAATTAGTTTCATTTAATGCAATGATTTTTATTATTGTGAAGTATTTTTTGTTAGTACTGCCATCTAGAATATTCAAACTGTCATTAGTTAGCCGTAAAAATCATCTTCAAACGATTTTACGCATTATCTAATTAACTTCAATGCTTTAACTCATGCCTAAAGCTTGTTTAAAAAAAGTTAATCATTTGTTTTTTAAATTTGTATGAATTGTGAAAAGTATGTTGAAAGGATTTTAGGTGCCTTGTTATAATGTTTACATTTAATTGCATAATATTTATGAAAATATTAAACAATTCAAAAATTGTATTAACTTAATTCTGAAAAAAAAAAGGTTTCTACAGATTTGTCTGTTTTGAACAATATAATTAGTGAATAAAAATCTGTTTTATGTATTTTTAAGTTATACGTTTTTTTTTGTTTTTTTGTACTTATTTAAAAAAATTAAAATATTTATATGTAGATTAACAATAGGATTCAAAAGATTTCAATTTTGTGCAAGATTATTTCATTTTCATATTCGAATAATAGGTTTACCGTTTTATATGTATGTTGAAGTAATATTCTCCAGTCAATGTTTAGTTATATTGTAAATAGAGTGATAGTTATTTGCATTTTTTAATTTATATCAAATCATGATTAATATAGATTTTTATGAAAATTTATTATTCTATGATTTGTAGCATAAACTTGCCATATTTTTTTTCATCTAAATATTGTATTCAGAAACATTCGTCATTTCTTAATGGAAAAATGTACTATTTATTTTTAACTTTTATTTTTGTATCAAATTTCAAACTCAATTGTTATTATGATGTCACAAGCTAATTTCCAAAGATCTATTCTATCAATACTATATTTTTTAAAATTAATCAAAATTTAACTTTTTTTAGTTTAGTGTGTAAATGTGCCATTAACTATAAATTAAAATTATTGTTTAATTTTAGATAATATTTGAAGACATTCATTGAATATTCATCTTGTTTTTATTCATTTTTGATAAATAAATTTTTTAAATACACATATTTTTCATTTAAAATAAAAAAAAAACTACATTTCTACCTAAAATCATACTAGAATATTTATAAATATTATACATATATATTTTTTTGTCAATATGATTAACTCTTCCAACAGGTGGATTTATTTAGAACCAATATTGTTAGGAGATGTGATTCAGAGTGGTGGTCCTATAAGTAACGATGTATTTATAAGAGTCGATAGAGATTTCCGACATATTATGAGAATTATAGAATCTGATCCGAGATTATCAGCTTTGATCAATATATCCAATCTCCATACTCTTTTGATGAGTTTGGTCAACAAATTGGTGCAATGTCAGAGCACGTTAGAAGACTACATGGCTGTAAATATAAAATTAAGTTCACATTTAAATTACTTAAATTTTTTCAACATAATCATTAATAATGATATTTAAGGAAAAGAGATCGGCATTTCCAAGGTTTTATTTCTTGAGTGATGATGATTTGCTCGAATTACTTGGTCAAGTTAGACCTAATTCTTCAAATAAGGATATAATTATTCAGTCGCATATAAAGAAAATATTTCCCGGTGCCACTGGTGTTTTGTTTGGTCCCGAAAATGCTTCTATTACTGGAATAAAGGGTCAAGATGGAGAAAAGCTTATGTTAGATACAGCTATTGACATAGAAGTTCCAATAGAAGTATGATTTTAATATTGTTGAAGGCTACATTTTAATTTCATATAAAATTGAAAAAAATAGGTATTATGTATTTTAATAAAACATTTCAGCTTTGGTTAAGTCGATTGGAAGTACAGATGAGAGAGTCATTACACACTAATATCAAGCAATGTTTACTGCATTTTGAAATTCAAAAACATAATTTGATAAGCTATCCTGCTCAAGTATTATGTTTGGTTCAAAGTATTCAATTCACAGAAAATGCTGAAAGATCAATTTCATCTCACAGCCTTCATGAATTGAAGAACATTACGCAAGATGAATTGAACAAATATTTGAAATATAAAATTCATGAATGCGATGATGTTTTAGAAAAGAACAAGTTGCAGGCTTTAATATTGCAGTGCTATCATCATTTGCAGGTTTTGAATGAATTAATAAATCATGGAATATCTTCACCAAAACAGTGGCAATGGCAAAAACAACTGAGGTTATTAGTGTTTTTGAACCCTAGCGGTTAATATGATAATAAAATTTAATCAAACCATTTTTAAATAAATCCTATTTTAGGTTTTATGTTGAAAGTAAAACTGCTATTTGTGGTTGTATGGGATTAGCGAAAATGTCTTACACATATGAATTTCTAGGTACTAATATAGGAACTCTTGTGAGGACGGAATTGACAGATCAATGTTTTCTTACTTTAACACAGGTTATTTTGATACAATAATATTTGTTCTTAAACTTCAGTTGTTATTCTGTTTATTTAATTTTATTTACAGGCATTGCATTTAGGAATGGTTGGTAATCCATTTGGTCCTGCAGGTACTGGTAAAACTGAGTCAGTGAAAGCCTTAGGAGGCTTATTAGGCAGATTAGTATTAGTTTTTAATTGTGATGAGGTAAGATTTGTATTATTATTTTGATAATTTTATAATTGAAATAAACTACAATGTGAAATGTATATGAATTTTCAAAAATAGGGTATGGATAATACTACAATGGGACGGCTGCTATCTGGATTAGCATTATGTGGAGCTTGGGGCTGTTTCGACGAATTCAACCGTTTAGAAGAAAACACTCTTTCTGCTGTTATTCAGCAATTTTCTTTTATGTTAGATGCAATTAATCCTAACAAGCAAAAAAACACTGCTTTGTTGAACGAAATAGAGGTTTGTGTTTCATTTAATTTGTTGCTTAATGAAAATTAATAAATTTAAATTCAATATATGGAATTCAGATTAAAGTTGTTAATGGATGTGGAGTGTTTGCTACTATGAATCCTTCCAGTGCTAAATATGGTGGTAGGAGAATGTTACCAGAGGGGTTGAATAGATTATTTAGACCTTTCGCAATGAGTCAGCCTCATGCAACTGATATTGCATCAGCTTTACTTGCAGCACAAGGCTTTACTAAATCTGCAGAAATCGCTGAAAAGATTTTTTTATGTTTTGAAATGGCTAAGTAATTCATATTTGCTATTAATTAAATATGGCTTCAACATGTCTTCTATAATTTTTAATATTATTTAAGATCATTGCTTAGCGAAAATCATCATTATGATTGGGGTTTGAGAGCACTGAAAACAATAATTGGAAGTTGTGGGTCTGCAATAAAAGATGCTATCATTTCGATGAAATCGTATCCTAATGATGAAAAACAATTATCTTTGATTGTTGAAACACTGCGTGTTAATACTTTATCGAAACTTTCTATGTCTGATAGCAAAAGGTATATATTTTTATTGCATATTTGCATTGAAATTGTTACAACATAATTAAAAGTGTCCATGAGAATAAAACTTTAAGTATGAAATATCTTTCAACTTTCATTTCAGGTTTGAAAATATTCTAAAAACAATTTTTTCTACAGATAATGAAATGAATGTTATAAATAAAGATTTGTCATCAAAAATAATAGATTATTGTAGTGAGAATAATTTACGCCTCAGTGGAAACCAGGTAATAATAATTTGATATTTGGAATGGAATGAAAAGTCATACATAAGAAAAAACTGAATAAATAGGTATGTTTCAGATTAGGAGATGTTCTGAATTATATGACCAATTGAAACAAAGAATGGGCGTTGCTATCGTGGGTCCTCCTGGATGTGGAAAATCCTTTATTCGCAATATTCTGAAAGAAGTAAAAAAATTATAATATGATTAAATTTGTGTCAATATTGATAAAAAAAATATTTTAGGCTCTTTGCAAATCTGATCATAATATAAATCAGCTCATAATATGTCCAAAAGCTTTGGATAGAAAAGATTTGTTGGGATATATTGACAATGACACTAGACAATGGTATGATGGTGTTATTTCCACTGTTTCTCTTCAAGTTACTAATCAGCCACCTGGTAATAAATTTTTGAACAATTACGTTGATGAAAGTATTGAAAGTGAGTAAAAAAGTTGAAATTTTAGATGTTTGGTCGTGGATTGTTTGTGATGGAGATGTCGATCCTGAATGGATAGAGTCGTTGAATTCTGTCTTAGATGATAATCGTTTATTGACTTTACCATCTGGTTGGAGAATTCAGTTTATGAAAAATGTAAATTTTATTTTTGAAACACATGATTTGAAATATGCTTCTCCTGCAACTATCACTCGTATGGGAATTATATTATTGAGGTAAGCTCATACTTGTTTATGTGTTTTATTTCGATAATTAAACAGGATTAATCATGTGTAAATACATATTTGTAAATCATTCTGTAAAAATTGGATTCATTTAAAAATATTTTGGCGCATAAAATAGTAGGTAGATATGTAGTGCCTGTACTTCTATTATGATTCTCACAGCCTTAAAGATTTACTTTTTAAGAAAATACAATAATTAAATTGTTTATAGTGCTGAAGAATCTTGTTATGAAGAAGTAATTGAAAAATGGAGTAATGAAATGAAAATAAGTCATAATGTTCCCTTTTTAAACGAAAAAGCCTTAGTTGACTTAATAGAAAGGGTATTAGAATGGACTGATAAAAATTCGAATGATTTTTTACTGCAGTATGAAAGAATACCTTTGGTAGGTACAAATTAAAATACAAATATATAAATGTACCTAAATGTTTTTTTTTCGTTATGTTTTTATAATCTTTGAAATAAATTACGTGAAAAACAATTAATGTCATTTTAAGACCAAACAAATACTTTGTTTCGTAAGCGAATATGAAGGGATATTATCGATAGAAGAACATTTATCTGTGTCGGTTCTAAAAGCAGTTAGTTGTATTCTGAAACCAGAAGCTGTTGAAAAATTTATAGATATGGTGAATTATTTTTATTTATATTTTACTTTGAATCACATAGTATTTATGAACTTTTTTGAAATAAACAATGATCAGATATCTCAATGGACAAACATTTCTCCTCATGCCATTACATGGACCAAATCGAATAACCAAGAAACACATTTAGAATCATTCAGTATAGGTAATGACTTCTTTTTAATGAACAAAAGAATTTATAATATCATGAATATGGTGCAAACGTGGATTGATACAGATCAACATTTTATGATTTTTGGTTCACCTTCTTCTGGGAAAAGGTAATTTGTATACATATTTATTAATACATGATCTGTTTTCATTGCTTATTATTTTCGTTTTTAGTTTAATTTTGGATTACTTATTCAAAGATGTCAGAGATAAAATAATTATAAATTTGAAATGTACTCCGATATTATATGTGCAACACATAATACAAGTTTTGAAACAGGTAAAACAGTTATTTGCTTTGTAGATATATACTGTTTATATTTGTAAATGGTGAATCAAATTGAAATATATTTACGAATTTCAGAAATCTGTCGTGAAATCAAGTAGCAGTAAATCGAATGGACGTGTAGTGTTGATTTTGAAATCATTACAAAGGACAATCTCGGATAAATGGAATACAAGCATAGTTCAATCTTTCCTTCTTCAGGTCTAACTGAAATTTAATGCACATAAAATATTGAATAAATAATTGAATACACAAAAACTTCTTTAGTTGGTGCATTATGGAGGTTTCTGGGAAAAATCTGAAGAAACTGATGGAAAAATGCAATGGTTTTCTTTAATTCCATTTACATTGGTTATTTCTTCAACTATTGAAGAAAGTGGTTTGAAATTATCTCAACGTTTAGTAAACGCAGTTAAAGTTATAAATTTAGTGTGAGTATTTATTTTTAGAAATAAGACAGGTAGGTAGGTACCTACCTACCTATTTCATACTGTTAAATTTATAATTAAAATTCAAATATTTAGGGCTGCCGACAATAAGGAATTAAATGAAATCAGTGAATTATATTTGAGTAATTCTTTGTCGAAATTGGAATTATCAAATGAAGATAAGGTTAAGTTGATGCAATTCAGTTCAAAAATGGTTTCAACGCTACAAGATGTAAATATTTTACTCAAATTTTCAAAATATGAAATCAATTTGATCAGAATTGTCTTGAACTCATTTTATTTTAATACAATAGGTTTGTAAATCATTCACAAACGAAATTCATTATAAATGGACATCAAGAGACATTATACAGTGGTGCCAGAATTTATCTTGTTATAAAATCAACGATTTTAACAGTGTTAACAGAGTATGTTTGAACAATCCATTATTTTGTCAATTTTGATAATATCGAACATTTACTCAATATAATTTCCAAAATATATTTTAGGTTGTTATTGAAGAAGCAGTATGCATATTTAAAAATCGACTAAAATCAAACAAAGAAAAACAAATTTTTGATGCAATCATTCAAAAAAATTTTGGTTCATTTTCTTTGCATGAACAATCGTTTTTACCAATGGTAACAAACAAAGGTTTACAGTTAGATCTGGTGGATGGAGACACTTATTCAAAAAATATAATAAAAACCATAAATCAGTGTAGTAAGTAATGTTTCAGATTCTATTTTTTTTTTCACATATTGTAAGCATTCAAAAGCTGTAATCACATGAAAATTGTTTAGATACCCAAGCAGAAACTGATGCTTTTGGAGAAAATGGAGCAGAATTTTGTAATGAACTTAAAGAGTTGGTTTCTGTTGCAAGCCGAATTTTATGCATAGCACAGGTCATAGTCTTTATCGGAGTTGCTGGACTGGGACGACGGGCAGCTACTAAAATTGTTTCTGAATTTATCGGAGCTAAATGTTTAATCATATCTACGGCAGATCAATTCTTTATTAATCTAAAAAATGTAATGATTTGTACCTATGTTAAATTAAACTGAAAATAAAAATAAAACATTAATAAGTTTTTTTTCAGATTTTGGCAACATGTGGCTCAGATTGTACTTCTGAAATAGTTGTCTTGGAAGAATCTGCTGCTAGCGATTTTAACGTATTGGGTATTATTGAAGCTTTGTTGAATAAAAGCGAAAATCTATCATATTTATCATTTTACATGCAAGAAATAGAAAGTATGGTATCTCAAATGAAAACGAGCGGGGAACAAAAAACTATTCAAAAATTTATGCAAAGTAAATAACATACTTGATTAATTTTCGGAATTATAATAAATATTGTAGGTATTCTAGTTTACTTACTGTGTATTTTCTTTCGCATTTCAGATGTTTCTATGAATTTGGGAATTATTTTAATATTAGACAGCAAAAAACCTGATTTGAAAGACTTATTTGGTTCTTATCCAATTTTGTACAGACAATGTCAATTATTTTGGCTTAATGAATGGAGTGATATTACATTAAAAGACGTGGCTGTACAATTAACAAAAAGGTAGTGTACCATTATATTATTTTTAGTAAAAGTATTTTTTTTTATAATCTTCTTTTTACTTTATTTTCAAGAGTTTTATCAAAAGAGGAAGACCTTAAAGATTGTCTCAATATCACATCGTCAGGAAAATCAGCAGAAATATTTTCATCCATAATTCATGAAAATTTAAAAACCCCATATAGATATATAATATTTTTGAAAACATATTTCAACATTTATAATGAAAGAAAGCAGATTTTGGAAGAAAAATACAAAAGATTGAAGGTATTTTTTCGACTACATGGCTTGAATTTTAAGAATTACAAATAAAATTCATTATTAACAAACTATGATTTTATAAGGCTGGTGTATCAGCTTTAATTGAAGCGAAAGAAGAGGTTTCAAAATTGAAATCAAGTGCTGCTCATCAACAAAAAATTTTAGCAGAAAAGCAAACATTAGCCAATCAAGCGTTGAATCAAATTGGTTCTACCATGCAATCAGCATCAGTTCACAAACAAGAAATGGAAACATTAAAAAACAAGACTGAAATTGAAAATTTAAAATTACAAGAAAGGTAAATAAATCTTAAATGATAAATTATTCTGTAACTATTTCATTGTGAAAATAGGTAAATATTATTACTTTCATTAATCAAAAAGTCGCAAAACATGTTTTATCGATTTTGTCTTGAAATAAAAGGTGAAACTTTATATTAGAAAAACAATTTAAAATTGTTTTTAGAAAAAAAGAAATTGAAATTGAACTAAGCGAAGTTGAACCTGTAATTCAAGAAGCACGAACGGCAGTAGGAGATATAAGACCAGAATCTTTGAGTGAAGTACGTTCCCTGAGAGCTCCTCCTGAACCAGTACGTGATGTTCTCGAAGGAGTTTTGAGGTTGATGGGTATCGCCGATACTTCGTGGCATTCTATGAAAACGTTTTTATCAAAACGTAGCATAAAAGATGAAATAAGGTATTTAGAAATTTACACATTTGCTTAAAATTTTCTTCGTTTAAATCTGTCCTTTTTTTAGATTATTTGATGCATCAAATATTTCACAAGAAAGTTTACGAGCTGTTGAAAAACTTTTATTTTCTCACAGTTCTTCCTTTTCTGAAAAAACAGCTAAACGTGCATCTGTAGCGTGTGCTCCTCTCGCTGCGTGGGTTGTAGCTAATGTAAAATATGCAAATGTTTTGCGAAAGATTGCTCCATTAGAAGCAGAGCAACGAGCTCTATCACAGTAATTATATTATAATCCAGTCATTATACGTACGAAAAAAGTAATTTTATTACATAAAATAATCAAATTTATAGCAATTTAGCTACTGCAGAGTCTCAAATAAAAGATTTAAGTAGTGATCTTTTTACTGTTGATGAAAGAGTAGCTGCACTTAAAAAAGAACTCAATACTTATACCAAGCAAGCTACTGAAATCGAAATTGGTTTAAATTCAGTTCAAAATACTGTGGAAAAAGCCGAGGAACTTGTTTCAAAACTTTCTAAAGAATTCCAAAGATGGAATGAAAATGTGTTTATTACTTTATATTACAATATTGATTAATTTATCAATATAGGTATGTATTTTATACACAACAGATTTTACATAAAAGATATTTTTTTATATTTCAGTTAACGGATTTGTCAAAAGAGTTTAGTGAAATTTGTGTGAAATCAATGATAATGGCTGGTTTCATAGTATATTTAACAAATGAAAATGAAGAAGACAAAAAGTAAGAAAATGTACAAAATTATTTTGAGTAGGTGTGTACATACCGACGTATGTTTTTGAAACTGATGTCAATTTTTTTCTTCAGTACAATATTGAAACATTGGTGTAAATTATTCGATAAACAGCCTGATATCAATGTAATGGATTTATTTATTACTAGAAATGATGAAATTGAATGGGTAGATAATGGGTTATCTTCTAATTCTGTATCTTTATTCAATGGTGTTATTTTAAATGAGGTACTTTTTTCTCTTAGTTAATTGTAAAATAAAAATAAATTAAAACAATTTTGTAATTTTCAGATATTGAAAGACCCAAAGCGAGGACTTGTTCCTTTTGTCATAGATCCAAACAATGAAGGTTTGCAATGGTTATCGAATATTATAGGAAAACAGCCTAAAGATATAATATCTCAACATGATTCAAAGTTTATGACAGTCTTACAACATGCAATCAGGTTTTTTTTCTAGTAGATACATATATATGTTACATACACCTGTATACATATTTTCGAATGAAAAAATATTTTGGTATTAAGGTTCGGCAAGATTCTTATCGTAAAAGATATAACAAACATAGATGATACATGGAGTCCTCTTTTGAGAAATCAGTTGCCTTTGAATATTGGAATAAACAGCATAAGTCCAGCATTTAGGCTCATTTTATTTACCCAGAATATAAAGTTTCTCAGCTCACTGTCTGTATATCACAAAGCATTGGTATCTGTGGTTAATTTCACACCCCAAAAACAAGGGCTTATAGGTGATGTATTGAGCAAACATATTTAAAAATTGACGAATTATTTGAAATTTTTAATAGAATTATAAATTATCTTTTGAAAATATAGACCAATTAATATTTAATGCCGTGAAGCAGGAAGAACCTGAATTACAAATTAAATTATCTGAAACGAATATTAAAAAAGATAAATTGCAAGTGCAACAAGACTCTTTGGAGGTATTTTTATATTTGCAATATTATTTTTATATGAAAATCCATTTAAACTATGTACCTACTTACATTTTGAGCAAATCAACAGGTGGAACTTTTGACACAGTTATCGTCAGGAAATATTTTACAGAACCCTGATTTATTACAATCATTGGAACAAACTCAAAGAGCAGTTATTGAAATAACAAAATCTCTTACTGAAGCAGCAGATATTGCAATTGTTATAAATAATCAATGTGATTTTTATAGACCTGTTGCAGCTCGTGTTGCTTCAATTTGTTTGGCAATTGCATCTCTCACTAATCTATTTCCACTGATTAATATAACTCTTAATACAGCGGTTGCTTTATTTTTAAAAGGGCTAGAAAGTTTCCATGTAAAAATTTAAAAATTTTCAATAATATCAATCATAGTTAGTAAAGATTTGTTTAAAATTTTATTTGTCTTTCAGACCACCCAAGATAAAAAAGATTCAAATTTCGGAAATGTTGAAAAATATGTAGTTGTATCATTACTAGAAAGAGTGTTAGTGGCTACAAATAAAGAATTACATACATCCATATTGATTTATTTGATGCATCACACATTTCCCGAACATATACCGAAAAACGTAAGTAAAATTTGAATTGATTGCAGAATCAATTGTAGGCATCATATTTATTTTTTTAGGAATGGGAAGTACTGACATGTAATCCAGATACATTTATTTATGGACAGTCAGATAATTCAATGGATGAGATACCAGAATGGATCAGTTTAGATAGGAAACCATATTTGGTCGCCATCAAGGTTGAAACATCCCTTTTAAAGTTTTTTTTTTAATATTTAGTATGTAAAAATGTACAAAACATATATTTTTTTAATTGCACAATATTTAGATTAATACACCGGAATTATATTCTAATATGTACATTGAAAATGAAAGTAATTGGAGAAAATTTATTGCAACTGGAGACTGGGAATCAATACCCAATTCTAATAAAATCACATTGTTTCAAAAAGTGTTAATAGCATGGGCATTAAAACCAACAAAGCTTTCTGTATTTTTAATGAAAGCAATATCACAGATTTTAGGTATGTATTTCTTTCAAAATAAATGGGTTGTATTAGTTTAGATATATTTATATCATCATTTTACATAATAGGGACGAATCAGTTGTATCCAAGTGGAAATCTAATAGCAACAATTGAAAATTGGGTCGGAGTAAAACATCCGATATTAGTGGTCAGTGCTCCAGGTACAGATCCCGTAGATGAAATTAAAACTAGAGCATCTATGAAAGTAGGATCAAATAAATTTAAACAGGTTAATATTTGAAGAATAATTTGAAACTGTATGACTGAAAGGATTAATATATTTTTTTCTTTAAAGGTTTGGCTATCTCAAAATATGAGTACTATCAAAGAAAATTTGATGAAAGATATAAATTGGGTCAACGATGTGGGGGGATGGTTAATTTTAATGACACCTTCGGGAAATTGGCCCCAGAATGAAGTGTATCAAATTTTATCTGAACTAAATATGAATGTTTTCACAAACACGGTAGCGAAAATCTGGATTATAGCTGAAAAATCATCAATTCCATATCAGTTAGTTTCTTGTTGTGTGAACGTCATTATTGAGGTTTTTATTTTCATGTAATTAAGTATTTTTTTCCAATTACTTTTTTCCTGATTTTGATATGAACAACTTTCATACAGGCACCAACGGGAATTAAAAATAATTTATTAAGAACACTATCAGTTTGGCAATCTCAAGGACTATCTGAAAATAAATCAACAAATCCCAAACAAACACGATTAGAATTTTCATTAGCTTTAGCTCATAGTGTTATTCAACAAAGATGCACCTACATACCCATAGGTGTTTTTTTTTCCAATTTTATGAAACACAAAATTCCTAATTAATTATGAGACGATTTAATGCCTAACAGGTTGGAGACACCGATATAATTTTAGTCAAGGAGATTTGGAAGCATGCTTAGCCTCCGTCAGAGAAACCGATCGTACTATAGCTGTTGGTCTTTGTAAATCGTTTTATAATGGACGAATAGATTGGGAACAAGATACACATTTGATATCAACATTGCTCGACAAACATTTTGATGAAAGTGTACTTGGACATGCATGGAAACCATTGGGGTTGGATATATCTTTACCCATGACTACAAAATTACAGGTAGGGACCTACCTAGTTTGTTTTCAAGGTGCTTTTTCATACTTGAGATGAAAATTTTATATTGATTGTGAATATGTTTCAATAGGATTATATTAGTTCTCTATCAAACTTTCCATCAGTAGATAATCCCACAATTTTAAGTTTGCCAAACAACATACAAACAGTGCATGAGCAAATCGAAACCAACAATGTGTTGATGAATTTAAGTATGTATTAAACATATTCAATTATTTAACAATCTTTTTTCATTGTGAATTATCAAATATTTGCTGTATTTAGAATTACTCGCAGTTGGCGAAATAGTTCAAGATTTTGAAAATATGAACATACGAAAAAAGCTATCTCCCATTCTCACACTGTGGAAAAAATTGAATAGCGGCTCTCAAAGTGTATTACGAAAAGAATATAATTTAGAGGTATTAAAATGTCTATTGTATTATTGTAAATTATATGTATATATTCATCGAAGATTGTTATTTTAGGGAGAAGAAAATTTGATAGGATTAAGAGTGCTGACAATAAGTGAATGTGAAATTGCAAAATTGGCTGTGCAAAACATTCACAAAGATATGGTTGCTTTGTATGCTATTTCTTCGTCGTCTGATGAACAAAAGCGAACATTAGCTTATTCACTAGTTTCAGATAATGTTAGAATCGTCTATTTAATGTCAAAAATTAAATGTTATTCTTTAATTAATTTGTAATAATAATTGATTTCAGACTCCAGATGCATGGCTTGATTATTGGAGTTCAGGACCATTGTCTGCAAATTCATTTATAGCTGGACTTTGTGAACGAGCTGATATAGCGCAAAAGAGGCTTTCAAAGCTAAATAATGATGAGAGTCTATTCATTTTATCACTCTCTTCATTTTTGAAACCTGAATGCATCATTCACGCGTTATTATGGGAATCATCATACAGATTATCTGTGGCTCCAGAAAGTTTAACTCCTCAATACAAATGGGATGACAATGGTGCATATAAAACTGGCTGTTTTTTTTCTTTAAAAATAAAATAATTTTCACACATGTTCTAGAGCCTGAAATATCTTCTGGAAAAGTGATATTGAAAGATCTTTGGTTAGAAGGAGGCATTTGGGAAAGTGGCAGATTACAACCTTGTCGTGTAGACACTGCGATTCAAATAAAAGCACCACCAATTTCACTTCGTTTTGTAGCTAAAGTCAGTTAAATTTTAAGAAATAGAATCAAAATAATTTATACTTAGTAATAAAAATATATTTTTATTTTAAGGGCACCGATGAATATATGAATAGAAATCAAATAGAATTACCGGTTTTCACATCGAGAGAAAGAAAGAAAGTAATATTTAAAGTGACTGCACCCTTTGCAGAACAATTTAACAGAAGCATGTGGTTACTGAATTCAACAGCTTTAATTATATCTTGAAATTATTGTAGATAATTAAGATAGATTTATAATAAAATTAATATCATTAAAACATCATGGAAAAAAAAAATTCATACACATTTCTTTATTGCACAACAGGTAAGAATTAACAGTATTTTATATAGTTATTAACAATAATAAGCTGATAAAATTAATAAATGCAACAAAATATTATACATCTTCCAAAATTTTAACATAATTTTATATCAAATCCATATTTGATAGCATCTTAAAAAATATAAATACAGATAAATATATTGTATTAATTTAATCACAACATAAAATAGTACATAAGGAACTATGTATAATTGAACTAGGCCATTTCACAATAATGCGCGAAAATATATTCACATCGTAGGCAAATATTCATTTTGAAAAATTTTTATGCATATAGGAATGTGAATAAGAATGGAAAACATTAAAAAAATAATAATTATGAAAATCTTTGGCACTTTTTCATATGAAAAACAATATGAAAAAGAAATGTAAATATATTTATAAAAATACTTAAATTTCTTATGGGAATGATAAAAATGTTAAAAATCAAATTGAGAAATATATACACACAACTCTCGTTTTACACGGTTTCAGAATAACACGCTTTGAAAAAATGAAAAAATATTACACGATTTATTTGAACTATATAATGAATATCGCAATATGAAAAATGTAGAAAATCAAAGTCAAAAGAAATCATAAATTTCGATGTGAAAAAGATCGAAACTAACATAACTGACACTCCGTGACCGTCGTAAATACAGCGGTTATGGTCAAGCCAAGTAAATTATCAAGTAGCGATGAATAGTAATTGTGTAAGTATTAATATGTATATAAAGACATAATTAATAATTCATAGTATCATTTTTTTGAAATATTTAAATAATAATATTAGAATTTATACCTATATTGAGTTTTTACTATTAGGTACCTTTTTTTTTACACAATTTCCCACACTAAACTTTCATTAATTTTGAAATAATATGGTTTTTAAAATTTTAGGAACCAACATTCGATTTTCTATATAAAATGTCACTTTTTTTACACGATTTCCCACATTAAACTTTCATTAATTTTGAAATAATATGGTTTTTAAAATTTTAGGAATCAACATTCGATTTTCTATATAAAATGTCACTTTTTTTACACGGTTTTTGCTGGTCCCTATCCACCATGTAAAACAAGAGTTGGGTGTATGTGAAACATAATAAATTATATAATCACAATTAACATTGTAAAATATTTTGTTAATTAATGCTAATTTCCAAAATGAAAATCATAGGCGAAAATAGTTGAACATACATTTATGTTATTATTAATGATAGTTAGGCTGGACATTGGTTTTAATTTTCAAGTGTACCAATTGTGCATTTGTTCAACATCATGAATATAATAAATAAGTAGCAAAGCGTCACACACATTGCAAAATATTAGTTATTTAATGGTCTGAAGACAGATTGGCACGAAGCAATTCTTTTAGGCCATACTTCCATATCCTAATCTTTCTTTCAATCTGATGTAAAATCTAACACATGGTCTCAATGTAACAAAAAGTAAAAGCAAGAAAAGAATCCCATTTAAAAAATATCTTCCAAAATCACTATCTTTCCACCAATGTGAATACAATATGATGATCATATTTACAATGCCAATAATATATGCTGAAATTCCAAAACCTGTGTGTAGCAATTTTATATACACAGGTGTTAAATAACTTTTCAATTTACTACTGTACAAAGTGGTCAGACCTCCGAAGCTCGATAATATAACTAATATAAAAGCTATTAAGCCGACAACACCGTGGACTGAAGTAAAATGAAATTTATCGGCTTTAATTTTGTTGATAAAAATGATTATGAACCCTGCACTGATGCATATAAGACCGCACAGTTGTAAAATCCAGTGACGTTGAACACGCTGTTTGTAAGTTGGATTTGGATATAAGAGGACGGTTATATCTGCAGGTGAAAATGCATGAAGCGCCGATGTCATAAATAATAGAAACTGAAAATTAAAGCAATCGCTTACTAAAATTATATATATAAATATAGCATATGTACATTAATGTAATGAAATAAAATTATATTATTTCAATCTGCTGAACTTATATTGAATCTGTATAGGCGCTATTTGATATACGGGCGATTATTTTTCAAAGAAAAGTATGATTCGGTAATAATTAAAAATTGACTTTTTCACACAAGAAAAAAACAGAATCAAGGATGTTTATTATTTAAATACTCAATTTTTCAAAAGTCAATACATCAACTAGAGAGTATTAAAATGCTCAAAATCGGACACATATGGTAACTTTGAACAACGAATCGAACCGTTCAAAAAGCGCACAATAGCATAAACGACATAACGAGAGTGTACTCGAGCGAAAACTTACTCCGACGGCCATCAAGGTGGGATGAAACGAGAAGAGGCTGACCCCGGACCTGAAGCTGAGCCACACGAAAGCGGAGACCGACGCGCAGATTATCACGGTGCTGCCGTAAGCGAGCGCGTCGGGTCTGGAGCCGGGCTCCGCCTGCGAGGTGAGCTGCTGCCTCTCGGACGTGGAAGAGCCCGTGTCGTCGACCTCCATGCTTCTGCTCCGCGACCGCTTCGCCCGGAGCAACTGTTGCGGATGCACTCTATCGTCGCGGACACCTGTGGAGCGCATCGACCCGCGCATGCGCTCCCACCTGATGCTCCACTTTCGGACGGATGCGTCGGAGCTTCCAGATCGCCCCGAGCTCCACCCAATGTCAAAGTTCACGAGGTCGAATGTCGATTTTGCGAAATGGACCGGTGCTTTGAAGTGGAACGATAAGTGGCGGGGTCGATGGAACTTTATTGTTTTGACGTTTCGACTTTGACAGTTAGAACGTGGAGGGGGCAATGTCACGGTCGTTTTAAAAGTTTAAAAAGTGACCAGCTTGAAAAAATAAATAAATAAAAAAAATATATAAACGAGTCTATTGTTGTTTTTATTATTGAAAAATATAGAATAATATATTTCTATTATTTTTAAGGTGAGAAAATTGGGAATGGAAGGTTCAATTTGTTTGTTGTTCATTTAATTTTGCAGGATGTTCACATTGTAAGGAAGAATTGAATCAAACTGTTTCATTTATGTCATTATTTGAAACATTTTAAATCAAATTGATTTAATTTTTGAAATATGTAGCAGATGATGAAAAATATATTACTCGAATTGGAAATCGAAATTCGTTTTGAAGTGGAAAATGTATCCGTATATTCGTCGTTTTTTCAAGAGTTCAAAATTGAAAGGAAAATGAAAATTTTAATTCTTCAGTCACAAAAGTTTTGAATTGTGATGTATATATGTATAGGTATTTTTAGATGTGTAATTGTGCTTACAAAATGAATATTTTCAGAGTAATTGAAAAAGCTCGAACAAAGACACAAAAATATACTATTTATTCATTTAAACAGTATACAACATATACAATTTTCGATCTTTAACTGACATCATAATTCTTACATTACATGTAAGGGATAATTAACGATATGTTATTTGTAATTACACAATGGTTTTTTAATGATCTAATTTTCTTTACCTTGTTTAGCTCCATCGTTTTTTGACGTTTTTTAAAAGTTTATTTCCATTTATTCACGTTCGATGGAAATAATAAACTTTTGGTTTGTTAAATTCGAAAATGGTTTATAATAACTTTCAATATTTCAAAATATGTACTAGCACCTCATTTTTATGAAAAAAAATGTTATTTGAATAAAATAAATATTTTTTCATTGAAAATAATGTAGAAATATATATGTATATATTTTAAATGAATCTAATGAATATTTCAAGAATAGGGCTATATTGTAGGTATATTACAAATTTCTCTTAATAAAATCTGCTTAGAAACAGCATTTATGGACATATACAAAAATTATAATTGTTAATTCATTGTCATAAATTCAATATTCTTTATATGACAAAATAACACATATTCAATAAATATTAAAATACTTTCAACAATTTTGGCACTTTAGTTTTTTTGTTTGTACAGTGCTATTGAGTTGTGATTATAATTGCCGTTTGGCTTCTATCTGTTGATGAAAATTGTCAAATATTCATGTACTCGAAACAATAAATTTCACAAACAAAAGTACACGATAAATTATCTATGACTACATCAACAAATACTTTTTATGTGTACATTATATGCATAAGTGAAACGGTGAACTATTTACATTTAACAATTTTGTTGCTACACATGCAAATACTTCAGCTGAGATTTTCGGGATACATATATACATACATAAATATATTGACAAAACAATAACCAATCTTACTTTATACAGTCTTCTACTACGCATAGATACATATTACAAAGGTATCATGACATCTTCCTAGTAGGGTAAAAATATTTTTATCCAACGTATGAGATTATTCTAAAGCTCACGTCCAAAAATTATCACAGTATCAAAAATAATATTAATTATTTTTTAAACATATCTTTTGGCTAAAAAATTACAAAATTATCATACATTTATAAATTCAATATAAAATAATAAATATTTCTAAGATTTTATCTGGTTTATAAGATTTTTTCATAAAGGTATTCAATTTTGGCTTGATTTCGATAAAAATAGAAAATTCAAATGAAAATATTTAGGATTGAAACGATATATAATATGAAACATTTGCATAACTACATACATGAAACTTTATAACTGTAAATAATTTCATGTTAACGAAAATATATAAAGGCCGAACAATCCTTCTTTCATAATCTCATTTCATCTAAAATTTACAAACTAATGATCACAGCTAATTTTACAGTCACTAGTTTTAAGGTACATTGAACATTCAATACGCTAATTTATTTTCATTTCAATATACTTATATACAATTTTTTCCAATATCTTTATTCAAAATAAGATATTGAATTCAAGATACATAATCAATGTATTTGACAAATATGTGTAAATAATATATTTCAAAAGATTCATCTAAAATAAAAAGACAATAATAAAAAAATAACAATTTCCTTATTGAATTTTTTTTAAAAATATCTTGTCAAGTACATAGGTATTAATATTATTTTCAAAAATAAGATACATATTTAAAATTTTAAAAATATGATGAATAATATTCATAGGACCTGCCTGTTTAAAAAATATTAAAATAGGTTTGATCTTCATAATATCAAAATATTTATACATTTATATGAATATTGTCTTAGATTTTAATGTTTAAAAAAATCAGAAATGGTTATATAGGTATGTAAATTTCGTCGAAAATCGATGAGAAAAATATACGATTTCACACACAGCATACATTTTGAAGAATTTTCAAAATAGGCTCGAACATTTCTAACATTTTTTAAAGACATTGGAAAATTTACATGAAAACGAATACTTTCATCGCATAACATGCAAATTTGAGCAAAAAAAACCATCAAATTTTCAATTCGAATTAAACTAAACGAAAACACATCTACCCCTAGATCAACATACATGGAAATGTTACATTAATATACATACATGTATATATTTAAAACGGACATTTATTGCAGCCTACTAATGGTATACAACGGAAGAGTTTTATATATTATATACAGAACCAAACCTTTTAAACACTTTAATTATTTTCATTTCACCGTTTTGGATCTAATGTTTTCTTTGCGGGGATAACTTCAACTGTTTTTGATGAAGAGGAACATGTTGCTGTTTTATTGATTTTAGACAAATCTTTATTTTGATTATCACTTTTTTTAGCATTTGCAGGAATATTTATATCTTTAGGATTAGATGAAACAGGATTTTTTTTATTTGATTCTATTGATTTCTGTTGTATATTGGTAGAATATGCTTCTGGAGGTTTTTTCGTTTCGACAACATCTTGTTTAACTTTAGATGAATTGGAATCTTTCGATTTATCAGTCGAAATAGTAGATTGGAGTACTGATGTGGTTGTTGATGTTTTATTAACAGTATTTGATTTAGTTGATAATTTATTATCTTGGGTAGATGTTGGAAAAGCTTTAAAAGTACCTAATGGATTTGAGCATCCGATTGACGTACTGGGTTCAGAGGTTAAATTTAATTTTTCTTTAGTATCTTTATTTATTTCCTTTTCGTTTTTCATTTTAAGGTTGTGAATATCTGAATTTACATTTTTAGCTTCTGATTTTTCTATTGTCGGAGGTTTTTCTGTAGCTTTATTTTTCTCGAGATCTTTTTTATTTTTCGAAATATCAGTACTAGTTTTAATGGAGTCTTTAAGAGCACTAGAATTGTTTGATTTATTTTTGGAAATATCCGATAGATTCACATTTTTATTTTCCAAACTAGTTTTATTTCCTTGGGTTGAAGTGGATACAATACTCGATTTACACACAAGCGAAGAAAAGTTAATTGTTTTTTGTTCACTCTTAGTTTTATCATTTGAAGTTGCAGTTTTATCACAGTTATTGAGAAGTTGATTTTTTCCCGATATATTAGCACATATTTGTTTTTGATTGCCCGAATCAGCTGCCTTAGTATGAAAATTATGTACTAGTATGTCTGCAAGTGAATCAATTTGTTGACTTGTTTTAGGAGTATCGAATGTACTAGTGTTGGGTTTGCTAGTTATTGTTGGTAAAGGTGTGGTAGAAAGATTTGAATAAATATGAGGAGTTTCCGAATAATTTGTATTTGTTTTACTAGTTGGAGGTGGAATTTTGATATTTATAACTTCATTTTTCTCTCCTGAAGAAGATATAGGTGCAGAAATAGACTGATAAGGTTTTGTAACATTTCCTTTTTGATCGAGCGTCTTAGCAGTAGTGAAAATTGAATTTCCATCATTGGGTCTATTGATTGAAGAATTTCCTTTAGTAAGTTTGTTGCAGAAACTATCTTTACTGCACAATTCGTTCAAATTTTGCTTGATAGTAGAGTTAATATCTGAATTTGGCACTTTCTCCTGATCATTTGTATTTTTGGCATCGATTTTATTATTTTTCTTATCTTGCTTTTTCTCTTCAGTTTTCATATTAGTGTTGGAAGTTTTGGCATCATTTGAAGGAGATGAATGTATTGACGTATTTTTTTGACCAAACACACAGTTTGCGTTTATAAGATCGTCTTTCATCATTATATTTTTCGAAATATCAGTAAGGTTTGTGTTGAAGATTGAATTGCTTTGTGAATAATTTCTATTTTCATTTTGAAGTGAATCGAAGTTTGAAGATGAAGTGACTTTTACCAGATCATTACAAACTGCTTGAGAAGCCGTCAATTTACCGTTAGAGTTTTTATTACAGTTTCCATTGAAACTTTCGGCGCCATTCAGTTTAACATCAGAATGATCTTTTGAAGTAGTGATATTTGGTTTTTTCGAATCGTGTTGTTTAGAAAACTGATCGTTATTTGATTTTTTCGCATCATAATCTTTATTATTCAGTTTCTTCGTATCTCCATTTTTATAAGATTGAGTTTTATTTTCGTATTCACTGTCTAACAAGGGTTGAGATGCGGGATCATTTGCATTTTTAGCCGAACTTTCTTGTATTTTCTGCTTGCTCGGATTTTTGGATGATTTCAAAATACTAGGCCCAGGAAGTTTATGGGGACTCACATCAAGCACTTTCATAATTGATACGTCCTTGGTTGAATTTAGCTGAAAAATAAATTGGATTAGGAAAAATTCATAGACAGTAGAAGATAAATATTATTGAGATTACCTCATATAAGCCCGGCTCCTGTGCATATGCAGTGAGGGCCGGGTCACTGTTTCATTCCCCTCGACCTCTCATAGACCTTTCCCGAATTTCTGGTCTTCCATTTACCATGACAATGGTATTCTGAATAGCATCGTAAGTAGATTGAGTTGAAGTTTCACCGCGGCATGCCGGATTCCATTCGGATGTCGGTCGAATCAGCGCTCTTGCTTTCTAAAATTATTATTATTTAGCAGTTGAAAAAAAAAGTATAATATGAAAAACTTACTTCGAAAAATGTAAGATTTTCTGGTCCGTTACAAAGCTGACAAATTGCCATAATTATTATGACAAATACTGGTAGCACACCAATTACCCAACCTATAGTATCAGCCCAAAATGGATAAACATAATGTCCGTATGATGCTGGTTTGTATTCTACCCAGTTGAAAAAGAGTATGAACTGAAAAATATCAACAGATATTATTTTCGATATGTTGATGAGCAAGTAATGTAAAATAATATATCGTTCGATAAAAAATAATGAATACCAAAAGGGCGGAAGGTGTGATCAATTTCCACATCCAACTCCAAAAGAAAATCCATAGTTTTGATTGTGGTCCGATCATATCTTGGATATCTTGACAAAATCTTTCTGCACCATATATCCACGAAATAAGAATACATTCACTTATCGCTATGAGAAGAACTGACCAATTCGCAGCATATTTATCCATGAGTTGCAGCCAATACATTCCACTCTAAAATTGAAATGATAAATTATTTTTGATACAATGTCAAAATTTGATATGATTAAATCAATTTTTCTTACATTCGTTGTGAATATTAATCCACCGAAATATCCAAAAACAGCAACAACTAATACGACCCATATTTTTCTTTCTCTTAAATTCGGAAATCTATCTAGAATAGCTGTAGTTACAGTTTCCATCAAAGCGAACTGAAATTTTGTTTATTAATTAGTATTTAATTTAACTTTTGAGGATGAAATAGTTGAAATGGTCAAGTTACTTGAGAGTCTAATCCAAGAGTTAACAACATTACAAAGAATAACATAGACCACAACGGTGAAATTGGTAATCTTGTGACCACTTCTGGGTATACAATAAATGCTAGCCCAGCACCCTGATCAACGACTTTTCCAACATCTACATCTAGTTCATGAGCCAGAAATCCAATAACAGAAAATATAACTAATCCAGCGAAAAACGACGTTGCTATGTTCGAAACAGCAACAATCAACGAATCTCTGAAACATTTGAATATTTTCATATATTTTTTCGATATTATGAATAAAATTAAGAGAATAAATTACTTGTAGCAATTATTAGAAAACTTGTTGTATGAAGAAAGGGTTATTAGGCCTCCCCAAGCGGGACTGAGAGCGAAAAATATTTGAACAGCTGCATCGCCCCAAACCTTGAAAAATCATTTGATTTGTTGAGAAAATGTGTGAATTTTTTTAACAATAAGAAAATATTTTTACCTGAGCATTGGCTAATTGAGACCAGTCTGGAGTAAGATAAAACAAAATACCTGTACTTGCACCGGGCAATGTGACACCTCTTATAAAAAGTAACACCAATACGACATACGGAAAAAGTGCAGTGAAATATACCACCTGGATCGAAATTTTAAAATATTTATGAATGATCAAATAACTTATGAACTGATTCAAACGATTTATTACCTTTCCAGATGACTGCACACCTTTGCAAAGGCACAGGAATACAATAGACCAAGCAGTGAAGAGACATGCCGCCAAACTGAAATTAATATTTCCCGTTTCTTCTATGCCCGACGATAATCCCAAAACATGATTTCTAAAAATTAAATAAAAATTTGTGAACGTTTATAAATATAATTTTCAAGATATGTTAAAATTTTACACACATAAAATATTCATCTGCCGGTGGTTTTCTGACGGCTTTTTCAGCCAAATATGTAATATTAAGTCTTTCAGCGAAGCTCTGATTATAACACTCCCTCAAGTAATAAGTTCCATTAGTAACTGAACACTGATCAGCTTCTTCATAAGAATAGCAATCTACAAATCAAATTTGAATATATTTCGTTTCGATACATATATGTGCATTGAATATTCGATGAATTTAAATCTTACATTTCGTACTCCAACTAGCATCGCAATTTTGCCACGGTAATTGAGTTGTTATCGATGCGACCATATAATGTATTGTCCAGGCAATAATCAAATTATAATACAACATAACAATCGTTGACACAATTACCATACCGTAGCCTAACCCTCGAAACAGTGGACAGAATTTATTGTAAACAGCAACTGGTCCCAGGGCTGCGTACTGCCCGAATGACAATTCCATAAACATAAGCGGCAAACCAGCAATAATTAGCATAATAGTGAACGGTATCAAAAAAGCACCTGAAATTATTAAAATATAATAAAATTTAGCAATTATCAATCCTATGATATACTAAGATACATCGGATATGTAATATAGTTTTAATCGATTCAAATGAAGTTTTTTTTTTTGAGTGAAATGTAGAAAATGTACGAATTTTATATTGAAAATCAAGAATGCTAAAATTGGAATTGTAGTTGAATTGAGAATCGCAGCTGAGACTTATTAATTTTTATCGATCGATTCAAGATTTGTTTGCGCATCGAACGAACGTTCATCGGAAAATTTCATTCTAGAAACGAGCCGATAGTGATTTTAACATCTTAAGAATTTTTGAGAAAAAAAGCACCCGACAAAACTATCGGCCGATAAAAAGTCTGTAGTCAGCGGAGATCCTTAAGCGTGGTTCCACCGTATATTCAGAATAAGATAAATCAGGTTTTTCTAAATTATAGGTTTCATACAGTATTGAAAAAAGCCGTTTTGCCTATTTCTACCGTCACTCGCGTGGATTTTCGACAGTTCAGACTTACTGTATATGGAAAAACTCACCTCCGCCATTATTGTAGCACAAGTAGGGGAAGCGCCACACGTTTCCCAGGCCCACGCTGTAGCCCAGCAGCGATAGCAAAAAGTCGAATCGACCGGTCCAGTTTCCCCTGTCTGGCTCCGTCGTGCAGATGGTTGTCGATCTCTGCGAGCAGCTCTCGGGGTCGAGAGGCGCCTGCGAGTTGGCCACGGACATCTTGTCCGTCTGCGAAACGTTGAGAATTTTCCGAATTTTCATTCGGAAAAGATGGATTTTAATTTTTCCGTTCACATCAAGTGCTAATTGAGTTATTATAGATGAGAGATTTTCAACGTGTCGATAGTAGTTATTTGAGTTTAATTGATTTTTGTTAAAATAAAAATCTGTGAAAATTATTATCTCATCGATTGAGTGCGAAACTGCGCAGTCGCCAATAGTAGGATTTTCTTAGATGAAAATTTGAATATTTTTTAAATCAAAAATGAAAAATATATTATAGTTTCAATAGCCGAACAATAATTGATTCTCTTATCATTTTTTATCACACTTTGCGTATGTACAGATTAACACGAATTTACAATTAAATAAAAAAAAAATGAATTTAAATAGTAAATATATAAATGAATTTACAATTTTTTCAAACAAATTGAAAAACTCTCAAAAAATCAATAAAAAAAACACTCACATCCCACATATCGAGATCGATCCTGATCTTCGAATCCGAGCTGGGCCGTTCCATTTTGGCTTGTTTAATTATTGATATATTTTTTTTTGCAAAAGGGGGCTTCGAAAAAATGCAGCGGGGGTATCAGGCCCCCCGGGGGGGCATGGCGGCGGGGTCGGTGTTTGGCGGCGGCGCCCCCGCGCTCGTCTCGGCTGGCGGCCGCCGGCGGACTAGCGGACTAGCGACTAGCCGGGAGCGCGCCGGGAACCGGGGGGCGGAGCGCCCAAAGAGAACGGGAACGGGACCCCCAGGGGGGCGACTCTCATCCCACGCAACTCTCGTTAAGGTGTTGCTACTCGTTTCGTCTCTGTTTTATTTTATTTTTCGTTACATAGATTTTTTTTGTTAAATCATTCATTAATTTTTGAATTTTTAGTTAGTCTTTAATGTACACCCAACTCTCGTTTTACACGGTGGATAGGGACCAGCAAAAACCGTGTAAAAAAAGACATTTTTTATTGAGCCATATTCATTATATAGTTCAAACAAACCGTGTTAGACCAAATAAATCGTGTAAAAAAATATTTTTTTCATTTTTTCAAACGTGTTACATATTTTGAAACCGTGTAAAATGAGGGTTGAGTGGACTTTTAATTTTTTTCTCTAGAATAAATTTGTATGAAAATATTTTTTGATTTATTAAGATCAGATATTTTCACTTTTTTAACCCTCACATACGCTGATTCCTTAAGATATGGAGTCAATATTTTATGCGCAGAAGCTATGAGAGTGAGACAAAATCGGTGCGTCTCTGTTTTATTTTATTTTTTGTTCCAAGATTTTTCTGTAATTTTATCATTCATTCATTTTTGAATTTTTATTTTTTTTTAGTTAGTTTTTAATGTACTTTTAATAAATTTGTCTGAAAATATTTTTTTTTGATTTATTAAGATCAGATCTTTTCACTTTTTTAACCCTCACATACGCTGATTCCTTAAGATATAGAGTCGATCTTTTATGCGCAGAAGCTACGAAAACGAAACAAACTGGGTTCTTTTCATATCTTGGGAAGTCATCATAGTTAATTAACTCGAGAGTTAAAAAAATGAAATTATCAATTCTTAAAGTTGATCTTTTTACTCTTAAAACTCTCACGTTTGTTTATTATTTAAACTTTCCGATATACTCAGTCGGTCTCACTTTAATAACTTTTGTATGAAGATAAAATGAGGGTTAAAAAATGAAAATATCAATCCTTAGTGAAATATTTAAATAAAAAATATATATACATATATTGCAGGTGAGTTGAGGTAAGTGCGACTTATAGGGCGAATTCACGTGACGTCAATATTGTAGAAAATTATAAATATATTATAAAAACCGTCATCTATCATAATATATACTTTGTAATGTATTTGTATTGAAATTTTCTTTTTCTAATAAGTATCTTTGATATTATTTAAGATATAGATTCCAGCCGCACTTACCCCAAATGATTTCTCAAACCGTAAAAATTATATTAATTAATCGACAGTTTTATTTATCGTTTTTAATTGTTCATTTTTTTCAATATTAAAAAAAAAAACAAATGAAAAATATTTTTTCACAGAAAACCTTCACGCTCGAATAACGAACTCGGATCGTTACGTGAAACGTAAAAACAGAACGTAACACGAAAAAATGAAATAAAAGATAGTATTAAAAAAAAAATAATAAAGAGAAATACGGCCACATTAGCGTCGGAGGCCGGTCGGTGCTCTGGAATCTCAGACCTTCGCACAGCCTCCGTCTAGCTAGATCAATACCAGTGATCAAACGTACAGCTGTCGGGAAAATCTGTTATATATACATACGTACATACATTAACAAGCGAAACGTTACCCGTGCGTGTATACACACACTGACGCGTACTGAAAAACCTCTCCGATGCGAAATCGCATCGTGCTGTATGGGAAATAATCGGCTCCAGATTTGCGCCAGGGACACGTGGAGCCGACGATGGGGGATTGATTGTGGTGGTTGTGAAATTGCTGAAAATTGAAAACGACGTGTTTATCGAGCGCTTCGCTGGAAAAAAGTTCGAAAGACGATATAGGAGGTCGGCCTCTCAGCATTTTAATCAGTTGTTGCGAGGAGAATTTTTTGACGTGTGTGAATTTTCGGTCACGTGTTTTTTTTGGGGGTTGGTTTTTTTTTTTGATGAGGGTGTTTGATTTTGAAGAAGGGTTGAATATTTTTAAATATTGAGTTCATAGAAATTAGTCTTTGAAAAATTATTTTTGTTGAAATTTCAAAATATTATCTTTTATAAAAAAATAATTGCTTATTTTTAATCAAGTATATATTATTAATAATTCAGTTTTTGCAATAGAATGAAATGTTTTTTGAATTTATCACTATTTTCACTTATATTTTTAACAGAAGCCAATCAATCGAGATTACACGTGAAGCGTTATAAAAGATAAAAATTTTCATCCACCGTGAAAAATACTTAGTGATACTGCATTTCCTCAATTAGAAACTTAGATCACAACTATTCGCAAATTGAACCTCTATACTATCCATAGCGTCACTTCAATTAACACTCCATGTATCCAATGCAACTGAATCGCATATATTACTAATTATAAGTATTCATTTCACTACGTTCCTAAATATATTAGTTTGAGTATAAACATCCTACATATTTCAGTTTAAGTACCAAATACTTCTTGGTAAATTACATGGAATTTATTTTTCAATTTTTTGATTCATTTTATTTGAACATATGATTTGAAATACTTAATTGAGTAAAAAGAGTTCGTAAAAACACATTTTAAGTTGTCAAACTCAATAGAAAAGAAATGTTTGCTCAGTAATAGATTAGTTAAGGTCACTAAAAAGATCGGCCCTAAATGAACTTTAATCATAAATAATACACCCAATTCTCGTTTTACACGGTTTCAAAATAACACGGTTTGAAAAAATGAAAAAAAAAATTTTACACGATTTATTTAGTCTTACACGGTTTATTTGAATTATATAATGAATATCGCGAAATGAAAAATGTCACTTTTTTACACGGTTTTTGCTGATCCCTATCCACCGTGTAAAACGAGAGTTGGGTGTACTTAATTTTTTTAATAATACATACTTCGTATTCTGTTTTGGTATGTGCAAACATAAACTAGTATATTTATGAACAAACTGAATAAAAATCAAACCGTAACACACACAACCTTACTAAAAGAAAAAAAAAAAAAAACAACACACACGCACAAAATGCAAACCGTGACATTTCCAATCCCCTTCAAACACATGGAATTGGGTCAACCATAAAGCCCCGCATCCGCCGGAACAACAAGAGGGCATAATTCGAATCTGAAATTCGCAATTACAGGGCGCGAATCGAAAATCGAAACGAGCAAGGCTGCCAACACAAGAGGCTCAGTTCTTTCGCGACGGGAGGCTGCGCCCCGCGCTTCGGGGGCGGGAAAGGGTCGCGGGCCGCAGTTGCATTTCTCGCATCAGCCTCGTGCATTTCGAGGGTTGCCGAGGGGCGAGAGGGTGCGGGGGTGCGAGGGTTGCCCGGACCGGTGAAGTGGCGCTGGCCGTCTATCGATCAGCTTCGGCCAAGGCCGCGAATATTCGCGCGCCCATTAGCGGGGGGGCGAATTCGAAAAATTCGCTTTTCCCGCGCTACACATGATAAAGATGAGCTCTTCATTTCGTATGACGACTGAAAAAGCCAAAGGGTACAATTGATATTTTGGCTAATATTGAGTTATTTACAGGAATCGCTTCAATGTATGCTCATATATTCGGAGGGAAAAGGATATAAACAAATTTGGAACGGGTACCGAGATATATCATTAAATCACTCGACCTCCTCTTAATACACTTAGGTACATGTTTAAATATTCGCGCGTCCATTAGCGGGGGGGGCGAATTCGAAAAATTCGCTTTTCCCGCGCTACTGATGATAAAGATGAGCTCTTCATTTCGTATGACGACTGAAAAAGCCAAAGGGTACAATTGATATTTTGGCTGATTTTGAGTTATTTACAGGAATCGCTTCAATGTATGCTCATATATTCGGAGGGAAAAGGATATAAACAAATTTGGAACGGGTACCGAGATATATCATTAAATCACTCGACCTCCTCTTAATACACTTAGGTACATGTTTAAATATTCGCGCGTCCATTAGCGGGGGGGCGAATTCGAAAAATTCGCTTTTCCCGCGCTACTGATGATAAAGATGAGCTCTTCATTTCGTATGACGACTGAAAAAGTCAAAGGGTACAATTGATATTTTGGCTGATTTTGAGTTATTTGCAGGAATCGCTTCAATGTATGCTCATATATTCGGAGGGAAAAGGATATAAACAAATTTGGAACGGGTACCGAGATATATCATTAAATCACTCGACCTCCTCTTAATACACTTAGGTACATGTTTAAATATTCGCGCGTCCATTAGCGGGGGGGGCGAATTCGAAAAATTCGCTTTTCCCGCGCTACACATGATAAAGATGAGCTCTTCATTTCATAAGACGACTGAAAAGGCCAAGGGATACAATTGAAATTTTGGCTGAAATTGAGTTATTTAAAGGAATCGCTTAAATGTGTGCTCATATATTTGGAGGGAAAAGGATATAAACAAATTTGGAACGTGTACTGAGATATATCATTAAATCACTCGACCTCCTCCTAATACACCTAGGTACATGTTAGACTTTAAGCGCTATTTTCTCGAAATCACCACGAAGTCACTTGTACCCCTTGGCTTTTTCAGTCGTCATATGTATGAGTCATTTCGATTTTTCGTTTACGATTTGTACGTATAGCTTAGATTAAAATTCAGTTTCGTCGATTAAGCAATTTGAAAAAAATGTTTGAAAAGGCGTTTAGTTGTATTTTTTTTAAACTTTTAGATCTTTCTGTAAGTTCGTCGATAAAATGTATGAACTATAAGATATCCTATGGATCCTTGGCATCTCCCGGGTAGCTGTCTTTCGTGTAAGATTTGTTGATTGATTTAAATCTAGAGCAAATATGATGCCCATAGTTTCGTCTAATACAGCTGGTACCTAACTAGACTGGCTTAATTAGTTAACACAGTGTGGGGTGTATGTAAAAGGCAGAATGTTGGGTTTCCTTTCATATTTTTTAAATAAATTTAAGTCATTTTTTTTAACATAAATGGCTAAATTATAAAAAAAAATATGTAAGTATGTTATAAAACATTTTTGTCAAAATCGTAATATATTTTTTATTGAGAAAACGACAGCAAAATCAAAACTGACACCTATGATCGCATACACTCTGTATGTCACGACACAATAAACATTTCTTCGAAATAATATCACACTTGACTTCAAAGAAAAGATAATTTGTCATCGAGAGTCTCTTCGGCAATATTTTCCTATGATTAACGATCACGTCGCGTTTGATCAGATCTGTACACTTGATTACAAATCGTTTGCGGAAGCAGACGAACGACAAACATACATTCCTCAGCGAAAAATACGAAATATATAACACTTCCGTATAAAATATAATAACGCTCGAATCGCACTCGAAAACGTGCCGGGCTTTCATGTCGGATTCCGTCTAGTTTGTTTGAATAAGAAGCGTTCGATTGGGTTCATTGCATTCACAAAAGCAATCGAAGTATAAAAATTCAATATCCCCAATCCGAGGCGGACTCTCGAGCTATTATTGGAGGCAGGTGTGAGATTGATAAGACAAATTGTCGAGTTCTGTGCAAACCACGAGAGGCTCGCAAGGACGGGTCAAGGTTCCGTTCAAGGGGAGCTTTTTGTTCGGCCAACTTTGTAAAGGGGGAAAATACACGAGACGATTCATCCAGATAGACATCTATCAATTTTCAGATGTACGTGTTCGGTATTTGCGAACGTCGGAATGTTCAAGTGGGAATATTGATCGAGGAATGTTGTTTTCAGGCGCTGCCGAGCTTGTTGCGAACTGAAAATTGTTAGGGAATTTCAATTAACTTGCAGCGTCGACGATTCGCTCTAATGATTTGTGAAAAATGGTGATTGTATTGAATCGCAGTGGCCTCGAACGCGTTATGCGATTTTCTAAACAAATATTGAAACATTACATAATATAATATCATACAATAAAATATTATATACGAAAAATATGAAAATATACTTTGAGGAATAAAATATTATTTATTTTAGAGTAGTCAGAGAGAATATATTATATCTATGTATTTTGAATCTTTCAAAGAAGGACGTTAAAAATATTTTACATTGGAAAATTTCTCTCAAAGTTTACAATGCTTTCATTAGATGTCATTTAAATTTTGAACGAATTCAAGGGAAAATTACCTTATGGTGGTAATTATTAAAAAAAATAGTTAATTTATACAGAAAAATAAAATACTACCTAATTAAAATTGATTTTATAAATATAGCGGAAAATTTAAAAAAATAGACATCTATTGGTGGAAAATCAAAGTATAATATGAATGATGGAAAATTTCTGTTGAATTTTCTGATAAATTTAAAATATAATCTACAATTTTGAATTATTTTATAGTTTATATTTTTTTTTATATAAGAAAAAAGTCTAATATCTAGTAATTTTAAATAAAAATAAATACGATTAATTAAAAAAAATAATGGGTATTTAAAATAAATTGTGTTCAATATTTAAAATAATTTTATTTACAGTAAAACTCAATAGAAATTCTATACCACATTTGAGTCAGTTAATATTTACAAAAGATTCTTCTAAATTTGTGACACACAAAAACACACTCGAACAATTTTCATCACCATAGAGATGCAAATGTTCAACGACCATATCGCATACATTCAAAGTTTTCCCTCGCTTCGGACGAACCTAGAACGGAAAAATGTCGACTCTACAGGGGGACATACATATTTTTAACACTTTTATATAATAAAACGACGTTAAAGAACGGACTGAGCCTGAGAGACGTCTTTATTTTACGGGGACAAGGGAAAAATTCACGGGACCGTCCCGTATACGCACATACGAACGCAGATAGAAAACGTGAACGGAATCGGAAATATTCAAATGGACATGATAAACTATACACACAGCACTTCATGATATTTTATGAGATCGAAGGGGTTTTTTTCATTTTCGAACTAGATGGGATTGCGAAGCGTCGGATTTTTTTCCGTCGAGAAGGATTTTGCGTTTGAAAAAATATCGCTAACATTCGTTATTATGTATGGGATTTTATGATTATGATATATTTTTATGATTGTCTGGATGGAGAAAAATTTTCCTCTTAATTCAATGGTTTTAAATACGATATGAATATTTTGAAGAAAGAAAGAAAAAGAAACAATGATTTGGAAATCGAAAACTTCTACCGAGTATTTTAAATAGAAAACGTCGCTTATAAAATGACTACAATTTAAAATTAATTTTTGGAAAGATTTCATGCCATATAAATTTTTGATTCATTTAATTATTCGAAAATTAGATTAAGTTAGTAATGATACACTAGGTACTAATATTTTTCTTTTTCGCGTCGGATTAATTAAATAAGAGCATACGTTTACCTCAAGATTTTTGCAATATTGATAATTTCAATTGAAAAAAGAATATATTTTTTTCTAAAAACATAAATCTTGTCAATTTCTATTATTATTATTCTATTCGAATTCAATATTCTGTTTAATCACATTTATAAAGCCATTGTGATTATGTTGCGTTCGCGTTTCATTATGTACCTTGCTGATCGTTCAATCATAGCTGTTGTTTTGAGGCTTTTGAGTTCATTATAAAGTAAGTAAGCAATTTAACAATTCCTAGAACAATTAAAAGTATAGCTGCTACGAAATTAAATGTATTGTGTAAACATAATCATTTTTTTAATTGATTCCGGCATTTCTGATTAAATTATTCGTTTGTTTTCTTTCGTGGGTTTCAGAAGTAATTATTCATACGGACAAAAGTGGAAACGACATTCCTGGAATTCGTCTCGAAATTTTTATATTTAGAAATTGCTCGTTTCTACTGTATCAAACAATTATTTTTACTCAATAAATCCAAAATCACCAACGAAAACGACATTCAAACAATATTTCCCAAAAATTCACATTTAAATCTAAATATTGCAATCATACCTTGAATCATTTAATACCCACTCTCAACGACATTCAGAGTAAATAACACCGATCGAATTTCGCAAAACACTTTCCAATCTACGTTCGCAGAATCGAAAAGCCACATTCTACAAATTGCACTCGATACTATAAATATACAATACACATAGTACATTTGTAACTCGTATCGCAGTACGCGTTTGACACCTGATTTGTGTCGCCTACATTTCACAATTTCACATTCAAATCGCAGTCACATTTCCATGCGGAATTCCCGCGCGTCTTTTAGCAGTCGTCGTCGTGGATCTCCAGCATCGAATCGGATCTATATCGATCCGAGGGTGTAGCCGGGGTGAGCAGGGGTGCAGCCTGCAAGGAGATGGCGAGCGGGAGCGCCGACAGTTGGGCTGCGCCCCCGCAGCCCCCACGGCCTGCGCCCCCCATGCCGCCGGCCCTCTCTGAACGGTAACGAGGTGCTCTTCCCCATCTGAAACAGTTCATTGTTTATTGATCGATCACTATTTTTGATTAATAAATGTTGCAAGTTATATATGTATATTGAAGTTGCAGTAACTCTTTAGGATACTTCTGTGGGTTTTTTTACTACTTACTTACGACTTACTGTAATTTTATATGCAACTGCAATATGACTTGTAGCCTTCATAATTTAAAGGTTCAAAATTTACGTATATAACTCTAGTAACTTCGACGTAGAAGCTAGTTTTATATACCTAATAGAAAAAAAAATAGCCTATGAAGATTTTATCGAAGAAAGGAGTTGATAGTCAATAATTTAAAGATGATTCTAAGAATTATGTAATAAATATTTTTTTGGAAAAATTTCGGAGTTCATGAAAGAAAATCGCATATATGTAATATGATGTTTCGTAAAAGTGTTTGTTTATTTGCAGTATTTGTATCGGAATGACTGCCAAATGTTCGGAAAATCCTATGTGAAACTTGTTTTTGTACAAAGTTGTCCTAAGGTAGTTTTTACGAGATAAGTTAACAGTAGATCGTTTTGAATGGGGATCGTGGACGGTTTCCGGACCGGAACGACATAATCCTATACATAACTGATATTTTCTTTGATTCGAAAAGATGTTAGGTAAAATATTTAGTGGAAGAAGAAGCACAACTGTACCCATGTAATATACCCATATTCTCACACTTGCGATGAAAATTGGCAATTGTAAAATTTACGAGATTGTAAGGTAGATTAGTTATTTACGAAATATACATAATTGTAATTAATTGTACGATCATTCTAATATGAATTTATCGATCCGATTAGTGGACTTTGAATAATGCTAATTGAGTTGTTACGTTTGTCTACTGACACTGAATAATGATAATGAATCGTGAAAAGTTATTTGAAACTAATATTAATAGGCTGCTTAAATGGCGGCTAGTTGGCCAGTAGTTACATTTTTTTTGTCACGAAGTGTGTTGTGCGGGCGATGATTTGTCTTTCAGATGTGGTGTCGTTATTGGCTTAACGAATGTTATTTCAGATGCGAGACGAAAATAAATCAGAAGATTACGAGAGCATTAAGGTGCGGTAATAAATAAATGGGTTTGTGACGTTATTTTATACCTTTTACTATTACAACGATTGACTGTGTGGACCCGTAATATGCCTACCTTATTTATGGTCACCGAACGTATAAATTTTGATGGATAAATGATCTAATTTTATCATTCGAAATTAACGATATGCGCATCGTAAATGTTGAATATTTATTGCTCATTCGCTTTGTGAAACACGATGAAAATAAATGAAATTGTAACGGATAAATCTTACTTCTTTTCAGACGTTTGCGAATACGGTTAATTAAAACGTGAGTTGATGGCATAATTATGAAGCAAAAATGTTTACACAAGAGAAGGTTTATGAAACTCCATCCCACATGGAATATTATGTAAATAGGTTAATTTTATTTCTGCTCGGTATGATTAAAAAATAATTTGGACCGAAACACTCACAATTATATATGAATCGTGCTAACACACGTATAATTAAAAAAATACATTCGTTACATGAAAAAAACTCACATTTTCACTATCAATCAAATAAAAATACCGAAAAGCTTAACTGACACGGTAGTCCACTAAGGCTATATTCACACACAATAAACTCCAATAGACGGATTGCGATCAAACCGTCAATCGAACGAATCGTTCACAAAATGTGAACATGCGAAAAATCGCATATTTTCGACGATCATCCTGCAATCAAGCGGCAGGAGCTCGTTACGCGCGCGAATAAACGATATTGTTAACGGCTTTAACAAGGGCAGGGCAACGCGGAAAGTGCTATAATGTGCAAAATTCGCTTTCGCACACGATCGCGCGATAATAAATAACGAGGGACACGCACAATCGGGCTGATGAATATACATGTCGACATCTCTCTTACCTCTGGCATTTGCATAGCAGAAGGCGTATAAATGCCGCGCGGAACGTCTTGTTGAACACCGTGTATATGATGGGGTTGATTGTCGAAGACACGTAGCCCAGCCACAGGCAGATGTCCACGACATGCTCTGCATCGTGATTTTTAGTTAGAATTAAGGATACGTGACACATCGGTTGAGATTTCGTTTCTTTCTCAATTTTGCTTCATGTGAGATTTCCTTCAGACTTCGCTCACTACTTTCGAGAACGTCGTATGGTGAAAAATCGCGAAAAGGTTTTTGAAATTCAAAGTAGAGTGAAATAAATATGTGACGACTGAAAAGGCCAAGGGGTACAAGTGACTTCGAGAAAATAGCGCTCAAAGTTGAACATGTACCTACGAGTATATGTATTAAGAAGAGGTCGAGTGATTTGATGATATATCTCGGTACACGTTCCGAATTCGCTTATATCCTTTTGCCATCAAATAAATGAACGTGCATAGAAGCAATTCTTGTGCATAACTCAATTTCGGTAAAAATGTTACTTGTACCTCTTGGCCTTTTCGATCATCATATAGTATCTGACTGATTTTTTTATTATGAAGTAAATTGTTTTATATAAGATCTGACGTTTTTTTCTCGATCTAGCATTTGACTTGTGACACTCTTGAAAAGAAAATTACTGAAATATCTAAGATTGCACAAACGCCTTGTCTTGAATTTCTCTCCTAAATATTGAATTAAAAATTTCGAATTTCGCTAAAGTATACTAATATTTTAGGTCATTCTGAAAAAATGCATAACTCAAAATAAACAATTTTTTAGATATGACGTTCTCGAAAGAAGCGATCGACATGCAAAATAGTTCAAATATATTCTAGTTCACTTATTTTTTTAATATAAAAAGAAACGAAATCGCATATTTCATAAATTATGATGCTATATGTGCAAATTAAATCATTTGTGTGGTTTCAGATTTACCTGGTACGTCGCATGTGGGACAGGCTGCGAAAAATATGTTGAGCAGGAAAAATGGAGCCCAGCAAAATACGAATGTAAAGAAGACTACTCCCAGAACTTTGGTGGCTTTCTGTTCTGTCATTACAGCGTTGGCTGATAATGTGTTTCGTTTGCCTCTGTTTGCTAAAAATCTGAAAATATATAAAAAGCTTCATAATGTATTAAATAATATATTTTTTCATAAATTAAAAAAAATACAATTATTTGATAATAATCTACAAATAATATTGAATAATAAAACTCGTCTATCATACACAATAGGCTTAAGTTCCACATAATATGTCTTTCAGCGAAAAATTCAATATAACTGTATTCTTTGTGCAAAGTGAAAACCACTGTAGGCTCATATAACATAGGATTTAATTTAAAAATAGAACCTACGAAATATGATAGAAATATCCAAGTCGAAAACTGCAGATAAAGCAAATATTCGAATGTATTTTTAACCGTGTTAATTTAGGATCAAAACATTGTCCTCCCACGCATATACACACAATTCCCGCTGCGATTGAAAACGTCCATGATAATATAACGTTGAAAATATTTTTTATTCGCATCATAAAAGATTCGAGACCCTTATTTCACAATAAAACCCATACCGTTTCGAAACTTCACACGCGTAAGCAGAGAGATCACGATCTTTTCAGCACGCATTCGCATTGCCCTCGAATCGCATAAACGTTTTAGGATCGCGTAAAAAGCATATATCGAATTTTATCGAGAGCAGTTATTGAAACTGCAGCCGTCCAAAGTCGTAAATGCATACGCTTGCATCCACAGGCGAATATTCGTTACGATGTTCGTTATGTGTGTACTTTCGATATTGTGCTTTCAGCGCGCAGAAAATAGTGGCCTCGGAGGTACTGTTAAACTGACGGATCATGCGAAATTAAACTGGACCAACGTGCTCGTTTTAAAACTGTAATAAAAATGAAATGAAAATAATTCAGATATTAACTGGGTCGCGGTGATGCATAGCGATAATAAAGTTTATTGGAGTTAGGATTTGAAAAATGAACGTGACGAAAAGATAAGCAAAAATGAAAAAATGGAAATAGATTATTATTATTGTATTGAAATTCATTAAAATATCGCAATAAGTTGCACTTTTGGTATTTTTGCGTTTGTACTAATAAGGAGAACTGTTGTATATTGGTTGTCTATTAGATGAACTTTAGTACAAATGCAGTATAAGCTTAGACATGAATAATTGTAAACTGTGGAAATGCACCTCTTAACGATTCACGTAAAATTGCAACTTCTAAAATTTTGTGTTTTTAATATTCTGTAATATTATCTAAAATGTTTACTATAATATAATAATAATAAATTTAGCAATGGGAAACATATTATATACATAGGTAGTAAACACAATTTTGATATCCAATTTCCCGTGAACCATTATGAATTGTATTTTTTAAGCTCTCCAATATTCATGCCCTTACTTGCACAATATTTCTACAAAGTTTCTTCAAAATATACAAGACGTCTCATGACAAAAAAAAAAAAATGTCACTGCATATTAACCTCAAGTTGAGTGCCGGCGGTGCAGCCAAAGGCAGCCTCAACGATTTTAAGCGAGCATTTCTCGCTTCCCTAGGGATGTTATCTGGAGTTTGTGTGGCTTGATGACGACGGCCGTTGCCCGCAGGTCCTCCGGGACCTCCTGCACTCGACTCTCCAGCAGATCCGTTGCCACAACCCAGAGCTGGTTGTGACATGCTTCCTCGGATGCCACCTCCGCCTCCGTCACATCTGAAACACGCGAGAGAAGTTTACTTTTTAACAATTTAAGTTAGAGTAGGTTTTCTGACGAGTTCGTATTCTGGTTGCACGGATGTGTGAAACCCCGAAATGGGCTTTTGGTTCGTATTGAGAAATGTATGTAGATCGGGATGGGATTTGAAGATGTTACCTGTCAGCTCCTCCGCTAGTTCGCCATGCGAGATGATGAGAAATTGTACTGTTGCGAGTGTTGGATCCGGATCTCTTGTTCGCGACGAATCTACCGCCCAATCTGAGACGATCAAATACCAATTTGAATTTAGATTAATGGACAAAGGTGTGAAATGCAATGAGATGAGATTAGTGAACCTTCTGAAGCAGTCGACTTCGGGTCTGCGAGCTTTCTGGCGCAGCAGGTGAACCGTGAGGGCATAAGTCACTACCATGCACATCATGGGCAAATAGAATGTGACCAGGGAGCCGACCACCCAGAACATTCTGTTGTTGATCACGCACTCCTGAGCCCTCGGCATTATGTTGGCTCTGTTTATTATACCTGGAATCGGACGGAATTCCATTATTCGATACAAAGAAAACTTGGCGGGCGGGACGAAAGTTTCGCCGGCAACTTCGGCTGAATATGAAAAAAGTTTATTTTTTCCGCACGAGTCTGGCAAAAGGTCGAACATTTTCGTAATCGAATCGAATGACGGATTCGTTAGCATATTTTTCATTACGGCACCGATTCAATTTTGCACTCGTGAGTATGTGAAAATATTGAAATCCACTGACCTAGAACGGTAATTGAACTGGAAACGAGCATGCTTAGCAACCATACGAGTGCCACTTTGAAGCCGACCAGACGTTTCGTGGTGCTGTGTCTGGTTCTCAAAGGATTTCTGATGCCCAGGTATCTGAAAGCGGACAGATTTTAACGTGCATAAGTATGATTAAAGTAGTCATCGTAGCGCATACGAGCGCATAAATCAACATCAATATAACGTATAAATAACCTTCCTAGCGAGATGAAGCACATGTGCATGATGCTGGCCGAGCACGCCAAAACGTCGCAAGTGACGTACACGTTACACCAGACCCAACCGAACGGCCAATATCCTGAAATACACACAAAAGCAATAATTTTAAATCACCTTTTTCGATTATGTATACTTGAGATTATTCCACGTAGTCGAATTTCTCAGTCGGTCTCCCAGCACGTCCCGCGGACCGCCCTTCTATACAAATGTAAATTTCCCTTCGATCCGTGCAAACAATTCGACCGAGCTTAGATTCTTCGAGTGTGTGCTACGTATTCGCTCGCTTTGATTCGATAACGACCGAATGTGGAAGTTTTTAAATCTTGAATTGCATCCTGTATATTACGATACACTTGGTGAGCGCGAATCGCGTCAACGGTCCCCGAGGAATAGACATTAAGATGTTTCAATGGTTCCGTTTCTGGGGATGTGTTCTTAGTCTTATCTAGGGCTGTCTATTGTGTGAAATTAGCTTCGTGTGTGTGTAATTCGTAGACTACAAAATGCGTATGATATGTACAAGAATCGTCGCTCTGCGATAGTTCTTCCGTGACGGGTTAACTCGTCCCCTATTGTGAACTCTGTGTATACAGCTCATGCAATATTCATCTTCTATAATTACACTGTTGAATGAATTATTCAAATTTCAGGCTTCGACTATGAATTTGTTAGTTAATTGGTTTTTGTTTATTGATACAATAAACGCACACATCAAGCCAAAACATTTTCAAATAATTATAGATTGTTTATCGAACTTGATGTTCGTTACTTAGAAAATTAGTATTACGAAAATCGAACGATTTTTCATGGTAATATTCTATTGCGCATAATCTATCTGCAGCAATTGAGTCACGTATCAGAATCGATTTCGACCATTTGTAAGTTTATAGACTATTTCGAATCCGCATGCAAGTAAACTGAAATTTTGTGATCGATTAGAAGAATTTTAAATCCATTCGAAATACTTTTGAAAAAAAATAAATTGAGAATTCTGGTGTTTTGATATCTTTTACAAAGGTATTGAATGTGAAGAAGCGTTGTTTATATATTAGTTTTTTCTTACTGAAGATGTTGTCAAATTTGTTTCATTTCACTTGTGTGAAGTGGGAATGTACGAGAAATGCCATTTCAGTCTGAGTATTGAATTATGAACAAAGCAAAATGCTCCATGTTGCAATTTCATATATGTAGGCACATACATTATGATGCACATATGTATGTATCCTTGTGAATCTTAAGTGCAGTAACATTTCATGAGTAATCGAATCACTATACATATAGTACAAACACGATGAATTAATATTTACAGAAAATTACGAAAAAGTCAATTAATTACAAATCGATATTATTCATATTTTTTTCAACCAAATGAATTCTTCAGATGAAAAATGAATAAGAATTTTCCTTTCAAGCGATTACTTATCGCTAAAAATGACGGCTCACGTTCACTAACCCCAACTCAATAATGATCGGGGGTTGGTGGTTCGTATATAACGATTTTTCAATGAAATGTTCAAAGCCCTTTCTGAAAATTGAACAAATACTTCTGAGAACTCAATCTTTGAATGTTTTTCACATAGGTAATGAATTTTTGGAGAAAAATCGATGAAATTCGAAAACAAATTCAAAAGAAGTAAAGGTCAAGTGAATTAAATTGCTGTTTGAAAAGTTAAACACATTTTGTGTTGTAAAAAATATTAATAATGAGTAAAAATGAATAAAAAAAAAAATGAATCAATCAAATGCATATTTCCGATTAAATTTTACTGATAATTCAAATGAATAATTAAATTTGTTTAAAAATTCTATACCTACTGATGGTTTTAGTTCGATTTTTTTTAATATACCAACAGCAAATTACATGACCGAAGGATTACTTGTTTGTAGAAATATTCTTTATATCTATCCTAATCGATAAATTATTGAAAAGGTTCTTGAATATAAAAAAAACCTTTTATTTTACCAAAAACATAAAAATAAATTTCCAAGCTTTTCAAATTTACGATCCTCGATATTTGAATGGGTAAAAATGTGTTTTTATATCCCTCCCGAGTAATATATTTTCGAATGGCAACGAAACTATAATATATAAAATAATATATCGCGCGTTACAGATTTATATTTTAACTTACGGATAAATGATTATTGAATATAGAGTATTATAAAAAAATCATTCCGAATCGAATATTGCCATTTGAATCCGTGAGAAAAACCAATGCGTAAAACGTACAGGGCGTGATTATTACTTCGTCACGAGCGAAACGGTTCGAGAAGCGAAAGCGAATAAACTTTATGGCAGATAAAAAAGACCGTTTCATAAAGAATCAATGGAATTCGAATCTTTATACGCATACGCACGTATACAAAAAAGTTCTTTTATTTTCGCTGAAACGCTATCTCTGAAAAAAAAAATCCCACAACACCGGGGTACATCACCTGGAAAAGGTGCGCATTAAGGCTTTTCGTATCTGGCCAACGATAGCTACAAGTGCTTGGACGATACCAACATATATCTTGATGATATCAAATAAATATCTTTTTATTTTATATTGATAAATAGTTCGATACTACGGTGCTTACTAGTGAAATATCATCTTCGATTTTGAAAAATAAATTGGATTGAAATCACCGTAATCAAATTTGAAACACATAGAATTATCTGAAAATTGTACTTTATCGATTGTTTTAAATATCAATAATAATTAATGATTGAATACTTGTAAAGCTTATTAAGTTCTTTGTTTTGAAAATCTATGAAAGCTATAAATTACAGCAGCATTGTCTCGAGACGCGAAACTTAAAACGTCGCATCTTAAATACGAACTATAAAACTCTCCTTTGCGCAATAGTTCTTTTTAAAAACGAACTTGAACGATAAATTATAGCGTTCTCTCGAAAAGCTCCTTCGGCGCGACGCCATTACGGAAACTTCGAACGGCCCAGCAACAAAACTACACACTCTCGGAACTTTTTTCGTCCGAATGCGAAATTCCAAAGGACACCTAGCGAAAGGGCCCGAGGATAAAATCGGCCCCGGATCCATTTTCGATCCCTCGGCCGTCGGACCCCTTGTGAAATGACGATCCCTCACCGATATATCGGGGAACCTACAGTGGTTCCCGGGGGTCCTGCTAGAGTCCGAGGGCATTAGAAGGGCCAATTTGGGCCGTGTGTAGGTGCGGCTTTAGTGACTGCTCGTTACACGCGCGATTACCGCGGATTTACCGCCGAACGGAGATTGCTTTTTAAACTTTGTCTGCGTCGGAAGCGATCCGATCTGTGTTTGCTTTCGGTTCGATTGATGGAAATGAATTCGATTCACGTGTTCGAAATATGATTTGTGGCGAACGTGTGATTTTCGAATCGCACCATTAAAGAGTGTTCGCTTCGTACGAATTTAGATCGTATGAGTAATCTATTAAGAATTTATTGAAAATGAAAAATTTTCTTTTTCTACATATAACGACTGAAAGGTCCAAAGGGTACAAGTCGCTTTTATGCACGCTCATTTATTTGGTGGCAAAAGGATATAAATGAATTCGGAACGTGTGCCGAGATATATCATCGAATCACTCGACCTCCTCCTAATACATGATCGACTTTTCTCGAAATCACCGCAAAGTCACTTGTACCCCTTGGTCTTTTCAGTCGTCATATAAAGTCAGTAAATCAAAGCTGTATTTCGTGAAAGTGGTCGAAAATCATGTTAAAAAAATATGTTAGTACGTTGTGTATTTGTGTGTGGGGATACGATTTTTCTCTCGCAGGGTTCACAGTGCGGAAATTCGAAAGTCGCTTAAATTCTAGCCGTGGCACCTTTCACTGGTGACATTTTCGAAATCGGGACATTTCGACGGTTTCGTAATGAAATGTGAAATGCGGGTCTGCGGGGTCGAGGCGGCTAAGAAAAAATAACGGAAATATTTGGCCAAAATCCAGTGGAACCGATGGCGCCGGCTTGAACGTGAACCTGAAAACCTTTCATGGCTGCTGTTGGGTTTTTCTTTTTCAGAGCGTGCCACATTGCACGTTTGAATTGCCCGCATTATGCATGTGTTGAATAAAATGAAAATTTCGCTATGGAATTGAATCATATTCGGATCGTTCGCTGAACGTAGTGTGGAAGTGTTTTTGGAATTTCAATTTATTTTAGAAATCGTTGTACGAATAAGTAATTGAGTAAATTATGAAATAATACATAATAATAATAGTATACAATAAAATTTCAATGAAAAGTTCATTAAAAATATTCGAAAAGTTCTAATGAAATATATTTTTCATTTCCAAGCCGAGAAGTCAAGGTTTGCCAAATTTAAAAGGTGTAGCCCGATGGAACTACGCCAGTAAGACGCTAGAATTAAAAAAAAATACCAAGGATTCCGTAAAAATGAATTTAAAATTCTACCCCATCCAAAATGGTACAATTTGAAAGGAGTGTTCGACTCGATATAGTCTGAAAATTAAAGTTCCGCCTTGGGCGAAATTAAATCCACCTGAAAGACGAGACGTCCGAATAACGGCTCTAGTAATAAAACGGCGTCCGTTCTACAAACGAAGCTGGGCTCTCGACTTTCTTGCACATTCATCAACGAAAATCTCACTTCAAAGAAAATTCACAGAAAAAAAATGATGCAGTAAAATCTTCGCACTCCTAACCGGAGAGCGATAATTTCATAGCGGCGCCTTTTCGATCTAGAAAATTTTATTTCGAATCACTCTCATTTCCCGAAAAGCGGAAAAGTTTTTGATTGATGGCGAAAAACGAATGCGCACTCCCTTGAAATTTTCGAGCGCTTTTTTCCTTGAAATGTGTACTTTGGGCTGAAAATTATGGAAGGCTCCTATGCAAACATATCGCACTGAACCCGAATACTACTGAAAGCTCTCTATGTAAATATGGAGAGGCTCGCGGCTGGATTTCACGCATTTTACTTCAGTACAACACAACAACAACAACAACAACCACATTGTTGTTATGTGATAACGAGGCAAACATTTCACCGGGTTGTGATGCGCACGTGTCAACATTCGCCACGGGAAGCAACAGCTTCGTTTTGAATTTTTTTTTCCCGCCAAACCACGGGTGGAGGCTTTTCCGCTCGAGCGTTCGAATATAATATACGAATGATTCGATTATTTCAGTAAGGAGCTTTCAGATTTCAGACGATGGCGTGGTTCGATAATGTTTGAAGAAGAATTCTCTCTGACTCGCGCATATTGAAATACGTCGAAACTAGGTTACAATATCGCGAGATAAAATTTCTCGGAAAACTTGCGCTTATTGTGATTATATTTAATAGATATATGAAGTGTTATTAAGTATTTATATTACAGTAAGATAATTGAAAATTGAAGTTGATATGCTATGAACTTAATAAAACGACTTATTAGTAAGGTTTTGCGAGAAATTTTATCGATAGTTATGAAATTTATTATTGTCATGTGGATAATTTCAAAACTGTAGTAATATTGAATTTGAGTTCTTCGATTTTATTTTCAATTCAATTCCATTTCACTCTAATAGATTGTAGATCCGAACTTTTGTGTTATGGATAAAGCTAGATTCTTCCAGCCATTTAATGCACAATAAAATTCTCGGAATTATTATATTTCTATAGTCGATCGTATCGAAACTAGGACATGTCCGTACAGATTTCACTGAGTGAACTTTTCTAATATCAGAACCTGTATATCTTGTCCGGTGTACCCAATTTGATATTATGCTGCTTTTCAGATCATCGCTGTCGTTATTATCGAGATAGTTACTACCGGTAGTCAATTTATGGCGATTTTCGAAAGCTTTTATATAATGAGTGTCTTCTCGTTGAAGCTATAAATCGAGGATCGAAGAAGCGATCAAAATGGAAGCATTTTGGTTTTCAATGTTGAACAGCCGCAAAGGGAACGAAATTGTTGTGGGAGTGAGTGGGCGTAGTCGATTTTCCGAGAATTTTCACATTATTTCTGCGGAACAATCGAAGGTGTCGTTCCTTAAACGAAATATGACTGCGGACGTCGAAAAGTTATTGTTATTAATGTTCGTAGACTTAAGTCTAAAAATACATATATTTTATATATTAAGAGACGTGAAACTATTCATTCACCATTTTTCTCCGTGTCAGTTTCAGAGTTTCGCATATCACTCGACAGTGACGTATCATTTACTACAATATAAAGTGCGAAGCAAATAAAGATCAAGCGACTGATTTTGTCGAGTTTTCCGTGTCGAGAAAAAGTTTTCTGTGCAATTGATTAATGCTGCTTCAAAATGTACGAGTGAGATGAAATTAAATTCAATATATGAGTATTTCGGCAAATCCTTTCATTACAGACAATGTTGAAATCCTTTTGTGAGAAAATTCTGAAAATATATTAATAATTTGTTTCATATTTGGGTCGAAACCGAGGACGATGAAATTAAAGATTCATATCCAAACCAAATAAATGTTTCAATTTAAATAATAAAACGTAGATACTCATATATACAAAGCATACATTTTTCAGTTGTCTCATTTTTATATTAATTATTAGCAAAAAATATAGGAAAGGCATCGACGTGAATTTTTGTCAGAAAATTGTACAAACACGAAGATATTATTTGGTTAAATATTGAAATTTACATTCGAAATTGTATTGGGAGTTCGAAGTCTCAGGAGTTTGTCTTTTTATTTTGAAAAATGAATTGGTGTATTCTCATCCAATTTCTTTTTAAGTTTTGTTGACCTTAGATGTTCATGGCTGATGAGACTATCTGAAGAGCCACAAAAAATAATGATGCCATTTTTGATATTTTCCGCCATATTACACATGTTCTCTTAAGAAGAGAGGTTGAAAAATTTTTTTGCTCAAAAAGCGTGTGTGCATCTTTTTCGTGCAATCTTGAGCTACTAAGAAGGAAGCTTCAGCCGGAACCGAAGAATCTGCTGGTTAGTCATGGAAAAGGAACATGAAAGAAAATACGACGGGAAAAAAAGGTACAATATTTAAGTCGCTTTTCATCGTCGAACAAAGAGTCATAAAGATTTTCGACATTTCTATACTATGTATCAGTAAGTTAGAGCGAACATACATATTTAAGCGAGTCGAATTTATTATATTCGTTTTTTACGATGTCCCTCTGCGTGTAATATAGTCAAAGCAAAAAGTAAAAACAACGCATTTATTTCGCAATAAAAAGGGTTGTTGAGTAAACGTCATTTTAATTGTCGTAAATTTTCAGAAAAGCGTTTTCGTGAGAAGATTAGTGTGTAAAAAAATTGAAGCACTTAAAGAAAAATTTCTGTCAAAAGCGAGTAAGTTTAATTTTATAAAAAAATGGCCATTTGTAAATTTTGTAAATATAATATGAACAAAAAAATAAATAAAAACTCTAATGAGAACAAATACAATTTAAAGCACACTTTTACATTACAACGAATATGCGCGATGTGAAATTTCATTTTTCGCACTGAATAAAACTCACACAATGTATTACGTTTTTTTCCATTTGCATTTTTCCTAACATAGGGAATAACTCACTTCCCCGCTTTTACGGATCTGCTTCATTATTACAACTTTAATTTTGCTTGAAAGACTTTTGGTGCGGCTTTCGTTGTACCATAAAATTCTAATTATGCGAAAGTGAAATTTTCTCCACGCTCGTGGTTTGAAGGAATAATATATATGTAATACATAGATTTTTCGTGCACTCTGCATAATTAACTCGATAAATTTTTCATAGCGGAGAATCTTTGAAATTTATATGAATATAAACTTCTCGAGAATGATTAATTTGTTTAAAGTAAGACGACGGATTTTTTTAGGGCAGATAAATTACTATCCAATGCTGATTTTTTGAATTAAAATTTAATGATAAAATAAATATTTTTATAATGGAAAAACTTCTAGAATGCATCGCTCACTCGTTCAGCGCTTATGAAAAAGCCAACTTTTTAATTGATGCGATTTTCAGCTTCGCACAACTTCCGTCCGAGCAGATGCGAATTTTCGAAAAAAACGAAAAAATCCAAAACGGAAAATAGAATAAAAAACTACATTCGTCTGCATTCAACGACACAGCTGTTCGTGTAAGCGCGAAGAGATGGATTTGCATATCGTGAAAAGAGAAGTTGTGAAGTGTTACCGGTGCAGCAATCGTCGTTGAGTGCAGTTCGCTATTACGAATGGTCGCCTTCAGCTGTCAAGTGTTGTCGTTGAATAAGAACTCTCGCTTCTTGTTGTCTCTTTTGTTTTCGATTTTGATTTTTGATTTGTCGAATGTGCAAGCGGATGGATTCCAACAGAGCAGGGTTGACAGTTTCTTTCTGAACGAAGTTAAAAATATGTCGAAATTTAAGGAAACAAGAAGTGCTGATTACTTCTAAGATTTCTATTTTGATAGTTTTAGTAACAATCGAATATGATTTGTATTAAAAAAAAAACTTACGAGTGTAAAGCGGAGCTGAAGAAAAGTAGTGAGAAAGATGATTATAGCTTTAAATCGAATGAGAATAAGTCAGACTGAAAATTAGAAATAGATGAACGCTTTGAAAATAAACAATGTCATAAGCTAAATCGCATAACAAAAGGCTGGATTTCTGAATCAATTTAACGGTTGATCAACGTAGTTATCATAAGAATTATTTGCACAAGAGCATTGTTCAATCTCTGCGTAAGCGTAAATTAATTCATTTCTCGATAACGAAATTTTAGCGCACAAAATTAAATCGCAGTAATTGTATTAAATACATGTATAAATATTGAATTAAAAGCTTTGTATTTCGGTTAAAAATATTAAATTTTATATAAATGGTATTTCCCTGATTCGTTATTTTATACAACAGCACTCAGATACGTTTGAAACAATGAAAAATGTTCGCGATTCCGGGATCCGAAACGATTCGTGAATTTTGCATATGTCGCGAAGCTTTTATTTTCAGAGCTTTTATATTCCAAATGTACATGTATCATGATCGATTTTGATTGCATTGAATATGATTCGAATATGTGAGAATAGGTATCAGGTAGTCGTGAATTATTGAATTGTACGAATCATCATATGTGTTCTTTGATATAATATTTTGCATACGAAATGTAAAACCTGTGAGCGTATATTTTACATTTAAATATATAATATAGAATATTTTTTATTCATATTTGTGAATACAAATATTATTATGATATTAATTATATTCAGTTGTAATAGGTATAAAATTTATGATTAGGTAAAGCGGGTATTGTGTATGAAATGATATTGTATCGATAGATTAGTGCTAATGAACAACAATTAATTGGGAAATATATACGTGTACGGATATCCTATTGTAATTATTAAAGCTATGTAAAGCAGTGTTGAATATATCATATTATAAATTTATATTTTGCTAGCGAAAGAACAATGTCGAGAAATTCGGATTGTTAAATTCCGTCTCGTGAAATGTACAAAAATGAATAGAATCAATCTGTCGGCATTTTCTTTTACCCGACACATTCTTGCCAGAGTGCTTTCAAAGTGTCACGCCGTCAGGTATTTCAGCATTAACCACTTTTTTTTCGGGTAACACCATAATAATTTTTTGACGCGGGTCAAAACCATAAAGCTAAAATGTCGCTCTCGCTATCTCCCGGTCTGAAAATTTGCGTAAGGCGAAAGTCGAAATGTGAAAAATGCGACATTTTAATTTGGCCGCGGTGCGAAAATGAATTCTCCGTTGACGAGAGATAATTTCGCGTCTAGAGTTAGCGCGGGAAATTCAGATTTTGATAAATTGGAAACAATGTAGGGCTCACGTTTCGAAAATGAAAACGTTCCCGTTGACAAGACCGGAAACTTAACTGAGAGTTTGTCTCGCGCGAAGGTCGAAAATTCTTAAACTAACTCGTGTTTACATATCAAAGTTCCCCCGACTTGGCGAACTTTGAACAAAAGCACTTTGCAGTAAAAAATAATTAAATCATCAGCGTTCATATATAGACGCTTTTTTAATTCGGAACTCTCATATTCTATGCATATATTACATTTAAAATGCAGGATTACGTCCTTGGCATTCTAATTTATATCGCAGGAATACGACTAGCTGTAAAAACGTTCCGAGAAAAATATGCGATTACTTTAGATTGTATGAACGGGTTTAATATATTTTCATTTGCGTATGCAAATATATTAAGGGTAGTATTGTTCGTGAAAATTATGTTCGTTAATCACTGCGATAAACCGTGAATAGAAAGGAAACAAAAGTGGAAGAGTTATGTCTTTCAGGGGTTTCAACATAATGACAAATCTGTGATGAGATACGTATTGGGAAAATTTTCGATTTTCTACTGTATCATAATTTGTATTAAATAAAATTTGAATGTAATTTGACGTGATTCAATAAAGAAAAAGAATACATTTAAAACATAAACGTCGCAAATTTTTCTCATCAAAAGTGAATTTTAAATGGATTTAATTAAAAACAGTCAAAGCTGCGTAAAAGTTCTTCGTTAGCCCTTTTTGTGAACATTCAGTAAGTATCTGAGTGAAATAAGTTGCCGTTAACTAGAGAGGGTTAGTCGTTTCACCTTAATTAAACGTGTATTGTTATAATATTATACGATATCTCATTTCGGCTCCCGAAAACCCGATTTAACTCACCGACTAATACGAATTTAATCTCGAGACGAAAACAGATCGCTTCTAAACCGAATTATCAATCATTATAATGCAAGAATATTGCGGGAGCAAATAAATACGCAAAAATTTCACGGATCGGAGCGAAGCAGACGATTATTTTCAATTATAGGACGACAGTGCAGATTACACACAGAGCCGAAATGTAATAGTTCTGATTGTGGCTCGCAGACAAAAGAAGGTTAATTGATATTCCAGACAATATGTTCGGATCCATTGTGGTTCGGTATACACAAGTCAACGGGGGAAAATGGACGATAACACAAACTAGATTTCGACGAGGCCGGTTTCCTCATCCCTTATCTATTTTCATAGGTCGAGTCCACACTTTGCAAAAGGTTTCTCCCGCTATTGACTTTCGGCCTCTTCGAATACACATTAATCAAAGTTGAATTTGTTTAATCTGCTTAGCACTCGGCGACCGATAATGTATAACGATTATATTTTTCCGAATTCAAACACGGTTCGTGTTCGATCAATACGATTTGAATACATTATTTAATAATTCAGTCGGATGGAGTCGATTTCATTATTTTGGAAATCTTAAGCCTCGTGCGCTTTTGTCGGTGTGCGTCTGTCTCAAAATTCAGACGCGCTTTTATTAACTTTAGAGAAAAATGAAAACGCTCGCACAAAATATAATAATTGTGATTGATGCGTGTATATTGGCGAAATTAAAATGAAACATATGAGGCCGCAACATTCGTACGGTTCCGCAAAATAAATGATGCAGGGTAGAGCACGAATGCGTGACGTGATCAATCACAATTAAACGAGAATATCTCGTATTCGGTTTCGCTCCTATGAAAACAATTAGGAAACTTTCTCACAAAGATTTTACTGGAATCACACTCGGTATAAATATATTTTTCAAAATTATTGTACAAAGACGCATGCGACTAAGAATACGAGCATTCATTAGATTGAATTTATTCGGAATGGATACAATGTATCATAAGAATATGGATAACATGGAAATCATTTATTCATATGTTTATGAGAAGAAATTAGAATTGCTGAATCTATGCTTTTTTTTGTATTGGCATGATAATCCAATAATATTCAAGGTATGTGATTAATAGTTATATTCTATTGAAATAATGAAAAATGATCAGTTCCAAGCTATATTGTGAGCCGATTATGTTTTGTACCTTGAACGATCGTAACTGGAAAATCACATCAAGTAAGCATAACTCATTTATTATAATCGAAATCTTTTTTTTTTTTAGGTTAAGAACAGATTTTGAAAAATAAATTTTTCATATTAACACCTTGTATATATAAACATTATTATTTAAATATAAACTTTCAAAGTCATAAAAAATCTTATAAATAGAATTCAAATGTGGAAGGAATCGACTCTAAAGCTCGAAGCAGATCTATGTATACAAACGAAATTAATTTCATTCCAAATTTTGATTTTGCTCATGAAATGACGTCAAATTCGACATTAGATATAACGCAGAAACACATGATCAGACTAACTAAATTATCGCAATATCACAAAATTGTAGACAACTTTCAAATTATCTAAAAATGAATGAAAAGACGAAGTTTGAGCAATGCAGGCGTGAAACGGGAGAAAAAAATCCCGCTTCCATAACGTATTGAGCGTTGTGGCGGTCCATTGAAGGAAATTAATCGGTCCTAGCTTAATCTGAGCGAGCTTTTCGCCGTTTTCAGGTGACCCCGTCATTTGTAAAACGGCTTTCGTTCGCTCGGTCGCCTTGCCCGCATTGTTTGCCCGAATAATGGAATAAAAGTGGCCGCATTTTGTCCGAGCGGTAGACGGCCGACGGGTGCGAGTCACCCTAGCGAAACGCGAAAACTGGGGGAAAAAAATTCGAAAAAAATCTGCGGGAAATTCGCGAAAAATCCGCGAGAAAATATTACATCCATCCCTCAGGTTTAGAGCGCGCGCGCGCTCACACACGCGCTTCGGTAATCGCATAATTTTACGGTGAGTCGTACAGTTTTACGTTTCGTAAGGTTTTTGCTGGGTGTAATTTTTGTTTTTTTTTTTAATATAAAAAATAATTGCAAAAAACTGAAATTTATTCATGTTTTTAAAAATTTGAACGAAGATTTAAGCACGTTTTCATGGTCATTTTAATGGTCATCTTGTATGCTTTCACGCGAAAGCATATAAGATACTTAAAATTGCTTCAATTTCAGCGAATTTCACAGATTCAATACAAATTCAAAAAAAAAAGATAACGGAAATTGTATTTGAAGTAGTGACATTAAACAACTTTAATGAAAAAAAAAACTTATCACCAAGATGTCTTATTCGGACAGACATTACTGTCTAGTAATATTGGCGCCAACGTTCGACCTTAAAGCATATCTGTCAAGTCGGTACTTATTGAATTAAATAAAAATTAAAAAGCATTTCGACATTCGAAGGAAAATTAAATAAAAAAAGTTTTATTCCGATATAAAAAAAGTTCCTAAGCGGTAACGTATTTTCTCTCGTCTGAAAAACTTTTCACTATTCAACATGACAGGTCGCGTATTTGCAAAGCGCGTAGGCAAATAGAAAAGTCTATTTGTCATCTGAAATAGGTATTTTTCTCGACGTTTTCAGGCAAATAGTTGTGTCGTTACGACACTTTCACTGCGAATTGTCGAAACATGAAAAAACCAACACAATCGTTTTTCGCAAATAACACTGAATTAATTAACTTTCTCAAGAAGATCGAAAGTTTTGTATAACGTTCGTGGAAGCGTTGTCCGAGAGCTAAAAGTGGAATTAATAATTTCACCGCACATTTATATCCGGCCAGGACTAGAGGAAAACTTTCTAAGCCCTGGAAAATGAATGTTGCACAAGCTGTGTGGGATTAATTGCGCGTGACGTCTAAATATTCGTACTTTGTTATTTTGTCGGCAAAACAAGAATCCATTTCTTGATGAAATTTCTAAATGAAAACGAAAAGCCGTGAGCAGTCAAGTAAGTGAGAAGAAACGCGAAATAAAAATGATAAAACGACAAAACATCTCTATATATTCAAATAAAGTACACATACATTTTCAATTTATCACAACGAACGATGTAAGTTGTGATATATTCAGCGAAAGTTCGGTCATATTCGCGAACACGTACGAAGTTCTCCATTCAAAGGACTAATGCTTAAAAAATAGCCTTAAATGAGAGGAAAACCGGATGCTGAAATTAATTTATCATCAATTATTTCCATGGAAAGTGTGCTCCATTTTGATGTACGAGCTTCGCAACGCTTGCTTACACACAATGTCGGATAACACGTGGACACATACAATGGTTCTCAAATCGACTTACTCACTAAAAACAAGCTGAATTTTAAAATATAAAACAACAAATGATATTTTAAAGAGATTATTAAAATGATAGTCTTTTATGTGAATTGAAAATGTTGGTATGCAATTTTTCACATGAAGCATTAAAAAATATGTGTAACATTGAAATATTTTTTCATGTGATTTATTATATTTTTTTCAGGAAATAGTTTGAAATATTAGACGAATGGTTAAGAAACACTGTATCATTTCAGCACGCTACAATTAGAAGCATCGTCACCGGGTGCTCAACTTCTCGTGTGCACCCTGTGAAACAAAGAACATCAGGTGATGGATGACGAAGACTTCCGTTCTCCGAACGAAAACACCGTCCCGTACAAAAGCTCTTGCTTTAACTCGAGAAACTTAGCGCAAGCTTACATTAATATTTTTCAAATCGCGTAAAACCTTAATGAGATCTCACAGATGCCTCTAAAACATCCCGACCATGAAAGTACGAGTACGCCGTGCAACGTTACTAACGAATTCGACTGCTAGAAAAAACGTATAACGAACACCTTTAAGAGCGAAACCATAAATGGAGCCTTTTTGGGCATATATGGATGTTTTATTTCTGCTAAACACGATCGTTAATATTCGTTCATAGTTTGGGCAATCGTTAAAGTTCAGTGCCTTCGTTCTAGTGGGGCACTAATGTTGATTAAGTAGTCCTGCTATGTGCTTCGAAAGGACGAGATATTTCTGCGAGAGAAGTTTCGAATGGGCATCATGACAAAGTGTAAAACACACACGCAAATGCCATTTCAATTTAAACGGAAAACTATGTCACTCTAATTCAGAAAGGGTTTGAAACTGAGCCTGATGGAAAACTCGGGTCGGCTTTTTGACATTTTAGTGAAATTTCGTTACGTTGCATCACGTGCACCTAGTGTTATGTAAATAAATTGGTAAAAACTGAGATAACGAGTTTTATCCAATTTATAAGCATTGTCATTTTAAGCTTGTAAGCTATATTATGCAATTATTTAAAATTGAATATTAAAAAAACTGTATTTATTGTATTTTTTCATATTGTGTTCAAATTTGGGGTAAAATTATAAGTCACTTTTTTATTTTTTATCAAAAATGAACTGATCCAATATAACATTATTTTAAGAAAAATGTAAGATTCAAATATTTCAATTCGTATTTTGAATTTCAAATGGATTTTTTAAAGGACTAACCAGAACGTGTGACCACCAAAGGGTTTTATCATGGAAACGATTCGGTTGCGAGTCCTTTGTGTGTCATTTATAGGATTCGATATAAGTACATATTATATATTCATGCTTTCACCTATTTCTGTTTCCGTTTCGAACCTTCTTGGGTCTTGAGAATTCATTACTAGTGCAGGTTTGAGGCCGACAATTAATTTTGTACGGTTTGATAGCTTTAATTTTGGACAATGAAAAATCTACTTGAAAGTTTCGAACCAATGCGGGTTTTATTGTGCCTACGGAAAAGTTTACTCTCAGTTTTTCTTAGAATTGAAAGCTTTCGAAGAAAACCTTGAACGTCCAGCAGTGCTTAATGGCACTGATGTTTACTTATTTTAGAAAAAAAATCAGTTAGAAATGTTTTGTAACTGTGTAAATAGTATTGATACGATTTCATTAAGATATTATTTTCAGATAAATAATACGGCCATTTTACTGAAATAATAAAAATCGTTTAACATCTGCGTTCGAAAAGAACGGAAAGTATTAAGCAAAATTAACGAGGTCGCCCAGTCAAACCCGCAAAATTTACTCTGCAGTTTTAATAACTTTATGCATTCTGCGGCCCATTTGCATACCCCGAACGAAAAGACCATAAAATAAAGTCGAACCGCGAACCGCTTCCCGGCTCCAGAACTAGCTCTAATCTTTGAGAGTGATCGATAAACTTATTAAAGCCAATCTCGTCGACTCGAAACGTCGCCGTATAAACCGGCCAAACACCAGACCCGTCCAATGACGCGGACTGTTGGCCGTTTTTAACGAGGGGTGTTAAATTCAAAATTAATACAGCTGGTGACCGGAGTTCGGCTGGAAAGCTTCGGTTTCACCCTCGGTCCCAGTTAACCCTTCGATTTAATTAGGGTGACCATATATTGCAAGACTCGGAACGGGGCACTTGGAAAAATTTTTCCATTCCCCTACTCCTTGGGAAGTTTATTCTGATTTTTTGTTGTAAAATTTGATAATTTAAATAGTTAATTCAATGATAGTTTAGAAAATTTGCGTTGCTGGTTAAATTCTTCTCGCCGATTTAAATTCATTTAAACAATTCGTTTTTTCTGGTCTCTAGTTTATCAATATGAAATCGATCATATTCAATATTATTGTGTTCAATAAAATTTATATGATTTTGAAACGTATAAATTCGATCACTCATAAACGATATAATTTCAAATAAACCTGACTTTTTTCCCTCGAAAATGGATATGTATAATATCTGAAAATTATCTTCGAACTTCATATGTCCATTCACGAAAATGTATGTTTTGAATAAAAAAAGCACCACAAGAGAAAAATTTTCTCGTCATTTCTGAAAATGACTCAAGGATAACAATACAAAAAGTATATTTTTTGGAAATTTTACGTTTTTAAGTATCTAAGCAAATAATTTATAGACAAAATTGAAGCCACAAATGAAAAATTTTCAATTGTTTCTAAAAATTTATGAACTATTAAATTTTATAAACGGTTAGAAAATGTTGCAAAAAGGAACAAACCGAATTATTTTTATTATTTTACGATGGACAAAAATTGAAATTCCCAGGCAAAAACGGGACGTATGATCACCCCAGCATTAAATACGTGTACAGGGCGGGAAAATCTGAAAATTTCGCGATGACAGCCGCAACAATAAAAGAACGGCCGTACCGGGGGTAGTTTTCAGCTGCTGAAATCTCAGGGGTTGAATGGATACGTAGAGCTCTTTTGCATGTGAGCTAGCTGCTGAAAAAGACGAGGCCGTTGAAACGCGTAATTGACAATGTACAAAACGCGACGGTGTCGGGTTAATGTTCGGGATTGGACTTGAATTTTGTACAACGAAAGGGGTCGTTTTTGCGACGGGTTTTGCGATTTCGAATATAAAGATGGTTTTTAATTTCGAAATTCGCTCATATTTCAAATTTACAACGATATTGTCAATGTGGTGACAAATACAAATGAGAATATTACAAGGAAAACTAAGATTCTAATTCAATGTGAAAGTTTCACGAGAAAAATAATTGTCAAAGCAGGAAATTCGGTTCAGTGTTTACCGCAAAAGTTTAAAATTCAGTCATACGTTTTCTACTGTCGAAGCGGAGAGTTGAATTGAAAATGCTTTCAGAGTGAAAAATTCCGCATAGTATTGTGCTGGCAATAAAATTTTAACTTTGATGTTTGGAATGAAATCGTATTTTATATTAATTTATATGAGTACATGATGTTCAACCAATGAAACACATTTATTTCAAATTAAATAAAATCTCATGCATGTGGCATTATGTTGAGAGTTCGCTTGTGTCAGCTGTCTGTGAGTTGTGTTTGAAAGTTTGTCTGAAAAGTGAAACGTTTACGTATGTACATTCGATTATTTATTTCGTATAAGTTAAAAGTTGATATCAAAATTTCATTTTGAATTAAGTTCAGTTGTCAGAATATTAATTAAAATAGTAGATATATGCTTAAGTATAATTGAAGTAAGAAATACGGCTTTAATTTGAATAATTTTCTAACTTTCTCGATTATGGAATTGAAAACCGCAATTCCATTTCCGATACTGCAGTAGCATGAAATCTGATTAGATTTCTAAACCCTTTATTTAATACATACGTTCAATAATGAATCGAACTTAAATCGTTACGTTTATATTGATAGAAAAATATAACGAATGATACAAATTAATCGAAAACTAAAAATAATAATATTTTCACATGAAAAAGAATATTGTTTTATAAAATAACGATTCTGATGTTCGTCCTAAAACTCGATAACGTGATAACGTTGCGCCCCGTGGTCAAATAGGATTCCTCAGGAGAAGTGTAATCCTCGGTGGCTCTCAAACTGTGGGTCCCGGTCACGTCCTAAGGCACTCGAGGTGCCAGACACTCGACAAGACTAATCTGGGCCCTTCAAGAAGGAGCTCTACAACGTGATCAAAGTTTTTATGCCGGTTCCGTAGCTCGTACTTGTTCTTCCGTGGCGTATAACGCCGCAGGGCGAAAAAAAGGAATTTCGTCCGATCCGAATGTGTACGTTCTGCCAGATGCTAAATAGATTCGGATTCTATAAAAAAACTCGAAATTTTACGAAAATATTATTGTTTTCTTTTGGAAAATTGCGTTTTTTATTTATATCGCGTCTGAAACAATCGAAGATTGCGCGATAAGAGTTACGTAGTTATTGGGTGGGCATTGAAAGATATCGGATTTCGATTTGTGCAAAATAATACGCAGCTCTAATATAAAAATATATATTGTGAAATTAGTGAAGGTGTATTGTTTTCGATATTCGATGGAGATATTCGATCGGATCGTGAAAGCTTTTCAATTAACCTTGTAAGATTGAATCTGAACTTTTCAAGAATGAGATTTTCACACTACACAGTATAAATGTATGTAGGTTATTTGTGCGATTACAGTTTGACCTATTATTTAATATTTTGAAAGATTTGAATGAATTCTGTTTCAATCAAAAAGAGCAACGTGAAAATGTAGATTCTGAAAATTCATATTGTATTTACGTTCTGTTCGTATTTTGTCACAATTGACTATTTCACAACGGACTATTTTCACCAAGAGGATAAATATAGAGGTCGACAGAGATAAAATATTCAGACCTTGCTTTTGAATCGTCTTCGCATCGCGCCAAATTGGAGATCAGAAGGTAGAAGAACCGACATTTGCACCGTCGTCGAAAGACGAATTACCTTTCATCTAAACAACCAACATACATAGACCATCGTGAACAAAATCTATAAAAGAATCAACGAAACCTTTTCGCGAGAGCACAAAATTGAAAGAACTTTTTAGATCATTCACGTAGCGAAAATGCGACATTTAAATGATTCTCGAAGTGTTGCTTTGAAAAAAATTCCACATTTCCCCCCCACAAAAATCTCTTTGTGAGCCTGTCGGGAAATTAAAAAGAGCAATTTTAATATGGTTGAAAACTCGATAGGCTGTCGTTTCGAAAGAATTAAAAGCGGACACAACAGAGAACGCTTGCGTACTTTGTGATTGCATCGCGTTTTTTAAAGAGGCGCTCCCTTTATATCGGAACAAGGTAAACAAAATTCGCTCTGAGTACATATAATACTTTCTCTTCATATATATATATACATACATTTTCTCATTTTATTATGTGCTTATCTTTTCTGTGTGGAAGTACTGGCATCGACGAGACGAGTTTTGCGGTGAAAGCAGGATTCGTTCGTTTTCGAGTGCGCCTAGATGCAATTTCGCGTAATACGTCGAGAACGACAAAATTCGCTCCAAAGTGTACACATTCCGATAGTGATAGTATAGGAAATTTTAAAAATAAAAGTTGTGAGCTTGTGCAGAATAAAATTGGAAAACGTTTAATTTATTCGCCGCGTTTGACATCAAAGGAAGTCGGTTTACGATTTTCATTCCATATGTGAAAGATTTCCGTTCATTTCATTTACCGAATGAAATCCAATAAATTCAAAATTTATTATTGAATATGTGAGCCTTTTAGAGCTCATCGTAGCTAACTTTACTTTTTGATAAAAATGAGATTTAAATATTAAATCATTCGGTATAACCATAACTTTCTATGTGAGAAATATATTTATATTAAATGTCAAAATTTATTTGATCACCGCATAATAAATCATTTATTTCAAAAGAAATTCTAATTTATTCTGTACTTAAATTTAGATTGAATTAATATGTTGTTTATTATTAACAAAATTTATAATTTTGGAAAAATGGAAAAACAAACGAAGGGAGTTTAAAAAAAAAAAAGAAAAACATAAATTTGGTCGTTTTCTCGGTTTATTGCCTAGTCGAGTTAGTCGCGTTTAGCTCTGAAACGTTAATATATCGCGAAATACATATATAATACGAATTTATATTGCAAAAACACCACAAATTTGCAAGAAAAATCGTAAATTTCCCGAAAATTTACTCTATAAATCTTCATCCAGTTTAAACAAAGTAAATCTATTCAGCAGCCGCCGTCGTCGTCCAACCACGCACAACCCTCATTACCATTTCAAAACATCGAAGATTTACACACCGTCACCATGAACGGCAAAGCTGCCAAAGAAAAAATCAATTTCGCACATCCGATTTTGATCGCGCAGCAGCGAAAAGCCGAGCCACGTCGTACGAGAGCTTTCCGTACGGATTTTACGACCGAGTACATAGTTGGATAAGAGTGGTAAGGTCCACAACAGCAGTAGACCAGAGCTATTTGATAGAAACTTTGGCATGAAATATGCAGTCGAACAGCTGTGGCCTGTCTCGTTTGTGCTTGGGGCAATGCAAACGATGCAGCAGCCATTTCGCGACACGCCTTGATGAAACTTTCGTTCGCACAGTAAATCTCCGACACTTGACGATGTGGAGTGAAGTCCTTATTGCATATCGTATTGGTTAGGGTTTTGTAATCGATAGTCGGATTGTGCTTGTATGGATTGTGTAACGGAATAGTGTAAATGATAGATGAATCTATGTAGAGAGTGTATTGTGCGATGTTTACTTCGTAATCGATACCGATATCTGTTCGATTTATTAGGGTGTGCCGTTATTTTTATATGAAAATATTTTTTATGAGAGATAAGTTTTTCGTTATCGCAAAATGGAGACTTTGAATATGAATACATAAAAAGTTGATGATATTCATTAGACGGAGTTATATCGGTGTGCTTATAATCTGAAAGGGGTTGCAAATGCAAATTTGAGCACAGCACCGATTTAAAATGCATAATGTTTGACTTTGAAGATATCTAAGGTGCGCAATATTTTTAGGTACGCTTTAAATATTTATAAGCGATTCCGCAGACCGAGAATTAGAATAGACGAAGAAACAAGGCGCGTTACATCGGAGACATTTTTAATTTATGGCTGTTTCTAATTTTCATTGTACACGACATAAACAGCGACGCGAAACTTTCTCCGGGATTTCGGGAAATCCGCGATTCGCGCGTCTCCGAGAGCCGGATTGCTTTGTGTGCGAAATTTGAATTTTCTATTTAGCCGCATCCGAAAAAAGGAATCCATTTGCATTTCATTAGATATTAAAAAAAGGCCCCGTGTCCATTGTTGGACGAATAAAGCTTTTCCATGGGAAAAGTTTGCTTTCATTCGATCTGCGCGTCATATTGATGCCGCGGCGTTGTGAAAATTCATACGTTGTTTTAGTTAATATTTCAATAGAAGTTTTGATTTTCAATGCGTAAATAGTGAAATTATAAAGCGAATGCGGTTGGTTGTTTGAAACTGTTTTATTGGAAATTTAATTGTTTGATATTTGTGAATCATTCTCGAAAATTTCGATTATTCAAATATTCATTTTTGAATTCGTTTTATCTGTTCAGTATAAAGAATTTTATTAATATATTATAATATTGCAGGTTATTGAATGAGAGAGTAATTATTCTAGAATTTTGCCAGTTGAATTTTTCATCGCAGAGTATAAATAATAAATGTGGTTTTACTCGTGTTTCAAAGAAAAGTCAATGGAATCGTGTATTTTAATTAAATATGTGTTGAAATTTCAAATTTAAATTTCCATGTTAATGGGAAAAATGAGATTAACATTTTTCAATTTTATGCATTGAATGCGAATTCATTCATTTATTCATGTTAATTTCCCAACAAGTTCATTCAAACGAAATTGATTTAAATTTAAAAATCAAATTTGAATATATAAAAATAGTTAAGTTTTACTTGGAGCACAACACATGCTCGAAGTGTAATTTATAAGACAAACAACATAACAGAGGCAAAAAATCGTCGAACGCTTATCCAAAGCTGAGAACGCTCCGCGCGAAAATGAAAGATGATTCCGCACAATGGCCCGGCGAACTGTTACAAACGTCCTCGCATGAAAAAATAGCGAAAAACACAAAACACCGATAAAAAGCAAAAAATAAAATTCGAACAAACATAGCGAAGGATAAAGCCGAAAGCGCTGAACCGAAGGCGTCGGGGAGAAATCTGCACCGGCTTAATAGATGTGGTCGCTCACATATTGTAATATTACAAAAGGCCCAGTCATCGATCATCTTCAGCTGCTGAGTTCGATGGCACTCTTGGCCGAATTTTCGAAGACGAAGGGGAACAGTCTGCTAAATTATTACTAGTGACTTGACATGCTTTCTCTCGAAGAATGCGAGGTTGGGACGTGCTTGCGTGTTTCAGATGTTTCAGAGCGTTGAGCTTTTAATCGATGAATTTGTGTTATGTTTTAGAGTTAGTGTCGATTGTTTCGGATTGGTGCAGTTTGAATGTCGATTTCGAATTACGAAATTTAAAATTGAATTCAAGGAATAAATTAGTCCATTAGTGAAGTAAATTTTAATTTGATCGATTTGAAAAATAATTATTTTTGAAAAGTTAAAATAAATTTTACTTAAGTAATTAAGTGAGAATAAAATTTCGAATGAATAGCACTTAATTTTTATTAATATTGGTCATTGAATATTTATGATCTATAAGAGATTAAATTAATTATGAAGGTTATCGGGTTACATTACAAACATTATGGAAACATTGTATTAGTACGAAAGTACTGTATTATATATTTATATTAGATCTGACGCATATTCGACCGAGAAAAATTAATTTGAAAATTTCATTCACATAATTCAGCGTGAATAAATTAAGGTATGAAATTTCATCTTAAGACATTTGATGGTTTCTGAGAAAAATGTGGATCAGCTGATACAGCAGAGCTGTTGAAATAAAATTCGCAGCTGCAGAATTTTATTCTATTTCAATTTAGATTGTGTTTAATATGATCGTTATTAATTTTGATATTTCAGCTGGGACCAGTTAAGAAGTTGGCAGCTGTAACTGATGCCGAAAAACATTTTACACCTTACATTCATGTTACCTTACTAGTCACATCTTATTTATGTTTATTTCTATAATTTTATTTTCGGGAAAATATATTAGGAATAGGAAAAAAAAATGCATTGCTCATGGGTTACATCAAGCCACTATAAGAGACAAATGTTTAAGGAATAGAGATTTAGGCTATTTCGTTAGATGCGAAGACGTCGGTTTAAGCTTTCATAATAACGCGTCACTCAAAGGTTACGCAGGCGGAATATATAAACAATGTGCACGTCATTTTTGAAAAATATAATTCACAACCACTCGACATTCGTGTAATGAACGTCTTTGTATACCATATGCGGTCTGAACACTAGCAAATTTGCTATATGCTGCTTCCTTCCGTTTTCCATTTTATACTCTTCCCTCTATCTTTTAACGTGTTCTCTTCTAGCGAAGCGATATTCTTCAACGTTTGAGCAAAATATTTGAAGGAATAGAGAGAAAATTTGAATTCGGCAATTTGAATGAAACCTCGAAAAATAACTGTCTCTCGAGTGGCTTCCGAGTCATAACAAGGCACCAGCTTACCCCTTTAAGAAAAAAAACATATTTTTGCCGAAGTCTGCTTTTTTCGGATTTTCTCTTTTCACTGTTATCAAGAGCACTAATGACCCAATTAATTAAAGCAATGTGTTTATATAGACCGAATGTATTGATTATTTTGATAAAACTGTGGCAATGAAACTTTTACAAGTCACATTTTATATTTTCGTGGTTTGTGATCTGTAGCGGTATATTAAAAAAACGAACGAATGAAAATGTAATGAAAAGAAGAAAGTCAAAGCATGGAATAATAATCTGGACCAGGTTAAGTGGACTCTCCATGAGTATTTTATTTTTCGACGTCAAATATTTTCGGATCAACGATTTGAATTCATAATTCTGTACGCTTTGGATTTCGTTTCATAAAAAAAAAAATTAATGGCCGAAGCAGAAAATATTTTTAGACTTCACAACGATAGTTTCGAAGTTCCAGTGAAAAACTAGAAATAATTTGAATTTATCAAGCGAACATACGGAACAATAGAAAGCCGTTCGACTTAGAGCTTGATTAATTAAGAGTCTATTTTTTTAGAAATTCGGAAGACTCGCAAGCGAACAAAGGTTTTTTACAAGCTGTGAAAAATGAATCTAAAAACTCGCTAAAGGGGTTAAAAAAATAAAATCGAGAGAACTCCGAGCTGAAACTTGGCATAATTCTCTCGGCCATAGTCACGGCGCACTAGCGGTTCGACAGAGAGGCAACGTTCAGTTTTTGCCCGATCGAAGTTTACGGAAAGACACTGAAATTCAATTATCGGTTTATAAGCGGGGCTGAAAGATGACCTGTGTAGGGTGTATATAATGAGCGAGAGGTGTGAGGTCAGAGATCCGACGGCCCCGTAGGCCCTTTTCGAAAGGCAGGACTCTGTATTCACAATAACACCACTTGACACAAAAGGCAAAACACAATGAAAAACAATCAGAAGCAGTCGAGCAGATTCGCTCATTGTGCCACGATAAATTGATAAGTTCCACGGATCCCGTGTTCGGAACGTCGAAAGCCTGCGCTTTTCGAAAAGTATGAACGACGTGTTCGTTCTGCGGATCTGAATAATTTCCCCTTTGTGTTACATCGTGACGATTAGAGCGTAAGTTTTGTTCAATGATAAAATTCGCGAAACGTTTGAAATTATGTTCGTAATTGAAAGCGTAAATTTGTAAATATCAAAAGACATCGTAATTGAACATCACACAATCGCCATGGTTTAATGAAATTAATTAAATTTAAATTGAAGACGAGTGCTTCTAACATGAATTTCGAAGTACACAAATATATTAATACACGTAGAATATGAAAGTCCAATTAGGTAAGACGTCGTATGGATTCAAAAGCGCAACTTATGAAATGTGACATCAGTTCGTGCAAGCTATGCGTTTTCCCCGTCATATCCCTTTACTGAGGAAATTTCTACATATTACATTTAACTCTAAGTGGTTAACCGAATGGTAAGTGAAGTTACTTATTACATTTTTGCAATTTAGTTTAGTTACATATGATAAAATTAATTAATGATATCAGTATATAGTTATAAATCGTTCTGTATAAATTCATGGATATTTACACACTTTTCGGTTTTAAGAATACGCTTCGATGTAATTAATTATTATCCGGGTATATTGAATTTCATTGGAAAGCAACCGACTAATTATAGTTGTAACACGAGCACACATACGAGAATGCTTTTAGTAGAATAATTATATGGAAAATACGTGCAAAAATTAGTCTTAACATCAATTCGCTTGATCAATTGATTCGATTTTCGAATCAGAGAGGTGTTCGTTTGATGAAATTGAAGCGCGTTCGTCGCAACACGACGAGATAATTGATAGAAATTAAAAGCTTTTTAATTAGAAATGCTCGTTTATTGCTCGGCACAAAGAATGAGAAATATGAAATAATCAACGCGAAGGGCGAGTAAAATCGAGCGTATACACCGGTAGAATTAAATTTTCGCGGTGGAATTGAGAATATTAATGAGTCAGCATCATTCTTCGACGTCTTAAGTGCCGAAGTATATCCTCGACAAATACACAATATAATAAAACCGCAAAGGCGGTGCGAAAATAAATATTTCGTCTCATAACTTGTCCGCAAACCTTGAATTTATTTAACCCGCCACGTTATGTAAAGCACGGTCATATTTAACAACGACTCGTTCTGTTTATTCTCTTATGTATATGCTAAAATAAATTGATTTGTTATGCTTACAATCGAATATAAATCAGTTTGAAAAACTTACCTAAAAATCCAGGAATGGCTCCGAGCGGCATTACGAACAGACTAACGAGCAGATCGGCAATCGCCAAAGACAGTAGAAAATAATTGGTGACATTCTGCAACCGTCTATCTAAGCAGACGGCCAAGCACACGAGAATGTTGCCTACTCCTCCGGCGACGATGAAAACCATCACGAACAGGAAGCTCCAGTCGTAGTGCACCTCGTTCACTTCGACCCTCTCGTTTGGCGAGTTCCAAGAGCATTGAACGAATCCTCCTGTGGAGTACTCCTCGAACCACGAAGTCTGATTAAACAGTTGCAAAGCGCTCGAAGCGCACGAGAGTGAATCGATCGGAGCACTCGCGCACATTTCCTTGTCCCTCAGCCTCATCCATAATGTCCTTACAGCAGTTTCGAATATGAGGCCGCTGATGGACATGTTGAATCCCTCGGGACATCGGGTCGCGAAGCTCGTGTTGTTCCTCCCGCACATGTCACAACTGTACAGCGTCTCGTTCTGGTAGTCTATGTTTAGCGAACACGAGTAAGTGGGAGTTTCTTCGGTTCGGTTGAAGTAATCCTTCGTCAGGACGGAGGACGAACAATCCAGACCGACGTCCAGCGGTCCAGATGCGCATGTATTACCCTCGCCCAACACCACATCGCAACCCATACCCCAGGATGACCCATTGATGAACGTCGAGTCGCCAAGGGCCATTTGTTACAAGCTCGTCGACATCGAACGCATGTTAGGACTGTTAGGGAAGTTTTCTTATTCGGTTATGGCGCGCTCGGCTCCTGCGGAAAAAATAAAAACGATAAATAACTTAAGTGATACGTAATACTTTTATATGTTCGAGCATTGATAAAATGAAATAGTTTTCTCTCGTAATATATTTGGATCTCCGAAGGGACGGAAACGGCCATCGATATTGAAACGCTCGCTGACCGGATGCCTCAAATTTTTGAAATTTATTTCTTTATATATATATATAAATGTACGAAAATCGCTTCGTTCGCAATTTTCTTTGACTATTCACCTCAGTGAATTCTAGGAAGGAAGGGTTGAGTGGAATAAATCATTTTTACGTTGCCTACTAACACTTTCGATACGATCTGTTCAAGTTGCGTTCCCTACGGGCAGCACGCCTCGCACAAAGGTCTCTTGGTAGGTTTGTTTTTAAAAATTTCTGGGATTCGATCAAAAGTTTATCGTCGAAATAATACAAATTGTTTTATTCGTCTTTCTGTGTACAAAAGTTCCATTTATGTAATCATGCTTACATTGTAAGTAGAGCTACTCGTCTGGACGTATATTTTTATATTTTAGTGGGTTTAATGTGATATACAATCAATTGATCACTTAAGATTGTAATAGTTAAATGGTAACTCAAATCGGAGCATGTTCATTTATATAACTGCACTTAACTTCCGTGCACTGCGAGGATCTAGTAATGAGATAGTGTAGAGGCTATTGAGAATCGTTCGAGAAGTTAATAGCTCTCACCTTGGAGTGATGGAGAGTTTCTAACTGTTGACATAGGTCAGAAGTGCCAAGACCATTTTGTTAAATTAGTTCTGGCGCAGAGTACGGGCGAGTGCAAATTAATTTCTGCGTAACAGCGTTGCAATTGTACTAACGCCGATCTAACATAAACGATAAAATCTTGGGTGAATTAATTTTAAGTATGAAGTACCGATTTCATAGTTGCTTTCATCACAATATAATACTTTACGACCCACCGATTAGAAGACATCATAAATAAAACGAAGAATTTTATGATGAAAATGCAATGGCAAGGTTGCTCGTATTGTAAAGAGTAATAAAGAAAACAATGTCATTGGTGTATGCTTTTAATACAGTATATTTTTATTCCTTTAATATAGATAAATTTTTAAAATATTAATTTAATTATAAATAAATAAAGAATAAACAATTCAACGGTTTATTAATATTCTAGATGCGTATATTTGTCACAACGCTTGGATCCTTGCGAAACTTTTGAGTTCATTCCCGTACGTTTCTTTAAGACAGTCGCGTTCGGAATTCGCACAGTTTTAATCGAGTCGTCTGTTGATTCTGTCGAATGGGAACACGACATAAAGTTTTTTGCTCCTACCTAGCCTATTTGAGTTTCGGTGACGCCTAGTTCTCGAACGAAAGGGAAATTTCTCCGAATAAATTTCCATATGAGATTTAATACGATCGAGGGAGTGAACTTTTGCTCGGCGAGTACGACTATATGATACGATATTGTTTTTCCTCTGTCGATAATGTTCGCTTTTATCGCGCATATGAAGCATCACCTGTCTGTACTTTATCGGCGACAAAAGTCAAATGGGACGTAAAGTAAATATTTTTTATCGATTTTTTGCGAAAGCGATCGTTTCGATAACTTTTCGCATACATAGAATTATCGTACATTATTCTGGATGCTCGTCAACTTCGACGTGAAAAGTTACATAAATTTTCTTTAGATATAAAGTACTACAAATGTGCGAGAAACATAAATTTGTTATAGATGTAATATGTAATCATCTAAAGATTTTCACGGTCTGATTACATTATTATCATGCTTCGAATGGTCGAAGAGTCTCATTGAAGTCACGCAAGATGTTAAAAGGCGTTTCCGACAACAAGAAACCATTCAATCGGAAAAACGCGTTACGTTAATACGGCCGTGTTATAGTGGTTCGTCGCTTTGAACCGACAGCGTCATTTGCATCCAATTACATGCCGATACATTGAAACACGTATAAGGGAAAATAATAAATTATTGATGAATGCGAAATATTATGTACGCTTCTAGCGTTTTGCATGCACAATACAAAGGCGCAAATTCGAATGCAAATCGGTCGCGATTGTTATGTGTATCGCTTTTCTCGATATTGACATTTCGAGATTTTCTTTAAATGGAATGTGGTATGAGTGATACGTTTATAAATATGCATTGACGATTGATATGTTTCTGAATACATTTGAATTGAATTGTTTAGATATAGATGCTAAAAAAGATTGGAAATACAATATCGATTGAGATTATTTAGAAAATATTATTATTTTTTTACATAGAACAGACATGAGTTTAAGAGCCTGTTTTTTCATTCAGATATTAAATTACATGCAATTGTAAGAAATACATTCGTTAGGCTTTGATAAAGTCTTTATTAAGACAGTTTGAAAAAAAATTAGTTCAAATCAATACTAGACGATTTCGGGAAATTTTCAATGTTCGGAAGAATCTCGCGAACGTTATACAAACTAACTAAACTATTGATCTAGCGAATAAAAAAGAGAATAGAATAGTCCCCAAAACACCTACAAAACATCCCCATTATCAGAAACAAAAACAAATAACGCCACTTTCTCAACACGAAACACAAATCGCCTTTCTAACACAGGAGACCCTGCCCTTGACAAATCGCCCGATTTTTCCCGAGCTGTACCCAACATCGCAATCCGTGTTACACGTGTGTCGTATTACATGTAACTAGACGATATTGTAACACTATTCAGCGTCCAGTTTTCGCCGTGTGCAGCACTAGAGCTATCAGATCGGCGATTTCGAGCACTTTGCGGTCGCGAACCACCGGTTGAGGACCGTTCGCGCGACACTAATTCGGCCACAGATAGTTACGATCGATCGGAACGCGGATCGGTTGTTGTGAACCGTTGGGTCGCGATCGATTATTCGATTATTCGATTATTCGGACGGTTTACGGTTAGTGACTGTCGACTGTGATGGTCCTTCGAATGCGGATCGTATATGACGACTGAAAAGGCCGAGGGGTGCAAGTGACTTTGCGGTGATTTCGAGAAAAGCGCGTTCGAAGTTGACCATGTATTAGGAGGAGGTCGAGTGATTTGATGATATATTGAGGCACACGTTCCGAATTCGTTTATATCCTTTTGCCACCAAATAAATGAGCGTGCATAGAAGCGATTCTTGTGCATAACTCAATTTCGGCAAAAATGTCACTTGTACTCCGTGTCCTTTTCGATCGTCATATGAATTGGGGCCTTTATTTTAACAGTGTATATCCATAAATTGAAAAAAAAATTTTTTTTCGATTTCATAATATATTTTAAAACATGAAAAGTTTTGCAGAATTGAAAGAATTATAATATTTCAGCGCGATTTTAATTTTTTTCTAATACGCATTCAAAAATTTTAATGCTAATCATTAAATATCTCAAAACGGAAGTAAATGGACAAAAACAAGAATCAAATGTCAGATCTATTTTTGATTTTCAATTGAAAATTGAGTTTGTAGCCTGTGGTTGCGCATGCAGCTGTTAATGCATGTCTTTATTGAAGATGATGTACAATAAATCAATTTCACAACGAATCAAATTTGCGGATCGTTCATGTTTTATTCTTCATTTCGATTGTATGAAAATTAACATTTATTGATTCGGCGTTAACAAGAACTGTGGATTTTTATAAATCCGTTGATAAATTAGCCGTATCGAGCACGTGGATTATGTTTCGAGATTGATTATTCGATGGAAAGCTTAAATATAAATATAGTGAAATTATATTAATTCTGTTGAACGTTTTGTGTATATTCAGGTGCTTAAGAGTATTTTGTGGTGGAAGATAGTCGATATGTATACGAGTATAATGAAAATTCGATTGGGTGCTCGTGGATTTGGACAAATTTATTCATTCTGAAGTTGGTTTGTAGATATTTATGCGTCATCAATGTGTTTGTATGTAAATTTCAGAACATGATTTAGTTTATTATGCACTACAGAGGAGTGCAAACGAATTTTAGGTGTTCATTGAAAATGTTATTGGTCGTAACCACAAAATAATATATGTAAATGTATATTTACCGCACTATAAAACACCATTATTTTCTCAATTTAAGTACACTTGTATATCAATAATCAACTAATCAATTTCTACTATTTATCTGATTATTTGTGGAATAAAGACAAAAAAAAGGAAATATTTAGAACATAATTCTATGAGAAATTCATAATTTTCTACACTCTGATATTTTATCGTATGCAGAACTTTGAAATTATTTCCGTTCGAGAAGTAGAAGAACTGGATAATAAAAATTGAAACACGAAATGAAAAAAAAAGTGAATTTTGGGGATAGTAGCGATGAAAGAAAAAATCGCCGGTTCTCCATTTTGAGGGAACTTAAAAACAGGAAAAAGTAAAAGAGAAAGCGCAATTTTGCCGCTAGGTGTTCCTTTCTATAGTGAAATGACTATTGCATCACTTTACATAAAAGGGTTTTTGCTTGTTTGCAAAGTTTAAAACGAGAACAGAGTGATATTGGAGAATTGAATCTTGTCGGATAAGTGTAAGTAGAAAACTCTATTTTTTTTGAAAATATATTTGGAAAATATTTTGTAAATTTGTACATTGAACGAATTTCGCATGTGAAATGTGAAAAAACAGTTATTAATATATTAAAAAATGAAATATGTTGGTACACATAATGGATTCTATAAAGAAATGAATGTTTCTTTATGTTTAAAAATGTTTTATGATCGCAAAGTGAATATACCTACATATTTGATGAAATGTTCTGAAAATTAAAGTATAAATCATTTAGAATGGTGAATTTCAGACAATTTTCTAAACGAAAAATTATTTCGTATCCCGTTAATGATTAAATTTCCCTTGTTGTACAAAATTTGTTGAGAGTATCGCCAGAGGCTAGGTTCTAAGTAATTTTCAATTTTCACACATGCGAAAATCACCAAATTAAATGTAAATAACATTACATTATCTCAAAGATAAACGAGAAAGCAATTACTGATAGAAGCGTTTATATCACAATTGGTTTTCAATCAAATCGTGTACTCATTAAAGTATTTTGTGACATTGATCAAATATTGAGTTCTATTTATTACAAGATATTTATATTATCATCAAAAAATTTTTCATTTTAGCTTGAAAGCATTTCGTTGCTATATTGGAAAAAGAAATCTGTAGAAAAAATGCCGTTTATTTTGAATTCAGTACCATCATTCATTCGATACATTTTTCGCGATGGAGAAAAATAAATACATCTAGCATCGATCTATTTATGAGTATCTACAGATCTAAAAACGGTCTGAAACATACATAAAAATGAAAATGTTTCAATATTTTCATGTCACATTTATATTTCAATGTATTTTAAGACCAGAATAATTATATTTATAATATCTGCAATGTTAATTAATATGAATCTATTTTTGAACTCGATTTCATGTATTATATTAGCGTGTTTTTATAATAGTTCGAAATTTTTTTAGGGAAATTCTTATCAGGAAATAAATAAATCTGTAACAAATAAGCGAAAGTGTCAAGTAAAAATTAAGCCATTATATATTTTTTCAACAAAAATAGAAAATTTTACGGTCGTTAAGGAGAATGGTTGCTGGATATGTAGGCCGGCTGTATTAAAGATACATAAAGCCTCGGCCGAAGTGGCGGCGTAAATTTTATCGAGAGACACCGAAGTAGGTAAATAGTGTGGAACAATGAAAAACGGTTCGCGGAATGAATAATAGGCGAGCTTTAAATGTTAACGGACGATAAAGCGATAACTCGGAGCTCTTTTTTCTTTTCACTTCAACCCTCTCTATATCATCTCGGTTAATCTTGACGAGGAGTGCGGTCAGGTGTCGGTGAGGGTTTAATTCGTGGAGCTTTAATTGGCGGTGAAATTGGTTGCTTCGGGCTCAACACTAATCATTCCGATGCAAATCAATTAGAATTTCAGGTGAAGGGTTTGACTGCGGTTGAGATTTTGCAGTTGCGATTCAATTTTAGTTGCTAGATTGGCGGTGATTTGTGTTGCAGCGGAGCAAGGATGAAAATAAACACTAATTAGCGTAGCTGTATCAATGAAAATATCCGCGATGTTGTTGTTCGGTAAGATGTAAAGGGATATTGTGCAAATAATGGGTCACATTAGTGCGGTAAGTATATGTACATATTATATGTATGTATATTTGATAAGTTGTCGTTATGACATGTTTATCTATAGGTATAAATGTAACGTTTGGTGTTTTGTTTTTTTATAATAGGTTGTATTCTATATAATGTTTTTGATAAATAAAAAATGGACAATTGATCTGATAAATTATGACATCCATGTCGATATATACTAGTATGTACTATGCGAAAAGTTAAAAGGATTAAAATGAAAACAGATTATGGATTTTAGTATCATGAATGTACATGCATATAAAACCGATGTATTCAATGAAATGAATACAAAATAATGACTTAAAATCTAGTGCAGAGGATTAAGTTCATTTGAGCTATATTTTGTTGTTGAAGAGAATAAAAGTTAAAATAAAAAGAAGATAATGGATGATGTTTGATGGCTAAACGTAAACGTTCGATAGAAAACGTAAATAATGAGATAAAATAAAAAAGTTTTTTCAGGATTTCTATAGAGTATCGTTTGTTAGTTAACGAAGAAGACTTCAACTCGTTGAAAATCGAGGTTTTCCAATTAAGCGGATCTGGAACATTTGAATAAGATTGAAAATTTATTCTGCAACGTCTTTTATTTTTGTGATCCTAACAATTTTCATAGTATAACGTTCGGACTATTTATACAAATTCACTCTTATATCAGTATTATATTGATGAAACTTTCAATTACGATGAATTGTACATAAGTACATATAAGTATTCATAGTTTGAAGGAAACTTACAGTCACGACCACGAGAAGACCAGTAAGTTTCTCAAATGTGGATTTAACATTATAGTTTTGTAATATTGCAAAAGGCTATTAAGTATAAGTATAATATTTGAATGAAATGTTTTCTGAAAGGATGTCAAGTTGGAATTTGCTATCAACAGAATGAAGATTGGCATGAAAAATGGTTTAATCATAAGAAAAAAGTAAGTATTTAAGTTTTTTTTTCGTTATAATAATAAGTAATTAGTAATAAAACGTAATCGAACAAAATCGATCGACTACAGTAATAGATAAAATATAGCTTCGGGTACATATCGAGATTATATGATAATCAAAGATAATTTAGAAGATTATGTGATAAGCGAAAATAAAACATCAGTTGATACAATTCATTTTGTTTGTACGGTTGACGTTTTATTCTTATTTACTGTGTGAACAAAAAAAGTCGTGGTAAATCATGAATATTAGAAAACTGTCGCCAGAATTAGCTAAAAAAGCTAAAGAAGAATTATTTGAAGATCCTGACAGAATCGAAAGTGATTTGAAGGCCATAAAACAGTGGATAGCTAAACAACCACATTTAAATGCAAGAACAGGTGTTTTTTTATATTAGAGAAAAGTCTAATTGTAAGTATAATAATAATAAAATCATAAAATAAATAATTTCAGATGATCAATGGTTGATTGCATTTCTACGAGGATGCAAATATAGTTTGGAAAGAACAAAAGAAAAATTGGACTTATTTTATACATTGAGATCGGCAATACCAGAAATAACATTACCGCGTGACCCAAGGGATCCCGTAGTTCAAGAAATTCTTTCTTCTGGGTAATATTATTATCGAAATATATTTCATTTGAGATCAGTTTTTTCAAAATTTATTTTTCACAGAGCATTATTATTCTTGAAAAAAACTATGAAGCCTGATGATCCTTGTGTTGGCATATTCAGAGGTGGTGGATACGACCCATCTAAATTCAATATTTCAGATGTGATGTGTGTGATTTTAATGATGATAAATTTGCGAATTTTAACTGATGATCAATTTGTGATTGCTGGAAATATTGGTATAAACGATCACAGAGGTTCTACGTTAGCCCACTTTACACAATTTACTCCATCGCTGGCGAAAAAAATGGCTATGTTTGGACAAGTAAAATAAAATAAACAAATTTAATTGAGTAATTCCATAATTATTGCATGCATTTAATTTCACAGGATGCAATGCCGATAAGAGATAAAGCAAATCATCACATGTATATGTTTGCAGGATTGGAAATAATTTTTAATACATTTAAAGCGTTTTTGAATGAAAAGAGTTTGAGTCGTGTACGTTTAAGCATGTCTTATATTACTATGTAGATATCAATTTGTTTTTATACATCTAATATAAATGCAAGTATTTATTTTTTGTAGATTCATATTCATAGCGACATAGAATCTTTATTCAAGGTTATTCCGAAAGATATTTTTCCAGTTGAATATGGAGGAAATGGTGGAACTACACAAGAAATTATTGGTAAGTAGGTGTACTTTTGTCAAAAATTATGATTAAATTTATATGAAAATTAAACCAAAACTGCTCTTATTAAGAAAAGAAAAGATAAGGAAAATGCGAAATTATTATTTTTAAATTCATCAGAGTTACATCATATCTTTTGTTTTAGATTATTGGAAACAAGAATTCGAAAAGAATAGAGATTGGTTCTTAGAAGACATGAAATATAAAACAGACGAATCGAAAAGAATCGGATCGCCGAAAACATCAGAAACATTATTCGGGATTGAAGGATCATTCCGAAAACTTACGGTTGATTGAAAATAATGGAAGGAGTAAATTAAGCATTTTCTATACAGAGCAATGAAGAATTTTTAAAATTGTCGAGTTTAGATACTCTGATTTGAATTACGGTTATGGATAAAATTTTTAATCAAGACGGGTGAATGTTCGATTTTTTGCAATTTTGGAAATAAACATAGAAGAAAAATATGAGTTTTGTTTTATTCAGGTAGTTACAAAAATGCTGGCTTAGATTGATCGATGAATTATCGCTTTGTATATACTGAGATTATGAGTAGAGATAACGTCAGATAAATGATAAGTAAAAACAACAATATTGCAGTTGATAATCGTCATTTCGCTAGTTCGGACGACTATTCGTTCATATTTTTTCACAATTTAATTTCAAAGAAATAATATAATAATTGAAGCATAATGAGCATTAGAAAATTATCCCCAGAGCTAGCTAAAAAAGCTAAAGACGAACTATTTGAAGACCCTGAGAGAATTCAAACCGATTTGAAAGCCATAAAAGAATGGATAGCTAAACAACCGCATCTAAATGCAAGAACAGGTTTTTTTATTGATTATTTGTAAAAAAAAAAAGAGAATTATGTTATAATTGTGAGAAAATATTCCAGATGATCAATGGTTAATTGCATTTCTTCGTGGATGTAAATACAGTTTGGAAAGAACGAAAGAAAAGTTGGATTTATTTTATACTCTTCGAACACTAATTCCCGAAGTAGGTATGCCACGAGACCCAAAAGACCCAGTTGTTCAAGAAATTCTTTCGTCTGGGTAATTTTATCATTAAAATTTTAGAAATGAAAAATCTTAAGCTGAAATTTTTAAATCGTTTTTTTGTTTAGGGCGATACTATTTTTGAATAAAACTGTAAAACCTGATGATCCCATTGTTGGTATTTTTAAAATGGGTAACTGCGATCCGTCTAAGGTTTTGATAACGGATGCCATGTGTGTAGCTGGAATGATGATAAGTTTAAAGATTTTAACCGACGATCAGTTCGTTATTGCTGGAAATTATGGTATAAATGATCATAAAGGATCCACATTGTCTCATTTCACTCAATTTACACCATCTCTTGCGAAAAAAATGGCTACGTTTGGACAAGTAAAATATAATCCATATATGTGACTTGCTATAAATATAAAAGTATATTTATTAAAATACTAAACCAATGATTTTAATATTACAGGATGCTATGCCAATAAGAGATAAAGGGAATCATCATATTCACATGTTTCCTGCGGTAGAAACGATTTTCAACATTTTCAAAGCATTTTTGAATGAAAAAAGTTTGAGTCGTGTAAGTTAATTATTATACTCTTTCCCATTATATTTTTTTTTTTTTTTAAAAAATTTATATTTTATAGATGCACGTTCACAGTGATATGGAATCTATGTACAAGTTTATCCCTAAAGATGTTTTACCAGTAGAATATGGAGGAAGTAATGGTTCTGTGCAAGAGCACATTGGTTAGGATTTTATGAATCTTTTTAAGTGATAAATGTTTTGAAATAAATGAAAATCTTCAATATAATATTGTTTCAGACTATTGGAAAAAAGAAATGGAGAATCATAGAGAATGGTTTTTAGAAGACATGAAATATAAAACAGACGAATCAAAAAGAATTGGTACTCCAAAAACATCAGAGACGTTATTTGGGATCGAAGGATCGTTCCGCAAGCTTACAGTCGATTAAGTTATTTGCAATGTTTAAATATAAATAATTTATTTAAAAGCAAGTATATTTCAATACATATTATTTGTGTGTTCATTATTTAAAAACAATAAATAAATAAATGTTCAATATTATCTTATTTTTCTCACAGTTTCAATGAAAATTGACATTGATCAAAATCAAAGTGCACAAGATCATAGTACATTTTCATAATCTTAAATCTTCAAAATTGCATGTCATCGATCATACAATATTTTTAATTAAAGTTAAGATTTGCCAGTCTAAAAGCAATAACCGGTAGATTTATAGATGGGTGATAATTTTATGATACATAAATGATAGAGTGATAATACACGTATTTCGATAACAGTGAAATGTGTATTTCAGGAATTTAGTAATCTTAAACGAAACTATATATTTATGGGTATTTACAGTTTATTATGTTTATCTCTTGATGATTTGATGAAATGTAGGTACATGCATACTTATACCTATAAATTTTTGTTAATTATTTTCTTTTAAAATATCAAATTGTCCAAGTCTTATCATATTTTGAAGTATCACTTAAATGTAAATATAGAATTTAAGTTATATTAAATTCAGTTAAGTGATTTGAAGAGAATCACGAATTCAGATGCAGATGCAGAATTCTTTCGGGAAATCTAAATGTGGGATTGAACCGCATTTAATACTTAAATTTAAATATAATATTTGAAACGAAATACGCTTATTATATACGTTCAAAGCAATTATTTTACAAAGTGAAACACTGTGAATTCTTATTCGGATAGCTTTTTGCAACTATGTTTATGAATAAGACGTGCCTCGATTCAATCTTGAGATATCTGAATATTTTGAATCGTTGGAATTAAATACATTCTTGAAGAGTCTGTTTCTAAGAGATATGCAATAAAATATAAATTCTAATAAAAACGTTATAATTTAACGATTTTGTTTGTCGTAACAAGTCGTTAAAATTAATAACTAAGAAATATCATCGAATCGAATTATTTAGTATCGATACGCTTAACGTATGTACTTATGATTTCAAAACATAGTAAATGAAAGTCACATGCAAATTAAGGAAAAAAAAGACAAAAAGTTGCAAAGTCAAATAGGCCGGTGTCAACTTTTTTTCGAAGGGAAACTCACTCAACTCGTCAGCAGGCACTTGAACATCCATCTTTCTAAATTTCCATATGAGACACGTTGTTTGGTTTTTCCTTCAAATTCGACGTTCATTCTATTTACTTTGCGTTTCTTTCATGTGAAGAATACGTTGCGAAATCGAAAACTCTCTCGACATTTTTCGTATAACACGATACGCGCTCGGTGTTTGTGTTACATTTAAAGTATTTCGCATGAGTCGGCGGTTTTTGAATTGTTAAGAAGTTGCATAATATGTTAAGGATTATTGCTTTTGACATTTTCGAATGAAAATAGAACGCAAGGCGGTGTCCATGTAAAATATAATATTCAAACAATGTTCGCTCTCAGCAGTTTTTCGTCTCGTTCGTGTATCAGATATCCGTGTGTGCCGCGGAAAAGTTTCGTATGTCGTCAGAAGAGTTGTTTGCGTACAAAAACATAAATTAAATACTTACGTATGTACTCGTTTAAGTAGCATATATGAAGTTTTCTGAAGACTTTAAGATACGAGCAAATTCTGACACACGTTTGCTTTGTTTTCGTTACAGGAGCTTTTACGACAGAATCTCGCACGCTTGCAAACATTTGATTTTATTAGGGTAAAATGTGTAAAAATTATGACAAGCGCATAAAAACCTACTCCATCAGTGTATTAATTCTGATATGAAATCTAAATATTCTAGTGACGGCAGAAAAGCGTGCTGAAAAAGTGCATATTGGATTAAAAAATGTAGTTCGCATTTGAAAAAAATGATATTTCTCGTGTCTACTATCGAATTTTTATGCGGAAATAATTCAAGCTTAAAACGCTGACTTTTTTCATGCCGGAAAAGGGTATCGTTATGTGGAAGCAGGTCGAAAATGGTATCAGCAGATATTTGACCTCAACGATTGCGATTTGCTCGGATTCGAATACGATTTTTTAGAAAAGGGATATTTTTTTTTCATTCTTTATTTGTACATTTTGTTAACGGAGAAAATAATATCCGCCAAAAACCGCACGAAACAAATAAACAATCGAATTGTAAAACAATAGAAAACAGACGAATGAAAGAAAAATATAATAATATGAAAACGCACAAATAAAACAGATAAAATCACAAACGACAATATCAATTCGCATTGCTATAAATTAAACTATGAAGTCGTTTCATCGCCGATCACCTACCGAAAAATATTACTCGCAGACTAATGGGTTCGAAAAACAATAAGAAATCACTGTGTGCTAAACTTCGGTGGAGATACAGGGTGATTTGCGATGTTTGTTTGCAGCATTCCCGACTTCGATAACGTCCTACGGATAGGGCATTCAGACACTTTCCTTGGGACGGGCCTCATTTAGTATTTATTTTCGAGCCACTCTTCACTATCGAAACGAGACGATAAAAAGTTCTCAAGTGTCGGTTCGTGCCTTGCTTCGATACTAAGCCAGAGTTTTTCAAATGTGAATGCGGCGTACGTAAGGTTCTTTATGCAAAAAAAAAAAAATGCGGCCGTGTTCTACGAATCAATCGAATTCGATCGATTTTTCGTATCTGGAATATATAAATAATGTACGCATTTATGAGGTAAATGTGAATTATGATTGAACTATTCGATTATCAATTCTGTAAATTTCCGCTATTTCGATTGATATTGTTGGTATTTGACTAGGTCATCCAATGTAATCGGTATGTGTACGTATTTGGTGGATGATGAATTCCCATTTGAATTGTTGATGTTTCTATTCAATTTATTTACATATGTATGTATAAGCTAAATAAAATATTGAATTAATAGCAAAAGTTTTATTGTATATGTCAAGATATTTTCAATGTGGAACAGCATGTAATATAGGTGTATTTAACAGAAATAAAATATTGAAACTAGAAATATGTCTCCAAAGATTTTCTCCGAATTCTTAATTGAAACTAAAAATAAATGAAAACGAAGGACTTTGGCATTCTAAGAGTAGAATATTGAACTTTTAATTACGGTTTTCACGCCCACTAGAGAAGCATCATAGAAGAATTTTATTAAAGGAAGGGAAAACTCGTTAACTTAAGCTAAATGATAGGAAATACCACCTTAATATTTTTTTGCTTGTTATCCCGTGAATTTAATTTCAATAATATATTTTCTGAGAGTCAAGTAATTTTTGATAAATTACAATATTGTAGAACATTGAAAACGAATGAAATTTTCTTGATAACTGGAAATTTTTGTATTAGCCATTAGCCACTCACAACATTTGGGAATAAGTCGAAAAAGTTTTTTACGATTGAAGTATCATTCAGTAGAGTAAGGTTGGAGAAGATGAGTGACCAAATGAAATGCGTTCAACTTTTAGGGTTCCATAAAATCGGACGTGCAAAGATCACAAGTACAATTTCAACGGAATAAAAGTTTTAATAAGCGATGTAGCATCTAACATAATGTAAACTATAAATTTCAATCTAAAGCCCCTTCACTCTGGAAAGTAATTAATTCGAGTCCTGCTAAGCTTTCCGCTTTTATCTACACCACGTAAGAGATATTTTGACATGAAATCCTTCACACAAAGTAACGAGGCGGTCTTACACTTTGTGTACGTGGCCGGCTAGTTTTGATTGAATTTTACTGTTAGTATAATAGAACCGTTTCCGTTATACATATAATATTTTTGATGTGATCAAGATATTTGATAGTGTGGAAGAGAAAAAAGTGTGTAGGTACACAAAAAATAGTATGGTTCGATTTTAAGAACAACGTTCACGAAACTCATCAGAAAAAATGCGAATTCGACAAGAATTCAATTTTTCCATCTCTTATGCCAATTGAAAAATTATTCGAAGCGTATTTTATACGCCTTGTGTTTTCTTCGGCAGGTTCGGAATCGACAATGCAATATCCTCTTGGGCCTTATTAGGTTCGAGTCTCCGAAGTGGCCGGATCGAACAAGTTTTTGCTTATCCTTTAAAAATAAATTTTCCTAAAGAGGAAGTTGTTTTCCCTTACGCAACACAGTCGGGAATACTGAAGTGGCAAACATCGTCATTCATAACATTTCCAATCTAATAAATATGGAATCAAGTTATCCCTCACCTACATATGTGAGGAATATTCGAAAAGAATTTCATTTGAATATAAATCGCAGATGAAGAAAAATAGCGGCGATGTGAAAATATGCCTCAGGTAAATGGGAACTGAATCGGAAGAAGGTCAATTTGCAATTTTCACCGGTCGGAGTTGACGTAATTAAAGGTGATTTTGAAGTTGACATTTCTCCGTTCTTGCCGAGTTTCGAAACAAACGAAGAACTTTCTGGTAATTATGGTGTTAATGAAAAAATGTCACGAATTTGAACCCAACAACTCCGATTTAATGTAGTTCCAAGAGACGACACCCCTTTAATGTCTCTAGGAAACGAGCTTCACCGTCACCGACATTATCAATTTGATGAGAAATTTGCTGGCAGCCAATTTAAATTTTCAAAATGTGAGAAAATTTTGAGGTTAGAATAATATTTTAAATTTGTAATTCAAATTTTAATAAATAATTGTTAAAAAATTATTGTTCCAGTAAATTTCACAATAAAATCATGGAAAAAAATATTTAATGGTAAATATTACAATATAGACTTTTTGATTACCAAATTTCAATATTTACAAAGAGATAATATGAATATAAAACAAAATACATTTTATATAGGTATATTTATTTAATAAATAAGAAGAAAAAAATACGATTTTCATTAACTTTATCACGCAAGACCATCTTTTTTTAAATGTAGACAATGAAAAACAACATCGGACGTTCTTTAACACTTTTTATTTTGCTTTGTGCGAAATTTGTAATTTCTTTCAGAGCGGAATTGTCTCACACAATCGAGCGAGATAAAATGCTTAATCGTGAAATTAAATTCTTTAATTTCAACACCAACATGCTGAAAGCACTTTTAAAGCCATATAATACGAAAGAATGTTTGATTTTAATTGTGATTAAAAAATAAATCAGTCAACACATAATTGGTGATATGCTGTAATTCGATTCGGAATGAATCTTAAGCAGTGTTTCTCCGTATAAATCAGACAAATCTTTTTATATTACTCGAGAATGGTTCAATTAACCGACTGTTTATATTGAATCATGGAAGAAGGAATATTCGCTCCAATTGAATATTGTTTTAAAAATTTCCTTCCCGTCGAATTAATTGGAGTGTGAATTTATTCAAAAATTCGCAGATTCTTTCGATGATTCGTTTTGGGCTAATTGTTTTCGGAAAGGAGTTGAAAAATGTTTTTTTTTTTATGTGAAAATCGGTGACGAAAAATGATTTTCGCCAATTTTAACACAACAAGACGTCCGTTCTCGCTCATGAATTATTGATCTATGCTAATTCGGAGCAGAAGGGTTGACTCCGTTCGGATAAGCTCGCACATTGAATTTTAAAGATTCGGTTCGTCAAATTTTATCACTCTGCATAGTGGCGACGATTTCTAGCCCCGGTCGACTCGGCACGATGGATTTTTGGAAATTGGAAAATTGAAAAAAAACGTTTTTACGACCTCTGACGTCGGCACTGTACGACCTCTGGGTCGAGATTATATTATTTTATTATATGAAAGACGTTACGGAAAAGCGCTTCAATAAAATGCACGTGCGTTTTGTCATGATGCTCAGATTAGTTCTTGCTTCAATAGTCGTTACAAGGATTTGGTTTCCAAACATTGTCTTTGGGGTTTTAAGCGCACTGTAAATATACAATATCGAAGAATTTTAACGGAAAATAAAATATTGAGTCGTTTGAGATGGGAATTTGTAACGAGTTGAAGCCTCAATACACTACGTTCATAATATAGCAATATACATCGGTATAATTAAAAAAAAAACATCAAAATACAAACTTGATTAACTTACAATAAATATAGATATCTATACCTACTTAATTTTATTTTTTAACCGATATGCAATTTTTCAAGATTTTTTTTGTTAAAAATATGATATAGACTTATCCAATTACCCAAAAATGATTTTTTTTGTTTTCTATACCTAGATGTTTGCTGTTTTATTACCAAAAAATCATGTTCGATGTGAAACTCTCTTGAATACAGTAGAAATAAACACACGCTGGAAGTTTCGAATGGTTTAAAGAAGTTTTAAAACATCGGTCTGAAATCTCGTAAATCTTCTGAGGCTTAGTAGTTTTTTTTTGTTTGCCTTTCACTGAAACCCCAGTTACGATAAAGTCTTTACGGTTTAAAGTAATGCGAGTCGAACTAAAAGATACGTAGACGCAAAACTCATTTCAAAAATAAATCGCGTTTTTTCAAAATATTGGAAAATCATGTCAAATAAAACTGTGAATGATTTTTTAGAATTCTGGTTAAATAATAAATTAAATTAGTCAAAAGATTTTAATTCCAAACCATGCATGCATTTTGTCAATTAATGACTATTCTTTACAATTTGAGAATACTGAAAAATGAGAAAATATGAAAGTGTGAATTTCCTATATTTACGTATTTTTTTTCATGATTCGATGTTTGTGTTTATATGAAAAAATAAGAATATACATTCATAGTGTACATACGCATTCATTGAGTCGTAAACTTGAAATATTCACCACTAGAATGAGAAAAACGACGCAAATGACGTGTGGTCTCTCGAAATGAAATTTGCGATACTTTCATTCGAAGTTTCATAAAAATTTCCCCACTATCGCGTCTATGCGAAAAAAGTAATAAGAATATATAAATGAAAGATATCTCGTCGAACCCGCTACCTTTTTCAGAATTCGTGAAAGAATATCAATCGAATATGATATTGGTTATTTTACTCGTAATGGAAGGAGTTCTATTTGACGGCTTCTCTCCCAGGATATTTTTCGCCCCATTTTATTTTCTCTTCACGCTTTTTGCCACTTTGATTTCGATACCCGAACGAACCGAGCGAGCTGAATCAAAAATTAATAGAAAAAAAAAACCGTTTGAATCGTTTTTAATTATGACGAATTTTATCATGGCTCGCGCACAATTAGCCCTGGTCAAAGGTCAGCACGTTTGCTCTGCCGACGTTTTAATTCTTTAGTAATTTTATATTTTTTTCTATGGCGAAAGGGACATTATCCTCGGGGAGAATGCGAGAGGCTAATTAGGTAGAAAGTTGATGTTGTGTGAGCGCGTACGTTATTATTTCTTCGTATAATCAAATGAGACGGTGTTGCCGCGTCTGCGGCTAATAAGTCTTCGCCTACATAACAATTAGAGGGCATGTCTTTAGATGAATTTAATTTTTGGACGAGACGAGATATCCCGAGAATTTTCAATAAAATATTTTAAAATTTGAAGACTAAAAATGACGCCAAAATTAAAGTTTTTTTGATAGAATGTATTTTCAGTTAAAAATAAGAGAATTTATTTTTTTTATAAACCCAAAATTATATGATTTTTGTGTGAAGAAAAATGTAGCATACGTCGAGACGAGATGACGAACTCACAATACCAGGAGAAATGTTCGTTAAGCCACATACGCATTCTGTAGTCAGTCTGCGGTCGTTTCATTTCCTTTAATAAGCTCTTCCTCGCTCGTAAACATCGTTGGAAAGCCTCAACTTTTTCACGTTCTTGGACGTGAAAACACCGTACGAAACATTGTAATTCAAAGGTGGGTTAAAGAGCTCGAGGCGTTCCCGCAAAGATAACTCGATTAACGAGTTCCTAACGCGAATTAATTATACTTTTGTACGTTCCGCTGATATTTACTATCCATAGCAAAGCTCGCGCGTTTATTTATGTGACGGTGGAAAGTTTTTTTTTCAGGCGAATTTTCCGAAATCCGTTTTCCGAGGTGCGTTACGGTCGCGAAATTCGTTGGCGTCTTTGCCGCTTGTTTGTTTTCTTTAATCGAGATTTATAACCGGCCAAGTTTGACCGTTTCGATGTGTAAAGCGTGACATTCGTAAAAAAATAAAAGCGAAAGAAATATTAACTGAAAAGAATGGATGTATTATATTTTTGAGTCGAAAATGTTGTATATTATTTTCGTCAGAACATTAAAAGAGTCGTTTTATGTAAGTCTTTCAGTTATTTGAGTATCTCTCTTCATAATTTTCGATATTTCGGGTTCGATGTATACGTGGATTCTAAGTGAAATGTTTCCGAGAAATGAACCAATTGATGTTTCACATATCCTCAAACAGAGATTTACAGACGTTTTTCGAAATATAAATAAAAATAATTCAACAGAACATACATATTCAAATTTACACTCGAGTTGATACGTTATGGATTAATTAAATTTTAATATTTCGTTCGAAATTCAAATGAATTGCCATTGTTTTTTTTTATAAAACAAAATATGATGTGAATCGCTTCGTACGAACGAACGAAAAAAAAAGTGAACACGAGCATAATATTCAAATACGAAGAGCTAAAACAATGAAAACAACTCGTCAAAACGTAGCGATAACACAAAGAATGACGGGAAATTGTATTTTAGTGAAATCTGAATAGCATTTTCACGCCGCTGACAAATTATTGCGTCGTCTCGGGGGTTGGAAAATGTACAAGCTCACAAAACCATGTTCCGAATGAGATGTCGGCAACGACCGACGCGCACGTTTCACACATACAATGTATTTTACTGGGGCAAAGTAAAACGTGTTTCGAACATAATAATAGCGAAAGAGTTGTTGTCGGCAATAAAACGCCCGGCGGCCGCGAAAAACCGCAGAGTATTAAGCAAGTGTGATAACCGAGAGATCCGACGGATTTCCCATTCGAATTCGACGCTGGAACAAAGGCAGTGGTTGCGAATCGTCGTCTGTATTTTTTTTTAAGGTTTTAATTAATGAAAGGTTGCTTTTGTTGTCGGTGGTGCTCCCGCTGCTGTTGGGCGATTCCCTGTGCAGCTGCTGTTTGTGCATTGCAATTATCGTTATGGTTGTTGCGGGTTCGGTGTCGGTTATGTTTCGTGCTTTAGTTGAGAATGATTCTTTGATTTAATTTTGTTTTAATTTCAAATTGTTTTTAGTGAAGCATTTTTAATGAACGAAAAATAGTTTGAAGAAATAATTATATTCAATCGTTTTATTTTGATGGAATTTTTCATCAAATACAACTTTGAATCATGTTTCAATATTATAATTAAAATTTGTTAAAAAAATAATTTGAATTTAAAAACTTCGAATTATTAACATAATTGTAAAATTTACATTGAATTTACATATATACATAAAAAAATGAATATATAATATTAATGTGAATAATTGAAATTGAAACAAAAACTTTTGCAATTTATGAATAGAAAATGATTTCGATTTATCAAATATATATGAGTTATAACTTCATAAAGGTGCTATTTGTAATATAAAAAAAAAGAATACAAAATCAAATAGATCTACAAGGAAAAAAATAACATAAAAAAGAACGGCCGCCAGTGTGTTTATGTAAATTATATTGAGGACCTCTTCGATTTTCGTTGCTTTACTATCTTAACTCCCGTCCTTTGATCCCTCTGAGGCTTTCACCCATCTTTTTTCAACCTATGGTCGGAATCCATTAAATTTAATTTGGCGCTTTGATGTACGTATTCATTGTTAGCCCGAGATAAAGTTTATTTCGGCGGACCGATTTTTTTAAAACGGCTTTCCAACACTGTTCGTATATATATTTTTTACGGGAAACAAATTAAATTCCTCGAACGCGTCGATGAGTTTGAACCGAACGGGAAAGTCGAGTTCGCACATAATTTAATCATAATGATTTATAAGTTTTTTACGAGAGTTTCGACTTCTCTGCAGAATCGACAATCAGATTCTGCTCCTATGCAATTTTAATATATGAAATTCCTCTCGGAAACGAAGTATGATGCGATAGGTTCATTAAAAAAAATCCTTTCATCTCGTGCGTCAAAAGAACGCAATAGAGTTCGATAGAGTTCTGAAAATATATATTTATGTGTATTAAGTTCAGTATAAAGAATCGACGCGATGACTAGACGAATTGAGATCGAAAACTCGGGGCGGATTGATTTATAGTCGCAAGATTTACATTTTAAGGAATTCAAAACAAAGTATGCGAAAAGTGGTATTAAAAACTATAAACGTCTAGGGGTTTTATTTATGGTCACCGATAAACCGCTTTCGCATACTGAAGGACGAGTTAGCTAATCCCGAATCGAGCACCTGGGCTTTTGTAAGAGTCGTACGTTTTCAGTTTTTACGATTCGCGGTAATACAATGTTCGCAAAAACGAACAAACCGATTCAAATTTATGAAAATTCGAGAATATGCGGCGAACTAATAGAGTCAGTGATTTCGATGGGCGTGCATCGAAGTTAATCGAATTTTTAATAATTTTTTAAAAGCGGCCATTCAGCAAAATTTGACGAAAATTTTTTGCGCGCTCTGAACGAGCTTTTATCGAAGTTGTGATGTAAACATTTCGAGTTTAACGAAAGCGATTCGAAATATTCGCGAAGTTGTTGCGCGATGTAATTTATGTGTTGCAAAGCCACCAATTTTGAAGATTTATAACGCGAAGATTGAAAAGTGCGAGCATTTGAATAATCTCAGATTTAGTAAACGTCAATAGGAAAATTTAATTCAAGTTTCGGGTTTGAATCAGATATAACTTATATATATTTTATAGCTTTTGGACCCGTATCCATGTCAAACCCTCACACACTATCATCAAGAATACTCGTAACGCGTAATGACGAGGATATATTATATTAAAAATAGAGATTTATGTGAGTAAAGAGAGGTGGAAAAATATGTACACATTCTCAATGAAAAAATAAACATTTCCGATTATAAATTTCGTATATTTTGATTTGAAAGAATAATGGATGAAATTAAATTATTAACAGATGGCAGACTAGACAGGAATGATACTTGTATATTTTATAATAACAGTCTAAGAAATAAACCATCATAGTACACGTAAAATCGTATTATAGAAAAAGTTTATTTGATTTTACTGTTGATTTTATTTATTTTGTTTTGTCTTACACGTGTAATAAAATTGATGCAAATGTCCATATTTCAAATTTATTTTCATAATTGCAGACTTTTATGACATTATCATGAATAAAATGACTTTATATCAAAAAATATTGGTATGAAAAAATAATGTATAATCGATATATTTATTATATGTATGTATTTTGACATAAATGAAAATTTTCGATTCGAAACTACCAATCTAATAATAATATACTCATGTTTTATATTGTTAATTAAAATAACTAGACGAAAAAGCTTCGAATATTTTATGGATGAAACAAAATACGTTCATAAATTATTCGGGCTCAGTCTAAAATTATCGATCACGTGGAAAATCAAACGAATTTCGAAACACGAAAGTTATTTTACTGATAATTGGTGCGGTCACCAAAATTATTCACTTTCGATGTCGGTGGTCGGCAAAGGACTAAATTTTAATCACATGCCTATCGATTTTCGTGAAAATTCAAACGAATGAGTCGGATTCGCGTAAATATTGTATGGACCACTTGAGTGGGTCGTATGTTTGAAGTAACCTACGTAGCTATAATTCCTCTCGTTACAACTATAGATGCATAGTTGTGAATGGTCGCATTAGAAACCATCTACTCTTGATCAAAATTAACATCGTGCTCTAGTGAATATTTAAATACGTATTAAATTATCAAAAGCGGTTCATGTCTATTGTGTAATATGGAAATATTCTTGCGATTCTAATTTATACAATGGGCGACATCTTATAATGACGGAATAATATCGATATTCTTTTGTCGCAGAGAAGTACAATTTCCACACAATCCTGATCCTCCCCCGAGATATATTTAAATCAGGATGAACTGAATATCTAATATCTCATTTCGAAGCGAATATTTAGATGTAAATATTCGATTATTCTCGCTCAAGGATATCTTTGTATTATAAGTATAATAAATATATTTTTTCAGATTCTAAAGACGATATTCAGTGAGTGATATTATTGTATCATGATTTCACATTTTCCGATATTTGACACGTACGCATCTCTTTTATGCGTTACTGAAAAACGTTTTCGAGCTATATTTCCTAAATTGTCGGAAGATCAAAGTAATTTTTTTTTTTTGCGAAACAACATCATTTGTACGAGATAAAATATTCTGAAATCATTATTGTCGAAGTGTCGATTGTATGAATAAATAAACACATTCGCGTCGAATTACTCACTGGAACGTGCGGGTTATTTTCAACTGTGGATAAACGAAAAAAACAGTGAACACAATTGAAACAGATGTATACATACATATATGAAACGTACATTAGCGAAAAACAAGGAATGTGGGCGAACGAAATTGAGTAAATTGAAAAATCGGAAAATTCTTACGGCGAAGACAGTCGATTCGTTTCCGCGAGCAGCTGCGTGATACAATTAAACTTTTCCGGACCTTAACTTAAAAATTGATTCGGAGATATTGTATTTCTGAGAAATCGTTATTTTTTCAAGCAATTTTTCTGAACGGAAAAACACCGAGACATTTAGCGAAGAATAACACTGATATACAAATTTCGCCTTTTCTGATGGCCCATCAATAAAAATAAGAAATTATTATAAATTCGACCACGTAGAATCCGATTTTGAAGTCAAAATTTACATGAAACAACTGGTTTACTCACAATTTGAGTTCAAAGTTCGATAAAATTTCAAACTCCATACAAGGTATAATCGAAATTATAAATTTATTTCAAATCTTATTTTCATGAAATTGGTTTCAAACGTTAAAATGATTAATACTAAATCATACAAAAAATAATTTATATATATAACATCGTTTTTGGCTGATTTATGACGAATTTTCATGAAAAAAATCACACATTTTTTAAAAACATTCCTATTAATATATCAATCTTAATTTCCATTTGAAATATATTTCTCGATATTTCAAAAGTGATTAGCTTACATGTTCTATCCTTATTTTTGTACAAATTGCTTTTTTATAAAAGAAATATGTTAATATCTGTGAGCGCACATTTTTCATACAAAATGTATGGGGATATTCTCGACGCGAGCGTTACTCTATTAATCTATACTATTTATTATTTTTTTTCAAAACTTGATTTTATACTACAGTTTGAGACTTTTGAGGTTGTTTATTGATGTATTAAGCACAGTTTAATGCTTTCAAACTATTTTATTATCAGCAATTTTTGCAATTTTAAATGTTTTTGTACTATTTTCTTCAAATTCACTTTTAATAATTATTTTCTCAAAAAGTAAAAACAATAGAACCTTTTCATTTTCATTAACATATAAATACACTTATATTTAATAGTTTCTGAAAGTTTTGTATAAAAACATTAATAAATAAAAATGTTATGATGATTTTAAAGTGATTTTTTCGCTGAAAATTGACCAAAAAAAAAACTACAAAATGTGATTTTTTTCAAAAACCATTTGTCTTACAGAAAAAAGGATTTGATATTCGTGATCAGAACATCAAAATACATAAAGTTCATTAAGTTTCATTGATTGGCCATTTTCTTGTCGAACGGTGTAAACAGAGTAAATGCCACTTTCAACCCCCTCAAGAGACGCCCGTTCCTTGTTCGAGCGCGATGCAAATCTCTCTCTTGATACTTAATTATATTTAATGCGTTCTAATTCCAGAGTGAAAAAACCGTGTAAGCGTGTCAAGAAACGCCCGTTCTTTTATTACGAGTGGGCCAGTTGTTCCAGTCCGAAGAACAAAAGGTCGCCTCATTTTCATTGTTGTTCATTTTCTTTGTGAATTCAAATTACCGCAAACGGCTGCGGCATTCGTATTGAGTGCGTCTAATTTCTGCTCCAGCCTAAGCAATTTTTCAATTTCAATTTCAATTTCGGCTGCACTTCAAATTCGCACACAAGCCGAAAGGTCTCGAACCTTTCTCTGGGCTTCTCACCGAGAAGCGTTCCCCGAATTAGAGCAAAGTGTGTCGCAAGCTTATGAACGGTTGACAAGATAAACCGACGTCTCCGTTCTAACCCGAATATATTATTTGGCGGGTCGTGGCCGTATTTAATGGCGAATTAAACAGCGACAATTATACGCAATCGTTCCGAAGAAAAATGCGTTCGTTCCGTCGCCTAATCGGAAGAATACCCGTTGAGTTTAAGCCCGGAATTAAGTCGAAATCGGATCGAATTTATTGATGCATTTTCGGCCAGAAGGGGATCGGATCGTTAGCCCGATTGAACATTCTGATAATTTAGCGGGCGGCTCTCTTAATAAAGCCGACTGGTGTAATCTCGTCGATATTTATTCAGGGAATTTTCGATTGTCGTTCAAATACGTCAGAGAGAACTGTTTGAACGGCGCTCGTATCGAACTCGATAAGGTGTGTCCCTTGTGTGTGTTATTAAACGTTTCAAGTCTGTTTTGAGCAGACAGTTGATAGGGAGAAGACGTGTCGCCGGTTAATGTCGGTGGATTATGAGAGTTATAAGATGAGCTTCGCAGTTATACGATTCGAGTTTCAACCTCTGTTTTCGGCCACCGTTGAATATTCGAAGGGGAAAAACTTAATTGGAATCGGGTAATCAGTGCGGTCGGTTGATTGTTTTCATTATCATAATTATTGTATTTTCGACAGAGAGATCCGCCGTTCGGGTTTCATGATTGTTTTTCATTTGTTCATTAAGCATTTTCGGCTCAATCTAATATGCAAAGTTAGCAACGAACAACAGAGGAAAGTGAAACCTTGAAGATGCTTCGACTTTGCTGATGTTTAATTTGAGGACTTAATCGAATTTTTTCAGAAGGAAAAATTCGGCGTTGGCTCAAAATGCTTAAACTCGTTACGATTATATAATAAAAAAAGCTAATTTTTGTATTAAAGTTTTTATGTTTCCGGTATCACAAAGTGAATATTGAGAAAATTCATTTTTGAAATCAATAAATAAAGCTAATAATGGAAAATAAGTGCATGTCTCTATTTTAAAACGATTCTCATAGGCTTTATAAAATCATGTAGTAAAACGTTTTCGTTGTTGGTATCAGAATTTGGAATTCGAAATGTATTCATTGCGCAAGTTTCAAACCGAATGTCCCGTGAGAGGATCTTCCCACATAACTATGGTGGATTATAAATTTTAATCTTATTTAATGAAATCGTTCAATTTCACTCTACATATAACTAATGTATGTTTTGATTGCTTATTAATTTTATTGAAAAAGTCGTGTTACAATATGTATATTTAGGAGAAGAGAAGCTTAAAATATTAATGAGTTTAGATTCTTTTAAAACTCATAAAATATTAATTCTCAAAATGAAAAAAATGCATCGATCTGGAAAGAAAACCAGAGATCAAATACATAAAAAATGTTATGAATATAAAAAAATGCTTATTTTCATTTATAAGAAACAGGGTTTACTTTCGGTAGAATCAAAAATAAATTAAAATTTTACTACTTCACTCATCCGCAATTATTTTATAAACACCAACGTTGTGTAATCAATTATTAAAATTTGTTTGAAATTCTACGACATGATTCATTTTCGTTCATTTTTTTCTTGTTATTTAAGAAAATACAACTGAAATGAAAAGAAAATTGATTCCATTGAAAAAAATGGTTAAAATGCATAAATTAGAAATACCTGAATAGCGCGAGTATAAGTGTTAGAAGAAATTGTTTGACCGTTGAAAAGTTTCTGTCATAAATTGAATAGAGTTTGGAATTGAGTTGAACAAGAAACTCATTGGAATCCCCGTGGTATAGCTATATTATATCTTTAAGTCTTGTGAATATGTTCATTTATAGTTGGATAAATAAATATGATCTAAAATATGTGAATAAATTCATTCAAATTTTCCAGAAACACACAAGAAATGTATGTATATAACAATATATTATTTTATTACATAATATATTTCTTAAAAACATCTAGAAAACTTGTATTATAAGGTATAAAATAGTGAAGTTTCACTCGATATCGTAAAAAAATAAGATTAACCATATTATACCGGAAGAAAACTAAAGTATTTGAAATTCGTTACGGGCGAAGAATACAAACGCGATTTTCTTCTGCACGATCGAAGTGAAGATATTTATAACGAAAGAAATGAGGAAACTTAAAATATTACCTGTTACAAGCGCACAGGGATGAAACTGGAGCCTAATGTGTCGTGAAAAATCGACAACCCGAAAAAAATATAAAAGAAGAGTTATGTTAAGTGCTTGAAAAGACAAAAAAAATGAACTTCTGGAATTAAAATTGGCACCATTCGTGAAGATATTTAACAACGATTTTATGTAAATAGTCTAATTTATTTCTTTTGTATATGACATTATAAATTGGAAATTTATATTAATGAAAAAAGTCTCAAGAATTGATTGTCAGATGAAAACATTTCATAAAGTTTATTAAGTGTTAAGCTTGGTTGGTGACGTTTGAATTGTTGCCGGAACAATTAATTAAAATTAAATGACTAAAGAACTCATCGTGACAATATTCATTATACGTAAGTCACCACAGATGTGCAATTTAAATGTTAAAATGGAAATTAAATTACTATAAGTATCACGCAGCTTTCATTTATTAAGCATTCTGTAGTTAGTATTACATAACCACAAAAGGTATATGACACGAAACAATGCTTTATCGCGCAGCAAAAATAATATTTCATATTCTGATGACTGTGACAAGATTATCCCGTTTTAATTAATCAAGTAGACATGACCATATTTGATTTTTTTTAAACATTTATTTAATATTCTACTAATATGAAGTATACACATAATATTTAGTGATTGTATTATATGCGTATTTTTTTAATATATAAAAAAGAATTATGCAAATCAAAACCGAAACGAGAATCGATTGAATATCAAAGATCATGAAAATTATGAAATAAAACTTTTTGTGATAATATGTTTATTGTAATTTTTGAATTTTTATGCAATTCAATTCTCACAAGGAGAGGCTTCACACAGGTCCTCACAGATTTCGATAAAAATTGTAGACATGTAGTATGAGTATAGACACGAAATTGAAAGTTTATGCACCTAAAAAATATTTTAAACTTCGACCTTCAGATAGCTAAAAAACTATCGAGAGTTTCGTTTTTTTTTACCACAACTATTTCATGTCTATACTTATTCTACATTTCTACAAATTTTTATCAAAATCAGTGGGTACCTTTATGAAGCCTCTCGTTGTCGACATTAGTGTAGAAGCAGTCGAGGCGGCAAAGTCCATTTATCTGAAACTGAAACGGCGCTGTCCAACCTCCGCAACTTGAAAACGACACCTTAAATCGAGCAAAAAAAATACACACAAAAAAACACAAAAAATCCGCAAAATCCTTCAGATAAAGGCGTAAATAAGAGATGCTCGTACGCGAAGGGAGCGGTCCATTAATCATCGGCGTCTCGCGACAAAGGCCCTAATGATGCCTTTCGTGTAAGTAAAAACGAAGGCGGCTCTCGACTCAAGAGTGGCTTTTATTAAATTGCTTAAATAAAATGATAAACAATGCCGTATGGTTTTTGCCCTTAGGCCGTATCACGAGGCCGACAGAGCGTGATGCTGGAGAGAACTCGTACGACACGTAACGGATTCTGTGTGCTTCGTCTACCGTACGTGATTAATTATTTGCATCGTAATACGTTTGTCTAAAAAGGGAAAGATTTATATTACGCGGTGCGGCTTCATATGTCGTTCCGTTCGGATTTACTATGATTTTTCTGGTTTTAATTAGGATTTATCCCTAAAGTTTCGGGACGTTTCACGTGAGCGTAGTTTGATAGAATACGAAGTAAATAATTTGAATTTTATTTATGTTGTATCATTATACAATTCAATCAATATCGTTAAGCAAGAGTAGGTTTAGTAATAAAAGATTAGGCGTAATATGATTTTTCAAGTTGTAAATGTATTCTTGCTTGATAGTGTTGCAAAGTTTTTACACAAGAAGACATTTTAATCTTAAATATTTGGCATAATGGTGTGATAAATTTATAAATATGAACCTTTTTCTAAATTTTAGTTTAAAATTTAATTAAAAGCATCATTTTTCGACTTGTATTTTTCAATAAAAAAAAAAATGAAATTCATACAGTAGAAAATTTTGGAAGATATGTATGTGAAATTACTTAATAAAATTCATATTCTGTGTTCGAATGAAATTCCGTTTCGATTCTATCTTTCGACATTACTCATTTCCCGATCGTAAAGTGATTTCTTCGATATAACGAAAATAAGGACGATCCTGCGCATCTATTGGGCTGAGTCGTAAAATTCGACTCTGTTTAGTATTCGTGCAATGAATGTAAAGTTTCGGGGGAAAGAACGCGAGGTTCGCAAACGAAATATCTCGCAATATGGAGTTTGTCAAACTGAGTTACGATCGCAGAGTATAGTGTATTTATTAAAATTGTTTTGTGAAATTACTCGGAGCGGTTGCAGCGGCAAACTTCACTAAGAAGTTCGGATATGGCTGAAATTCGAGAACATGCAACGGCGAGATTGTCCCACATATTCGACAAGTTTGTATTTTATTCGGAGAACGAAAAATGTTTCCCTTTATCATCTATGCACAAAAGCGGACTCTTTTGATTGGTGTAACATAATATGAAAAGATTCATCCAGAATGTTGTTTTGTAAGTTTGCAATTCGGTCGTAATAACTTATTTTACAAGTATATGTATATCTTGAAATAACTCAAACTAGTCAAAATACAATAAAATTTCAAATAATGAAATCTAGAAAATAATATGAAGTACGACAGTATAAAACTTTATTCGTTCTTTGTGTTAAGTACCTACTCGAGAATTGAAAAAAAGTGATATAAAATTTTGAACAATAATATATTACACTAACGAAAGTAGTTTATCTGATCATACATATTTGAAAAAAACCAAGTATTCGATTGATTTTTTTCTCAGAAGGTTTTCAATAGAAACGAAATAAAAGGCTGCTCACAAATCATATGAAGATACAGAACGTATGATTGATCAAATCGAAATCAAATTATGGCAATAAGAAAATATGATTTTTATTTTCTGCGTGTTTTGGTAACAATCAATTATTTTTATATATTATTTTTCAAGTACTTGTTAAGGCTCTGAGGAAAAGAGTAATCCAATGATGTCATTACATATACGAAAAAAATCGTACGAATTTATCATGAGAATTGAATACGGCAATATAAAAGGCTCAGTATCAGATATTACATGAGTAGCACGCTATTCGCTTATTTTCATTCGAATTTTGAGTATATGTGTGGTTATTGTTGCGTTCAAAATGATATTAAAAACAATTTTGAACCGGAAAATTGAATTTTTTTCAGATTAAGCGATTATCGTGGTACTTAAAATATTTTATATATGTATATTTCGATGTAAAAGAATTAACCTAATTTGGGATTAAAATATAAGCAGATATATTTATAATTATATAATGGTTATCTAATATTTTTTTATATGATAATGAATAAAAAATAGCATTTGTAAATAAAATAAAATTGAATCTTCTTAAAAAAAGAGATTAGTGATGGTTTACCGCATTAAAAATTTAAATGAAAAAAATAATAAAAAAAAAATAAACAATTATTCATTTGTTATCTATGTTTTTGTAATTAATGAATTTTACTTATATATTTTTTCTAAAATTGGTGCTAAATAAGACTTACATTTTATAAAATAATTAAAAACCAAGAATAAACTCACCTTGTACAACTTGCTTACATTTGAAGTAGAATATACATACAAATACTAAATATACAAGAAAATTTCTAGAGTCTAGCGAATTTGTACACAAAAACGAATATACATAAACTACCGATCGAGTGAGAGTGACACTACGTAAAAGTTCAGAAAAGTCAAGAAAACTCCTCCGAAGACGACCGAAAACAACCTAGAACCGCTTTCAGAGAAATATTCTAGCCTGGGATTGGAAAAGCGGGAAAGTTTCAGAGTTTTCCCGCCAATTTCCCGAGTCCGGATTTTCCGCGCGTCGCGCACCAGAGTCCGAATTGCACTGAGTTGTCGTTGGCTGTTCTTGCTACGTCGCACCGCGCACTCGCACACACTCGATACATATTCCATTCAATCTTGTATCTTATAACGATTTAAATGAAAATGTGACAATTTTCAGTTATGTGATTCGATTGTGTATAAGTGTGCTGATCATTTAGTAAATTAAAAGATTTTATATTTTTTGAAAATCGAGTGTTTTGAATGCACTATAGTGGAATTAATTATGGACATTTATTTGTTTTCGTTTTGTCGTGAAAATCAAATCTAACGTTGATGTAATGTGAATTATTAAGAACTTAAATAGTTAATTTATTCAAATATAAAAGAAGCCATAATTATACATGTACATATAAATCCATTTAGTGAAAATTTAATGAAAATTAAAAATCTTCAAGGAATTAATTCAGCCCTGTTTTCAGTTTTTTTTTTCAATATCTACAAATATCTACAAATTATTCATTTCAAATTAAATAATTTTTAGTTTTGTGTCAAATATTTATCATTTTAAGTTAAAATTTTTATACAGGTACAATGAAGCGACTGATTTTACTATTTTTTATCAAGAGTTAACATTTTTTATATGAATGAAATAACATATCTAATTAATTTGTATTAATATGTATAAAATGTATTTTCATGTTCGATATATAATATTATAATTTAAGTAAATATTGTACAAAACGTATGCAGAGAGAGAGATATAAAATAACTTGAATGAAATCGTTTAGAACATATTCTAAATGCTAAAATAATACCAAAATACACAGATTAAGCGAAGACATACTGAAAATTAATCGCAGTAGCTTTGCAACTAAACGTAAAATGCTCTACATCAGTCATCATCGATTATGATGAATTTCTACGATATGCTACGACATAATGTTTGAGAAACACTATTACGTAGCATACACACGTCAAATGAACGTTTCATCATTTAAGCGCTTTTCCATCAGACGTCGGACGTATTTTATCGTGGAAAATATTTTAGTGCACACGCGTCGTATTAATCATTCGACGTTTGACGTTCCCGTAATAAAGATTGATTGGAACTATGCGAAACTAATGATTTTTCGATGTGTGAAAAACAGATTTTAATTATGACGAAATTGCGAAAGTCTTCGCCTAGCCCTAATCGATCTATACTAAGATAATTTGATTCGATTTTATGGTGTGTGTGGGTAAAAATTAATTTTGAAATGATTTATTTTATATGTTGGATTATTATGAAGATTTACATAGATATATGTACAAAAATAAAATAATTTAATTGAGCTGTACATAGACAATTATTTTTATTTTGTATCAGTAAAAATAAAATAAAAAAAGTTATCAGTTGATTTTTTAATTACGAACATATGAACACAAAGTTGTAATATAAAAAAAAAATATTGTCATAGTTATTGACAGTAATCAACCGCAAAATAACATTGGCAAACTAAAGGAATTAATGCGTTTAATAACACACTTGAGTATTTGTAGAATAAATCATTTCAGATTAAGATTTCATTATGCATTGATTTAAAAATAAACGTTTCTTTTACACAGCCGTGTTACAGTTGAAATTCTAAAAATATTCGCAATCGTTACGAATTTGAAATAGATTCAATTAGTTTGTTTACGTCTATCATTACGAAAGGTCAACTCGCGAAAATAGAAATAGTGCGAGTTCGTCTGCAGAATACCTGTCTTTCCCGTGTAATGAACCTCCATTTAATTATTTCGATTATTTGCTTCGAATACGAAATCAAAAGGGGTGTGTTTCTTTTGTCGCTTGTCGTAATGGAAAAAAAGACTACAGGGAATTTCGTTCAAGGAATTTCGTAAATAAATACACAAGACAAAGAGATATTTCTGTGCTGAAAAGACTATCCGAAATGAAAAAAAAATGTTAGGAAAATCTTGTTGCGGTCGTTTTTATTATTGTTATGTCTTAGATAAAACGAAGAACGACTTACTGAAGATAACAGAATATCCATATGTGGATATATCCCCGGAAATGAAATATTAATTCCAGTTCCATTGAGTTTCGATAAATATGATATATAAAGGAAACTGTGAAAAGTTTTAATTGTACAATTTTTAATTTGAGAGTTCGTTATGTTACTGGAAAATTGACTTAATTACATCAACGAAAATAACTGATAAAAAATATTTTTTTTACAATTTCATTGTTAATAGAAGTTATGTTTTCTGTTGTTTTTTTTTTATAATAACTATAATATATATATTTTTGACAGTTGACTCGTATTTCAAAGTCGGACTTCGTGTTTAAGTTAATTAAAAGTTTTCTCTTAACGTTTCTGCAGACTTTACAAACATTAATAATAAAATTTTGGTATTAAATGTAACGAAAGTTAACAAAACGAAAAGGTATTTAAGCTACACAATAAACGGAAAGAGTTAATATTTTTTCCACCATACTACTGTTTTCATGTATGCAGAAAATGTTGAACGAAGTGTGCGAAAGTCAAATTAAATATATATCTATTCGAAATTCATTATGTTAGTTTATTTTCAAAGATTGCCAAAAACCAACATCCAGCGCAACCATTACATAAATATTTAAATAAAAAAAATATTGACGATTCGATTTAAATTGAGCGTGTTTAATGTCGGTTAACAATTTATAGAATGAGATAAATTTTATTTACTCCACGGAATTTTATCGAGAGAAAAACTTTTAAATATGCAAACAACCGATGAAAAATGCAAACAATGACTTATCGACGGCAGACAAAGAAGACAATAACAAAACACGAACGTCGAAACGGACCTGGAAAAACTGAAAACCGCCGACCGAGGACGTCGGTAACTAACGAACAACTACAAACGAAGGCTTAAGCGTTAATTTAGCGGCCTTTTCGCATTTTTTCCACGAATGGGGATTTATTTTCGGGGGTCCACAGGTTGAAGCGCGTGTTCCGGTGTCGCGTCGCCATTAGCGGCCGCTGGGAAAACTCGTGCCGCGAATTCGCAAAGATTTTCCGCGGCGAGATGAAAAATCGAGACGACCTTCGGCCGGGGTTTTCCCCGTGAATAATTTTCGTATATAACTCACCGAAGCCGCTTTGAGCGATTGTGGCTCCGATATGGAAAATTCGCATATAGTTTCTCTTTTCTCTTCTGGAAATGTGTAATTTATTTTCGAGTGTTCGCATCGTTCGCCGTTACAAATCTACGGAATATGGGTGAATAATGTATTGGACTTTTTATGTGTTCGAAGTTTTTTTTTTTTTTTATTATTTTCAAGACGCAGGGTTTTTATCGGGATAATAATTTTATCTAAGTGTCATTTGAATAACAAGTATTTTTCGAGAATATGAATGATTGATAATTTTTTTTAAATATTTAATTTTTTATATGAAATTAGTTATCATTAAATATTTTATCACATTGTAATAGTTTCTAAACGTTAAACAAATAGTTCAAATCTATAGATTTAATTAAGCATAAACACGTGTCACATTATTTTACGAATCAATGATCAATAATATAATATTTCTGTTCGGTTCAACGGTTCATTCATTTTTGTTATTTGACTACAATAATTTCATCTAATTGAAATGAATGTTTGCAAATTAATATTTAATATTAAATTAAGCACTTTTTTAAAAGTTAACATATTAATTTCAATTCCTCCTAGAGTGAATCGAAGTTCTGTACTAAATAGCTTATGTGTATTAATAGCAAAACAAAATTGCATGAAATTTTGAATTAAATATATGCACAAATTAATTAAATTTCGAACACAACATGCAATACATATGCAATATATTCTACGCATAAAAATAAGAAATGCAGAGATTTTTCCCTTATAACGTAAATTCTTTCCATAATGCATTTTTTACTTGCATTATAATTTTCATAAAATATTTTGTGTAAATATGTATTTAAATTAATTTGTTGTATTAGAAAACATCATCTCAAACTTTTCATCAAAAAATTAATAGAAAAAAAAATCGCCCTTTAACAAAACCCTCTATGAGGAAGATTCTATCTCTATGTCATAAGGGAGTTTACTGTAAAATATGATAAAATTCAAAAAAAAAAGACAAATAAATAATAAACAATGACAACTTATTGAATATTAATCGAAAACACACCGAGGGAATCGAATCGCGACAAATGCAATAAGCTCTCTCACATTAGACGCGCTCGCGTCTTGATGCCGCGAGCAATCGAATTACTGCGAAATTCCCTACCCCCCACTACGAAAAACGGATAAATTGACGAAATTACTCTGTCAAATCGCGAAAGATTGGATTTTGGAAAAAGGCGACGGCGAAAACCCGTACGGACCATCAATCAGTGACAACTGGCCGGCCCCCAATCGGACGGAACCGGCGAGGATTGCTCATTGCCGGTCCTCGGATCGACGATATTTTTCAAATCGGGGTTCCCTTCGGTGTTTCGGTGGGTTTTTCTGGTGTTTCGGTGGGTTTTTCGGTGTTGTTTGTTACCCCCTTGTACGTACAAGGGTTGCTTTGTGCGGCGCTCTGAGGGCGTCCGGTGAGAGGTGGGTAGCCCAAGTTTCGCGGGGAATATTAAAGAAATTAAAGTTGAGTTTTTCCGTACAAATACACGTATTATAGCGCGGTCGGGAGCCTTTGAAAGTGGGCTCGATGTTGGGGAACTTAAAAAGTATTCTGTTCTTTGAAAGTTTCGTATAATAATTAAGGTTTCATACTGAATAGGTAGCGTCTACGCTCGAGAGTATATAGTAATAATGGTTGATGTCATAATATGCAATATAAGAATACTCGGATTTTTTATTTTTCTTTGTTTCATTGCTATTTGTTTTCAGTTTTTTTTCAAATGTTATGTTTAATTTTCAATATATGCAAATTGTTTTATTATTTTTCGATTCCAAGATGACACCTGTAAAATTCAAAGAATATGAAATGTTTGAAAACGTTATATTTCATTGAAAACCATTCGATAGAAAATTTATAGAAAACGTAAGATGGCAGTAATGAAAAAGATAAAAGCAAGAAAATTTTCAGCGGCTTTAACTGAACCACAAAACGAGACATCTATTGGTATGGTTTTGCATCTTTTTCGAAACCTGGAAAATTATTTTCCGAACATACGTGCCTTTTCCAATAGATTGTTCATCAAGTATGAAGTTCGATGCAATTATTTTTTGAAAAAAAACATCGCATGCAAAAAGTAAATTAAACTTGAAAACAGTTGAAAGTTTATTTTGAATAAAATTATCAATTTTAATAAAAAATAAGAGTGATTTCACATATTTAACGATTTATAATATTATTTCTGATTAGTAATAGGCAATATCAATTGTGATTTTTTTTTCTTTTAAAAATGATTGGTAAGAAATATTTTCACATTTATTCAATTTAAAAATTTATTTAGAATTCATACAACACAAAACTTTTTTTTTTAATAATCATACAGATTAATAGATTTATATTCAAATCACCGCCTTTCCTAAATCAAACTACGAAACATCCCAAAATTACATTCGATCCGCAAGCACAGAGAGACAGCGAACATCAAATTTTCATAAGAACGAAAAAAAAAACATTCTCATTCACATCGACGACCGCGAACAGACCTTCCATCGACATCTTCATACAAGCGATCACATATGTATACAACACGAAAAAGTCGAAGTGGAACAAGTATCAGCCGGGAATCGTTTCTTCGATTTCACGCACGGAGCCGCGTCTCGCATGTGCTCGCTTCTCGAACCCAGTGCCATTCTATCAGAGATCCTCTCTTTATTCCGAACGCATTCGAGTCCGTTTCGTCCCATTCGGGCCTAGTCGCGGCCAAAGGGCAAAATTGACAAGAGCCGGATCGCATTGAAAGAGTCTGCCCTAAAAAAGGAAAAAAATAGAGAAAATAAAGAAAAGAATCAGACTGGAATGTCTGAGGGGAAAATGTCTGAGCGGAGGCGCCTTATCGAAATGTTATGTACAAAACGGCGGAACCCAATTCAATTTGTAACCGAACGAAAAAAAAGGTCATCGTCGAATAATTTTTCGGGATTTTTCGAGTGTTTTTCTTCGGAGGGGCGTTTTCGAATTTCAGAGTCGGTGATTAAGCTTAGTTGAGTTGCCGCCAGTGTTCGTGAATTTTTAAACGATTACGATGGTTTTAATGGGTCTATTCGGAGAAAAATGATCGATTGTCTTTAGTTCGAGTTTTTCTTTTGTTTTTTTTTTACGAAATTCATTAAAAAGTCAAGACGCCGAAAATGTCGCTGTTGACTTTGTTGGAATGTTAAGAAATTAAATTTCGACGCGTTTATGTATGAAATTGTAATTAGATTATTCGTAAATAAATATTATCACGGAATTTAATTGAAAATCGAAGGTGACTTGAAAGTGCTTATTTGCTCAGATAATTACGTATCAGTGTATCGATTTGAGACACGCTCGATACTTCTTGAATAATTTGTGAAGATCGTTGAAAAGTTATTTTTCTCTATACACACTGTAAATTTTTAAAATTATTTTTCGCAAAAGGTTTTACGTACAATGCATGTAATGTATAGGCACAGAAAAAAAAACTTGGATTCTATTTTCGTTTTTTCTTCGAAACTTTTTCCAGACAGATGTGAAGTGCGTGTTTATTTTTTTTTGTATTTTACACGGAGAAAAATAAAAGTATAAATGCGGTTTCAAACTTTATTTTCAAATTTGACACTTTGGAAAAATCGAGCTTAGGTATTCGCGTGATCGGAAAATTCCTTTAAACTGTATTAAAACGTCGTTAACGTACGGACCTCGGAAAATTCATCGTGACCGTAATCGAGAAAGTTTCACGTTGAAATTCCATGCTGTGATACTCTCGAATATCGAAGATCTCGTCGAAAGAATATGTTAGACTCATCCTTTTACAGAAACTATACAAAGGAATTTATGTTTTCTCGCGTGGAGTTGAAAAGCCAGAAAGAAAATAATTTCAGAACATTCAGAATTGCTACAATGCGAGTTTCGTTCATTTTTAAAATGGGCTGAATTTTTTTTCATTACTTTCACGTCACAACATCGTGGCGTTTTCAAAATGTTACAAAATAACCTTTGTATATAGATAAATGTACGTGTACGGACAATCCTAGCCCCATATGGTGTTAAATTTATTGCACAAACTTTCATTTAATGGTTTATGATATGTTATTTGTAACGTTTGTCCCATGCGAGCGGTGAAAATATTTTTTTCCTCTCGTATTATATGTCGATACTGAGAAAAACACCGGCAATATATCACAGTTTATGTCTTCAGTTTATTGTTTAAATGTTACGTATTGATTTCATATATCATAGAAAATGAAAAAAATCAGAACATAAAATAAAATGTATTAAATAACGTACTATATAACATTTGAGCGAAATTGATGAAATTTATTTCAATAAATTGAAATTGTATGAGGATTTCGATATGAATAATTTGAACGAAATGTTATAATATGACCTATCAAGAAATAAAAAAAATATATTGTGTTGTTTTAAAAGAAATTTTTGAAGTGATTCATCTCATTGATTGTTTTTCCTCATCTCATATTATGAGCGCGTTATATAACGTCAAAAACAACAATATTTTATTACGAAAATGTTCAAACAAACGAAAAAAAAAATCATCAATACAAGCCTAAAACTAAAAGACGATCCTTTTACAATGTTGGCAGATCGTAAACACCTCAAGTGTGTCGGATCGCTCGACATCTCCGAAATCAATATACGCCGATTAATCATTTTCAATTGAATTAACAGCATCCATGGCTTCATCTTCGACACGTCAGCGCGTAAAATATCAGCCCTATTAAGAAGATAACGACATACTGGCTAGTAGATAACGCGAGATGATCTCGCACACAAACCATGCTCTACAACACTACAGCGCACAAGCCAAAGCCATAGAGCAAAACACACAAACACACACACGTCCCCTAACAAGTGTTAGCGAAATTTGTACGTAATTATAATGGATTGTACGGCATTTGCTTAGGGGATGTGTTTACGGGGTGGGCGTGCGGGCTGTCGTACTGCCGCGTAACGTATTGCGAAGATAATGCTCTACGTGATCGCCCCGTTCTCCTATTAACGTTTTGTCGGAGCTGGAAGGCGGTAATGAAAAAAATGGAAACGGAAAAATATATTGGAAAAGCGGCGCTGCGTTGGAAAAAATTGGGAAAGTTTTCCGTGCGATTTGACCGGTCGCGATGGGGATTCTTAGCGTGTTGCGGAAAATATGGTGCGTGCAATAGGAATTTCCGATGATCGATACGTTTCTTTCTAATTTTGATTATTTTTTTTTGTGGTGGGAAAAAACAGTTATTCAGTATTCATGACTAATTATCTGCTAATATAAATTACTTAAAAATAATAAATTGTACAATACATAAAGCAACAAACTATACATAAAATGATTTGAATGAATAACTTATTCTATGTATTATACTTTTAACATAAATATGAAAACAAAATCTACAATCGGTCGATTCATTAAAGTAAAACAAATGACTTATCTTTCTTAAAATTTAATATGTGCTTTTTGATTTAGAAGCAAATAACTTTCAATATTCAGATTGTACTATTTCTGTTTATTATACAATATTTATCTACATTAATATCTCAGACGACTTTCAACTCCAATTAATTGTTCAGTTTTTTGTATCAAAAGTATTTTCATTAATGTCTCTTACGAGAAAGCAATCTCGCGTAAGTAGGTATATCAAAAATAAAATGAATCGATTTACAGAGCAATATTTAATTAGCCAACAGTGCTTTCGTATTCGATGGCTTTTGATCACGAAACGATTGGAAACGACGTCAATAATTTCTAAAAACGAATTTACTTGCCGTTGAAGATTGAATTTTCAACAATTTGAAACCATATATTTCCAAAGATTTTTTTGCATATAATACAATATTAAAATAATTCCTGAACATTTTTAAATTATGACAGTTGGTATATTCAGGGAAAATATAATATTACTACGTGTTATATTTTGTTGAAATTGTTGTTTTTTTTTATTTTCCTGAAGAAAAATATCGTACCCTTGTGTAACTTGCAACCCCCAGATTGAAAATAAGCGATATACCCGATCGATACGTGTAATATTTTATTATATACGAGACCGTCATTATGCGTGCAATTCATTGGTCCAATTTGTCGCCTTCTCTGTACATGACTCGTACACCCAGTACATTGTCCCCTTAGTGTTTTGAGCGCTCAATTAAATAATTAATTTGCATATTAATTAAAGTTTGTCGGGCTTAACCGCTTATCAAATATGTATCAATAGTGAAACTCTCCGTTTATAACGTTACAGTTTACATATTCGAACAGAACGTTAATTAAAACTATCGTTGCTCACATCCGAAACAAGAATCGTTTTCGACAAGCTTCGGATTAATTTCACAATACGCTCATGAAAATATGTAGTCAATGAACATCTAAAATTTCAAACAAACAGTATATCTATGGTTAATCAATTTAATATTTGGTGATTTGATTCAAAGTTAATGTAGATCAAGCGGTGAGATATTTCTGGTGAAAATCATTGAAAATCACAATTTTCCTAATATTTCAACATTTTCGGACAAAAGAAATTCAAGGTGCGGCTGAAAAGTTAATAAATAACGTCGGTTTTCATAATTTAATGGTTAAGCCTCGCGCGCATAATAATATCGTCAAGAGCATTATGGAAAATACGTTTTCCGCGCTTTTCAGGGTAAATCGTCGCATAAGGCGATCGTAAGGAGACGCATAATATTTTCACGCTTTTTAAAATTCGCTCTACCGAGCGCTCGATGGAAGTAGCAGCGAAAAATAGAGAATGCAAAAGTTTCCGCGGAAAATATTCAAAAATGACTGGAGTTTTCTGAGAAAATTGCATCGTATAATACTTAATATTGCCTTTTACATTGGTGTTTAGTGTATGTAAATTTTATTATATAAAACTGCGATATGTAGCTATTACATAGGTACTTTTGTTTTCATTTTAAATTATACAATCAGAATTGATATTTCACAAATTGAAAATTTGAACATTCGAATATTTAATTCAGAGAGTTTTCAGTAATTGGGTTTTGAAATTATCTCTAATTTAAATCATGTCAAATCCGATAATCGAAATTATTTTCATATTTCAAATTTTCACACATGACATTTATCATGCTAACTGAATTATTCAATTCCATTTACGCTCAAAATACATTTGCGAAAACACTTTGAACGGATAAATCAGAATACAATGTGGCAAAATTTAGGTCGAATCGTGCGAGATTAATTTTCGCGAGTCGCATCTTTGATTCCACCATTGTCGAATATTCGCGGAAACGGAAAAAGTCTCAGTTTAAAAACGCCCCTTAGAGAGTTTATGCGGACGTTTTTTTTTCAATATCGAAAAGTCCAGTTTGTTTAGAACAAACAGTTTTGTTTTTAATTGGATTCCGGTCGAAGGCCTCGGGGCCTTTAAGCGGGTCAGTCGCCCAAACTGAAAGGTCGCAACGGTGGCTTAACTCAATTTTCGTGCCCAACAGAAAGAATATCGAACGGTTTTCGTTTTGCTTGATGTTTTTTCCATCGATTTTGCATTATAGAGCGGAGTCGTTCCGGACAGTTGGACGGTCAGGAAATGTAATTCCTCGGTTTCCTGTCTGTCTTTTCAGAGCGTTGTGTGATTTGCATCGACAACGCTGCTAAGCATAAACTAATAAGCTAGCAAAATAGTTCAACGTCGCTAAAATTACTCTATTTTATATCTGTCATCATTGTTACGTGTCTAGTGTATTTCTATTAAAAAAAATAAATTCAACGTCTTTAAACCGTATTCAATGATAAACTATGAATATAGTAAAATATACATGCATATTCTGTAAATGTTCAACGTGAAAAGACTGAATGAATAAGAAATCGAAAATTTCATCAATCACTTTATAAATGTAAATTTAAATAAAAATACATTTTTATGTTTAATTCAATCAAAATCTTATCGGAAATTCTTCAACTGTAAAATTTCTGTTGAGGAAATGTGATTTAGTGAAAAATCACCGAAAGATTTTATTGCACTCACGACATATTGCCGAAAGAGATTATATTTTTCGTGATGTATGATACGAGGATAATCCTCAAAACTCATTTCGTTTCCTCATATGAAAAGATAATATAATCCAGACGATAATCGAAAATGCTTTCTAGATTGCCTTTAATATATTCGCATGTTTGACATTTGATCCCAAAGTAAAGAATACGATCTCGTCACCGCTAATATTTGTAAAATGTATATTTTGACGTCGAATTAATTAAAATTTACGAACATTATATTAAAATTCAATATTAAAGCGCGTTATTAGTTTCGAGCGAGAATAGACGATGAGCGAATAAATATAGTATAAACGTATCTGAAATTAGAAGAGGTGCCTCCGTTACACCGAATGGAAAATTTTCTCCTTCGGACGAAGCGAAAATATACTTGAACAATATAAATACATAAAATTCGAGCAAAAATTTATATATGCGTAGTATTTTTTTTACCTGACAGTCTCTCTGTCTTTATACAGGTTCTTGTAACGCGACGTAAAACAAAGCATTTCGCGCCCGTACCGTTCGCGAAGCTGTCATTATACAAATCGAGGTTTCATTTTTTTCGCTCCGATTAACATTTTGAACGAGCCTCTTATCCTGCATTGAGTGAATTGTCGTCCTCGAGTCCTTTGGCGTCTCCCTCTGTAATCAAATGGCTGGTAAATCTCTAATTTAATACATTCTTTTACTGCCGAATCCTCGATTGATCCGAGCATTCGTCTTCAAACACTCTCTGGGAAAATTTTAATATTCTCGAAAATGCTTACGTTTTCCCCTCGGCTCGATATTTATTTTCGTTTCTATCCGTATCCGTTTCGACTGTTTATTCTGTGTGAAAATGAAGAGCAATCGTCTGGTTCTATATTAGAAGCTTTGTGCATTTGGCTTCGGGCGCCGGAGTCTAATTACACTGTGTAATAAATCAATTAAGTGTTAACAAATTACTCATAAAGGTACGTGTAGGTACATATTATTGTATTATTTCAATGAAATGTAATCGAAACTCCGTTACGTGAATGTTGTGAAGAGGTTTTCCATTGTGAATTAATTGCTAAAACGTATTAAAATACCCTACTACAGGAAGTCCTATCAAAATACTTCTTAGCGATCGTGTTTGTATTAAATTAATAACGAAATTCGAGCATAGAAATATAACCAAAATATTTTTTTAATATTATGATAATAATAATTTTGTTGGTTTTTTCGGCGATGAAATATATTTTTTTCAATTGTCGGAAAAAATCTAAGAATCGTTTATTCTAGCCACTCTTTGATCAGAACAAAGCTTTCATTCTTAGCTATTGTTGAGGTTTTTACCTTTCTTTTTGAAAAAATTAAACTCTTTGCTTTTTTGTGCTATAAAGCATTCATTAAATTATATAGTTTATGCATAGATATGAAAAAGTTACGATTCATTTAAAAAAATCTACTAGGTAACAAAATATTTTTATATATTGTACTTGATGAGAATTGTAGTAAACATTTTCATTTTCATCTCATAACAAACCGATTATGCGAAATTTTATCATCATTGAAATAAATAAATCTATTCATTAATTAATTGAAATACTAAATTTACTACGCCTCGAGCATATATATTGATTGGCAATCGTTACATATATACGCCTTGTACAAAAGTAAGTGGGAAAAGCAGTGTAGAGACTCATTAAAAGAATTATCGAACTGAAAGATGCACGTTCCGATTTTATTTCATCAATATAAAATCCGACCTGAATTTTTCAGGCTCTCTTTTGGTGCGTGCAATCTTTTTTTGGCATCAAACGCCAATAAATTTCGAGTTCAGCGTATAACGAAAATAGATATGGGCTTCTTCTAGCTAGAAGCAATTAAGGTGTGGGTTTATGCACCGAAGGGGTTCTGAAAAGCCAGGATAAAATTCCATGTTACGGCTCTCATAAGAGTTACTCGTTAACATAATAAAAAAACGAAATATCGATTAAATAAATAAATAATAATTTTCAGAAGATCCAAGTAGTTCTTTTTTCATGTTTGTGATCGTTATGCATTGAGAGTCTTCTTTTAATTAAACTTTTCCGTATAGAAAAAAATGGCTTCAATAGCACTTCCGTATGAAAAGACTTATTATCAAAAGAAATCAAGTTACTCTACTGCCATATGTTGCGTTGAATCATTTATTTAAGCACGTAATATTATATATGAGTTTTGTAATTAATCTTTTAGCCTTATGAGTGCTCCCGTGAGATTTGTTTAAGCAGCTCAAAGGAACGTTTTCATTGTTCAGAACAAAATCTCAAATTAGCAGTCTAATATTTCTCGCTATAATTCTTTTGGGAAATTATCAACAGAAGTCTAAAAAAAAAACATTATTTCTTAAAGGTACATACTGTCGGCAATAATTGCGAGTATCTATTCAGTTCTTCTGTATAGTTGGTACATAGAGCGAATAAAGGATTTACATTAATTATATTCCAGTGGCAAGTACACGGAAAGGGTCGTCCCATACCTTTTTTTTCTACCGTCCTGAAAAGATCTAGGTCTCATATATGACATTGGTTTTCTTGATTTATATCCTCTCCACATACGAAACATGTTTTTTTCATTTTAATCGAAATAAACCTTAAGTGAAATATGTCTGCGCGAAGTAGAGTGGAAAAATAATATAAACGCTTCAATAATTAAAGTAAATATCGTACGAAAATCTCTCATTACTAGCAAAAATGAAACAGAAGCGGGCTGCGAAAACATATTTTTCCTTTCATATAATCCCAATAGGATAATTCAAGGTAACGTCGCGGAACATCAATTTATTTTCATACGTGGCACAAAAATGAGTCATCATTATTTCACACATACGTGATTTTATATAAATTTTCATTATACCGCATCTATAGTGGCTTAATGATGAAAAACAACATGTCGAGAGCGAGTTGGATTCGAATTCCGAAAGTTTGCGGTTTCCGGCCGCACGCAATACGATGTCAATACGTTTTCGCGTTGTCGCACGTTGTCAAAGGAAATTTATGAAAATTGCTTTTTGTTGTTGGTTAAAATTCTGCGAATTTCTACACCGATAAAGTGAAGGTATGTGCGTAAGCGAGTATTGTGCGAATTTACACGAGACCAATTCACAAGTCGCGAGCCACGTACGAAAGGTCAAACTCATCGCTGAAGCGCCGAAATGAAAAAAATAGTATGAAAAAATAAAATGATTTGCATCAAGTTTCACGCAATTTCCGTCGTTCGTGATGAACATGCATACATTTTTACGCATTAAAGCGTTTAAGTTTTATTTTTGTATTATTGTTAACTAACGTATATTTTAATATTGTGATCAGCAATTAAATGAAACTCATAAAACTGCAACGAAATAAAAACATAAATACGTAAATAAAACATAGATTTTTTAAATCGTTTAAAAATTTGCAATTTACTATCTACGAAGCTTGTTAACCGGAAAACAAACAAACTTCGATGGGGCTTTTCGGATAGATAGAAAGCAGGGATACGCCATAGTATGTGAAATAAAGTTACCGAAACAAGATCGCGTGTCTTATTAGATAGTGTAATGATATTGGGTTACAGGTGTAGCGTCGAATACACACGGGAAATTAGGAAAGAAATGCGCAAACTTATTACGGGAAGGCGTTGTGGCCATGTAACGCCTTCGCATCGAATAAGGCCACCTTATTTGATTCCCAAATAACTTATCAATTGTCTAATAATTTCGTCAATATAATACAGATCTTTTTTTTTTTCATATTGAAGATAAAATATGAGGTATCATTTTCAGATATCTGAAGATAGACAAAATAGTAATGTGAATTATTTGTCTGAAGTCGGTCTGAAATTTGTTCAACACAATATACATATATCTAGAGAATGATATCTGATATTCTAAAATCTTTCAGAATAATATATTATGATTTAGAATTTAGATCTATAATTGACGTTCAATGATCGGAATGAAAACAAACAACAAATCAGATCAAATTAATGCGTGATTTACGCTTTCTGGCACTCTGTCACGCCCAATACGCGCGTATGTCTAATCTGAGATTCAATACAAATACTAGATTATATTAATATATATTCTTGAATATACGGTATAAATAGACAGGTGTAGGTGGTAGGTTTTCTTCCAGCAAACAACCTTCTAATTGTCTAATCAGAATATTTGCAAGGTTCCGTTGTAGAATCGAGTGTGTAGTTCGCCCATGAAGTCCTCTGTGCTGGGAATATGATGCTCTCAGACCTTAATTAATATTCGATAATGTACGGACGAGAATGCTTCCGATATATAATACATATTATTATAAATGATAGTGGAAGACATCTCCTTGATAGCAAAAGTGCATAGAATTTTTTGACATTATCGTTTATTACGATTGTTATAAAGGTACTATTTAATGCTAACTATTAGGTATTTTTTAGATTTTTGATTGTATTTATAATGTAGGCAATATTTTTTCAGAGCAGATATAACTTTTTTCATGTCTAATTAATGAACAAAGAGTTGGGTCATTCTGGCAGGTGAGAAAAATAGGAAAAGTGCAACATCTAGTTTACTTTTTACAGTAACTGTAGGTGGGTAGTTTTGAATTTAACGAGTGGGTGGTGCCACTTGACGCCGTTTCATTTGAAGTAAGCCAGGGATCGCTGAGGCTGCATATCTGGATGGAAAATTTAAGGGTTGCTTCTGAAGACGACACTTGGCTCACTTTTAGAGTATCATCAATCTGTACGGTTCATTTTAGCAAATGAAAAAAGTAGCTTCTTTACGTATTGAATAGGTGAGTTGTGATTTATCACGTTTAGATTTATTCGACTCTGCTAATTATGATTTATTTTTGTACGACTTATTTTTATTACAGATCGAACTCGAGCGACACAATAAAAGTGCCGCGCGATCCGTCTTCATTCTCGGTAAAATATCTAACACTCTAGACACGTATTTCAAGACACACGCGATAATATAAAAATATAATATATCATCGACAGGTATGTCAGTAATTTTTTGTGGTTTCGGTGCGAATTCGAAATGGTGGGAAACGCAAGCGATTTTAATATTACTTTACGTGAAGGTTTTCACGACGACTCCGAAAAGGGCCCGTGTGTGCGCCCTTCAATATTGTCATTCTGGCGTGGGTTTTGTTCAATATTAAAGGCAGGTTTAGTTTTTTGACAGACGGTGACATTCGATTTTCATCGGTTTCTGTATAGTTTGCTAGAAAACCGTTTTCATTCGAATCGAAAAATGATCGTATAATATATCAATTCTGAATCTAATAGCATTAATATGTATTGCAAAAACATGACGTTTTTTCGATGTGTACCGTTTTATTTTTTCAATTTCGTTCGATTGAGTCTGGAAAATTCAAATTGTTTTGCTTTTAATTGGATAAAAAAATAAAAATATTTTTTTTCGTAGAAAAGATATTGGCTTCACTTTGAACTTTTATCGAATTTGTACATTTTGATGAAATCGTTTTTGATGCATATGAAAGTTTCGATATTTTGGGCAATTGAATTTGATATATCTGAACTTCTCATCTATCAACTGTCGACTTTCAAACGCAATTTTATTTTGTAATTGGTATAAATTTTATAAGAATAACAACAAAATTGAACCCTTGTATTTTATAATTAATCATATTTTTCATTTATGTGATTTATACAAATCGGAATTCATTGATTCAGTAGCCAAACATTTTTTTTTATTTATTGCTATTTATCTATATAATTGAACAATTATAATTCACACATCAAAAGTTATACCTATATCAAAAACTTCGACAATCAAACCTCCGACACATTCGAAAAGTGGAACTAATCACGCTAAGCTCTAAACGGCTCACGTAACGCTACCAAAGACTAGATATATTCCACCATCATAAAACGGCCGATACACAAATTAAAGCACTCGATCGGATTCGTCGAATTAAACAAGCATAAAATATTAGCCATTCCCGAGCCAGATCCGTCCAATTACGCGAAATTGCCAAGCGACCCGTCGTCGCTCGCCTCGTCACCAGCCGGGTCCGTTACGAATGCCTTCGGGGGATTTCTGGCGACAGTTACGACCAACCCTCGGGTCCACAAAGAGAGATTACACGTTAAGGTCCTCCGGGACTCGTGCTTGACTGATATTAAACGCCGTTTAAGCCAGGCGACACAATTAACAGGGCGAGCTGCCGCGGTTCGCTCGCGGTTGTAAAAATGTTAGCGGATTTAGAGAAGCGGAGAGTTCACACTCAATCGGATCTTTGAAGCAAATTTTGATCGTATACAAAAAAATAATTGCACCCATTTATGCTGTAAATAAGTTTCTATCAAACCGCATAAAAAAAGACTGGGATTCTATACAAATTCAATTATGTAGGACGGAGCAGTCAATCGGTACTAATTAAAAGAACCGTAAAATGGAAAAATTAAATGATACTAGCAGTAGGCGCATGTGTATCAAAATCGTTCGGAATTAATCAAATTCGTATTGCCATCTATGTGTGAAATAAAAAAATAGCGAAAAAAATATTTAAAATAAAAAAAATCGTTAATAACGGGCTGCGATTGAATTTTTGACTGGAGCCCGCTAAACCTCAGATATAAATACGTATATTTTGATGATAAAATGTAGGTCTCAGTAGACAGAAGTCGAACGCCTTATGTACGTAAAAAGTGACGCATTGCTCGAGTACGACGCTCGAGTACGACGGTGGCTCAGAGTGTAAGGTAGCGGACCAATACAGTGCACGCTCGATAATTCGAACTCGAGGCACGGCTGAAAATTTCGAGCATCGTCAGCGTATTTATAATATAGATATGACTATCGAAAAGGCCAAGAGGTACAAGTTACATTTTTGCCGAAATTGAATCGCTTCTATGCACGCTCATTTATTTAGTGGCAAAAGGATATAAATGAATTCGGAACTTGTACCTCAATATATCATCAAATCACTCGACCTATTTCTAATACATAGTCAACTTTGAAAGCACTTTTCTCGAAATATTCAACTTCTTATCGATTTTCATTATAAAAAAATGAGAAAAATCGTAAATGTAATGAAAGTTTTCAGTTTCTTCGATAGTATGGGTACGTCGAAAGTCGACTATAGAATTTGTTCTCGCTGGAGATTTTTTTGTTTGACTCGAGGGTCCGTTCGGGTGTGAAAATGCTTTGTAAATGTTCGTTTTCGAACGGGATTTATTTTTTGATGTGAGAACGAGAAAGGGTGGTACGTTTGGGGTTTGCGAGTAGCTGGATGTGTTTTAATTTTAGGAAATTGGACGGTTTCATTTAGTCGGAGAAATAGTTAGGGATGTCGGGAGTTTCTATTTTGAAAGCAACTCATTTGAAACTACAGTTTGTTTCTATTATATTACTTTTTTTTTTATAAAACACGATCACGTTTCATTTGTTAAAATTAGAGAAAATATTATAGTATATAGCCAAATTCAGATGACAATTGAAAACTTTTCTGAATATTAAATGTAGTTTAAAATGTAATGAATAGGTTCGAATATGATAAAACATGCACTTGGATGTCGAAAGCACATTAAAAAAGGAAAACTGTGTGATATTCATCGATAGTTTTAAGTCACATCTACCCCTCCTTGGGTAAATTGCTCTTCGCAAAATGAAAATGTCAATCACCAACGACGACAAAAAAAACTTTTCAATGGCTTCTCTCATTGTCGGTTGGCTGTTGGCTCAGAGATGAACGAAAAGAAAAAATAAAGAGATGAAAAAAAACGTGGAGACGTGAATAAATTGATAAAGTTTCGAGGTTTCTTCGCATGGTTGTTGTTAGGTGGAATGCAAAGCTTTGTAAGATGAAAGGGCTGCTCTTCTCTCCAGGGATATTTTTCACTACAGTACAGCCAGGATAATACTGAGATTTTTATATAAATTAATTAATTATATACACCATTTACACATACATTTAGGATTTACTATTTTTCCAGCAGGTTCAATGAAAAATACACATATTCGTATTTTTTAATTGTCGTATTTGTAACTATAATATATTTCAAATACTTATTTTTTTATTAAAATACGTATTTTGGAAGAATGAAATTGGTGAAAATACGAAAATGATTTTTTTTGGTTGCGGATTAAAATACTGTTCTGCATTTAATAAAGTATGTCGGAATTGTGTCGTTTTCACTTTATGACATGGTTCTTTCACAACTTTTGCTCCCCTGTGCCTGATACAAAGTTGATAAAGCTTTATACGGATGAGAGATTGTTTGAAATCTGATTTAGTGAAATGTTTTCACAGAAAATTTAGGAATAACAATAGATGAATACGGGTCTTTTCTCAAAAGGGATGAAAGTTTGATGAATATTATGAGAAGATCGATTACGTGGAATCAAAATTTATTATAAAGGTATTTTATTATTTGCGTAAAATAACGAGAAACGACATATTATGATGAAATTCACTGCGTGATAATATGCGAAATGGATATTTTTCAAAAAGCCATTATAATAAAATTAAAGTTTCTGATCTACTCTTTGCGATAGTAAATATCGTCGACTTCATCGAGTATATTTATGCTACAAAATTTATATTTGAATTAGAATGATATACGAAATTTTGATCGAATATAAAAAAAAGTTCAACATAAAAAAAACATAGGATAATAATAAATAAACGATGGGCAAGCGGAAATACTTCTTCAATAAAACGAATTTAGATTGATAAATTTCGGTTATCTTGGTATGCTTTGACACCGAAAATTTCCCATCGCATCTTCGGAAAATTCAGTTTTTCTCCCTCGATATCATCGCGGTTCGTAGTAGCAGAGTTTTTGTGTTTCCTTCTAATGGGAAACCTTTAATTTTTTCTCACGAAAGGAATCAGCTATCCCAGAGCGCCATCAAGGCGCCCACTGAACCGTGCGTAAGCTGAAATGATGTGAACGGAGTTAAGTGATCTCGATTTTGCATTTTTTTAAGCTTACGTTTCACGAAAAACGTTTGCGGAATCGAAACCGGATAAAGGTATTATTTTTTTCGTAATAGAATCAATGAATGGAGAAAAAACCGGCAGGAATTATTCCTCAAGAGATTCCATCGGACGGGTATTCGTATCGCGTTTCGGATACTATATCTTTTGATTGGATATCTGGCGAAGAGCCGTAAAATCCAATTGATTCCCTTGTAGGCTAATCGTGAATATTTCAGCGTAGAATCCGTGCGAGAACGGGCATCTTCGGATCTGTCTGGGCCCCCATACTTTAAGCTTAATATCGACAACGAACAAAATTAAACGAATCTCAAGGGTTGTTTTGTTCGCCGCTTTCGAAATAGCCAGATTGCTACAATGCGCACCGACGACGACGACCCTTTTAATTTTGAATCAATTAATTCACCAGTCGATTTTCTTAAGACGTATATCACGTTTTGTCAAAGCGAATTACTAGAATAGTTCAGGTTCATTTACAAAATCTTTGAAAAAATCCTGCCTTATACTAAATACAAATATAATTTTGATTTTGAAAAAAAAATGATGGCAATAAATTCATTTTTGAAAAGAATTAAATACGTTGTAGAATAGGATAAATTTACATTGGAAACGATTCGGTGGGCGTCTTCGCCGGATGCCTCGTCTTCGTCTCAAAGCCAAGTCGAAATAAAAAGCGGCGTGATTAACGCGAAAGGGTGTGATAAACGACCTGATAAAGACGACGGACGAAAATGGCCAGGAAATTTGTAAAGAGCCCTATAAAGAGAGAGGTTATCTTTTCGATGCGCGAACCGCAGATATACCACGGAGGACCTCCGAATTTCGAGTATCCTCAGAAGGCACTCGTTTGCCGTAATTGAAACGTGACTGAACGGAACTCGACAAAAAATTAGCGAAAAACTGGCGCGTTCAGATACATATCTAGGCGGTACAAGCGCGTTCAATTCGGCAGATCGTTAAATATTAACGGCTTTTAATATGAAGGCGAGGAAAATTTACGAGCGACGCTCGAACGTTCGTGTGTGTCGCAACAGTCGCTCGTGGAAATGTTTTCTCTCGCATAAAGTGTGGTAACTTTTCCATTAGTTGACGATATAGGTATGTGTATGAACGTGAGTGTCTTCTGGACATTCGGAAATTTTCTATAGGGTGTATCTATGTGCCGATAGTTTATTTTTGACATATTAAATGTGATAACTACACCTCTTAAAAAGGTATTTCATCATTAAAACTTTGCTCTTTTAAATTTTACTGATCACAATACGACTTGCATTTATTTAATAGAGTAAAAATCTTGTAAAATTTTTGTTGTAATTGTAACTATTTCATATTAAAGAATCAACTATAGAATTTATTTGAAAATTGTACGAAATATGAGATTACATACGTGAATACCCTGTATATATTCGTAGTATATCAGTTCGGTCCGATACTATTTATTCTTAGGGAATTCGTGCGTATTATAAATAAGGTGGACTAGATAGTTTCGACTCTTCTATCCTTCGGTTCCTAATAGTTTAGGTCACGATGAAATAAATGGAGGACATATTGCCGATAAGCTACCGATAATTACAAAAGACACCGAGAAATATTGGGGTGCGCATTATGGAGACGCGTTCATTTCATACCGAGCGACACCTGAGAATTAGACGATAATCCTTCGTATATTAACACTCAGAAAACGATGTATGTACATATCCGAAAATAAAAATCAGTTATATAGAAAATTTATATTCAGATTACCGCTGAACGAATCGGAAATCAAACGTACGTTTCAGTTATAAAACCCAAATCACGACCGAAGCAATGGAGGTAGGCGCAATTTTCGCGACGGCTTTCCCCGACGAAATCGATCCTTTTCCCCTTATTTTATTGGACGGAGCCGCGAAAACCTCGACGTGGAAGAAAAAGAGAGTGGCACTTGGGTGCAGGAATCCACAAGTCCCAGAAGACTCGAAGAAAACTCCGATTCGGAGCCGTTTGTTTCTCGGTCAACGCGCGTGCAGATGTCGTCCGCGTGACACCTTCCAGCACAGCGTCCTCGCGAACAAATTGCTTTCTGAGTAGATTGCTTTCTCGTGTGTTCCGCTAGTAATCATTCAGGATTCCGCTCTGAAAAGAATTCTAAATTATACATTTAGCTGTGATTTGTCGTATGTGTCTGGTCGGATTGCTTGCCGTTCCGGATGAATGTTTCGTTCTTGCTGTTTTATTTCGTTGCGGAATTAAAAATTTGGGGTTTATCTGTTTTGAAAAATCGAATGTTGAAAGTCATTTGTTTTAAGTTTGAATCTGAAAATTTCAATTTTGATTGTTCAGTTCAGTTTAGTATGTAAATTCCTTGTTAATGTAAACATACTGTTAGTAATGACTAGTATTATATCACTGGTAACCAACTTAAGTCGGCCAAATAAAATGTCATAGAGTGGGGCATATTTAACAGATGGAACGACAGTATTACCTTCTCAATACTCAGAAAAAAAATGTTTTGCTATTTTAATTACTTTTGCAGAAAAACAACCTATTTTAATATGAAACCTCAAATTATACTGTAGACAGATAATATTTTAAAATATGCACATTCAATTGAACTATTTTATATTAAATAAACTTATCTTAAGGATTCGATGTTCTATAACAACCTGACATTTACGATTTAGGGTATTCCTGCATTTGTGCTGTTTCAAGATTTAAACATAACATTTGAAGTGTACCTCATGAGTAGGGGATGTATGTTAGACACACTTAAGTCTCGGACTGTAATACATGACATGTGTCCGTTTGAATTTCAGCGAAAGCATATTTAACTTTTATGTTAATGAAGCGTTGCTCTTACGAGACAATTCTACAACGTTCCAGTTATTAACATGCAGAACTACAAACTTTGCGACTCTTCACACGAGATGAAAATTGTTATTTGTACTATTATTAAGTTTAAAAAATTCAGATATAATATTTTTATTCACGTACACTCAAAGCATTTTCAACGAATAATATTCCATCCGAGTCCATTTGAAAACTTTCAGATTTTTTTTACTCACTTAATCCAATAACGATTCATAATTAAAACAAATTTCCATACGTATGTACAACATCGAAGCGAACGCTGCAGAAGTTGCAGCAGTTTATTGGCAAAGCGCTCGACAGCGTCAAACTCACGAGTTTCCAAAGTAAATAAAAACGAACCGACGACTAGTGAAATTTCCGTCGGCCACGTAAAGCGCTTCAGACTAGGTTGGACGAAATTTCCCCGATAGCTCGATGACCTGTAAAAGTGTTTAATTGCGAAAAGGCCGAAAACGTCGGCAAACATCGGCTGACGGACGTGCTTCGCAGTTTCGGGTGTCAAGGAGCCTCGCCCGAATTAACACTGGATAGACTTCGATTGTTCGAGAATAACGTACGAACAATGTACGATGTGTGTACGGCACGAGGATGGTGTGTGTTTTACGTAAGGTTGGCTCGAAACTAATGATATTTGCTAGAGAGCGGTATGCGGGGCTTGGTGCGGAACGGTTCAGTGCAATTTTGATTCTAGATTCGGAGTTCGGTGTTGTATTGATTGATATGTGTTATGTAGGTTTTTCATACGCTGTGTTATATTTGGATCTTCAAACATTGAGCTCGATCCGTTTTAGTTGAACAGTTTCGTGAATTGAGTATCGAATCAATTCTGAATTCTAAAACTCGAATGTAATTTGTTTGATAATTGGAAGTTTTTATATTCAATAATCTATTTATGAATTATTAAAAAAATATCAGAGATTCGGTATGCTATCGGTAAGGTACTATTAGTGTATCGTTAATTTTGTCAATCATAAGACTGAAGGCGAAACGTAGATTGGGTCTGATAATAAAGTTTCAGGATCGCGTCCGCTTCCATGGAAGTAGTCCGTTACGCTGCCTTTACAAGTTGAAATTGCCCCCAAGTGGAACACGAAGAAACTTCATTCAGGACTGTATGAAGAAATTTTCTCTTGCAAGAACTCGTTATGTCGATAATTAATTTATGTTATAACGACATTGATTTTCATCTAGTTTTTCTTTTAACACACCTATTTAATGACGAAATTGCTTTTGTGAAAAAAAAAATCGCACTTATTACATATATGTACAATATTTAGAATGACGAGTCATTTTATGTACGTTTATATTTGTGGTTGGTTATTTGGTAAAAGATGATCGTGCTTGAGTAAATCTTGACAAAAACACGCTTGTGTTTCTCAGACACAGGACGTAATATCGCAGAAATTCAGTCAACTTTGGTGCTCTTCAAAAGATTTTTATTTTCCTTTGAAAGTTTAGCGCTTAAAGGAGAATAGCAAAGTCTTTGTTTTATTCCGAAATTCGGATTTTTACTACTGCGTTTCTCGTAACGTTCAGCTAAAATAAATGCAAAGGTACGTGAGCGAAACCCTATTTATTATATTTATATGAAAAAATACAAAAATAAAAGGTAGGCTTTCAAATAATTGAAAAAAAACTCCATGTAAAATTTTATTGTGACCTGTGAGAGCTTTTGAAATTTTGTGATACATTGTCGAGAATAATAACTGCTTGTATTTTCACATTTTTACTTGCAAATTTTATTGTTTAGTTTTAGCATACTTGCCTTTATATTATGAGATTTTTTTATCAAATAAATTGCATAAAGTCTAACTATGAAATTTTAAAATCAAAAGATTTTGAGTTTTTATTTTATGTACATACGAAAATTTGTGTTATTCGACATAGATATAAACATAAATTTTTCGTTTTGGAAAAACGATACAGGATAAAGTTTATTTTCTCGCTTGGAACGGGCCTTCGTCGGATAAATTTGTCATTTAGGCATTTCAAAGAGAATACTTAGGAGAATATTTTTTATGTAAAGTTACTTGTGAAAGCCCTCATATCGTCTTTTATATTATGCGTAGGAGTAAAAGTAGACATTACTACCGAGACATATGTTGCCATATAACCTGCCATTAGGAAGGATTGTATATTTTCATAATGTAATGTGTGTAATATGCAATACGTTTTCAGGGATTTCGCGACATGCTTTGAATGTTTGTTACAAAGAAAAATTTTTCAGCGAGAAACAAAATAGTTTATTCGCCGCAAGCATGTTTTCTCTAACTGCTAAACTGAAACATATTATATAATCTCATTGATTTCATCTGAATTACAACAACATAGAAATAATCACCTAAACGATGGTCTGTGAAATATAAAAATTAATTATTTTTTTACAAAATAAATAATCTGAAATTAATTCTACATATTTTTGAGTATTCAAATAAGAAATAAAGCTTGGTTTACTACTTGTTTATGGTATTCATAAATCATATTCTATTATTTTATTGTATTAACGAATATATTGTACCTACATGATACTGGTTATATGACAGACATACGCTGCAATTAAAATTAAATTCAACACGTTTATAATATATGTACATACGAACATGCATTTACTATCAAGAAGTAGAACTTGCTGTGTAAGGTGGAAACTGGAGAGACAGACTCATGTCGCTGAATATTAATATCGCTTCAACGTTCTACCCTAAGTTCTTTTTAAAAATAGAGTGCAGCAAAATTTAATATCAAAACATCGTGGAAAATGAACACCACAATTTATCGTTCAGCAACACTTATTAAATTTATAGGTACTTGGAAATAGTGTTGAGTGGTTAATAAATTAAGTTCATATCCTTTGTCTTGGATTACAATTAAAATTTGAATTTTTTGTGATCTCAAGTTGGAAATAATTTATTTTTCATGAAAGTTTAAGAAAATTTTGTTATTAAGTATTAAGTTAAAGTTTAGATGCATTTAAGAAGGTTATTTAGCAGATACATATTTCAGATGATAGTTATAAGATAGAACTGTTAATTAAACACGGACCTCTTTGCTTTGCGCCGAAGCGGAATATTTCAAGTAGTAGATGCGAAACGATCCACTGTAATCTCAGTAAACAGATTACAATTCAATAAGCGAAAATTTGAAGCCAGATTAAATTACTCAAGCACAAATACTCCGAAGACATTTTCACGCATCGATACGCTGAAGATTACCCTAATCGAGCAAGAGCGTTCGACTGCTCGCGCAAACAAAACGAGTGCCATTTTGTAAATAATTCTGTTTCGAGTGCAATTTCTCCTTTTTACGCATTCGCACGAAGAAATATGGCTGGTTGTATTATTTAGGTCGGTGAAAGGGCAGATTCCTAAGCGCGTCACGTATCCATTGTTGGCGAACAGTTGCCGGCAAGACAGAACGATTTTTTTCCCGAATCGATGCCGAATCGCAAAACGATGAAAAGGGGCCGAAGAAAAAAGAAAAGAACCCTTTATGTGGATTGGCGTGCTTTTGATGAATATCTGCGAGGAGAGTGCATGTGAAGTGGAGGCACTTGTCTTATAAAGCGATGGAGAAATATTTAGAATTTTCTCATCGTATGTATTCATTTAGATATATTTTTGAATTTAAAAATATGTTTTGTGTGCTTAAAAGAATTTATTTTTTATAAATAAATAACCAATTTGATCATATTAATATTTCAGTGATAGTGAGCATGAAAATGTTGACATTCTTTGTTACACGCTTCATCTGTTGCATATTGAAATAATTGAATAAATAACGAAAATCCAATAATAAAACATGTTAGCATGAAAATGTATAAAATGGAATTACAAAAAAATCCAGATTTCTATCAAAAAGTTATCGAAAATAAAAAAAAAAGAATATTTCACTTTCTCGGCCGAAAAATTGATTACGTTGTTTGCTGAAATAAAAATAATTTTCACGAATTTTCCCCGTGACTGTCATATTTTTTGTGGTTAGCGCAACAGCCTTTGTAATGGGCGTGTATTTGGCGTAGGGGGCGGCCTAATTTCAGACGATGCGGACAAGTGAAAAAAAAACGTAATAATTTGTCCAACAAAAAAAAAAGCGGGACAATAGATTGGGTCATTTGAGTGGATGCCGTCATAGTGCGTCCGGCATATCTAAAATGACCGAAGCGCCTAAACGCGTCCACTTTTTGCCAGTTCTGATTAATGGAAGCCATCGTCGATTTTGTCTCTTCATTTCTTTACTTGAATACGGGAGCTGCCAATTGAATAAAAATTCAAATGGATTACTGTGATAGAAAGAAAAGAATTCAATTTTGCGATCGATATTTGTTTCGGAAACTTTGTAGGTACATAATTATATTTTTAACGATTCGATTATAAAATATGATTTAATTTTATTCAACTTTCGAATAATTATTAAATGACGTGTCGATGATAGTAATTTCCAGCATATTTTATATAACCCTTCATTCCCGATATGATATAAAATGCTTAAAATCTTCTCACAAAAAATGACCCACATCTATAAACAGTAACTTCCGTAAATCAACTATCGTTATTCAACAAGCCCAAATACTAAACTGCCAATTTCGTCCCCACCCAAGTCACGAATCTCGGTTAGGCAAGGTTCTTTTTTTCATTTATATCAGACGTAAAAGGAGAAAGTAAGCGTATCTCGCAAATCCGGCGTATGTAAATGTGTATTGCAAATTTCGCGCGTCATTGTCAATGCAGGGGATTCGCGCGGGGATTTAGAAGCCGAATATTCGGTATCCTTAAATCCATCCGCTTCGAAGTAATCGCACCGTAGAATCAAACTTCTGGCTTTCGTTTTGTACATGTATGAAGCGATTTTTTTTCACGGCCGGTATTTTATTTTCGAGTATCGTCGAATGTACGGCTATCTTGTACGGATCGGAAATGGTTATCTGAATGGCTACTCGTATTGGGCGGGCAATAGGGACAGCCGCTTGAAATGATCGCAGATAAAAAATATCGCACTTTATATGAAAGTTACTGAAATTCGTATGTTTCAGGCGCTCTTTTAACATTCTATAGATAGTGTATCGATTTTTGGGGGATTTAGTTTATATTCGGCGTTAGGTGTTTTTGTTGTTTTAAGAAATTTTGAGAGGAATTTGAAATTCATGCTTTTGCGAATTTTCAAGTTGGCTTCTTTTATATTTATGCAAGATGATCCTGTTTATGCATTAATTTTTAGCGAAAACAGGCAAGTTTTGTATATATTTTAATAAATTATAATACGATGATGACTCTGGCTAATTTCCTTTTTTTACGTGTATAGAACGTGAGTGATTTTTATCTCGACGTTAGCATGATTTATAAAACGCTAACAATTTTGTGCTATTTAACCATATAATAGTTTTGACAAGCAAAAAATGGTCATATAAATTAATAAAAGAAGGAAATAAAATAAAAAAAACATAATAATAATAATAATAATAATAAGAAACAAAAGAATGCAGAAATGAGCTGTTCAGATCTAAACGTGACTAGTGACTTGCTCCACTAACAATAAGCAAGAAGTTGAGAAATACAATCGAATGTGTTAAAAAGAATTTTCAGATTACTCTTAAATTATTTCATCATTCCATTTTAGCAAAATCATAAACATAAAAATATTGTAAAGTAAGATAAAAACATGGTTAATTTACATTTAAATATAGAATTAGTTAAAAATGGGTGCTGGTTGATATTTTCAGCGTGATGACCGTTCGTAAAAAATAATAAGAATTGTCACAAATCGAGCCGCAAAAAACACGCACTTAAAATGCACCATCGATAAATGAAACGATAACGTATTAATTATTATTGTGTTATTATATTATCATAATGACAATTCAGTATCGATAGTTGATCGTTCAAGTAAAGACGTGTTCGTTTCGAGTTTCGGTCGTTTTCGAATTTTGTGTTTTTTCGATTTACGTAAAAAATAGTTTCGTGATCAAAGAGCGTCTGATAACAAAAAAATCGTGTTCTCAGTGAAGAGGTGAGTGCTTTAAAAATTATTAAAAATCCTACCTTAAACGCCTTGAAAATGAAACATTTCTTTTTGATTCACTATACACTCGCGTGAACAAAACAAATTCAATTAAAAATCGTTAATATCACTCAAAACTTAGACAAATTATAAAACGACCGATCGCGACAATTAACTCTTATCAACTGATTGAAAACCGAATACAATAATAAAAAAATAACCGACTCGTGTAACAATATTCGTAAATGTGAAATGTTTCTAATTAAAAACAAGGGACACAGCTATACAAAAGTGAGAGACGCCCATATGGCTCTTCTCATTTTTGACAAAAAATGCAGTTAGCGGCGATAAACTAATTAGCATTTTATTACCGGCGTACACGATGTTGAAATTTGAATGTTTTTTTATCGAATGCATGTATTATTTTTTATCAATATAAGTCAACAGCATAATTTCGTACTTATTATTATGCTTACTTATAATATTTATTTAGCAGAGGTGTTCAATGATAGACGTGATTCGAATCGTGACTCACATTAATTATAAATTCAAAATCATTTTATTTTTGGCCGATCGATATTGTTTGGAACATTTCACGTGTTTTTGTTTTTATATAGAATAAGTAATTGGAATCCAAATTTTTGAATGAATTTTTTTTTTTGGTCAAGATTCATTCATCGATTTAAAAGTATTTGCATTTCATACATTCATACTTATACACATACATACATACATACATACGACATTTGCGTTTTATACATATAAGATACAAACTTATTTTATACTAATTTATATATCACTGAAAATGTATATAATTTTCATTACAACAGATTCCAACCCTTCATTCGAAACAATCTCCGAACCACCACGCGCAAAGAAATCGCGTTCCCTTTGAATGCATTATCGCAGAGCCGTATCCTGAGAGGCTCCGCACACAACACAACACAACACAACACAGCACAACAGCACAACACAACACAACATAAGGCTCGTGGATATTCACAGTGTGGCTAAAAAGGTAAGAGCGGATCCGGGCAACGGTCTCCGGCACTCGTATAATGGCATCGCGATATTGTAAGGAGTCCTTCGTCGGCTCCTTGCAGGTTGGGGGTGTAATGGATGACCTCCCACAGGGGCCGTTAGAGGATATACCGCGAAGGAGGTCCGACATCCCTCAATGGCCGAAACGGACCGATCCCGTTTACGACGATAATAATTTACCGGGAAACTCTCGCCCGTTAATAATCGAGCGCGTTTTTATTATATGGTGAGCGGCTTCGATGTAGCGGCGAGATCGGGAAATAAACCGGTCGATGATAATCTATCGACGTTGTTAAAGGTCTTTTTGTTTTGTTTCTGATGAGGTTTTGCATATTTTAATTTTGTTAGTTGTAAAAGGAAAGTTGGAAATAATTTGAATGTATGTGAGAGTTTTTTTTTTGTTTAAAATACGTGGAAAATGTTTGAATATGTTTACAGGGTTAGTTCAGTACTCTATCGTGCACTATTAAGCATAACATGTTGAAACACAGACTTAAAGTTGTAAAATACAATGTTATTTGGAATTGCAACGTATCAAATGTGTGATCGAAATAAAGCGATACCTGGCAACAATTATTCTATAGGTTACTATAAATCTTCTTTCAATCAACACTTGTATTACTCGCCAAAACTTCATAAAACCTCCACAACTATATATTCAATTAAAATCTTGTAGTTTAAATTGAATTTTTAAATGAACGATATGTATAATTAATATACATTTTTTGGAATAGATAAAATTTTGCTTATTCTGAAATCGCATTCAATTTTAAAGCACGTGAGAAACGCATCACAAGACTTCATGGTCGGAATTGATTTTTCGCTTGTACGAGACAGTTTTACATTGAAAGTAATATGGGAAATGTTTCAAAGTGTTACAGGGGCTATAAAAAAGCCATTATTTCAGCACACCGGGCCATTATCGGTGGTGCGCGGCCCTGATAAACGGAAATAGTTATCTAATAAATAAATCAGCATAGCACTTAAGAAGCGCGCACACGATCCTCGCTAATTTTACAACACGATATAAAAATTAATCTGAATTCGTTAATCAAGCATTGAAATTGTCTCGGAAAAGTATAATATTTCGATTGATGGTTATGAAAAAAAAAAACCGGAGCAGTCTATTTTACGAATTTCACCTACAGTGAAAACTCGATATTTGTGAAAGCACAATTTGAATATACAATAATTAAAAAAAATCATTTTTCTTTCTTAAATCAAATATTAATTATTATTAAATTTATGAATACGAAAGAAAATTGAATATTGTTGAATTATTTTACAATGAATTTAGATTGAAGTCTAAATTTTTATGCATGAATCGGAATTCACCCGTACGCGGCAGGATGTTCCATCAAGCAGGCAGAGGCGACTTTGCTCGTAAAATGACTCCAGTGCGAAATTTAAAGGCGTCGCTCGTAAAAAATTGAAATTTCGACTGAGAAAGTGACGAGCGTCGAGCAATAAAGGTGGAAAACTCGCCTGAGGCGGAAAAGCGGACGCGTGATCAGATAAATGCTGTTTGCCGAGCGTGCTTTCGATGCGATGGCCATTCACCTTCGCCAACTGTTATTTGTCACGAACGAAACGATTCCGTCTAAACAGTACGTAATTATCGCCCGAGCGTAGAATTGGAGAGTTCATTGTTGTTCAGGATCGATAGAAAGAAGGATGGCGGTGATGTGATGAGAGATTATGGTGCGTAAGATTGTAATGTCTCAGTTTTTCGTGCGCAATTTTCATTTGAAATAACTTATTGAGATCATCTTACTGATATTTCTTGTCGGTAGTTGAAGATTAAAAATGTTAAAGAAGTAACAAGACGTATAATACATTGATATATTTTTGGTCTTTGAAGCATTATCTGTGCTTCAATCCAATAATTGAAAAATTTGCATTAAAATCGAGATATATGTAGGTATGCAATGTGAACATTTACTATACGAAACATGAACTGACGCATCTGAATGCTTTCATTATAACATATGAATAGATTTCAGATTCTCTCTTTTAATAAAAAAAAAATCCTCAGCATCTATGAGTACTGGAAATAGCTTGTAAAGTTGAGGTACCTACGTTTAAGATGATATCATTGCCCACGCTTTTCTGAATATTAAAAAGAAAGCCACATAAATGTAACGTTATTGTTTCATATCCGTCTGTTTAATTTGAAATCATACGTGAACTTGTTTGTACAGGTGAAATGAATCTGAATGGATATATCAGGAAATTTCCGTGAATTTTCATAGCGTTTCGTGGTAAAAATAGAAACGCTCGGAAACACATTCGACTGAAAAAAAGTAAATAGGGTAAAATAATTCGAGCGGGAATTCAGGTGAAATGTTTTTAATTCATCTTCAAACGTTTCAGAATAAATCATGAAAAAAACATTCAATGATTTTTTTTATAAAAATAAAGTGAAGAAATTTATAGAGCAATTTATTAACCAGATAGACGGTAGAGTTTCAATGAGAACGATTACAGATAAACAAATAGGGACTTCGTAGTAAGGTAAATTTATTCTTGCTTTCATTAGCTGTGCGACAGTATGCGCTTGGAATTATCAAGTATCTCATAGAAATGCATCTCAACCGGAAACGATAGACCATTCATCATTGCAATTGTATTATCGACATTTCAATGAACTTCTATGTGTATTGATTCACGTTACCGAATATATCATTGTTATATAAATTTCATAGACGAGAAGCTATTGCGCATGATATCCACACATATCATAATACTTATAATATGTTTTTATAAAATAAATTACGAAAGTTACAGTTGAGAATTTTCGAGATTTCACCAAACAATATATTGTTTGGAAGATCAAAGGTCGAGTAAATCTCTGAAAAGAAAATTTGTGGTTGAAGAAGTTTTTTCCGAATCACATTTTTAATGTCGCATTTTCATATTTTTTCCAACGTTGTAGCTCTGTTTTTCATTTTAAATTAAATTCAGCTGAAAATAAATATAAATATTTTTATCAAACTTATGTATGGAATCTTTCATGATATTTTTCCGCTGATATTTCTTTATTTCATTGCGAATTTTAAGAGTGCATTGTTAATGCATTTTCCGTTGTTTCATAATGCACTTACCGTTTATAATTCATTTAAGTTCAGCACTAATAGTTAGCCAGACTTCCTCATTCATTGCACTAGTTGCGTTTCCTGCTGAATTTTAATCGAATCTCCAATAACTGGACACTAACTGACCAAACGAGCGCAAACAACTTCGCAGTTCCCGTCGACGTTTATGTCAAATTGTGTTAGACGTTATTGCAAAACTTTTCCGAAAGCAGCCCAACGATTATTAATAGAAAAGTTAGGAATAGCGATAATTTCTAGATAATCAAAATATCGTCGAAATGTTATGATTCGTAAAAGAGCTTCGCAATGCAAGACAGATATGAGAGACGCTAATGGATCTATTGAAAGTACAAACAGAATTGACGAATGAATTCCCAAATCAACGCGTATGTTGTTATTGAAGAAAAATATTATTTGAAATCCTTGTTTATTTTGAAACTAAAAGGATTCGCAGAATAATCTCTAAATTTGGGATTCGATAATTTGACGGTTCTTTGATGTATTGACGCGCTTGAATTTCATGAAATCCAATATAAAAACAATTTATAACGTGAAAATTTTATTTAGACGTGTTGACGCGTAAATTCTACAAATTTAAACTAAAATCCTTTTTGTTATATTCAGGACAAATTATATGACAGAACGCTCTTTGAGATCATTTTTATCGGAACCGTTTCTCGGAATTTCTGAATGATTTATAGATTAATATACAATTGAAAGGCGTATTTTTTTTATTTTGACAGAAGGAAATTTATGATTTTTCACAAAAGAGGAAACCGTTGAAAATTTTCAAGCCATTTATTGAACAAAACTCTTTGGCTTGCTAATATTTTTTTGCCTTGAACTTTTGAAATTTATATCCGGAAATATTCGACACCGTTCGGTTACGTTAAAAAAATATTTTTCTTTCAAAAAGCATTTTTCATAATCTGGGTCCTACATCGCGGTTTATTTCCATTTCGGACGACGGTTGTTTTACGTATTGAGTTAACCTTATATTTATTCCAAGCCGGACACCGACTGGTCTCATCCTTTTCAGACCCTTCCTTTGATACCTTAAGTGAATATAATATAGATTTAAACGAAAAAGCAATTTTCCTTTTTCCATTGCCGTATATATTTTCAGCAATAAAAATGAAGCGATGAAAAAACTGTGAATTTAGGGCCGTTTTCCATTCATTTGCTTTATATATTATGAACTCGTTCATTCTATATCATATATAACAAACATACCTACGAGTATATGTATGTATGTAAATTAAAAAAAATACACAAATCAATTCTAGCAATTTGTAAATGAATTCGAAACCATTAAGATAATGCGGAAAGTATCGTAAAGCTTTAACTTTTGCACGTATTTGTACGATAGAGTTATTCAAATATTTTGAAAAGTTGTAAAAAGCAGTTGAGAGTATTTCGCATCATTACTGAGAGACGTTGAAACTTTTCGTTATAAGTAAGAAATTCGCAAAACTTTTCCATTTTAGCAACGTTTTGTTTACTCCATGGTTTTATATGTGTCAGTTTTTCGTTTTATTTAATGTATAATGATGACAATGTCGGTTTTCGGAGATAATACGATTACCAAGAGATTCGTGATGAGTCAACAACCCGATCAATTATTGACATAGCATAATTGTAACGTTTCGAAATACTTCTTTTGTTTGTTCAGGTGAGGATTCGAGGAACGATGTGATGAAACGATCAGGGCTGAAACGGAATAAAAGCAAGAATGTATATGAATTTATTTGGCTTTGCAGAGATTGACCTCGTTGCTCTTTTACTACCAGCCATCATCCCAAAAAGTGACACAGAAGGCGTACATATTGTACTTTTTTTATGCGGTTGACATTTTTTCATCAGTTTTATTTTTTTAACGACTAATTCGTTTGCGTAGGTATTGATTAAACAAATTGACAGTATTTCAATAAATATTGATTTTCCATTGAAATCAAACAAAACTCCATCAATTTCAATTTCGACCGCTGAAACAAAATTACCGCTTTGTTTGTAACGAATCACTGTGCGTGGTACGTTTCGTTTTAGTAAAAGAGAAATTCAAACAAATGAATTAATGGAAAATTATGGATATTGTACTATTTTCCAGTAAAATGGCAATTTTCACAAAAACGATTTGCAAATATTTATTTACAAAGCATATTATTATATTCGTTATTATTGCAAATGATACATTCGATCTCTTATTTGTATTGAACAATTTATGAATGATTTTTTTCACGATTTAGAAATACATATAATTAAAAATTTTAACCACTATTTTAAGGTGACACTATAAAATTTTGACATCATAATTAGATTCAAGAAATTTTTGAATAAATGATACGATATTTTAATTTATTACTTGCTAAGTATATAGGATTAAGCTTTAATTTATATAATTGAATATTATTTAATTTTTTTTTACAAAGCCGTAGTCGGGGCTAAAGAGAAAGGGTAGCGGGACAATTAATTAGATAAAAACCAATTTACTCACAAACCCTACATTTTTTTATTTTTCCACTTCGTCAAATAAATAAAATTCGAGTAGATACATAAAAGTGTTTTTCATTTTATTATTTGGAATAATATGTATATAAAATATATACAAATAACTATCGCACGCTGTGCAATTCGTGTGAATATTTGGCATTGTTTGCTTTAGATTTTAGTTTGCGCCAACTCAATTTTCCACACGACAAATGCATGGGAGTGTATGCAAATCAGCCAGATAGTGAATAAAGCTTGCAAAATTATAAACAAGCTTTCGAAACCTGAATCATTTCGATACAAACGTAGGTATGCAACATTTTATGTAACATTAAAAAAAATGACATGCAATACTTTCAGCTTGAAAAATCACTTATGTCGTCTGTGATAAATGAGACAATTGCATTTTTACGCTCTATGGTGTTTTCCGCGCTTCTACGAATTACCATACAAATGAAAAGTGCTCGGCTGTTTTTTCACGTTTCAGAATTAGAAATGACGTGTGAGACATCGTACGGAACGCTTTTTATTATTTCGCCCGTTGGAGCTTTTTTTTTCCTTTTATTGCCGCACGTTTATAATTTACCACGAAAACATTTGTTCTGAAGCGCCGCTGTGTACACAAGACTTTCAAAACAAAAATCGTCGCATAAATCTCGCTCGCTGATCATGCGAATTAAATTTCGTATAAAACGTCGAAAACAAAAGCGAAACAAGCGCGGGCATAAATTTAACAAGTTTTCTTGCGAGACATTTTTTCGAATTATCCATCTCGGAAAATTTTATCGAGCGATATCGCTTTACAAAATTGAAACGACTTTCAAAGTCACTTGCAGTAGGAATCTCAAATGAAAACGCATACATATTTTATCGACATCGTAGCAACGCGATATCGCTTAGGTATATTGATTGTGAGATATTGAAGAATGCATGATGCTAGAACACGTCAATGAACATGTATAATACAATACTTACACATACCCTCATACATACATATATGTATATCAATTTTAAACATTTTTTTTCACAAATTCGTATAAATGAAATACATGTTAAATAGTACAAAGCTAGAAACAGTAGGATAACTCATCATTGTGAGCTTTTTATCCATCGCTTATACGTCTATAGTAATGTCGTGCAAATGTATTCCATTCATTTGCAAACACTTCGCATATCTGTTAATCATTTTGCATTTTCAACGCACAAATGCATAAAACGAACTCCAACACAAGTCTATAAAATATGTAAAAATGTATATACTAAATACATTTTCAGCACATATTCTCATCGAAAACGAAAAATGTGTCGCCAAAACTCAATCGACAATATGCACCAACCCTCCGGGGAAAACGCAATGCAAATGCAACCGTCGAACAATGCAACGCTCTCGTGTACAACAAAACAGATACATGTGAGCCGTTCAGAACAAAACGTGACTTACTCCGTTAATCAATAAGTCGAGAAAAACGATCATACATGTCTGATGTGTTTTTCAAATTCCCTTCATAATTTCATTTTTCCGAAATTATAAACATACAAATTTTGTGCAGGTAAATAGTAAGCAACGAATGTGGGCAATTTATATTGGAGTACTGAATGAATTAAAATGTCTTTTGAAATTTATTATCCGGTGGCCAAACAAAAAATTGCACGGAAATTGTTATGTAAATGTATTGTATTGTTATATTTTATATGTTTGCCACGTTCTAACATAATATGGAAGTCGTTGAAAATTTAATTGGATAATTGTTGTCACTGTTTTGGAGCGTTACAGTGGACACACACAGATAGACAGTCAGAAAAGCACTATTATATATGACGATCGAAAAAGCTAAAGGGTACAAGTGAAAATTTTGCCGAAATTGAGTTATGCACAAGAATCACTTTTATTTAAGCTCATTTATTTGGTGGCAAAAGGATATAAACGAATTTGTTACGTGTGCCTCGATATATCATCAAATCACTTGACCTCTTACTAATACATGTAGGTCAACTTTGAACGCGCCTTTCTCGAAATTACCGCGATGTCACTTGTATCCCTTGGCTTTTACAGTCGTCATATATTATATTGTTATATTTTATATGTTTGCCATGTTCTAACATACCATGTAAGTCGTCGAAAATTCAGTCGAATAATTGTTTTGTCACTGTTTTGGAGCATTACAGCGGGCACACACAGATAGGCAGTCGGAAAAGCGCTATTATATCTATAGTCAGATTCTTCGACATTAAAATTTCATCATTTTCAAAACGAGGAGTTGATCACGTTCGGCTCTGACACCGAGAGACACAGAGCGAAGACGGATGCTGCATTTCGACACAGTACCGCCGTTTTTGTCCGACAGCGAATCTGATTGCGGTCGAAACCGGTTAAAGCCGGTTTTGCATATTGTATGTCAGCCACGCGCGTGTACAATCGCGACTCGCACGCGATGTTCGTCTAATACCCTAATCCGACCTAGACACCCGACCCCGGGATGTTTCGTCGTTATTGTTTCACAAATGACTTTGCACCTGCGGAAATTATGCCCGGGCCCTTTTTGCTAGGGCCCTTTTCGCGCCGATTTGCATATTGTTGTTATAATTCGCGCGAAACTCTTCTACGATGCGACGATTCGTATCGTCGCTCTCCCCAGGTGTTTTCAGTTTCAGTTTCGGCGGTCGATTTTAATTTGTCGTGGGCGTTGTTTATTGCGGTTTTTGTCGTGTGTTTTCGTTTTTAGTTGGGGTAATTCGGCGTTTTGTTCGGGAAGATTATAATTTTTAGCTCGAAAATGAAATGAAATATTAAGAAGAATTTGTTTATTATATTTTCTAGTAATTATATTTTTAAAGGTTTCTTTTCATATTAGTAGGCGGTTACGATAGTGGGAAAAATAAGACTTAGAAATATAGTTAAAGTTACTCTAATTAATGCGTGACCTGCAGTTTAAATTGTGGTGTTCCAGATGTTTGCCATTGTTCCATGGATGATTTCCTGGAATGAAAGGGTAAACCTAGTTTTTAAATGATTTTTCAGTTTTTTGGATTTTTTTTTTATATTTGATAAATCGTTATTTAAAAGAACAATATATCTTTGAGTTTTTTACGCATTAGAAATACTTAAGTTAAAAATATGTACATTTCTGGTTTTGAGAATAAATTTTCTGATTTGAAGGATTTATCATTTTTTATTCAATTCGTTTGAGTAAAAAGCTCGAATTTCATCAATAGATATGTCTCAAGTATAATATTTCTCAAATCAGAAATAAACTTAAATCTTTCGTGTTCTTTAAACTATTGCTATTCTAGTCACACCCTGAAACTCTCAAACATCTTAAATCGTTTTTATAATGGCACTAAAGCTTTTTGGTGACCTCTTTGCATGTTCGATAACACAGTATACATATATGTATGTATCTACACACATACATTAGTTTTAGCTTTAATGTGACGAATTTAACGATTTACAGTGTTTATCGAATGTTAAGACCATTAAATTTTCATTCACGTTTCTGCTATTATCATATTAAAATCACCATCTAGGCATTTCACTTATGTCGTAATATACAATATTTAAAAGCGAACACAGCCAGTTCGGTCCAATTACGGAAAATTTAATTATTCATTATCTCAGTGTTGCTCAAATGATATTTATTACTTTATACATGTAAAGAACGAGGCGGAGTTTGTGTCAGATTCTACGAACTAAGATTTAATTGTTGGTAATCCTCTTTGTGTAATTTACTGCTGTATTTAAGAAAAAAGTAAGCGATAAGACTTATAATTTAGTGAGATAAAATTTATCCTTTTCACACAAACATATACATATATTACATTAGTTTATTTTTAATTGAATTCAAATATTTGTAAATATCTACAGTAAAGCTTTTTCAGTGATTTAATATAGTATGAATATATTTTATAGCTTTCATCGTTCATATAATAAGAATGTTTAAATGAATACATACATAAATACAATAATAAATTTTCGAATAGCTATTGTCCATAAATTAAAATCACCTATGTATAATACCTATATAATGTATAGATAAGTACTCAAATAATATAATATTTGTTGAGCAAAAGTTTGGAAATCACTCTTTTAGAAAATCCTACGGCTCAAATGTATACACACGACAAATTTATGCGCAGCAATGATTATCTCTAAATTGAAAACGCACAGATATAGACATTCCAAGATGTAACCATTTAATGAACACAGCAAATAAATACATATATTTATACACAAGTAGATCTTAAGAAAATCAAAATTTATGTCCATGTTAATACAGTGTTTATACTTGAATATACACACTGCATTGCAGTGTCGATTGAAATTAAATTTAGATTGTCGATTAGATTTTGCCAGACACTATACATGTGGAGTAGACTTATAAGAAAATTCGTTGGAAATCTACTTATTAGATTAAATCGATTGGCCCATTGCACTATCGAAGAACAGAGCATTCGAGTTTATCATTTAGTTTATAGTTAGAATGTAGCTCTATTAGGTCAAGCTTAAAGCTTCACCTAAAAGAGTAGTTTCCTCGACTCAGAACATACCACTATACGATTCTGGCATACATATGTATACTTAGATATATTGTGATTGTATTCAACAGTAGCTCTAAACCTTTAAAATTATCGACACTTTATAATCTGACAATCTGTTTTAATATCGAATATACATATGTACATACATATATAGAGCAAAACAACACAGGATGTTTTCCCATGTTTTTTTAAATGAGATGTTAAAATTTTATCAGAGAGAAAGGAAAAATATGATTTTTTATTTAAAATAACCTGCGAGGGTTTTACACCATTTTTTTAATATCGAATATTCGGAATCTTAGAATATCTTGTCTATTGGAAAAAATATACTACCTCATTTAGAAGAGTTGTATCCATGTTTGAGAGTCACTGTCTATAGAAATCTTACTGAATGTTTGCAGATTATCGCTTCGGGCTTAGGGTGTGTCGGTTTTTGTCGATTGTCGTTATTCGTTTGTTTCAAAATTTTCCAATAAATTTGAAATTTCGGTATTGAAACTGAAAAACTATTTTTTTTAATATCGAAAGTTCTCTTTCTACGTTGGATATATTATTCAATATTGTATCTAATAACAGTTCAGTACGGTAGGTTCATTTCAAAGGAGTTTGTAGAATATAATAGAAGCGATATAATATACGTATCACGATGAATGATAAACCACTTGAGAATTTCAAAATATTTTCAGACATGTTCGTAAATACATATAAAATGACCTAATACGTTTTGAGAAGTTAGGTGCACCCCGAGAGTACCCTAGTCTGTAACAGGTCGGAAACCGAGCGCCTCAAAAATGAAAATAACTTTCTGTAAGCTGAATTTATATTCAGTATTTTCAATTTCAGATTTAAAATTTTCTCGTTTTATTTTCAGCGAAAACTTAATTTAAATAATTATATAAAAATTGGCGAAATATTCATTTTGATTTATTGTAATGCTTATTTTAAAACGAACTTGAATGGATTAAATTATCTTTTTCATCAAAACATATTTTTTCGATCCAATTTTATGTGCGAATTTTCGGCCATTCTATTTAAAAGTACCCGGTATATATTCGGTTCACGTTCCGTGAACTCAGTAATGTCGGACACAGAATTTACTTCAAGTTTACATAAAAACGTGCTTTCCATATGTCATATTAAACGATATTTATAAAATAAAATTTTCAAAAATGCATAATGCGTGATCTGTCGTTGACAATAAGCTTGTTATATGAATAAAGGATATCGATCGAAATAAAAGTGCTTCCATTCTTGTCGCCATGAAAATAACATGACTGTGTATGTTTGAATTTCATAAATATTTATTGGTTATGAAAAGATATCGCTTGATATTTCGATCATAAAACAAGGTTCAGTTTTCAGATTATCGTTTTATTTCGTTGATTTTTCTAGAATAAACTTTTATTAAAATTTATATTAAATCGGAAATCATATAATAAAATTTTATTTTCATGTAAATTTTATCAATAATGAAGTTTGAATTTAGTTATTTCCTTAAATGAATATTGATCATTCGCATGAACTTTACATCGTCCGCAGACGAAAATAATTTTAGTTAGTTTAATTTTGCCGCAGGAAAATGTCGCCGTAACAAATTACGGTCATTTAAATAAACCCAATCGAGTTAGCACAAAGTCATACTTTCTTCATGGAATCAACAGCATCGTAATATAAAAACAAATATTATATATTTTCATCTATTCACCCGTTTTGATATTTTTTTCTCCGGTACACTGCCGTAATTGGCAATTTGATATCCGTTCTTAATAAAAAAAATACGAGAGCCATTTCGCAGATCTCCGAATGCGAAATAGTCATTAGGCAAAAGTTAATATTAGTTACGACGATTCATGAAAATGTGTTTTTCAGAATCCGCAAAAAACCCTGCTAACTAGATATTAATGGCGCAAAAATTCTACTGATTCTGTTGTTTAAGATAAAAGGTTGAGTAGAATAAACATAAACAAACGCTTTACATTGTTGCAATATCAGTTAGCAAAAACACAGCCAGGTTTTTTTCAGTCGACAAACAAAGATGAATTCGAATGGACCAGGACACAGCGGTGGAATAATTCAATTTTCCTAAACGCATGTTTCGTTACACTTAACGGCGACGATAACAAATTGCTTCGCGTGGGTGTGCGAAGAGTTTCCCCGCGGAGCTTTCCACATTTTCCCATTGAGACCAAACCTGGGAAGGGAAGGGTTAGGAAAATCCATCAATAATAGCATTTTTCGTGACAGCAGTTCCTTTATGTCGTTTAGTCTTGACGCGTTGGAAAAATCACACGGATCGAAGAGCTTTTCAATCTAACCGCCCCTTTGCGCGAGGCAACGTAAAGTTATTGAATTATTCAGCGCCGAAAAATATATTGGGAAATATGGGACGGGGAAATTCAACGTAATCGTCGCATTTTCCTATGCGAATACGAACGAAAGGGGATTCCGGCTAATTCGGAGATGTCGGTAATGACGTGCCGATCGATTTATATAATAATATCGACATGGTTTTCGACACTTGACGGCATCGCATTATGTAAGTAAGGCACTTTATTATGTTTAAACTTCGTATTGAATGGATGTCTCATAAAACGGATAATATTACATATTTAGTTTAAATAAGAATGTACGCGTTTCGTGTTCGCTTTGAAACCATAAACAATTTTAATATTAAATATCATTATGTTATATGATCGTATAACTATTTTTTAAATAGAAATAGTACGAGTATTATTCGAAGCAGAAAATTAAAGTCGGTAGTGATATTTTATAAATTATTTTTTGCATAAATTATATTTTTCAGTATATCAGAATATTTAGTAAAATATCGAATGCATACTCTAGGGATGAAATTGATGCATCGGAAAATGAAAAATCCTGATGTATGAACGTACATAAATGAAGATTTATCGAAGTGAATTAATTGTTTCATTTGAATCTATTATTGGTTGAAAAATGATATTTAATTTGAATAATACTTTTAAATCGATCCTATAAAGTTTTTCTGTATAAAACACGCTCGAAGAATTTTCGTGCTTTGACTAATGACCGCAAACAATGCATCGGTCACGGGGAAGCAGTAATGATGGGAAATTGTATTTTTTTCGTGTTGCACTCGACAATTGTGGATCTGCATAGGCGGCTATGCCCCTAAATCATAAAAATAAAGAAAGCTCTAAGCGTATACTTATTCCATTAAAATAAATAACCGGTTGGTTGGCGGGGTAATTTGAATAACGCAACCCAAACCTCGAATAATGTATTCTTTCACTAAGTCAGAAAGCCGGTCCTAAATTTGAATTTAGCACAAAAGAACGCTTTAAATTTCTCCTGTTTGATAATCATATTTTGAATGCTTTATTCAAGGTGAAAGTTTCTGTATTTGTATAAATAGGTGAGCTCCTCGAAAGAGCAATCGTTTGAATGCGAATTTTTCTTCGAGTAATGTATTTTTTTCTATAAAATGAAAAACAGAATCTTGATGTTTTATTCAATGAGATCATGATTTTGAAAGAAAGGCAGTCTTTTTAAAATTCATTTTATTCTCTGCTGATATCGATCTTTTCTTCAAATATTTAATTTACATATAAAACAAACGTCTATATTACACATAATAAATATCGTTTCTCTTAATTATTATACACATTAGTGGTTTTCTAATACTATAACAGGATTGTCGACACATTTATTTTCGCTTCTAAATTATGCTAAATGATCACATAAATTTTTATTAAATATATATTTTCTATATTTCATTTTCTTTTAAAATATTTATGTATGCATTATTATAATAGGAAAAAAATAACATACATAATGTTTTGTTAAAGCTTTAGGAGAGTATGAAGTTGTTGAAAAGGCAAAAATAAAATTGATAAATTCGTTATACAACTTCTGAAAATAAATATACACTCATATAAATGTATTTATGGATAAAGATGTTTTATAAAACTTTTAATAGAAGTAATAATAATGTGTTCAACGAATATGATGCTAATGTAATATATTTATATTGAGTTTTATTTACTACGTAAAGCTAAAATCACTATTTGATATACTTTCAAAAGTTCAATAGCACAGAGAAAGTTTTCATGAATTTTATTCACGATTTATATGTAACTGTTGATTTTTCGTAAAATATAATATACAAATTCCAAAAAATATCGTGTGATCTATAGGTATAAATATGGTTAATTGACACAAAAATAGCATTGGAAGTAATTATATTTCTCTACTTATTATATTTTGATACATACATATTGAATAATATAAAACATATGTACATACATGCTATTGAAATAATATGTACATATGTGTATGCTTTATATTTGATTAAATGCAAGAGAGAAAAAAAACATTTCAACGGTATCATACGTATAAAACCTATAAAATTACACAATATATCAGCGTATAATTCCCCGTTTTTAATTGACCGCTTATGTACTATTTTATTTGTTAAGTATTTCTAACGATTATGTGCAATAACATAAAGCTCATTTTATATATTTTAACAACTATTTTTATGAATGCAATGAAGTGTTTCAAGGTAACTTAATTTTCAATAATAATATTGAATGAAAATGGAATATTGATTGTTTGAAAAAAAACTCTTTAAATTTTTACTTTAAATTGAGCTTACGAAAACACATAAATTTTATATTGAATATTTTTTAACTATCACAAAACAATACATACATTTATGCATATGTATGTAATGATTCGATTATAAGTTATAAAACAAAACCATTGATGCTGTAAATGCGAAAAATAAATAAAAACAGATTTTTAGATATTCAATGAGCAACAGAAATAAAAACAATATTTAAAATGTTAACGAAATATCAGATTTTTTTTATTTTTTTATAATAAATCTTTGATCTATGATCGTTCAGTATGATTGGAAAATAAAAATAAATTATTTTCAGATTTTTTTATTTTGTTTCAATCTATTTTGATACCATATTCAAGATACAAAAATATTAAAAAAAATCATTATAACATGAAAATTATTTTATTTACTCTGCATTAGGCCAACCTATGTATTTGCGTACAAGTAACGCTTGATGAAACTATGTATGTGCGCCACATTTACGTTTATTAGGTACACTTCAATTAAATTATTTAAAAAAACTATTTCAAAGGAAAAGTTTCTGGAAAAAAAAAAACTACAAACTGAACAAAACGAAATGTTTAGTTAACAATACGATTCAGTTAATTGAAAGCACATGAAACTACCCAGCAATGAGTCCGATTGAATTATATTGAGGACCGTAGAAGCCAAGGAGTATGAGTGACAAATTTAAATCACTGGAATAGAGTGCAAAAATATCGCAATATTGAAATAAAGTAATCTCTCATCGCGTATTGTGGGAGATTACTGCATATCATCAGCTCATTCAAGGCCCTTTGAATTTTTCTTAAATCTCGATGAATTTCTCAACAACTAATCGTGTATACTAATGCCCCTTGACTTCTAGACTCCTCAAACGACGACTGAACAGCAAAAGGGGTACAAAGAACATTTTTCATCGAAATTGAATTAAGTACAGAAAGTGATTCTTTAGCATATATTGAACCATTTTCTGTACTTAACTCAATTCAAATACCCTTCGCGCTTTTCAGTCGTCACGTATTATATTATATTATGTATATGAACACCACAATAATTTAAAAATGAGACTGTCCACCCTGAAAACGGACGTTTCACAGTCCGAAGGGTATCGCCGTGGTCTGCTGTAGTCGCATCCCAGGGCGTTGGGGCGGGCGCTATCTGGTGCTTGGAGCCCATCGCGCCCTTCTGCAGTAACCGCACATCAGGACCTTCCTGAACGCCTGTCTGAACACTTTGTTGAAGATCGTGTAGAAAATGGGGTTCACCATCGAGCTCGCATAGCCCAGCCACGTCACGAAGTCGAACACCTAAAGAATACCGAGTGATTTAGTCGATATTGTTATGCATTCCTTCAATTACTGATCGTTAGAATGCCGAAATATTATATAAGATGGAATCAAATTGAAAAGTGTATTAATGAATTATTGAAAAAAAAAAAACGCACCCAATGACTGACGTTTCTCTCGCACTCCTCGCATATGCTCGGCACCAGAGTGAGCACGAAGAAAGGCGTCCACAATATGACGAACGTGAAGAACACCACTCCGAGCACCTTGGTGGCCTTCTGCTCCAGTCTTATGATGCGTCCGTGTCTCGACGAAGTCCTCGAAAGGTGCGACGCCCTCGAAAGGGGCGAAGGCGTCGGCGACTGCGTCGTCCCGGACTGTTGCTGCTGCTGCTGCTGCTGGTGGGATCTCGTCGTCCTCGACCTGGCGACTCCGCCCTCCCACCTCACGACCAGGTGGGGCCGAGAGCCCCCGCTCGGGGCAGAGCCCCCGCTGGGGCGCTCCCCGAAATAGGGGCAAGTGCACGCCGGTAGACAACACGATGCATCCTGGTGACGGTTGTTCTGGTTGTTGCCCGCCGTCGATCCTGGCGATACCGAGCCGGACATTTGTTTCTCTCTGTCAATTTTTAAAATATTTGTTAGTTCGGATATCTTTTTGATTAATCAATATTTTAAGCAACTTCCATGATTATGTGTGATTCACGCATGAACGCAAGTGCGTGAAAATCATCCACTCGTGTTTCGTGGTGTTCGTGCGTGAATCGCGCATGAGTCTGGAGTGGGCTTTACAATAATACGTTGATACGGATTTTCCATTTCGAGTTGAATAATTTTCATTTCAAGTTAGATACAGAAGAATCTCGTTTAACGAATATCTCATATAACAAGCAATTGCTCGTTATAGTTCCATTGCATTTTTTTTATCAAATCGTTTTTAAACATTTCAGATAAAGGCATGCGTTGAACGAATTGATAAAATTTTTGAATTATTCAAATAAAGTTTGAAATTATTTAACTTGGATTGGAAAATTATGATAAAGTATCATATTTAATATCGTGGTGCATAGTTGCAATCGTATATATATTTTTTTCTTCGAAGATCCCAGTACATACGGAAACATTTCTGAAATAATATATCTCGCATAAAGATCGCTATAATTTCTGACTAATTTGATATATGAGTTGTACTTTGGCAACGTCTACGCAATAAAAATAATTGGTCCCATAGGGACAACACATCCCAACGTAAATGTTTCCATCCGAGACTGAGTTACTTTCATTTCGAACAAAAAGTAAATAGGCGTCATCAAAGAAATATAATCCTTTTTTCGTACACTAATTTTCATCCGTATAGAATATAACCAATTCCAGAAATGAAAATCATCTTATATTGTGATTTTTTCTTCTAGGTATCTTATTATTCGACTAGAAAATGAATTAAAATATGTAATAATATAGAACGTAACATAATTAACGTTATTTCAGAAGTGCTCTTGTAATAAATCTTCACGAGCAATGTGGTCATTCTCATGAGGGTTATCTTCTTTTTTCATTAGTATTTGGAGAAAACTCATTCACAGTAGAAAACACGGTAGAAAGGAAAGCATTGCTACGCTGTTTTATTTTCATTCGAGTGTGGACAAGTAGCCACTTAGCTTGCCACTCTTTCTGTCAATAATAACTCAACAAGTGTTTATTTAGGATGTACTCGTTCTCCAAAATTTTGCAACGAATATTTGATTATCATATATTTAAATCATTCGCAAAAATATTTAAGCACAATTTAAAAATAAGCAATAAATATTTTTCTCATAAATTAATATCACTAAAAGTTGTTTTAATACCTACGTATAGAATGTAAAAATTACAGAATGTTAGAATTCGTTGAAAATTTGAAGAATAAATAAACAATTGAATTTTAAAGTGAAAACTTTTACAGTAATAGTTATAGAGAAATATATTATTTTTGAGTTTTACTTCTTTTCTCAAGTTAAGTTGAAAATAAATACATAGGTATTTTATATTTAACTGCACAGATTAATCTTTTCGAACTTGATACCAAAATAGATTTAATATTAAAATTAGTTTCAATTCTTCAACGGAATTCAGCAAGTTTCGATTGCATTTTAAATAAAAAGGGAACGTTCTGTCGAAAGAAGTTATATTGTAAAATAGCTGATCGACTTTAATTTTCAACAGCCGCAGTCTTTACTAACCAATAGTAAGAGAACGCAATTAATTTTTAACTGGTTTTTTAAGAATTCCGGTGCAAATTTTAATTAAAACCCTTCAAGAGCGCAGACGACTTTTTATCGCTAAGGCCCTGTTACTCTTTTTGAACGAGTTGCGTTTTCTTTTGTCCTCATTTTTTTAACGAAGAGGTTGCGTCGAAAATATCGCGCCGTTAAGTACAAACCACCACACCGTTAACTGATCGGTAAAAGTTACGGCCTTCTTTGAAAATACCAGCGAAGAGAAAATAAAAAAGACTGTGTCAACAATTTAAACGAGATCCAATCGATTTCGCAATTTAGAACCTGCATTATAAAACAAGCCTGCGTTCAACAATCAAACGGCGAAAGGCGTTGAACGAGAATTGATTAACTGATGAATCATTGAGAGCGAAACAAACAGCTTGCTTAATTACGGACGCGAACACAATTGAATCTAGAACGAATTTTAAAGGAATCAAAATTGCAATGCTATTTGATGAAAATCAGAGATTAAATGTCGTTTCCATCGGAAACAAAAGGTTTTTAATTAAAACGCTTTCAGGGATGCCAAATTATAATAATAAAATTGTCTTGAATTTATCAAAATGAATAAATTATTTAATGTTTATTGGGGAAAATGGGAACATTATTTTTTGATACTTATTCTACAAGTCTTTCAAAAATATTCTATTTTTGGGGTCTTGATAAAATTACACAAGACGCACGACTACCGATACTATAGAGTATCTTTAAACGACTTACTTTCTAATTTCCTACATCGCACTTCTGCCTTGTCGCTACCCACACCTATAATTCGCTAAAAATGTTCACATAAACGATTTAAAACGAAATCTAGCCGCAAGAACACACCGAAATGTACTCACCTAGAAAAACCCCTCGAACACACACACACACACACAAACACACGCACACGCCAACACAAAACAGAGGCCAGTACAAAAGGGAGGCGCCCTTTGTTGTGTCGCATACCTCTACGGGGCGTGCGGAGGCCGTATACTCACTGGATGTCCTGGTTGGGGGGGCGCAGGGGCGGCGGCGTGTTGGGGGGCGCGGGCCCCCGGGGCGGGTGCCCCCCGGGGCGCGCGCTCGCCGCCTCGAGCCCCCTCGACAGCCTCAGCATCTCGGCTCCGAACTGCTGCAGGGCGGTCATCGCCGAGGGCGCAGGTTCGCTGCAACACAACACCACTCAGCCCTACGACGCGCACATAAAACACTATGCCTCTCCGGTGGTGCTCGGTGAATTTTTGCGTTTCCCAACTTTTATTAGATTCCGATTCCGATATGTCTAGTGTGAGTGCAAATTCTAATGCCGCGTTTATATATAGACATTTTTATTTGTGTTTGATGGGTTTCGTCTCTAGTAATGGATAGTGTAGGATACGGCATCTCAATCACAATGTTATCGATGACTAAGATGCCGTACTCTGTTGCCTTCGCTCGAGACAAAACCTAGTTTTACAGTTGTCTTCCTTAAGCTATGTCTAGCTGAAAGCTAGATTCAAATGTTAAAGAGAGAAAAAAAAACGGCAGCATTAATAGTAATATGTAAATTGACCTTAATATGCGATTTTTAAGAGCCGTTTCCATCCAAGAACGACACTTTTAATTTGACATTTCCATAATGATTCAAATGAAAAGTAATACATACATACGTATGTACATTTAAACTCGACTGTTTATCCACTTCTCTAGTCAAAGTTGTACGAACCGCTACTCATATTTTCTCCTAGAAAGGATTATGTACGAATAACGAGTTTCCACTATAATTATTTTAAGATTCAATAAAAATAGGGCTCGTGAAAATGTTACGAATAAAATTCGACTATAGAGCATATAGAGAATTTTCGTATGGGAAAATTAGATTTTCCAAGAAAATCTCATATTTACGGTAGATGTTGTCATGGTGAAAAATCATCAGGCTGCCAATAAGTATTAATAGAAACAGATTTGAAATCTAATCATATATATGGAGTCCCAATTTGAGACATTTTTAACCGCTATCCATATTTGTGATAGATAATTATTGTTGTTGAATGAGGATTTCGAAAATTGTACGTTTGGAAAAATAGTGAGTGATTCTGTACGAAAGCCCGAAAATGTTGGGAAACACTCGTAATTATGGTTGAGGTGATTACGCTTGTTTTTCGTGTGGTTCAACAGTTGGTGATTCGTGCATGCAGTTTTTGTGGCTTTATGTTAACATATTATGTATATTGTTATGTTGGATATGTGTATGACTAGTGAAATTTTGCTATGCGGAATATTTGTTGAAGGTGTCGTATTGATTTTTATAGCCTAAATAGAATTGTTGTTCATATTGGGACGTTTCGCATATTCTTTTTGTGTATCGCGAATTTCATAGCTGAAAAACGTATTATTTTACACACATTGAGTTCCTTTTGTGTTCAAAAGAACAATATTTAGCATGTATAATTTAGAATGAAATCTCGAGGAAGTGCGTCCCACACGCGGGCACCTTAAGAGAATTCGCTACTGTGTTAAACGAGAAACTTTTTGTATAAGAATTCTAATCGAGCTCAACTTTGACACAACCGGTTTGATAATTATTTAGTATCGGTTGTTCAGGATCGAAAGTTTTCGCGGGTTCATCAGGCGTTTCCGTTCGCTAAACGGAAACCGAATGGTAATGAATGTGAGACTTTTCGATTACTTCTCCCAGAGGCGAGGATCAATCGTATTTTCTCGCGGAAATCCCATCTTCGTGAGAGAAAATCGCGTCGATTGTTCCTCGGATGAAGCGTTAGCCTGATACTATTAGCACTTCGCGCAGCGGGATTGTAAACCGTAGATTAGTTTCTCGTGTTATTCCTAGTGACAAATCGGATTTCATGCGGATGTGGGATGTAACGCGTTGTATGTTTATGTGTTACAACAGGAAATGTTCCATATTTACCGACACCGTATTATTGTTATTCAATAAAATACATGCCCCGAGGCGTAGTCGATTCGGATCTGTCATAACATCTCCGATGACGAACATACCGATATTCTTTCGTTGTAATAAAGTTTTCTATTATTAGACAAGAGTACTGAGAAAATATTTCTATCGATAAAATCGAGTATGAATTTATTTGACGTTTGAAATAATTTGATTGGTAAAATAATCTGGGTTTATTCTATCATTGGAAGCTTATTTTTGATTAATTCTAAAAAAACAGAAAGCTTTATCTGTTTATATCAAAATATAACGTATTTAAATAAAAAAATGACTTGTAATAAACACTGTAAATATCAACTTACGATATATTTTTGTTTATTATGTATTATATAATATGATATTTATTTAATATTGTTTGCATTATATTAATAAAAGAACATTCATACGAAAATACGATAACGCGTTCTAAATGTAATTGAAACGGGTAAAAAAATTACGCAGCGAAATGGAACGGGAGGTCAATTTCTCCGAAAAGAATTAATTTTCAACAATTTTTAACTCGGATAACATAGCGGAATAATTATCCTATTAAGCTTTCCGCTTTCCCTCGAAACAAAGGCGTCGGAGCTTTTCAGTTGGGTTCGCGGCAGTTTACTCAAACATTTCGGAGAGAGAGACGGTTAAGGGTTAATTAGTTAATTGTTCATGATCATTATCAATATTTACGGTTGTTGTTCGTCCACTGAGTGTCACTTACATTTACAGCATATGAATGTGTTTGGGCAGATTTCATCCCCGAGGATATTCGAAGGTACTCATCCTAAAATATCTTTACTAGAGATTGTACGTGAAATGTGCAACTTATAACTTTAAATTGAAACATTTCAAATTTTATCTTAATATCTGTTTGATCAGTTCATTTTTAAATCTTATGTTTTGTTGGTTGATTTTTGTATTATGGTAATTGCGGATTATAGAAATCAGATTGTTTTAGGATAATATATAATACAAGTATGTATCAGATTCTGTTCTCAATATTTTCTTTAACGCACTAGATGACCCATTTATTCGATAACACTCGTTATGAAAAAGTATACATGCAACGAACTAATTAACGGATTGTTTTTCATATGAATCGATCCATGTAAAAGTCTAAATTCAAACAACAGTTTCGTCACGCTAGATCATATCTGTCTAATGGGGGGAAAATACACACGGTATTTTATTGTTTTTTCGGTCGTAAAATATATTTTGTGTTGGCATGTTCAGTTTAATATAAAGCAATGAATGAAATGGTGATGATAGCATGAAGTGAAAATCATTTCCGGGAAGTGTATCTATCGAGGCATAGTTGATATTTAAGCACAGCAAATAAGCACAGTGAAAACATAACAAGCTTTATTTATATAATCTGATATTCAGCATGTTGTTTGTTATATTCCAAACAACATATAATATTATGTCGTAAAATCTGAAAATTCATATAAAAATTATCATCATAAATGTGTAATAGGAAATAAAAAAAAATGTTTGAATAATAAAATGGCTTAAAATATATTTGTAGTTTATGTGTATAAAGTTGTGTGGCGACAATAAGAAATCGACGCTCGTTCGCAGCACGTACGCGCCGGAAAAGCTTTCCCTGTGAAACGCGATTTTCCTCGCGGTTTTTCCGGATATCCGGCATTCGGTATACCGATATTGCAATATCTTATACGCTTTCGTCTCGAGTTACGAAATATCGAGCGGCGCCATATTTTTCGGATTCATATATCTTAGTGCGATTGTGACGTTAAACTTCTTTCTGTATGAAAAATTGAAGGTTTTTCTTTTGACGAAAATTCAGAGAAATCGTGAACGTCGCAACATGTGTATCACATTTATAATACATTGTAAGAGCACATGTGCAACAAGGGGTGCTTAAAAAGTTTTGTACGTTGCCACGCACGCTTCGCGTTAATTTTGTCACTTGTACTGCCCTATTATACCAAGAGCGTAATGGTGCTTCAAAAATAGGGTTTCTTTCAAAATATTATGATTTTTATTAAAAAATATACTTTATGCATATTTATGGAATTTTTTGTTCTCAAGTACTTGTAATAGAATTTTTTATTTATGTTTAGTTGAAAGGTTTTTTCTCATTTATTTGTGCAAAAATGATTTGATGAAAAGGTCAAGTTTTTCATCAAAAATTTTCGCTTCACGATTGGTACTTTGATCCAATGTGAAGTATAATGAAATATTTGGATTATATTACTATCAAAAATAAATACAGCAGATCCCGACATACAATACAGATAAATCCATTCTAGGAAATAGTACGTATTAGTCGTGTTCAACATATTCCCATTACTTGAATTGGATCGTTTGAATCATTATTCTGTTTTGAACCCATGACCTAACCATATTTGATAAATAACAAAATAAGACAAATTTTCACGGATTTGATTTGAATGTCAAAGCAATTTTCCCTGGCCAAAATAGTACGTATGCATATTGGGACTTCACTGTACAATAAAAAATAAAGTGAAATTCATTTATTCCGGTTTAAATTTCAAAACGAAAAAAAAACATATAGATATGCGATACGAATTTCGCACGGAAACTGTACTTTCGTATTCGAAACGTGGAAGCGCTAAAGCGGCATTTAAAAATCCGTATACGTCGACACTGCCCGCATATCCCTTGCCAAGAACGAAAGCCTTATAAAAGCGTACACGTGTACACGCAACGAGTTAAATGGGAAAAGTTGCCCCCGGCACGTAAAAGTGGCCGGACAATGTAGCCCCGAATGTTTGCCTTCAGACCCCGGCTCCGTACAAAGAGAACACTAATTGTGGAACGCTTTAGTACATCGCACTAGATAGGTGCAATAAAACCGCTTCGGCAACGAAGATTATACTGGGACGGTGAGCGCAAAGTTTAATTAAAGTTGCACTCGGTGCAGTGGCTGATGGCCTTCGGTTGTTTGCGCGTTTTTGGATGGCTTTGGTTATTTTATGTGTGTGTGCTTTTTTTGGAGTGTTTTTTTTTTCGTTAGAAAATAAAACGAAACGATGAGTCGTTTAGGTGTCGTTTGTATGCAGTGGGTGTTTTTGGTTGGATTATTATGATAATTTCATTAGGTGTTTTGAGTTTGTATGAAAAGTAAAGTAATTCGGAAAGGATTATATGTTTGTGCACTTATACGGAAAATTGTTTTTTCAACGTGTTTTATTTTGAAAATTTAATTGCACTCATCCTCCTGTTTACACAGTAAACACTTTTCTCTTAAGTATCGCGTGAAAAATGACTTACATATTGAAATGATTGGTCCTATTATAGTATAAAGTACTGTAGTTAATTGATAGTCTTTAAAAATACCTTCGAATTAAATTAAATAATTCTAATTGTTATAAAAATCAAGTAAAGCGTTAGTGAAAATTTTATAATTACACAAACATGTCATTTTTCGAAATTTGACAAAGCAAGATATAGAAAACATATTAAAATCGATTTTCATATTTAATCTGATCGAAAATTGACAAAAATATGTTTTAGCATCATTATCAGCGTTTTCATAGAATTTATTCACAAATTGGCATATTTAAGTTATTTTTCATTACTGACCAAGTATTATTAACTTTTAAAGCATTTTCCTTAAATTTCCTTCTAAAAATAAAAAATAAAAACATTTTTGATCGCATTAAATAAAAACCGCGTGTGAAAATTCCGCATAAATAGGAGAATGAGTGTAATTGAGTATAGCTTGTATGAAATATGTATTTTCCAATTTAGACCGTAATTGTAGTTGCATAGTTTGCGTTAACCTGCCATAGCGCAAATTCAATGAGCGTCGCTTTGTCGAAGTTGTGACGACATTTTATTCGCTCGAAATATCGAATATAACATTAGTCGGCTGAACAGAGATAATTCAAATTTCATCCGACGCCAGTTCCGCACCGTGCTTTTAGTTAATAGTGCCGCATTGATAATGTTGTGCATAGTAAGCAGTTGTGATAGTTAGTCGTCGGAGTTGGTAGCTTTCAGCTGAAAATTACACCAATTTGTGTCGTGGATGTGTTCGTAGATCATCTTGTCGAGTCGCAGGATGTGTGTATGGATGTTGAAGTCGTGTAGAGTAAATTAAAATGAAATAAAATTGAATTTCAAGAAAAAAATTAAATTAAATAACACTGTAAAACAGAAGGATATGGTTATAAAATCAATTCATAATCATCTCTATTCTAAAATTCTAAAGTAATTTGTCTATTTTTTTTCAATTTAAAAAGTTAGGTAATTTTATAATTAATCATCTACTAATAACACGCCTTGTTTGAAGTATTAAATTATTAAAATTTAATCTGTTAGGAAAATATAACATTCAATAATACAGTAAATCATCGACGGAAAACTGTCTGGATAAACGAGATAACCGAGCAAAAGGAAATAGCTTGACAGCGCGTCGACAAAGATACGCAAAGTGGAGAAACTTTACTGAAACCTTCCCTCCCCAGCAGCGAATATAATACTACACAATACATCTCGGATATACATCGCTATAAAACGAAATATCCGCATTTATCTCGGAACAAACCGACCGCAATAATCGAGCTAATTATGCATGCAGTAAACTCCGACCATTCTATACAAGCAATCCATACACAGAAAACGACATTTAACAGAAAACACACGCACACACATAAAATGCAACACATATAATAATAGACACACGCGCACACATAACGAATCGAACTCTTAAGCACATTTTAAACGAATCGGTGCCGACTTTGAGAGAGAGAGAAAAAATATGTAAGGGGGACAGAAATTTTTGCACTATGTCAAAGTCGTGTCGTGTGAGAACTAAGCACATGTCAGATAGCAAGTGCTGATCGATGAGCTGACTATACCTGGTGTCCGGAAGCCAAAGGTCGTGGGCGTCCAGGGCTGTGAGGTCAGTGTCGGTGCTGGCTGCCGAGTGACCCACGTGTTGAGGAGTGCCACGGGCACTCGTCGTCGTTCTGCGCCACGTGTTGCGTCTTTCTGCATATCAAGAGGTTTAATAATAGCATGAGTATCATATCACCAAAGAAAACAAAGAAAATTATCCTATAAAATCTGGTCGGAGATGTTATATCAGATTTTTTTATAAGAGAACTAGCTTCTGTCACCCGGCGTTGCTCGAAACTATTAAGACTTTAAGCCGATTGCAAATTGTAGTATATTATTTCCCGTTCCCGTTCCCGATTCAATATCTGTTCCCGCTACAATATCGGTGAAAGAATCAGTCATTTTGAGATCTAAAAATATGTCAATCCCGTTGCGTATGTAGGCTTTGCATAACATTGGCTATGTAAAAGCTTCCCCCTTGAAATGACAAAATTTACGAAAAAAAAATGTTTTTTTAAATTCAAAATGTAATGACGCAGAATCCTTTCTAGTTATACGTTCAATAATTCCTGAAAGTTTCACAGCAAACGGATCAGTCGTTTGGGAGTTCAAGTTAATCCCGTTGCCTATGTTGACTGTTATGTATATCTAAGGGTCCCCCCTTGCAATGTCAAAATTTACGAAAAGTTTTTTTTCTCAAAATCAAAATTTTATGATCTCTAAACCTTCTCCTACATGTAGAGAATAATCCCTGAAAGTTTCGCGGCGAACGGATCAGCCGTTTCGGAGTCTATAGGTAACATACATACATACATATGTACATACAATCACTTTTATATATATAGATGAAGATGGAAAATGAAATATTTTTGTGGATGAAAAAAATTTATGAGGATAAAATTGTTAAATTCTATCACTTATATCTCTATTTGCGAATTTAGCCCGTAGTTTCGCCTAGTTTGCTGGTACCCAACTAGGCCGGCCTAACAAGCTGACATAGAGTTGGGGTGCAGTTAAAAGGCGGGATGGTGGGCTTCCCTCGTTATGTAGAGTTCCGAAAAATATAGATTAGAGTTTTCAATTCGAATTGTCATTTTTTCCTAACACAAATGGAGGTGAGAGTGTAGAAGCGAAAACGTGTATTAAGATATTTTACATCCTTAAATAATTAATAAAAAAATACAATATTATTAAAAAATATATAAAATTTCCAAAAGTGAACTTACACCTCCTTTAAACGACGTCCTCGAAACAAGCGAATTTTCAGTTAGGGTGTTCAGTTTTCAGATAGGATTTCGGTACACCATTGTAAAGAAACTTCGTCGGTGACTTGATAGAATTAATGAATTGTTACCGATCGGTGAATTTATTTTATTTTAATTAAATTTAGATAACTCTCAATCAATTTTTTTATTAATTTGAACAATGCGTTCATTGTAAATATTATGTAGTATACCTAATATATAGTTTGTTGTCTTGTCGAATCGATGTATTGTTTTCAGAAACGTATTTTAAATAGTTTTCTTGTTGTTAGTATTTTTTTAATGTACATCTATTTTATTCTGAAAAATTTGTAATGGGTCAATATTTTTTTATTGATGCTCAGATTTAAAAGCACTTTTTATGAGAAAAACTTTTAACATCGTAAAAAAAACTAAATTATGAATTACGAATTTCAAACACGTTTTAAGAGCTTTTAAAACATGTTTGAAATGTAGACTAATACATGGGATTTGTTTGATATGTCAATATTCCTCTTCAAATTTTCGTAGAAGACCTCTTTCGCAGCGAATAAAACTTCATTCCATTTTTCACAAGCTTCATATGTTTCATCAACCAATTCCATGTTTGAATAAATCGAAATTATCTTCCTCCCTTCTAAATATAATTTATGCTTTTGATATGAAACGTTTTTGCTTGAATGAGTGGTACGTTTATTTTGTTTGACATTTTGAAATGCGAAATAGCATTAGCTTAATCTAATAGCGCTTCGTTTTATTTCGATTTTCAAAAATTTATCATATTCGTTTCAAAATTAGATTTTGTATATTTTCATGTCTGAAAATATTTCATACAAAGCCAGAAGAAATAAATAACGATTTCGTTTCATTGGAAAATAAAATGGAATATATTCATGGTTAAAATTTGCAATTGTAATTTGATTTGTATGGCTGGTTTATGCCGTATACTTTTATAATACGCATACGTAGTATATTTTTCGTAAATACGATGATTTTGAAAATGGAGAATCGTTTCCTCCAGAGAATAAGAATTTATTTGTTACGAAATCACCATTAAACCTCTTCGTATAGTTGGAAATGCATAATCAAATTTAAATTCTGAATTAGAAAAACGAACAGTTCGATATTTCTGAAGGACTCCAAACAACAACAATTTCGTTCGAACCATACACAATTGATCATCATCGATTCGTCGTTGCTCATTCGTGAATCTTTCGAAACGACCTCTCCGCATTCATTATGCAAAGCTCACAAAATTTTAATCAAGAAACTCACTCAAACACATCAGACTAGCATTCCACGAAATCGAACCACCAATAACCCACATAAATAAATACAACTCCGAACGAATTATTCATCGATTAGACATACCCCAGCGGGCGGCGGGCTTAATAAGCGACACGATGAAAAACGTGCACGATCGTTATAATTCATCTTCTATCGAATCGAAACGCTTCAAATTATCGACCGATTGCTCACTTCAAACGCGCAAATAATCGAGCCGTAAATTGAAGTCTCGCGAACGAAATAAGCGATTGCGACAATTCGTCTTCTAGACCCGCCCTTTCGAATAATATGAAGACGAGCACTCCTAAGGGGGTTGCAAGTGAGAGGATACGCTCCTTACCCCCTTGTTGTTATTCATTAGCGCGGCCCGGTGATAAATTATGGCTAGGTAGGGCTTTATAAGTCCGAGAAAGGAACGGGTGTAGTACATTTAATACGAGGAGTTTCGCTTTGCGTAGTCGCACTAGACGAAAAGCTACGTAGTCGATCTGCGGCATCAAAAAGCCATAAATCTCCGTGGGAATAAAACTAGCATTGATCATTTCGGTAGAAAGGCGTGCGAGGAAGCTAATAAGATTACTACGTAGGCAGGGTCGATTATGTGAATTATACGCCCACGTGCGTACGTTATATGAATTAGGGTTGAGGCTCATGTCAGTAATTAGTAAGTGTGAGATTCGTTTCCCACATTAAGCATTTCATGAAAACAAACTCTTTCAATATCTATGAATTGAGTTCTTATAAGCTCACATATACAATTCAAATGTGAATCTTGGTTTTTTTTTTTTCATATTGTGAAACTTAATTATGGCAATTTACATCAGCACGTACAGACCTACTAATAACTTTCTATTAATAAGCATCATATATAACGCGCAAGTTTACTTTATATCTATCCTAGCGGGTAAAGGCTTAATCTTTATGTTTGTCAGGACAACGTCGGCGTAACGGCCGGTCTTTGCGTAATAAACTTCGTCAACGGCCACGATGCTTTCTAATTAAAGGTGTCCTATTATTGTCGTTATGTTTCGCATAAAAGTGAAGGTCTCCTCTCCCCACCGAACTTCCTTCAGATTTCGTTCTTGACGGATTTTTCACCAGGTTTTTTGTCGGTGCGTATATAACAGGCCGAATGAAAATAAACGAATTACTCGGAAATAAATAAACGCAAACGAATCTTTCAAATTTTTCAAACGCCGGATAAGGGCGTGCAAAGATCGTTCGTACGATTTTATTCGAGAGGTTTTTTTTCAGTGACGTTGAAGTCACGTAATTTGGAAATGATAAAAAAAACGTCGAGATGAGTGTTTTTCAAAAATAACGAAGGCAACCATCCGTTCGAGATGGCCTTATTAATTTTTGATTTAGTTAATTAGTTTTTTTTATCAAAATGCTTTTTCTTTAAAATTATATTTTTGAACAAAAATATTTCAAATTTTGACTATGTGAAATTATTTTTAATCTAAAATTACGGTCGAATAATTATATTTATCTGATACAAAGTAGTTAAAATGAATTTAAAAAGATTTTATATACAAAACTGAGTTATAAACTTTTGATTATTATTAGTTTAAACACCTCCAGCAAATGTACAGCGAAGGGCGTAGAAGCAAACAAAAAGTGAATTTTATGCGCAAACTTCGTGAAAATTCGAATGAAAAATTCTAGATTACGGCACGTAGAAAGGGGGAGACGGTCGACGAGGGTAAGGGGCGAGGAAACAATTACCTAAATGCAACATTGAAATCCTACGAAAGCTTATTAGCGAGGAAAAGCTTTTAAAGCAATTGAGCTGAGCTCAAAAGTTCACACAGAGAACGCGGAAAATCATTTTGAACCCGAAAGTTGGTCTTGGGCGAGCCGCGGTCGAATGAAAAATCGGAAAACTTCAGACAACTTCTCCGACAAAACGATACCGCCGAAGAGTAGAAACATCCCTCAGCGGCGCCCGCAGAACTTCGATATGTTTTCCTTTCAACTCTCTAGTTTATTAGGTGAGCACACGTGAACTCTTACGTTTATTCGTTGAACGACTTGAAAATTTTTCCCGGAAAATTTCAGCTTAAGGGTAGAAATTAGAATTACGTACCTACTGCTGAAGTACAACAATTCGGTTTCACAGTTTTGTAGACTAAACGAATACTGGAAATAACAATTTGTATTTTTTTAATGTTGAAGAAACTTCTCATTATGAACTTCCATTTGGTTTTTAAATTTCTCAATATTTTATATTTTGGGGGTTCTCGCAAAACGATGAAAAGAGTATGCGAGTGCAATTTAGTTGATGTTCGACTAGAATTTCTCGAAAGCACTGGTGTGTAAAAATTTGCATACAAAACATTTTCTGGTGAATTTTTTTCTAAACGAATGTTAAAAATGCAAAAAAATAACTGCGATATTACACATATAATATATATGCATTCTCACAAGTTTTTATTTAGTTTGAATTTTAAAATCTCGATTTGAATCATTATTTTTATCAGTTGTGAATATAAATTGGTATAAAAAATTCAAACATTTTCATATTCGATCAAAAAACAATATTATTATGATCGATAAGTATTATGGAGGACAGTAAAATATCACATTCACAATACTTTTCTTATGCCCCGAAAGCATTCAGGCATGATATCGCACCGGTATACGGTTAATATTGCAGCATTTTACGACTTCGACCCACTCACCATCACTGCAACTATACAATTCGTTATACTTACGTTATACGTCCGTTCTAATTCCACTATCAAATCCACCTTCCGAGATCATAAAGTCGAACAGTAGTAATCGTAAGGCTTTCATTCCATTACGTTCTTAGGCTTCGATCCATGCTTGAACGGCTTCGAATTGTTTTATTGACGAGCGATTTTTTTCTTTTTTTTTATTGTTATACGGCAATAAATTTGCAGGCAATATATATTCAGAATTTATTTTTATGTGTACGCTTATTGCTGAGTTTTATAAAAAAATGTATGTTTCGGTTTGATTTTGATTGAATTGAATTCTTATAATAGACGATGTATATTTTTCGTATAGATTTGTAGTTTCATATAAAATGGATTGTACATCTAAATGGGAAATTAATGGCTTTGACGCAGATCGCTGATAAAATCTATTAATAAAAATATGATTGGAATAGACCACGTTATAATTGATATCTCTTTGTAATTTATTCTCTATTCTTATATTATCAGAAAACTACTCGAAAGAAAATGTTTTCATATCGTCCATCAATAATATTACGATCGAATTGAATTTTTCCGTATCTGAAAATAAACACAAATTGAATGTTTTATGTATTTTTATCACAGAATTCAATTTAATCAAAAAAAATCCAGTTATCAATAAATTATATAAAAAGGAAAAATTTCACAGAAGCACTTTGGTTTTAAAATACGCAGTTTTTTCATATTTTGAAATATTGCAGAACATTTATATTTAACATAAGCATAAATAATATAATATTTTCGGATACAAACACCTCATCGCAAAACGTAATCGATGCCAATGACAAGGGATAGTGTTTCTACCTTGGACACCCTTACATAACACAACCCCTAGCGATATCAGCTTAGGCGAATTTTCCAACGGAACCCGTCACACACAATTATATTGATATCATTTAATTAAAAGTTGCGATATTAACGGGTCGAGTTTAAGTTTTAATATCATCGCTAATCAAAGTTTCGAGCGTTGTTCGAGCGGCAGCAAAAGTTGCTCCAAAGTTGCTGCTCCCGCACTCGCGAACGGCCAACTTTTCGCCAGATTTATGTCGTAAGCTTCACGTTCGAATGTTTTATTTAAAAACGGACCGTTTCGTGCCTTCGGTGGAAAAAAATCGGCCGATTTTATTTATATCGCAGTGGCTGTGAATAGCGGGAATTCGTGCGGTTGCAGCTCGATTGTGGTGCAGTTCTCTATGGCTATGCGGTGGTCGATACGTTTCATGAGAGTTCTTTGTGAGAATGTCGCTGCGTTTTCGTGTGTTTGTGAAAAATCGGTATTCTCGAATGCTTTAAGCGCATTTCAAAAATTTATAACATTCCGCGAGGAAGTTGTGCTTGCTTCTATAAATAAGAAAGTGGGAATTTAATCTTGAAAATGCATATTTTGTGAATGTTATACGGAGAATTGTGGTGTTTTCAGTCTGAATAAAATCATAGTACGTTTCTGTGTGGAATAAGTGTGAATTTCGTAGAAATTGTAATTTTGAAAGTGTCAAAATACCTGATTATATATTTTCGTCTAGTAATAAGAAGATGATTTATTTTGAGAGAGTATTTAACGTGTAACATTTAAATTCGAGGCAAATGGTAATTAAAATACATATTTCCAAGTAAAATTTGATACGGCATTAATTTGTTCATTTTAAGATAAATGAGAAATTATTAACATAAATAATTATTATAATATGATTCAATATAAACCACGAATATTGTGATGAATTCTATGTAACGATTTAATGACCATTAATATTTATAAACTGAAAAAAATATATGTCGATGTTTTGTTTGATTACACTTTCATATTAAATAGCATAATATAATAGTCATAGATTTTTTTTTCGATGCATATATTTTTCATTTGAGAAAATCATGAATAATTAAAAACTTTTTTAATTTTAAATATTAGAACTAAATGAATCGCACTGCTTTGGCAAAACTCCTATCGACATGACGCTTAAAGTGAAAAAACCTGAGATATTCACTCACCTAATTGTCTTTCAACATTTTGTTCTTTAAAATTAAAATAGAAAAAAACCTTATCGAAACAGGTGATAATCGATAGAACGTATATTGCGAACTAATATATTCAAATCGAATACAATCGGTAGTATAAAAATTATCACCAGGTGCCGCATTATTTGATCATACAAAAATACGCCACAATACAAAATCACAATGCAATTTACAAATTAAAATCTGTCGATACTCCTACACATTTCTAACGAGCGCAATTCGCGACCAATCCTCCGAGCAAATCGAACAACCCTCGCGCGTATAATCGAATCCGGTCTCGGACAAAAACGTATCTAAAAACAGACAAATAATACACTTTTCCATCGATCCCAACACTGATGCGATTTCCATCGCCCAATCTGACCTCGCTCCCCATTGCGATACTGCGATTGGGACTCGAATCGAATTAGGCTATCGATCCGCAAGATTCATGGCTACCGGACAGGGAATCGGGTAGAATCGGGCAAACGATCGACTATTTCGATGGGACTAATCTCGTCTCGGTAATACAATACACTGCCTCGGATATACGCGGCCTCGATTAATTACGTTCATTAATTGAAGTGCGTACGCGACTGAAACCGAGCGCGCCGACACTCGACACCACAGCACGTTTTAAATCGTTCAATTATCGATTTTTGTGCGAATTTCGTCGCTCGAATAGTTTTTTTACGTATCGGTTAATTGTGAGTTTTTTTTTGTTTTAATTGGATTCAGTTGGGTGATTCGCAATGTGTGATAATAGTGAGCGTATGCTTTCAATATCTTCTTCGCTCTGTTCGGTGAGAATTTGATTGTTTGAATGAATGTTTATAATCTTTGATCGTATGCTTTCAATATCTTCTTCGCTCTATTCGGTGAGAATTTGATTGTTTGAATGAATGTTTATAATCTTTGATCGTATTTTTCAGATTCAATTAATAGAAAAAAGATAGATAAGATTGACGAATGTCTATGAAACACGAAATGTTATAATGGAGATGATTGAACTCATCGATAAGTTCAATTTCTTAAAAATAAATGAATTATTTTTTTTATCAAATACTTATTTATTATTTTAATTAAAAACAAGTTTTAAATTAACAAATGACATTGATTTGAATGTAATATTCTCTTATTTTCGTTTTAAAAAAAATCTTTTGACTCAATGTGCATTTAATATTCGAATAGAAAGTTGAATTATTAAGAAGTGGAATTTATATAGAAGTCATGGAAATGAAAATTCAAATTTGTTTCGCTTTGCTATTTTTATTAATTTTCCATACTTCCGGTTCAGTCTCAAATTATCTCTAATAACAGCTTGCGTGTCGTTGCGAAAACGAATGCATATTCGTGATTTCGTTCATAATTATCATGCAGCACCATTATTGTATTAATAGTGTCGTTCCACGTGTAAATTCACGGTAATTATGGATTTTTTTTTGAGTATATTTCGAGCGCAAATAGTGAAATACTAATTATATTAACATGTTTATGGTGACAGAAAATTCAATTATCATTAGATAAGCACACATTTCATTACAAAGCGAGTGTTTAATAAAATTATTTGATATATGAATTAACATGTCATTAATTATTAGAATAATAAATTCGAGTTCCAAATGTTTTATCTCAATTAACTTACGATTAATTAAGTCGTACAAGTTTTAAGACACGGAAAAAAAACTTTAAGCGCGGAATTATACTTATAAGAATAATAATTCAAAAACAAATATTCGCTTGTAAAAAATTTGACTTTTTAACACGAAATATTCCGAAACTTCCATACGTACAACTTCCCGTAATTATCCGCGAATTAAATAAAACAAACACACAAACACGTAATCAAACAAGCGAAACTTTTTCTCCCTACATTCGCAATGCATAAATAATATCCCGCGAGCGCGATATATTTATAAGGAGACCTATCGCATTCGCATCGCCGAAAACTTCCATTCATAAATAAATACGTACGAGAAGTCGGAGAGAGAACTCGAAGAATTTCCCCAGCACAAGAACAAGCCCAATAAAAATTTCCTGCAAACAAGAGGGCGCCGGATCGCGTTTTCGCCGATTATATTGGAAAAGTTGGCCTCACTGAAAAATCCTGTCTATCAGCCAGTCATCGATTTAAAATGACAAAAGTTTTTTAATTAACCACCCCCAAGAGGTGGGGGTGTGTTTTCCTTATATCGCAGTATTGTCGCGAGGAGTTCGCGAGAACTTATCGGACTCCTCGAGCAAACACTCCTCGCATTGTTTAAAGGTATTTCTTCGCCCTTTGGAGGCTCTTGAGGAGACCAGGGCCTGAGTGAAGAGTGCCCTGCGGTGAGTCGTTCATCACCGACGAGCACCAGCCCTTAATAGACCCTCCCATAATGGAATGTGGAATCTGACCCAGGGGGGTGTTGCGGACGTCGTCGAAAGCCCAATTTGAATATCTTTTTTAGACCGTGGAAAATGTCGCTGTTTGACTTTGATGTCTCGAAGTCGAACAGGGTGTTGGTTTTTTGGAATTAATGTGTAACGGAATCGTCGGTGTGGAAATCTTTCGAATTATTTTCACGTAACGGAAGGACGCCCACGCTCGCTATAGCTGGGTTTCCGAGTACAGAAAAGTAGTTTAAAAAATAATTTTGATTTGATTAGAATATTTATTTCTAAGTGGGGTCTGTTAAAAAATGAACTTTATATTATATAACTCGTTCGGTTTTGATTTGTTTTCATCGTTGTCTTAAATATTAATGATTATAAGAAAATCTCTCGATTTTCGTTTTATTTCAGCAATATATTTTAATTTTCTGGGCATCTTTGACGTTTAACTACGTCTTATAGGTTTCTAGTTTCAATGGCTCAGAGCGTACGTAGAATGTAATAAAGCAGAGAGTTTGCTTTTCTTTCTTTTTCCAACCTTTATTGTTCCAGAACGTATTTAGCCAATATTGCCATTCTTTTCAACGTCTCTTTACTAGCACCTGAGCACTCTAACTACCGATTCTCATACATTCAGTTTGTTTAACTTTAAATGAGCAGCATTTTTCTATTTATTTAGAAATTGTATTTTTAATGAAAATTATACTACAATGTATAATAATTTTATCGATAAGCCTCAGAAACATTTGTACATGCATTTGAAACGAATCGTTTTATATAATATTATCTCAATAAACCGTAGTTTCCAAACTAGTTAACGTCGTCGTCGCATATTCAAGAATAACAGCGCACCCCCGCTTCCTGAACTAATGGAATAAAAATATAATTTCGCGAGGAAAACTTATCGAAAGCAACCAACCCTGCGGGGGTAATATGAAGATATGTTGCGGACAGGTAGAACGGTTCAGGTCAGTGGAGTTTCATGGCTCCTGAGAGACGTTGTTAGAAGCACATCCGGTTACTCGACTCAATTTATAACCGCATTGGAACGATCCATGATAATGATTTATCGCGACGATAAATTATTTCGCATAAACGTACCAACACCGAGGACAAGGGTGACTCTTTTTCGCTCGCCGGCCCCTTATCGCGAATATTAAAATATTTCGCCTAAATTGTGCAGAATTCGCGAGAATTTAATAATGGGCGGTTAATAAAAGAAAATTTCACAACGGTTATGTACACACGTACTTGTGCGAATTGCACGAAACGTTTAGGCGAGTAACGTAAGTATTATTATACTGTACTTGGTTTACGTTTGTGTGCGCGAACGAAACATTTTCATTTCATTGGGTGGCGGCTTTCAGTTGGTTACACTGTTTGATGAAATGTCATATTAAATTTCTTTTGATGTAGCGCTTTTTATTTTCGCGCCGAATATAAAGCTCGAATTTCTCGTTTTTAATTTTTATTCGGCGTTGTTACTATGTTTTTATTGCATTCTTGTTATTTCCGAGTATTTCTTTTTATTGAAAAGCTCTTTATAATGAAATGCGATAAAGTCGCTTTTTAATGTTATGTTTTTTCCTATGTGAAAAATATTTCCATATGGGAATACTCGACGTTTGTGCGATATTTTTTTGCAGACGTCGATTGTCAGTTTGATTTTTATATAAAAATGTAGTTTTACGGTTCATTTAACGTGGATATTTGAAGAGGATGTGCCCTACACGTTCGAAAACATATTTTTTCGATGACCCACTTGTGCTGCAAAGGGTTATATATTTTCGCTAGGTGTTCGCGCACTCTACGAACGTTAATATATCACGGTCCCATAAAAAGATCATAATTTATTTTTAAAGTGAAAAACGTTCGAAATATAAAAATCGAGGAGAGAAATAAACATTTTCTGAATGATTTCATAAAATTGAATCCACTGCGATATAAACGCAAAAAGACACACCGAGAAAACGTCTATCCGATCCAGGAAAACATCTTCAATTTCTGTCTTTTGAAACGTGAAAACATTTTTGAAAGCATCACAGCGCGTTTATCGTATACACGTTGCATAGAAACGTAATACATATATATATAATAAGAAAATACATTTCTCGCGCAATAAAAAAATATAAATAATTTCACGCCGTAAAACGCGACGGAATTCAGTTTAACACCCCGGATCGTATTTTCCGCCGTACAAGAAAACACATTCGTAACGGGGCGACGATTATGATAAATTTTACAGTTCGTAGGCCGTGTCGCGTACTAGACTTTAACGATTTAGCGGCCGTTAAACGGAAAACGGCCAGCGGTGACCGAACGCCGAGCCGCGGTCCGAGATAAAATTCAAATTTCGCGCCGTCGTGAAAAATGACGGAACTCGAACGGTCGTAATTAATTACTGAAACGATATCGTATCGCGAACAACGGGCGACGCTTTATTTATAAACACCGCTAACGGCGCCGTTAGATTTGCATACGATAACGATTAACGGTTTCGAATGAAGAGAGGATGGTTAATTTCGGCCCGTTGAAATTCGGAAGCTTTTTCGAGTCGCCTATGAACTCTTTGATCATTTTCGCTTAAATAAGTAGGTATTATAAAATATCGCTTGCTCCTTTCAAGGACGTAGTATCTCGAAATTTAATTGTTTAGAATTTGTAGAATGTATCTAATTTTCATCACAATATATAGTAAAGAAAATAAATTATGTATTTATTTAGAAAACGATATTTCAGTTATTCAATAGTTTAATAATTAAAACAAGAGAAAATGAATAATCTTAAGGTTAATTAACATATGGCTCTAGTTATTCGTGTAACTACTTCACTAAATCACAACACAAATGTTTATAGCAATATGTAAGTCGACATTTATGCAAAAGGATGTGATATATATTGAAAATTTCAGTCGACGTTCAATATTTTTCAAACTTTCAAATAAATAGCTCTTCTGAAAAATCACGTATTTCGAGATATAACGTTTTCGAAAGGGATTGATCGATACGATTCAGTACCTGGTGTGGTGGGAAGCCAAGCTGGTGTGCATGCAGCAGGCCCCAGTCCAGACCTTTGTCTGGCCAAAAGCCTCACAGTCAGCGCATACGTCAGCAGCATCACGCCCAAGGGGATGTAGAAAGATATGATGGAGCCGATCAGCTTGTACAGGGGGTCAGGTATTTGACACGTGCCACCTATCACCACCGATTCCACGTCCTGCCGAAGAAACAACTCGCACTTTACGAGCGGACACACAATGGGACATAGAACATTCATAGGTATCTATATGTACTAGTCCGTCAACTAAGAAATGTTGAAAATCCATGCGAGTGACGAAAAGCATAGACTCATTCATATATACGTTATACGTCTGTCTCTGGTTTTCGTCGCTTGTGTGGATTTTTGACAGTTGGTAGTTCGAGGACTGCCTTCACATGTATGTATGACATTCACATACATACAGGTGTCCAGGGTGAAGCAGTTGTGGGGTTTTTCCGATTTTACTGTTTTGTCGTGTAGAGTGTGTCGTAAAATTCTGGTTTTCTCGCGAATACTTTGTGTTTGGTTGAAATGTGAATGATTTAACTAGTGTTTTTTTTTTTAATTTCAAGTTTCGAATGTATATTTTTTTTCATATTAATATGTATACTCTGCGTAAATATCTTTGAAATGTGTGTGTGGTATTTCATTGAATTTTAATTCAGGATAGAAATTATAAACTGAAAATCGGATCGTATTACTTATTATGGTGAAAATTCCTAGAATAACTTAATATGACTTTGTTTGTTATACAACATAATATGAAAATTTCATTATATTACTTGCGCATAAGATTGAAATAATTCTGAGAAACATTCTAATTTCTCTTAGTTTGATTCTAAATATATAAAAATAAAGACGCGATCTTAAGCAGAGTATGTTATATGACATTATATTTTGCATGTGTATAATGATATGAGACACAATTTTGGCGTATTTTTTGAGGGATAAGTCGAACCTTACTTTAGACGGACTTCCTTATATTTAAAGAAAATCCTTTCCGCAAGGTTTTTTTATTATTCTTTTTTAGGGCTCTTAAAGTATGTCAGATAAAAATGAGGGTATTTTTCAAACAAAGAAAATTCACATTTTCACTTAAAATGAGCGTATGATAGAATGAAATGTTCTTAAGGCAATGTTGAAGTATGTCAAACTATTTTTCTTCTATGAACGATTTGTGAACACAGTGCGCTATGTTAACACATATTACTCCATAACTGAACCGAATGAAAAATTATTCTCTTGGAGCACAGTCGACTATGAAAGCATATAGTGGAATACGTACTGCAAACATGATATGTGTCTGAGCAAATTTTAATACCTTTGAATACATAAGGCTTAAGGGTAAGCTCATGGCAGTAGACAGCAGCCAAACGAACAGAATTTTCAGCGTAACTCTTCTCTTAGTTTTATTTCTTCCAAATCTCATGGGGTACCTCAAAGATAGATATCTGTCTACGCTGATGGTGCAGAGATGCATTATGGAGGCAGTGCAAAGAAGAACATCTAGACAAATCCATGCTAGACACGCCACGGCAGGTAATGGAAAATATCCTGAAAGCACACAAGAAAACGTTATTATTATTATTTTGTAGATGAGCTTTTACATCTACTTTATTATGTGTCTGTAGTTATTGCATACGACTGACTGGAGAATATTGCGGTTTCGTTCAATGTGCCACTCAAATGGCGATGTCGGAATATTAATTTACATTACGTTTGTGTTAGCGCAATATCCATATTAATTTTTAACTTCAATCGATTGAAACGATATTATATTTTATGATCATGTACGGATAAAATCTAAATTTAAGAATTTTCATACACTTGATTCTTATGTGAAATTCGCGGCGATGCGGCGACAGTTAGTTACTAAGAAAGACCCCACTGCTTCAGATGATTAAAAACGAGCTTCTATTCCGTCTTCACAACTACCGTGCAATTAAGAACTTGACTGTTTCGCTCCCGGCTTCCACATAAATTTTCAGAGTTTCCGATGCATTTCACGGTTGCTCGCATGTGCTTCGGCAAAAGTCAAAAACTTTCTTGCGGTATTTGCGTCACGTACGTGATAAGCTGTTTGCTAAACGTAACTATGTGCTGTCTCCTATTAAATATTCACGTGTACGTTTTCTGGTAGGAGAGTATGAAAAAAAATCGTAAATTCATAATAGATGAAATGTACTTTTAAATATTTTCTTTAATAATATTTTTTTCGCGTGTTTGTATTAAATAATTTAAACAAAGTGATCGAATCGAGTAATTTGAACGATATAAATATACTTTATATTTACTGAAAAATAGACTTCAATCCATTTACGAACTGATAATAAAAGAAAAACAGAAATAATCATACAGATCACGTACAACCGTCATACACTGTACATTTTTCACAGAAAGTACTCCGCTCATTCAGAAGCACCTGCATAAAAACGGACTACAGGTTTTTCGGGATGAAATTCTCATTTTTTTTCTCTTCTTTCATATATTTTTTTTTATTCTTCAACATCAAATAGGCACTTTCATCCTATGAAGTGTCTCAGGTAAAACGAATCCTTCAGCTCTCATCCATATGAATTTGCATGGGAAGTTTGCGCACAAAGTGCCATTACCATTTCATGACAATTTTTAGTATGAGGACAGATCATCATAAATCCATAATAGCTTCTATATTTTCTTCGTTTGATTTTATTCTTTGGGAAAAAGTTCGATTTATTCTAATAATAGATGATCCGAACGATAACAGATTGAATCATAATCGGAATCGTTAGGTACGATAGATATTTTATATATGGAATGATAGTATGAACGATAAATGTCTTTCAAAAATATATTTCAGCACGAGTAGGAATAATGGATCATAAATATTCATATTTTAAGTTGAACACGACCGGATGATAATTGAGGATTAGCAGATCACTCGATCTGTCCAATTTTATAGTTACGTGTCAAACGTTTTAAATGTTCTACAAATTGCTTGGTTAATTCCAAATCTATAATATTATTTTAAAATATTGCTATTTACACATAAAAACAAAAAAAATGTATAAATAGATTTGGTTTTAAACATTTTTATTTCGACTGAAAATATATTTTTCAAGCAGGCAAAGTAATTAAAAAATATATGCGCTCTTAATTTTGGAATTCAAAAAATAGGGGTGTTAGAAAGAAGCATTGTTTTAATTGAATTCGTTTCGAAAGGTGCCTTCGAAAGATATAAGAGAAGCTAAACGGCCCGTGTTGGGACCCTTTTTTATTTTTATCTTTCGTCATTATAAAAAAACCTTTCTTTGTTTATGGTCTGGTGAATATTCAAGGATTTGGCGAACAAGTACAACATAAAAGAGATGCACATTTAAAACCACCCCATTAAAGCGATTTTTATAAAATGTATTTGTCATTCAAAAACAAATTTATTGATTTATAATTATTTTATTTCTATTATATTTATTGATGAAAGCGGGAAAACATAATTAAATTCCTAAACGGAAACTAAATTACAGGCCCCATTGATATTTTAATTAAAACTTTGTGGAAATTCAGTCGAAACAACATGTATGGGAAAAACTAGTGACAAATCACAAAGTTCAACACAAACTCGTCTAGCCTTTAACCGTACTCAAATTCGGCGAAATCTCCACAAAAGAGTTTGAAGGGTGAAAAAATTACGTGTTCGGCATTTGAAGTGAGTTTTCAGCCTATAGAAAGATTGCATGTTAATGCGAACTCAGGCTTAGCACGCGATGATTAAACACAATATTTACGGTAAAGATTTTCATACATTCTCGTGTTAAAAATTCATGAGGATATAACTTTAAATAATTATTTCGAGTCGCTACGAGGTTTTCATTAGCTCCGAAGAAAAAACGTTTTTTGTTTCAATTAAATTATAATAAAATTAAAACGTAATTTTGTTCTGGATATTATTCGCACACAGTATTATTTCACAAAATAATCCGAAAAGACACCTCGTTAAGTCCTATCTCGTGTAAAAAAGGGCGATTAGTTAACGTAATTACAGTGATGTTAAGAAAAGAAAAATTATAGAGGGCTACGGAGGTTTTCACTAATGAAGAAAAAATCTGGTGGAGTCATTTTAATGCGAAATTCGTAGGTATCGCATTAATGTGATCGTTAAATCACGTCATTAAAGTAACGACTACATTTATATGTAATTTTAGACATTAATATTAAGTTTGTGCTAAATGTAACTTGAGTATGATGTTATATACATTATGCGTATAATGAGTATTACAGATATAATATTACCTACATTGCCTTTGGAACTAACATATGAATGGTTCATAGATATTTTGGAAGTTAATTAAAAGATTTTTTAAGTGATTTTTTTATTGTTTTGCGATATTATTCTTTTATGAATATAATTCTTATGGTATCGAATGAAATTAAATTGAAAATAATAATCGATGAGAAAAAGAAAGCGTCATTTATGTTAAAATCATTAGATATGATGTGAAAAGGTAATGTGTTCAATTTCATAATGTGATTTTTTGCATGTTTTTTCGATTACATACAGCAACGTTATGATTCAGAGCTCTAAAAAAAGTCTCATAATGGAAAAAAATAATGTGTACGTCTAGTTATATTCATTTATCGATTAGTGATTTCACTAAATTTCATTATAATAGGTATTTTAGATTCTTATTACGTTTTATCAAATATTTATCGGGGAAATTGCTTTCATGAGTAAACATATTTTCTAAATGAGAAACAAAATATTGAATTTGTGTGAAAATCATACACACAATTTGATGCAAAAGAAAATAGTTTGAAAACATAATATTGTGCTAACAGTTGAAAAGAGAACGTTTATAGTTAGCAGTAGAAAGAATATAAAGAAACTCACTAAGAAATACGTGAGGTACAAAAGGTTGAGAAACATCCTCTTGTGAATCCGTTGATGAAACTTATATACACAAGCAACATACAAGTGTGACATTTGCTGAACATCAGCTCGGCTATTTCAAAGAAGTGACTCGTTCTTCTGAAACGTACTGAAACGTCGTTTTGTTCGCGAAAGCGAATCATTACGAGCACTTACGTACTTCCCATTAGCTAATTTACAACTCGAGAACACTTCTTTTGTGCAGATCGAGAATTCTTCAGGATGAAATTTTCAACCATCACTCTTGGCACATACTTGCTGTATTCGCGTAAGGATAAAAAAAATAATACGTGAAAAATACTTGTTGGGTGAAATATTTAATCGCTTTTTTGAAAAAAAGTGTTATTTCATTTCATCTCAAGTAATAGTTTCTCTTTCTTATAACAATTTTGTAATATATTAGAATTCAGAACATTATAAGTCCAACCGAAACTTTTCTACGTTAATGAACGAATATGGATTTCATGAATAAATTCAATTTGAATCTTAAACAATCTTGAAATATCGTTGAACGGATTATTAAAGAATTCAAATTTTGTTATATTTTCTATTATATTTTGTTTTAAATGAAAATAAATATGGAGCGTATTTTGTTCAAAAGCTCATTATTCAAATTGTCCAGCGAACACAAGAAGTGTTCCGTATAATGTTATTTTTTTTTACCAAAGCAAACATCCATTTGAACAACGCACACTTCGATTCCGCATAGAATTTGCATATTGTAAATAAACAACTGTTTCAAAGCACACAAAGCACTTCATTTTTTTCACCACAAAAGACCATTTTTTCGACAAACAAACGATGGTTCGTTCGTTCGTATCAATTGATCGAGTCTCTCCTTCCATCAATCGTAAGAACTCGATTTTTTTCAGCGAGCTGTGTTCTTTTTCCTGGTTCCTTTCGACAATAGCTCGACAACGAGGCACTTAAAATTTTAAAGACATGATACATTGAGTGGCATCGTCTCGCATAACGACCCCCCCACAAATACATTTTTGGCTACGTAGTCAAGTGGCGGTCTCGGGGTCGCAGAAGGCCCTCGAAAACCCATTGTGTATTACATTTTGGAGACTTTCGTCCTTTGAGACGATAAAGGACATTCACCACTTGAAAGGGCTACAATTCAAGCGAAAGAATACCGAAAATTTATTAGGTGTTCGTTTTTTTTCCACCGTCATATCTGAAGACGTCTTTTGATTGTGCGTGCGTACTAGTGCTTGTACAATATTAATTAACTCGAGTGCATACAAAAAAATATCTCAAAAGCTGCAAATAAAAAAAATATACATTCTTATATTTTATTATTGTAAATATACGCATAATTAAAGAAATTCATGATTAAAATTCAATGATCGACATTAGTTATTCGAAATACAAGTATACGTGTAGATATGTGTGAAAGGTAATCAACTGAAACAAATTTATCTCTTGATCAATTCGAAGTGTTATCGTTAGCTTTGACTGCAGCTTTCACAGTAATTAATTTCACACAATATCGCGTTAATATATCTTGCTTGTTATGTTCGAGAAGCGGATGCATTGTGGCTGTTCTGTTGCCACAATTGTAATTATATCGATAATGCTAGTGACAGGTTAACAGATATTGACCGCGATTCAAGTGTCATCGTTCGGTATTATTTCAACCTCATACAATTTCTAGAGTTTATTTCAATATCATGTAATTAGGTATATTATAAATTGTCATGATATTAATTTTATAATTGATGACGATTGAAATAAATTCATTTCTGATTAAAAAAAAGTTCAAAATTTTATTTATGTGACTTTGAATAAAGTATATTTTGAACTGAAAATTTTTAATGTATTAGTGCTCAGCTAAAATAGCAATAGAAAGAATTTGAATCTAAATCCAGATATAGATATAAATTGAAAAAGTTTTTCTAATAAGCTATGCTACCGTGTAATACGAGTATAACCCCTACGGCTGAATATCAATTTATTTTCCGACATTTAAGCGCGAAATCAGTAATTCTTAAAATGTATCGATAATGTTTTTTTTTTAATAACTATATTCTTCTTATTTACCTAAATATAATTATCATTATTTTATCAAATGTATTCATAATATAAATTAATCGATATAAATATACCTATTGATGAATATTTTAGAGAAATTAAGTATAGTGGAATTATTTTTTTAAATTTTGTCGATGAAAAATATAACATATCTAAACGAAACATCAACATGATGTAAGACACGTCAATGAGTATTAAAAATTTTTCATGACTCACAACACACCGTTTGACAAAACCAGGTATGCATGTAATCGTTCGCACAAGAAAATTTCATCTAAAATTAGAAAGTAAAGGGGTGTAGCCTCGTCGCGATCGCCCGAGGGCTTTCAGACGCCTCCGAAGACCGCGAACGTATTGGCTGAAAACTCCGCGGCGGCTAATTTTCAGGAAATTTGCAGTCACGTGCCGCGGAACGTTCGCAAAATTGAAAATTCCACGTTTCGAAGGACGTATGCTTGTGCGATATACACGATAAATAAGCGCATTCGATTATGTCTTGCTAGAGATGGCGGCGCAAAGTGTACGGCGAATTCCGAAGGGAAGTCACACCTGTTCGAATGAGAGAAAATTCGGTTGCGTGGGAAATTCGAGCGATTTTCCGCTAATGAACGGAAAATTGATGTTTTGAGTGTTTTCTGTATTTTTTTTCTTTAGCTTCGTTTTAATTTTAATGATTTGTTTTAAAATTTTATTTTCGTTTGAATTCATTATATGAATTTATCTCATTAGATATTTAGTATATTAGTGTATGTTAAAATGTAATTTAAGAAATATTTTAGTATTTTTTTGTTACTAAATAGTGGAGGCATCTAAATTTGCGTAACGAAATACCCGTGTATATTAAAGTGCTATTTTCAGTTTTTTTTTATAATATATCTATTGAAAAATACTTATATATTATTTAAATCGTCTATATTAAATAATTAATGTTCGGGATAGATAAATGAATCAAATAAATGCTTCAAATATTGAATAATTATCGTATTTCATTGCTAAATTGAATTTGTTAAACAAAAGAGCTTATTATTGTGTTCTTTAATCAATTTGATCAAATTTCCAGTGATTCGGAATATTTATAACCATTTAAATTTGTATTTTTAGATTTAAGACTTATTACATTACATTATATTTTAAGCGATTAAGTTCAAATGTTGTTTGATAAATAACAATGGGAAAAAGTTAAATTGATATAACCGTTCGGACTAGTCAAACGAATTTTTTTATGCATAGATAATAATTATTCAAAACAAATTACTTTTGATGGTTTTCTGTGAATAAATAGAAGGTATGAATAAAAACAAATGTGATAATTTGGGTATTATTATGAATTTATATGGAAGTTGGTGAATTCGACTAATTTTTCTCAGAATCTACTTTCTGAAAGATATTATTATTTGCATAAATAACAAAGTTCTTGAAAATCGTGGAACGCAAGATGCGAATCTTAAATGCACAAGTATACCGTTAGCGTCTCGGAGAGAATGAAAGAAAAATGAGTCCTTGGCACATTCACCTTCATTTTGGTATTCTATTAGCAGAGAAAGCTACTTTTTCACTGAAAAATTTCTGATAACATCAAAAAAGCGATAAAATCGGCCATAAACTTTAATCCGTATCCTTTTGAATTTGCAACGAATGCGTGAATTTTAAAATTTGAGCACTTAAAGATTTCTTGAATATTAGCAAGGTATTCTGAAACGGAGAACTCTCCGAATTTTCGAGAAACGAAAGCAGTTTTTTAACGAATTCATTATTTTTGTTATGAAAGTTTCAAGATATAATTTTGAAAGCTCTTAAATCGTCCTGAGTTGGAAATCTTAAGACATTGCACTTATTGCTTTAAGCCGTTTTTGGTTTTGTAATATTGCGAAATGCAGAAGTTTGAATAATAGTGTGGTGAAATTGTTATTGTCTCTCACATCTTTCAAGTTTTATTTATGTTGAGATGTAAACAACCTGCAACAGAAGGACACCTTAACTTCCCCAACAACAAAGGGTAAAGACAACGCTTTACCTGTTTACCCAAAGCTCGCCGTATAAAAGCTCTTTGTAAAATCTCGTTGTGAAATTAAAGCGGCCCGTTCTACTTTTCGCAAAACGCTTTTAATATTTGAAAGCCGTTTCATATGAATTACTATTTTTAATACAACTGAAATTGTCTAATTTTACTTACATTCGATGTATAAATAGATAATATTAATAAATATATACGATTCGAGTAAAAGTGTAATATTTAACTCTAAAAAAAGATTTTCAAATCAAAATAAATGAAAAAAATAATGTATTATATGATTTCAGCGAAAAGTTTTCTCACGACCTTTCTCAAATGTATTTTCTTAGACGGTCGCGCTTGAAAAGAAAACGAATGTTTTGTAAGTAATTACTGCATATTTAAAGTAAAGTTTTATAAACTCAACGGAATGTTTTTTAGAGTCGTGCTAAAGTTTTTTTTTGCTGTTCGAAAACTTTGAAATTTTACCTCTCACTCTTTTTTATTTCAAATATAATTATGTATAAATGAATCTCGAACCATCGTGAAAGCTTTAAGTTTCATTAATTCTCTTTTCTTTAAAACAATACGAACTGTTTTTTTAAGTGAAAAATTCACTCTCATCATTAATCAGATGTCTAGAGCTCATTTGAAAAACTCAATAGACGTGTTTTGAATACTTAACTTGCACGTACACTAAGATTGATTTATAAGAGCATAGGCGAAGAAAGCAAATGATATAAATGTCTAGGACTGACGTTTGGAAATATATGGACTAATACATTTGTCGGTGAATTTTCTCTCAATTTTCTTTGAAAATACGCGATAAGAATTCGCACAAAAATTCGTTCTAATTTTGGCTCAAAGTATTCGAAGAAGATTGAATTCCATAATTAATAATAACCATATCGATTAATATAATATTTATATTTATTCACCTGCGTCATTGAAGAAAGTTTGTCTTTATTTTTGTTCATTTCACTTTTACTTAGACATTTTATTTCAGTACCATTATCTATGTAATAGCAAAACTTAATTTTATTGCTTTGGCGCTCGCTGTACATGGAAAATATATAATCAAAGATTAATATACATACATATAAGAGAATATTTACAATTATTTGCACCAACAGTTTTACTCTTGGTATAATTATTTCATTAATTTACTAGTGGCGTTCTACATAGATAAGCAAGGGATAGATACATCTGAATTTTGTCACGGTCATCAACCTATAAAAGATACGATTTCTGTAATATGCATGCATGAAAGGGTATGCTCGTTTTACAGACACTGGAAATATAATATTTATACTGAAATATATACATCGGTAAACAGAAATGTTGTTAGATACCAGAAACATAGTTCAGAAATTTTCAACATAGAACTCTGACGCGTGAAAAGTTCCTAAACATTTATTTAAAATAATTAAAACCATAATATTAATTGCATTTTTAGCTTCAGATTGTTATATCATTTGAGCGTATTTGAGTATATGATTGTGAAAGTAATAACATCATGAATACGAAGCGAAGTAATTACAACAAACGTATTGCTATTTGGTACGATTTGAGTAGTACAGATATATCTAATTTTATTTTTTTCGTAATATGAAACTTTCCGAATGGAAAGTTCAGATATACCTATTAGATTACCAACAACATATCTATGATAATCTACGTACGTGAAATGGGACTAAACACGTAATGTAAACGAGTATGAAATCACTCGAGCATTATTATACGACCGAGGATAACGGCAACAAAACGTGGCGAGTTTCGTACCAGGATCTTGTGGTGAACGCTATCGAACAAGATCCCAGTATTATTATGTTATATTTTACATGTACATATTAATACATAAATATATATATTATATTATATAGAACTTTCAAAGATGACGTCAACTTTCGTTTATGGCCAGTTTGTTGCGGATCTAATTCGTCTACAAGCCTTTGTGGCAGTAAAGAGCGAGTTTGACTGAAAAATATTTTTGTTTCGTTCGAAAATTTCATCTAATCAAAGTTGTTTCATCTTTTTTACTTTTATAAAACTAATACCCCTGAGAAAAATGAAGTTTTTTTCAAGATGGAAGAAAATATGTATAATTATTGATGACAGTTTATACACGTATTTTTCCAATTCATTTTATTCTGTGTACATTATTTGGAAGCAGATATTTTTCTTCATTGTTGAATCTACCATATAGTCTTACAAAGTGGAAAAAATGTCGTCTGAAGCTTCATGGTTAGCGATAATGGCACTTTCCAACACACTTCCCACATAAAGTGTACAAAAAGTGTGTGCGTGCTCGCGTTATTCGATGCGCCTACATTATTCGCACTTGGCCCAAAAGTTGCCACGCACATACAAAGGTGCCTGGTTGACGACTTTGCAATACAAATTTCGCGTCTCCCGAGTGTGTTACTCGTGACTTTCTTAGTTCAACAAGTTCAACGGCACCCGGAGTAAATTGGAAACTTTGGTGTGACGCCTAGGAGCGAGAGCGAGTGCCGTATTTCCCAGAAGTACGCCTCGATTTTTCCATCGAATTTTTCATCTCGCTGTTGTAAATTGCCGCCGATAATTAATCTCGTTAATGAGTCATCAGAGATGATCATTATGCATCGTCATCGTCGAAGTCCACTTTGCCGAAGACGGTGAAGTAATATTTTTCAAAGAAAATTATTTTCGGATGGCTTCAACGTCAATTATAATTTTCTCTCGCAAAAGTTTTCAAGTCGTTCTATTCGTTGACTCCGCGGCTCAGGGTCTTATTTTTTCATTCTTTCGCCGAAAATTATTATACGGTTAAAATGCGGCGAGAATATTTATAGCGTTCTGTTGACACACAATGCTGAAGTTTTGTCTTAGTTAAGCGCTTTGCACAACCTAGGGGTCTTAATCAGCGAAAAGGTTATTCGCAACGCGACGTACTTGGATCATCGTTAACGAGCAATTCTTAGAAAGCTTAAGAGGATTTGCGATTCGTTTATTCGTACTTGGATTAGTGTATGAAAAAATACTTTTATTTATTTTAGCACGAAAACTGCCTTTTAATTGATATTTGTGAGTTCTTAGCAAAGCCTAATAATACGCTTGTCACATATAAACTTTTATAGATTATTTATAAACACAAATACATATGAATCCATGCCTTAATTGATATGAAACTGCTATCATTCAGATTCATTTTAATAAAACAATTAATTCCACTTGACATTACAAAACGAGAATTCAAAATCAAAATATCTTTGAAACGAGCAATCATTTCCCTTCGACAATTAAACTCTCTTTCATCGACACGTCAAAACAACGAGTAAACACCATCGACAATCGCGGAGGCGATATCGAAGTTGAAGCTGAATTTGACACCTCATCGTCCATTAAGCGCGATAATCACCCACCAAAAATCGACTCAGAAATTGCTCTATCCAACTTTAGGGCAATATAATTATAGCCGAAATTACACGCTCGCAAAGTGACAGTCATCAAGTCGATAGGTCGCGTCACGCTCCTCCACGCAGCCAAAGTTTGACGGACGCGGACGAATCGACTCGGGTTTAATTATGCCACGATTTGCACACAATGACGACTAAAATCCGGCGAATTTATAAGATGTCACGTATGAATTGTTGTAAAGGCGAAATTCGCGTGCAGCTCGGTTGAAGCGTCAATTTTCATTAGGCGAAGCAAGCGAGTCGCGGCGGCTCGAGACCGCTGAACACTGTCGATGTGAAATTATTATATGTAGATATTAAATTTCGACGTATATATATTATATATTCAGATGACGTTTAATAAGTATTTTTTTATGATTATTGAATTGAAGTTTTATTTTTGATGTTATATATCGACGTTTTTGTGGAAGAGAAAGTTTTAAAGGCATGTTTCTTACTTATGTTGTCGTTTGGTGTTCTGGAGTTCTTTATGAGAAGAAAGATTAAGTTTATGAATTTTTCATGTTTTAGCAAAGTGAAGTGTTTTAAAATATGAAAAAAATGTTTTTAAATAACATACATGCATATTATATAAAAATATATGTAGATATATTTCAACGATATTTCAAAATTTATTTAAATATTCTATTTACGATATTCACTGATTCGGCTGAGATTTTCATCCCCGGTTATTTTTATCATAAAAAATATATGAATTCGTACGTATAAATTTTGTTTTCACAATGGATTACTTTTTTTTTATACTTGAGAATTATCGATGTTCTCGTTTTGGTGGATGGTAAACATTGTTCGACGAGCATACTAATTAGATTTATGTAAATTTATTATATGATTCTCATCACGTTTGTTTGGCTTGACATTTGGCTTATTTCGGTCAGCGTAAAATTAATGTTTTTGTGTTTTCTTTTCGGCCACTTTTAACTAAATATTGATGAAAAATAAATTTTCAAAAGAACCGTGTCCAAATTGAAAAACTTTTTGCATTAAAAGAAGTGCCTTGACGATCATAAAAAAAAGTTGAGACCAAAATAAGCACTTATATATATTTATAAATCACGTGTATTGAATATTTTACCATCCATATCAAAGAGTATAATTTTAGATTTTCTTATTTTTATTTAAAATGTCCTGATTAGTGCTGTGGCTATAGTTTCTATATTTAGAGATATTTGAATGTCAAATGAATAGCACCTAAGTCGTATACATATTTATGCAGAAAAATATAAATATTATAATTCTTAAATTGCTTTAGTATACTCAAACTACAGACACGATAGAAAATATGCTATCCGTAAAACGTACTACTTAGAAATAAGAGAAGGCAATGAAACATGAATATAAAATATTAGTGAAATCAATCTTTCTAAGGCTATACGAAAAGCTCTCGTAACAAACTTGATCTACGATTTAAGATTTATAAAGGTAATATCTCGAAGACAAATTGGGTGTAATCTTACAAAGTGATGTTTGATAATGAATCACGACAAGATAATAAATATATTTTTTATTTTAATTAAATTAATTCGTTTTTAAAAACAGACCGTATCGCATTTAGTAATAATCAACTCAAACTATTCGATTTTCTAATAAACACGTTTTTGTTTTAAAGTTATACGTTTTTATGTACATACACTGGTGTTTCTCGCGGGTTGAAACTCTCATGTGATATATTCCTATACACCGAATAAAATTTCTGGAGTAACGTCTAATATCGTATATTCCAGTATCCCTCGAGACTCGGTATAAATACGCTTCTACGGACTACAGTCATTGGTCCAACACATTCTTGGAATATCAATGAAGCACACCGGTGCTAAGAAAAGGGTTCAGCAACTAGACACGCCGAATGGTATCAAAATTAAATAAAAATGTTTCCTCTTAAGAAGCAGGCCGTATTTTGAATATCAGAAACGCTGATTGAATACTAATAAGAAACTATCCCTTACTTACTCAGGAAATATATTATTTCTCAGATGTGTATTGAAGGAAAATCAATCTGTAACACACATACCGATGAAACGTTACAACAAATGATCCAGAATTAATGTAAGGTTTTCTTATGATATACGACCGCCCAGAATCAACGTTTGATAAATTACTTGGGAGACCGCTGCTGAAGTTTGATTACTCACATTTTTTTTTCGTAATTTCTTCATTGAAAACGTTCGCTCAGAATGAAAACGGCCAATTTTTCACCTAATAAATCTTTCATGCGCTCCCGATGTGTGGATTGATTAATTGCATGTGAGAATCACGGTATTCACATATATTTACACTGACACAACTGTCATATTTTGTATGATTGAGTTACATATTCGAAACCGCACAATCATATCACAAAACTTCATTAGCAGTGATGAATGTAATTCAAATGTGTTAATCGAAAATAGTAAGTCGATTTAAATGTGTATAGGGATTTTAAATGGAAAATTCACTCAATATATTAATTTTTGTCTCTGTTTGATAAAAACGTTAGAGATTTAATTGATTGAGTTACAATTCTATTAAGCAAATATTCATAAAAACACGAGTCAATTCTCGTGATCGTCTCCGGACTGCATAAAAAAACATAAATAGTAAACGACGGACTCGCATATTACTTTACGACACGAAAACGCACATATAACATGCCGATGAAAGAGAAAAGCTTATGAAAGTTAACAGATCACTGACTCCATTTATATGAAACTAGGGGTGAAAGACTATAGTGGGATTTATGAGCACATAGATCACACATAACGGTCATGGCTCCAAACAGAGGACGTCGAATAGGCAACAGGGCAATATTTTTTTATGCGATAACGCTTGATTATATCCAGCTTTTTTCACATGTACATTTCCTCGTTCTTTTGTGTACTTTTTTTTTTCATCCCTTTTCGCTGTACTGACATCGCGATTGACACGAATTATCCGACGCGTACTCAGTCGGATTTGAATGAAACCGCGCCGGAATCAATAGGTAATCTACCCCATACTGATTCACATTTCCTCGACAAAGAACGAAAATTGATCGACCTGCTGAAAATGAAGGGTATAGAAATTCATTCGTACGAGCAACGTAAGGATTATTTAACACTTTCGATGTCGAATGTCCTTTTTCATCGTTTGCAAACAATGCATGTATCGTATCATTCTCGCATACTGAAAACGTTCGAATGATAAATGTATTGTGAATTATTTAGATATTGGTGAACAAAAAATAGTGAAAAGCAGTTTTTCCTCAATCAAAACATATCGATATTCGTTTTTTCAGGAAAAATGATTTGAATTAAAAATAACATGATTTTTTTTTGTATACGAAAAATACATTTTTCGATTTTTTTATAATTCAAAAATAAGTCATATTTCGTGATTTAATCATCATTAAATCATTAGTCTTATGATGATAATGAAAATTTGAGCGCATATTTTTCATATATATTTTTTTAAGTTTTTCAGAAGAAAATATGAAGGTTTCATAGAATCGCATATGTCATGCAACCGAGGTGTATGTTTCATTTATTATTTATATCACACAAACTCATACGAACCATGTAAAGAGACAAGCTCAAAAATACTTTTTCATTCACCAACACATACATATTTTAATTTCATATTTTCATGTGCTTTCTATTCAAGATCGATTTGAAAAACTTTGAATTCATATTCAAAGAAATAATATATTAGATTTTATAAACTTATGTAATATTTCAAAAGAATTTAAAGTATCATCGAAATAATAATAATAAAAAGAAATTCATATTTTTTTCAAATACGTATGAATATATATTTATAATATGAGGATTCTACAAGAGTCCTTTTGAGATGAGAAATTCCCAACTTAAATCAAGTTTTAGGTATTTTAATTAATTCAAAAATTAATTATTTGATTAAAAAAATTCGAATGTGAACAAAATACACGACAATCAGCAAATTCATCGTGCCCATCGTGAATTCCGTATATGTATGGAAGTCGTCAAAAATTTAATTGGATAATTGTTTTTTTCACAGTTTCGGAGCATTACACTGGACCAATAGACAGACATATAGATACACAGACAGATGGAATAGCACTTCTATAATGTAAGATTAGATAAATATTTAATCATTTAATGAAATAATGCTTAGGAAATTAATTTATTAATTTTATATACATAGGTATACTAAACTGATAGTGAACTTATAAATTTTAATATTTTAACTACTTAATTCATATTTTGCAAATTTTATTCAGCGACTGAAAATATAATATTATACCATTGGAGGTCCACTTACAAAAGATTAAATACTGGTCTGTTAAAGTTTTTCCATAGTGTAAATTTAAACTTTTACAGCGCATTTCTATGTAAATTCAAAAGTACCTTCGTAGAGTTTCTCGGAAGCGAAACCTCTAATTTTCATGAAATTTGAAACTTTATTTTATGAACATAATCTGTCGTTGAAAAAATATCATGGGTAACGCAGTCATTAGTGGGAGTTTTGGGCGGGTTTTGGAAACGTAAATTTATACCGTTGGGAAAAGGGTGCGGTTGAACATTGAGCAAATCACCTAAAAGATATTCGAATGAATTTGTCCCGCACCTCTGCAACATTAAAATGTTCCCCACTTTTCAGCTGAAAGCCTCACGTGAAAATTTGATTCTGTGCCCGCTAATAGGTTTTTCGTATGAAGCGAGATGAAAAATATACGAGACTGAGTTTTTTTTTCAAAGACTTTATCGCATTGCATATTGAAAATTTATTTCTCGCAGCAATTTGCCGTGCGGGGAATAACTTTCGCAATACATACATTCTCACACACTTCATACATTTTTAATGTCGGCCTTGTAGTGAAAGTATTATTAATAAACGATCGGATTCAATAAGGTGGAATACGTCAAATGCCACTTGTTCAGTATCTCCTATATTTTGTCTATTTAGATTATCAGAACCAACGATTTCGCTTGAAGTACATATATTCTCTTTACCTGCACTAAGTACTCGTTCATATCTCGGACATTAATTTTCCGAGTAATATCCGACTTTGTGAATCCTTACCCATTTCACAATATTTTCCTTCTCTTTTGATTAACTTTAGTGATTTATGACGACGTTTTATGCGAAAACATTACATGAATAGTCACTTTTGAGATAAATTTTAAAAACTTATTTTGCTTCTTCAAAATGTTTTTTTTTTATGTAAAATCGATCTTACTCGTAAACTTTGCATCTCATCTCAATATTTTTCGACGAAATTCTTATGAAAGAATGAATGATTTGATAGCAAAGTTTTTTAATTTGATAATTTAATATAAATATTTATTAAAAATGGTTATACCTATGATAACTATATTTAAAAAAATACAAATTTTCTAATTGTAAGATGATGTGTGTCGATGTATTGGAAAAATATTAACGAAATTAGAAACAGCGATGTGATTTTAATAATTAATTAATGATATTTGCAATCAATTACTATTATAATAAAGCGATGAGTTTGACTCAATCCAAAATGAAGTAGACATTTAATTAATTAAAAACCTTAAAAGACGCATTCAAGTGGATGATTGATTTTATAAATCAACCGCGAAAGTTTCAAACTCTAAATCACCGTGAAATGAAAGGTTCTATCAATAAATCGCTTATACAACATTTAACAATCACGAACCATTTATATTATATCTCAAAAATAATGTCGAAAAATCATTAAATAAGAATGGGCGAAATATAAAATACACAAATAAAAATTACCGTAAAATTTTCGAAAAAAGTTTAATACTCTCTAATATACATATGCATGTTAAAATTAAGTGTAATATTTTAGCTATGGGAAGATTTTACTTTGAATTTTATAGAAAATGCATATATTAGATAGCTTCAAATATTTTTCAAAAGTTTTATGCATTTTTACGAATCCGTTCTCATTCGCGTCATTTCACTGTACTAACACAACATTTTTTTCGAATAGAACTCATTTCAAAAACAAAAAAACTAAACTCGCACGCAGGTCACGAACAAAACAGGCCGAATCGAAAACGATCACGGTCTACCGACAAAAAAAGAAAATTAGGAAAAGCATCGGCGATTATTCCGAATTTACGAGTGCAGATAGACATGGCGGAAGTGTGGTCGTCGACCATTACACGCCGACAATGGCCGACGAGTAAAATGTCGGTAGGTACAGTTCGGGAAATCCCGGGTTTTTCCCGCTAATTGAGAGGCGGCGCGCGCTTTTCCCGGAAAAACGATTTGAATATCGAAAATCGCTAAGCGCGCGAAACGCCCACGAGGACGGATTTATTCTGTTCGCGTGAGGGAATCGCCGCACTATCGTTGTTCGCGTGTTTTTTGTACTTTCTTTCCACGTGTGTGTGTGTGTGTAGACGTACGTATTTTGGTGTTTTTTTTACTGTTTTTCATATTGTGGAAAGATTGTCATAGTCGTCTGTTTCGTGTTTTTAGTTTGAAATATGAAATTCCGAGCGTAAATGTCGCGAAAATTTTCCGAGTTACGAATTTTTTTAGGTGAGAAGGTTCCTACTCTTGAAATGTTTACATATTATAATTTCAATCGAATGGTTATTCATGATTTATCTAAATTAAAAATATGGTAGGTATATGGCTATTAATTCATCAGGTTATTTTGGGGATATAATTCTGTCTGATTTTCTTAAAATTAAATAAATTATGCAATATTTAGGTTAAAAAGATAGATGAAACGATTAAACTATTTAAATTGTTACTAATTAAGAACTATCGCTAACGTATACAAAATCGCTTAATTTATTTAATTTTAAGAAACATGACGAATTTAAAAATCAATGATGAGGTTATAGCCATTTATCTTATTGAACAAAACGAAAAATCTGAGAATATTAAAAAATAACGTTTTTCGCATTTCAACATTTTTTCAATATTTTTTCATTGAAAAAAATATTCCGATCTCGTGAAATATTTAATATTTTTCACATCATCAAATACAGAAACCGCTATAAATACTTTTATTCATTCATAAACATTTAATATAACATATGCCGGGTGTATTTTTTTATTCACCGCAAATCCCCCGCGTTAAAACGAAATCACATAAAATAATCAAAAGCCGCGTCGTAAGACGGGCGCGACCATTTAAGGTATTAAGCGATCTTGTAAATTTTTCCCTATCGGTTTGTTGATTTTCGGATTTTGCACACGAGTTTCCGTTCAGTGTTTAATCGAAGATTACCACCGTTCGTGTTTCGGTGACGACGTCGGCGAAATCCCTTCGAAACCACCATCGGATCGTTTTCGTGAGGGAAAAAATCTAGATTTTTCTGCCAACGTTTGCGTAACAAAATGATCTTTTATGGATTTGAACATCCGTCTTTATAATACTGTATTTACACAAAGGCAAAAAAAATGATTTAAATCTAAGAAATGTGCTTTTACATATCATACATACACTAAGTTACTATGATATGAAATAATAAAATAAGATTGTTTTTTTTACTGTGATACTGCGAACTATTTAAATCTTGTGTATTTTCCACAAATTAGCAGCAAGTTGAATATTCAACGTTTACGAATTCAAATATGTAAATTTATTCGAGTTTTGTTTCGAATGCGATGTTCAAACAATTTTAACACTAGACTGAATTTTAAGAATTAAAAATTGCGATCGTATGTTCGTATGTCGTTCGATGTCATGTGTGACTTTATTACTTGAAATATTTATAGCTGCCTTTTTCGAGCTCTCGCTCGCAATATGGCGATGGAGTATTCAGATTATACAAAATATTACGTGACGTATCAACAAAAGATGAGTTGTGACGTAGACTGAATTTATCCATGTGAATAATAAGAATTTGACATAATATTTCATATTATTACATCATAAAAATAGAAAACGCATTGAATTTTCAGATCTGCATATATTCATCTTAAAATGAATAAATTAGGTATTTCTATTAAATTTACGAAAATCTTTTTTTTATTTCAATAATAATATAATTCATCTTATACGCCAAGAGATTTTTCAATTAAGGCGTGAAATGATTAATAACGAGCGCCCGCTAACACGTCGTATAGTGACATTAGAATTTATGAAAAATCTCCATAAACGCATATTTTAGGGAATATGGCGAATACTTCTTCCCCTAATATAATGAGATCAATATAAAAATATATGCTTGGAGTAATACTATAGTTAGAAACTCATTATTATTAATATCTAGTTTGAAATTTGCATTGTGAAGTGAATACATTTTATTGTATAGATATTGAACGTTGTTTACTGTTAACTTTTACTTCCCTTGTATGAAACTCATTATATTCTATATTGAACAAGTCCCTATTACTCAACAAAAGGTTTTTCATTCAAATTAAATCGTTAAGGTAACTTGCATTTATAATTATATGCTAGTTGTATTATTTGTTATATGTATATTACGTGAAACATTTACCTGAAATCACTCTTTTAATAACGTGTCACTTGTGTTTGACAAATTAAGATTATTATCAGAAAATGAATTAATTTAGTATTGGTTGATTGACTTTATTGAAGTGATGCTTTGAAGAGACATATTCGCAATAATGGTACTAATTCCATTAGTAAATTACTTAATTGCTCGAAATAAATCAACTATTGTGCTCTTGTACAGTAAAAGCTTAATGGAATGGAATAGCTCGGCTCTATTTACATAGTTTCAATATATAATTTGAATTTATATAATAAAACATGTTTTTAGATATAACCTAACATCAGACCTGATGCTTTATTTCATGGGTACAGTCGTGTTTTTGATCTCAGGTATATTACTTTCATATGTACGACGGACACGAAAATGGACGACTCAGTTTGTGCGAAGATAACTCGGATAAAATATTAAAACCGAGAAGTGAATAGGGCAAAAGCTGCGCAATATATTATACATAAAAGGAATAAGGAGGCAAAACAAATAAGTACACAGCGAGCAGCCGCTACGAAAATAATTGATTACGTTTGCTCGACAAATAAATGAAAAGTGCAATCGGTTTTAAATAAACATCGAGCTGAAATACACGGTATGATTCGATAACGTTTGTTTATTAATCGTTGATTGCGCAAACAATTTATTTGTTTGGAGAAAAAATGAGGAAATCGCCAACGTCTACTTTGTTAGATACAGAAAATATTGCTGAACTTAAATTTACGTTTTTTTTTTATTGAAATACGGTCAAATAATTAATTCGTACTAAATGGTGTCAATCATTGTTCAGAAAAGATAAAATATCAATTAGTTAATTGAGAATTTTGTAGAATAAGAATATATCGATAACATACCTCGCACCAATGTCAGAATACCAAGCGGCATCACAAGCACTGCCACCATCAGATCCGTCACCGCCAAAGACATCAGAAAATAATTTGTGACATTTTGAAGTCTTCTTTCCCAACAAATGGCCAAGCAAACTAATATATTTCCAGCTGCTGTGGCCAGAACCAACAAAAGTGCGAGCAGAGCCCACCAATTGTTGAGTTCCTCTTCGCCTTCGAGCGAACCGGTCGTACTGGAGAAGTAAAGCTCCGTTCCGTTCAACCGGGACGAATTTCCGGCCAAATCGTACTGTGCGAATGTAGAGTTGAAATTCAAATTTGTCGAACTGGTCACATCTTCCAAAACGATCAGCAATTCCCCTGAAGAATTGTTGTTAGTCCTGTGTTGATGGACTTGGCTCTTGTGTTGGGCGTGTCGCACTCGATGGCTCTCTGTCGCCGATGATATCGGCTCAACGTCGGTAGTCCACATTATATTTATCTGTATGTATTTTTTTTACGTCAAACACATTTGAGCTAAAAAAGCGTTGCACGGGAGAGAAGTCGAGTTTTGCTCGGTTCGCATTTATGAATTTCAAATCGACCGTTGCTGACGTGCCGCTCCATTTACAGACAGTTCGATTCACTTGCTAATATTTCTACGTGAAAATAGAACATGTTTACCGATATGCGTGTGTATCATTTTCGAACATTTTCAGTCCTAAAATTGGAATCGGGAATGAGTTTTTGTTTTACGAATTCGCGCTGTTGGAATTGTTTTTACAGGATGAGTATTGTTATTTCGATTAGTGCATAGAATTGTATCGAAAAAAAAAGCAATGTGCGAAAATTAATTTATGAGTTATTCAATCGTAAATTGATTGTATCGTTTTATAATTGAAACATTCATGCGAGGAAATTTAATGCTTTCATAACCGGTTCTGATTGATATTCAGTCTGAAATAATTATGTTTTCGACAAATAGATATGTACACATTTTACTAGATTTCCACATTTATCAGCTGTGGGATGGAATGTTCGCTTAATTATTTTAACGAAATAAATGATTATTATTTAAACGATGATCAACTATGTACATTTTCATAATGACTTTCAGCTAAAGCAGATTTTGAAAAAGTTTTTGTGCTTGTCATTTTTCTATTCATCTCGCTACGATTTTACAATACTAAGATTATTAAAAAAAAAATAATCAATTTGTATGAGATAAAGCCAAAAAAAAATTATACTTGTTATTTTATTTATCGTAATTCTGATAGTTTAATAATCATTTGAATATTCCTTATATCATTATTAAGGTAGTTTAATTTTTTTATTTTTTGTATAAATTATTGTGGAGAAATCCATATTTTTTTATTAAATAGTTTCACAAATAAAAAAGGCAAGAATCATATCCAAGCATATGGACCGAGATGATTTATTAGGTCTGGATTTGACATGTGTCATATAACTCGAAATCTATGATATTTTTCTAAGCATATTGAATATCATTATCTGAGTAATTTCAAATATATTTATTTATATTTTTATAAATACAAAACATTTGCTGTTAAAATATGAAAAGCACTTGTAATTTTATTAGAAATGAAACCATATTTTAAATTAGGGTAGTGTACAAAATTCAAATAACGAAGTTCCGGAAATTTATCATGTGAAATAGATACCGACTCGATAAAATATTCTGTTGATATATTTATGACGATATTCATCAATTTAGCATGCTTTTAACGTGATAATGCAACCTTTTAATTGATTAACTTCTTTTAATCAAACACATGACTTCATGTATAGACCGGAAGGTCGTTTCAGACGCTTTATGTTTCGATACTCAATATTGAAAAAAATCTTTTTCTTCAATAGACGACAAAAAATAATATTTACTGAGACGATCGTCCCTGATAATTGTGAGTGACGTTCAAGGTTTTTAGAAAAGCTAAAAATACATTATCTATCAATTCACACGTAAATTACAGAAAATGTCAATTTCAATTTAGAAAGTATGTACGATGGCTTTGTTAAATGTATGCACCGCAAAGTAGAATGCTTTTCCATAGTCATTGTTGTATTATTAAAAATAAAAATAACAAAACGGACAATGTACATTTGAAAAAGGCATAATGAGAATAGATACATGACAATAGATCAAAAGATTTGTTATGAAGTAGGTATACAAAGCTGTTTTAAAATATTATATATATTTTTGTCTTTTCGATGATTTAATGAAATATATTTGTATGTTTATATAATATTTTAAAGTTTCGCATGAAATCAAAGAGGAAATTTATAATTAGGAAACAATACTGGAATCGAGTGCAAAATCTTGTTTTCTAACTTTAACAACCCTGGGTTGTTCTACACTACTTCAAAACTATCAATTGGGGTATTATTGGATCGATGTAGTATAATTTCGTATTTTAAGCGGCTAAGCCAAGATTATAACTGAAATAGTTATTTATATACATACATACAGTTCTGCAAATAACTAATACGTGAAATCATTAATGAAATATTCTATTTCGAATAATAAAAAAAAAATCATGATTTTTAGAATATATCTAATTATTTTGGAAGTTTGTTTTCGTACTATATTTACATAGATTGTGTTCGTAAATAGTTTTATTTTGTTATAAACCTTTCAAAGGATAAATAAAATCAAATTATATCGATGAAAAGACATCGAAATCATTGTATGTTTGAAATCAAACGAAGTTTTTCTCCATTTGATTGAGTTTACCGGCGAATTTTCTCGGTTTTTCTCACCAGTTTCGCTTTGAAAAACCTATCTTATGAATGTGGCTCACGTTGTATCGGAAGACCATTCTCGGATTTCTATACGGACTGGTTTCTTTTCAAAGAGAATCGGAATTCGACCACTGACCGGAACAACATCTCATTATTAAATTCGAAAATTATAGTGAGGAAATATAAATACGTACAATATAATATTGCATATGTGGTAATTTGAATATTTCATAATTTTTTAATATAATATTCCTTAAAATAAATGGAATATTTTTAGCATTTATTATCAACAAACTGATTTATAAAATCAAATATTTTCAATTAATGGTATTTTATTATAAAAAGTTCAATAAGAAATAATTCCTATATTCAAAATTTCAATGAGTATATGTATGTTAAATTGATTTTGTTATATATTCTATTTAAAAAATCAATCAATATTTAACACACCATTCGTGAAAAAAATAATTGATAAAACATTATTTTAATTTCAATTACCTGCCTATACATACATATCGATAAAAATTCAAATACAAAACGATACAATAGCAATCGACCATAGATCGAACAACGAATCCACACAAAGTTTCAAACTTACGCGCACGAATGACGTTTAAATCGAAAGCACCGATACGTTAAAAATCATTCCATTTCGAGAAAACACCCTTTCGACAGGCGAAGAAAGCATAGATTGAACAAACGAACGATATTTTCTTCGGAAGACATTGGAAAAGTGATGAAGAAAGTTGTATTGTACAATGCGTCGTTGGCGTCGCGACGCGTCCGTGACGCCCCGAGGGCGACCGAAGACTGGCGCACTTGCAGCCCTTTTGCGTTCACCCTTCGAAAATTTCAACTTCGTTTATTCTGTGAATGTTATTAATAATCCGTACTATATTTAGACTCGTATAATTCAGTTGGAAAATTCAGATTGTCTCGTGGAATTTCGTTTTAAAAATATTAAGTATTGTAAAATTTCGCAAATGAGAACCGTATTGTGATAAGTATTAAACTTTGTAAAATGGTTTGAAATCGTCTTATAAATGTATTTTATTTGTAACTTAGAATATAGTCCTCCCATAACCGAAATATTGCTTCGGTATGATCAATTTTATTATAAATATACATATATAATGCATATATGTATTATTAGAAGGCTTCAAACTTTTACCGAATGTTTTGTGTTTCTTCACGGGATCGTTCTCATTTGCAGAATTTTACGCTATTATGGTTATTGTTTATGCTAAATACAGTTTTTTTAAACAAATCAATGTTGTAGTTTCGGAATAATGAAGGGAATCAAGGGAGTTTTAAAAACGCAACAAACATGTTGTATGCGTTTTTTAGACTTCATGGAATTACTCACGCTTATCTCTGAACGGCTTTAATACATACATATACTTTACTTTATATTTTATGATAAAAGGCAACTTTTCAGACACCCTAAATTGAATGGCAATCGTAAATTCATTTTTGGTGTGAATTTAGAGCTAAAACCCCGTATTGCTTGTCTAAATATCTCCATAATAATAAGTAGAACCTTTTTATTATTCGATTCAAATCTAATTAATAAATAATGTTGACCAATTCACATATCCGAACAAGTAAACTCGTAGTATTATATAGAGATTATACATTTTGTAGTGCATCGATTTATCTTAAATTTGCATAATAGTCATATGCAATTACAATGTTACAGAGCCACGTCTGGACAAACGATCTCATTAGGGTATTAATGATTATGTAGTAGGTATGATATTCTACCATTTATAATTAATATTTTATTTTGATGTTGTTTAAATCATTAGCCTTTGAATTACTAATAATTTCGATGGTAAATTTCCAGAACACCAGTAATTTCTAAACGTAAAATGTAATAAATATATTTTATTAAATACATATATCTATTGTAATAAAACGAATGAAAGTGAAGCCTTTGATGTGGTTTTATGAAAATTATATTTCGGTACGTTTTTATCTAATAAAAAATAAGATAGAATCACTGATTTTAATTTATTTTCTTACACTGAGATGAGTCGAAGTTCTATTCAATGTTCAAAAACACATATTATTTTATCAACTCTTATATAAAATAATAGTAAGTGTTATTTATTATGATTAAATTTTTTTCAGAGATTCTAGAAGAACACATTAATAAACAACACACACATATGTATATTGAATTTTTTGTTATCCTTTAGCTGTAAAGAAAAGCGAATATGTCTTTGAAAGCATGAAGATTTCATTAGGAAGCTTAAAGGAAAGCACAAAAAGTAAAATTAGATTTTGTTTCTTTGTAATCCACCTCTATCGATTAGTGTTCATCAATATGAATAATTTTGAAGGAAAAAACACGTTTTATTTGTATATTATACGTTTTATTATAATAATAATAATTAATACGTTAAGAAAGTTTCACATTCAAATTTGTGTATGATAAAGCCTTCGACAAAAATTTACTTAATAATTTTGGAAATGTTAATTATGATTGAAATAATATTGTAAAGTGATAAATTAATTTGGAATGCAGGGGAAAATTAAATGAAATTTTCTATCTCACAGATGATAATTAGATACTACATATTATATACATACCTATTGTATTATTGTTGAGTGTGAAAATTTATTTGGTAAAAAAATGGCGGACTTCAAAGGAAATCTCCTTTAAGCTAAGAAGCTAAAAGCAGTATTTAAAAAAAAAATAACTAACAAAATTACAAAACTTCCATTTATTGACACTATACAAAATCTATCCTAAGTAAAACGGACTTTGCCGAATTGAATCGCTCCGAAGCGTGTTTCGAAAATAACTTTATAATGTTTACTTCTTTTGAAAGTAGGAGATTTATATTAAATTATAAATGAATCGTGAAATAAAAAAACGTAACATAAAAATAGTCTTATAAAAATCTTTATAAAACTTGCACTTGGCAATATTATGAAGAAAAAATACAATAAGAAGAATAAAATAAAAAAAAGTAATGCGATATTGTACGAAATAGCGCTGTATAATATTTTTAGTGCAACTGAACAATATTTCTTTCTTACGAGGATTAAGAATATAATTCAATTTTAGGAAGTATGTATACCTACAATAAATAATACTAGCTTTTTAAATTGAATTTTTATGTTAATGCGTTTTATAAAATTTGCTTATTTAGAGAAAGTATATTATGTTATTGTTTTTATTTGTGAAAAAATAATGAAAAAAATTACATTTTATATTTATTATATTCCGTATAATTCCTACTAAATATGATATTAAATCTTTTTTTTTTGAGAATAGGATAATTAAGGAATTAAATTGAAAACATTGGAAAATGATTTAGAACTTAATCCTAAAACAAAATAAATACGAGTACATTAACTTACTAAGAAAAGAAATAGCCAAATTGGGTGAAAATTGCTGCCCATGATTAACCTTAAATTTTATCATGGATTTACGGTTGTTAAACCTTAGTCAATCTTAAATGTGGAATGGTTGCTGTTAATTCTAGACGCTTCATAATTTACCAAATCACTGTCAAGTCAAGTCAAATTTTATAATGTTATATTGTGATATTATGTGTAGTCAAGATGTCGGCGCAATACGGGGAATGGTAATGATGTTAATAGGAGGGAATATTTTTGGAAAACATAAATTCAATATTATATACAAGTACATCGATTAAATGTATTTTATTAATTGATTTTTTTCCACAAATTGAAAAATTTAAATATATTCCGATATTTGATTAAAAATAGTATTAATATATTAATTTTTATGCAAAAACTGTAAATAATTATATTGTAAAATGCAAGGAGAAATTTTCTGACGATGAATTTGTGAAAAGAATGAAAAATCAATTATTAAGGACTATAATGTTCGACATATTCTATATTTTATTTTTTGAAACAAAATATTATATTTTTACATACCTTATATGGACGAATGAAAAAGTATTAGGTTCGTATAAGTAATATCTATTTTTATACCGAATATGGAATGGTAATCAATATAGCCCTCATAAGGACACGATTTTATTATACAACTAGTCTTGTTAGTAATCGTATTTAATGATGATTTAAAACATGATTATGAAAAATAATAATCGTATCTGTAGAAGAACATCTGCATTCGATTTTCAATCGCATTATTGTATAAATAGTAAATTGAATAAGGAATAAGGAAGCGAAGAATTTCTAGAAAAAAAATCATGTTTATATTAATTTATAAGTGCATTCTGTATAATTTGTGCACTAATATTTCCTTTGTTTTTATCTTATTACTTGAAATACAATTAAATGGAATGAAAAATTAATAAATAAATAAATATTTTTGTGAGATCAGTCCATGAATATATATTATTGGAGATAATAAACTAGATAATACGTGTATGAAGAAGTTTACTGAAACTCTTAAGCTTAGAGCTTTGAAACGGAACAAAGAATATCATTTTGTAGATTCTCTCCTCATATTCATATGTATCACATTGAAATTCAATACAATAAAATTTAGTTTTACACCATATGTTTTTAAAAAATTAAAAAATGTAGTGGATTCAGAAATAGTAGCCTCTAATCGAATAAAAGGTTTTTTTTATCTGAATGAATATGTAGGTATACATCAATATTAATTTGTTGCTCAAAAATAAGTTAAATAATGATAATTAAAATTATTCAAGTGTTTTGATATTGAATTTATATTTCAAAATTTTAATTATCCACATCATACCAAATTCTAATGAAAAAACGGGAATTTTCACGTTTGAATTACGATCCTTGAATAGCGTGACTCATCGCAATAACGATCAAACAACAAAACAAACGAAAAATGCCGTGGAAAAGTCAAATGCCTTGGTTGTTTCGACGGCTAATTTTCTCGAGTCGTCAAGCGTTGAACTCTCGCTCCGATCGGGGATGAACTCTATCAGTTTTAATGGTTAAACTTGCGACAAACTTCCAAGGGGATGTTCCGATGATCGGTTCTATATAGGGAGGATTAGATCTAAGCCGCAGGATCACAATGATCTCGAATTTCGAACGTGTTCGAGAGATTCGTGTGATTTGTCGTCGCGTCGTCTTCGTTGAATCTCGGTTTTCGCTGTCTTTGTTGTCTGTGTTTTTGTATTAAATTCACTCGACGAACGAGATATCTGCCGATTTTTTTCGTGTTCAATGACAATTTGAGCGAAGTTCGCCATTCCAAATTTGATAATAATATTGGATTTTCGCATGAAAACATTCGGAATTCATGAAACAAGATTATGTCAAAGACGAAAGATTTGTTTGCAGGAAATTTTCTCGATGAAATTTTGCTGCTTTCTGTAAGTATAAATTATCTTTGATCCGTAATACAATAGACATTATGTATATGCGCTCCATATTATTTTCTTTACTTAAGAAATATTCATTATTATCGAGTAACATAACATTGAAAGTTAATGTATATTGAAGTGGCATTTCTGTTGCATTATATGAATATATTTTTTCTTTCATATACTAAATTTTTGTTTCATTTATAAATTTAATTATGAAACTGATTAAGTAATTAACGTAAATTAATTCCTTTAATTATGAGACAAAATGAAATTTTAAAATTTTATGACTGTTTTACAACGGATGATTAATCGTCGAATTTTCTTGCAGCGCCCATTTAAATAAAGCAAAATAAATAGGGAGGCATTAGCTCGTTTTGTGTTACTTAACGACGCCTTGAAAACCTTCTAGATAATTTTACAATGGCGTAATGTGAAAGAGAATTCTTTTGTATGAATAATTGAGGTTAAAGCACAGGCAGATAAAGGCTGGCTGTGGCATAGCAGTAAAAATTTAACGTTTACACAGTTGACCATCGTATGGAAAATTAGTGTGAATTTTCCAACATGCTTTTCTTGGAAATAAGGATGACACTACTATTTCTTTGACCTCGTGCGATAATATACCATTAAGTAAATAAGCACTTGAATAACGGGAGTTTTAAAAAGGTTTACACAATATGGATACTACATACAATTAATAGTGATACGAGTAATTAGTCTGTTGAAAGTATTATATTAGTATAGATACGCAATTAAAATAATGTTAAATGTGCGGTTCACTATATTTCAAACAACCTTGTTTCGTGTGCACTTTAGAGTCCGAATAAAAATTCAAAGGTGATTTGGAATATCTATGGGTATTTCGACGCAAAATCGTAATCTACAACACGTGCTCGTATGACGCGAATGCAGATTCGTACAGATTAGAAGCAAGAATCAACTACACGATATTATACGCTCGGACACACCAATTTCGCTCGGATTATTTAGGGTCGAAATTGTACATTTATCCTCGGTGATTACATGCAGTGTTAGAGTTGAGTATTTCGTACGCGTTTCGTATCAAGTCAAAATTGACAAAGCTTTATGCTCTCATTAGAAAAAAAGAGGCATATGTGTGTTGAATAGTGAAAAAGAGTTCCATATTTTCAAAATAATGAAAATCGATGTATCAATATAACATAATTATATTGATATTTTTTCGAATTTTATACCAAGTGGCTTTTGATTAGTGATCTACATATAGATTTCAACGAAAGCATTTGTTCGATGCAATGAAAATGAATGCAATATTTCACGTCGTTCAGTATATGAAATCGAAACCATGAATAATTTCAACTAACTATCTATTTTTTTATGTCTGTATCTTTGAATACCTTAATGTGGTTTCGTTTGTACGATATTTATTATCTCATAAACTACGGAATTCTCGGGTCGGTGCAACATGGTAATGAGCTTTTTGCGTGATAACTTAACATAGTGTTGAGCATTTCCTTTTATACCTCTAATCATTTGGAACCATCTTCGATGCAGATGCGAAAATTTTCAAAATCACACAGAATTATGTGCAATTTACTAAGTTTATCTGTGTGTTTTTCATCTGTTAAAAGTTAATGAATTGAATAAATATGTATATGGTTTTATGGTTAAAAAAAGTTTAATGTATAAAAATAATGATCCTTAATGTAACTTTCTCGAGAAACACAAAAATTGATCAATTGATCTATTAATGATTTCGATTAAACAATGAAACGGTTATTATAATATATACATATGTATAAATAGGTATTATTATTTTTCAATACTTCATTTAAGAATTTGAAAATTTCTCACGAAACAGAGACATCTTCACGAAAATTTCTTTATGATTATATTTTATTTGAAAATTTCGAAAACAGAGATTTTTTTCTGACTAACTAGATAAATATACGTATATTGTAGTGTAATAAAAAACATTTGATGTTTTCGTTTCACATTTTTTTGCTATTTTCCTTCTTTTGTTTTTTCATTTATTTTCAGTACTTATTAGACAAACGTTTTTTTATGAATTTCAAAAGATGTCAGATAAAATATAATATTAAGTACTAAAGGGATGTTAAATAAAACTTCTGGTCTATAAAAAGAATGTAATACAATTACATATTTAATACATACTCTCAATATCATTATCAACATTTATATAAATCAGAACAAATATATTTTATTCAAATAAAAATTAAATCTATCTAATGTGTATGTATATAGTATTGGCACAATATTTTGGATTCAAATAATACTTTTCTTCAAAAATATAATATATTTCAAATAATGATTTGTTTCATTTTTTGTAAATTTTCTCATTTGTGAATGAACATTTATATACAAGTGTTTATTGTTCAACATTTTGATATTAAATGATTGAGACAGGAGTAAAGAATATGAAATGAAAATAATAATGAAGAAATCATTGATCAAAATACATTTTGATAGTGAGCATACTAGTGCATACAGTTAAGCATATTTGAGCTTCTTACGTTATTTTTTTTTAATTAAATATGTGAGTACAGTAAATTCAATTTTTTGAATAAATATAAAACAGTACCTACTATTTGAGTAAAATATTTTTCATAATGTAAAAACAATTAATCGACTTCAATATGAACAAAATGATAATTGAATTTAAGTAAAAAAAACTACAAAAACTATTTTTAACATACAGGTAGGTACTACTGCCAGTAAAATTTATCAAAGTTATAAAAAAAATCAATATTGTCTTATTTCCCCAGCCATGGAATTTGACATATTGATCAAAAATTCATGAATCTACTGCAGTCACAATCAACTAAGCAAGGCTTATATAACAATATAACAACAATTAACAGCAATAACAATCCATATATGGAGCAACAATGTTCTGGGTACATTGTCAATATACATATGTATATAAAGTAGGATGGTAATTTAAATAATTTGACTTGTAACACAAAATTTATTATATCATCATTTTATTATAAATAGCATAATAAGCTATTTGTGTTTTCAATATAGCAATTTTATATTGCCATATACCTGTATTAAGAATTTGAATAATTTATTTAATAATTACACAACATTTTTTTACATTATTACTTTCAGTATTTTTTTCTTTTATAAATATTCTTAAACGTAGTTGGTGTAGATATTTTCCCATCGAAAGGAATTAACTAAACCTAAAATAACTTCGTCATATAAATATACGTATATGATGAACGTACATACACGTATGAGGGTGATATAGGGAATTGGTATAGCACCAAGATGTTTTAACATAAAACATATTATAGATAACTTATGTCACTATCGTATTATTAATTATCCATTCTTTTTCAGATGTCTTATTTACTTATATAACGTTACACATTCAAACTATTACGCTTTCCATCAAATAATATGTACATAGATTATGTTTGAACATCACATAATATAGACTGACTTCATTTGAGTAATATGTAGGTGTAAGAAACTACTATTATTTTTCAAGATAAATTTTTGACATACATGTCATAAATTGATACATTTCACATTTGGTTATATACTTTTTAAATTCATTTTCTACATTTAAACACCGTGCACACAAATTACATTTATATTATATCAATTCATGAGTGTTTTCTAATTTGGAAAATACAGTAAATTGTATATATATATCATGTAATATATGACTTTTAAAGTAATATAATATTAAAATCGTTTTGAGTAAATATATGATTTATAAAATAACAAGTGTTAAACACATATTTAGTACTTTTTATGGCAGAAATTTATTCAAATTTTAATATTTGAAATTTCACTTGCCATTATTTTTTTCAATTTGGGAAGGAATCTATTTTTTGATACTAGATTTATAAAATATTTGCATAATTTATTAATTTCTAATCGAATATTACTTAGACAATTTATCTAAGCTCACACACATACACACATAATATATATTAAATTCATAAGACCATCAGAGACATTAGATAAATATATGTTTTTCTTTGCGTTGAATAAATATGGAACACTTTTATAGGACAATTGTGAATTATGAGGATAAACATAACTTAATTTCTTTTTTTAATTCAATATAGTAAATAAATGTACTTTTGAAATTTAATGCATTGATTTCATAATATTTTCAATTGATAGTATATATTAATATTATAATACGTATTTAAATATTTTACAAAAATATATACAATTTTGAATAAATAACACAAATACATTTTTATAAAATCTATTTTACATTACGAAATTATTATTGTAAAATTGCAATAAATTTATATAAAATTAAAAAATGAAAATCGTAAGTATCGATACAGGAATCTTCAGTCATAAAAAAGTCGTACCTTCTTCAATGATTACAAAAGGAAAATTTAAGAAATGACAATCTGATTAAAATCTACGATTTTATACTGAAATAAATTAAATTAAGTGTATTTAATATAACAAAACATGTATCGAAATTTATTTAGAACATTGTACGACAAGCTCAATTTTTATATATTTTTTTTCATTGTAACAAACAAAAAATCAGAATTAATCAATATTATATTTTCATGAAAATGATCTAAAATTAAATAAATAAGAACAAGCATTTTCGAGGAAGACTATTTGTCAAACTTATTCTATTTTTGAATTAAAACTTAAAAAAAAACATTTTTGAAAATTTCATGTTCAATAATTGAAACTGATTTGTAGAGAATACGAAATTTTCATTAATTTTATTAAATGTTTTCATATGTTATGAACATCACAACAGTATTTGAAAATGTTATGACACTAAAAACTTTCTCGATCACAGTACCGTTTCCATTTCTGCAATTTCTGTTCTCGTAGGCCTGAAATCATTGAATTAGCAATTACAAAAGGAATTTTCATTAAGTTTATTAATATCATTTTACTCAAAATAAATCTATTGATTTAATTTTGATTTTATGTACCTATAAAGATCTCGTGCACTTCCGCCTAGATATTCAGTCGTTGAAAGAAGTTGACTTCTTGTCATATCTCTGGTTCCAGCGCGAAATAGTTCAGACGCACTGGCCAATCTGAAAAAAGAATAACCAACATATTATTTTTCATTGATATGGTACATATTTGAAACTATATCAATCCATTAACACTGATATAAAATAAAACAAGCATTTATCATTAAAAGCTTAAAACCAAAGAAAGTTTAAGCTTTCTAATATTTCTTAAGGAAATTAAGAGAACAGCCTTTTCATTTCAATTTTTTAAGCATTCTATATCAGCTTGCAATCAATTTCCAATATTTTTTTTGTTTCTATGTCTATATGTAATGTTTTTTTTTTTCAGCAGCCTTATTTCCATTTCTTCATTCACATTTCTGATAAAAGCCATTTCTAAATTTCATGTTAATGAAAAGCGACACTTTTCTATACTTCAAATACAAATAAATATATTTTATATTTTACGGTCATTCATTTGAAACTATTCCTATATAAATTCTGTTTTGCAATCGATCAAATAATGAATGTTATAAATTACACACAAACAAAAATACATCAGAACTTACCTTATTTAAACACTTAAGTACCATATAACATGCGAATTGCAAAATATCCCAAGTAAAAGCCCACCAACAAGCAATTTACAAAAATGCAGCAAAAAATCATCATGTCAAAAACAGTATTTTGTTTTTCAAACTATTTAAATACAATAGTATATATACAATATTGCACCTTAACTATGAACGCAAACTGGTACATTACACTGATTGAAAATAGCTTTCATAGAATATAAACACAACCCTATCTCTAATATCTCTTTGTATTGGAGAATCAAAATAATAAATCCAATAATCCAAAACAATCCATACTGATATAAAAAACACTAGACGAAACTATGGTTTCCACATTCACACTCACAAGAATTCTTACATTCAAACCAGTGGTATAGTTGAGATTTTATATTGAGAAAAAGCAATGATTGAATTTGAGTGTATCGGCACATTAAAATTTAGCACTACAACTACAACTGAATTTAAAACCACTCAAACAAGCTTTACAGGCGATGTACACCGAATACCAAAACATAGACCTCGAACAATCGATGCTTTGTTCCAATTTGCGTTCACCTCATACATTTTAAGCTATAAGTCTAAACACAGATGCGCTCTTCCGGCGCACTATATCCAAATAACTGCAGCGATATATTAACAATACACTAGGTCTTCCAACTATGAACTGTCAAAAATCCATACGAACGACAAAATACAGAGATATTCGTCATACTGTCTCATCACTAGCGTGGATTTTGAAAATTCTTTCAAAGAGAGTCTACGACTAGACTCTTACCGATTTCGATGATTTTTTTAAAGAAATGTCAAGTGTATAGATGAAATAGTTATAAAGAACGAAAACGTGCAACTTAATAGTTTTTTAGTTATCGCATGTCAAAGTTTGGTATAATTTTTAACTATATCAAAAAAAATTTTTTTTCTAGATTTTTCGTTCAACGTAAAACGATATTATTATTTTTTCTTTCATTTATTTGTACACTGTAAAAAATTTAACCTTAAAAATGTTAAATATTGGAATTTTTGTTGGTCTGAAATTGAATGTTGTTGCTAGTTATACTTAATTTGCCCCCCACTCTCGCTGTAATCGCAAGCAACCTTATCCGATCTGAATTCATATAGATAATACTGAAAATGCCCATGGGTAATTTGAAATATGAACTGTCTGAAAAACAAACCAAATTCAGGCTGATACTAAGATTTTCTTTTCACAGTGTAGATATGTCAAATATTTCATACAAAACATTATTTTTGTCAATATACCAAACTTTGATCAGAGATAACTGAAAAAAAAAACTATAGAGAAGGTGCACTTTCGTTCTTCACAACTATTCAATAATTTACACTCGAACGACATTTCTAGAAATTTTCATAGAAATCGACTAGAATGAAATCGTGAACTATCCTCGTTGGAAGAATGCCTTTATATATAATAGATAGATGATGATGGACACGGCAAGACAGAGATATGCGGTCCTTCTAGATGAGAGAGATGTATGCTTTTGGTGGTTGCTGATGGTATTGTTGTATTATATGTACTTACTCCGCGAAGCTGGGGGCGCTGGCGAAGGGGTCCGGGGGGGAGTAGGGCGCCCCGCCCGCCCAGCAGCAGCGAGCGCGCGCCCTTCCACGCCTGCGGCACCCACCACCCCAATTTGTACTACATACATCGTTTATGCGAATTTCTCTTATGGCTATTCGACGACCGATTTGAAAATTTCCATTTTGTTCTCGTTAATAGATTTTCAATTGCGATTTTTTTTTTTTTTTTTATTCGGGAGAGTTTATATATTCGGGTTTTTATAGGTGGTTTTGTCATAGTATGCATCATTTATTGTTTTTTAATTGGTGCATATGAAAATATTTCATTTGTGGGGAGGTTGTGAACTTCCCTTGTGAGTGGAGATGAGAGGTATCGAGCTCTCACAAATGCATACGTTGCTATGCAAAACCCGGCTCTATGTACCTATTGAATCAGTTGGTACATAGAGTTGGTTTTGTGTTTATTAAACTGCCTATAAAAATTGTTTAGATAAACTCTATATTAACTCCAGTGAAATAACAAAAAGTAATGAATCGAAAAATCGCGATTGAAATTAGAGCAGTATGTATGCTACTGATTTACGATTCAAACTATTCATTAAAATCAAAAAATGTAATATTAATCTCAATTTTTGCGAAATTTTCAAATTTATATTCGTATTTTGAAAAAATGTTTGTACACAAAAAATATGTAGGAATTTTATATATTTGAGTATTATGTATGACATTTAAAGCCTAGTTTTCGTCTATAGTTATATATATTTAATACAAACATGTGTTCAAAAGTTTATTAAATATGTTCTTCGAAACGAAAAATACAAAAACATTGTTTCAACTGATTTTGCATAACTGCACATAAAACACTCGAGATAAGCCAATTTCATCATATGAACCAACAGACAAAAAATATACGTATACACAAAATTTTTCACGAAAGCGAAAATATTAAAAAAAAAAATTTGAAAACGTAAACGTATCAAACAGTAGACTGAAAAAATGTAAGCTGCGTGTTATCACAAAACATCATTTTTAAATACATAACGAACACGTAAAATCGGTAATACCGAGCGAATATACATATTTACTCGACCGAACGATCGATGGCAATCGCTTGCAAACGTTAACTTCAAGTGTAAACAAAGCCTCCAATCGATCCCGCAACTGTTGTGTTAGCTCTCAATTCTAATAGAACGCAATCATTGTGGTTATGATCGAGGTGTACCTTCTGTGAGGAGGCTTCACTCCGTGAGCTTCCATCTCCTTGAGTAACTGTCTGATGCGGAGACGAGCCATGTCCAGCTCGTGTTTCGCTTTCCATAGTCTCGTGTCGCAAATTGGATCCCGACACCGATGTTGCCTTATTATGTCTGTAGCCTCGTAAACGGCTCCGCGGAAAGTTAACGATTTTCCTAGAAAATTCAAATGATTTTTGTAATTCGAGACGAAAATATAAGACACAAAGTGTGTCGCGTATTAAATATAATGAATTCAGAAATGATCCGAAGAAAGTTCTTTGATGAAATTTGATATTTAGTCATCAAGCGAGAGTAAGTAAATTTTATATATTTCATATTATATATAAATTTTAATATGAAACTCACCCATCGATAATGATATTAATGCGCAACAGCCGCCTTGATCCGTTTTCGCCAGATGCTTTCTGACATATTTAAAATACATATGCTCCATCAATAGTAATAGTGCTGCTAATAATATACCGGCCATCAACAGTAAAAATGCGGAAAGAAACTGTTCTAGAGCTAAAGGATCTGAAGACTTGTGCTCCTGTTTTCCAGGTTTACACGTTCCAGTCATCCAATATCTTGGAAAATAAAAAAAATGTGTAAGCAACTTAGAATTAAATAATAATACAATTCAATGTTTACCTTCTGAGTCTTTCTAAATCACCATTCGCTCGAAAATCTAAAAGTCTTTTATTAAACATTTGTACGTATTTAGAGTTCCTACTGAAAGCCAAGCCGTAACCGGTCATGGCGTACCATGATCCGACAGTCAAAAGTCGGCAATCTTCATCCTTGACAAAGTATTAAAATATTGATTATTTATTAAGACAAAATTCAACAAAGAAATCACAAAGAGTACCTGTGAAACTAAATAATCTAAAACGGTTCCGTCGTAGATAAAAGCGTCCATTTCCCCGGTTAAAACGGCGCCGATTCCGTCGGCGACGCTAGTTTTATTGAATCTGAAATGAGAAAAAAATCAGTAAGTGCTCGAACGAAAATAAAAACTACTCACGAAAACACGTGCACAAAATGGGAATCAATCCTTCCAAAAATAGACGGTCTTGAGAAATATCGAAAAACGCTTTCGAACTAGGACACACCATTTGTACTAGGCGGTATATAAAAAGAAGTAGGTACTGATATTGGAGATACTCGTTGAGAGTTGCCAGTGTGTAAAATTAGGGTAAATGGAAGGACTAATGGCAATACCGCACACCTGTTATACGTAATAGACTTACCTGGGGATCTTTTTTCAGGGGAAATATGTCAACTTATGTATGGGTATATATTTCTTTACTTAGAAACACATTTATTCTAAAAACTTTGAGTGAATAATACGGAAAATTAAAATGATATAATTGAGCTTTTATTTATGTGAAAAGTTTAAGAACGGAAAATTACGTATAGGTAATCTTCATATGATGAATCTTTTCTGTATATAGAAAAAAACCGACACAAAGGTTGATTAACTGTATCGTGTTCACTTGATTAGTATTGTCGGTTAGCCGAACACCACTATACGGTTGATTGATTTTCCATCAAGATTATACATCCCATTAATTGCACATGCTGCTGCCACAGCACGTATTCGTCTATGATAAATTATAATATTTAAAATCTTACGTTCTCATATAGGCGTGCATTTCCTTGAAATATCTAGCTAGTGTAGAGTCTGTGTGGCTCCAAGGAATAGTTCCAAATTTGAACATGGGCTTGTGAGAGAAAGGGCGCGCTAGACGATGGTCGTCCAGGCCCGAAAACTCGTGAAACTCCTCGCTGAAATGACACAGTATAAAAAATGAGAACGTATAAAGTTTGTCGAACTATTTATCGTGTACATGCAAAAAGGTTTAGTTCGCGAGCGTGTCTATATGTATGTGTATAGATTGAACTATAAAACATATACCGTGTGATCATAAAAGCTGCGAGGTTAGCAGTATAGATGGCAAGAAATACGACAGCAAACATGGCCCATACATTTGTCATAAAGCGAGCCGTGAACCCTCTGGGAGAATCTACGTGTACTGCAGCCTGAAAAATATCGAGTCGAACTTTAAAAATAATTACGAGGAAAAAATAGATACACATCGTTAGAACTGAGTGCAGAATATTGTATTTTTTCGTGTGGATTTATATGAAAATAATTTAAATGTACGAATATGCTAAAAGCGTTTCAAGGTTCAATTTGGGAATTTACAAGGACTACTTATCGAAGCATAGACCACAATAGATTGGTCGAACAGCTTAGCGAGTACATTGTACGGAATCCCTTGTACTCTACGCAAGCAAACACTAGAAATCAACAATTGAACGCTTTCCACATATCATATATGTAAAATACGTACATATATCGAAACACAATGCCGAAAAAAAAGGGCGAGAGAGAATTTTTTTTTTGTATTTCACGAAAAATATATTTTTATCTGAAAAGCCCATGAGCCGTTCGAGTGAAGCATCACAAAATGCTCAGAGAGGCATGAAAGCGCACAAGAGTCGACATCTACGCATGGAGGGTCGCACAATTTGAAAAGTCGAGAAACTCACCTGGAAAAGCACCGCCCAAACCAACCAGTAAGTCCTAAAAAGGGAGAATCTATGAGGTACGTTCGGCTGGTCGGTTCGAAGGGAGAGTTTCATGTCGAAACCACTAGGAGAGAGCCACTCGAAGAAGAAGATCATGAAGGTTGCTGCCTGAATGGCCACTACGCCCACCTGGTGAAATAAAATCATTTGGTTATTATTTACAAATGTACTAACATCTGATTGCATAATTATGTATAGTGTAATAATGAAAATATTATTAAAATCTAAATAAACAAGTAGTGTTAATTCCTATTAAAAGTTTTATACACCATAAGGCATATTTTTGATTTTAATCATCATATATTATAATTCATGATTTATTTAGCTAAATTTGAAGTGTTAAATGAAGATTTATAGATGGCAGCCAGATTTTATGATAATAATTAAAATAAGTTAAGAAAATTTTATGAACATTTTAATATCTTATGTTAAATTGGTATATTATAATACTCCTTAAGCTTGTCGTATTTCTTAATTGTAATTTTTTCATGAATTTTGATTGAATCTTATTGTTTTTTTATAAAATTGAGAAATATAATCTTTAAAAATTATATATTTTTGTATGAATTTCCGATACACTATTTTCAAAACAATGTCGAACGATCGGTACCAAATTCGAATACTTTTTTCAGATTAATATAAAAAAAATGACAATCTCTCGTCGCCAACGAAGAAGAAAAGTTTTGTAGGAAACGATGGCAAGTCGACGAAAGACGCGGATCGGAAATTGCCGAAAGCATTAACGATTGTGAAAATACAAGGCGAAGCGAAGATAGAGAGAACAAAATTTTCCCTCATAATGCCGAACGACAGAAAAATTAAACAGAAGGGAAAATCTAACGAATCAGACAGTAATAAAAAAATCACGATCCGTGAAAAACCTTTACGAGAAATCAGCTAGCGTGAGGTTGGAATCATGGAATCTGAAACGAAAATCGTATAAATGTTCTTGCACGCAGATTCTTTTGTGTTCGGTCGCACCGTTTTGCATATTCTATAATAGAAAACGTATAATATGTATAATGATGGGTAGAGACACTTAGAGAATCGATGCGAAACCGCGGCTGGTCCATGTGCACATCTGTTCTCCGACCGAGGATCAAAATTCAATTTCGAACTCGGCCTCGTACTGAAGGACGAAGAAAAAGGATCGCTGGATGGACCTAGGAAATCGCATTTAACGAAAATCGCCATACATGAAAAGATTTATTTGAAATGTATCTATCGTACAAACTCATATATTGAATTGAAAAATTTATTATTTTATCTGATCCATAAACATATGTACATATAAAAGGATATTCAATTTGTATCACTCGTAAGCTTTGAAGTATCATTTTCGTAAAGCAATACATTTATTCAATCATAAATCTTTATTCTTTTTCACAAAGTAAACTCGACTGGTATGAGCTGGAAAGAGTGACTTTCGTTTATTTATTTTCTGAATCAAAATGCGTATTTTATTAGGCGGCATGTTATATACATATTATGGGTTGTTTCTTGGGCCTGACATTCCGATGCCAAGCCGACACGGAACTTGCAGGTCTTGTATGTGTTGACACGTAAAAGGAACAAGGCGGTGAAGGATGTCGCGGCGAGAAGTCAACCGAAAATAATATTGTATATAATGTATAAATAACGATAAGTACGAACGAGAGGAAAAGGGAATGCTTCGGCAACTGTGAAAGGTGCCAGAAAAAGAGATAAAATAAAAATGTTATGTCGGCCTGCTGAGAAGGGTGAATGTTCACTTATCGATATGGAATATCTAATAAAATTATCAGTATGTATTAATATTACTGTGGAATACATAAAATTGAATAATAATACAAGAAATAAATTGAATTAGTTCTTTTCTTGTATTTTATACATATGTAGGAGTACGAAAAAATACATACATATGAAAAGATTTCAAAATATTTTTCTAATATGTGTTATATAATTAATCTTAATTAAAAAATAGAATATCAAAGATATCAATAAATCATTTATTTGTGGCAAAGTATTTACATCTTAACCATTTAAATCGGCTCCGTCTCGAATGGTAAATGCGCCATTTTTAAGGCTTCGCCAAAGCCGCGCCACGTGTTGAACAACTCTCGTAAGATTGATTTCAATTCTACGATTGTATTTTTTATATAAACCCGCTTGCTCGCAAGGCGACAAGACGACTCTAAATAAAGCCAGATAGGGGAGAATTTTCCGCAGAATTTAATTGAAAAATCGACACCGACTGCCGCCGAACAAACAACAAACAGACTCGGGTGAAATTTTCGCTCGGGCGAGATAAAAACTTGGCATGAAATTAGATAGAGAATCTGGAATGCCATCGCCACCCAAGTTTTCCAATTAGTTAGGTCTGCGGCTCGATGCCTCAAAAACACGCGGACCAGGTCTCGGGGATAAATTTCACGTAGACGCCGCCATACAAATTAGGTCCGACGCTAAGATATATTTACCCCGAGTTTATTAGCCGTAGTCCCTCTCTAGCGAATGTAACCCGTTGCGGTGGGTAATCTTATCCGCAGAGGCCACAGAAATTGTGGCGGTTGTAATTAATTTTTATGGCCTTTCGCCATACCGGCCTTTGCACGGTGGATTTTCGATGCAATATGTGCCCGAACGATGCCTTCTGAGTAGTAGGGTTAGGAAAATTCGGTCGGTTGCATAACTCGAGTTTTTGTATTCGGGTTAGCTCTGTGCTCTTTGGATCGATCGCGCACAAAGGGGACGTAATTGGTGGGTGGCTTTATATTGTATTATATTTACAGCGTGGCATCCTTTTGTGCACATATCGTTTAGTTTGATTGAAAAAAGGAGATGAATTGTAATTTCGTTATAAATCCGAAATATGCTTTTCGCATTTAACACGAATGTTCCGAAATTTACGATCCATTAATTAAAATAATGGCTTTCGTATTCGAGGTTCAGGTGTACCTACTGCGCGCAATACACGTGTGTGTGTAGTTAAGATGATTTTAATATTTTGCTTCAAGTTGAATGTTAAGTTTAATAACTTCGCTAACGTAGACGGAGGAAACGTACTGAAAACGACATGTGGAAAGCGTAATTTTCAAAGTTTCACGAAATAATACGATTCGACTGAAAATAAAGTTGTCGTTGTTGCGTCGGTATACGAAACATTAATTGTTCGTTGAATGTGTAGAGATGAGATACAATGAAAGAATGAGGTTTTCGTTATAATTGGTTCTCGAAATGATTCCTTTAATTTCTATTCTATCTCGCGCTAATTGTAAGATTAATGTCACAATAAATATTTTGATGAATATTACATATGTATATGATGTTTTTTATCCTTATAGGTATGAATTGTAAATAATACGAACATTCATTTCAAAATCGAAGAGTATAAATTTAATGGAATTCAACAATGAATAACATTTTAGTGATACATTTATAAACAAGGTATCAATATATTATATTATATTATAATAACATTCTATACATTAATTACAATTTCCATGCAGGAATTTCATAGCTGATTAATTATAATGAACGATTCTAAACCCATTTGAAATGTGCTGTAACAAGGTATTTATAGTTATGTTATGTTTAGGATCTCATAAGTCACGCAATCATCACCCCCCACGCAATATTGTCTAATGTTTTCAGAATAATTGGGATGTTGTACATACATAGATATATATCTAATCATAGATAACATTCTATTCAGTTTAATACAATTTTGTGAGTTATTTATTCGAGTTACCCTTATTATTTTACGATTCATTCACGGCATTCTGCCACTCAATTGTTACAAATAAAAGTTAAAATAGTCGCTGGTTTCGAATTTCACGTTTAAATCGTATGCTTTGATATATTCATCATATTAATAATAATAATAAAATTAATATTTATGAATGATTTATAGTTTGCTTTTATGCTGTATTCATTTTCACTAAAAGCATTTCAGAGGTGCTCGGCTAATTAAAATCGATCCTCTGAGACTATGTCCTTAAATTGTCATCTCAGCTAAAGCCTGCGGGATATACGTTTATTTGCTTTAGAAGTTAATAGGGTGAAGAACTCGGAAAAACTCTCAGACCAGAATTAGCACCTACTTAATTCTCATCCTAGAACACGACTTAGACATGTTTTATAAAATAAATTGACATACATTTTATGTATTATATAATTTTGACTTTGAGCAGAAAATTAAATTAGGATCAGAAATATGAAGAAAATACCTTGAGACTTAGTTCATTTTCATTAAAACGTTATTAAATTTCTTGTACCTTCAGAAGTAAGCCATTTTTTAAATGTTTTCATGCGAATAAATTCCACGTACATTTTAGATAATGTTTAAGATACAGAAACGTCATTAGTAAATAAAATCTTTGCAAAGCTTTCCAACATATTTAAACGCTTACGCTTGTACTCGAATAGAAAAATACGATAAAAAAATACATTTTATTTTCTTTCCAAGCAGCTAAAGTCGTAACGTCGGCTTTTTTTCGTTAAAGATCTCATGCTACCTAATGGAGATCATTATCTGTAATTTGTGTTACATTTACGTTTTCTCAACGCATCATATTTTCAAATTTCGCTTCCATATAGAGAGATGTATTTTTCCTTAATTTTCTTACATATAAATGATCACATATTTGTGTATGTTGTGAACTTACAAGCGTTCATAAAGTACATACAGAAAACATACAAGGGTCGAAAATAAAACAAATATTTACACTAATGGCGCAAGTAAATATGTGGTCAGACTTTTGTTTGGGAAAGTTAACTCGATTTTAGAAAGCTTTTCGTACAAACAAAGTGAACTCATGAAAACAGCTATCTGAATCGGTAAATCGTAATGAAGCACTTGGGATCATGCATTATTTCAAGTAAACTTGTAAGAAAAACATTTAGAACCCCACTATTTTGGATGAGCAACAGTTTCAAAAGCATTATCGCTGGAATGGGAAAATTAGCACGATGTATACATGTACAAAAGTGTTAATATGTAGTAATGTAAGTTATATGCGAAAATATTGATTACCTAAGAAAAGTTTTTTTCGATTCAACGATTAATTTTCACAAAAGCATTCAACGCGAAGTGAAAAATCGGCAATTCAGCTTTCGTATCGCGAAACGAAAAAAAAAACTGCTTATTTCAAGTGACCGAGCATCGAGTCGGCTCGTTATTCAACTACCTTCGACAGTTCGAATTGACACAGCGGTAAATCGAGTGACCGTAACCCTAGCCCTCACAAAAGACCTCGGAGCCATTCATATCCGTTGTCCGCAAATCTGACCCTAGCAGGATTCGAATCACGTTTCGATTTGATGCTCGACCCCAGGGAGCTGCTCCACCTGGCCGGTCTCTTGATTAGTAATGAAGTGACGAAATATCACATACCGGGTTATATGGGACTCGTGTGAAATCCCGGGACTGTCCCGTCGAGACTTTTATCGGGACACTAGCGCTTTTCTTGTCCCGCCGGGATAGGGCAGAGCTTAAGTGAACGATCGTGTAAAAGAATTTATGGGCGTGCGTTAAGAAGGTTGCGATAAATTTCGCGCACGATTTGCTTTCGCAGTAAATAAAAATTAAAAAAGAAAAGAAGGTCTTTGCGTATATAAACAGCGAAGATTACATCGCAACATTCACTTTATCGTTGATAGTGAACTTCCTTTCGAGAATATAAATAAAATGCAATTTGGTGATTCGGATTCGTTACATAAGTAATATATCTAGAGCGGAAAAGCGTCGTGTTACGTGTCGACGAAAAAAGGTATTGAATTGTCAATTTCGTTTTATTATCAAAAGAAACGCAACGTGAAAGTCTCGGTGAAAGTCGCGTCAATCACGATCAAAAGGTGATATTAATGAGGGTTGAAGAGGTCTGAGGTGAGCCGGGGAAATTTCACTTTGGAAAAATGTGAATTTCTCTGCCGTAACTGGAAAAACTTTTCCTATTGATCTCAGTATAATTTTTCCGCTTATTCTCCGTTCAGATTTTTCATATATCTAATACTTATATAATATCTACTCCTCTTTCCACTAGTAATATTATGAATTCCGTTCATTTTCCACTACCTGCCTACTAGTTCTGATTCCCGTTAGCACACACAAAATTCCGCAGAATAAATTACACGATTTCATCAGCTCACATACACTTCACCACATTCTATTTAACAGAATTAATCCTCAAACATACGAACGGAATCCTGGCGTGTAGATGCAAATATTTTCAGGAGTTCGGCATAGATAAATTTATTTAAATTACGACGGAAATTTCAGCAAAACTCAAAGATGACGCAATAGGGTATCCGAAAGGAAAGGTAAATATTGGCGTTCTGTCAACAAGATTGGAAATCAATAAATTTCGATGAGCACAAGAGAAAGATTATTTCATAGTGTTTACTCAAAATAACTACGAGATTTTTATTTACCAATAAATTTCAAGGCAAAATGATTTTAAACATATTTATGAGTAACAACTTAATTATGAAAAAAATACACAATGATATTTGAAAAAAGTAAAAAAAAAAAATCAATTTGAATAAAAGTCGAATATGTATAAGTATCGTATGTTTGAAACATGTATCGTGAGAAAGTCGGTCATCCACTCAATAAAAAGGAATAAAATGAAAGTTCAAAAGGTTGCGAAGAAAATTTTATACCATCGCAAATGTATAAATATGAAATATTCATTTAAAAGGAAATTTAAGTATTTTCAAATATGTATGCATATTTTATTACTACACATATATGTATAATGTATAAATATGATATTATCTTAAACGAAATTGATTTTACAAAATAATTCTAACTTTTTGACTGGGAAATTTTATCAGATGTCCCTAAATGTATCTTAAACACTTCATTTACTTTGGAATAATTAATAATAATTCGCCCTACACTAATAGAAAAATAAATATAAAAACATGCCTAATTGAATTGCTTACATTGCGACGTGAAAGTTCAATTTAATATAAGTATATTTTTATTAATAGATATTATGAATTGAATAAATAAATTTAATAAATAGCAAGCTTCCATTAAATTAAGTAAAATACCTTTTAGGTAATAAGATATGTAATAGTCTATTGTATATTGTAAAAGACTTACCAGCATCCAAGAAGCAGTGTCGAAAGGTTCCAAGAAAGCGGTAGGAGAAATAATTCCCGTTCGCTTGGCAACCACAATTGCGATTCCAGTTTCCATGAAAGGAACACTAAAATCAACTACGGCTTCTCGTTCTGAATTAATCATTAGTGAAGTCATTACCTGAAAAAAGCAATTATAATGCAATGCAATATGTACATATTATTGACATAAATAAAATTGACAAAAAATCGAATGAGGTTGAATATTGAGAATAAGAAATATTTTATCTTAATATTATATTCGGATTCCTTTCACATTGAAAATTATTCTATTATTGAAAATCATACCACGTCGGTTTTTCTGTTGACGAGATCGGCAATGAGTCCGTTCCATTTTCCATTTTCCAATGTGCCCCACCGGCCATCTTCAACGCGTATCAGTTCATATGTAAATCCCAACTCCTCAGCGAACTTTTCCAAAAGATCAATACAAAACCCCGAGCAGCATTGAAAGAAAGATCCGTTCCTGTGTGCTGCGGGAATATCTACCCTGAAATCAAATTAAAGGAAAAAATGTAGACCTTAGATATTGACATCATTGGAATTCTAACGATACGATTCTTTTTTTATTCACATTTTTCTATTTGTTCCAGAAGTATCTGTGCATTATTAGTTTTTTTTTATTATCATTTATTGAATAAGAGTAAATTAAACATTGTTATATATATTTTTTTTAATTCTGTAATTTTATGTTTATCAGTTGCTTCGTATTCTCGGGGGAGTGTTTTCGATTGAATAACAAAGACCACAAAATTTACCACTAAAACCGTTGACGACGGAAAATTTTAGTGGTTTGTGCTAACACCAAATTAGAATTTCACAAATAAGTAGGTATATAATTTTAGACTTAACCGACCAATAAAAGGTTTGTCTTAATTGCTCTATTTATAATAGCCTGAAATTGATAAAATTTTCAGTTAATTAATGAGTCCTTTCAAAATTTGAATGGAAAATTAACGGATTTGATTCACTTGTTTTTCAATTAAATATTCTAAAAAAAAGCAGTTGTTTATCATCAATCCTCAACTCTAAAAAAAAAACAAAATCGTCTAAATTAAAACGGATTTAATTAAATTAAAAAAAAAACATTTTCGACTAATTAGCGAAGCTAAGCTTAATCCCCAATAACGTCCGACAAATCAGTTGTTTTTCCGGGGTGAAGACAAAACACAGCAGAGCCCGAATCGCATTCATTATGGAAACGAGCGTTATCCGGAGGATTATTACATCAAAAACACTGATCCACCTGAAGTCTCGCTCTGAAGTCTTCGAGCGCCGAAAACGGCATCGGCAAACAAAAGAAAGCCCGCGGGGATAAGCTAGTAACTGCCGGGTCGTCGTGACGTTTTATCTCAGTCCGGAACCCAATTTAGACCCTCGGGAACACCCTAATTCCCCGACAAAGCTTTCGAAGTTTATTTCGCTGGTCTGTTCCGCCTTCGGGACTTTGACGGATCGCCGCTATCGTCTGAGCTGTGACGATATGGACGTCGTTTTGTTTTCGGAAGTTGTCTCTTGAAGAATTGGACGTTCGTCGATTCAATCGTACTTATGTATTTGATCTCACATTGAACTCAGAGTGATGTTTTTCATTGAATTTTTTTGTTCAAATTGATTTATCATTTCGAGACGGTATAGTTAATTTATGATTGGAAATGAGGATGGGTAAAAGTGTCCTCACCAAATAGTAAAATCTATCAAAGGAATTTTAAATATATCTCAATTGACAATATGATTTGATAATTTTTGACAACATTTACCGAAGATATTCAGATTTTATAGAAAATTTAATTTTATCATACAAGTCATGTCATACACTTTGTAGCCAATTTTCTTGTAATATTTTAACGGATTTCGATAATTTTTGGATTTAAAATGAATAAATTTCAAATTCATCGATATTTTGAGGTGGATACATACATTTTCACTTATCTTTCTTTCAAAATATCTTATTTATGAATGTATGGATAGGTAAAAAATACCGATTTTAATGCAGAGAAATTAGAGTACAGCGAAATGCGGTTGAAGCACAGTTGTACATGAAAAGGTCCTTAGGAGCGAACTATTGAAATAAAGGCGAGAAGCGGGGAAAAGGAATTTCCCGTAGTCGTTCATGCATGCAGTGGAAATGCGAGTTGAAATTTCAACAAGCACACGGTGTTGGAAAACGAAAAACATTCCTTTCGTTATCATTTCGCTTGAATATTGTGATATTATGCGTTTTAGAGAAAATCTCAGAATGCACATTTGTAAATTAGTCAATTTATGCGTAGTATTTGGGCGGTATGCTTGAATACATGAAAAGTTGATGTCAAATCATTGAAATATTTCATCGTACATAACACATATTATGAATGAAAACTATTAATAATTGAATTATTATGGATATAAATCAAATGTGTAAGTATTGAAAAAGCATCAATACAAATCCGAAAGAACAAATCGACGCAATCTTCGAAGTGAAATCGCATAAAAAGCGAAAAATAACCGCCTTAAATCATCGCACATCCTTCGTTCAATCGGTTCGAAATTGTTATATAGGAGCCATCCCGATAAACGACCTCGGGGCCGAAAGTTTGCAAAGAAGGCCCGACCTCGGCTTCTGTAAAGCAAACTAGTTCGAGCAGAAGCACACACCTTTTTCCTAGGCCACTGCTACCGCCTCCCGGATTCGGGTCGCGCTGTGGAAATGAATGCGGCAATCGGGAAATTTCCACACCGAGCACACATTTTGTGTACATATCAAAACATATTCATATGTTGTATGTATGTATGTATGTGTTACTTATGTAAAGTCGCTAGATCTGTGTGGTTATTCGGTATAATATATAAAATATTTATAGATGTCATACGTGCGTTATATTCGTGACTTGATTTTTCATTGGAGTTAGATATTATTTAGAGAATACATTTTTTATTCTGTGTTAAAAAATGTATGAATGTGAGTTATTTATAGAATTCCCAATGGCTTGTATAATGGTATTTATATCTGGAAAGGTTTCTGTACCATTATATTAAATTTTATATTTTTATTTCAAAATTGATAACTTTGTTTGAAATTTCATAGAAGCCTTCCCCGTAGCCTAATCATAGCAAATATAATATGCATGATTTACACATGAAATTTATTTATAATCAGCTTAAAGTACATGAAGTTTCGAGCGACGTTGAGTCACAGTAACCAATTTATTGTAAGAATAAAAATGAACTTTATTAAAAAAACGCCAGAAATTTTACCTGTCTGATAAAGTGTAACGAAAAATATATAAACTGCGCAAAATAACGTATTCGCCTTTTTCTTTAACAATAAATAAAATAAAAGTTTGAAAAGTTTTATTGAGATACCCTGTATACGAAAACAGACAGGCTCTTTGAAGATTTTCCGCGAGGAAAAGCGGCCGTATTTCCTAAACGTTCATTTTAAAGTGTTTCTTCGGTCGTTACCTGTTTGCTCTTTTACTCCTAACAGACCGTGCGGAAGTTTCGCGTTTGATTTTATTCGATTTTCGATTCGAAACATCCGTCACAAATTTCCGATAAGACTTGTTCATTCTCTTGTCAAAAGGCTTTGGCGTGAACTCGAATTGACGTGAATGATAATCGTGAATTGCAAACGTGCTCGACATCCTTCAACTACTTGATTAAAAAAAAAGTATTATTCTTTTGTGCTGTTTTAATTAATTGTAATAAAATATGAAACATAAAGAACAAAACGAATATCTACTTCACATTTATTTTCAAGAAGTTCTGAATAAAGCTATTGATGAAACTACGAATTCACAAATATAACATTTCATTAATCATTCAGTAGGATTCCAGCGTTGTATAATAAATAATACGAAATATTAATAATATAATACTTCGTTCACTAGAACAAAGGGCTTACTAAATACGTAATAATAATCATAGCAAAACGCAAATAGTATTATTTTAACCGAAATAATGCGATTCAAGTCGGCTTTTCAATAGCAAGCGACCTAGAAAGGTATATTTGAGGAATTCCCGCATTTTATATGCTCGAATTATCAAGAACTTGTGTGTGCTCCACACAAAATTGCGTTATGCTAAAGCGATTTCGAGCTTTCAAAGCCCGACGTTTTCCACAGTCGATATTACTCTTTTCAGCATTTCGTTCCAACTTCTCAACACATTTTTTTAAATAGTTGCCGTTATTATTTTTTTATGCTCCAACGAACCGCTCCACCGCCGAAAAAAAGTACGTCGTCCGAGTCATTTACGTTACCGAAAAGATAACGAGCCCTAACGGTGTGGGGGGATAAAAGTCTTTTCGAAAAGGTCATCGAAAGAAGAATAAACTTTATACACTTGCCTGAAAAACGCGTTCTTCCGAAATAAAAATACACCTTAAAGCTTCTCTTCGGTATCCCAGTTTTGTTGTGTGTACATGTATTGGGGCGTAAAAGTTTTTACAGAAAAGTCGTCGTACGCTAACAAAAATATTTACAATCAAATGTTTGTTTTGTTCTCGTATTTTAACGATTCGAAAGCTTATTTTCTTTTCATCACTTCGACACTTGAATAAATTTTGTTCAGTTAAAGTTGTATCGAGTATAGGGTTTGAAAAAATGCCAATTCTAGTAGTTTTTGATATACAACTGAGATTCGTATCTACCTAAAACATCAGTCACAAATCGAATTTTATATAAGACTAAAAAAGTGCTACTAAATTGCACAATAAATTAATTTTTCGATTCAAATAATTCTCGTTAGTTAGTTAGTTATCAGTTAAAGTTATTAGTTATCAATTAAAAACAAGTCATATCAGAGTTACATAATTTCTGAAATAAGTAATCTAGTCTATAAATATGAATATTTCAGTTAAAACAGAAAATTTTCATCCATCGCAAATCGAAAATCATAAGTACCTAATTATGTAAATACAAAAATATCGATTCAAATAAATATTTTTACGATTTTAATTTACATTTGACGGAAAAATAAAATAGAAAATCATTCGAACCAGATGTCACACATACGTATTCATCACATTATAAATATATCAAGAAAAATATCGTACGTTTCATATTAAAAAAAATATATATTTCTCGTTTCATTCGACTCTAGAGCCGGAAAAAGCTTTTTTAATTGAAAAAAAAAACCTCGCATAATTTATGATATATGCAAAGCGAGAGAGCCTCCACAATAGCGGCGCCGACGTCTGCGTCTAAAATTCTTGGCGTCGAACATGTTTCTCTTCACCGTTTCCCTTCACCGCCTAGAGCCCTCAACCGGAGAGGCTGCGTTTTGATTTCTGGCAAACATTCCTCGGATCGTCGTCGAGACACAAGGCGGAATTAATTACGAACACGATAAAGTTACCGTCGTCGTACAAGACGGCCGCGGGCGTCGGCTTAGTTCGGTAATCCTAGGGCGGCTAGGGCGTGCCCTCAAAAGCGTTAAAATGCTTACCGTGTAATTGAGTTTTCCTTAATATTTACCGGATTTTCGCCTGCGAGAATTTTCAAATTTATTCAACGGTCCGCACTCGGCGGCGACGCTGCGAAAAAAAGCTCTGAATAATTTAGAATCGGTGTCGGATGCGGTAATAAGGGCTGCGGAGTCGGTTTCGAAGATTCGATTCGAAATTCAAATAATTTGAACGGTAAGACATCAGGTTTTAAGCCTGTTCAGATTTAAATATAACCAACAAGTCTGTTATTCAGATTGCGAACCACTTGAATTAACCTAATCGAAATCCTAAAATGTTGATAAACATAACCCAATTTAAACAAAAAAATAAATACCTGATTTAAAATTTAATTATTCAGAGCTAATCGTGATTAATTATTCTTTTTGACAAAACTAGATATTAATTTCAATGTAGTCATATCTTTTCATGTGTGAAATATCTGAATAATAATGATAAATAACATTAAATAACAATATTTGTTCGACCACCGGATAATAAATCATTATCTTCAGAAGCCACGTTAATTAGTTTTGTACTCTTATGAAAATCGATCACATCCATAGTTTATTACAAACAAAATTTTTATGTTATAATTACGAAAAAAGTAGAATAATTAATTGAATTTTGAAAAAAAGCACATCAAACAAGTCAGATGTATTTTCTTGACTTTGCGCTGAATATAGTAAATCATATTTAGCTCTGTGCGGCTCATATAAACATACCCTAAGTATAAAATATTATTTCGTTCGACATAGGAACAACCCTGTTAAAGAAACGCGAAAGTATCAGAAGGGCACGTTTCTTTTGAGACTTTCGAGTGGAGGTCGTTATGACATCTGTTCGGAAAACCTCGCGGAAATTTATTCGTAGAAAACGTCTAATTTGCCGCACTAAGGAGTTCAGTCTTCGATCGAGAACATAGAGAAAGATTTCAGCAGAAATTCTCCGCAACGTTCGTTGCCGCTTAAAAATGCTTTTAATTATTCTCAATTACACGATAGTGGTGCGCCCGTTTGGCGAGGGGGTCAATTTGAATTTAAATAACGCAATTAAAAACCGTCGTTTCCTCTGCGTAACGGTCGGCGAAATAAAGGGTAATTTTTCATTTTGTTTGACTTTTTCAGAAGGCGCGGGCGCTCTAAGAATTTATATCGCTCTAAAAATAAATTGCAATAAATTAACTAGAATAATGTAGCTGCGCTTAATGGTTTCGAACTTCTGTTGCTTTTTAGACTGAGCCATTTTATTCGAAAACCGTATGTAAATTTAATTCTCAAATGGATCCTTTAATTTGATTATATTATACATTTTTGTATTAATTATACCAAAAAGTAAAATAAATTAGATTTATATCTGGATATATTTCTACACAGCTACCGAGATAATAATTTTTTGTTATAAAAAAAATTACAGCTCGGTTTATTGTCGTTTTTCTCACAGTCACTACTTATTGGCGTTATTAGCTGAAAAAAATCTCATCAGCAAATAACGGTCGGCGATCCATCCCGATGAAATAGAAAGTCATGACTTTTTCGAGGAACAAAAGCGTCTCTACTTTATACCGCGATAATAAAAACATCGTGTGAAAAAGCAAGGACCACCCGATAATACAGAAATGCCTTTTTTTCGGTAGGCAATGTCTTTTTGCAGCCAGCGTAACGAGTCCCTGGAAAAAAGTAACGTTAAACAAAGACAATGTAAATGGAACCGAGTAAAGATAAATTCACACGTTCTTTTTCCCAACCAATCGACTACACAATTTCCATTTCATACACAACGCTATCCTATATCATTCGAAGCTACTATATTTAAAACTTGTTGGACATTCGACGTCACATAATATTTTCAAAAAAAAAAAATCTAATAAAAGCGACAAAGAAAAATCTACTTCAAAATATGAAAGAAAGCTAAATATTTTGCTCGTCAAATGATTTTTTTTTATAAAATCAGTAAATATAATGATCGTAGAACACAACAGTGAAAACGAATCCATTCGGGACAATTCCGATAGCAATAAGAGAGAAGGAACACGGTATTACGAGCGTTGTAGAGCGACTTTATATTTAATTCATGGTTTCTCGCACACGGGCCGCAAAATGTGCCCACTCCGACAACAAAGCCGAATTCTTCTCCTTTTAATATTTGATGATGTTCGCTATCCCGCTGGTAGTAAACGTTCGTCGAGAGAAATCTTTTGAGGGGTACGTTATTTTCACTTATCGTCCTAAATTGGGATCTAGGATGTTGGGAGTTTTTTCATAATGCGACATTTTGTTGTTTTAAATTTTTCAATTTATTTAAAAAATAATAATCATAATTGTTATCTATTGTAAAACGATAATTAGATCTTTGAAAAATTGACAGATCATCTTTGTTTTTATTTCACAATTTAATTTCCCTTTTGATATTTTGGAGAATCGTTAACAATGATATCAAACATAAGCGTTTCATTGCATTATACAGTATCAAAATAATTGCAGGATAATTTTCATCGTACGGTAACAATCGTCGTATATGAGAGGCAATTTCCATGCAAAATACGATGTCTGTTCGCGACATCGCTAACGAATTCACGAAATACAATATTTTCGCGTAGAAAGTAAACACTGAAAAAATATTTCTATGAGATTTATGCTTGTGATATTGTGTGCACGGGAAAAATATGCAGGAATGTTTACGGGCGGAATTAATAACTCAGGGACGATTAAAGGAAAGAGTTGAAAGTAGAGAATGCGCGAAAAAAGCTTTTTTTTATTTATTGTACGTTTTTATGGATTTTTTTACGATATTTTCTAGATACAATAGAGTTTTATTCGTCAGAAATTCTCTATTTTTATGAGCGATTTATTACAACGAAGTTTTATTTCAAACACGATCCGCCAAGACAGTGTTTCTTCAAGATTATTAGATTGTAGTGTTACTGAGAAAAGTAATATTTAGTTTTCAGAAACAAGTTACGAATATATTTTTTCATATTTTTTTAAATAATAAATTTATTATTGTAAACAATAAAATAATTGTTTAAATTTGAATAAAACTAAGTCGAATAATGTACATGTATAGTATGTTGATCTTTATATGAAAAAAAAGAAAGTCAACATATTCAGTAAATTTCGTATTTTTTTTCATCAATACCTAAAATAGAACATTTTATTTGTAGATAAAATAAGAAACAACATATTATGCAATATTTATGACGAAAAAAATATGTCAATAAAACGCAGAACACTACGTTGAAATAAAGAAATAACAGCTATTTTAGTTTCACGACATTTTTTTCACAAAACACCATTTATCCCACGATTTAACCTCTACAATTCGATATGATATTTTACACTCCTCCACTTATGAAAAAAAGCATCTTCCGGCATGTTTCCTCCGAAGAAAAAAAACCCCTTCGAGAAAAGCCCAGCGCTGTGTGCGCGTTTCGGAAACGTCACATAATCCCAAGTCGAGGCATTGACACGCGTCCGCCCACAGCCAAAGATCTCAGAACGAGGCTGGATTGTGAAAAATACACCGTAAAACTAAATCGGCTTATGCCGAATTTGACCTATTTTGTACGTACGTGGCTTTCGGGCTTCGCGACGGACCGTACGTGCCGGATTTGTCGGGACGTGTCGCATTGTCGGCGAGAGCATTGTCGTAAGATTGGGCCGACTTAAACGTATAAACAGACGCATAAGCGGGGGGCTTTTGAAAAAAAATTGGGAAGCTGTAAATGTCCGGAAAAGCGATGAAACGGGCGAGTTTTCATGGTGAGAGAGTTTTCCGGGCGGTCGCCGATTGATGCCGAGTTTGTTTTTTCGATGGCGAGTTGTGTGTGCTGATTTTTATCTTTAAATTGATTTGGAATGGTTTGCGTGAAATTGGTTTTGTTTTTGTTAATTAATGCTCAAGTAAATATCGTTGTGATTGATTTTAATCGATTTATATGTAATTGTATTTTTTTGGTATTGTAAAAGAACAAACAATAGAAATATTTTGACGCATATCGAAAATATTTTATTATGAATATGTAGGTACGTGAAAAATTGCAAAAAACCTACAACCATAAATCAAACAATAAAAGCTGCAGATGACATCTCAGTATTTTTTTTTTCAAGTTTGAATATATCCCTCGCACATACAATCGCTCCATATACGAACCGAGCGACAGCTGAAAACAAAACGAATAAAAACCGATCCACTCCCCGACGATCACTCATTTCAATTTCCGAAATGAAATTCAACAAATTATCAATATTGACGATTGAAATTTCACCGCACGAATTTTCCGGGCGAAAATAGTTCGACCGAGCACTCCACCGACGAAACACCACCTTTCTCACTATTATACATAATTCGAATATTGTTGACATACGAAAAGGTCTCACAGCGAGATTTGGGGGTGTGGTTTGCGGTGGTCGAAGATCGCCCAAAGGGTTGGTCGAACCTCGGGGGTGGCGGTGTTGGGATCTGCGTAATTCATTTGCGCAGATTTGAGACATACCCGCTTAGCTCTTATTGGATTTGCTGCGGATGCCCTCAGATTCGACCTTACCCGACACGATCCCCATAATAGTTCTCCGAACCTTACTAGAAAAATATGGTTCTGGGAAACGTTCGAGATGCTAGTTTCAGCCTCTCGTTTAATGGCCCTCGAAGTTTGACGCATCGATTTTCGACCTCTCCACTTCGCCGATAACCGCATGGGAAAATTTGACTTCGGCACCCGGCTTTTATCAGAGTCAAATGATCTTTAATACCCTCCCGTATAAAATTTTATATAGCTCAAATGTTTTATTATAAAAAAAAGTCAAAAACATACTGATTTTTCATTAAAAGATTAGATTTGAATTCGATGCCATAAAAATTATATGCAATTTTGATCGAAATATCTAGGAGAAGAACAATTTAAAAATCGTAAAAATTTCTATCGTTTCCTTGTTTTATTAAAGTATTCTTCATTTTTAGTGCTTTTGAATGAATGCGGATATCTTTGAACGTCCTTTGTAGCTGCTAATAGGAAAAGTTGTAAAAGTGAAATGTCGCACGCTCGACAAATTTCGTAAAAGAAACGCGCAAAGAAACCTCTGTAAAGATAAAAAAAAGTCAATTGAAAATTGTGAATCGAATACAAAATGTCTTTAGATGCGTACTAAATAAGTTGCTGAACTACATGCATTAGTCTTTAAAAGTGTAATAAATGAAAGTTACTTTATTTGTAATAGTCCTAGTATTATATAGCACTTAATAAATATCTCCGTGTTTCGTTCGAGTTTTCTTTATGTTTCTTCTAATGTTCACTATTCTTTTTCTTATGGGACTTATGTAAGGCAGTTCGGAGGAGAAAATATATATCCTCATCAGTGCTTTTGACGCCTTAAGGCCTAGTAGGAACTGCTTTGGAGTTATATATTCTTTCTTAAAAGGTCCACATGCGGCGTTGGTCGCGTATGTGTTCTCTGTTTCCACGGTTGACCTCAATAAATTTCATTTTATGTCTCATTCGGGTCGCCATCGAAAACTTTAGGCTCATTTATTGGAAAAGACCGAAGGCAAAAAAGCTTCTATGTGCTACGCCCTTAACTTTAGTTGTTCGCACGAATATTGTTCAGGACGGTATAATATTGTAAAAAATAATCTGCTATATATACATATGTATGTATTACTCGTGAAGCTATTCGATATTTTGGAAAAATGAATTTGAAAAACTTGTGTTTTTATGGTATTTCATTTATTTATTAATCATCACTTTGAAAAAAATAAATAAATCAAATTTAATTGAACCCTTTCAAATACTTGCTACAAAAATAATACGTTTTATTTCTTAGCAATCGCATAAAAAAAAACATACGACTCTGTTAAGAGTTGAACATCATAGAAAAGATTTCTCTCAAAAACATGAAAAAGAAAACCCGGAAAATAAAATTGATTCTTTTTTTCCACGAATATACATTTTACATGGCAACAGCGACGAAAACGTTCGGGCACAAGAGTATGGAAATAAAAGTTTCCATTTCTATGAACCTCTTGCGCCCGTTAGCATATTTTCATTCTGGAACGGTATGCTTCCATTATTATTTTTCCATCAGAGTAGGATACGAAAAATGGCAAAAGCATAACGACACAGAACGAAATGAAAATTTATTGCACAAAAACAAAGAGGTTGATGACGAACCTTTTCAGTTTACCACGATATGAATGTCGCTCGAATTCATTCATCACTATCACTCTGTCTTTTTTCGTAGAGGAACGCGGTTTTATTGAATAGTGGCGACTTTTCAACGTAAATCGATCAATTTATCACATGTTCGCGATTCGTGCGAATACATCGACATCTATCAGCATTGAATCGATATATGTAGATACGAATGACGTATACTTTTCGTATGTGTCGCTCAACTATGCATAAGTTTTGATTGAAACTTGAGACGACAAGCCGCGCTTGACAGGTTTTCTGTCGAGGGGAAATTTTGAAGAGTTGGAAGTGACAATATGAAGGGTTTACGCGCCTCAAAAACGTCTACAAAAGGGTCCTTAATGTTATTTTTTGTCTATTTATGTATGTATTTAAATGCAATAATGAGGTGTTAAATTTTTTTAAGAAAAGGTTAAAATAAAAATATTTCGATTTCTCATACTGAATATTATAAATGTTATTGATTTCAACAGAAAAATGTCCAATTAATAAACTATTGTGTAAACTGCTTTGATAAATCTTAATTTTCAAGAAAATTTTATCCTTAATCAATTTTGAATTACCTTATAAGTGTATCGTTATAGTGTAGTTTATTGGTCGAACAAATTTTGTCTAAAACTCCCAAAAGATAGGCCAGTCTCCTATTTTCATGTTCTTTAGAAAATGCAAAAATCTGGAGCACACAACTTTCCATAAAGTCAGAACTAACCCTTCGGTTTAGGTTAGCCTTTCGTGGAGGGGAAAGTGATCTCGGAAAGAAAGTGCATATTTATCCTCTTCATTTATCCTCGTCTAGTACGGTAGAAAGCTTAAGTAGGACGAGTTCCCCTCCGCTCTGCAGATGTACACCGCCCCGTGGGAAAAGTGGGTCAATGATTTTGACCTACATCGATCCTTATACTAAAACCTCATCGTCTACTTTGCTCGTATCTTCATGAGAATTTGTCAATCGATACCATCCAGATTGAATAGGAAACAATTTAACTTTCGACGTCACTAGTGATTAAACGTTAAACAGGCCGCCGAAGTATTTTCGTCGACGGTATAATGTATCTGATGGGTGGTTTTGTGACAGGCTGAATGCAAACTTGCGGCCTATAATGAAAATCAAAAGTTTCCAGAAGTGACTGACTCGCTAACAAATTGAGGATTACTCGACCGGTTCGAACTTGGATAAACGCTTATAGTTCAGATTCTAATTATGCCCGAAGTTGAACCGGTCGTTAAGTGGTAAAGCTCTTCTATTGTTATAAGTGAACATATATTATTAATATATTTCAGAGACAGAATATATTTACACAGTGAGAGTATACACATTTTCGTTTTGGGAGAGCGGCAACGTATGGAATGTTACAGGAGCACATTCCTCACATTATGTGTTCACGTTGAAGCCGTCTCTGGGCATACTTTTTTCGTGACGCGTTAAAATTAAACGGAGGTTCTAATTTTGGGAGATTTTCGTTCATTTTCTACGGCGATGAAATGTAAATATGAAAATAATTTCGGTGTGCGTGTTATCTATAATTATGCAAAAAGAGGCGATTCGCTTTGATAAATAATTAAGTTATCCGTTCGAAGAAGAAGGATTATGTTCGCCGAAATACGTACGGCTCATAGTTAACGTGCGATTAATTTGGGTAAAAAGCTCAGTGAATTTAACACAATAGGTATAAAACGTATTCATATCTATAATACAACTATATGAATATTGTGTAATAAAGAGCTCGCATGAAAATTTAAACATAAAACATTTTTGAATTTAATTTTAAATACGCGAATGTACCCTGAAATATAGTACATAGTTTGTTTATAGATTTTTCATACGAAACTCACACATTTAGAATAATCTTTTTATATGGGTATTACACAGTAGAATATGAAAATTTCATTTTGGATTTATAAATTATTCGGTTTTTATTTAATTCGACGTAAAATATAGTCGATTTCGATGATCAGAATTCAATGAATATGCTGAAAAATACGAATAAGTATAACTTAATAGTTTGAATTAAATTTGTAAATTATTCAGCTGAATCTAAATGATATTAATTACATACATGTATTTTGTATAGATATATCTAAAATTACACAAATTGAATTAATTATACATGCAGTCACTCCTTATTAATGCATCGAAATGTTATGATTGATGATTACATTATACGAGAATGACATAAATGCGCAATGGACGATTAAATATTCAATATTCCTTTACTTAATAATTCAGTAAGTTAATTAACATCGACCATCAACCTGCACACATTACGAATAACATTTCAATCACACATTTACTAAACATACAAATAAAAAAAAATCTATTATATTTCGATCCGACGAAGAAAAATAATTCGGTCAATTTTCCATCGCAGACGAAACGCAATAGGATCTTCCACTCGACGGCGTTCCGAGACACGCCGAAACGGAAAAGCGATCGATTTCATCGACAAAACGTAAAATTTGATTTTTTCCGCGAAATAAGCGGATCACTCCCGAATCTTCCGCGCCTATCTGCGGTTCGATCGCGATTTTAATGGACGTGCGATATTTAATTACGCGTTACGTTTTGCAAAGCGAAAGCGACAACGCTTAAGTGGCACTTTGGCCTCTATAGCGCGTGATGCGCGCCCTTCGATAATTCGAGTCGAGCCCGTTTTTCCGTTTTTCGGCCCCTGGGTGCGAAATAAGAAAGGCTCTCTCTTTACGGGCGCGACAACCAGCTGAGAAAGCTTTTATGTTCGAGAACAATGGACACTTAGCCGGATAATCGAGAGCGAGAGCCCGAGATACGCGTCGTATATGTACATACACTAATTCCTCTATTTACGAACTGTCAATAAAATCGGAAGTGCCTAAAGATTAATCAGACTTTCGATTGTATCATGTATTTGCGGATCGATAAAATGTTTCAATTCCAAACGCATTTGAGCAAATATATGAAAATAGCACTAAAAAGCTGAAGGTTTGACGTTGTTTTTTGGCGTTTTAGTGGTTTTTTTTGACGGTTCGCAATTGGAGGAACGACTGTAGACGAGTGCTTTGTTCGAGTGCGAGTGTCGGAGAATCGTGTGCATAGTGGGGTCCGTTGACGGTTTCGCTCTCGAGATCGAATCGGTTTGATTTTTATTGGCCGATTGATATGAGTCGTAAAAACTTGTTTGTCCAAGCAAAGCTAATATATGCCGATGGAATTAATTATGATATAAATAAGTAAGGGTCGTTTGCTACGTATGTTTGTCACGGAATTTGGGTCATGTTTCGATTGAAAATCTGTCATTTATATTAGATGCATATATTTGATTTTTTTTCAGTTTAAATAGTTTCGAATAACTAAAATTAAAAAAAATATATATAACCAATCAATATAGTTACTTCTCTGAATCGGTATTACTTTGAATTTTGTGTGTTTTTAGCCGATTGTAAACTGTTGTAATTACGTAGCGTGGGTAGACCGTGCATAAAATTTTATTATAACATGTATAACATTGATTATTTTTCATTTGTTTAGATAAATAATAAAAAATATATTAAAAATTTGGATTCCAAGAACAGTAGTAAAAAATTGGTTTTGTTTTAACACGGATTCAAATAAAAAAATGTATTTCGAACTGAAATAATTTCGATCTCAATTCGCCACTTGACAGATGAAATTTAATAATCTGTACGAAATTAAGCAAAATCATCATACAGGTTAACGAAGAGACTTCGTAGCTGATATTTCAATTAAAATATCAAGCAGATCCGGCTTTATGGCGAATATTTCGAGAGGTTAATAGACGAGGGCAACTTCCCACGAGCTCCGTAGTTCGGTCGCAACGAGAGCGACGGCCTGTGACGGCAAATGGACCGCATATAATGGTTTCTAGAAACGGGGACGATTAGCACGATCGTCTTTTCTGAAAACACTAAGCCGAAGTACGTATCTGCCATACGTTTCAGTGATAAATATGTGAGGATGTGGCGATCCGTGTAATGGCCACCAGCGAGCTTATTCGCCCACATTCGAGAATCCATCGAGGTTCGAGAGAGTGGATTTTCAAAAATCGATATGCAATTAGTTTGGTCTATAAATAAAATAGATTTTCTGTTCGTTTTTAAAGGAGAAAAGTCGAGTTTACGCTCTGTTGTTTGTTTAAAGTAAGCGCAGTTTTTCAAACTGATCGTGTAATTTGTATGGATCTTCGTGTAGCCGGTCGGAAAATCTATGTTCCGTCCGACAGGGTGTATTATTATATTTTATGAGTTTCATTTATTATTTTGTAGAGAGAAAATTCCTTAATCCCCATTTATCAGCTATGATTATTAATCGAGATTCTTGACCACATAAATATCGGCAGAACACACCAAGCGGAATACCGAGAATGTTTGTTTTGCAGTAATTTGCTCACGTAATTAATTTTATCCGTGTTTATCGAATACGTATCCTATTAATATATTATTAATTAATGGTATTAACGTGAAAAAATATATACAAAATAATAATCGAATATTCATTTATTATGCTGAAATTAGACCATATATTATGAAAGTAGATTTCACACACGTGCTATTGTCGATTTCTACAAGAACGGTCCAATTCAATCAGACATGTTTGCGAAAGCTTCCGGTAATAAAGTACCATACGTTCAAAGCCACCTCACATACCATACCATTACCTACACCCCCATACAAGGTAACGTTTCATTTAATTACGATCGTGAACAACGGCTTTTATACGGTTACCGTACATATGAAAACGTGTCGTTTGATTGTATTATATGTATAATCCTTATTATGGAACAGATTTACTCTTGTATTGAATAATATGATAAGTATAAGTATAATTAATGATTTGGAATTATATATAATATAAGTTGAAAGATATGTTTATTTAAGATGTTGGTTCGGTTTTAGTTCTATATTAAATCTCAAATTCGATGTTTTATATCGAACGTTTGATTGTGAACCAAACGTTGTTCGATGATAAAATATAATTGATACAATATAGATTTGATTAAAAATAAATTTCTACAAGGATATCAACGAAGGCTGGTTAGACTAAGTGGAAAATTGTATAAACGATCGGTACTCACCCAGCCATGTCGTTGTCGGAGGCCACTCTGCACAATACTCCTCTGTCCATGGAACATTTACCGGAAATGGGATCCGGAGGTGCCAAGTTGATGTAGGGTGGTTCTTCCAGGAAAGTGATTTTCAAAAAGAACTTTTCAGGTACGCCTTGCGGTGGTGTGTGGCTGTTGCCTGGCCAAACAATGTCCTTTATGTCAAGACCTTCCTTCTGCCACGATTTCCATACACCGATCTGTAAATAAGAAAGTGATTCGAAAATTGATGCTAGTATGTGATATTTATAAAATAAAAAAAAATGAAATTAATATCTATAGAAATGAAATAAATGAGATTGTGTTATTTTTAATCAAATCAATTCTATTTTCTGATTTATAATATTCATTTTTTCTAGCTTTACAATCCTGTGTGGCCCTTAGCCTCGATATATAATATTAATGTGATTTAATTGAATTTTGTTTTATACATTTTTAGTATGCTTGATAGATTTTAAAGGGATGTTTTCGTAATGTTTGTAATTACAGAATATTACATACGGGAGTACGAAAATACTTAGCATGCGAAAATAAAGTTTGATTTTGTAAGCATTAGTGAAGAAGCTGAACACTAATTTGAAGTTTGCTTGTTCAGACATTTTGGAATCTGAACCAAGAAAGCGAAATAATGAGAAAATTTTCTCCTAAATTTCGTTTAAAAATATTTATGTATCAAAGTGAAAATATTTTTTTTTTACTTTATGTTTATAAATACATGCAATTTAAATAAAGGCTTTATACAATGTTTAAAAATAGAAAAAAAAACGCTAGAAATATAAGACACGAAGAGCTATCAAAGAAAATAAGAAAATGACATTTTGTTTTATATTATTTATGAGGTCGTTATCAGCTCCTGCAGACTCCATTGCAGAATTTCCCGATGTTCGTTGTATCGAGCTGCCATGATAAATTAACTGTCGCTTATAGACGTGAAAAACGAAAATGTATTTCACAATATTGTGTACTTTTCATACGGAGGATGTATAATATGAAAAAAAAAATTGTTACAAAAGTCGTTTGTATGTTTTTGTAAATGACTTTTGTTTCAATTTTTCGTTGCCATAAATGAATAAAATATATTCTTAATTATGAAAAAGGTTTCTCGCAAAGTCCCCTCGAGGGAACACGAAGTTATAAAATCGTGCAAAAAAATATTCAATTTTACAAAATATACACGTGGTTCTTTTAGAAATTTTTCACAAAAAATATTTCATTAGACTGTATTTTTATTCATGCTATAAATTGCATATGAAATAATTATAAAACGTTACATACATATATTTAATTATATTAATTTTATATGTAGATATTATATTATATTATATTTTAATATATCGCTTTACATTTTGTTTTTCTTTATTTTGTTTAACCTCATTCGGTTAATCTTTATTTTATCTTTTGTAAGCCACCCGCAGGCTGAAGAAAATTCAGAACTGGAAAACGGTTCATGATATAGCCATCTAGAATTTATTAAAAATGAAAATAAAATTCAATACTTATATAGATTTATAATAAATTGTGCATAAACAGAATTCATTTATATTAAAAACATGCATGTGATGTAAAAATGAAGCATAATTGATCATTTTTTACTAATCAAGTATAAACTGAAAATATAAAAAAAACACGCATAAAAACAATACAACTTTTATGTGAATTGGATTGAAGTGGCGTTTAAAGCCACATCCGTTCAAATATTCCAAAAAGGTATTGAGTGAAGCTCATAGCGATAGAAAACAACAAGAAGATTGAAAATGTAATTAAAGTACCCTGTTACGTGGGAAACTTCGTTGAGAGAGATCTTACAAAGCGCCTCATCTGGTCTTTCACGACTCGATAGATGAGGAACTGAATAAGAAGTTACCTAGTATTCAATCATTCTGACTGAGAACATTAATCATTAAAACGCTCTAGAAATTATATTCAACTTTTCTTAATTGTCTTCTGTCTCGAATATATATTTTGATTTTAATAAAAAAACATGAGAAATTTTATTTAAATTTCAAGATTTACATATTCATCATAATTATGCCATAAAAATTGATAATGCGAAAATTTTGCATAAAAATCGTTATTTAATTTTCGTACATTGAAATGTCGGCGAAAAACGTACAGTTATCAATTTCAGTTCAAACTTAAGAGATACAATCGAGATCACCTGCGCACATGAATCATGTTATTTTCGTCTGGCTATAATAAACAATAAATCACAGTTAACACGCAATTTTCACTTCCATTCATTTAGTATAAACCGAGATATTATTTCGACAATATTTCAAAGAACGCCGAACATTCAACAACAACACTTAGTCACACATCTCAATAAACCCCACGACCCCGAACTCAATCGAAATACATCATTATGAGAAAAAATGTAAAGTTGAATAGTTCGCTTATACACAAAATAAAAACGCAGTAATACGAGAGATAATCGTCATCATAAACGGGAAATAACTCCACTTTCAATAATCGACCTCGACTCGGCAAGGATCGCCTCGGGGTCGCTTCGCTAAAAAGCCCCTCGCCGAACAATAGAGTCGGCGGTCGTATAAAACGACACAAACAAACCGAAGAATCGCTCTTCGCCCCTAATCGTCACAGTGGGCCACCAGAGGAAGAAAAGCGACGCCTTTTTCACGAGTGGGTGGTGGGTGGTGGGTGGAAAGACGCCCGCCCAACCGCCCACCAACGATATATAAAAATTCGCACGATGCCTTCTATTATTTTCACAAAAAATATTAAAGGCTGGTTTTTTCACTGCTTAGTTAACTAACCATAAGGTAACAGTCAATCCTCGAGCTACGAACTGTGGAACAATCGGTCCGATTCATACTATTGAAAGAAATGATGCAGAAATCATTCCAGACGTGGATACAATAAAAAAAGTTTCACTGCCGAATGATTGACTATTAAAAAAAAAATCTATCATTCATACACTTTTATTTATATAAATTAATTAAACAAAAAGAAGTTGCTGAAGAAAGATATATCTTATATTAAATTTTTTATAGAACTTTCTGACAGCCTTGCGTTTATTCATCCACCCACTCTCACCCAACGTAGAGACTCGTGCTGCTTACTAATGGAGAGCAACCGAAAGCGAAGTCGTTCTGCACAAAACGAGCATCGAATCTATGGTGTCTTGGTTCAGAATACGACGTATATAGTCTGGGTGGTAATTTCAGTACTAATAATCTGAAAACTTATGCAAATTCTGAGATCATCGTGCTAAGGGATGTGAGAGCATTGCTCGCAGTTTGCCGATATGGTAATATCGGGGTTGTCGTGCGATATCCTCATACTAATCATATATCCTTATAATAACGTAGGTTGGTGAGTTCAGCTGAGCCTAAAATCGGTCTTTGTACGGAATGCGGTCGCATTGATAATGAGGTGTCGGCTTATTCGATAATTCGATTATTGACACTTATGATTTTCGATAATTTTCCAAAGGAATTAATCGGCGTTTAATATTACATCCACATGTATTATATGTATTGTAAAAGATGAATTGATCAGGCTTATTTTTTCATTTGTTTGAAGATTGAAATATTGCTAAGGTATTGGCATCGTTTCGGTAATCAAAATCAATTAATCAACAAATGAATTAATTTTTACATGAAAATAATCATATACTTTACAATGTTTAAAAAGTTTTTAAAATTTAAAAAACATATTCTTTTATAATTAAAATATAGGAACAAAATAAATATTTATCGAAAACTTCATCAAATTCGAGTATAGTATAGCTTTTATTAGAAGAATAAACGTTTGAACTCCAACGAAATTGAACGAAAATATAGAAAACGTTAAACAAATTCCTTATTTATAGACATTACACCTGAAATAGAAATAGCTTAAGATTTTCGAAATTGAATCGAAGATTTATTGTAACTTAAGTCTATATAAAATTTATATCGGCATAGATTTTAATATTTTAGGCGAGACCTCACGTTGCGCACGACGCTTATCATAAAGTTTTCACAATATTTTCTTTCCCAGCCGATATATGCATTAGAATTCACCTCACAAGAACTATCTTAGGGATTCCATCTTTCCCCCGAGGGCGGAATCACACCCCCGACCACCACGATCCATTATATTTTTATGAACAACCAGAGGAAGAACCATATCATTTTTTTGTCGCTCAACCGCAAATTTCATTGTGGGCTTAGTTGACCGTATTGTTTGTTCATCTCGTTTTTTCTCATACACTACGTATTTCATTATACCCGGATAAATACAATATGTGGTAGACGCACACATGGGACGTATCACGATACTGTGCGAAAAGCAAACTTGAAATTTTTTCCAAAGTTGGCAAATTTACATTATTCGCTTAGTATATTTTTTTTAGGTCGAAATTCCGCTGTATTCCGTCGGCGTAGCAGTGCGACATGAAAAAAACGCGGCTTTGAAAAGTATGTAAAACGGATGTGATAAAAATTTTGATAGACTTTTGAATTTATTTTTAAATAACTCGTATGAGTTTAGCTCATATATAAAACATGTATTACACCTTTTCACGTATATTTTATTCATCCAGATTTTTCATGGGCAAAAAAATGATCAAGTTGACATGCAACAAGGACACATCTTGTCCGTTTTATTTATTTAATTTACTTTCACCCTCTTCAGACTTTCGATATTAACCCCATTGCACGTATAGAACGCGTTATGAATTTATTTATGGAGTTACTTTTCTATTTTTTCTCAGCAGAATGTTTCGCTTCAAGAAAAAAGTGTATACATCTCTCTCCTTCCCGTGACACAAACGAGGGATAAGGGTCAAAATGCGACAAAATGGCGTAAAATATTGTAAGAAATTCGGTTTAAGTTTCGTGAAATATTTATTCGGTCACATTGAGCCAAGTTAAAGAAACTTTGTTACATTTCATATTCAAAGATTTTTCTTTTATCAATAACAAAATGTTTGAACTTTATCCCTTAATGACATATACTTATAGCATATTATATTATTTCGGTGAATTATAACCATGTTTCTCGAACGAATAAATATGGATGTACATATATTAACATATGAAAATTTTTAAATTCGTTGCTATGAAAAACGTGATCTCAAAAAATCTCATATTGTATTTTTTCATAAAATAAATTATTCATTATAATTTAATTTTTTAATAAATATCGAATTTCTAAGGCCACTTCATCTTTTTTTTCAATCAACTCCGAACAGACGTTTAGCAATTCAACACGACGTATCCTCCTCGAAATAAGTGCCTACGCAACGTTGAACACGTGGAAAATAATGATAAAAAAGGACCATTTACCTCCTCCCAGACGAGTTGCTTGGAAACACCCGGTCTCAGGTTCATAATTTTCAGTTCGGCAGCTTTCAGATCTCCGTCTGCTGTAAATTCGACATTCGGCTTTCCTTGCTCACCCTCGACCGAAACGTTTCGAAGGTACTTGAAAAACCTGCAAAAAATATACGAAATTACGAACGCGAATATTTTATGTGAACTGAATTTATTATTTTATCGAGTAAAAACGAGAATTCAATTTTATAAATCGATTAATTTTGAACGACTTTAATTTATCGCTCGGTGTGCAATTCTGAGATATAGCGATACACTTCTCAAGTAATCTGTGCGGTGTCGATACGATTCGCCGAATTTCTGCCTGTTGTCAAATGTCGTTATTAATTAAGGCAGATGCGAACTGTCACCGACAGACAATTTAAAGTTGGCAGCAACTTTAGTGTCGTCGAAATTTCGCATGGTCTTATAATATTCCGACATCGCAATATGCGAAATGGTGGTCTATTTGCATGGGAGTTTATATTATTCCGATATATAATATATATTGCTTCTATTTGTTTTATATATCATACATATATGAGACAAGAAATGTGTTCTACTATCTACTTGTGTTACATACGTGTATTGGCAGGTTTATTGACATAAATTTTAATTTAAAATATGTCGCATGTTGTCGGATAAAGTCATAAATATTTAATCGATATATGAAGGAAATTGAGAAAACTATGTAAACAATGCGCACTAAACAATATCAGAATATAAAATATAACATATATTTTCTTGTATTTTATTTAAGATTATTTTTTTCTCTTTTATGAATAGGATAAAGATAAAAAATATGCATCTCAAACTTACCTATCTCCTGCAGGCCATCGCGAATCACCAGAGCCTTCGCATGACAACTGCGTACCCAAAGGTCTCTTGGCATTTTTAGGATCTGACACGTACTCTTCAACCCCATAGGCGTAAACTTTGATGGCTGTGGTAATTTCATTTACGAGCGAAGATGATGACGTATCGAAGTGGACACCTGATGACAAACGAGCAATTTAGTACGAGAGCACACACGAACGAAAGTTTTCGTTCGATTTTATCCCCATGACGCAAAAGGGTAGGATTATTTTTATTATATATGTATTGTACTTCTCAGAATGTTAACGAAATATATAAATCAATTTGTGAATTGAGAAAGTAGAGTTTATTACATTTTGTCGAATACATAGTATAAATCGTAAGAAATTAGCTTAATTCGGAATGCTTTTGTTTCGCATAATTGACGTCTAGGAAAAAACCGGGCAATTAGTCAAATTAACACGTTTGTGTCCAAACAATAAACGAAAGTGAGAAGCTCCATTATCAAATAACGTTGAAATATTATATTGAATTATGAGTCGTTAGCGCCATTTCGAATTAAATAGGTGAATAAATTTGCAGACTCCTAAAGCGATACTTAGAAAATATCAGAGCAGTCATTAATGTTAATAATATCAAAGAGATTTTCCTTATTCAATACGAATAAAAATACATTTTTTGATACAAATAATTTAAAAATATTTATAAATTTTATGAATTTATTAAAAAAAATCTTATTAAATTTTCTATCTGAAAAAATAATTTCAATCGATATTTTTTTTCATATCGATGAGACTTAAGGGAGAAGTCACTAAAGACGCGCAAAAGGTCGCAAGGGGGCTTATCGCAAAATCAAATAACACTGACGAGCTACCGGGAGTTGACGTTAACAAATTGAAACCAAATTTTCGCACGGCCTACAAATGAATCTCATTAGGTCGAAAGTGTTGCTCCGGCGAATTTTCCGGGACAAAGACGCATCGCCTACAATAAAGAGATAATCGAGAGGTCTTCCATCCACACTCAAAACAAAAGGAAGCACGGCGAATAATTATCGAACAGATCACCGGACGAATTGGTTCGCGTTCCTTGGAATAGAACCGAGAAGGATAGGGTAGGATTTCAGAAGCGGAAAGCTTCCAACTATTCCTTCACTAGATCGTTTCACTGAAAACCGGCAATAAAAGGCGTCCGTGAAATCGCGTAAGGCCTTTACGGCATCGTAAAAATCCGCGTAAGGGCCCGTAAAAATTACTACCGGGCGTTTATCATATGGAATTTATTACTGCAGGACAAAAACAAAAAAAAAATGAGGTAAACCCGATGCGAGATTTGCACATTAGTTAAATTCTCAGCTTGAGTTTTATGACTAGTTTCATCAAAAAATATTTTTATTTCAATATGAAATTCGATAATAAATACGTTTTAAAATCAAATTGGGATTGAATACGAGTCCTGTTTAGAAATTCTTTGCAGAATGACTCCAGATGTTACTTGACGTACAAACGAACTAATTTGCTTACTGCGAGCACGTCTAGCCAGAACCGTTCTCGTAATTTCCCTAACTAGATTCCACTCAATGGTGTGAGGGGGTTAAGTGAGGTATCCGATCCCAATTTTGATAAAAGCTCGTTAGGTCCGGATATGTCCACGATGTGACTATTTTCGTTTCACATCAGTTTGCTCTAATCTGCCGATCAGTGTCAGCGTTTAATGTTAGCCATTTGCAAGACTTCTTTTGCTCAATTATACAAACTGATACAAAATATCGTAAAAAGATTTTTTTTCCTGTTTGAAAAATAAATACGAAAACTTTATACGTGTAGATTTATATTTATATATACGTGGAAATTTTTGAATAATGTATGTACATTATATGATTTCACTATATAAAACTTTTTAATCATGAAATTAAAAAAGAAAAAAATAATGCTCATACAAACAGAAGTTGTACGATAATTATTTTCATCCGTATACTTTTATATACTAAAACGAACACTAAACCAATACTATTTTGATATCAATTAATTCTAAAAGAACGCTTTCATGACCGATGAACGTAATTCGATTGCTTTAAGAGTATTTTTTTCAAATAATTTCTACACTTATGAAGATATTGAACCCACTAGTTCCAATTTTGGAAGATTTGCGCAGGGAAAAATGACTAAAGCACGTATTATGCAGTTTCTGTATGCCTTGTATACGTGTCCGACAAATCCTAGCAAATCTCGCAATTCTGTTGACGTTCATCCAAAACAAAGTCTTTTCAAAAAAGGCAAGCAGTATATACTTAACAACCCTGTCAAAGCACGAAAGCCATTGCGGAAAAAAATACCGAGAAAAAGAGCGGAATATAAAAAGGTTTGATATGTGGGGCACGCATAAAGTTGGCGAAAAGTTCATAAAAGAACGGGTGTTTCTACGTGCTGAGTTCGAAAACCGAATTGAATTTATAAAAAAAAATTAAAAAAGAATATGCAAATTTTCACGATATTAATTCTTTGCTCGTTTATGCAATAATTCAAGTAGATGCATGTGTCTTCGAAAAAATAATGATTGTCACTATTTGAATGCTTAAAGAGTAAAACACTGGTAAAGAAATTAAAAAAAAAATGCTACAGAAAATTTCCATAATTTGATGAAAGTAAATTATTCATAAAGTATTTTAATATTTTATTATTCCGTAAAAGATTATTTTTTATATGAAATGCGTACATTCCGTATAAAATTTTGCTTAAATTCTTGTTCGATTTTTTTCGGTGACATCTCGAAGCAGAAGAACAATCGAATCAAATGTCAAAATGTATCTATGTATAAAATTCCAGGAATTTTTCGAAGCGCTTACCATTTCTTTTATATATTTCCGATTGTGATGTATTGTATTATATTCATATAGAATTCTGCGCAATAACCGAGTACATATAATTATACGTTTTCAGCGATGAACGCAAAATAAATAGAGTGCGTGAGTAAAGGGACTGTGAATATATAAATCGGAATCTTGTTAGCGAACGTAACGAGACAAAATAAAGATAATTACATTTGCGTAGACACAACACGAATTTAGTGTTAAAATTAACATGCGAGCACGGAAGTCAAGTGTTTTGTCGACGTATTATGTACTAATTCGGTGAGCGTCACATCTGTTCGAGCATGTTTCAATCACACGAAATTTTTATAAAATAAATAATTAATGAATGAAAATAAATATATAAATAATATGGCCAAAAATTTTAATCACCGTAGCATAATAATTTCAAGCCAAATAAACGAAAAAACTGAGCATAAACCGAACTGAACTGCATGAGAAAAAAATCGAAAAAAATTTCAGTGCGTCTTATAATAAGGCCAAGGAATGAAAGCCGCGAATTCACTCCAATTACGATCTCGCCATAACATATTCATCGCATGCCAAATTTGAACCGAAAACAAACGATCGACATTAAAACCCATGCTGGAAAATCCGCGAACCCATAACAAACAACAAACTGAACATCAACCGAACCGAACCGCACGAGAAACAATCGAATTAATCACGCAGCGTTTGATCCCGAAGCGACGCTGCGAAAGGTCCTGCGACGTGATCTCGGCTCGATAACTTCTTCGCAGGACTCAAGAGGAGGCTTCGGAGGTCCTTTGTTACCGGAAAGGTCGCAGCAGGAAGCCGGGCAACGGAAGGAGAGGAGAGGACCTTCCGGTGCGGGTGCGTGGCGATGGCGTCTCTCTCGCCGGAAGCACGTGTGCTACGTGAGAATTATCATCGGCCGAATTATGTATTATTGTGCGATAACTTATTTATAAGGGCTTTGGATGGAATTAGCGCTCTTTGATATGTGTATTATCGCTGAAAAGTGAGTCCGCTCTGGGGTCGATGCGGGTTCGAGGATCGTGCGAGTGCAGCGATTTTCCACTGTGGGTCGTATCGTGTATTGCTGAATATGTATGTTTTTTATTCAAAAGTCTTTGATTATTATTAAGATCATAGACGCATGAAAAATATTAAAAATACGTTGTATTATTGATGAAAAAATTATATTATAAAAGAAAGATACTCGTATTATTCTGACTCATGCACTGATTTATTTTTCTACGTACATTTGTTGACAAATTAATTATTAAGGATTTTAACTGATGATTTCACCAAAAATATATTTCATACTACTATAGTAGTGTGATATGTAAATTTTAACTTAAATATCACATAAATGTTAATAATAATAAAAAAAATGTAATAATCATCAAAATGTATTTATTTATGTAATTAATTGTTCGTGATGGTTTTATAGGTGAAAATTTAAAAGGATGTGGGATTAAATTATGTAATGCAAAAGAGAGCGTATTGGGATGGAGATGAATTGGGTCGTGTTGGCGAATGCTTTATCCGGCAGTTGTTGCCTGAAGGCTGCTAATGATGATGACATTAATTACATTGCATGCGTTTGTGTTTGTTTCCATATTACATCGGATTAACAATAATTTAAGGGTGGAAATTATATTTTTCATTAAGTGTTTAAATTGTTTATTGGGAATTGATTGGAAATCTCTTTTTATTTTTTTAATTATTATTTGGTCAATCTAAAACGATGGTTTTGAATGTTGTGAAATATTTACGATTTTATATTTACTGAGACCCATTTTAATTTAAATCCTCTCAAAAAAGCGTATTTGGAATTTCGGTGGCCGAAAAAACGATAAGTTATTTTTTTCTTTTTTTACAAACGAACAAAGGGGATTTCAGGTTAACGCGTTTTCATTACGTTTAAAAATTCCCTTGTGCGAACGAAAAAAAAGATTCCTCGTTTTCGGAACGACGATAATGAAAGATTTCAACGTAGCGCTATATTTATCGCGAAAATACGAATACAAAACCGCCGAAATTTCAAAGATCAAATAACCTTTAACCAATACATGTTCTTAATAATGTTGTATTGTTAACTACCAGATTTAAATCGAAATTAATAGATTCATAAAATCGAAAATATTTTTTAAATCGACGTTTTTTCAAATCATTTATAAAAAAGGTTAATAAATTATATATAGTAAGTAATTTTACAAGCACACATTCGACAGGAACCCACTCGAACATAGGGTTGATGTACACATAAGCGTAATTCAATTAGAGTTTAATTCACTTCTGCTCTCTTCACACTGCGCTGACAGGGGCTCTCCGACGTTCAACCCTTGTTCGAATCGAGGCGGGAAAAATATTAAGTATGCCGACGATGGTTGATTTTACGTTTATCAAAGCTTCGAGAATTGACCTTTAAATTAACCGCAAACAAGTGTCCCCGCGCTGATATAACGAATGAGGGCGAATCAACAAGGAAAAGGCCTGCCGTTTGATTACGTACATCTAGTAGCTCGAGTGTAAATATTAGCTGAAAGAATTTGTTGAATCAAAACGGTGGGTTTTTCGAAATTAGCTGCAGCATCGATTGTTATTCCTCATTTTCAAATAACGGTAAGTCAATTTGGCTGCAGTTTATTTTTATCAGTAGATATACAATGTTTTATATTGTGGAAAGGTTCTATTATTGTTGTCAATATTATCTATTAGATATTTTGAATAATATTATCATTTAACTGTTAAATAAATAGAATGAATACAATTTGATAATTCGTGAAAAAAAACTGCTTTTATTTTAAAGTTGATTTGAATGTCTAAAAATTCTATTTGAAATTTCATTAGATGTATGAGAGGTTCATAGCTGAATGTCACTAACTCCATAATGCAAGTAGTCGATAAAAACGATCACACGTGTTCGATACATATTTTCAAATTCCATTAAATCCCTTCATTATTATTTTTTTCAGAAATCATAATCATACGAATATTGTTTATAATAAGCTATGAATGTGTTTAGTTCACAATATAATTAATTAGAATGGTTAAAAAAAATATTTTCACGTAGAAAGTTATGTAAGCTATTTATAATAAAGTGCTTTGACATTTTTAAAAGTCGGGCTAATCAAGTATAGGTTTAAACGGCTCTCTATATATAAAACAGTGTTGAATTTCTCGACCAAATAGACACGACGCAAATGGGAAACAATAGTCGATATTAAGCTCATGAATAGGAAAAATCAATCACAATCAAAACCACGTTTCATTTCACAATGCGTTCTATGCATTCGCAATGGCCGCTCGCAACAAACGATTTCCCTCAACACTCGCTCACACCTCCTCATCATCAATACACAAATGGAGCCCGCGGGACAAAGCGTGAATATTCATAGGATCGGAACAATATAATCGCACTGTGCTGGGTTTTCAGGACGCAATCAAATCATCGGACAGACAGGCCATTTGTGTCTTGGTTCAACTCACCTAGCATCCCGATGGGGAACTGGTTCGGCGTTTGCAGATTCTCGATGACACTCTGTGTGACGACCCATATGTAATTCTCGCCTGTGATGTGCATATCCCTGGCCGCTGCTAAAATGTGCATGGCCTCCTCCCTTGTGGCGTAGAGCAGCATCACTCGAGATTCGCTGCTGACCAGCTCGATGAGATCCCCAGACTTGGTCACCAGTACCGAATTCAAAATCGTGAATTTGAAACGGTCCTGAAGAATATTTTATTTATTATTTTTGAATAAACATTCGCCGATTTTTATCGTAATAAAATATTTCATGAAAAAACCGTTGTCGAGCTTAAGCTGTATTTTTGTTTGATAATACGGCGAAACATAATCCTAATATTAATCAAGTATCTAGTTTCGCCTGAAAAAACATATTTTTTGTGTTTTCGTATAGAATATTGTAATATTTTCGTAGCAGGAACAAAGAAAATGGAAAAATATCAAGCTTGCTTTCTTAGTTATTTGGAAGCGTCTTATTTTACGACAGGGCCGTAAATTTTGACCCCAATTTATAGCTTTCATTTTTCGCCTGATATTTATCACGCGAAACTTAATTGCACTTAAAATTCCATTTATAAATTTGACATTTTATCACCGGAGAAATGCGGTTTTATGTCAATTACCGTATCGTAAAATCTATGTAAATTGATCAATTACTAACTTGCATTTCGCTGACTCGTTCTCGAACAGCTTGAATAAAATCATCGTGTCCCGCTATTTGAGATGTTACGACAGAAAATTGGTGCCATTTATATCTTTCTAAAATACTGAGCATAGCTGCAGTTTGATGTTCTATTGAAGGCGCTAATTGAAGTTGCAACGTTGACTGAGAGGCTCTTCTTTCTGTGAAAATACAAACTGTTATTTAATACAGCTATGAATGATATTTCAATGGAAATTTAATCACACTGGTTTGTGCTCAATTTTCAGTCTAAATATTGATAAATTTAATTGATATTGAATGCATTCATGGAGAAAATACGGATGCGAATAATAGCAATTATTTCATTGTTCGTATTCCGTTTTATGGGATAAATTAATACTGGAAATTCTAAAATGTCTTCTATACATAAAGAATAAATCTATTGAAGCACTTGATTGAAAAAAGAAAGGAATAAATACCGAGGCCCGAATTGTCAGCGTTCCACGCAATGACAGGAATTCCAAGATATCCAGCGAGTTGTAGGAAATATTGTGCAGAAGCTGTAGATCGTCCGTATTGTTCATAATTCATCAGATAAAGAATTGCAGAAACGTTGACTGGAAGGAACTCTTTACAAAGAGAGTTCAATATAGCTGAAATTTAAAAATATTATTTATTTTCATACTCAATATAAATGCAAATTACACAAAAAAAATATATATATCTGTAATATTTCACACCATTTAGTTATGAGAGACGAATCAAATCTTTTAAGGACATTAAAATAAATTCAAGTCGCAATTAATCTGCACCGTAAATAGAGATAAAAAGGGAAATGACTCTTATCCATTTTAATGATACTTGCCGTCATTTATTGTCCCACAAATGAGAACAAAACGGAAATGCTCGCACTTAAGAAGGGATCGAGTAATCTCCGCAACTTAAACACTTTTCTCGCATATATTCACGAGCACGCATTTGTGTGGGTTTACATTGTTAGTTCACATTTATTTACTTTTGTACACGGAGATGTGTTGCTATTTTAAGATATCTAAGGCTTGTTATAGGGGGAACAACGGCAGGCGTAAAACCAAAGTGGCTTCTTTCGGTATCTTAGCTACAACAATATAAAAGAACAATATATTGTATCGGAAATGAGAAGAAAATCTACTTTTTTCATGTTCGCCTCTCAAAGCCATTGTCTGCATATTTCTCGACGACCCAATTTGTTTCGAAATAAACAGATCTGTTTTATGTGAAATTATGTAACCATTTTTATCTTTTATATTCAGATTTTACATACATTTGAATATATCAGATATTTTATGCTTCTTGTGCATATCACATTTTTTTAATATCGAACCAAAATGAAGATCCTATTAATTCTATGAAACAATCAGTTTGGAAGTCTTATCGGTTGTGCTTTATTGAGTAACATAATAAAGGAGAATGGATCAACCACCTACAAACAAAATATAACTTATACATATAAACATAATCCAGGGTAAGCGATCTGAAAAGAAGGTCATTGTTCAAGCGTGGGAGCATCGCTTACCCTTCTTCTGGTGGAACCCATCGTTATTTCTACTTTGAAGAGATTAATTTTAACGAGTTAAAACATCAGCAAATAAATCTGGATAATTTTTTCACGGGATTATTATTCGAAAAAAATGGCATTAAAACTAATAATCTTTACAATTTTCACAAATTAAAATGATTAAATTTTAATCACAAATCAAAAGTACAGTAGAACCCCGACATTTAATATAATAAATAAATAGATATTTTTAATTCTTTTATCATTTTCGAACCCATGACCATACCTATTATTTTTCATAAAATAACAAATAGCCTAAATTTCCATGGATTTTGATCGTATTACGGGGTATTGTACGTTTATCGAAACATTTTTATCTGGATAAAATAGTACGTATATCGGGGCGTAAGCATTTCAGGGTTCCACTGTAGCGTGATTTTAATGTTATTTAGTCAAGTTAAGTGCTTTCTCGAATATTATAAAAATGTACACTGTTGGGAAGTATTTCTCAGCTTGTACATATGAAAAATTAATGCTACAGATGCTTAATCGGGCAACAGAGATGACGACAGGCCCTATAAGGCCTCAAAAGCCTCCACACCTATGGGGAATTCGAGCTCTTAGGGAAGAGCTTTTACGCGTAAATAACTAACTGGCGACAAGCGACTTTGATGGATAGGTATCGCTAAAAGCTGCGTTGTCTTAAAGTGTCTCGCGGTCCTCTCGAGCGGAAAAAATATTCACGACTAAAAGGAAGAAATTAAATAAATTGCTCCCGTTCGCACGAGCAAGTTTCGAACTGTACAATCATCGGACTTTACTGTGCAAGAAAAGTATTGTTTGGCGGTCCTTTGAGGGAAATTTATTCTTTTTCGGTCCAAAAGACGAAAAGGGTCCAATACGTAGGTACAGTGACGAATCGAAACTCGTAGCTGAATAGAAAAAGGACTTTCCTTGAAAATTACCCGACATATCACAGTCGGAATAAGTTGTGTACAGAACACGTGTTAAAGTAAGCGTATACTTCTATCTAAATAAATAAGTGTACATAAGTTGGAACTGTGATAAAAAAAAGTCAGAATACAAATACATACAAAAAAAACTATATGTAAAATTATTGATGAAATTATTTAATTTATATGTTCAGGTTTCTTTAGAATTTAAATCAAAATGTGATATTCGAAGTATTTTGTTTATATCATCGTTTCATATAAAATTAAGAGCTCTTTGCTAATTTTTTTTCAATTTTTCACTATTTTTTTTAACTTGGAATATCTCATAAATAGGAGATTTGTGCATTTTACGCTTTTTATTTTCATCCCACGAAATATTTCGCCGAGGCTTTTACGCCTAATAAATTTTACTCGTATACTCGTTGTCTTCTATACATTGGCAATTATTAGGAGGGAAAGAGAAAATCCGATTACGGGAGAAATTCTTTTATTTTTTACGCAATCTTTTTTCACGAAATTACAAGGAGAACAAAATTTAAAGAAGCCCATGTTGAAAGACCTCAACGTCGCTTAACACAATGGACTTAACAAGGATTGAAATACTTTCGAATAATAAAAATATGCCTTTTGTAAATACTCAAATGTCAAGATGTGTTCAAAAGAACCTCATGAAATTACAAATAATATTTTTGTTCATTTTCATTGTTAAAAAGAACAAAATGTGAAATTTATTTTTTTTGTTTTTTTTTTACGGCAAAATTTTATTAGAAATACACATATGTATTTGAAAGAAAAACACATGCAAACACAAATACAAAGCGGATTTATGATGATGTGTTAAAAATTTTCACTCGTTTTCATTTCGGGGAAAACCTTCATACAAAAAAATACAATTGTAAAGAATCAATTATCGTTTCATTTTTTTGAATAAAAAAGAACCACTTTTTTATTTTTCTTGTTAATTTTACCAGAATACAAATTAAATTTTCTAATTTTATAAATTGTTTCTAGCATGGAATATTTTGTTGATCAAAATTTTACACGATGAATAATTCATAGGAAATTGTAATACAAATCATGAAGTTGTAATATGTGAGCAGCATCAGAGTTGAGGCTTAGTAGTAGAACTATGTGATAGTCGTAGACCTCTTATAGGGAACATAATACGGGATTAGTTTATCTTTAAGTAATATGAAGGAGGCTTACTGAACAAATGGAGAACTCTGCCGTTCTCATAACATATAATATATGCCGTTTTATAACGAGCTTCCAGGAATGTGTTTGATTAGAAGACATTTAATAAGAAATTCTTCCATTTTGTTTGACAAATCTATTCGCGATATCTTTGACCGTTTGATAATTTTCGGAATTATACACTTATTTCAATATTGTTCGATAGCAGGTAGATCAATCTTACAACCTTCAATAAATCTAGCAATAAATGGTATTGAACTGATAAGAAAAAATATAGGTCAGTATCGACTTATTTTACAGTTTCCATGTATTTTCTGAATTTATTTTAGTGGCAACCGTATAATTAATGATTTGATAACATGTATCTATGTATTTGAATCATAAAATAAGATTACAACTCAGATTAAATATTCGTAAGCAAGTTATGAAATGTTTGATTGATTGGATACTAAATATTTCACAACAAATAAATAAATAGATTTCAATTTTGAAAAGTTAATTGATTTTATACCGTTTTCATTTTAATTGAAGCGATAAATTATTCGATTGTATGATTAAAGCCTTTGTTTACATCGATTAAGGGTGATGAATAAGGTTTTGTTCGGATTTATATTCTACATTATGAATAAAAAACTTGAAAATTTTCAAGCCATTTAACACATAAAATTGTTTTCAAATAGGTGGTTAAAATATTTGACACAATGTGAACAAACAGATTCATATATTATTTACGTTATCTTGTTATACACCGATATTCTTTTCAAATTTCTTAGAATATTACTCGTATTTTGAAAAAATGCTAGTATCAGGATAAAAACGACATTTATTGTTGTTTAAAAGCTCAGAAATAGACATGCGTAAAATATGTAAATGCTTGAATTTTTTATATAATACCACACACATAAATATCTTAGATTACATCAGTCAAAATTTAACGGTTCGGGAAATCCAATAATATATCTACAGATAAAATTCCCCGACACTGAGGTCAGAAAGAATAATTTGCTAGAAAAAATCATTTCTATATGCATTCAGTAAACATTAAAAATATCAAAAATTTTAATGAAGAAAATATTTATTTTAGATAACCAAATTTTTAAAATATTTTTTATTTTTATATTGAATACGCAGTATCAAAGGTTTTTTTTCTAAAAACACTTCCATTCAACTTTTCGACAATAAATTTCGGAACTCAAATTGCAAAGCACACTATAAAATAAATTCTAAAATTTTTATCACGAAATTCACTCTGAAAAGCTCCGTTCTGGCGTTCAACAATGCGTTCACGCAAGATCACACAGACGAGGGTTACGGAACGACATCGTTTTTTTATCTAAAAACTTTACTCACACGCGAAAGCGATTTATCAATCAATCGACGACACATTTGTGCTTCGACGCCCCTCAGTCAATATATAAATAAATAAATTCGAATCGACATTTAACCAACCTTCGAGTTCGAATTAACGTGCAAAAGGGCAGACACACCGACGGATAGGGGAAGAGAGGGCGTTGATTAATTTCGGCGTAGGCTAAAAACAATGGACTCTACGAGGGTTTGCTCTCGTCATCGTCATCATAAGGGACTATAAGGGATGTGGAAGGGTCGTCAATCATTGGTTTCCGCCCTCGTCGGGATGTTCAGGTCTCATTTCGGACATAAGTGTGGATTTTAGGGGTGTGACTGTATTGAAGAGGCGTTTGAAATTTAATTGCAGCTTTAAGGTAGATATTTAATATATATAGATTTGTTAATAGAAAGTAGAAAGTTTTTAAATCGCTGAAGAAGTTTCATAATGCTTGAAAGCAGGATTTGATTGCATTTGGAAGTATGTTTGCTAACTTTAATTAAAGAGTGAATTCGAAAATAATGTGTTTATTTTTTGAATGAACTTATGAATTATTCGAGTGTTTGCCAAAAATGTTTTGGCAAACAATGTGTTTGTTCTGGGGAAATTCTCTGTGCAAAAGAATAGCGTTGCAGTGTGAGCAGGTGTTTCATAAATATTTTAGTGGAAGCTGGAAACAGTTTCCTATATAATAGAAAAGAAACGCCTTCTCGCATTTCAATTAATGTAGCTATGCTTCCAATGAAGAAAAAAAACAGATACATAAAACCATAAAATATTATATTTGCAAGAATATTTAATTTCAAATAAAGGCAAATAAAGATGTTTATATGCTTCGAAAAAAAATTTTTATAATATTTCGAAGCGATATCTAAATTTCACATTTCACTTTTTCAGGCGTACGATTTTCGCCCATTATTCTCGAATAAGTCATCTCAAATTATATTTTCGACTTAAAGCGTGATTGATCGCTTGAAACATAATGTCGCGAAACCGTCAACACTTCAATTTCCAATCACGACACCATCAAAGGCTTCGAGCGTCACGCCTCGCGGACCATTTCCTTCGAAATCGAAAACATATCCACGTCAACACGCAAACACGCACATCCCACGTTGAAATCGAGACGATTTTCAACAACATCGAGCCATATAATATTTTCCGACCCAGTTCCCACAAGGAACGCATTTCTCACCTGAGGAACAAAGGCTCATTCGGCGGAATCTGCGAATCCGCATTATCATATCGGTCGAACGAGTAATTGATTGTTGACGGGGAAGTGTTTCGGTTCGAGTGTAAACTTTCCATTAATCACGATCTTCGAGTGAAATTTATACTCGACCGTTCAGATTTCGGCTCCCTTTTAAACGGGGTCTTTTGCGGTCGCAGTAGCCGCTTCCTTATCTCGTAATCGAGCTCGATTTCGACGACCTTCGGATTTATTCATCGTCTTGGAGGGAGATAAATTGACTTATAAATATTTATGGTTCAGGTTCGAATCTAAAACGTATAACGGCCGTTTTGTATGTGCCGCTCGAAGAAATATCGCGATTCGCGTCTCTGATATGCACGCGCGCTCAATTATAAATATTCATTGGCATATTAAAAATGTACTGCTCGTAGAAACAGAAAGAGAGTATTCGGAAAATTCTGGATATCATTGCTTATTAATTTTTGATTTCTATTCAACGGAAAATCTTATTACTTGGTTCTCTTCGTATTATTCGTTTCACCGTAGTTATAGCTATAGTTGAAAATATTTACGTTTATAAAAAATATTTAAAGAAATGATAAAAAAAATTATAGATATTGATCGAAATAACGTTTAACATATTATTGAGTCTAACTTTCTAAATCGGATAAAAACTTCGGCTTATATTGTTTCTCTCGTATTCATGTTTTTTTTTAACTTAAGCATGTAGGTCGAAAAAATAGGAAGCGAGCTCGGAAAATCTGGAAGCAAAAACTTCGCCTGTGAGTTATTCATCATGTAGAAATTGCACGACGAAACGAGTCAAGTAGAATTTCAGTCAACGTATATGGCATGTGATAGCTTGTGAATTTGAAAAAAATGTGAAGTGAGTTCGCGATATGCGCATTTATAAACTCGAAATTATAACAGTGCACATTTTCAGAAATACAAATAATAATTCAAATTAATCAAATAATTTTAGACACTTGTATTGAAATTGAAATCATAACAATAAGCGAATGCTTTATCGAAGTTATAACAATTTAGCACATCCTCTTCGTAGGCAATCGTCTCCGCGGGCAAATGAGAAATTTCGATTAAACCATTATACAACCGAACACAACTTCTGAATGTCGCATGCGAATAATTCATGCAAATACGCAAAGTGCGCATACCTCACGCCGTCAGATTTGATAAATACCCCGAGAATTTTACATGAGGTACGCAAAGCTACAGGGTGTGCTTAAAGCCACAGGGTGTACTTGCACGGTGTCCCCAGACGGCGTATGTGATTTATAGATATCTCGCACGCACTTATTCATCCCCATTACATTCACGCAACCGGTTCGAACTTTATATCACGTTTCGCCATTAAGTCGCTGTTTACACTGACGAAAATTCATTATAATATTCGCCATTTCGAGCGAGTTTCGAACGGTCCCGTAGTTATTATCTGGGGCGACCGTACGTCCCGTTTTCTTCGGGACAGTCCCGTTTTCGTCGGGACAGTCCCGTTTTCGTTACGTCATGCGTTTGTTGCGTCGTATAAGAAAAAAATGTTAGATTTGTCCCGTTAAGTCGGTTCACAAATTTTTCGACAGTTTTGTGAAGAATTTTCAGAATTGTAGAAAAAAAATTTCGCCCGCGGGGCTAGCTTTGAAGTTAAGTTATTATAATAGCTATTTAAATGTGAATTTTTTTAAAAAAAATACGTTTCCTGAATTAAAAGTTTAAGAATTATAAAACTTTTGTCTGCTGCAGAAACTATGTCAATGATTAAATTTCACAATAATTACATTTTATGTTAACAATATTTCCGAGTTTTATTGAAAAGATAAAGAAAATTTTAGTATGCTATGTTATTTTCGAATTTTGAAACACATGAAGAGATGTTGAGTAAAAATATGATGTATGTAAAAACGATGAATAGGGAAAGGGGTAAAAATTTTTCAGAGCATTCCATTTTGAGTCTTGGGAAATATGGTCACCATAATTTACCTACTCGCTTTGTACGGGAATAGGCGAGCGAATTCAGCCAGCTTTCAATATGGCCGATAAATGCTCGCATAAAGGGACGCGAAGGGATGGTTTTTGCCATATAATAAAAACATACAATATGACACGATACGTACATTATGCGAAACGGCTGCGAATTCGTGCTCTTTTTACCGAAAAAAATAATCTTTTATGAGCCGGAACCGGGGAGGACGTCGCGAGATATACGTATCGGATGTTTCGCATGGAATAAAATAGCGTTATCGAGGTTGTTGCAAATATCCATTTAAATTTCCGAAGGCATCGTTCTCCCTTGCCGATACGATAAGCTTTGAGCTCGCGATCCCCACTTCGAGGATAAACATCGTCTTGTATACGTTTCGTCTATTAGGCTCGATCCGCATCCAATATTTCCTCAATTTTATCGTGAATCATCCGAAGTGGAGCAGCTTCATCCGTTTAGTAAATTTCCTGGAGGATATTAAGGAAATTGACGTTATCCTGTCAATGAACGCTTTTTTGTTGGAAAAAAAAATGCGTCAATCGATTCGCTCTCGGTTGATTTCAGATGCATTTGTTTTTCATTGTAAACAATGTTTGATTCGTGTAAATTTTAATAAAATCGTGGTTATTTTTGTGTACACAATACCAGTGACTTAATTGCGATTGTCGAAATTGATACGTGCTCTCGTGTATTTATAATAAAATGTAAAATTGCGGTGAACTTCGACGAATTGAATCCTGGCGTGGGATTCTTGTTTATTTTGATACGAAATGTTTATTTGTGTAATCAGCGCGTTGTTTTGTTGAAACAAATGAAAAAAATATATAAATGAAAAAATGTTCCGTGCTTTATATTTCGTGTTTGCGAAAGAAAATTATTCTATAATATTTTTTCTGTTAAAGTGTTGCGGTTTTTTCGGGCGGATTCCGATATCAGTTTTGTAATTCAAAGCGTTGACGTTTTTTTACGAATACTTTTACCGTCGAAGTGTCCTCAATTCCTGAATCGAATTTATATTGCGCTTTTTCTCTCGATTGCCTAAACCATTGGATTTTCCGTCGACATCAATAGAATATTTTCAGTTTATATTGTGTTTTTGTGTATCTACACGTATAATATTCATAATAAAATTTGAAAAAAACTATTCAAATGTTTTCACCTTTGTGTATTAAAAGTTTTTCTAAATCAATATAAAATATTTGAAATTCGATTGTTGTTAAATATTATGTGTAATAAGAATTTATATATAATAACATTTTCAATAATTCTGGTGTATTAATGAAGAAATATATTGATTGATCATCTATCTCAATTCATGTATAAGCACAAGTACTAAATCACATTTGCAAAATAAAGAGAAATTCGCTAATACGTATTTATGTAGTATGACGTGAATGAAGTAAAAGAACTTCTAGAAATTATGTTCGAACAACTAAAAACTGAATTATCCTACATGTGTGCGTATTCCCCGCCTAACTGCAGTACATAATGATATATCAGGATGGACTAACTTTTGCCTACAGTTCACAAGTTTCATACTTATACGTTCTAGTATACATACAGCCTTCGTTTCGTGTATTAATAAATTTCGGCTGAGATAATACAGAATCGGATAATCGACTTGCTGATATTTATTATGAAAGATTACCACCATTTCTTTCAAGATATTTTTTTCAATTATAATAATAGACACGAATAAAATTTTTGTATCATTAATATTTTTGTAATTATTACAGCGGAATAAACATTGAATGTTTTGTTACGTGTGATTCTTATATCACGTCATTTCTATGTAAGTTCTGCGATAAATTTGCATACTAAACTAAAAGTACCAATTTGACGAAGGTAAGCGAGGAAACTTTCGATTTTTCCAAGGCAATTTGCATTCTAGCCATTTACGCGTCGTGCGTTTGTCACGACACATTAAAGCGAGTAACAAAATTCCGCTTAATTACGACAAAACGTTTCGAAAATCGACGACGTACGCACAAAAGACATTTCAAAGTTCCTTTTGCGTTCGAAAATATATTGTGTCGTTATTTTGTGTACGAATTCGACAATGTCGTCTCGCAGGAAAAAGCGTCTGATAGATACGCACAATTCGCGATACAAGGACGAAAAAAGGAATCGTGAAGGATAACAACGTGTTTAGAGGGGTATTATTGTACGTAGCGCGAATAAATGACACATTTTTACGATATATCAAAAATAATGGGGACCACACTCGGTCGCCGGCTCAAAATTAATGCCGCGCACATAAGCGGACACTCGGTGTATTGTTGCGCAAGCTTCACGCAAATAGGCGAAAAAAATGAAATAAATAAAAATAACGAAAAGATCGTCCATTAAATTCACTTATGCTTCTTGTTGAACGATTTTATTTTTGCAGAGTGGGTCTTTATGTTTGCGGCCGGAGAAATGTGGTGCGGGTTTTCTTCGCTCCTTCACTTCTCACAGCGAGCTTTGTATCGAGAGAATAATAATAGATATATTCTCTTATTTGATTCAATTTATCAAAACAATAAATGTATAGTATTCCAATATGATGAAAGCTCAGATTGCAAATAATTTGCGTCGTTATTAATTTGATTGAATTTCGTGTTGTCGCTTTGTACGAAATCGTTTAATTTCAAATCATAATTACCGGATTGATCTTTTCTGCGTAAAACGCATAAGTCCTTCCATTGATTGGAAAGTCTTTAAAGCGCTTAACTCTATGCGAAAAGAGGTCGCGTTCTATTGGACGAGAAAATGTACAGCAGCTAGTCGCGAAAGATGAAAGGAACGAGAAAAAGCCTTCCTCGGAAATGTTAAGAAATTTATTTCACGCCCAACGACCGCACTGGCGGAAAATCATAAGAACTTTTCCTTACAATATAACGATTTTCTCACTTCGTCCGTTCGTATATTTGCAAGGCGGCAAAATGTTCGTGCGGATTGATGAAGGCTCTCTGGTGTGTCTCCAAGTTATAGAACTTTCGAATTAGGATCCGTGACGCTATTAATCTTGCAAAAATGTTAAAAGTCATCTGCGTATATTCCACGGCTGCTTTAAGTCTTCAATATTTTCTACGTGGCAAAAAATTAATTTGAATCGCGAGAGCAAAAAAATATTTATCACTATGAAATATTGCAAGGACGAAATGAGATTCATTATTATTCCCGTGTGTACGTTTTTTTTGTTTTAATGCTGATTTTTTTATTGAAAATATTTTTTTGGAAACAAATACATTATCATTAGATTTTTTCGAATAAAGAAAACCGAACCAATTGCGTTTCAGAACATTTTTATCAGCGAAAATATGTCATTTACTAAATTGAAAGATTGATGACACAGCCTGGGACATAAATTATTTTTTATGCCTACAGTGTTGAAATTTGTTATTTGTCTCAGGCGTATTTAAATATCAAGGAAATTTATTGAAAAATTATTCACACGCGTATTATCAAAATGAAAATCGATACTATCTATAGTTATATCAAAAATGTTTGAGTAAGTACAGGTTAAAAAAATATGAAAAATATTTTCAATTGTGTTATACATCCAAAATTTTAACTCAGATAAAATCAATAGCAAAGCTTTCAAACGTTAGATACATTGTTTTATACATTAAGCACTTAAAAACCTTTTCGCTAGTATTGATAGTACAGATAATTCACTTACATGCATATTCACACCGAATGTATTTATACTGGCTCAAGAAACAAATGATGTTTACGCATTAGGTTTTGAAATCACTGCCTTTCCTGGAACTTCCAATTACGTTAAAAGCTCAACATCTCAAACGACATACACGCAATTCGTTTAATCCATAAACTTTACATGCACGCATGCGAAAGCCTTTCATCTTCGAACGATTCAAAGCAACGTCGATATTAATAAATGAAAAAAATCAAATAAAATGAAATACAAATGGCTTTTAAAACGAACAGATATTTACGCTATCCCGGCAACGCATAAAAGAAAGAATAATGTTTGCCTGAGCGTACACTACACACATATGTAGATATGAAACAACTCATAGCTTTCGCTATTCATTCTAAAGAGTTTTTATTTAAAAACTCAAGAAAACATACCAACTCAAATGAGTAAGATAGATATTAATGTCTGACTTTAAATTTTTTCAGGAGTGTTCTGCAAATATAATACGGAAAGGTCAGACGAAATTCACCTTAAAAGGCACATTATTCATTTTGTAAAATCTGAAATAGCTAAGCCGTTGGTGTAGGGGTATATTTCGTTTGTGCATGCCGTATTTATTCAACATACATGGTAAGAGTCACATTTTTTTTTGTTTGATTAAATGACATAAATAATCGGTCATTTATTTTGAATATTTGAAAAAAAGTGTTGATATAATGCTTAGCAAAACTGTTTTTCAAATGGAAATTCCGGCTTGCCGGTTTATCAATCAACTTCTACTTATGGATTGGTCTCTAGCCAAATAGTTTTATGAACTCAAATTAATGTGGAATCTACCATCTACCTCAGTCTTCAAGTTCATTCGTATAATATAAAATTAACTATTTGAATCACTTATAAAAAAATAAATAAAATCCAATCAAACCTGTGGGACTGGGGGTCAACGAGAACATAACGAGGTTGACATTCTTAGGAGTGATCCCGTACTTCTTGAAGAACGTGAGCTTCGGACCACGTCCCCTGTGCAAGTTGCCCACAGCCGTGTTCACGGCCCTGATGTACTCCCTGACGCCGAAATTGGTTTTCGGCACAATCAGGCCGATGTTGAGGGTGGCCGAGGTGCTCTTCTGGATGGCTTGGTTCTTCCAGGCCTCGGCCTCGCCCTCCACCACGCTCCCGAGGCAACATCCGATCGAAAATAGCGCTAAGACGACGACGAAGACGACGGAGGTAACGCCCATGGCCGCTGCTATTCACGACAATGAAGTGTCCGCTAGCATCGTCCTTCATGAGAAGCTTCCGCCTCGTTCGTCTTCCGTCCGATCCCAGGAGATGGACGTCTCATTTCGCTCCAATACTGCGCCGGCGATCGTCGAACGTCGTCGTCCTGCGTTCATTTTAGCCTCGGTGGTTCCGATTATGATCGGTGGGTGTTTTGTATTCCTTTCGGAAAAATCAGTCGCCCTTTGGGAAATTGTCGCCGGATGGTATCCAGCGGGAAAATTCGACGACGCCGCACATAAACGACACTTCCACAACACCGCGCCGAATGCGGATTTTATGACGAATCATTTTTCGTTTTATGGTTATTATCCTACATTTTTACGGTTGACCTGAATCGTATGCAAACACGTCGTGGTTATGTAAGCGGAATGTTTATGAAAATTTCATTATTTTACACGATACAAAAGGAAACACAATTCAAATACGAGTATAGATATACATTCTAAAGGAGATATGATAATGAGATGCTAAGCGCAAAAGTATTTTAGGGGGAAATACTCATGCAATAATGATTCAAATTCGTGTAAGCGTGAAATGTTTTTAATTAAATTTTGTATTTCTATGTACATCGCATGAAGAAAATCGTCGTTTTTACATAAGTCGCAAATACTAAAAGGTAAAGCGAAAAACAATTCCGTTAGTAACGTCTCCATAAATGATAATTTATTGAGATTGCTTTCAATTTGGGTATCACAAATTTATTTGTTCGCGACAAGAAAATGCCCCGGGTAAGACGAAATTCAAGACGAAATTTCACCAACAAATGATATCGAATGTTAATTGGATATTGCTAAAAGTCGCTGAAATCGAAAACGCTTTCAAAGCTTTTCGTTTTGCGAGACGAATTTTGTGATAAATTTATGATCCATTTCGAACACGACATACATACATACATATGTATCACATCTATGTATGAATGTGTAGAAACGAACACGTGTATTCGATTGTATGTACTTACATACAAGCATATAACATCACACGCTCTTCTGCAAAATATCATCGTATTTTTCGAGTGAGGAAAATTTGCGAAAACTCATTTTCGCAAAATGTCGGCAGGTAAAAGATAACAAGATTATTTGGTTAGATGAGCCATATGATGAGGGCGGCTTGACACATAATATACTGAGCGTAGAAATCAATCGGTCATATAATAACCGTGCAACCATTTATTTCGACATGAGCATCAAATATTATATATGAATTTATTTATAGACAGGACCACAAAAGGTTTTATTTTTCACGATCGACAGCGTGTAGTAAAAATTTCGATTCAACAATATACGTGTATGGGATATTTGGCAAACTACCAGCGATATTCGCCAAATCACAAATTTACTCGAATTCATGAATGGATATTTCGAACAATGTGAGTTTCTATCTTTAGTTTTTCTATGTAGTTGTATCTATAGTATAAATATACATATAATATAATCTATTCAATCAATTTTAAAATCATTATATACTTTTGCCACGAAATAAATTTTATTTAAATTACAACTACTTTTTTCTGTAAATAATATTAATAATCAAAGGTCAATCTCAAAAAACTTTATCACATTTTCATATGTATATACATGAAAGAATTGATGTGTAAATAGCTAATAACTAAATCAATACACTAATAAATATATATTTACGATAATAAATTTATTACACTACGTAGCCAATCGAATTCATTGAACGAAAAATATAATCATAAAGGATATATTGCTTCCATAGTAAATAGGATAATCAATTCGTCGAATCCCATAATTGAATACACTTCTAATCGACCATGGAGACTCATTAAATATACACATATGCTCTAAATGGAAAACAAAGATAAATATAAGATACATTTACATGCATATCAAAAATTTATACGGATAAATGGTGCGCCTAACTTTGATGGATATTGCGATATAATTCATATTTATTTAAAAATAATATGTGTGAAAGTAATAAAAAACATTTTCATGAATGTAATCATCATTCATATTTTTAACGAAATTAATTTATAGGACTATTTATTAAGTAGGCTTTAGCTTTGAAGTTAATTACAGTCATATTAGTGAATCAATTGAAAAAACATAGTTGTACGATATAATACGAAATCACAATATTTAAAGCAAAAATTTGAAACTATGTACAAAGGTAAGTAAAATATTCGCAAATAGAAGGACTACAAACTAGCCTAATCTGAAATTACTCAAAAAATTCTCATATTCTTTGACAGCGTGACACCCATACATTCTTCATTGTTATCCAATGCACAAAACCGGAACCTGAAAGCTGGAATTTGACCCTATTCGTTGACCCTATTCGCGATACCCACCCCCATTGGAAGGTGGGTCCCTATCTCACAATGCGTTAACGAAACCGTTTTTCAACGCGACCCTCACTTGCGTCATGGGGCCCATTGTGGGTCCTAGGGGTAGGAACAGATCGCTATCAACGCACAGGCAGTCCTCCGACTGCGAACTGTCGAAAATCCACGCGAGTGACGAAAGTGTGTCCTGTTTTTCGACACTTAAGTGAATATTTAATAGTTCGTAGTTGGAGGAACCAGTGTAAGAAGTCCCTTTTACGATGAAAATTCGCGACACGTTTTCCCCGAACTGAGGTTTGGAGTTTGGGATTAATCGGTGCGTCGACTTCGGGAGTTTTGGAGCCGTTGCACTTTTGATACATTGTCGGAATTTATATTGGGGATTGAATGTTGCCTTTGTTGCAAAAGGCGTTACATTTCAGAGATGCGCCAAACGGCGTGAATTTATTACGGCTGTATAAAGGTTTAATGTAGATTTATACGAGCTGCTCGGTCGCGATCCAAATCGACTTAAGCTCAAAGACGGTTTGAATTTTAACGATTCATTCGATGAAAACGTGTTTTTATTCAAATCATTAATTCAAATGTTGAAAAACGATCAAAATAAAAAATACATATTAATTGTATTTTATTCGGATTATTTTCTAATAAAATTTTCAATTGTTATGTTCACACTTAATTCACGCTTAAGAGGTTTTGTTTTTGAACAAAAAAATAAAATACTTGGGATTAAATTCAAAAAAAGAACTGTCGTTTTAAATGTTGTACATGCGAGAGAAAGTGTTTACCTTTATTAATTAGAATAAAATGATAATGACGGTTCTGCGCCATATATTTTCGTTAAAGCGTTTCAAATGTGTATCCGTTTTAACGTTTCCGTTTCAGCGGCGTGTTTTCATTTAAATTTTCCTCAGGCCTCAATTTAAAACTGTCTCATTTTTTCTCTGTATTTTTTTTCTTTTTCAGAGGCGTCATTTATTTTTAATCTTATTCCAAAGACGAAAATTAACAATTTATAACGAACGTCTTGAGCTCTTGAAAATGTTAATGAAATTAAAATATTTCAGGTACGTGCAGGTACTTAAGACGCATTTTACATGGACGTAATAAAACCTCTCTCATTCGTAAAGATGGTTTATCTCCACATGTCTTCATTTTATTACATGACCATATACTTAAATAAATGTCAATCTCTCATTTTGAATTTTCAAATAATCATATCTAAATGAAATTGTATATATTGTTGAAATCAGAAATGTGTGCTTATGATTTGAAAGAAAAATATCGTGACGTTCTTAAACGAATTTTATGATACTCAAAAAATAATTAAATCTTCAACGTTGAATTAATTGAGCACCGAAAATAACACTTTAAAAGACCCTTAAAAAAGACTTCTGAAAGATTATACCCAAGTGCTTTTGACTAAATGGAAGAAAAATAAAATGTGAACGCATTTAAAGTATCCCATCTGAAAGAATATACGAATTACATAATGAAAAAACTTTCAGTTTTTTCTTTGGAAAAATAAAAATCTCTGCGAATACATAAAATGTTATATCATACTCCTCAAAAATCTTTTTTTTTCAACTGTCCAACGCGAAAAATACAAATTTAGTGAACGAATATAGTCGACAGATAATTCTGAGGATAATATTATTTTGAGTTTTTCTTTAAGATAATTATTAAATTTTCACAAATTTAATGCATGATATGATACTGTATTTCTCAATAATATTTTGATTGATAAATAAATAAGGGATAATGAAGAAAAATATGTTTGATTGAATTTATAAACATGCAATATTATTATTAGAATATATTTGATATAGAATCTCTGAATGAAAACTAGACAATATAAATTTCATCTACACGATAATGGACGTATTAAAAAAAAAACCTTTTTTATCGATTTTCCGCGCATGTGCATAGTGTGAAAACAAATATTTTTTTCACGAGAAAATATTGTATATGCCATTGTTCTAGATAAACATTTGTTTTGCCGTGTGCATGTTATAATATAAATTTAAATACAAAGATCAATAAAAACATAGGCTTTATATAGTGTGATCCCGTAAATCGTAAAATTAATTTTATGTCGAGTCATTTTGACTCTTATAACAGAATTATTCAAAATTATATTGTAAAAAGTGTTAAAAATATTTATATCCTATCAAAGTATAATGATATAAAAAAATAAAATTAGGTACACAATTAAGGTATAAATATTTTAAATTATTCAAGCCATTTGAAGGAATTTTATGTAAATGTAAAAGCACGATTTGATCTTCATGTGATTTGGTTAAACAGTACATATTTCATACAAAACCATAAACGATTTCGAATAAAATTACGTACATTAAAAAAAAAATACTTTTGCGCTTAAACCTATAAAATTCAATACAAAAAAAAAACTACAATACAAATATTACACTTTAAAACATTTCCCCCGAGAAACGCGAGCGTCAACCGTAAACAACCCTCCCCTCGGCGGGAAAAAAAAAAACTTTTTCTAAACAAACTCGCTTCGAAACTTCAAACTAACAGATGCGGCGAATTGGCGCGAAAGCGAAAACTGCACCGATCGACGCCGCTTATTATCCGGAGGCCGTCCCTGTGGGGCGCGATGCACTTCCTGAGGGGGCGCAGCCTCCGCGCGAGACTAGAGCGGGGGGGGGAGGGGGGCACGAGCGAGGGGGGTGTGTGGGGGGCGCGCGCTCCGCTCGGGTGCTGCGGCCGCCACCGCGGGGCGACGCCCAAACACAACTAGCGGCCTCGGCCCGAAGAGAGCCCCGTGCGCCCCCGCCGCGCTCCGCCCCCCATCGGCGCCGCCCCCCGGCGCCCCCTTTCGTCGACGTCTCATCTGCTTCGGATTTGCAGCCCCCCCCCCCTCTTCTATCCATTCACGTTCATAGGAATTTTATCGAATTAATGCGAAGATCCTAGATGGGTGCAAGTGCATGTGGATTCGCTTGTCGTTTTTCGTGTTGAATATTTGAAGTAATATTGAATATTTTCGAGTGGTCTTACAGCGTGTCCACACTATGGCCGGCGGCTTCCAGCGGCAAAATACAGAACATGCCATATATTTTTTATATTCATTCATTTTATATTTTATCTTAATCTATTCCAATTGAAATCTTATTTTACTTGTTATTAAATGAAAATTAAGTGATAATGTATGAAGATAAAAAATATATGGCATGTTCTGTATTTTGCCGCTGGAAGCCGCCGGCCATAGTGTGGATACGCCGTTAGATCACCGATCTGATATAGAAGCCATCGAGAGCTAAATGTGATATTAGGTGAAGCAAAAAGTCAGCACTAGTGACCTGACATATTAAAAATTCCCTGGATAATTCCATTTATACAAAATTAAAACATTTTTTTTCCATAAACAACAATTAGAATAACTTCATATTAGAAAACAAAAATTCAATTGAAATGACTTCTAAAATACATTACCCAACGGTCAGACAAAGTAATTTGATGGTATTTTTTTATATTATTGTTCAGGCAAGATAATTCACATATAGATAGTTTTTACTATATTTTGATCTTTAAATCACATTTTTGTTAAAATGTGCAGTTAGTTTCAATAAGTTCTGAACAGCTTAAATGTACTTGTGGAATGTTGTATTTTGGTAAATATTATTTGAATTTCAATTCGAAGCGTTTGCAGATACATTTTATTATGTAGTTAAATAGTTTCGTTCGAAAATGTAAATGCAATCGAGTTTTGGTAAGTAGTGATTCACTGTCGGCTTTTCAATCATCTATTTAAAAATCTTAAAATATTATTTTTTCATTGGTTTTGGAATGTATACTATTTTGTAATTATAACTTCTTTCCATAATTCAACAGACTTTTTTACACCGACACTAAATTTTCTTAAATTAATCTCAAATTTCATGTGTAATAAAATACGTAGCAGCTATTAAAACATGATTACTCAGAAAGCATAAAAACTCGAAGGACGAATAAATAATATATTATGTTTTCAGGCGACACAATATTATATTCTCGGCTATATACACACAGTTACAGGGGAGTGTTGTCGTGTAATATTAAACTTTTCGGACGTTGAGAAAGCTCCCCTCGTCCAGTCGACACCGATATTCCTCGAGAATATTTCATTTTTCATACTTTAAAACGCTTATTACTTTATATTCATTGAAAAAAAAGAACAAAAATATCCGCAATACAAACAGATTTTGCATAAATGAAAATTCACCGTCTCTCTTCGACGTTTCAATTAATTTTTCTTTTTCAAATGACCCAGCTTCGACATCGCAATATGAGTTCCCAGCACTAATAAAAAAAATTGATTTTTTTTTCATCTTGAAATAAGAATTCATCTTTGGGATATTTTTTTGCATGCGTCGTAATAATTTCTAATGATGGTATCACAATGTCGATTTTAGATTTTCTGCTTATATGTAATTCAATGAATAATTCAATACGGTTTCAATCGAAAGCGATACGGAAAAAAATAAACAAAAGAATTGAGATATGATATTAGTATGAACAGTGGCGAGTTTTTCTAAAATAATATTGAAAAATAATATATTGCAAAAACTACTGTATATTGTGAATTATCTGTATTGAAATATTGAATACCTATTGTAATGAATCTATGTTTAAATATGATATCGAAAATTATACACATTCCAATTTTGTGATATTTCAGTGATTGAAAATCTAATTTAAATGAAAAAAATAATAAAAATAATTTAATTCAAATCAATATCGAATGTCTTAAATAAATCTGACACATCCTACCACTGTATTTAAGTCTATTTTTTGGTTCATCTTAACTTCGTATAAGATTCGTTGCACGTACGTTCCGTTCCGTTCTGTATAATAGTTTGTAAGTTTTCGGCAATTTTAGCCATTTCTTGAACAATGTATCTCGCCATCTGCCAAGCAGCAGTGCGTACTGCTCGTTATATATGGAAGTTTAACAGCATTAAAGTCCGTTTTGCACATTTTGCCAAATTTATTAGGTGGGAAACGCGCTGACTCGACGTAATTTACATAAGCCGAATTTTATTTATTGCATAATTGCGGAAAATCGACATTTAATTATGCAATTTCGATTAATTCTGGTCAAATCAGCCAATGAACTGCTTCGATTTCTATGCGTTATGTTTGTTAAATACATTCTATACATTTGTTCAAAAAGGTTCCGCCTTTGTTTCCATACAAAGATCGCAATCAGTTAATTGTAGTTTGTCCCTTGTTAGGAAGGACGTTAGCTTTTTGTTGAAAGTAAAAGCAGTTTGCTCGAAATAAAATGTTCTCGAAATTACGTTAGATTGCATTAACATTTTGATGATTTTTATTAAGAAATTCTTAAGATCTCAGGCGTCTAATATACACTAATGAACATACAATCACGAATGCAATAAAAAAAGATTAATAACACTCTCTCCTCGGAATTTAATTAAAATTTTCTAACTTTTCAAACTTTCATTAGCGTTTGAAGCGTTTAAATTTATTTGAAAAAAAAAAAGTTTTTTTATATAAGTTTGCTAAAAAATTAAAATAGAATTGAAATTTGTTCGACGTGTATAATTTTCACATCTAACATTTAACGACAATTAAGGCAATTTTAATTAAATTTCGACATCTATGAACCTAAGTCTAAAAGCTGTGTTCGAACCAGAAATAGTTATAAAGTTCCGGGTACAAGGTATAGTTAGAAAATCCCGAAACCAAAATACTGCACTGCGCAGAAAAGAACATTATGTCGTACGACGTGAGTTGCTCACAAAGGATATTACCCTATTTGCTAATTTTGTAAATTAGATTTTACGGAAATGAAAAACATATTGAATGAACTTATAAAACTTAATATTAACAATTTTCAACAATATTATTATGGTATTAATAAAATGTGTTTTCCATTTCATAAAAAAATCGTTATTAATAATGGGTTTATCGGTTTATAAAAATGGTTGATGATTTTAAATGTATAAAAATATTTTTTTATGGTTTTCGATGACACAAAACAGTATAATATTTAGTGGATATAAATAAATTATTCGAAATTGGAACGTTTTAATGTGGTCACAAAACGTCAAATATATTATATTTATGCAAACATTAACGTTCTAAATAAATTCCTAAGCTCATTCTCCACATGCAAGTACCACATAGTATAAATTTGAGGCATGCTTAATTTGCACTTCAACATCAATCTCACTAGATGTAATTCAACGAAGTCAAATTGCACATTGATAAATCACAATATTTCATTATAATATAACACAAAATATTAAAGTATATGACAAGCATTTGTTGAAAATTAGTCTACTATAACTCATTCGATGTTTATTTTGTATAAAGACAATGTTTTCATTATAAGTTTATATTGAATATGTTTTATAGAAAGAATGACAATCGAAAGTCAGTGAACTAATTCGTCTTCTATTGAAATTGGAGCCAAAACCAATGAGTGTTGGATTCGTGACAAATATTAAAAAAAAAACAAATAGAACTTTCATATAATGTTTTGTGCAGTACGACTAGGTAGCAGTGTCGGGAAAAATATTTTCGATAAAAGTTTATCGAGTCTGCAGCGAGAGCAACGCTCTCACTAATATGAATTATATTCGTGCACTTTTATAGCATGCTGCGAGATACCATGAACATGTTATGTTGTATCTATACACAACGTATATTTCACATCAAATTGTCAAACATTTTAGTCCATCTGAAAAATAAAATTGAAAAAGAAGACACAAAAAAGTGACATGTTCAAGAAAAAGATTTTCGTGAAAATCTATCAATTGAAAAACTAGCTCACTTCAAAGATATATGAAAATGATTCAGAGTTTTTCATGACATGAAAAATGAGCTAGAGAAATAGAAATAAAAATATGTAAATTTAAAGCATAGAAAATTATTCTCTATAACCATGCGACGCAAAGGCTTTCAACAAATTCACTGCGCTGAATTCAGAAAAAATCATACATTCTCAAACCGTGAGTATTTTCACAACCAAAATTGAAATATAATCCTGATAAACTCATGGAAAAAAAATCCCAAAACATCTTCGATTCTAAGAGACACATCTCAGAGAGACTCTCGCCTCGAATCGAATTTCCGCGGACAAGCGATGCAGCGTCCGTTCCCAGCACATCGACGATGGACCGTCGAACAGTTTGCTCTCATCCCAGTGGATCCACAGACATTTGGCAAAAAACGAACAGCCCGAAGGATAGAGAATGTTGAGATGGTGTGGGGCGCGACGCTACTGAGCAGGCGTCGCAAACGGGCGTCCGTCGCCATGGCAACGGCGCCCGGGACAACGACTCTGGCCGACGCCGACATCGACCAACACTGAAAAAGAGACACAAACACGCCCCCTTCTCGATCCCTGACGATCTAGGGATCCAGGATCTATAGTGGATCTCTAAGGTCTATGGCGATCGATTGTCGAATGTGCGAAGGCAGCGCGATGCGCGCGATTCCGACCATGACCCGGTTAAGGCGAATCGGGTTGGTCGTGTTCTGCTTCGGGGAAGGATTTTGACTATGGTTTATGCGAATTTCTACTTTTCATAAAATTTGATATCTAACTTTTTATTCTTTCGAAGAATCGGTTGATCGATTTTAACTGAAACCGATGAAATATATTTTCTATTATTTACGACGATTCCTGTCAGTAAAATCCGAGCTGATGATTTGTGGTGCTTTTCGGTTAAGTTTCTGTTGTTTTATGAGAGGTTATCTCTGAGTCGATGGAGCGGAAGTTATAACAGACGAGTTGTTTATTTGGGGATGTTGTAGATAACAGTTTGTTTCGAAATTGATTTTAAGTGCGTTATGTGTTGATAGTGAATAATAACTGCTTTTAAGATACATTATTGTATTCAAGGTTTCTATTTCATCATTATTTTTATCAATATAATATAATTTATTCGATTTATAACTTCAAAAGTTACACGTGATTTATTAATTTCAGTTTTTATATAGAAATGGATTATTCAAATTATTTTGCGTAAAATTGACGATTAATTGTATTTAAAATGTTTTTTGTAACACAAAAGGATAAAAAAAAACTATATTGAAATTGTCGCAATTCTATAGATAGAAAAACGTCCAAAAATTCTACTGAATTCGCTCTAGGTAGGCATAGAAATTCTGTACGCATTATGATAGGATTTGATCACAGGTTTTTTTTCGAATAGATAAAGGGAGCGATATTGTGAAAAAAAAATGAGATGGTAATTGGCACCTACGTAAAAATTCCTTATAGAACCCGAAAAGTGTCACATAAAAATAAATGAATTTATTAGATATAATGGTGTCGGTTACTGATATTTTATTTTTATCACTTTATAGGTGTATCTAAATAGATATGTATATATAAAATATTTTATAAAATAACTGTATTATTTGCAAATCGCAAATTTTTAGTTGCTTGAAACCAATTTAATTGATTTAAGATAATAGTCTGCTTTAATTCACAATACGATGATTCTAGAGAAATTCAAAACTATTATTTTCTTATTAAGTTAGAAGCATAATAGGTAAATATCATACTAACTGACTTGCGTTTGAAGTGGATCGTAATTCAATATTGTACACAATTTTGTTTTTCGCTTTCTTCTCGAACACGAAATACAGCTTTTATTTTCAGCGTGTCAATAACGAAAGTTTCTGCTTGAAGAACACTAATACGATTTGTTGTGTATGAAGAATAAATAAAAACTTTATATCTCGTTTTTTCTGATTTTCTTTTTTCTTAGACCTAATTAAATCACTGACGAATTTTTATGAATTTTGTTATTTAAATTTCTGAAATTCAACAGAGTTAATACAGATCAATACATACCGTTTACAAATTTTAACTAGCAATAAATGGATAGATAGTGTACACGAAAGGCTCGCTAGAATTTATTTGAACGAAACAGCACTTTTGTTTGTTGGCAGATAGATAAACAAACTGGCAAAAAGACAAATAGACCAATGAATAAATAAACCGAACACCAATAAATTCGACCGGCGACCCTTGTATGAAACGCAAATCCTTCGATTATCTTGAAATCAACGAATCTTCACAAAGAAATACACTGCTTTGTTTCGCACCGACATTTATTGCTTTCGTAAGCATCTGAACTACGGCTGTAGTGTAATAGCAGTATTTGCATAACAAACATTTCACGTTAATGCTGAAAGATATCTATTTTATTAATTCCGTATAATTTCGATATTAAGTAACCCGAAGGAAGAGGGAGGGAATTTTTTGCGTCTGTATAAAGAAAATAAAAACCGTTTTATTATACAAACAACTAAGAAGTATTAAATTACAAAAATAATAATATGCTAACACAAATCACCACACGAATACAGAGTAGTCTCATTTCTTATAACCGGGTTTGTGTTTGTTTTTCATTCATTGCATATGAAAAATTACTTGTTTTCGTTATGTTTAACAACGTGATTTACATACAATACATTAAGAGCAAACGCACAGAATAAGACAAACTTAATTATATAAATTTTGAAAGAACAGAATTGATATGATTAATGTGTTATAAACTAAAGTTGCCACATGAAATATTAATAAGTTATGAGTGAATAATGTTAAAATTAATCTTTTCAAAGTGTAAGAATCGTTGAAAAGGCGCTTTCTCTAGAGGATAGCAGTTATTTCTGATGTAATTACTCTACCTTTATGAAGATCGGCAACAGGTGCTATTAGAAGAAACCGAGATCCGTCACAAAGAAAATGAAAGCTTTTGATGAAAATACGTAAAGTTCGACACTTGCAAAAGAAACCACATCAAGAGCTGTATAACGTCTTGTAGGCAGAGAACTTTTGAATTTCAGAAATGTTTCAAGTAATTTAGAATTATAACATGATTAATAACGTGCCGGAATAAAGTCAAGCATTCAACGCACTCACTTTCAAATTCAATATTACATTTGCTCACGTTTATACATGTTTTTGGACATTTTCATTAAGTACAATGAATCGTCGGTGCTTCTATTATAATTAAATTTTCTACTGCTTCTATGTACGTTTCTGTTTGAAAAATTCCGTATCTCAAAAATTTTATACGCACAATAATTTGCCTTTCTCGTCAAATTTCACAAATAAAAAAATATTGAAATAAGAATCACAAACAGAGTATAATTTATTAATAAAATTCACTATAATATATCAGCAACTTAATGTCTGATAAAGAACTGTCATATCGTATGTATTATAGATAATAATAAGAGCTTAATTGAAAAAAATAGAGAAAAATTCGGAAAAAAAGTTTTATTCACATCTGACCTGATTTAAAATTTATCTGTATTTCCCAACGAGCTTGCTCATTATTCATGCAATATATCAAATTTTTATAGGATCATTTTTTAATATAGTTTCTTTACATACGTACGTAGTATAAAATGAAATCGTTGTTTACAATAATTTACAATGACTAAACGATATTCGAACTATGATCATATAATCAAAGACAATATTCAAATAATTACGTAATACATATTATTAATACTAATAATGGTATACGTACTATATTAAATTAATCAGTTTAAAATTCATAAAATTAATGATAAAACTTAATTTCGGCGAGAAAACTTCTTGGACACATTTCAAAGCTTCACGTTGATGAAATAAATGTTCTTCGAACACAAAATTTAAAGCAGTTCTGAGTGGTAAAATTCTCACATTGGCGTCATCATACAAACAGATGATGTTAGTGACAGTGACGAGGGATGCGATGCGTACTAGAATTAATATCGCGGTTCACTACACACAAAATGCTTACCACGAAACAATTAGGGCAATTCCGCTCTTCTTCCTTCAATTTTTTTTTCGTTTAGCGGAAATGTTAAATTAATTTCGTCAATGATCGATTTATTCCAAAATATCAATTATCAAAAAAATATAACATGTCGCATACGCTATATTATACGCAAAAATATTTATGTGCACGTGTATGTAAAATATTGAGACACATGCTGTTTTTCCAAACTCGATGTATGAACTTATCCATACATTATCCACACTTATTCATTGAAATAATTTCCATTGTATTCAGCGTTTCATTGTTTTGAGATAACGTTCATATTTTGAATTGAATGAAATGAAAATATTGTCGAAACGCCTCAGAGTATATTGACGTACATATTATACATTTGAGCTGTGAACGCACTCAGTTCAGAGAGCATACTTTAATAACTGAAGCTTTTGACGAAACCGAATAAATTTTATTTTATTATTAAAACTCTCCTTAAAGGTTTTATTAGATTATATTTATTTTTCATGCCCTATGGCGTACAACAAATATTATTTTCAGTGCACTTTGTGAAATTGCATTATACATATTTCCGAATTCAATCGAGAATACATACGAATTTGAGGAGACATTACGTAACGAAAACGACATATACCCAACGCATGCATCTACAAACTATTGACAAAACACACACTCTTAGACACGATCACATTTTCCGAGCATTATATTATATTATAGAACGTTCTCGAGTGCTTCGAACATAATGGCTCTAGCAACTTGTAACGCAAGAAGACGAGGATTCTCCACGAACTCTACGATGGATAGATGGCGAAACACCACAGACATTCACAGCTTAGTAAAAGGATTGTCTTATAAATTATTTTATTGTCGAGATGCCGTCATGTGAGACGCATAAGCATTCAACGTAGTCGATGTGATGAATTTTAATGAGAACGCATAAAAGGAGAGCCGGGAAAAAGAGGGATGAAAATCTAAGTTATCCTTTTTAGCGACGTGTCGTTTTTTCCCTGTTCGGGGAAGCGAGGTAGCGTAGGAGTTGCCTTTATTTTTTCGCTCCGTTCATTCAAATTAAATATAGGCGAATAATTTATATGTAAATTGTACGTGCTCGAAGTCGGAAATCATCGTTCGAACGTCGAAAGTCGTCTATAAATGAATTTTCGTCGAAAAATTTATTGCGTCGAGAAATTCGAATGTTTTACGCTCGTGCTCATTTGAGAAGTGAACGGGGGTTATTTAATGTGATTCACTCGTTCGGATTCGTCTGAACGTAAATGACGATTAATTTCGTTGAGAAGTTTCACCTTTTAATATTAGCTTGCCGTGAATATTGCTATTTGTTATCCCATAGATGCTTTGATCGAAATACATAGAAAGCGTCCAATATAATTTTCAACAGATTGTGAGCGAAAAATAAACTATTGAGAATTACAATACATATTATATATACATACATAGGTATTTTAAATAGCAAATTAATTTGATAAATAAAAATGATGAATGAAATAATTATAAATTTAATAGCATTAAATTAAATGTGTAAAATATTCAAGCGTAAACTAAAATTGAAACCCTTGTTAAAAATTGGGAAAATAATGGTTCAGTGTGCGTGTGCGTAAGGTTTTTATCAGATTACAGTGTCACGACACATTGTTATCATGTGATTTATTAACGAAAACTTTTGATATACCGCTTATGAGAATAATATTTGCAATCAATTAAAAAAAGGATCATTCTGAAATGAATGTATAATTAAAAAAACATGTTTTATAAAATGAAAGGGGATTAATTAGAAATATTTAAATATGAAAAATGAATGAGACTTTTTACTCATATAATAAATTACATGTAAGTATACATATATTACTATTTTAACGTATCACATTTCACACTAAATACGTGTCACTTTATTTGAAAGCCACGAAATCAAGCCTCGAAACGATTTTCAATATAAAATCAATACTCAATATAAGCACACACATCCGATTTCCCAATATTTACGTTAATCTTGTTCGCAAATCGACCTCTTTGTAGGAAATTTAATACGAATCCCAGATTAGGTTTTATCGTGAAAAATGTATCAAATCTAAAAGTAACGTGGGCGAGATTTTTTTCCTCAAAATACGTGAGTAAAAAAATGGCACGAAATCCCGGTGAACTTATATGATATCGTGGTGCGCATTCGACATTTCTACATACTATTAGTTAAAAAGGTCAGAAATTAAGCTCGTAAAATTTGCATGTATTTAACGTGAGCTCTGAAAAGATTATCATATAAATATTCGGGATATGAGCACCATAAAGATCAAAAGTCCCAAAGTGTCCGTCTGGGTGTCGTAACGCGTACGCGCCGTTATGCGATACCCTTATGTAACAGAAACTGTTAAACTGTGGTTCGAATTCTATCAAAATGAATTTAGAAAATAGTTTGTGATAAAATACTGTAGACCCAAATGTATCAAGTCAAAAAATAATTAAAAAAAATCAAAACTTCCTAAAAGGAGGAACTTAATTCTATCTCATAGGGGGGTTAACTGTGTATGATTTACTACAGAAATTACAAGCAAGGAGAGCTAAATGGAAACATAATTGAATCTGAAATTTTCACAAACCAACGTTTAAAAAAAATGTTGAGAAAAGTTCGAGAACCTTTCTCGGATCTAATATGATAAATAGATCGTAAGGCTCGGTCATGAGGACAGAAACGGTGGACTGAATTTTCCCACTACCACCGTTTGGTCATTGTTTGTCCAATAACAATTTGGTGTTTGTGTGTGTGTGTGTGTGCTGGTTTTCGGGTTTTAGTAGTGTGATAGTTTGGTGTCACGTAGCCGAGAATGCAACGGAATGTTGAACCAGATATGACAATGCGCCTACACAACGTACAAGCACTATACTAATCTTGTTGTACCAGGTGTACCTCAATAGGCAGAGGCCACTTTGGTTCGTGTTAGGTTCCGATTTATGTTCCTGATTATTCTATAATATCGAAATTGAGGTTTGTATGAAATTCAAATTATAATTGTGTTTTTAATTGAATCGTGACTTTTGAAAAGCGCACATATCGTATGAACAATGTAAGTTACGTGATTCAATTGAGATAACATTTTGAGCGTCGTTAATTTATCAAATTAAATTAATATTCACTTTCATTCTAAGAACAAGTCTATATGAAATATTTATATCGTTGCTAATCGAAAATATGCTAAGCTAAATTATAATACAAGAAAGAGAGAAGAAATTTACGAACGAAAAGTCACGATCGCTTAATAAATTTTCTACTCAATATTTTTGACAACCTTAAGACTATTAATAAGTTAAATAAATTCGATGAAACTTTTCAAATTTAATAGATTAAATGAGTAAGTAACTTTGATCTTCCAAATATTTAATAAACTTATTTTTACGTAAATATCAAGTCTTTCATAATATCTAGCATTAGTAAGTGAATTTTTCGCTTCCATTTGCTTGCGAAAACAAGATAAATTAAACAAATCTAGAAACTTTCTCATGTCAAACGATATCCTAATTAGGCTTTGATTAACGAAATTGTTTACATACTGCCGGTGATAACGACTTCGAATTTGATCACCGAGTAGGATCTTAAGAAGTTCGACTCGTAGAAGTACGATTCAATCCACTAATTGATTTTGCAAATTGAATTTGCTCAACGATCCGCGATAACTGCGCATCGACTAAAGTGATCAATAGATTTTGTGATTTGAAGTCGATTCATTTTCTGAAGCATGAAATAAACATAACATAAAGGAGAAAATTAATTGAATTTAAATTTATGACAATTTTATAAAAAAAAATCGTTTTTAACCAAACATTGAAACGAATATAACTAAATAACATTTCATGTATTATTTAAAAAGCTACTATAGAAAAAAAAATTGAGAGTATGATACACAATATAATTTCATTATTTCGAAATAGGAGAACACACAAAACACAAAAGGGAAAAATCAAGAAAAACAACCCGTTAAGACAGTTCATTTCATTCGATCTCGCATGCTCGATTAGCGAACGTCTGAAGAACTCAGACTTCGGGCACGCCGTTTCGGCGAACTTTCAGGAACATTTCGAATCACTAATCTAACTCTATTATCGATTTCGTATCCCGTGCTTTATGGGAGTCGACGGGTAGACCGAGCAATGAGGATAATGCGATTTTATCCAACGAAGGACGATGACGGATTAAACAAAAGGACTAACGTAAGAGGAGCTCGGGCTCTCTCTAAGAGATTTTTTCGGCATTCTCAACGGTGAACTTCTCACGCCCATTAGCGATGGGGATGTTTGAGGGATTAATCTATCTTGTGAAATTGAAATTTTAACTCTATTCATGAATAAAAGTTGATTGATAAATTGCTGTAATCAAGTGGGATACATTCAATAAGCAAGTCAGCTTTTCTATTCAAATTTTCTCGATCGAAAACGATTTTATAAAATATTATATTATGTTTTAGATGTACGTGCTTTTATATCGTAGATATATGAAATATTCTCAAATGAAATTTAAGATCATTGAACTCTCGCTGTTTTCAATTTATAAATTGTATAAGATAAAATATATTATTACCTCCGATACATAAAAGCAAAAAATGTTCATGATTTCATGAAACCAAACTGTTCTAACAATAAGAGTTTTCGATTATCGACGCCTCGTTTATTTTGTTAAATGTACAAGTATCCTATATTTATTTATAATACACATATTGCATTAATAAAAAATATATGTACTCTGAAATTTCCTAAAATTCTATGGTAATTGTGAATATAGAATATTTTCTACCTATCACTATTTTGTGAAACATTGTGGTTGGTGCATTTTTAAATTCCAATTTTATTAAAAGTATTTCAGTTGCAAATATTGTGAAACAAACTAGTTCATATACTGAAAAAATATGTCATAAAATTTCAATATTTAACACGAATGCATATAGCAGTGTTTCACAAAATCCAAACTATACAAAACAGGTTAAAATATTATACAAGAGCGAAACTTCCACTATCGGTCGGCGCACATATGCGAAATATTTTTCCGAAACAAACAAATTCAATATGTAGATTTCGTTTGTGTACTCACCCATAGGACTGGGGGTTAGCTCCTTCATTGCATACCGCACTCTGATGTCATATCTCTTGAAAAGGTTCAACTTTCTACCCAGTCCCGAAATGGCGGAGGTCACAGCTTTGGTGTAATCCCGTGTACCGAAGGATTTATACGGCACTACTAATCCCACTTGAAGCTCCTTTATAGTCTGGAAAAAGGAGGGCAACAATGAAAAAACAAAACATCAGACATCGGACAAACAAACGAGAGAAATGTAAACATTAACGAAAGGACGAAATGGAAAAAAAATACGCGGACGACATTCGGCTTGTCATTCAATACCTACTTTAAAACATGTTAATTTGATAAAAAATTCAAATTAAATTACACTGTTATTTGAACAAAAACATTGATACGCGTCGATTTATAAGACATTTATTAAATAATATTTTCCCAACTTTCTATGTGAATTTCGTTGAATTTTTTCGAGCTACATCTGTCATTTTTTGATGCGAGAACGAAAAAGAAAATACCCAAGTTCATAATACAATGGTCGAATGGCCCCTGTGTGATGATTCGGAATCGATATTATGGTTTTGTTCTCTGAGTAATTTCACGGGTGATGGATTTCAAAAAGCCTTTGATATAACCTTTATACGAGGGCGATCTTCTGATTCACGCCACGGGCATAATTGTAAATACATATATTTAAACGTGGATAAAATAGTGAGAAGCGGAGCTGTCCAGTATTTTACGTTTAACTGTTACGAGTTACGTGAGCATCGCAAAGGAAAATAATCGGGGTCGAATGTGATGTAGAGGGTACGCAAAATTTGCCTCATTATAATTTCAGATAAATTTTCACGTCTTGCGTGATATGTTAAAAATCGATAGGTGCTAAATTTTCTTTCGGGAGATTTATTTTGGTTCTGTTACATAACCTGAACCCTAGAGGAAAATAGAGAGATGTCTCTGGCTGCTCGAGGCTCGATAATAACATGGTACACTCGCAAATTTAAAATATCGCTTGTAATTTATGGGTCTGTTCAGTCACGTGTGAAAATATCATAAAATTGAATTTCGTTGGATTTAATGGGTTGCTTTTATCGAAGTGTTTGATAAACAAGATGAAAATTTCAAGAGGGTTCGCCCTTTTCCCGCAGACAGTCGTGGGCGTTAGTGTCGCGTAACACGTTATCGTCCAAAATTTACGCAAAATTAGTGAAAGGTAGTAAAAATATTATATAACAATTTTACATTATGAAAAGGAATTCACATTCTTTTTTTAAAATAAAATTTTATTTCTTTAAACAATATATTTTTTTAATTGAGATCTGCGAAAATTGGACTATATTTGATCAATTATAAAACAAGTATTTATATAAAAATATTTTGAAACTATGAAGGAATATTAACATTTATCAAAAGATTACTTTGATTGTTATAAATATTGCTTGATTAATTAGATGAATAAAAGTTTTCTTATCATCAATTGTGAAGAATTTATAAAAAAATAACACTAACCAATCGTATAATATTTTTTTATTGTTTTATGAAATTAAAGTTAATCAAATGTATTTATAAACAGAATATTTTTTAAATAAATATTTATTCGTTCAGCAGTGAACGTGTATACGAGAAATGGGCGTGGTGCTCGTACAGTGCTGCCGCCGACGAAATTTTCCGGAACTAACAGTTTGTTGTGAAACGCAAATTAAAAATGTTTTGTTTGAAGAATAATTATTTTGATCTATTTTTATTCATTTTGTTTTAGTTTTATATATAGGTAAAATAAATAAAATATTTTTTAATAATGTATAGTGAAATAAATAATTACTTCCACTTGACAACAGAATGCGCCACCTACGATACATTTTGCGAAATTTTAAATTAAATAACTATTATGTCTAAGTAAACTTAAGAGTATTATATGTGTTATGATTTTTTCTAAAACAATACAATTAATTTATAATAAATGGAAAAAATATTATTATATTAAAGTCAAATTTACGATTTATACATAAGTAGCAATTTTCCATTTCATATTCATTTTCACAGTTTTCAAATCAGTATGATATGGTTAATATAATTCACATATACCTTTATTATAAACAATACGTGACAGTTAAAAAATAAATTCATTATAAAGTTATTAAAATACTAAAATATCATAATATGGAGTATAAACGATATTCTGAAGTTTTACTTCCTATGTGAAAGACTACAAAAGAGAAAATTATATATTTATGTATGAATAATATTCTAGTTTAATTGAACATTAGCGCAGCGCAAACTTTTCATAATAATAGAAATACTTTTTGTGAGCGAGAAAAATATTTCCCATCGTATAAAATACGAAAGTTTTATATATGAGTATACGATATGAAATGCATTAAATTTGTTCATGCACGAATAATGTTAATAATAAAAAATGAAGAAATAATTGAAAACCATAAATAAATTCAATATTTGTACTAAAACAACAATATTATAAAGCCATATAATGGAAAGAGGATTTGAATATAATTATTGGAAATTCATAGATATGTCGTCGAGTAAAATATGTCTAAAATTTTCCATTTCTCACAATCTGATCTGAGGTATCTCGATTGTTAAGCACGACAATGAACTGCGGTCCCTAAAATGAAGACATTCAGAACGTCAGAAAGAAGTTCCATTGGAAATTCGGCGCATAAATTTTCTCAAATTCACGAGTTCCATTATGAAGTCACACCTATCAGATCGAATGAATTTTCAATTTCCTTCAAAATAATACAAAGCATCGAAGATATTCCTCATAAAAACTTTTTCGGAAAAATAAATGTTATAAGTATTTCAGAGGAAATTTCCAAGAGTATTTCTGCGAACGTTAAAATTCGATATATAAGTCGGAAAATGCGATAAAAGATAACTTTTCGTCACACTTTATCCACATCGGAAAAATGATAAAAGCAAATAAAGCCTTTTTAAGAAATATGAGAACTCTGTAGCTAGCGAACTTACATTTATAAAACGGCAGAGAACAGCCACAAATGAATCTCCTGGGATAACTCTTTGCACAAGTCTGAAGTAAGGTAAAAACTCTACAATAAAACCTTTACAAAACTTTTTTCTTATCAGTAATATTTTTTTTTTATTTTCAATTGAAATATATTTGAATACTTGATCATTTATTAAATATTGAAATAAATATTTTATTGACAATAGGCAAACACAATATATTTCAATAACATTGTATGCTAATAAAGCGAAGGACTATATACAAATATGCTTAAATAAAACATGAAATACCGGAAGAATAACCTCTTTCACCGTTTTTACGAAAATATATGCTTTCAATATTGAATAAACTCATACAAGTGTTCTCGCATGGTCCTGTGAGAATAGGGCTTAAAAACAAAAGGGCTTCCACATTGATTAAATATTGATACGAATATTTGTGTAATAGTATAGGAAAAGGGTTCTAACCAATGAAATATTATTCACATATACCAAGATTATATGAAATCGTCCTCAATTCATTTGACCTAACACGTTCTGAGTTAATTTGACCACATTGCGTAACAATTTCACAATACATATCTCTGATCTATAAATATTATATTACATGACGTTTTGATTCCAGGTCAGCATATATGTTTTTTAAATAATATATTATATGGTAGAGAAAGGTATTACAAGAAATGTAAATATTTTTTGGAAATTATGATGATAATTTTCATACATTTGAATTAACATAAATACAAAGCACTGTGCTCTATTAGCTTTTAAAATTTAAATGATAATATTCTACTTTCATGGAATGAATACGAAAATTCGTTTCATAGCAAATTATGGAATAATTTATATTATAAAAGAAGAAAATATTAAATTTCCAAAATTCATTTCCTAGGAGAGCAAAATTTCTTCGGCGAAAATCTAATAACTTCCTGCCGATTTTTAATAAAAACACGAATTAAAAAAAAATGAAAACATAAAAAAAGCGAATCTAGAGCATAAAATCGAGTATTACACCCGGCTATTACACGAAACCACGAAAACCTCGAGAGACCCGAAACGACGACCTCGCACCCAAAACATCCGAAATATTCGCAACCTATCTCAACTGCAACTACACCGGATTAACCGCCTAACTGCTTCAGTCACAAATAATAGAATCTACCGATAAATGCCACCCTCAATTTTCACCGTCTCCGATCAATTTTCGGACCATAATATAATACAAACGAAACAAACCTTCGAGGCGAAATCACGTAGCCCGGATTTTCGGACCGAGGCTTCGGATTCTGGCTTCGGTTTCTGGCCCTCCAATTATCCATTCAAAGTACGTAGTGGGGTATTCCCGTTTTGAGGCTCATTGTTCAGGTCTGTTTCCAAGCGGTACGCACAAACGACCTCGGGGTTAACTGTTCGGGAAGTCTCAGGAATAACTCGTACACCATTGCTATTCATCACCCCGAGTTGTGTGTGGTGTTGCTTGGATGTATGCCGGAGTCGTATTCGGAGGTGTAGTTTGGGTTGATATGATTTTGGATATGGATGTGTGTCTTCTGCATACGAATATTGCCGTGATGAGGCAAGAGAGTTCGACTGTACGCAAGATAGTGTTTTCAAATTTGGTATTAGATTTACAGAGCACGGAATATATTTTGAGATGAAAAAATGAATTAGTTATTTTAACCTTTCGTCTAGCGGAATTTTCTGATTGAATTTCCGAGAAAAAGTTCAAGGTTCATGAGGTTGTTCCGTAGCGATTATCCGTGTTGCGCCATTTCGAATAATACAAACAAAGCAATGTTGCTAAGATAAGAAATTTTCACTGTGTATACATAAGTTAATCCGTTTTGAGATCAAGCAAAAAGAACATGTGTTATTTTACGTTGAAATTTCCATACGCAGACATTTTGTAATATGTTCTGTAGCAGTTATGTTGGATCCTGTGCGATTTTTTATGCAATCCGCAGCCGCCGCAACGAATCGTAATTCAAGTTTTTCTCGTACATTTTATGTCAATTTTTTATTGAAATATGAAATATGTAAATTTTTTCTGAACTGAAACATATACGAGTACGAATGGAAACAGCGTATGATATGATAAGAATATGTGAAAAGGATAGCAGAAAAATGTAATCAGTGAAAGATACGTGAGCCAAATGCACGTTATATACGATATAGAGAAAAAAATTACTAGCATATTGAATATGTACATATACATGAATTATGATCACATCTATAAACAAGCATTAAAAATTGATCAATTTTCACGTTGATTATTCTAGTATTTCACAAGAAAATTTTGATCTACTGAAGAGGCTGTAGAATTAATCGAAGCGTTTGATTAATCTCAAGATAATTTATGAAAACAGAAGTTATCAATTCAACTCACTTATTAAATTCGTTCATTTATTAATCGCATTTTTGGTCAAAATGAATTGATATTCTTTATGCGAGCTGAGTATTATAATATTTTTATTTTCCTTGACGCAACAGTCTGAATCAGACCTAACCCTCCACTTTTCATCGGTTGACATAACCTTGATTTTTTTAGTACCTGAATATATTACCAATTTAATAAAATCAAAAAAAAAATCCAAATTCTTAAATACTCAAAGTATAGGTATAATAAAAGTGACAAGAAACTAAGAAAGGCCAATTTCCTTCGTGTCAGCGGTCAAGCAAACCATCAAAGACCTCAGATACGCGAATTGTCACATCAACAGATATTCTAGGTCGTGTATAGGCTTTGATCCTTGTTGTTTGTCAATTTCATTTCAATCGTTGATTGCGACGCCGAGCACAACGGCGTGTCGGAAAATTCGCCGATAAACTCGACACGTCGAGGAAAAGCGGAAAAGTGCCGCGGGCGAGTGACCCGCAAAAGCTTCGGATTTCCGTCACAAGTACGAAATTGGGCCTTGAAAAAAAATCTCATTTCTGAATCGTCGAAAACGAAACACGCTCGTTGAAAAACTCAAATATGAGAAAAAAGTGATCCCGCTTGTATCAACTTTATTAATTATTATATTTGTTAAAAAACATGTTTTTTTTTCAAGAGTATTGGATAAAAATAAAACTTGATTCGAAGAATAATATGGATGATAAAATGAACATATAATATTGCGTGCTTTGTTTATATTTAACGCACTTTGTGTCAAAATAATCGATGAAACATCTCGTTCTAAATATCCATTTGAGATAAGCCGTAAAAACATTCTTAATGCTATCAGGAATCCCTCTCAACGTCTTATTTTAAGAATTGGAAAGGTAAAAATAAAATTCCAGCAATTCTTTGAAAATCCAATATAAATGCAAGATTTCATTTGTGACATGTTTCGAAAATGCCGTAACATCAAATTATTCTATTTATTCTTTCGCATTGCGATTTAATGGAATTGTCGTTTCCACGTAAGAAGTTTGCTGCGTGTTTGTTCTATCCATTTTATAAACATGTTTTTGCTTCCGCTTCTCGTAATATAATTTCGTACATAGCATACCCGTACCTTTTCATTTTACTAAGTGACGTCCTCAAGATCGCAAGTTGCCGAATATGGAAACGTGCTCTTGTTCAAACATCAACAAAATTTGTATCGAATTCCGTCTGCTACTCCAAAGCCTACTTTGTATATTTAACTATCGTATTCGAGCACGTTTTTCCTTTATGGTGGGTTCGCACTGATAAAAAAATCCGAGCACTGAAATACTATAACAGTTTTATTTCAAGCGCGAATATAAGAGAAAGCTTTGGATTTCAGGTTATAAACGTTTTATCTCGTCGTATGTGAAACGATTTTACTCGTTTGTGGAAATATCTACGCTATGTTAGTATTTTCAAGTTGAATTGCACCGCAGAGATCCGAAGAATTGTTGAACGACCAGACACGGAATCTGGATTCTCACAAAATCGATTTTTTATTTTGCTCTTGTTGAAGTACTGGCAATTTTATCATTCTTCAAGCCAAACAATTTGTTAACAAATTAAACTTTGATAACTGTTTTTCATTTTGTTTTTGTTTCGTCTCATCCAATTTCATAAAATTCTAGTAGCTAATTGATATTTCATCCATTTAAAATTTACTCAATTAATTTTCATATCTACTTAATTAGGCCTCAATACTATTAGGCGAGCAAAAATAAATCTATCTGAACGAGTTATAAACTAAACGAACTTCGTGTGAAAAATGTTTTTAATATAAGCGGAAAGTGCGAAAGAAACATCTTTTGGTTAGTGAAAACGTATTTTCTTGTAGTGGGCATCTCGTAAAGCTGCCTTTGAGCATAGCACCCGTGGGAAAAACGGTCTTCTTCACACTAAGATTTCGTTTATTTGTTTGTGCAACGCAATACTGGCATGAGTGCTCCTAAACAAGGGAAGAAAAAATTGGCAAAATAATAAAAATAAGTATGCTATGACAGTTTGACGGAGAGAACACCTGCCTAAATCACATCGTTAAATAATAAGATTTATTTCTGAAAGACAAGAAAAGAATATATAAAAATGAAAACCAAAAATGCTCAATACAAATATAGAAATTATTTGTAAAACCAATGAAAATTTTATTTTATATTTATTTATACTTTTTTATATATTAATTATGGAAAAATTCGAGACGAAATTATAATTGACAATATGATACGTATTTTTAATGAATCGTTATTGAATTCATGAAACAAAATAATGAAAACTCCTCATCAGAACAAATTAGAAAAATCTAATTCAAATTTTCCGCAGAAATTTAATTTGTTTTGTAATGCCTTTGCCGCATATTATATCGAATCTTAGCAAACCCTAGAGGTTTACGCATCAGCGCCGTCCCAACAGAAATGTTCTGAGTATCCTAAATTGTTTAGTTTCTAAATTACCATCATAATGAATTTTGCGGACATTGTATTTACGAATTAGAACAAGACAAAAAATATGAAAATTTATTGAAAAACACACTTTTCATTAAACTAAAAATTGGCAAATAATTTTTTTTTCATATTAAAAATGTTATCGTAAATGAAAATGATATGTAAATTTGACTACAATATTAAATGAAAATATATTTGATGTATCGACAAATGTGTGCTTGTATATTGAATTTATTGAATGTAATCGCACAAAATACATTTGAAATTAGCGAAAATTTGAAATATTCGCAAAATCTGCCAACGGAAAAAAAACCGAAATTGATAGATGCGGCGTCGCGTCGAAAAACGTGTCTGCGGCTTTTCCACGGCAACCTAGCAGGGCATCTGTCATCCTTTCGAGAAGACCCCATGTCACTTTCGATCCATCATCATGGCCACGAAAGGGAACCCCCGTTCGAAGGTAGTGTGAGGCTTTTAACGACTCGAAAGCGAAGCCTACGACGGTGGTAATTGCCCCAGCGAAAATTTCGCTCTTCGGGAACTTAGCGTTCAAGTTCGGTCCGTGGAATGTCACTCTGTCATTCTCCGGTTCGAACATCTTCGCCAGCCATAGCTCGAAACTTAATTAAAACACAATCTCTCGCGAATTTTATAGATGGTAAAAAACAAGAGACTCCTCGAGTCTCGGGATCCATTTATCTAATGACATGAATGGAATCGTTAATTGATTGATCAAAGATAATCGTATGCTACTTATAAGATATTGATTGTCGAATTGACTGAAAAAAAATGACTTTCAAATTCTATCTAATAAAATAAAAGCACTAATTCACCTTTGTGTTTATTTGTCACAAAGACGCTCGAGGTACAATCTATTATATTCTGCTACGTTGTTGAGTAGCAGTCTAATATGATGAAAGCTTACACCTAAATAATGTATTTTGAGAAGTAAAAATATATATTATAATCTTATGAAGTGTGAAATTTTAAACGATTAAAAGAACCATGAAAAAAAATTTATATATAAATTGATGTAACGGATGGTGTGTCTTGGTGATTGCCTAATTTTTCATGCGCATCAATAATGCGTGAAAGGCTATCGTGAACGAGCACTATCATTATAACGGAACAGATAAAATAAATAGGAATACACGCGATACATGTACCGGAAACGGTTAACAGCAAATTATAACAAGGAATAGGAGAGAAAAGGGAAGACAGTGATATATTGAACACTTTGCAAACGAGGTAACAATGGAAAATCTAGAAAAAAATGGACGGGTAAAGGGCAAAGAGTCACAAAAAGGATTCTTTGAAATTAAAGTGTCATTAGAATATCAAGCAAAAAGTGGAAAATTTATTGAAAAGATTTTTCAATTATTTTTATTGTAGATGAATATAAAATTCTGTGAGATATCAAAATTACGCATCACATACATATGTATGTATATATGTATATTTTTTTTCATAAGAATTTTCAAGAATTACTTAAAAGGATTCAAAGATACTCCTTTCAGCCTAAATCGAACTCGTAAAGGCTGCTTTGAATTGACTCCATCTATTAATCTTAAGCAAGAGCTCTCTTTGTGCACGATATGTCAATATATTGACTTGTTTCACCACAGAACGTAGAAAAAGAGAGATTTATATGCTTGATTGAGAGTGTGCACCGAACGAGGGCCACTAGAATTTTCTTACAACATTTTATTTCAGCCGAGTGGAAAAAAGAGGTTAAATGATAAAATTCCATTAAGGCGAACGTCACGCTTTGAATTAATGTCTCTGTTCTGCGAATTTAATAATTTCTGGCCCTTGCCGCGCATAATAAAATCATATTATACAGAATTACAATGACTAATTCTCCCGATACTCAATAAATCAATTCCCGTTTCGGTGACAACGAACGACGAAGCTTTTATATATTGTACTTTAGACGCTTTACGCAGCTAGCACCCGTGTGATTTATAGTATCCCATAGATGCTTCATCTCAAACTGTACCCACAGGAATATTTCGCCTTTTTTTTTATTATACCGTAACAATATTAAACAGATCGAAACGAAGTTTTCGTAGGCGTCAAGAAAACTTTCGTAATAAGTCCTTTCTCATAAATAAGAACATGGCCACCCGGCCTTATATTCATTCGTTTCGGTATCAAATGTGAAAAAAATGTAAAAGATACGTTTCGCCTTTGAAAAGACTAAGACTAAATTTGAGGCAATAAACGTTTTTTGCTTTCATATTCGTTTTCTCATCACGTTGACACGTACAAAAGCGTCTTAGCCGTAAAATATACTCTTGTTTCTAGAAGCGCTCTCAGCGAAAAATATTACGGCTTTTTATATGGCTTTCATATAAAACCGTTCTTACCGTTTCGATAAATCAACCGAAAATTGAATATACGTATAGGTATTTGTTGTGAGAGAATAAAAATGTATGATTGGATAATCACTCTCAATCAATCAGTGCCAAATACGTTAAGTCAATAAAATGTACTGACACACAAAATCGTTTTTATATAAACCGATATAAATAGAATGGAGAACAATGAAAATGGTTTCGTTTCGAATTTGAAAATCCCCTTTTTTAGGTGAAAAATAATAAAATAAAACCATTTAAACCTGGCAAATAATTTATCCGGCGGCTATATTTTTAGGATTTACAGCCAATATTACATGCTTACGGGGAACACAAAAGGAAACGATTCGAACAATGAATTTTATTTTTTCGAATCGAATTTTTAATTGAAAAAATATAATGATCGTTCATTTCATTCGGTATTTTTCGCATCCTTGAGCTTATTGAGTTTCCTATTCGTATAGAATATGAAAATGGATTTTTTTCTCAATTATTGTATATATTTATAATATGTATCTATGTGTATTGAGTTGTGGACATCGCAAAACTTATAATATTAGTACAATATCTTGAGATTGATGTATTTCTTTTAGGTAGATACAATAAATATTTAAAAGGTAATTTAAATATTTCAAAAACTTCTAGCAAACCGGTAAAAAGAGCAGGAACGTTTCTTAATTTATTATTCGTAAGCACGACTAAGGTGTAAACGTTTTCCTCCCAAAGCATTTTAATGGCAAAGCTTTGAGAAAATTGCGGAAAATATTTACTTAGCACAGAGTTGCACCTTACTTTGATACTTCTTTGCACTTTTTCGTTCGTCTCATTTTTCATGCGCTCGAATATAAACTTTGTTAAGTATTTAATAAACGAAAAGCGTTTTTAATCTCACGCCCGATTATTTCAACACAACACTACGGTTCATTTTGAGAGGTCTTGAATGAAGGCTTGTTTGCTGACGAAAAACAGACATCAACATATAGTTCGATACGGTAAACTTTCAACTTTTCCAATATTGGCTGCACGCGAAAACTAAACGACCTTTGTTATCTTCACTCTGTTGCCCACGCTTTGGGGTTTTTGTCATTTTTATCTAAAAAACCAGCAGCTTCGACACTGAAAAATGCCATAAATCGGACTCCCAGCAAATGCAGATTTATTTTCCTATCTCATTTCGGGAATTTTGTCTTAGAAAAATCGTTTTAAATAATCGTATTTTATATAAATTTGTGTAGAAAATTTAGAAAAAATCACCGAGAAACGAATTTTTACATCAATCTACGTAATATAGATAGCTGTATGAATTCTTGATTGAGTGTTTTCGATGATTCAATAAAGAAAGCAAAATCAAATATTCAAACCACCGTCCTTCAGCCTTTGTAGAAATAAACTTATTTTTATAGGCTTTTATTCTTTTCTTATATATTTTATCGTATTGATTGAGGGTAACTATCGTGGTTTTTGTTGTATATTTTCATTGCGTATTATGAAAAAAGCTATTTTACGATTCTACTAACTCACATGAAAAAATATTTTGGCAATTGAGATATTGATTAAGAAAAAACGACTTAAATGAAATTTACTAAAAAATTAATACATAAATTATAAAAAAAATTAGCATATGAATAATGACATGAAATGATGAATGAAATATGAAATTGATCGTAGAAACAGAAGGATTCTAAAGCGAATTTTTAAACAAATATAATCTGAGCACGTTACAGACAACAGCGAGTTTAATGAACCTTAATCTGAAATTATATTAAGAATTCACCAGGAACACCTATTTCATGCTTTCACGTTAGCAACTTGAAACCTTCAGTTCTCATTTGAACATTGAAAACCACAGAAATACCGCAAAATGTACAAAGCACAGAAAATGTATTCGTATCAAGCACAACAACAACACAAACAGACCGTTATTAATCTCAGAATAGATACGTACATATATCAAGGACTAAGTGAAAAAAACTAACGCCACTTGACCTTATCGTGAAATTTTCCCTAGAATGGTTACAGTCGAGCGGCGACAGTCGAGACTTGAACAAAAAAAAAAGAAATACGACTCAATGGTTTTATTTAGTCCATTGTGTCAGATCGCATCTATAAGGAAAATTTTCAAAAGAATCTCACTCGTTAATCTGGCCGAACGAGGATAATGTCGAAACCTTTTTGAGCGACTTTTCAGCGAAATTAGGGCGTCACGCTAGTTATGAGACCGTAATGCGTCACCTCCTCTTTCGTTATGGTAATTAGTTTTCTTCTGTCCATAACTCAGAAAAGGTATTCTTTGATGACTTTGCGTCGGAAAATTCCTTGAAATTGCACCTTTTGTGTGTACTGTTATAATACAACTTAATTAATTTTTTTCGCTATATTTCATAATGAAAATTCAATAATTTTCCATTAAAAAAATCGAAACTAATATATCAATTATGCATAGATTTATTATGATTTCGAATTTTTATATTTACGCATTTTTTTACAAATCAAATAATACATATAATTCCATATGACATATTTAATTTATGATTGTCAGTTTTGTATAGAATAAATGATAATTCTGTACCGTAAACGAGAAGAGCCAATCTAAGCCTCCGTTGAGACGTTCCATCTACGCGTTCTATATTTTATCAGAGCAACGCTCATTGTCATCGGACGTACTCCTATATACATTTTTAAGCCAGACATAAAACAGCGTCTGAAAAAAAACTTCATCCGGATTCCATTTGTTTCAGCTCAGAGCCGGACTTAGGACGCGTATTTATTTGCTCGGATTCGGCGGAAGCCGCCTTTCATAGATATGAAGGAGGAAAGAAATTCAAAAGCACCGATTGTTAAGCGTGATTTAGTGCGGTGCAATAAATAACAAATACTGCTGAAAAAATAAATAAAAAGCACACTCGATGTGTTGAGTTTTGGCGGGAAAAAAGGGCGTGGCTCGAAGCCTATAAATTCCTTTATAGTCTGCTGACGAACACCGCGAAGCCAAAATGTGCCCTCTGTTTAAAATGTGCTGTAGCAATAAACGACGCATTTGGCACTTTTACACATACAAAAAATGCGTATTTCTCTCGAGTGTTTATAAACAACGTTTCGAAACGATCGCGATATCGAGGTTTTTCATTGCCGTTGCTAAAACCTTCGCATATAACGGGAGCGTAAAGATGAACCGGTAGATAATTTGGGTTATGAATACGAGTAAAAATTAATTCTTAATAAAACGCACCCCGATTTCCCATAAAAAAAACATTAAACATCGACCCGGCTCGAACTCGACGGATATTTTACGATCGTTCTATGTTTACGATTCGCATATGAAATTGGGGTGCGACTACGAGATGATGTTCGATGAGGTCGTTGAATTGACCCTTCGCTATTTGAGGATTTTAGGGACCCTCGTCAAAGCATCCATAATATTAATTATTCAATTTAGATTAAAAATAACGTGTAAACATTTTGAGAAATAAAAGTTTAATTTATATTTTGCTTGCAAATTAGGTTCATTAGTATCTACAATTTTTAAAATTCAGAAAAAAAATGGAAATCGACTGAAAAAGTATATTCATATTTTTATTTTGTTTTAATAATTCTATTTCACAACATTATGAACGCTTAAATAAATCAATATTTATTTTATTGAAGATTTACTTGTATTAATTTACCTAAGTTAAGTGCCTACTTGTATGTAAAATATCTATAGATAATACATGCCTTTTGTATTAAGCATATTTATTTTTTTGAACCATCAAAAAAGGATTTTTTTTTCATAATGCCCACGTACATAGATATGTATGATAATATTCACGGAAGTCTGCCATCTTAAAAAATAAACATTTTTATGGTGTTTTGTCGGTACGTGACCGGCTTGAATACTTCCAACCTAAGATGGGGTTCAAGACTGTTGTGTTTCAGGGGGTAAAAATGGTTCACATTTCTTTTCTCACTTTTTTCTCACGGCTCGAATACTTTATAACCTTTTTGCTTCGTTGCTGCTTATATAAACATGAGAGTAGCCTGCGTTCGCGATATAATTTCAACAATTTTCGCAGTGGAAAAAATATAATTGCCATTCTTCACACCCACGTAGTTTTCACATACAAATGTAAAATTATTTTTCACTGTTACAGAAGAAATATCGATACGGTTTTTTTTCTGCATAAATTTCCGATGAAACCTAAACGACTTAGTGATCCCAAAGTATCATAATTTTTTTTATTGCATTTCCATAAAAAGTTACCATACCAAAAGAAGTGAAAAAGATGTATTACATAATTAGTAAAGAAGATGAATGGAAGATTTAAGTGACACGTGACAGATATTCGAGGAAGCCTAGACCCTAATATAACGGAGGCAAAAAAGCTCGACAAATAAATAAGATTAGCCTACACCCGAAACACGAATTATGTTATTTATACCCAGCTTAATTAATTTAGAGCACTCTAGCACACTTGTCCGAGAGCCATAGAACGCATAACCGACGCGGGAAAAAAAGCGTCTGAATCCGACATCTCGTCGAGTCGAAGGAGAGATTCTGCCGAGAGTCTTTTCATAATATTTCGTTATCCTTCGTGTGAATAGTCCCGACGGACCCAATTTTTCTTCCCTCCAACCGAATTGTCTTACGTCATTTTTAGGGACGAGCTCTTTCTCTTCGTGCCTTATTCAAAATTCACTTCGCATCATTCACCTGGGGTCTTCGTAGTCGGTGTTACTTTCGCAATTTTCACATGCAAACCATACGTTTTGTCGTAGGATTCGATGTCATTTTTTTTCCAACATAGGCTATATTCGAAGATGGCTGCTTTTTTTTGCATATTATCATTTATTTTTTTGTATTATTGATCGGACACGGTTTCAGTTCGGAGAGGTGAATATGAACTTTGCCTGTATCCACAATTACGTTTCGAACATTGTGATCGTTATTCATTATCGAATCGTTGTCGGTTATTCAAATGTTTAAGTTTTGATAGGTAGTTGAAAATTGATGTATGAAAATTAAGTTAGTTTGGATATAATAGGCTGTAACTCATAACAAAGCTGTTCGTGAACTGCATTTGCACTCCAACAGAAACTCTATTGATTACATTATTAATTCAAGCGAATTGCACATACAATATCATGCAATGGAAAAAAATACATGCATAGATATATTTATTAATAGATTACTATGAAATTAATATCGAAACTTATGTAATATTATATTCGTTAGCTATTTATAAACATTAACTCAGAACCTAAAATCGATCCGGTGGTAATTCCAGTATCATAGCACAACTAAAGGCAGTTTAGAATTACGCACTATCTAAATCGAATTAAGTCGACACCCTTTCCGAGAGAACGTGGTGATATCGACACCATCCTGAGCACACACGTGGAATCCTTAACATTATAAAATAATAATAATAATAATAATGATAATTTTGAACCCTTCGAACTTGTCCCTTTAACGTAGCAGTCAAAGAGTACACACCCTAACGGTAATGTATAGTTGGGTAATTCGTTTAGTCACACCAGATCGTCACCTCAGGTGTTGCTTTCGAACGGTGTGACGGAATATAATACACTTAGTGCATATGAAATTAGACTGATTTAGTATATGGGTATATCTATATTTATAATTTATCAATGAAAATAGTTATTGCAATATTAATGAATAAATGTTAAATTAATAGTAGATTAGAGGAATACAGATTGATAGCTTTTTTTTATTTTTTTAAGAAACGTTACCATTTTTTTACATGCCGTGCTATTTTTTTATGTAAGTAATTATTTTGATGATTGAAAATAAAATTCAGCTTTCCACCACCTTTTTTATTAGCTCAGCATACAATTCTGGTAACGACCTATTAAATTATAATTCGGTGTTAAGAATTTAGATTTTTCATACGAACCGTTGAACGCGGGTGCTTTTTATGGACAAATTTCATCCGTCCGGATACATTTAAACACAGATAATGTCGGGAATCTTAACGACGGGACGAACGACACCGATTCCCCGATTTTCCCTTGATTCTGGACGACCTCACGATGTGAGCCAAACTCTAAATGGCGGTGATTATCGACAGACAAAGGAAGGATCCCGCAGGAGTGAGGTAACGCCGACGTGCTCTCGAATTTTATCCCGAGGGGGTGTGTTTCTTCCGCAGCATCCGAAGGGTATACACAAGAGGGTCGAGGGTCTACCACAGAGTGACCACATTTCCCATGACCCAAAACGGGACGGTCGGAAAAATTTTTCATCCTTCCATTTAACAATATTTTATTACGAAAAATAGAGCGGGGAGCAATATTTTTTTCCATTTCATAAAATGTCATCTTAATTTTTTTTTCATTAAATTTAATCAATTAAATATTATCTGTATTATAAATACGCTAACGATGCTTGAAATTTTCAGCCGTGCCTCGAACTCGGATCGTCGAGTACTCGGATTGTGGCACACGCGTGTTGACTACTCGGCTACCGTCCTAATTACGAAACTGCAACTTTTAACGTATTTAAGGCGTAAAATCCCGGGTTTGACTTTTTTATTTCACACATAGATGGCAATAAACACATCCGTGGCAATACGAAATTTGATTTATTCCGAATAATTTTGATACACATCCGTGGCACTGCTAGTTTCAATAATTACTTCTAAAAAATATGCATTGTAGTAATAGTTTAACATCAAAACCAGCACCGGAGATGATTTTTTTCTCATTAGATATACATGATAACTTTTAAAATTAATAATTCCAAAAAGTATTTTTTTTTAATTTTAAGCTTTAGAATAATATGTATTCTTTTTTTTATCGTATTATTTTTGAAAGAAAGTTAAATTTCACATTCCAAAAATGTGTGAGCGCCGAAACGGGACAAATAGAACAATTTTATGTAAACGACAGACTAACGCAAGATACGACAAAAACGGGACTGTCCCGGGAAAAACGGGATGTGTGGTCACCCTAGTCTACCATCATAGGAACCCGCAGGGTCCCGATGGCAATTTCCTGTCCTTTTTGCACTCGCGAATAACTTTGCACCGCCTTCGGATGACGATAAAAACGTTTCGCACTTAACGCGGTTTACGATCCGTTTTATTATTATATTCTTATTTGTCTGGTTGCGTTGTCTCCTCTTTCAAAGGAGGAAAACATCCGACGAACTCTTTTCGTTGGATCCGAGCTGAAACTAGTGCTTATTCTGTCGAAATTGAATCAAATACGCATAAATGTATATAATAGGTGTATCGGCAGTCGATTCCGTTTATTTATATAAAAAAATTCTGCGGAGAAAATAAGTTTCGGTATTGTGGGATATATCGTAATTTTTGGTTCTGCGTTCAATATACTGTGGAAATAATGTCAGTATTTCTATTGGTGGTATGAACTTATTTGTGATTTAGTTTCGTTGAAATGCCGTTATTGGTTCAGGTCCATTTTCATCAGTTACATTGATTGATGTGGTCTCAGTGTGTAACTTCGAAAAGTAATATTAATATTCACATTTGCAACATATACATATTTATGTAATTCAACTCTTTTATTTTTTTCATATTCTTACAAACTTAAAAATTCGTTAATTTTCCATTAAAACTATCCAAGAACAAAATTATCATCACGCAAGGTTTTTATCGAAAGTTATTTAAAAAATTTACATATTTCTCTGTTTTCTAAATTAAAATGCAAATTTACACGATCGTTCTTGAAAAGCAGTGTTTGAGTTTTGTTGCCCGAATGAACTTTTTTCTTTTCCTTTATTCAGAAATAATAATGGAAAAAGCCTTTATTGTCATTGAACACCTAACTTGAAATAACTTCAAGTTAATATTTTCAATTGTTTTTATGATCATTCTTATTTTATGTTTAAAAAAAGATAATCTGGTATTTTATTTACTAGTTTTCAGGATGAGGAACAAAAATGTGTATTTTATTTAATTAAAAAATTATAATTCAGTTTATTTTTTTAATAAAATAATTATTATAGGTTTCGCGTCAATAAAATGATTGAATATCTGGGGTAGTACGATTTTAAATATTATAGAATATAATAAAGAAACTGGCACTCAAGTGCTATCTCTATATTTGGTTAAATAATGAAGTAGCACATATCGCGTTTACATAACATAATATGTAATAAGATCTTGTCAAAAGAGGTGTCAACTTGACATGAGCAAGGACAAAGCGGGCGGTAAGATAATCTCGATATAATCATTTCGAAATATTTTTTAGTATATATGTATATACATATTTGTTTTTAAGAAAAATGCATTGTAACAAAAAATATACATTTTTTTTTTTTTCAAAAATTAAGTTGGATTTTCAAGAATATAAAATAACCCTTTTTTGTTATATTTCAACAAAAATTTGTGTGATATGTACTAAAAACTCTGCAGGAAAAAATGGAACATTAAATCATATAGTAGACAGCGTCATCCTCATACAATGAAAATTCTAGCATGAACAAAAATCCCATAGTAAATGGGCACACATTAACTTCACGAAACGTGTAATTTTATACGTAAATTTACCAAAAACTGTAATAAAGTGAAATATATATTGAATAAAAATGAATTGAGGATGGATAAATGGAAACTTTTTGAAAACTTAAAAAGTTAGAAATGTATCAGGACATTTAATAATTGTTAAATTAATTGAAAAAATCTAACAACAACATTTTGATCACATCGTTAGATTCGACTTTCAACTTTAAATTCGCTATTGAATATGCACATGATTTCCACCCAATATATTGAACATTATTACCAGTTTTCATCCATATTCAGCATGGGAAAAAATGATAATACCCATCAAAAGTATTATACATCCAAACTTTAAATCTTTCCAAGAAGTAGTAACGCGTGCCAAGACAATATTACGCACACAACAGAAAAGTTTTCTTTTCAAAACACATAAAGTGCTTCACGGACAATAGATAGTTTTTGACCGAAATCTATTCCCTGTCAAAGAAGAACTGCAATTTGAAATATAAAATAACATACAACAGGTTACAGCGCGAAAGTTCTTTCGCATTTCGTTCTATCTTAACAGCCTTATTTGGATATTCGCAAGAGTGGAAGCGTACGCAACTTTCAACGGGAAAAACTCTTGCTCTTTGACATTACGAAAGTAAGGATGTTTTGGTTATTTTTCCTTCCGGAGTAATAATAATGTACGGTCTACATCGTGACTTTTTAGAAACGGCACAAATACAGTCCATAAATAAAGATTTTTGACATCTTATTCGACCCTCGAAATCCCCATCGTATATGTATCGGAAAGGGGAAAATGTCAAGATGTCTTTTCCGTATCTATTTTCTGAAAATCACTCCGACATTTCTACGAACGAAACAATAGGAAAACACCAAATTTTCGCCATTGTTACCACTAAAATAAAATAATATTTCGAGGTTCACAATTTTTATACGTTCGAATGAACACATGTTTCGATTCTCCAATAAAATACATATAATATTCGGCTTACGATTGAAACGTAGTTTCCCTAATGTTTTTTCAATGAATTAATGTAGCATGTGCAATTTATTATGACATTTATTTTATATATTAAATAGAATATGACAAAATATTCTAAAATATATCCATATTCGAATAGTTAATTTAATTAATGACAATGATACTTTTAAAAATTAGTATTGTATGTGTTATTCAAAACCAGTAACGAATCTATCACACAAAATGAAAGACCGCAATGCCCCAAATAACGCATTTTCATGCAGGTTTCTAAAGAAAAAAAAAATCAATTGGTGCAGTAAAAGAATGTAAAGAAATAAGAATCTCTTCCAAGTCCAATAAACCAATTACAGTACGATTTCAAAGCTCTTACGTGCTTGCAAGTTACAAAGTTCAATTCGACAATTTCTAGTATCTATATAAAACACAGGTCAAACTCCAAAGAAAAATGTACTGAAGATATTTTATTGTATGAGACAAAATAATGTAAAAAGTATACATACATGAATAAGATAAAATTTCATTTTATTCTATTTGTAACTTACACATCGAAAGCGAAAGAAAATAATCTGCTTTGACACTAATAACTAAAAAAAAATCATTTTTTAATAAAAAGCCGGTTTAATATCATAGCTACGATAGTATGCAAAACAAATCAAATGCTCATAAGTGAATCAAAAGAAAATTCCCGTAAGCGATCGATCGAAATGTCGAAGGTAATTGAAATCCTTTCACATTTTTAAAATACGAATAACGTTCATAGAAGACTGTTCAGTATCGATACGAACGGGAGGTTAGTTTAGTTGGCGTTTTGCACCAGTCTGGTGCAGTCACATATCGTAGGACAGGAAATGGGTCAAGGGTCTCCGGGGACTTTCCCGCTGCAGCGAGTTACCGATTTCCTGTTGTCGATGATGCACCGAAACCTTCGACGACGACAACTTATTTCAGCCGAGTAGTTCTACCAAAGTGAATTCGATGAATTGAACGATTCGAGTTCGCTGAATTCAGTGGGAGTCTTTCAGAGCTTTGCGCTAGTTCCAGCGCTGTGTGTACGTAAATTTTCATCCAGAAGTTCGTCTTTTTTTTTTTTCAAATTGACGTACAAGTTATTTTTTGTGTAAAATTCGGAATTCTGTTTGTGTAAACTCGGAATGACGTCAACCTTGTGTGAATGCATACATACAAGTGCGCATATACGTATCCGAAAGTAATATAAGAAGGATGAAAATCAAATTAAATTTATATGTAACAAAAGTTCGATAAAATATTCTTTTACTTTCTTAATTTTTAATCTTTTCAGTTTTTGAAGTATTTCGAGTTTGAATACAAAAAAATTCAGATCATTAATCGTCGAACTTGAGAAATCGAATATAAAACGGTTGATATAAAATCAAATGGAAAACTTTTTCAATAACATTCAGACTTTTTTTTTCGAAACTGCAATCGAAGTTGACAAATTTTTATATTTTCTTTTAATCGTAAAATACTGTTCAGAAAATCGTTTGTAAAAAATATAATGCAAATAGGATAAAATATTCGTCTTGAAACGAAAGATATCATATGTTATTTACTCTTTATGTGACGAATCTTTCACTTTATCAAGAAAAGTGCACTCTGTGGTTCACATTCTAGTGCATACGTATATATTGTACTCGTGAATCACAATTTCTCTTGTGACCTCTGTCAAAGGATTATTTTATCTCTTGACGATTCTTCGTACATATGCATTATTTAATATATAAAAATATCTTTATATTTACTTCCTACTTTTACATTTCTATAACCAATCGAATTCAAAATCATACTTTAGATAATTTTCTGAGACGAAATATGATAATTACATTTTAATGAAAGACAGACGAGCACACAGCTTAAATCGATCTATGTATTTATACATTTCAATACCATAATCCTCATCAGACAGACATCCGAAAATCCTTTACCTCCATTATTCACAATTCACGGCGAGGATTCGCCCAATTTACACAAACAAACCTCCAATTGACACTAGTATATAGTAGAAAGTACGGAATCGATCGCATAATTTGAATATATTCGAAACCCTTAAAGTGAGCGGTACGATTTATTACGGGCATATATTATATGATAGTTTATATGTACTTGCGATACTCAGGATAAGCTATACGAGACAATTCGGGAACACTCCTGGCTATACGTTCTGACCCACTTCAGCCAGAATCGTTAAATTTATTCAAAAGACGCTTCCAACGGGTTAGCAAGAACAGTTCGTAGTTCAAGATGAGTACGGATATCACGCTTGATCCGCCTATTAAACGATCTGTACAGTAATCGTGGGTTGGTGTTCCAAATTTCCAAAGAAACTCGAATCGATAAGCACAGTATTGTATTTCAGAAGGAGGTACATGATAATATCTATAACATAAGAATCTTCTATTACATAATGAAACTTTAAAATATATTATGTGTACACTTTCAGTAGTGAATTCACATTTTTAGTATTCTTTTCATTAGGTAGATCAACGGAGGATTTAAAATCAAATTCCTTATTCAATGGAATCTCGAGTCAGCGTTCTTTTGATGGAATAATAAAACGAATAATTTGAAAGCGAGGTGAAAATATAATTCAATTTCTAGTGTGCAGACTGATTACAGCTTCAGATACTGAATTTTAATTTGCAGCGAGCAAACACGAAGAAAAAGATTTCAGCGCGATATTCGTTCAAATATCAGAATTCCGTGCTCAAAATTTAATTAATCTCGTTTTTATTTGTCCGAAATAATACGTACGTGAAATGCGCGAACGCGAACGAAAGCCGTTAAATATTTTATCAACATGCCATGTGGATATTGCAAATAAATATAGCGAAACATTCCGAACTTTATTCGAATCGCCAATATTGTTTCAATGTTTAATTAAACTGAAAAAATTTGACATAGAATTGCGAAACTCATGATTATGTAAATACGTTTGAACATTTGACAATATTTATTCATCTCGACGTAACTTTTATTGCTACAATACGAGATTGAAATCGATTTTGGAAGCTTACGGGAAAATAGATTTTTCATCAAATATATGTATGTATTTTTGTATTGTAGCGACAGTCTATTGAATTGGAAATGATATATTACTCGAACTTTAATGAGCTTTCGGTCATTTTAACGGTAATAATTCGAATCACGCAAGACATTAACCGTATTACAAAAGATATTATAAAAATAATTCGAGCCGAGAGCAATTTGACGGCACATTGCGCGGAAAAAAGTCATAAAACCCTTCGGACACCCAAAGGTTAATTCTGAGGGGTGTCTTTGCACCGTTGGGCTGAAAGTCTGGGTGTTTGACCCTTTGAGCTGAACACTCCTCTTGCATAGCTCTCTTGTGTACTGACAATATTGCATTGTACATATACGAATATATATATTCGGGTATGCGGTGATTTCGTGCTATGCCAACGACGCGACGTAATAGTAAACTATTCCAGACCAGAGTAAGTTTCCACGAAGCGTGTTGTATGTAAGTCGCGACGCGGTACATGCTTGTAATAGTAAAATGTACTAGCTGTTCATTATGATGGTAGACACAGCGGAAAGTTTTTGGAATATTTTCGTCACTATTTTCAAAAGAATATCCGATTTCGGCTCGGGCGTCTACGTGTAGGTACTAACTAAAAACGCACGCTTTCAGACTAGTGACACGGTTTCTTGTTTCTTTTTAAATTTCACTTGACACGGTTTATATTGAAAAAGATGTTTGACTTTCGCGTTGAAAAAATATCAAATTTCACATTATTGAACGCGGCAATTATTCGGTTGTCTACCGTTTAATATCGGTTTAATTTCATTTATTGGGGGGAAAAAACAGTGTTCATTGATCCATATTGGAATTCGTGAGGAATCTTTTAGTCATGAGTTCAAAAACTTGCGGCGTTTCTATCAGATTTTCATTTTATTATAGAAAATTCGCATAAAAACTTTCTTTTATTGGCATAAGTTGGTTTTATATATACATAGATTTTTATGGACTATAAAATTAAGTCGTCTTTGTCAAACAATTTTCTCTCCCAATAAAATGAACCTTAGCAATTTTTATGATTTTTTTTATCTCCACACGGAAGGTTATTAATATTTATATTGTTATTTTCATGTAAATGAATCTTTTATTCCATTTGTGATGTAAATATCTGAATAACATCTTCATATAATACTTGAATTTAAATGTTTTAAGTAATGAAAAAAATATATAAAAGTTTGAAGAACTTTTTTCCGTTCATTTTAACGAGCTAATTAAGATGAATATAAAAGATATGCTCATGATATAAGTTAAGGTACCTTTCATTAAATCTTTTCTTTCTAAACAATTTTGTGAAATATTATATTCGCTGACAGAATAATAAACTTATTTTTCATTAGCGATATGGCAAAGATGAATTTTTTCTCGACATTAAAATAAATGTAATTAAGGTTTCACCCGATATCGATTTATCAATTCAGAATTATAATTTATAACTTTTCTATAAAGTATTATGGTTTAAGTATTTTTCGTTTTTTTTTCTCGCGCAGCTCTCAAATGATACGAAAAAGCATCGTCATATTTTATTATTACACTCGAGCAGTGTGAGCGAAAAAATATATAAAAATATATAAATGGAAATCGTGATTACGAACGTTTCAATTCGCATTCTGAGTTTATTATGACCGTTTCGTTTAAGGGCACGACTTTACTGGGGTCGAACCATCCCCTGTTGGGTGGAGCAATTCCTCGTCACCGAAGCATTCATCATTAAAATTTCCTCAATTTGCGCGAAAAAAAATTGTATTTCATATGAAAATGCGCTAACAAAATACATAAACGAAGAGAAAATATTCGTATTACATTTCCAACGAACAATGCGAAGGTTTTCCGGCTTGTTCGGCACGTTGATTGCTCTTACACCGCCTGTGTATTACACAGAAGCGGACGTCTAATTTTCGCCAATTTTGAACTCGAAAAGTTGTCGAATTTTCTGTTCATAAATGTGACAAATCCGCAACTCGCCCATAGAGCTGACCGCTTTAATTGCTTTCGTTTTCCCTAGGCCCTTTTCAAAGGTCGCACACGTATTTGAAATGCTATATTATCTGCTCGCTCACGTTTCACATACGCTTTCCTACTTTGTCGTAGAATCCAGGTACTCGAAAATATTACATATTCGAATGGGCCCACTTGATGGACAATAAAGTCTTGTATAACAAGGTTAAATAAAGCTATGTCGTTCTCGCGAAACGTGCGACAATGGTGTAACGATCTAAGTTTAAGAAAAGGGTCCAAAGGAAAATCAGGGGTTATCTTAACACGCTCCATCGTAATAAAATTGCAATCAATTTGAATAATGACCCGATTTCATTTTGTTTTTCAAAAAAAAATATACAGACATAGTATAGTATTCATTTTTAACTGGATTTCAATTTAATTTCATACATTTATGCACAAAGTGTGAAAATATGAAAAAGTTTTTTCTGACAATTAATTATTTGCGTTGAAATATTTTCAAAAATTGTTTTACCATTGTGAACAAAATTTATTAAATAGAAAATGATATAAAGAATTCATATATTCCGAAAACAAAACATCTGAATATAAATAAATTAATGTATCTTTTATTATTGTCCTTATTTTGCGAGATAAGAAAACAACGAAAATCAATATTACAGTAAACCTACGCCAAATTAAGGGAACAGGTAGCAGATGTTTGGAACAAAACAATTAATACCCACAGCCTAATTGCGTTGGCATGTTTTTGTTCCCGTACGAACATCACATTCCTTAATCTCTTCATCTGCTGATTAACTAATGATATGAATGCGAGTCGAATTATTATATGCGATATATACATATTTATTTAAAATCGGTTTCCATTTGTTTTGAATTTTATCAAGACTAAAGCATGTAAGAATATTCATCTTGTTTTTTTTTTCATTTAAATTCAATAAATTTATCTTTATAATCAGATATATGTATAATATAATATCACCACGGTAGGTGTCATGTGTGTAATAACTCATATCCAAACATAATATAATAAATTTTCTTGTAAACGAATTTCACCTCAAAATTTAGCAGGGTTCGGGAAGCGACCGATTTTCACGTTATAACTCATTTTGCATAATCCGAAAACGGCTTTATGATACTGACATCTAATAAATCTCGACATGGATTTCAATAAATTCGATTTTTTAATTCTTCTACGAATCGAAAAACATTAATGGCCACTTTGTTTTCATTAAAATATAAAACTACCGTGAAACACTACATTTGAACGAGAACGTTTAATCTTCTAATAAATACCGCTTAATGAATACGAGCCAACTTGCATACAAACTATTTGATAATATTTTAATTCAAAAATAAATGTATATTTTGAATTGCATAGAGGTTTTAGAAGATACAAAATGGGGTTATTCACTTTAGAGCACTCGAGTTAATTCACCTTAGCATTAGAGCGAGAAATAATCTTCATCCTTCAGAAGTTCATCTACAGAAGTCTCGGACGAAGTTTGCCTTTCGCGCAGTATTCAAACTATAGCCGACGCAAGTGCTTGTTAATTATCTGTTTCCCAAATATTAAATTGGAAATCGCGTTAGTTTGATCGAACGCGTTCTCCTTTCACTCTCACAAGTGGCCTTTCGCTCCTTGAATTCGAGTTTCGCATTTGATCTGTCAGAAACAACGCACAAGTTATATCTATCCGCGGAGTAAACGCATGACTTTCTTATAATACCGCGAGAATTTCTCGAGCCATATTGAAATTTTCCGCTAAACTTCACACGTGAGTCGAAACTTTACAACGTAAGCACGTATGTAGATATATTATTAAAATATATTTTGAAGATATCAGAATCGACATAATAAATTGCAAAAATTTAAATGTTTTTCAAGCACTAAGTGGATACGAAACTAAATAGTTTTATTGAACGATTTGAACTTGTCTATTGTTTTATTTGTCTCGTAGGCCCTCGAGATAAGGCCGAAGATTTTTTTTTTTCAATTGAACAACTATCGGTTTTCCTCGTATAAAAATATATTGACTCATTTCTTAATAAAATTTGATCTGATTTTGGTGTTAAATTACAAAATATTCACTCAATAAAAAAACAATTCGACTATAAAAATAAGTAAATATTTTTATGTGTTATACAAAAATTCCAAATATAAGCTTTTATATAAAATAATCACATTGCTACCGTTAATATTCATAGAGCTTTTTAATCCGCCAAAAAAAAGGAAAAATCGCGGACACTCCCTCTTGCTAATCCCAGATCTCATTTTTGACGAAGCCCGTCCGACAGAAAAAATAAATTTACCGAGCCGAAAACTCAAAAAGCCCCAAAGTGAAGGCGATTTGGTTAAAGCGGACCGAGGGATGGGTGTATGAGGTGAAAAATGATCGCGCATAATGGCCCACGCAAAAATAGGAAGAATCGACCTGGTGTACGACCGAAGGCCATTAATGAAGCCTGAAAGGATCGTAAGACGTATTAATCAGGACACGTTGGAGATAACCATTAACGTGTAAATGATCCGTCTTTAAACGTGGGCCCGCCTTTCGGGTGCGGTTAACCGCATTCCCTCCCCCGGGGCCTTTTGCTGAGCATTTATACTTTGGAGGATTGAGGTAAGTGTCCACGAGAGCACTCGTTGCGAGCATATCGGTGCATAGTTGCATATTCATCGAATCGCTATAAGATCGCTAAATTTTGATGAAGAGCTGTGAAAATCAGAGATATGTTGCAAGGAGAAGCATATTTCTTGCTTTAGAGATTGCAACTAAAACGACAAAGGCAACAGTTTCTAGTTAGGTTCTGGTTGGAAAAGAAAAGTGATTCTCTTTGCAATACATGTGTATACATTCTGGTGAAAAAATCGTTATTGATGCAATGATATGTTAAATGCACTGTTTGGGCTATCGATAGTATATCTATGCATTGTGTTGTACTTTTCACACCTCCGAGTATCGCATAGACTTAACGATTTATAAAAATTGTCAATTCAGTAGACAAAAGAATTTTCTAAAAGTTTCTCGAAGTGATAAGCTATTAGCTGAAGATTAAGTGACTGACTCGGTATATCGATAAAGTAAAAAGTGTGATATAAAAATGTATTTAAATTAATGTGTCTAAAATGTTTTTTTAAGATTATTACGTATGAACTCTTCTGAAGCATATGAAACTACATATTTTCAAGCAAGATAAAGTTAATGAAGCATAAATTTGTATTTGAAAAAATTAAGCTACTTGCGAAAATTTTTATTTGTTTCAGAATAAGTTTAAATAGCCTCGAGAAAACTGTATTTATTTTCATCAAAGCACATATTTCATACATAATGTAGATGTACATATATACGTATATTCTCTTACTACACAAATATGTAAACTAGAGCTACGATAGCCAGAACCGCAAAAATAAATTGTATCGGAACAAAATGAATCTTCGTCCGCTGGACAAACTCAATTTTGATCCATTAAGCACGTGGATATCCATTCGGTGGATTGATGCATTTAAATTCAATTCAATTAAAAGCTGGCGCTTTGAATTGTATGCATTCGTGAGTATATACCATTAAAGTATTCTCCGTTCGTGCCAATCATGCTCCAGAATGTGACGCTTCCTTTTCGCTTAATGATCGCTTAATGTGTATATGTATGTTTCGTAATCGTGGTCTGAAATGAAATCGATGTTGGTGACATTTATCGGTTTAGTTAGTTGTTTTCGGTGTGTAACTCGTTAGATGCTGTGGTGTGTTTGTTTGCATGGAATTTATTGTTGTTTCATTCGGATGATGCTGCGTATCATCATTTACTACATTATTATGTGTCGAATTAATTTTCAGATGCGTAAATTAAATTATAGACGTGTCATAAAGTTATTTCATGTCATTTGAATGATAAGTTTTTAATTGTAGAAATTATGAAACTGTTCATTATAATATAAATTATCAAAATATTTTTATGAATAGTGGTTAGTTTGGAATGAAGATTGATCTAATTAAAACCAGTTTTTTTAATGGTACATATACATATTTTGTATAAGTGCATAGTTTGATAGCTCAAATAGCATCTAGACTGTCTTCGTTAAGTATTATATTATTTCGGAAACAAAATAGTACGGAGTATGGATATTAATTGTGTTAATTAAATTCATTATTCACTTTTGAAAGTAAGAAAACGATTCTGTTTGAAGTATATTTTCATATTTTATGTATTTTAAATATAAATTAGTTAAGAGTGTATGGAATTTAATATTTTCATAAAACACAGACGAGAAAGAATATGATGCCGGTTCTATGAGAAAAAAAAAATAAACATGACGCCGTCGAGCTTATGAAACGTTCACAATAGAAAAGCTTTGCGATATAATCCCGAATTATTAAATAAATTTCAAAATCCACACAAACACACGGAACGAAAAGAAAATAGAAAACTAGTAGGTGCGATCGATTTTCACATGAAAGTGGCACGTGTCACGGTGCTCTTTGCATACTCGCGAAAACCACCCTCTCGAATTTCGCGCACAATATTCGAAAGTGTCCTGGTTTTCGGCTTTTTTATTTTATTCGCAAGCAATAACCGATAACACTCGAAATAAATCGAGCGGCTCCGTTTGAAATGCGATACATGTATTATATGAGACTCGCGATATTTGCAGAATGTGCTAGCAGTCAGCCTATATTGAATTTTACCCCCGTGCGGTGTGCACGAACCGAGTACGTTAGTAGTTTTTCCTATTATTTCAATTCAACTTTTCATTTTGTGTCCGCCGACGTCCAATGAGAGAAATTCCCCTGTCAGTGTAAAAAAACCCTTTTTCCACTTGGCGCAACACTTTTCCGAGAAACGAAAATTGGCGTCGGCGCAAATTACCCTTCAACGGACGGTATCCGAATGTTATTTAGCCGAATAAACTGTTCGAAACAAAAGGATTTTTTTTTTCAAAGAAGATCTTGAAAGTCATGTTTTTCCATCTTTAAAAAGAGTGAAAATATACTAAGGTAATTAGAACTGAAAAAAAAAACACTTTTCGGTTGATGCAAGAAATCACGTGTTGCTTTTTAAACGTTATTAAATATTTGATACTTTGGGAAAACATGCAATTGAAGACGTTTAACAATTCAGGCGTAAAATGAAACCATTATTTACAATGACGGATACAGGAAACGATAAATGCCTTAGCGGATACACTTATGTACCCCAAGAACATTAAACTCGCCCAAGTTCAAGTGGGACAATTTATCATTTCTCTTTATATAATTTTATGTAAGTGATGTACGAATATGAATGAGAATTGTTACAATACATGAATGCTATAATAGTTTGAATTTACGACGAGTTCTGAGTTTAACAATAGAATTAAATAAAAGCAGTTAAAATACGAATAAACTTAACAATATTTCTCGTGGCAATTATGGGGTAATTTTCATGACTCTAAAATGTTCAGTTTTAATCGGCTTAATTTTCATTGAATTTAATATGTATGTATTTGTATCTATTGATTTTATGGGTGGTTTTCATTTGTATAAAAACTGTTCGATAATATTGTTATGGTTAAAATAAACATAAAATTCGCATTTTACAGCATATTATCAAATTTATTTACACAATTATTTGTAATTTTCTACTCCGATCGTTTTGCCAATTAGTGCTTTCCGGTTTTCCAGCTAAATTTCCTACGTGCGAGAAATTTTCGTACACTGAATTTTATTTCTTAAATTACACTTTTGTATCAAATTTCCCAGATGCTCAATTTAATCTAGTCGAAAGTTTTCACAAAAAGTATTCCAAAATAATATTATATTTCAGTAAAAGATATGGTATACATAAATACATACTTACCGTTTTATACGCTTTTTGAGTTCACTTTATTTCATGAGGGAATTCTTTCCATTAAATTTCATTTGAATATCATTTTGCTTATTTACATGTGTAATACTCGACAGCACTTTATTACATTACATATGAAATCGCTGCAGCGGAAAGCGAAATTTGAAAATGAGAATAATGAATCTGCAGTCGACAAACGAACGTTTTAAATTATTAAAATTGCTTCAATTAACGTACAAATGTATTTTGCACTGGCAGACAAATACTAATTTTACATGAATTACGACTCTGCTTTTGAATCATTAGAATTGAGCTGCTCTTTGCAATTGGAATGTAAATATATTCGAATGAAATTTCAACTATGATATGAAACTTATTTCATGAATTATAAAAAGATGTCAGGTTTTGGACGAACTGTTCTATGTTATTTTGATAAACTTTCTAATACTCATTTTATATCTGTACGTACCCATACACATTTTTTTTTTAATTACACGTGTATCTACCTATCATTTGAAACCTATTGATAATCATATTTCACTAGAGCACTGATCAAATGATAGTTTTTAATCAACCTAAAATTCTACAGTTTTTAAAGTGCTTCTGACATTTATTTCAAAGTATGGTTATGAATGGAATGTTCGCATGAGGCCAGTTGGTTGAGAGCCAGGGATACGTTGCTAGAAACCAACTTTGGCGAACACAATCAACATTCGTCGACTACTATGAAATAAATTTGAATTAATTAAATTGCAGAATTTAAAATATTTGAATCCGAAATGCATTGTTGAAATTTCGTTTTTTTTTAATCATGTGATTTTCAAATAATACATTTAAATGTATACGTACATTCTATGTTTCATCAGTTCAATGAAAATATGAAGCGAATATAATTTAATAATTTCATATTAATTAATAATATACCTAATACTAGTCGAATGACAATAATGAAAATAAGCATATTTTGAAGATACTTCGTGGACATTTTGATGCAAAATAATATTTATTAGAGATAATAAATCTTAGAGTTTTGTAATTCCGTGAAATTTTAATTTATTGGCAGTATCTCGAAACGGTGTCTCACTTTCCGATTTTATCAAATACGAAATATCACAGAGAGCAAACGAATAAAAGGAAGAAGAGGAGCCTTTATAAAATTTTCATTTGATTTCCAAAATTGCGTTATCGGCAGTTTCGCTATATTTTCGCCAGAATTTGATAACTCCGCACAGTGGCAGTACTAGGCGAGTGTCATCCCGATGCGGACGAACAGGACAAAGAGAACTCTCTTTCAGACCCACAAAAAAAAAACCTCAACTTTATTAAAGGCTAGAGTAAAGCTCGAAAGAAAGAAGAAACACTGGCGTTCAGAGGGGAAAAGCCGGTGGAAAAAAAATACAATCGTAGATCTTTGTCGTTTTTCCGCGTAATCCGCGTATCGGAAAACGTTTTACCACGCGAGATCGTGTTTCTCCCAACCACCCTCGGCTCATTTTTTTTATTGCACCATTCTCATAACAACTGAATAAAAAATGAACTTCGACGTTCGAAATCCATCATATTCTTGAACGTTTTCGGGGACAACCGATTGAATTATGCGAATGGAGAGTCATAAAAGCTTCTCGTGGAAGTGTCTTTTGCGACGATGACCCATATACATATATCTATCCAAAATGGGACAAAAGTATCAAAGTTTATAGACTTTTGAAGGCACAATCAGATTTGCATAAGTTTCGGTTTTCGATCCGTATTAATTGTTTGATTTCATGTCGTGCATGTTTGAGATAAGATATCTAGCATGAATGAGATTTTAATACGAAAGTAGCTACGAATTATCCGTATATAAAGTATTTGGGTTATATAATACATTTTGTAACGCTTGTTTTGATTTAGGTCATAGCGATAATAATGGGTCACTTCCTCTCTGAATTTGTGTACAGATAATTAGCTGAAATTGTGATTTAAGTCTAGCGCCAACGCGTTTCGACAAACAATTTCATTACAGTGGACTTTCATTAGTCACGTGTTGTGGAAATTTTTCAATAGGCTCCCAAGCTTCAAATTAATTTTCACTTTTCAAACCTGAAAAGTTTCGGTTGCAATTAAGGTCGGAATAATGGTAATAGCCTGTAGTGTCGAGTAGTTGGCTTAATGCGATAAGGATAATTACAAGTTTAAGGATCCCGTGATATCCACGTTATTCAAACATAAGTGTAGTCGGAATAACCAAAGTTATAATTAATATTTATTGTATTTGAATTTATCCCTTTAAGTTTAATACGGTAAACAGGTTTATATTTTCTGAAATTGATAGTGATAAATTATAATTTTTAATATTATTTGAAGCTTTTAATTTGTTAAAATATTAAATTGACTAACAGCCTAAGAAAATTTTGAAAATTTCATTTGTATGATGAATTTCCCTTTTAAGTCTTATCACTGTGATGAAATCTTTTCGGATGAAAACTCATTTAAAAGCTGTTCACTTTCAAAACTTTTTTGATGTGTTTGAAATTTGAAATTATTTCACATTTCAGATTAAATTTTGACGCATTTAGCAATTCAATTCAACTATTTCGAATACCAACATATACAACAACATAATATATAAAATAAAAAATACCATAATAATAATTTAAAATGTGTAAAATCGCTCAATTAAAGCATGTGTTTGTTTTGAACTTGTTAATTACAAGAAAATACAAAGCATTATCATAAAATACGTTTCGGTAGCGCACTCGTCGAAAGCAAAATAAGCAAAACCGATTGGCTTTCGTTGCAATTCGCCTGACTTAGCAGGACCTTCAATTGCTTGTTTTGCCTTCAATGAACGAGCAAAATAAACGAATTAAGGCAAGCCTACATCGACGTATTTCAATCGTAACACGTTCAAGTACCGCACAATACGATAACGGCATAATTAGTACGCTCACCTTTCGTAAACACACTACGAGTGCAAATTGAGCGGAATGATCAATTTCCATTTTCATCGAATTCATCTTGCACGGCTTGATTTAACGATTCGGAACGGTGCAATTTGCACTAATGACAAACCGAGTCGCATTCGAACGAACACATTCGATGAGTTTCAACTACATACGTGTCGGTAGTAATCATACAACGAAATTTTTATTACTTAAACAAGATCATTCAATAGTATATTAAGTTTAAAAAAAATCTTAATTATATAATTTGTCTCGAATTTAGTCAACAGGAGGAACGGAACAGACACAGCTATAACATCCCCTCTTATGACTGCGTCTTCAGTCTGTTTCGTTCCGCTTAGCAGTGAAAACTACATGTCAAGTGTTAACATACGATTGAAAGATCGGACTTAATCTACAGATAACAAGTAAGTCTTTACTTACATTTGGCTCTTCATAAACATCCTCCTTCTCTGTCACGTAGTCCGTAGGCGTCGCATGATGATATGGCGGATATGGGGCGTAGGGGGACGGGGGCTGAGGGGTCGTCGTGCGCTGCGCCCGCGCACCCCCCAATTTCACCCCCGATCCCCTCCCGATTGTGGTGTTGGATTTGGCCGTAGAAGCTGAGCCCACTCTCACCCCGCTCCCCCCTCGCTCCTTCTCCCTGCTCGACCATTGCAGGGCACACGCGCACCAACTTGACAAAGCCAACGCGACTAGTTTGACAATCGAGGCGCGCATGCGCATCTTGAACACTATTGCCAATTAGCACACATTGTCGCTGCAATTTGACGCTATTTGTAGTGGGTTTCGGCGACGCCGCTCACTGAACACTATCGTGGCATATTTTCGCGATGTTCGACGGTGCGTGTGTCGTCGATGCGATGCGGTATCGATCTGCGAAAGGAGAGATTTCGTTATTGGTTTTGGTTTAATGGGAAAATCGGTCTAAATCAGCGATATGTCGGTGTGTGTAATGAAGCTGGCGCCAGATGCAAGTGACCCCGAGCTACTTTGGTCCATTGTATCGATTAGCTGAATACGCTGTACGCGCTTCAGTCATGTTACAAGGATCGTTCGGGACAAACTGATAATAAAATTATAGATTACTTGTTAGGAAAAATATTGTTTTATTCTCATTCAATAAATTCCAAGTATTTTCATGATATATACTTTAAATAAAAGTGGTTTTTCTTGCTCATTATTTTTTCGTAATAGATTGTCAGATATTAAAAAAAACGCAATCTTTTTATTTGCAGTTCGTTATTTCATTCGTTTTCGTTTAATTTCTAACGTACATTCAATGTCTGAAACTGACGTGGTATTCAAGTATATTGTATTTTGCTACAATTCATAAAATCTCACAGCGCGCCGAAGAACGAAACGAAATTTGAAACACGTCGTATTTATTAATATAAAATGGCTTTAATCAACAACGAACAACTAAGTTATTACATGGCCGGTGGCGTATCCATAAACGAATTTTAGCGAAGGCGAACTTATGAAATCCGACATAAATTTAAAAGCGAAACCCATAAACAGAGAAGATTTTCAGCGTTATCGAATTACCTTGGTCTGAAAATATTGGCCTAATTTAGGGTTTACTTAGGGCGGAGAGAAAAAAACGTCTTAGATTTATCTTCTATTGAATAATTTCGATTCCTTTTGTCGTTTCGCTTCGACAATAAAGTGCGGCATAAGTAACCTCGAGTGGATAACGACGATCCTTTGAAATACTCAATGCTTCGCGGAACGCACACTTTCTAAAAATCGTTTTCAGGAATTCTTTCATCGTTATGGGAAAAATAAAAGAATATGGGAATAAAAACGACCGTTAGGGGACAAGATCAATCAAAAAACGTTGAACGTCTTGACGTTTGCACTTGCTATTCGTTTTTATTTTAATTCACGAACCGTTAAACTGATTTAAGAAGTTCATGTGTATGTTGTACCGAAGATAAAAAGAACCGTTTCGAAATTCATATCATATTTATTCAAGCAAAAGAATTATTTTGAAACTTTTTTCCTTCTCAATTTTTATTTCAAAATATAGCACCTGCTGCTGAGTTTTAATATCTAGAACACGGGATGTAACATTTGTTCTGAGTACAACAGAAAATTAAAAATTCGAATTTCCAATATGTCAGATGTTTTTTTTTCACGTGTTAATTAATTTTTCATTTTCATTTTCATCACATAAATATGAATAACTATTATATTATTTAAATTCAAAGTCAGATAGAATTCTCTCCACCATCTGTGAAATCCTATTCATCAAACTGAAGCTTAAACCAATTTTATCAAGACCAATTATCGCATGCTTGCACTGTGTATACTCATACAAGATTAACTAAAATATCCGATAGTAAGCTTATTCGCAAAAGCTATTAGCTTTCTAACACTATTTATATCTATATATGCAGTTTGTTCTCTTAAAAACTTTCTGAATTTCTTTGTATTACGTAATATTTCCTATCAATATGAGAAAATATTGATGATTACTATTGATTTTGTAATATAATATTATGTTTTGAAAATAAATCTGTCTCATTGTCAGTAATTATGCGATATTGTCAAAGAAATGTAATACGCCACGCATGGTAGCTCGAAATTAATTTCTCTAGCATGAACGACGCTCTAGAATTTCTCTAGAAACCTTATGCGTCTTACAACAGCGTAATATCATGTAATTGTGATGTTAGTAATATATTGTTGGATAATTATGGATGTGTCTTATTAGTGTAATTTACACAATGTTCGCATTTCGGTGGTGTTGTCTAGGTATTACGATATTTATGATAACGAAGATGACCAAAACAATCGCTGAGATTCACTATGTAGTCGGTGGATGTAAATAACTACGTTTAACGAATGAAGTTGAAATGTATTTATACATTTACATATAAGTTTAATTTAAAAAATGAGATGTTTAGGATGTATATTTAGAAATTTATAATAAATAATATTTATATAAAAATTCTAGGTATACGAAGAAAATATTAGAATCGGTTATTTTCAACCATTGCACATAGAAGTGCAATATAGACAACATATTCTTTTGAAAATATCATTTGAGTTACATCGCAATTTTCTAACCCGCATCGAAAGTTCTATTCTCTAAAACTACGTTTCACAGAATTGATAAAAAAATATCTCAAAAAAACTATTTTTTAGTCATATTATTTCATAGAATACTCGTGCATAATTTCACCGTGCACCCGTACATATAATAAAATGAATGTATAAATCTGAACATTTTTATCTTAAATTCACCTCTATGCGCTAAATGATGCGCGACAAAAAAAGTTCACCCCTTTTTTCGTTCAGACGACTTGCCACATCATCGTCGTTGATGCTTTCAGATATTTCCGTTTTTGCGACGATATTTTTTTCTATTTTTTCACTTCGCGTTTTCCTTTCATTCTGTTATATGACTCAAAGACGCTTTCAATCCACTCATCAACGAACGCCTCTCGCGCATCGAGTTCATCTCGCGCTTGAAAATTTGATACGTTCAGTTGATTAAAGCAAAATGATTTGAGTTTTCCCGGAAAATTAATATGTTTCCACTACATCAAACCCTAACCAGTTTTTGGTTACGCCAGCGAAACGCACACTTAAATGAAACAGAGACGATCTCGTACGGCTCTTTGTCCCATTATGGAGACCACAGTCCTTGTTAAGGACCGCCTGATGGCGTACAATCATCTGTGTCTAGTACAATACCATTCAGAAACTATATAAAATATCACATGGACAATAAAAATGTTCTCTTTGTCTCTATATTCGCTACATTTGATTTGGCATTTTCATTCATCTCGCCGTTTCCTGATTTTTCGATATCGAACGATGTCGCTTTATTGCTGCGGGGGAATTGTTCGAACGTTGAACTTGGTTTAGTTCTTTCGCCGCAATGCATTAAAAATATATACGAGATTTATATTTACGATCATATAAATCGGATAAGATTTTCAGATCAAAAGTCGTGGTTGAGAAAATGAAGCGATTTAATAAAAGATAAAAAGAATGTAATTTAAGTTTTTGCAGTTGCTGGGTCTTTTGAGCGCAAATTTTCTTCGGTTGTATTAAGCAATGTTCGAGACAGTTGTTCATAATACATTTGTTTCAACTTTTTCTACGTTTTATGGTTATGTTTGTTCGTCAGTTGTAACGTATACATCTGTGCTTCTTTTTATGCGAATTTTGTTAGTATTAAAGTTTATGTTGTTGTAGAGATTACTAGCTTCATAAATGTGACAAACATAAAAAAGCATACTATCAAATATATAAAAAAAGCCAATGATTTTCATTTTATAATAAATTAAGTATTATTTATTATGAAAAAAATACATATAAAGGTATAATGGAAGAAATAAAAACATCTAGATCCCTATTAAAAATGGAATAAAAGCTTTTCGGTTTTCATATTGACATGAATTAGCGAATTTTCAATAAAAGGCATAAAAACAGGATTACGCAAAATCTATATCTCGCTCGAATAATATATAACGGTAATAATGTTATCCCATCTACCCTTGTTTTCTTGGTCCCGAAGGCATTTCAGCAGCATTTGGGGTTAAGTGCTTTGACGCCATCTTATCTTCCTCTTTTGAGATAAATTCTTTTTCTCCTTCAATCTTTACGTAGAAGTAAAAATCTCGTAAATTCACATACACATTTCGTTAGGCGTGCATTTAACCGTAATATACGCCCCTTTTTCAAAAATTCCTCGGACGGCAGTCGACGCCGCTATTTTCTCAGACGCGAAAGGTTTCTTTTTTATTTTCATATACGCAACGACCGCCATTCCCCTTCCTTGCGAGAGAAAAGTGTCGTAAATATATTTGCGAAACAAAAAAAATATATAAACGTGGCAAACTAAATGCGGCCCATTTGTCTGATGGCCATTTCGGCGACGGACGTGCGCATTCGCCGTGTGTCCTCCGGGTCTATATATTTACATACAATCCTCATTTAACACGCGACAAAAAAAGGAACCCACTTGCCGAAACTCGTGCAGATTATTCATATTGAAATACGGGGTCGTATACGTGCCCACTTGAACGCATATAAAAGCACGAGGAGAAAGAGGTAACGAAACCGTCATACGCGAAATGCGACCGACGCGAGAGTGCCGCATTTTTAACCACGGTTTTATTCGGAGCTCGCTCGAAATTTTTCGGGTTTGCGAAATTAGAAAAAGGGACGATTCGGTAAGGATTTTGCTCACGTTGCTATGTGGAGATTATACGTCGTGTTGTTGACTTATCCCTTTTCTCAGGTCGCACAGCACTGAAACTATCCGCCTTCTGCGCGAGGACGACGACACGCAGTAAAGCCTCGGGCGATCAACTCGCTTCATTTTATTACAGTAGACGATATTGAAAAGTTTTCACGCGTATAAAATGTAAAATATATGAAATCCTTTCATTCGAAATCTGTCTGATTAAAATTCTTTCTAAATACAGTAAACCTCCTTGTAATGTTTGCAGTGATTTTCTACTAATACATTCAATCCCCTTATAACTTTTTTCATTCTTGTTATAAAATTTTAACATAATTATATTTAGTGAAGAATCTCGTTGATCTTTCCAGTCTACGATTCACGGAAATATTGTTCGAAATACGAAAAATATCGCTCCAAGCGAACGTCCATTATTTGCACTGAAAAATTATAAAAAAATTGAATACAGCATTTATTTTAAATCGAAAAAAAATCCCACGTGTCTCGATATTAAAGTGGTGTTTATTGTATACGGAATGCTTCAAATTGAATTCATTGAAATGTCTATTCATTTTAGATTTCAAAAAAAAAAACCATGAAATATGACATTATAATAAATACGCGCGTAATGGAAAAGCAGCCTGTAATCGAAATCATTCATAACGGCTTTCGAGCGCACAAATCTAGTCATCGCGTAAAATAAATCGAACTTCGTATATCATGAAAAAAAGATACATACAAGCGTGGATTTTCGCCTTTGATTCCGGATTTGGCGCGCGTAAAGTACGCGATATTCGGGATTTCGCCGAAACGAAAACGGCACGATCTCGCAGCGCGAAAAATCACACTCCTTCATCCTTTATACGCCCATAAACGTATCCCGCTTGTACCCATAAAGCCTTACAAGCACGCGAAAGCGACGGGCCTATTTATCAAGCGATATCCATACACGCATAGTTTCTCCGATAAATGAAGCGTTAATCCTGGCGCGGCGCAAGTGTGCGCAAATTGCCGAATCAAAAGACGTTTCAATCCGTTTTTGGCCCGATTTCGCCATTATACGTTTATATCAACCTCCATCCGCTCATCTAGCCTAGTCTAACCCAATATATTAGTGCTAGACCCTCATTAAGTCGATGTCAGTGTGTCGCGGTTGTGACACTGTGCGCGTCACTCGATCCGTCTGACTTGCTGTTTGTGGCTATCGACCAAATCCCATTTTCCTTGCTTTAGGTAGAATTTAAGGCTTAATCCTGTGTTTATGTAAATTCGGTATTCATATGAGTTGTCAAGAGTTTAATTTGATTAACTCCACCTTTTAAAAATATAAAAAAATATATTCAAATATCAAAGCATTTCCAATTAGTAGTTATAATTTCTATATGTGATATTTTTTTCTGAATAATACCATCATCATTTTTTTTTCATCATCATTTTTTCCTAATAATACCATCATATTGCAAAATTTGTTTGACCAATGAATCATTTATTTTATAAACCATTGTAAATAATTCTGTTCTCTTATGTGAACTGACTATATCCATAGCTCATTTTGAACAAAATTTGTTTGTTTATAATTTCTGAAGGATGGAATAATGAAGAAAATTCGGGGAATTTTTAAAAATGCTTCAAACATATTTTATTGTTTTTTTTTTAATTTCTAATTTCATGGAATTAGTTATATTTTGATCTGAACGGTTCATATAAGTCACTGTTTATATGTATGTGTTTTTAGTGTGTGCTTCGTGAGTCTCGCGGTGATTGATCGATATCATTGACCGAAACGACGAATGATTGTGTCGATATTGGGTTTTGTAATCACTCCTTTCTTTTATTTTTTATTCTTCTTGTTGGGATAGAATTAGTGTTTGTGTGTTTTCGGGCGTGAATTTATTTGATTTTAGATTCGAGTTTATTGAGTGAAAAAGTGCCTCTTTCATAAAAGTCAAACACAAGCGAACATAATCAAGCTTTCGTTCCCAACGTTTCTTTGTTGTTTTTGTCAGATGTAAATATAAAGTTCGTTCAACAAAATCAACATGTTTGAAATCCGAAAAAAAGGTCGTATGAAAGGAAAAATCTCGCGCGCGCGAGTTTCGTATTCATTGTTTTATGTAAATATGGAGAAAATATGCAATCTTTATAGCGGTTCACTCCCAGATACACTATCAAATTTTGGTTTAATGAATACGATTACAATAAATTTTTGATCGAATTCGATCTATTTTATTGATTCAAATTTTTTTTTATTAATGCAAGAGAAATATCGAATTAATGTAAATCTGTTTATACTTTATCAATACTAAATGTCTTGGTAAAATATAATGAAATGTTTTGGGGATGAAAATTTATATTAATAAAAATTTTATTGATTGTAAATTAATTAAAATCCTATAAATAAAGTAACGGATAAAGATATACAACATAGGTTATATCGATATACAGCTTCCTACAAGACTTTTCTGTTGCTCGACTATTTGGTTAACAGAGCGCGAGATTTTCTCCATTCCCGGTACCAACTTCGGTACATTAACTACACACAAAGTTCTGATTTAATTAGCAATGGTGGGAGTCGCCTGCACTTTACTCGAAACAGTACAATTTAAAACTTGAACTCGAGAGTGGTGCGCTTAATTGTTCGCATTTGTCAGACCGGGTCGCCCTGATACTGAATGAATGCAAAACAGATTGCAAATATTTGTATTTTTCGAATCGAACGGAATTTCACTCTTTTGAAACCCTGGTAAATAAATTACGGCTTTTATTACGATCGTTTCGATAAATACGGTACCGAGCGTGTTCTTAATTAAGAACCGAGTTTAAATCCCGCGGGAATCCAAATAAGAATCCTTTTGGTGTTTACTTTTGCACTGATCGGGCTTTCGAGACTTTCGAATTAATTTCTAGATTGAAAAGATCGGCACGTATTAAAAGGAAACGATCTTGGTGCTCCGATACGGACGGTTCCTTTCATATTTTGTTATATTACGTTTATTAGATTTAATTTGTAAAATCATTTATTTGATACGCATTCAAAATATCTTGAAAATTAATTTCCTTAAGATGTGAGGCTATGATACGTGTAATTAATACTATTCATGCCTTAATTATATTATTGTGTATCTGAATCAAAGTTTAATACTGTCTACAACTATAAATGTATTGAAGCTACATGGAATATTCACACACAAGAACAATATTATGCTGATGAAAATGGGCTTTAAAATAATATTACATATAGATATACCAATTTCATAACATTTATGGGGGAGTAGAATTATCAATTTACAATTTGACACAATAATATATTCAATATATTCAATTTAGAAAATATTTATTTTATTGCTAGAAATTTCTAAGACAAAGAATAATTTACTAAATAAAATAAAAAATGTCGAATAAAAATCGAGTTGATTAACGATGCAATCAAATGCAACTAGACCACCAAGGCATTTGCGCAACACATGTTAGAACATCATAAATTGTTACGCCGCTAATTGATATTAAGCCGCATGCAACGTGACAACAAACGCCTTACCAACACAGAGGACGTAAATTTCACGCGTCACCGAAACTTTACCAATTCACTTTATTTCTTTCTATAGCGAAGTAACTTTCGATTATATCGCCCCCCGTGTACACAGGCCCATAATCGAATACTGGAGAGTTTGCATGCACGTTTCCAACCAAAACTTTCCCATCGTCCCGATATCGCTAAGCGTTATACGCATTCACAATAATGTACCGGAGCTGTTTACGCCGTGAAAACGAAACATTTTTCTTTCTTAGCGGCTCACACGGAGCATGCCCTTACCTGTATAAGGAAAAGCAGTTCGAGGGGGAAAAAATAAGGAAAAACACCCGAAGAAAACAATTTGGGCTTTGTCGTGCGCAGTCATTTTTCACGGGGGTGTCCTTCCTTCCTGCAACACGTGTCTCACCTGTTAGTACAAATTCTTAACGATTCGTCATTGAATCGCGAATCGTTTTTATTCATTTGAGGACGATATTTCTTACTGGACATGTTTATTTGCTTGACATTTATTCTGTCTTTTATCTATCGAAGGAATATGTCTACCTAGTGATATTCATTTTTAAAGGCTATTTTTTTAATATTTCATTAGTATTTTTTCCCGAAAAACTTTTCGAATCCTGAAAATGGATTTTCGTTCGCAACGAAATGTCTGTTCGAATTTCCGCCTTAATAGAGGTGTAAATTGCAATATAGAGCAGGAACTAAGGTCAATATTGGGATTGTACGAATGAACAGAGTAGATTGAAGTCTTGACCCCTTTTTTTTCATTTCCGACCAGAGCACAGAATTATGGAATATAGAAATCTCTTATGAAGCTTCTCGAAACGCTCTCATATCATAAATATACTATTAACTGAATAAAATACATGTTTAATATTCTACTTTATATGATTATTATTATTATAATTATATTAAATGTATTAATTTATAATAATTTATTTGATTTTATGCTTACAATTTGTTTGAAACTGTTAATAGTCTATCTATGCTTATTGATAAGTATGTAAGTATGGCGGATTGTGAATAACGAATAAAGACGTTCATCAAACAAAAGCTCGCACAATTTCGACCCGCATCTTTGCTATTTGCGTATAACTTAGCGTCAAAGCGAAGATTCGATTCTATTGTGTTCTGAATATACTAGTACGTGTTTTTGAAATGGAATTAACTATTTGATGAAGTTTTGTGTGCGTATTTGATGTGTTCAGTTTGAATAATATCAACCTAACACGCGTCTCATTCAAGTGGAGAGATATGTTGTATATTATTATTATAATAATATAAAGCAAATACATATTATTCCAAGCAATTTCTCAACAAAATAGAGCAATAAATACACGTATCTATTATTATGTTCAATATGTGTACATGTGTATGTTTCTATAAATAGTCTAATTATTTAAAATAACTTATGTCACTATTAGAGCAAAATTGAAAAATCAAATTGATATCTATATCTATTGATCAACTTTTTTGACATATAGTAAATTTCTGAAAACATCCATCAAACTACCAGTGACATTTTCAAAAAGTTTTCTGAATTGAAGCTGCCACAACGTTTACGAGTTCGTTCGTTAGAAAGTCGTGCAACAACTCACCTTCACCGGCATACGTACATTTGTTCAGTACTCTGAACGTGCCGAGCATTCGACTCGGTAGGACAAAATCGAGTTTTCTCGACAACTTCTATACACGAATACTTGTAGCGAAAAGGAAATTAAGAGGACCACAAAGCCGAGTGACTTAAACCGAAATCTCGATGGGAGTCGTCGGTCATTTCCATATTCGGGTTCGCTTGTCCGCTGCGATCGTATTTGGTGGTTTATATTTACATCCCTATTGGTACATTGTAGTTGTAAAAATTGATCAATTTTCGCTCATCGATCGTTTTTCCATTAATTTAATAATAAATCGTGAAAATATGTTTTGTTTTTTATGATTATGTTCTTTCACGTCTGTTGAATCATATTTTTAGGCGTTCAGTGGGGCTTTTCGTGAATAATGAACTTGTTTATCGATTTTGCGGATTATACTGGCATAAAATGATAAATTATATTATTGACTTCGTAAAATATATCTTACTTATGCTGAAATTAAAATTAAAACACATCGGAAGAACGCTATCGATCCTTAGGATATAACACAGTTACAAAGTTTTAAGCTAAAATATCGGCGTGAGTTCAAGTTTTTATCCTATTGTTAAAATCTTACAAACATGCCGATAAGCTGAAGATCCTAGTTTGTGACAAACTTCGGCTTTTCTAAATCTTCTTGTGAAAGTTCGATTTTCAGTGATGAAATCTGCAATATGTGAAATACTTATTATCTCCGAATCATTATTTTTTCACACAATAAATCGACAGAATAAAGTACGAAAAACTCATTACAACTGTAATTAATAACGTTGACGTTTCATTTGTATCGAAATAAAAATTTAATATTTCCTTGATTTAAAAAAAAAACACCCAAAAGGGTAATTTATCATTTATTTTTTCTCTTTTAAGGGTACTACTGTAATCAATCTCGCTGTATTATCGAGCTTTGGGGTTACACAAAACGTCAACTCCATAAATATATATTTTTTACAACACAAAAATAATTTATGTTTCTTGTGTATATAAAATTTAATGTAAAGAATAATTACGATAATAAAATAAGTTGGCCTCGAAGGTCCTATAAAGTTAAATTTTTGTAGTTAGTTTAGTATGCTGACAAACTTTTGGGTCATTACTCTCTTTTGTTAGGTCGTAAAACAAAACAATCGTACTTATCTTAAGCCATAAGTTAGACATCCTTTGTAATCTGTGTGAAGGAAATAACATATCCATTATATGACCAAGTTAGTACATGCAAATCCAGTCCCGAAAGGTAATCCCACAAGTCAAAAAGCTTTACTTTTGTGTATGAACAAATAAATTGATTTACATTTTTATTATAAATTTTCTAATTTTACGCGATCTAATATTATTTCAGATTGAAAAATTATTATACTTTTTCCACAAACGAATTTTTTTTTAATAAAAAATTCAATATTTTTTCTATAATTAATTCTGTTGAAATTATGTTTCAAAATAAAAGAATATTCTTAAGAAAATTTTCTTTCAGTTTATTACTTCCGTCAATCATTTATTTTTTATCTTAATGTAAGTCGTCACCAATCTTACATATTGTGAACACTTTTATTTTAGTATGCTGTATTTACAAAATATTATAATAGTAATAGATAAGAGAGTAATCAGAATATGATTTTTTTTCGTATTATATATAACAGATTAAGAAGCAAAAACAACAAATTTCGGCGATCGTTCAGTGTAACGCGTCTCTTAAAGATTAAGTTTAAGTTTACGTAAAATGGTGAACAACGACATCGCTGGGAGTTTGCGATTTAACTTCTACTCTGAAGATGGTTTGTTTGCAATGGAATCCAAACAAGAGTACGTGTTTCGCTTAACCTAAGAAGTCGTATGTATTGATAACATTTCGAAATGCCTTCCTTAAATAAATATGAGAATTCCCAAACTAATTAAGCGAGAGAAATCACAATTTTCGTAGAAATAATTATATAATTAATATTTTTATTTGTTAAGAATCATTTTCAGCAACGGACATTTCTTGAATTAAAAAGTTTTTCCGTGACTACGAAAGTAAATCCAAATTTAACTTTTCTTCTGAAGGAAAATTAATCTCCAACCCTATGTTTTTGCCGTGACTCTAAATGATCAAAGGAAATTTTGCTGATATTAATTAGAATAATGAAATGTTATGTTTATATATAGAAATGCATTAAGAAAGAAGAGATAATGGTGGTATTTTATTAAAATAAATTGGCATTTAATTTGAAATTACAGATTTGTTCTATTTAATTAAAAATTTATATGTTCGATGTTAAGTTTAATGAATTTAAGATTAAAACGAAAATGTAATTCGTGGACGAAAGAGAAAAAATCTAAAAACCAAATATATTTCACGGGACTTAATTTACGGAAGGAAATTAAATTCAGAGCATACGAATTTTACATAAAATTTCTTTAAATTCATTTTCAAGAATTGTCTGTTTGTTGTATGGGAGATTGCAAGAAATGAAATTTTTCCTCATTCTAAAAATTTATACTTATATTCTTATTTCATTTATTCCATTTTTTTATAAATTATACAAAGCGTTTTTTTTTTCACATTTAAATAAACCTGGTTACGTTAAGATCATTTATATACTCTATCAACAAAAACCGTTTATTAAAATTCTGAAAAAACATATAATTTCAAACTAAACATTAATATGTCGAATAACTATAAAAAAACATAGCTCTTTCTCATCACAAAAACTCGTACGATCAATTAAACCTACTAATGAACGCAATAAAACCGAACCGTCGCTATCAAATAACGAGAGAAAAAATTGGGACGACTTTTTCCATCAAAGGGACGGATTTAATATATGGCTAACGGAAAACGGGTGCGCTTTCTAAATCCCCTTAATATTTGATGACGCCAATCTAATTCAGGATAATTCAGTTTTGTGACGGGTACGAAAAAAGAACGACTTTCAAAGGCGTTGTATTAAATAAGCTTATAAAGATCATCCTTTTTTTCATCCCCAATTCTGCTGTCTAATTTGCACAAATTTATAGTGAGACAAATATATTTAGTTCATGTTAAGTGAATAACCTCTTCATTTTCAGTGTTATATGTATAAAAATTCAAATAAGAAAAAATATAATTAAATGTGTATTCAAAAATAAAACTGATATCTGTTGTTTGGTCGCGGTGAAAAAAATTAAACGTTCAATTTCCACAAATTAAAATAAATATTTGATAAATTGATTCATACAAAATATAATATGAATTCATTTTAAAGATAAAATGAGTTCTATATGGTTGATTTTAATTCAAGTATTTTTTTCGTATTTAAATTGTTCTATCAATACGACGTGCTTCAAATCATAACATTTTCGAATAAATACGCACATTTTTTTGACATGGAGACGGAAATCGTATTCGCATTTTCGGTGACATGGAAAATTGTATTTCTGTTGAATAACGATACGATTGAACGATTGTACAAATACGTATAAACCCATAAGGTTTAATTAAATACTGAGAGAATTGGAATTTCATATTTGAAGGAATGATCGCTTTTTTAATTTTATTTTGCATATTCGATCGATTGTAATGTTATCGAACCTGAATATAGGTTTGATATGATTTGATTAACATTTGAATCCACAATTCGTATCAAATCGAATTTTTCATATGATTCATTTTAGATTGATAAAAGTATTACTAATTTTTAAGCGAATTATATATTGATGTATTTCATAATTATATTCATTCAGTAAATACCTTGTTTCTTGAATTTACAGCTACTGAAAGCATTTTTTATTCGATAGTATTTTATTTCAAATTTAACAAACTTATTCATATGCATATTTACTTTAAATAAAACTATATTACCTCATAGTTTAATTTTAACTAATTTTGAAACATGACGGCTTATGAAAGTATTTAGTTTTCCAGATGAATTACAAACTACAATCGGAAATTAAACTTGAAAACAAAATATACGTTCTGATCAAATGGTACATCACATCAGACATGCAATACATTTGTTATATGATAATTATAGGAATTAAATTTAATATTTTTAATTTTAATTTATTTTATTGATGTGCTTTAATATTATATAAATTTTTGGATATTTAATTGATTGATTTATTTTGTATAAACTAATAATTAAAAAAACCTTAGTAAATAAATTCAAAATTAAGATAATCAAAATTATAATATTTAAATATAATAATATAGATATACGTGTTGTTTAAAAAATCCGCTGATTGAAAAAATAAATAATAAAATAACTAATCGATAACTTCAATAGAAAAAACCAATCAACATGCAAATGAACGACACCGATTCTAAATTTTTTCCGAACTTTTTCCAACCAGCGCATCTCTCCACAACATTAAAAAAAAAACTAATTGAATGAATAAACATCAATCGGCAACAACAAATAATGCATACGCATTCAAAATACGCAGCAATGCACTCGAATCGAACCGAATGCGCCCGATACCGAACTAAATCCAACACCGAACATACATACATAAACGAAACGAAACTTACGCACGGAAAGCGAAAAATCAGTCCGGCGACTATGCGCCTGGGTCGCGCGCACACTCTTCAAAATTGGTCCTGTGAAAGAAAAATCCGGAAAATCGCGAAACTTTTCCGGAAAAGCGTCGGAAAAGCGGCGAGCGCTCGACCGCGGCCGTCGTGGCCGGGTCGTATCCCGCGCGGTACTGGCGCTGCATATCTCCGCCTCTCGCACTACACTTGCGCGACGTGGAAAATTCGCCTGTCCGCTTTCCCGGCCAGAGATCAGGCTCTGGACGAATCGAAACTCTACACCGACTCTGACCGGTTTTCATTTTGACTATAAAGCACTAATGCCTCAATTATTTTGATTGGAAAAGTCATACATGAACTTTAAGTGCCCAGAAATCTGGATTGATGCTGCATGAACTCTGCTAGATTCGAATTTGTATGATTTTTACGATCGGAAAGTCAAATATATCATTCTCGATAACTAAAAATTATACCTACATGGATTTGAACTATCTAGAAATAATACTTTTGCCTGATTGAAGCTAAAACTCAAACAATACCGCACCAATTTTTTCGATAGAAAAAAATCGCACACTTCATTCTTTGCAGCTTTGAATTACACATGTATTCGAAACAAAGATCGCACTCTTGCTGAATTAAGGTAGTTCACGAATTCAATCCAATTCAAGTCTATTTATATTTTTCCGATAGGGAAAGTCACACACTTCGATTTCAGCATTTCTAAGTTAGGTATACACGGATTTGAAACGACCGAAGATCGCACATATACCGGTTTACTATATTTGGCCGGTTCGAGACTGTTCACGATTTTCGGCCGGTTTGGATCCACGTATAACCCGAGGATACTGAGGTTGAGGTGTGTGACTTTTCCGATCGGAAAAACCAGCGCGATATTGCTAATGAGTTTCTCGTGTTCGGGTCGGACGCGTCCGATGGAACGATTGTCGCGGGTCGTTTCGAGTTTTCCGCGTTCGTTGTTTCTTAATGGTGGCGCTTTGTATGTCGTAGGCAGTTTTCTTTGTGTTTATATAGTTTTATTTCGATATATATGCAATTTTTGATATTATAACGCTCCATACATTCAATAGAAAACTCCGCATACATTATTCGAAAAATACAATTAATATTGTATATGTAAGATTTTTCAATCAACAAAGTAGGTACTTATATTACAAATAGTTTATGTTACAAATTCTCAAATATTTTATGTATATAGAATTTCGGAAATAGAAATTTTGCTTAAAAGGGATGAATAGACCTTCAAAATACCTTTAACAATTTTGTGAAAGGTATTCCCATTAAGTTCAATCTGAATAATGCTATCAAACAGATTAACAATTAGTTATTTTTTGTTTCATAAAAGCTTTTCTCTAATCTGTATATTTATAATATGAATTCATCAATAACAAGTTGTGATATTATTTCGCACAATATATTTATTATTCTGTTGATAGTTAGATATATTTCAGCTATTAATGTGTCAATTTATTGAGCACTTAGTAATAGGTATATGTATTTTATAATATTTTAGTGAAAATTTGTGAATATTCATTTTAATTTCATTAAAAAAATTAGAGAGGTAAAACATTTCGGATTTTTCATCGAGTCACCGTTGTATAATTTCTCATCGTAATTCAAGCGTGGAATTTTCTCTACACTTTCAGCCTATTCTTACGCTAAGAAATGGGGATTTTCTGAGTTACGTCGACTAGCTAGACATCCGTTACAAATAGTACAAAATCGTTTTTCCTACCATAGAATGACCCAAGGGTAGAGCTGCCTAAGTAACAATTTATAAGCCTTCGTTCCGGCAATATATACCAGAAAGCTTACACAGTTTTAATTTAGATGTTCGATATCGTCGGCTATTACGTTTTATTCCAACCCTTCAAATAACTCCACGAACAATGCGCGTCTCTCTTTTATGATACCATGAACCTTTAGCGATCGAACAATTAACAGCGTCTCATAAACAGAACTTGAATGAAGAATCATAATTATTATACAATTAAATTATTCCAACGTCGTCGTCTTGTCTCAGTTACGACACGAATATCACGAAACTCTGAATAATCCATTATTTTGCTTTGCTGACGAAACATTTTTTCGCCCATTGTAGCGCGTTATCCTTTCATTTTTCCGTTAATAAGTTTTCTTTCACGAAAAAAAAATATTACGAGAAATGAATCATACTTTTTCGACCACATTTTTGCTTTTTTACCTTTTCCTACAAATGACGAATCAAATCAAGTTTTTCTTTCCATGAAAATCAATATAAAGCCAAATATCCTTAAATTTTAACAATCTATCTACTTAATAAGTAAGTGCCCTTCAAAAACTAATAATATCGTTTAAATACAAATTCAAATACTATTCGACCTAAGATAGGCCCCATGTATAATTGAAAGCATTTCCTGACCGTCTTGAGTACGCCGATCAGATCTTGTCTCAATCCATATAGAAAAACACCCTTTTATTGACGAAGGAAAAACGTGACAAGTAAATTTGCGATTTCCTATTCTATATCACATTTTCATCGCAATAGAATAGAAATATACCTATAAATAATAAAACCATTTTAATGGTTATAAAACAGATTTCAAAACTGCAGGACCTCTTTGTTCTGTATTTTTGCCTTTTAAGGGGGAATTATTCGATCAAATATAGGTCAGGGTAGCTGACTTGGCTACTGCCCAAAATCTTTATTTAACTGCAATTCGCTCTCTGTGTGCATTTTCGGGTTTCCATTTCATTCAAAACTTCCATTTAAAACCGTTTTTCATGTAGAAAGATAATTGCTTATCTATTTCAGTACAGTTTACTAAAAATATTTTTCAATCACTCAAGACTACGTTATTTAATTATTTATATTGGAAATTTTATTATTATCATATAAATGGTGCATGATTGTATGAAAGCTCGGAAGATATGTATATGTTGGTGAAACGAACTTTCTAAAGTTCACGTCTACACAACACCTGAAGAAAGTTCCATAACTTAAAATTAAAATTGGACTTATGAAGATGACGAAGGAATTATTGAGGACATATTCATGGAAGCACGAAGGAAGTAGAGAAACGAATAAAAACGTAGATATAATTCCCATTGACTGAAAACTCGTTCGTTCCTGTGAACAGTTCCTGGAAATTCTGACGATGAGAGCGCAGTTTAATTAGAATAATACTTACGTCCATGCTTTAGCGATTCATAGTTACATCAAATTTTATGCTTTATTATTTTAAAATTCACATAAATTTGTTATATTTTTTTTTTTTAGTTGATGTTAGTGCAAACTTAACATTTGTTTTCCGAACTTTAAGGTTTTTAATTTAATTTGATACTTTGTAAAAGTCCAGATAAATTCTTTTGTATGAAACAGAATTCAGTTTGAAAATTATACAGACTGCACTTTGTCCGAAAAGTTTGTTACAGAATTTCATCCTGAAATAATATCTTTGAAGAACTAATTTTGTTTTCGCATTCATATTATATTTAGCTTTAATAGAAAAATTTTGAATTTATGTAATAAAACATCAAATGCAGCTAAATTAAAATACTAAAATATCATATTTTGATGCGATTTACATCGAGGCATGAAACCGCAAGACGGAAATTCGTTATGCGTGTTGTTACCGCACAATATCCGCAAATTCCCTTGTAATAAATGAGCCGGGAGGCACCGATCGTATTTTTATTTTTCACATCCCTATACAGCATGCTTATGCAAATGGCAAAATTTATCGAAATCCGTGCCCAAACACAAAGAGTAACGACTTTCTGGATCGTACAGAGCACGACCATGAATAAGTATTGCAGCCCGAGTACTAGTACTAGTGCTGGTACATACAGTTTTACTTTTCTCATGATGCTTTTTTTTTCATTTCTTACATACGCGTGTGCGTATTTTATATTTTATATGTCCTTTTTATGAATAGATACGCAAATCTGTCTAGCGTTATCGTTTGCTTTAGGGAAAAGCGCGAAAACAAACTGACATCGCTAGTGATTTATTCTGACACTGCGCGGAAAATTCACCTCGGAATATCAGAGGTATTTTCCTCTTTCATTCGTGTTGAAATTTTTATTTATTTTTAAAATTTCTAACTCAATTCCAATATAGGTGTATGTAATTATGTTTATCAGAAGAGATTAATTGATACAAGGGTATTGATGAATATGTTCTGTCGTTAACACGATCGTAGTAATGACGATTAAATAATTCATAGTGTGTGTTCATGTTGCTTGGGTATTGAATGGTATTGCCGTGTTCCATGTGAAATAACAGAATATGGTAGATTTAATCTCTTCTGTATAACAAAAACATCCCATTCATCTTTATAACACGAGCGATTTTCCTTAATTCTGTCTTATCTTCGTTGAGTTTTCTTCACACAAACATTTAACAATGGAGATCATAAGATTAACGATTGATTGACGACCCGCATTCGCAGTTGAACGAAAACGTTCAATTTCAACATCTCGATTTTTAATTAGGTATTTGTCTCAAACAAAATTAAAAAAATCGTTTCATGTTTAAAAAATATGATAACGTTTCTAAGGTGTTCGTCCATTATTTGAAATTGCAATTGAAAAAAATTTAAGGCAAGATTTTTCATAACTCCTTAGGTATAAGAACATTTTTGTAGGAGCAATATTCGTTTGTATTAGAGTTCATCTTAGCGTAAAGAGCACTCTAAAGCCAAAAAGAACGTATCACAAAGAACTTTTGTTTATAAATCAAGATAATAAAACGAATTATTATAATTACGGTCTTTAAACTTTTAAATAAACTCAAAGAACATTGTACTTTACTTAACTCAATACAATACCTCTAATTTTCTACAGCTTTAATCAACAATACGAAGATTAAAAATTCGAGTAATTTTCTCTTTTCATGCATTGTCTTTTCTGCGGGTCTTGACCTGGAATTTCACCAAGATATGACAAAAAGAATCCTCGCATTTTGGTTCTATTATATAAGAAGTATATTTTATTTTCAACATTCTTTTATATAAAAGAGATGCTCGAGTGTTTGCTACGACAGTATTCTATTCGAAAGACCTAACAAACCTGCCACTTTCAGTGACCACATCGATTTTCCACGAGCGATTCTTTTTCAATAGATCAAATATAATAGTATATTATCATAATATTCTTTACACACGCATAAATGCTTAGAGTATATACAATAAAACACCGTATATACATTTAAGATTTATTTTCTATCAAAATAATATCTCCATAGTCGTATACTTTATTGAAATAATACTTTATGCATTAAAAGTTTTTAAACATGAATGTTTACATCAGAAAGTCGTGTTATGTCTCAGCTTTCTCCAATTTAAAATGATATTCGTGTCGCGGGACCATTAATACAACACGCACTGAACATTTATTTCAATCGTTGCATTCCACAACATCCGCGACAATAATACTGGGGGGTTAAATTGAAAAAGTTTTCCTTGAAAATAATGTACACTCGTTGAGCGATGTCATAAAAAACGCCTTAAAATGCACATAAAAATTCCTTTACGACACGACTATGAAACACGTTAAGCATAACAAAATCGGAATTCACGTTACGAATTTCAATGAAGAATAATACAATCTACTCATTTTCGGATATCGATACTTGTTCAATATTTTAGTTTTACCCTCGATTTGACCCGAATTGGAACCGTTCGTCTAATTTAGTTAAAGTTCGAATTTCCCGTTAAACGAAAAAAGCACTCGTCACCCCGAATTCAATATAAAATTCGTACCCGTGTGTACTACGCCTGAAACCGAATTTTTAATACATATAAAATGGATTTTACATGCAAAAATGAATTGATTTTTCGTTAATATTTATATTATGATCAAATCAGAATCTTTGAAATTTAATAGGTTCGATTTAAACAATTTGGATCATATAATGAGTAGGATTAAAGTAAGCTTATTGAAATTAAATTTGTGTAAACAGATTTATATATCTCATCACTTCACATTTAACTTAAAGCCGACGGATCGAATATTGTTTTGTGGCGACAGAAACGCAACACAATTCAAACGTAACTCGAAGTTAGTGGTCCGATTCATGCGGATAGAGGCCGTTCCAAGTCATGAGAGCTTTGTTAGTCGCTAAAGCTAAGCCACCCTCAATGGTCGTTATCGGTTTGAATTAATATGTAAATTTTGATTGATAGCAGTAACAAAAGGGGTTCGGCTCTTCTAAAATATCAGCCGTGAGAATTTGCATTTGCGTCAAAAGCGAAAACTCTCTTTCTCTGCCGCTTCTAGAAGCGGTCGATATCGCGTTTCGCCGAAGCGAACTTTTGACGAATTCAACCCTGCGGTTTTCAAACCGAAAATTTCACATTCCCCACACTTCGAACGATGAATTTTAATCGTAATGCCTTTTTCACGGCGTCGTTTCGATGCAAATTTCGGCTCCTCATTCGTTTTGTTTCGCACAATTTGATGTTTAAGTTGGCGTGAAAGCTAACTTAGTGTTGACGTTTCATTAAAAACAACCCCGGGGACGGCTTAGTCGCACAATGCGCAGCGAGTACTTAAGGATTACAAAAATGCCTTTTACTTTGCTTAAAATAAAAAAAAAAGTAGAATACCGAGCGTTGTGAAATTTACACAGCCCCGTGGACGTGCACACACCGGCCCTTTTGTGTTTTTAATTCAAAATGCATACAGGACAACTTTCTTGAATTTGCGAACACAAAGCGGAGACTCGAAGCGTGTTTATTGGATTTATGCAAAAATGGTGCTGTGGAACAGTCCAAAACCGTTCTGCACCGGCAGCATTAAGTGCAACGTAGGTATAAGTAGTTCTGTGAAAAACGCGAACACGAATTCGATTCAAGACGATATATTGCTCTCGACAAATCCGGGATTCGAATATGAGGGAAGAGCGCTTGAGTTTGTAGGGAGAAGTAAATATGAGGAATTTTTAATTCTATTTATGTAAGAGGCATTTTATTGGCACATACTGGGTTGCCTTTGACACGACCCGCTCCCAAAGCATTTATCTTGCTTTGACGCTTATCTGGCTATGGGGTCATGTCTGTGAGGTTTTTTGCCTTCATTTTTACTTTCAACGTAGCTGTCTCTTCTATTTTTTATTATATATTGTCTTTTTTTTCGAAATTATAAGGGACAGATAGTGGTGAACTGGCGTTCAGTATTTGAAACGGATAGGATTTATGTAAGTGAAATGTATAAATGTGAATGTGCAGCTTCAAAGAAACCACAATTCCAATCCATTTAATTTTTGATATATTCACGCAATTTTTTTCACGTTTCGCTCTATTTCCGTCTACGAAAATGTGTCTTTAGCTCGCTACATGTGTTTGCGTATCAGATAACACAAAAAATATATAATATTTCATTCGTGTTTTTTTATAGATACTGAAAAATAAATTGCTTAAAATGGAATAACCTTACTCAGACAAAAATTACGTGTATTTTCTAAGAAAATATTTATATTTAGAATTCATTTTAAAATGAAATCAAATAAAACCATTCTATTTCAAAACCAAATTCGAAGTCATTTCGAATTGAAAGCTTTTGCGATACATATTTTTCAATTCTAGATTCAACTCCGTTTTTGATGGGTATATTTTCCACATAAGTCCTTTGAAGGCTCAAAACTATCTAGAGGATTAAAACTCGTCTGGCACACGGAATACATTGGCCTTCTCTTTGACTGCGAAGCAAACTATCCCGACTGCATAGTTTGCGTACACTCTTCCAGTTACTAGAACACTTGTCTTCCACCATGTGGACATGTATAAGAGCTTAATTTCAACTCTGCCATAATTTCTACGAGCGCCTTCCCGGCTTAATAACTGGCAAGTGTTTGTTATTTTTTCACGTCGGCGGTGAAATGAGCCGAAGTGAGCAACAAATTAAACGAAAACATAAAATATTGAGAACGTGCCGTTGACCGAGCGCTCGTTGCCTATACACCATTAATTCAATTTCGAAGCCTTCAGACCTTCGTAATACGGGTTCATTTTTCGAATAATTCATACAACTATAAATAGGAATTTGAAAACTTCTTGAATATTTCTCCCTTTTTAGTTTTGACATTCATAAGTTCAATTAATATCAATTCTCTATCAATCAACTTACATGAACTAAAGCAAAAATTATATACATGAATACGATTAATAATAATTAATACGATTTTTTATTGAAAATTGAAAAATATATATCCATAAATTAAGATCGAGGTCACTAAGGGTTGCGCATTAAAATTTTCGCTTACTTCTAATCAAGCATTTTCTTTATCTTCGTCGTCTCAGTGGTGGCGATATAAATATCAGAATTTATTTCTGCAGTCCAATGACTTAATTTTATATTCCGTACATTTGTCGCAATAGGCCATTTCGTGTTATATCTACTAGCTTCACTAATCCAACAATTAAACAAGAATTCAACCTCGGACTAAGTCACTATTGGCTCAAAACTGTCTACGCAAACGTAGTCCCTAGGAGACCGTAATGTTTAATTTATGTACTTTCCTTTACTTCGAATGCCAAATTACATTTGTGCGGCGAAAACGCTTTGCCCATTATTGTGGTTATAATGTTCGAAAATACAAAAACGGTATAAGAGATCAATGGATAATGTGATGTAATATAATTGTTTTTGATTAATCGCTTAACTTTATCGATGTAAACAGTCTGAGTTATATGAAATTTCCACTTTTCAACACGCCTTTCCTGTGATATTTCCTATCGTTTGGTTGTTTCATTTTCGAAAACAAAGTTCATTTCGGGAAATCGTTTATTATTCGCAAAGTCAATAAAACGGAACACATATCAATCGTTCTGTAATTTCAATATTGAGTTCGTAAAAACAAATATTACTTATTGACTTGGTACAGAGTTTTTTGAACAATAAAGTATCAGAAAATATTTTTTTTTTACAAATTTTATTTTTTTAATACAAATTACTTTTCAAACAGCTAATACATACATCGTTTATAAATTATTAAACATTGCTTCTATACATACATTCGCATCGAAAGCAAACGCTCTTCTAAAAGCTCTCATAACTCGCGAAAGCTCGCAGGGAGCTTTCGACGACTTAACACGTAAACACTACACATTTTCGCAATTTTTTCAATTCGAAATTTCCGCAAGATAACCGAATATTTTTTCCACATCTCACACGCTTCATTCTGAATATTTAAACGGCGCGTTCGCTTTTCGCACATTTGCGGTCGGTCGGGTGTCGCCTCCGCTGTTTGCAATTAAATCCGGAGCTTTTATAGCCGCGATGTGTGCAAAAGCCAGTACACACGACGAAAGCTCGCAAAACCATCGGTTTGTGTCAACACCACAAAAGCCTCAGCCATAACCCCGCTTCTGGACGCCGGTCTTTTAAAGGGATCAAAAACCGTGACGCCCGAACGGTGACCGCTAACACCTGCTGTTGTACCGCGATATGAAAAACTAACCCTCGTCGCCTTATCGGACTTTCAGACTATTCAGTTATAAAATTTATGCTCCTTTTTTTTCAGTTCATATAACTTTACGTAATCATGTAAAATATAAGGCACTCTATGTAAATATTTCGCCATACCATACTGATTTGCCTGGTCGGAGACATGAGTTTCACTTTAAAACTTCGCAATGAATTCTTATTTTTATTCAATTTTCATTTACACCGTTGTACTTTTAGTCTTGATTGAATCATCGATTCGCTATTTATTAAAAAAAAACTTTACTAATTGTAAGTTTGTCCGAATCGCAGGGAAGCGTACAAATAGCAAGCAGACGGTTCCACTGTATATTAAATGAAATACAATATAATGATATCAAATGAAATCTTTTAACGTTTTCAAAAGAATAAATATAATATTTCATCGCATTTTTGGATGTTCAACGTAAGACGACCCCACAATCAATATACATAGTGCTTCTCCGACTAATAAGTACGCCGTTCCGATAATTTAATACGACATCGACGATCCAATATATAAGTTTTAATATGCTTAATTTTGGGGACGGTTTAGTCGTCTTGCATTAAGCTCATCTTAATTAACCCACGTGAATATTCACGCATCAAAGCGGAATACCGTATATCGCCTGGAAGCTCACCACATATTTGCTATAATACGAATATTAAACGATCCGAATTCGAGATTGTGGTTCTGATGCATTCTTCGAAAATCGTCTATTATTAACCGATAACATTCCATTTTCGTATGTAACAAAGATTAAACACGCTTAATTGAATTCTCACTGTCTCCGCGATACATTCGATGAGCTGAAAATTTCGAACAAGTTTCGCGGAACCAATTACACAATTTAACTGTCGGAATTCGCAATTATCATTTCACTTGAACAGCTTCAATATACGATAGGTATGTAAATATGATATATACTTATTATAATTTATACACGAATTAAATTAAATATTGATTAATTGAAATATCATAATTAATCTTATTTTATATTTTCCGCAAATTCATATACGTAGTGTATTTTTTTATCCATAACAAACACCATATTTTTGATTATGTGTTTTTTTTCATTGTAGCTGATATCATCAATATAAAACAATGGTATACGAACAAAAGATTTCATGTATTGGAAAAAACATAATGAAAATGTAAAAGTGTATCGCTTGAAAGCAACGAGCATTGTACCTACAGTGAATAAATTATCAGTTACATTTTTTTTTTCAATTTATTTGTAAAATGGATGCATATACATATATGTATGTACGTACATACATTGAAGTTTCGATTATGTTTTTCCACATAAACAATGCGCTAGCTTAAATCTGTGGAATATTGTATTATAAATTCATTTTGTATTCGTGTAAAAACATTGAATATTTTAGCAATGACACACGGAATATTTTTTTAATGTCTGCGAAAGCAATTGCTGAATTCATTCGATGATTTCTATGGTATTTTGAAGAGCAGCATCGTCCTTAATCAAAACCTAAAATTGTGTGAAAGCGGCTGATGTTAGACAAAGAAGCTTGATTGACACTGCAAAACCTGAAGAGAAAGGAAAACGGGTGTCGACAATGACGAAGGTAGCCAATAATAATATTATCGACAGCGGTGAGATGTTGCCGTTTGCGAGCCGACAAAGCGCTTTTCCCATTGATAATGTTCCGAATTGAAAATTCAACCGAAAAACACTTGAAAATCGAAATCTTATCAGTGTGCCGTCATCTTTCGTTAACGGAAACGTACGTACGTACGTATTTTGTGAAATGTTTAATTTTCGCGTCGAAGTCAATTTTGTGGTTTCGTTCGAGTGTCGAATAAGATTCGTCTGTATGATGCAAAGAGACTCAACGTCAAATTCAATTTCGATTTTTCCTTCAGATAGTGTTCATGAAATATTGACGATATTAGCGATAAAATGTGTCACGTCCGATTTATAAGAGTGAAGTTTTAACGGGCGTTTCCGTGGGTTATTATATCTTAAGAAAGAAGAAAAATTATAACTGATTTCTTTTTATACCTACGTTTACTTAAAATATAAATATTATCAGTTTTAAATATGAATTTCTTTTTGCATAATATTTCATGGAAATATATATGTATATGCTTCTATGAATGTTTTTATGGAAACGAAATATTACGACCACTTATTTTTGCATAACATGGTACCTACTAGAATGATAATATGTAATATTTTTATTTTATCATTCAAAAGAACATACGTAGGTACATGAAATTTTCATCGCAGCGGGAAAAAATATATCTATTCTAACGTACTGAATTTCCAACATTGAATCGATTTCATAGTAACAACGAAAATATTTTCTCATACTTTCTATGTATGTGTGTAGATTTTCAAGCTTTGATGATTTCTATCAATTGCATGTTTTAATTGAAACACGAGTACTTCGAAAAAACATTTTATCAATAGATATTGTTCGGGATTTCAGGGAAAAATATTATGTTACAATCAATTCTCGCTGATGAAATTTTTGAATCGAATTTTTAACAATTTCAAAGCAAAAGCTTCGTGAATGCAAAAGTTGCAACGTGGGCGAGATGCGTTCAATATAATGCAGCATAGGTCCCAAGTGTATTCATCTCATACATACAAAATGCATGAAGTTACTCTTGAGCATATTTACTCCTCGTAATTTAAATATCACACGAACTTGATAAAATTTATTCCCTTAAATGACTTCTGTTTATGGATATATGTATCGATCACTCAAAAAAAAAATAGGAAAAAAAACGTAACAGAATTCACGTTTACAGACTTGGTACCTAAAAACATTTGGTAACTTTTTATCTGAAAATTTTCGTATTCATAAAAGTTTTTATAGCTTTCTTTCTGAATTCTCTTATCTCTTCTGTTACTTGCTGTGTATTTTAATATTTGGCTATAAATGATTACCCGTAGGGTCACCGTAGGTGGTACAGAGTCACATATAACTGGAGTTATATCGTAAAAGCTCGCAAAGCTTTGTATTGTCATCTTTTTCCTCGAGAACGACATTCTTGATAATTAATCTCCCCTGAAAGCCTTATCCGCAGAAGGATAATAATGACAGATGTGAAGTGCGTCGTTACGTGCCGTGAAAAGTTTTATTATTATATAGTAATAATATACGTAACACCATGTAGTATCGATTCCCAAATACAAAAATACATACATAACTTTCACCCTAGTAATTTGTTTTTATCTGCCATTAGTCAACACCGCGAGATAATTTTAGGGTAAATTAATGTTGATATACGCAAGGACGTAATATAAACCAGAAGATTTGCCATAAAATGTAATCTATTCTCGTTCTTCCTTTAATTAAACGTACTAACGATCATAAATATCGACCTCGTTCATTAATACGTTTTTATATATTTCACGTTAAATTTTATATAGGTCAGCATTATAAATCAAGCATACTTTTTAATTATTAAACCCTCAAAGGTAATCTAAAATATGATTTTAATTATTCTGCGAGATATTCGACATAAGCACCCCCACATCTCGAACCTCCGCAATATTACGTAACGAACTTATGACGGTGCATAATGCCGAGATCACCGTCGAATAAACTGTGCATTTTTAAAACAACAGCCCCTAATAAAATTTTCATTTCATCTCTTCCGTAATTGAAAACTCGAATAACCGCGCAGCACACTCTCGACGCTCCTTCGTCGTAAAACCCCATCAGACCCAAGAACGCAGACGAAAACCTCACCACCTGGCCGCGAAGCTCATCGTCAAAAACAGCTAAAATTTTCCAAGACAGCCTGCGTCCTCAAATTGAATCCGCATCGGCCGACACTCTGTCCTTACAACGTGGAATATAACCCTGGCACGTGAGGAAAGTGGTGGCGGTTCCCTCTCTACATTATTGAAGGTATCCGCACAAATCCGGAAACGGAAGCGAAGGGATCCACATAAGCGCGGTCCTATTCCCCTCATTAAGGCTCTGCGAAAAATCAATCCGAGAAGACTTTCGAAAGCAATTTATTCCGCACCAGCGGCGATGAGGAGACGAGGTTAATTCCGTTCCTGCCAATTCTCTAAGATGAGGTTTCTCAAACTTATATTTCTGCAACCCCATTAAAGTGACCCACTAAATTGATTATAGCCAGAACCTCTCTCTACATAAAAAAAATCATTAATGCAGCTTTTGTAATTAAGAAATATGGTATCAAAATAAGCGCCATAGCTAATTTTTTTCCTATTATTTCAATCAATCATGCTGTAGTACAAAAATCTAATTTATTAATTCTGGGTTGACTTAACTTTTTCTGCGATGAAAAATTTTTCGATATAGAAAGTTGCACAACAGGCATTTTTTTCATATTCATCGGTGAAGCTTTTATAGAAAAAAATATATGATCATGATTCTTCCTTCGACGATGAGATGACGTCCCTCAGACCGCTTGTTTTTGGATTTTTTTTTTCTAAATATTCACAATCTCACAATTACTTTCAGCGACCCCATGTGGGTTCGCGACCTCACGTTTGGGAAACGTTGCTCTAAGAATTTCCGTGGAAATATTCCAGGGGGGAGAATCAAAGTGCGACCTTGCGAAAAAGCGTGTCTCCGTGTGCTTTGTTTCGTTCGTGTCTCAGATAAATCTTTCACCTTCGGCTGAAGTTTTTCGATTTTTCGAAGACAGTGGATCCGGGATGTGATAAATCGCTGCGTCGGCGCCGAGTTTTCGCAGTACTTCAGTTTAAAATTTTTAGCGATTTATCATAATTTGTTCACGGCTGGCGATCCGTCGTATCAGTTATTTATGCATTAAAAATTTATTAAAAAACGTCTTGTGTAGATGAGTTTAAATTTTCGATACAATTTATTAAGTGACTTGAATAATGACGATATTTATAAAGTTTGAATCAGAATAAATGATTTCGATATATCATATTCAAAAGTTTTCGTTAGAAAGACGTGTTATAAATTATTTCCTAAACCTGAAACTCTCTAAGGACCACATTGGCGAAAATATTAATTTGGACAGACGTAATTTGAATATTTTTTTCTTGGTTTTCAGTTTATTGTTTAAATTGTAATAATACGAGTATTATACAATTTTATACTATTTTTTTTTCAACGAGCAAATATAAAATATTGCATATATTATTGATAAAGGAATATAAATTTTATAAATAAAGCATTTTGATTATACATACATCTGCATATATGAACTGAAGATTTTTTTATTGTATGTAATGGAACTGCTCTAATTTTGTTCAGTTTTTCAATTGAAAACATTAAAATATCTACATGTAAATTGAACACGCCCTACGATAACTGCGTTTTATTTTTTGTGAAGATCTCATATTGAAAACTATCAGTTATTGAAAAATTTGTACAGTTACAATATTTTTCAGTTGAAATATGCCATAGACACTGACAGGACCAAAACATGTATTTACCCGTTTATGCAGGCAAACGAGAAAAAAATTAAAACCGAAAAAAATGCGTTTCCGTACAAAAACGAAAATCTGTGTATAAAATCTATTTTCACTTTTAGAAACTCGAAACATTGTTTTCAATTATTGAAAATCAAACATTTTTCGCCTGTTAATCGTTTCAATAATTTTTATTTATTATAACATAATTCCGAATAAATTGGAATGTTCCTTGCTTTTACTACAATATTTATAATAGATATACTTACATTTGATTTTTGTGATTTCTCAAAATAGAACCATAAATGTGCAGAACCTATTGAAATAATATGCAGGTGATGCTTTTAGCTGTTAGAAAGAGCTTCACACTGCACTTTAAAAGCTTCTCGGGAAAAGAATATTATTCTTTCAAAGGAATGATGATTTTTCATTTTATTTTTGTTGTGCAAATTTTGAGATTGACGGCTTAAAAGCAACATTTTCACGCATGCAAAAGGCTTTTGCGTTTATAGTATACATTTCTAAAAATCAATATTTACTTACTTAAGAGCTGCCATTTTATTTATTTATACAGCAATAGGCGACTGCTAAAGTTTCAAAGAATCGATATTAGTTCCGATATGAAAACGTGTGAGAAATACGCGTACATACATAATACCGTGTCATTGGAATAATATGAAATTAATTAAAACCATGGAAATCAAATCCAGAAATTTCTAATAAATCATTTTTTTTATATTATTCGACCGAGAATAGTTAAGTATCCTTGGTTTTTTCAGGTATTCTCGAAGGACGGAACTTCTAGAATATTTTTTTATCATAAAGCGTAAACCCGATTTTGTGCTTCTCATATTTGAAAAAATAAACTTTTCCATCCAAACAAAAAGTTTCAGCCTTCATAATAATCACCTGAAATTATAGAAAAAATGTATTTTCGAAAATATGAATTTATTCGCTAACACACACTGACATCTCAATTTAATACGAAACCGAAATAGATTCGACACTCACATTTTACGAGTGCGAATCATTTTACGACTCAGCGAATAAAAAGACAGATTCATCGAACCTTCAACGAAATATAAAAAGAAGTATTCCTCCTCATCGAAACATTTTATTGAAAAACTATAAAATTGCGACCCAGCGAATTAACGCGGTTTATTACAAGACTGACGGAACCCGACGCTGATTGGAACCGATCTGAAAGGACATTTCGATCGAATCGAAAATGCGAAGAGAAAAAAACACCAGAGTGGATACACGTTGCTATCAAAACCACATAAAAGCCAACACAGTAATTTGACACGGCAAAAAAGCGAGGATCGTCTTTGAAAATAACGATCCCAGTAGGAAAAGCATAAACAAACCGAACACGCTCGAATAACGCCGCACTGGCATAATCGCAAAAAGGCCAGTTAAGCCTTTCGAAGCCCTGTTTGTTGTTAGTATTCTAACGTATATTTGTATGATATTATTTCGCGTTCGGAATCGAATGGAATTGATTATCGCGAAATGGAAATGCATCTCGAGCGTAATAGATAGTCCTTGTTTGTTGTGTACGAGTGAGAATGCTGAATGTGGTGTGTACACAATTGCGTCAATGTAAACGGCTTTTGATATGTAGATAGAATTTAGATCGAACGTGCATTCGAGATTTGTATGCTTATGGTGGATGTTCTTGTATATTTTTCGCTGGACGGATTATATGTTTCATTGAAGTTGAAAAGTCCTTGGTGAATTTAATATAACATTATAGTGATAAACTTAAAGTGATATTCGAGAAGCTTTTCGTTCTACCGTAAACAGTGTACGAAGAAAAATGCTTTGTTTTCGTGGATTTGTTTAAGATAAAAATCTATTATCATTCCAAACAAAGAATATGCTATTGAATAACATTTTATAAACGTCAGCGTTGAACAAACTTATTTCTCTATTTAAGTATCATATTATATTAAAATATTTACGAAAACAAATTCACTGCATAATAACATTTTTATTTACATTTAATAATTTTATTTAAAAAAAATACATTTCATCAAATTGAGACTACAGAATAATCTTCTATTTCGATACAATAGAATCCCTAAATTCACCTAACCGATCTCATCCGAAGAGAACCTCAAATAGAAAAACATCCGACCTTATCCACACACTCGAAGCATCATCAAGCCACCTTCGAAGCGAAACTTCCACCGACTCTAAGCCCTGCGGAGGACGAAGGATAGCACCGGACCTGATCTGAACCCCTAATACGTCTTATTAAGTATCCTCGCCGTGTCATAAACAGATCCCGGGATTCCCGGGATGCGGGATGCTGATCACGCTCGTGGCACGTACGAGCTCGCACACTTCTTCCCTCTCGCCGGCAATAAACAAGCCCGGGATGAATTATCGCGGATATATGTACGGCGGATTCCGCAATCGGGCTGAAAATGAAAAAGAAAACGCTGAAGAGCGAAGGCAAAACAGGGGGAAAAGGGGTCGAGAAGGTTCGGAGTGGATGCTGCCGGCTGATGGAAGGCTCCTTTCTCGCCCGAGGGTAAGAAAATTAGGTTACAATGGAGTAATTCGAGCTGAGAATTTGCATATCTATAAAGGTTCGCGTATTTTTACTAATTGATACTCTCGGCGACGGGGGCTGAATTCATAGAAGTCTCGATGATCGTGCTTTTAATTATGAGATTTTTATGGGGTTGATTGGTTGGAATTGATTCGAAATTATAAAACGATATTAAAATATTTTTATTTTATAACCGAAATATTTATTATGATCAATTCATTGCAGCAAAAAATTTCGTATTTTATACACATACGAAATTTTTCTCACAAATTACTACCGTTTACGAGAAGAAAGGAGCATTTTATCATCTCAAAAGATTTTTTTCACAAATTTATCATACGAAAATCAAATATGGAAAAAATCGAAAAGTTTTATTTCACTTTTATATTCGAAATTCAGACGAATTCATGCGTAGATATTTTTTTTTTTATAAATCGAGTGCAAATGAGCGTTTTTTTACGCGTTTGTACACGCAGCGTCGGTAGGTGTGAGGTTCGAGGGAACGTGAAACTTTTTCATCTACATGGCCAACCCTAAAAAGCAATAAATTCACTGACATACCAATGCAAATGCCCTATCTACGAAACGTGATCCGCTTAACAACAGTTTATCTTGCGCAAAATCGACAACAATGTACCACTATTTCAAAAGGACACTCGAAAATGGAGAGGCGTAGTTGGCACGAAACTCCATGTACTGCAAATGGACTTTACACCGGTTGTAGAGATCTGATCGTACTGATCGTTTTAACTGAATCCTAATAAGTACTGTATATATGTGTGTTGTCATTGTTCGTTCAACGCTAATTGTTCAATTTACATACTAAACGCTGGACAAGCATTATCAGGATCTGAACCTAATTAGAAGGATTTTCTGGTATATGCGTTTCGTTAGATTTGGTGTAAAATCTGATATTTACAATTTCCATAAAATTTTATTTAATTAAATATTTTTTCAATCTGATATTAAAACGTTTTCAAATTAAGATACTGTTTTGAGATTCTGTTATTTCTGACTTTAATAATATAATTTTTAAAAATATCTTTTTGACTTTAGTAAAAAGATATTGTTGAATTTCAATTTAGTAAATGCGTGTTTTTATTAGGATATCTTGCTATGTCTATGTGAAGGCTTGTGCAATTTCGTCCCCATACTATTCGCTACCAAATCGAGCGAAAAATTGCCTCAAAAACGAGCTGGATTATGCTCGAATTACACAATTCAGTCTGGAATCGACTTAAATTAGCCATAATTGACAGTTATCCAACTTTTACTTTTCTAATACAAGAATGGCCCTCTTGAAATACGGTCGCGAAATGAATTTCAATTAGTCTTATTTATTAAATTGTGTCAAAAGCATTTCTCGAACAAAACTCTTCCCATTTATTATGTAACATAACTGAATCTGAATACAAATTTTATCCGATTTCATTAATTACATCCAATTAACGGGGCTAATGTGATAAAGAAAGTTATTTGTGAAAAATGAGCAGTCGCTACCTTTAGCAATGATGGCGAAAATGTGATAAACAAAATTTTGAATACTTTAAAGTCGGTTCTTTCAAAATAATTAGGATAATTTATCATATTTATCAATTGAACTGTTCAATAATACTTTTTTGGGCAATGTTCGATATCCTATTTTGATTAAAACGTAATCAAAATTGGTGTTATGATTAATTTCCGGTTAGTTCGAAGTTCGTTGGAAATTCAATCTTAAACCCCGACCACGCAATTTACACACTTGCAAGCTCAACGAGCTGAACATATGTGAATCCTCGCTAATTTAATTTCTCCACTCGAAATAAATTTCCGCAAAATTTTTATTTAATTACAAATTTTCTCATTATCTTAATCCTTGCCTCTTACCCCGTTCGTACACATATGAATTATTTTTTTCGATATGCAGTATATGTACACCAAGTTTGGAATGTTGATCTAATAAACAAACAGTCTTGATTGAACAATGTAACATACATATACATATGTTATAAAACAAATATTTGTTCCATGATCGGAGCGAAATTGGCTATTGATATGATGCTTCATTTACTTTCAGCTTTCGATTTATTTTTTTCTTTATGTGCAATGGTTCAAAATCAAATTACAACGGAAATTATAGTCTCTTATTTTCCTCCCGAATTATTCTTTTGTTTTTAAGAAACATAAATTTCAAGAGTACTCCTTTGAGACGAATGTAATTAAGGGCACCGCCTTAAAGAATAATTATTCAATTTCGGTACTTCCGTTTAATGAAAATAAATTCGTTTCCTAAATTGCCTGGAATTTATTTATTTTTTTATTATTTCGACATCAACTTTCTTATAAATTAATGAAAAACAACGATACAGATAAACCGAAACGTACAAACACGGTGTTCGTTTGCCTTTCATATCGTAGAAACGTGATGTATCATGAGATTTAAAGCTTAGGATAGACGATATTGGTGGGGAAACTTTTAGAAAGTAGCTTGAATAAATTTACGTTTCGAATTTCAACTACCGATTTCCTACGGAGCGTAGAAATTCGATTACTCGACAAATCTAATTGTCGTGAAAACCCATCAAACATTTTCTTCCAGCAACCGAATGTGGGAAAGTTGCACACACTAAAAGATATAATTTTTCACACAAAACGTTCCGATATCGCGTTTACGGAGAACGTAAAACGTTAGATTAGATTGAAAAGCGGGTCGACATCAATTTAACGGAACGGTTATATTTATTATACTAGATGACCAAATAAGACGCGAAATTTTCAAAATCGAATCTGATAAAAATAAAAATATTAAATTCAAATCACAATTTCGATCATATTTCAGGCATAATCGTATGAGTATTTTAAAATATTTTTTTGTAATTTTCATAAACTTGATATATTCTATATAAAACATTGAATGGTTTCACGTGATAAAAAAAGATAAATCGCAATAAACATAACAATACCAAAAACCATGCAGTCCTTTTCGGTTACCTTATATTTGGCGACCCGAAACGGACACGCGTACATATCAATTCCCGTTTGCGGAAAATTTTCGGCAAGACGGCCGTGAAAAAGAGTCCCCAGCAAAAAGATCAGGGGCAAAAACTAAAGAAAAACCGTCGACGGTACCGTTTTTAAAGGGCTCACTCGTGCGTGGACGAAGGAGGCCTTTGAGGGTGTGCAAACACTCGAACGTGTAGTAAGTAGACCTGGAACGGTGGTGTATAGTAAGTATGGAGGCGTCTTGGAAAATCCTCCGAGTCGACTGTCAAAAAACAACCGCCGTAATCGAGTTTCCATCGGTGAAAATTTACATAGGGTAACACCGAGTGCTTCGTACAGGGGCGGATTAAGTGATCGGGTTTTGCTATGTCGTCTGGTCGTGCTATCGTCTTGTTTGAACGGAAATCCTGAACGAAATTCGAAAAAAGTATTCGGATTAGAAAACTAGAATCAGTATGATAATCCGCAAAAAAAAATTTTTTTTTCAACTCTAACACTGTTAAATTTTAACGAAAAACCATTTTTTTTTCGTTTCAAATATGGTAACATTATACAGTTTAATTTATGAAAATGTAAGAATTATTTTATTACGCCCCTGTTTGCATTGATACTTTCATATGATCAGTGATGTATTACGGTGTTCGTGTTTTCGATGCTTCCAATTCAAGCTGGGAGATAGATCGGTGAGCTAGTTTAAATTTTGCATGAGAGTATTTGTAATGGTGATGTGAAATGTAGAGAAATCGGTTTCGTTACGAGCATCGGAAGTATTTTCTGGGAAAATACAGCAAAAATTGAAGTATGAAAGATAGAGTTTTCATGAATATTCTAAAGCGATTCTTTTAAAATGCTACTTTCTTTCATTACTTTTCAATAATATGTTAAATTATTTTTATGTTTCATTAACAAATAATCATTTCAAAAAATCTTAGCATCTTTTCAGTATATTTTTGAAATATCTTTCTCATTTATTACTTTCACAAATTTTGGCTGCCTCTCTCAGGTTTTTCGACAGTTCAAATATCCGGATTATTTCGAGAAAAGTTGGATGATTGCGTTGTTGATAAAATATTTACATGAATCCGGATTCAAAATATCAAGAGTTTCAACAACAGTAAAACATATTCCGGTGATTCGAATGCTCGATAGGAATAATCGTTTGCAACTACAAAAAAGCACTGATGTAGTTGTATGAAAATACAAAACATTTATTTACAGCCTAAATATTTATAAGACCGCAACGTCAAAATATAATATTTTCAAGCAATAATCCCGACATTCTTCAAGTGATTAATCTCTTCTTTTCATCCTTGTATTTACCATCAAAAACGTATTGCGTAAAAATAATCTGGCAATAAATTATGCAACTTATCCCTCTTTAGAAATACTTAATCGGAACCAGCCAGTATTTTTAACGAAATTGCCTTGAAAAACCGTGCTTTATAAAATGCCGATAAAATGATACAAAGCAATGTGAAATTGTTATTTTATTACGACGCAGAATGGTTTAATTAAGTTGCGATAGGATATTCTTAACAAACGGCCATCGGAAGTTTTCAAAACTTCTGTAAGAGCGAATACATTTAAAACACAATGGAGCTTGCTACATAAGTTTTTTACAAGCCAGAAGGCTTGTTTCAAAACTTTTAACAATTTCAGATACAATTAACAACGTTCTCCTTTCTCTACTCACTATAATACGTACGCCCCTTTGTTTAATTTTTAAATCGATCTGTTTGAACTGCATTTTTGATGCGGTTGCTATGAAATAAAGCATGTATCGTTTATAATTAATAACTAAAAACATTAAAATTAAAATCAATTTCGCTCATAAAAACATGCCTACATTGATAAAAATGAGCACTTATCATTTCTTCGATATATTGTGAATATCTAATGAAAAAAATCTTTTTTTCCATTAAATAGCATTAACATAACATTCCTGTTATATATTCGAAAATAGGTAAATTCGCACTAACAGTTTCTTGTGACTTTTTTCTCGTCGTCTAAAAAAAATAAATTGATGCCGAAATTGAAAAGGGATCCTCGGTTCTGTTCGAATAAACAAACAAACATTCTTCCACGCAAGAATCGTATACTATTTTTTAGGTAAAAGAAAATCAAATAAAAGTCGTGTTCGATTCTTTTCCATCAAAAGTGTATGCTTTATTTTATTATTCAACTCAACAATATTTATTCATTACGACAATAAAAGTAAACGTCATATTTACCAATTCAAAAAAAAATACTGCGTTTTAATTTTTGAAGAATATTTATAAAGAATCAAATAAAAAAACATAAAGCATAAAAAAGAATACTTTTTTCCGTTACAAACGTACTGAATCCGCTTGTTTTCACAATACAGCGTTCATGCAATGGAAACGCTTTAGATTTTCCTATTCTGCTTTGAAAATATCCAGTTTTCGTTTCATGTTTCCCCACAAATTGAAATCTACATTTTTTCATATTTATATAACATACGGTAATTTTCCACGATGCACATGAAAATATTATTATTCTCGTGCCTTCGCATCAATTCAAACTCAAAGGCAAATGTACATATATCGTTAGACGAAAGTTAAATTTTACAATGTTAATTATATTTTACTGATTAAAAAGTAAATACTCGATCTTTTATGATTAAATTGTGTATATTATTGAATATGTAATAATGAAAATGATGTATTTATAAACATGAGATGCTATACGGAATAATTTAATTTTCGAAAATAATATTCTGCATCGTAGTCGTGAAAGTGAGTTTTGTGTTACACGAGAAAAGCATGGCTGTTTCTCTTTATCAACACTCGTTATACTTGTTAAACTGTGAACTCCACTGAACGGATACTCACAAGTGATAGCTTTTCCAGTACAGAAAATTTTCAAAGTTTTGCAATAGATTTTCATCCCTGGAGATAAAAATGTAACATATAGATTGGATTTTAGTTGTTAAATTCTCAATAAAGAGTAAAAAATATACAATTTCAGTACTTTCCAAATGCTTAGTTAAATTAATTTATTGTAAACTTATAATGAAAAAATATTTAAATCATAAATTAAGTTATGAAATTTTCCGAAAACATATGACATGATTGCGCGATATAGTGCTCATGAAATAAATTTAAAAAAAATCAAACTCTTCTCATTCGATGAAAAGCACGATTCCCATTACCCCAGTGAAAATGTTCGCGAATTTAAAGAATTTTCGATTTTAGGTCAACGTTAAATTTAATCCAACCAGAAGCTTTTAAAAGCGAACATCGTAAACGTCGCTCGCTATTTTTCCTTTTATCGTCAAAGCGCGAAAAAAAAATCCAGGAAGCAGCGGCAAAAATTATCCTAATTCGGTTTAAAGAACGTATTGCGAACTTGAGCCACTCTTTTTTCGACGACGCTTTCTTCCCGGTTTCTCAACACTCACCTTTACTGATTTCACAGAGTGACGAACTCGCATTAACATTTTTTCGAATGTATCTATTATGAATCGCTCGCATCGCAGCGTACGCTCGGCCTATTTAGAAAATGAGATTCACTTCTTGTACTATGCCGCCGTGAAATTACATTACGTCCGTGAAAAATAAGAAAAGCTACGGGCCTTAGTACGTGAGATGTACCTACACAGGGGTTGAGGGTGAGGAATGTGTCGATATTCTCTCTCTTCCCTGGAAGAGAATTACCCCCGGGTTGGCTTGGCTGGCCTTAGCCCAAACGACGTCTTCTTTCTCCCATTGAAATTCCGACGGTGGTACGCTATTGTGATGCAAAAATGGTCCCGTTCGATCACCTTAACGGGACATATTTCAAATTCAGCTGGAGCGATTGTAGCCGAAGTCGGCGCCCCAAGGAATCCCTCTGATGAAGGGAACTGTGACGTTTCTTCGTTAAACTCGCTACAGTGTGTGGAGGGAAAAAATTCCACCGATAAAATCGGTTTTCGGAAAAGTTACGCGCGTGAAAATGGAACGTTCGAAAGTTGGGGTTGGTGTTTTTTTTTTTTAGAACGAAACAAATTTCTCAAAGTATGAAAACAATATATCTTGCTTCTCTCGCATGCATTATTCAGTTTTATCTTTCCTTTCTGGAAAACATGGAGCATATCGCAAACTTTTCCTTTTCATATTGCCGCGGATTCGCGACGGCTTTCAAGAATTGAAGATTCTCTAAATCTGAACAAACTGAATAAAAACGTAGTGAGAGATCGCGAAGCAAACACGCTTTCGTACGTACGATATATTAAATATATTTTATTCAAGAGAATCGTGTTCATTGACGTCAATTTTAGTTTTACTCTCGCGAAAAACTGAACATACGAGGATAAATCGAACGATAAATCCGCATTGTTTTAAGGAGAGCGGAAAATTTGCCGACGAGATACCGCTGCGTTCGTCGAAAGTAAAATTGATGACAACATTATATCGTTTAATTTATAAGGGATTTGTAAAAGGAACGTACCTCCTCCTCCCTGGTGACTTATACACAAAATGAATAATTTCGGTATTTATTTTATCCCGCTAGAATAGCGGTGAAAATTTTGTCGGTAACAACCTATTTTCAAAGTTAAACATTACTTCAGCGGGCGTTGACGCAGGTGCGACATCTTTCTTTAACACATACATAATAAAATATTTATTATTCCTAAATGTCATATGGTACACATTAGCATAGTGTGTATAGCTGTCAAAGCATGTAAAAAATCGTTCGATAAGTAAGATAGACTTTCAGCATTTGTGAAAACTCTTCTTTGATTGACGCAATTCGTTCGAGTAAGAGTCTCTATGTTTTTCAACGTTTTTTAACCTGTCGAAAAAATCACATCGACCGCAAAAACTCAATAAATCAAAAGAAAGATCTTGAAGACGCGAATGGGTTTCTTGAATATGAAATAATTCAAAGAATATATATTCTTTCTAGGTCAACGAACAGTTTGAGAAAATTTTGCATAATGTATTACAAAGTGAAAGAGCGTAGCCTAAAAGCCAGAACTAATTGAATTAGAAATTCCATTTAGCATTCATTTTATGAAATGCATTTAAATAAATCGATTTCGTTTAATAGACCACTCGGACGAAATTCAATAACAATGTTGTCATGTTTCAATTGGAACTCCTTAACATTTAAATTGGACGATGAAATTCTGTTTTTTTTTTCATGCTTAAAGGGAGGATACTTAAATTTTTAAAGTCGGCTGCACTTCCTGGTTAAATTGCAATTTCATACACCAAGAATTTTACACAAAAGAAGAGCTCTAGAAATTTTCATTGCACTCAATGAATAGCGAAGTATCCGTTTTATATCACAATATAGGCGCTAGATTGTACCATATTCTTCAAAGGTATTGTAATAAAAGTTTAGAATATCCAACATTTTAAAACACCTCCAATATTCATAAAGGCAATATACGAGTATGAGCAAACATTTTTGGCAAACCCGAACATTTTGGAAAAAAATATGACTACATAAAATTTTCACGATTTAACAAACTAAAAGCAGCAGTTTTTCATACGAGAGATTTTTCATTTAAAATTTTTATTTTTCGGCACATTATCTAGTGACAAATTGTGTGATAAAAATTTACTATTTTAATAAAATGTTCACAAAAGGATTTTATATTTCATCATATTTTTAAATAAAGTATTTATATGCGACCGCGTATACATTGTCTAGTTAAAGTACACATTTAATGACTTTGCCCCGATTTTTTATGCATATTTTTCAATTATGATCTTTTTTTATTCGAAATTTCTATCATTACGGATCTATTCCGCCATCGAAAAGTACAAATAGTGCTCCAAATAGCAAAAATAAATATACTATGTATTATAAATATGCCTGGTCACTTCTTAATAATTTCCAGAGCTTACCTTTTCACTAATCGTAACTAAACTAGAACTTAGGTACAACTAGCGAACGATTATTTTTTTATAGAGTTCGGAGCTGTGACTTGCAAAAACTCCTCGACAACTGTCAAACTCGATAGAAAAAATACGCTAACTAAGTTATATACAGTTAAGTTGAGCTTGATAAAAACGTAAGTAACGTTTATAACATTTACGAAAATATCGATTGAAGGCAAAAATCCATAAATAAAACAATAAATTTTCACGTTTTCGGAGAAACGGCCCATTTAAAATCCACCGAAGCGATCGTCTCTCAGCTTCCGTATCCCCGGGGCGCGAAACACGGAAAATCTCTCCGCTGGGATTCCTTAAGAAGATTTTTCACGCAGATCCCACAACAAGTACAAGATCGGCTCCGATATCGAATAACGATACTGAACCGCACTGTGAGGAAAAGCGCATCGCAAGCCGATCCCCCGTTTTACGACCGCCTCTCGTTTGTCCCATAACATTCTTCCGGAATTCGTTTCGAATAAATAAAGCATAGGTGTTACATCCCCCATATGCCGATCGACGGGCTTACGGAACGTTTACCGGTGTTTCTTTCTTTTTTTTTCCCACCCTCTTTGGCCTTTCTGTCTTTTTTTAGGTGTGACTTTTATTTCGTTTCTTCGGCTTGTTAGTCGTAAAACGGCGTTGTAAATCTGACGAGTTCGCCGCATTGTGAATTATCGCTTTCGCACTGACGCGTTATTTGACGTCAGAAAAATGAGGGTGTTTCGCGTGTTCGGTTGTGATGCCTCTTCGTGTTTCGTATCGTTTCAACGATGATTTTATGGGGTTTGTTTCATTTTTTATCGCTCCAGTTGCTGCTCAAATGATAAAAGCGTTTATAGTAATATATGAATAACTCAAACGATTTCAAAATCTATAAGAATGTCTAGGAACTTTGCTCGATTCCTAATACAAAACTTAAATTTAATATCATTGTAAACATAAATTTTATTCGAAAATTCTTCGAAATGTTTCAGGTCTAGTAGCTTCAATTCAATTTATTTACAAACATCGCCGATTTATAATAAATACATAAAAAAATAACGGATAAATATCTTTTAAAAGCGCCCAAAATAAGAGGTTTACATATTTATCAAGCAAAATCGGCGATGGTATTAGTATGTATTGCATATTCGAGCAAACGCATACATATAAGCAACCTTCTACGGGCGAATCGAGACTTCGAGTGTTTTAATCTCGAAGTTCACCCACAATAAAACACCGGGAGAAATATAATTTAAACTTTTCAACTCGAATAAGATTGTTGGTTGAAAATTTTTCCACGACCGCACTCCCGATCCGCGCATGATGATCAACTCAATTAAACTTATTACTTTAGTCGAAACGACTTCGCTTACTTAGTGCCGAGTCCTCGTTCGGGACTTCGTATATTCAATTCGTACTCGAGCGTATTTACACGGATTGTTTGTTTGCGACGAGCTTTTTATTTTTTTCAGTCAGACATCGAAAAGAGTATCAGACTTTTACATTAGCGTGAAAAGATCAGTAAATCACCGACCTCTCCCCGGTGAAAAAGTCGCCGAACAATTCGAGATATCTTTAAGGAGCTTTGCAACTTTTTGTTTATCACTTTGTTGGAATTCGAGTTAACGTTCGCACCTCTACGTCGAGACACGCATTATGAGTTTTTCTCGGCATTTTTCACAATTCTGTATATAAATAATATATTGCTGTTTTTCCGGATAACGGATTTGTTATGTCTATTTATATTTTGCTATACAAAGCTATATATCTGAATGTTTTGCTTATAATAAGTTTTGAAATTTGCTTTTTATGGTTCAATTAATTCAAGAACATTATAGCAGTCCCCAATGAATATGAAAGGCCGCAGCTCCTTTTCTCGGAAATATAAAAAAACCTTGTCTGATTATAACTTTCATGAGCATTACTCTTGCGTATTAAAATTCAGTATGTTTGTATTCTATAAATATTGACGTTAAAAATATTAAATAAAAAAAAGAAAGGAAAAAAAATGAACTGAAATAAAAATATTCAACTTTAATATTCTCAAGCGTGTTCGACAGCTTGTGTAACAAAATTATAAAAAATATATTTACGTAAGCAAGTACCTAAGTAAATATAAAAGTTTCGAAAAAATAATAAGACTTCAGGCGTATTAGAGAACTAATGGAAAAGGACGCAATCCTCCAAGCGTTACCAGCGCAGACTTTCCACTGTACCGTAATATAATAAAAACCTTAAATTTAATAAAATCGTACTAAGTAGAAATGCGAATTATCAAAAAAGCAGAATTAAATAGATGAAATAAAAACATTAAATTCTCGAACGACTTCTTCAATCGAAATATAATAATGGAGAAAAACGATACAACCTTCGAACGACTCCGACACGAAAAAGGACAACGATAAATACGTACGCACGAAAATAAATCTTATTACTTTCACTTTAACGAGTAACATCAACGAGACGTAATATTTTACACAAATAAATTTGTCTCGCGGAACACAAGAGAGGGAACGCCCTTTTAGCAAGCGCGAACCTCTCTCCTATACACACTCGTCCCCTAAAACATACTCCAATTAAATATCTCACGTTTCTAATCTGATGTATCTCGACGAGATGAAACAATAAAACCGTGTACCCACTCCGGAAACGCTCCCGTAGGACACATACTACTTTCAGGATTCGAGATCTGAATAATTCACGCGTTTGACGAGGGAAAGAACGGTGCAATTACCCGCGTTGAGGAAAGTCGTTTCGAGACGACAAAGGACGTCTCTCTTCTTTCCGTATAGTTCTGTGCGAATTTCGCGTTTGATAATTTCGCAACCCTTTGATAATTCGGCGTTAATTAATTATCCGACGGGGATGCGCGGCGGTGAGTTTCGAAGGTTGATTTCGACGCCGTCGAAGGAAAGTCTGCGCGTGACTATAAAATGAGAGTTGATCTATTATATATGCTTTCTGAAATAACATGTTGATTACAATGAGTATGTACATATGTGTAATTTGTTTTTCCACAGTTATTATATAGATTTATACCGAATTATATGCAGGTATATGAGAGTGGTACAAATTGGTCAGAGTTTAGAATGCATAGTTAAACTTCAACAAATCATAGAAATGAAATAAACTTACTGTGAGCTCCAATTAAAAACCAGGAATCTGATTGAGGAATCGTTTTCAATATTAAATTTATGATTTTCGAATCGGAAAATTCGACGCGATTCAAACTCCATATCATAAAACCGAGCCCAACAATGTATAAAAGTACGTACGCATATGTGCATAAACCACTGCTCTATCGGCTGACTATACATATTTGATAAAATTTGAATTTATCACAAAAATGGAAGTTCGAATACGTTGCAATCTCATGCTTCGTATGACGAAAAACTTACATGCGTATTATACAATTTATATACATGTAGATAACGCTGAGTAAAACGCTTTTTTTGATTGCCTTGCATCCGAAATGCATTTATATTCTTGGCTCACTACCATTGTTTTACACGCTAGAATAGCATGTGTTTTCCGACATTGCTCCATGAAATATTGAAAGCATTCGTCGATCGAAGAACGGGGTCCTTATAAACGACCGAGTTCCGATAGTGTTCCATTTTAATAATGCCTCGGAAAAAGGGCATCCAAAATTCAACCCCATAAAATGAAAAATTACATCATCTCAAATATAGCATAGTAAAACATTTTAGAAGCCTCCAAGGAATTCAGCCGAAGCGCATGTAATTATCGATCGAATTTGTTATTGCTGTTCGTTTTCGTCTCTTTCGATGTTTTTTTATAGTTTGAGAACATCTTAGGAAATGTTGATTGTTGAAAAGACGGGGAGGAAAAAAGTTGGATCTTTCAGCGATCAATCAATGAGCCGTAGGCTGCCGGTTCGGGAAAAGTTCGGAATTAAGCGGAGGCTCTTTCAGCTACGAAGTTTTGACCAAGATACGCTCAAACAGTATGAAATGCGTTTAATCGTCAGACAGGCATGAAACGAAGAGATTTATGGTCCTTTGCAGTGCCAAAGATATAGCTGGAGGGATGTTCTGCTAAATACCCGGATGCGGAAAGAGAAAATGCTTTAAATATTGTTTAAATAAGCGACTTAAATAAGCAATTTAAAGGTTCTTGCTATTGAAAGTTTGTTAATTAGCAAGTTCATTAATTTCAAAAACGAGAGAATCGAGATTTTGAAGTATTCAATTTTTGATATAGATACCGATATACATATACGCATGTATTATATTTTCATTCTGTTCATTTTGAAATTAATTTTACAAAATGTTATAGATGAAATTGAAAAATTTTGTTTATTGGAAAATATTCAAAGGATAATTTGAACTAAAATAATTGTATGACTTAATAAAAATAAAAAATACTTTATTAATCAATTAAACTTTACTACATGTATGGCAAAATATGTTAATAAGTTATTTTTGCTAATTGTAAGTCCATTTTCGAAATTAAGAAAATATACTAATCTTAATAATAAAACATTGATTGTAACATATATACAAAAATCATCTAATATTTGATATTCTAATACATATGACGACTTATAAGGCCAAGGGGTATTTTTTCCTTTTCAGTCATATATTATATAAAGAATTCATGATTCAACGAAAACCTAAAATTTAATCTTCCGGTTCTTTGAGTACAGCAGCAGCTTCAAGAAGTCCCAATCCTTCTAAAATGTAAGCCAAATTTTCTACAGAAGCATCTTCATCGTCTTGGAAATAGATTTCGAGCATTTTCTGAGCACGTATCGGATTTGTCGGATTTTCTTGTTTGAAAAATAATATTTCATCTTCTTTGAAACCCAATTTTGCTGCTAACTTTTTCCAGTCACCTTGTAACTTTTCACATACATCACTCATTTGTTGTTCAGTAATTGATTGAGATTTTTCATTGCTTTCTTCACCATCACCTGGCACAATTTCAGAATCTGGAGGCTATAAATGTGTTAAATACAATTTAAATAATGGAAGATTCAAAAAGAATAAAAATAAAATGCATTTGAAACTAAAAATATTTAAAAGCTTTTAAAAAAAAAATACAATACCTGATCGACATCATTAGAATCACCTTCTTTTATCAAATCAGCTTCCATTTGTTCCTCAGTTACCTCACATTCAGCAGTTTCCTTAAAGATAATTTACAATATAATTAATTTATATATTACAAGTAATTTATAAGAAAATAAAGAGGTGTGCTGACTTTTTCTGAACGTTTATTATCAGTAGCAGCATATAAGTCTCTGGCAATTTTGTTCACCATTGTTTCTAAATAATCTGATAAACGATTTGTTGCATTTGTGTGTGAAAAGAAGTACGGAGTACGACATGCCAATAGCCTGAGAGCTCGCCAGCCAAAATTAATATCAGCTATAAGGCGCTCATCACCTTCTACACCTCTTTCATTTTGCTCTATTGCTTCAGAAAAATATGTTTCTGAAATAAATAAAACGATTAATAAACAATGGCATAGTAAAAAAAATGTCAAATACAATATAAAGGATACCTAAAACAGGGAGAAATTCTCTATCTTTGCCTTTACATGCTTCTAAATTATCTGGACATAAATTCCATAGTTTAGTTAATTCGTTGCTAAAAATAAAATTTATATACATATAAATGATATAAAATCAATATAAAATGACAATCAATATATCCTTACTTTCCCATAAAATATTTTCCACGGTTATCATAATCTTTAATAATGTCCCCTAAAAGTCTCTTACGACGCGGTTTGAGAATTTTTCTAGTTTCTTCTGTACTCGCAGTGTCCACAGGAATGTTCGCTTTCAATTTTTTAAATTCTGTAATTAAATACAAATTATGTTAAAACAAACCAAAAATAATTTATTATATTTAGCGATTCATAAATTTGTGGGTAAACAAAATAATACCAGGACATCCATCATTTTTCCATGTGTTCCATAATTCTTCACGTTTTAAAATATGTTTAACGCGACTAGCAAAATTACTACCATCCGGTGGAGTTTCAGCGATTAATTTATAAACTTGATCAGTAGTTTCTTTAACCCAGTCATTTTGTTCAGTCTTCAATTCAAATGATTCCCTATAAACAACCAAAATATAAGGCTGCTTTATAAATTCATAAAAAAATTGTACATATAAAAATCTTGTATCAAATGATATCAAATCAAAACTTTATAAACAACAAAAAATATTGCATGTATTAATTTGATATTTAACTTACATTTTGAATTTCACAGATGATTGTAAATATTGGAAGAGAATAAGAAATTGTACTAAAATGTATCGGCGAAAATTTGAATCAGAAAGTTGTAATTCTAAAAGTTTTTGATTAGTTAAAAACTTTGCAAAATAGTGTTTCTCTTGATCTTCTGATGTATTAGTCTCCATAGCCATAGAAGATCTTTTTCTGCTAGTGTTTTCTTTCAACTGAATTGATTCTAATTTATAAGAACTAAATGCAGAAAGTACACATGAAGAGTGCTATAAAATATTTTAATAGAATTAATAAATAGACTTGGAAACATTAATATTTAACAAATATATTTAGACTTACAGAAGCAAACGTTTTCCATTGTACTTTGTTATAACACGAATTGGGATTTCTAAAAAAATCTTGCAGCGCCCAAAATTTGCAATATAAATTGTAATCAATAGTTATTCCACTTTTTTTGGTATCTTCTGATGAATCTTCTTCTTCGATATTATCTTTTAGATCAGCATCACCACCGAGTTCGGTTATATTATCAGAATTAAACTCTGACACAATATTCAAACCGGACCGTTCAGAAAACGGGAAAAATTTTGCCAAAAAAAGCAATATTCTGCCACAAAATATAGTATTTTGAGATCGTGATAACCGCCGCAATAAATCGTTGCACATCCTGAGAAGATTATTTTTACATGCAATGAAGAATAGTTCTTCTTTCCACGTATTCACACCGTTTTCGACATAATCAAAAAGTTTCTCGCATTTCTCAAGAGTTATAGCATCGAAAACATCTCCAAGGAGGACTACGGGCATCGTCGGTGATACTAAATCTCGACGACAACATTCTATGCAGAAATCTATAAATCCTTCAATGTTTTGTTGCTTTTGATCGACCGTTTCCAATAAGAGTTCGCGAAAAGCCTGTTCCAGTGCACAACGATTGTTATTGTCTGAAGAACCCCATTCTGTCCATTGAACGAAAATGGCTTCCGTCGGTTCATTCTTCCTCAGTGAAACCTGAAAAAATAAGTTTAACGATGAAACGATTTGGATCTTCCTCGTTTGACCATCGGTACGATTCTAATACGTCAATTTACATATCAATTGTCGGGTTTTAAATTTGGATATTTGTTTTACTAAGAAAATAAAATATAAAGAGATATTTCAATTTTAAGAAACATTTTCTTAAGGTCACAACTCATATTTAATTAGAATGGGGTCGAGCGTAAATGAAATTACGGTGCACATAAAATAAGAAAGCTCCAATTACCTTATATCGTTCTCGTAATTCATCAAAACTCAAAGAAACCCCAGACATCGTAATATAACCTGAAAATATATGAACGACGCCGTCGCTTCTGTCAGTTTGTCAGCTAGCAAATTTGCCAACATTACAAAAATGGAAAAAAAACAACTGATTTATTTTTTCAATTTTCCAAAAAACTCTGAATTTTTCAATAAAATGGTTTATTAAAAATAAAATATCGTTTTAAGATTGATTTTACTTAAATTAATCTATTAAATTTAGTTATAAACAGATTTGTTTGAATATAATGGTACGCTTACACCTGAATGAAATCGTTTCATTAAAAGTCGAATATCTCGAATCGAAAACTATACTCGAAATACTTCGAAATGTTTATTTTTGTTGCGAACAAAATTATTTTGGGTGGGTACATATAAAAATGAGGTCGCGGAGTTGAAGTAAGATTCTAAATCAAAATCAAAATCAATTTTTTTTTTTCCATACGACTTCGCAACTATGAATTACGATTTTTTTTCATGGCAAATCGAGAGTGTGAACCGAGCCTAATAGAAAAAGAGCGGTGGCGAAAAGCGCGTTGACGGCTGACGCACGTGCGATCGCGCCAGCTGCCGCCTCCGAACCCAAAGCCAAAGCCAAAACAAAGGATCGACAGCATGGATCGCAACTCGAGGTGAGCGTGCGCCCCGAAGCACCCAAAGCACCCAAAGCACCCGAAGCACCCAACGGACCCAATACACCTAATACCCCTCGCTCCCCCTCTCCTCGGCTCCCCTCCGCCTATGTTCTTAATGTGCGCGCTCTGCGATCGTTGACACCGATCTCTCATCCCCCCGCCCGCCTCCCCTTTCACCTAGTGACGTTTCAATAGCCATTCTCCATCATCACGAATGCTTCGCGTTCGTCTTTCGGTACTTTCCTATTTCAAGCCAGCCACCGTTCTATTTTAGTCCGACTCGCGTTCCAATTCAGCTCCAAGTCCCGTTGAAATAATATATTTTTTCACCAAAAAATCTATAATCGAACTTAAGCCGATCTTCAGCCTGTACATCGTCAGATCGTTTAGATTGAATAACAGTCACGTTAGTTAAATGGCGTAGGTTTATTCTTTTTTGTATATAACATTTGATCATTTTAATTTTACTCACGTCTTCGCTCCGACTTTACTGCATCCTAACTCAATATAAATATCATGCTCTAAGTCAATAAAAAAAGTAAATGATTTTCCGAATAAAGTATTTGTAACCTAATCATAATTTTAGCTCGTATATTTACTTAAACTGTTGACGTTAAGTAGTCATCATGTTCAAAATGTAAAAATAATTAATCTTTCAATTAGAAACTTATTCGATCTCCTTCCCATACATCAATAGATATTTCCTCGTGTTCAATTGTGGCAATCATCAAATAGGATAAGTCCATTTTTATGTATGTATACTGTTGCGATTTGAGAATATTTCTATTTCCAGGCACAACTACCAGGCGAACGGGGGCTCCCGGCCAAACCACCACATGAACTACAATGGTAAAAACCGCGCTTCGGGAGGCTACAATAGGATAAGTCCCACGACAGAGCCTTCGAACAACCATACTAACCATCACGATGACCTTATAAATTACATATTCGATTCGTGGGAAAAGGTGACGATAACATTTCTATGCTTTTGTTAATTTCCCTTTTGCGGCCGTGCATTTCTAATGAGTGTCTTTCTAATGCTTATTTAAAGATGAGAGTTACAAAAACATGCTATTAGGCATTTCGCAATTTAGGTCTAATGCTAGAAACATAATAGTGGCTAGTTTTGAGAAATCACTAATTTACACTTGGTTTGTTTGATAAAATATGCTTATGGTACTGATTAAATGTGTTTTTGAAAAATCATGCTAATTAACATGTTTAAAATAAATTGTCACATCACAACTCCCCCCCATATTACACAATTACTTCATGTGCTTTTTTTGATATGCAAACATTCAATTAAAACATGTGAAGTAATCGCAGAATATCGAGGATGACTATATTTTTTATCAATGTGAAAAAATATTTTTTCAATGTGTTCGAACTAGCGACATTCTAGACCCAAGTACTGTTTTATTTCTCATGCTCTTACTCTTTATTAAGCATGCTTTTGTGCTATTCAGTAGCGTGTGTATCTAGGATATAACGGTAACCTAATAGCAGCAATCCTAATTTATACACTTGTAATTATGCTGATTGCATTTTTCGCAATCATAAGAAAATTATCAATATCAGATTGGTTTACATATTGTATTCCTAATTTTAAATTCCTTTAATAGTTAAATTCACATTATTCAACCTATTTTTACTGAAAATAATTATCCATTATTAGCTTTTACGATTGTTTCATATTCATTAGCAAATCATTATATTGATTTTCAACTCTTTACATATCCTAAAACTGACTGTTAACTGTATACAAACATATATAGATGAAATATTTGAAAAAATATCATTATCAAATATATTTTTAATTTCTTTATAACATTTTTCAGATATCTCGAGAGGGTGAAGTGTACCAAGCGGCTCGACCTTTCTCAAATTTCACTCCGTTTGACTTGGATTTACTCTGGGGTAGACAAAGAGTTCAGAGCATCAAACGTCAGCAGCACAATTCATAGTTTATTCTTTCGTCCTCTCGAGTTTATCCAATACCAAAACTATTTTCATTTAGGATGTTGAATATTTTTGGTAACAAACTGACGTGAACTTAATATAAGGAAATATTGAATCATTCGTCGACATTAATTATTGTTGCAAAAAATTGACACGTTTCTATAGATCAATATTGCATTGATAAATACGTAATGCTCTATTTTCTATATGATAAACCATTTTCAGTATTTTATTTTAATCATTTTAAATTGAAATTATTTAAATATTTTTTTTATCTCATCATATGAACGTCTCGTTTATATATTTTTATATTTATATTTATGCTCTCTTCTGTAAATGTTTTTTGCAATTTTGAGATTATTATTTAAAGATCTAATTTTTATAAATTAGCTTTTCGTAGTGAAGTGAGACATTCCTAATATATATTTTTTAATCATCTTTAGCTCATTCCATAACATATTTCTTTAAAGTTAGCAAGAGATCGTGTTTTTTATTTATTTTATTTTCACATTTATTAGTTACCTGTATGATTTCAATGGTCTCATCTTAGATTTTGTGTCTTCAAATCCATTCATTTTAGATTTCAATTTGTATTGAATAATTTATTGTATAGTAAAAATAAATATTGTTAAGCAACCCCTACATATTTTTTTAATCTTAATTTTAAATCCTATCTATTGTCATTTTACTACTTGGTTGGTGACTTAGTTTTGATTAGTAGTGATTTATTTATCATTCAAGTACACGTTAGACTTAAAAAGAAAGATAATTTTCAACAGGAGAGTAAAAATATAAAAACAAAATTCTGATAAACTTGAGAAATTTTTACGACAGTAGGATATATTCAAGCGGAAGGTACAACTTAGGTTTTCTTATTGTTTTGTCAATAATAATTTTATTGTATAGACTGAATAATAAAGGTTTATATTGTGATTAGTCTGTAATTTTATAATTCTTAAATGTTAAATTTAAATTATGTGTTTGTGACATTCCCATCGTCATTTTTATAGGGTTGTTCAATATCAGAAGTTTTATTTTTGTCAGATTTTTCATATGAAATTGATGTGTGTATATTGAATTGTTTTAATTTGTGGTGTCATTTTCTTTGTTTTTTCTATATCCAAAAATAAAAGTTCAAATCTTGTACATTTTTATTCGTTTGTATTATTCCTCTCCACGAAAAAAATCTTAAGTCTTCCAATATATATGAAGAAAAATAATTTCGAACTATTATACTTTATTAATAAAAAACATGTATCATTAGGAAATAATACACACACTCGTTTTTATCATTATTTTGAAATAGAGGAAATATTAGTGATAATTAATTTGTTTCTGTATTACTTAATATATTCTAAATTCAACCTTGCTTTTTGTTTTAATACATGTTAATATGTAGGCATTAGGTAAATAATTTTATGGGTCTCTGGAATAATAACACTGACTTAATGAAATATCAATTTTTATTAAAGGTATATAAAATATATTACAAAACTATCAAACGATAAAATTTAATACTAATATCGACATGTAAAAAAAATACATTACTTATAACTAATTTTTAATACAAACATATAAGGTACATGAAGTATAATTAATATTAATCTCATGGAGATCAAACTTAAAATTATTTTAACTTTTTTCCACTCTAAACACAGTTATCATTTTGCATATGTATTCGATATACATTTATTTTCATTTGTAATACAAATAAATAACATTAAATAATGGAAATTATTGGATATCAATTCTATCTATCTATAAAGTCTATGTTTTCTAATTACTATGACCAGAAAGATTATTAATCATTGGTTATCGTTTATATAATGTAATGTGTGAGTTATTGTAAATGCTTTGGACATTTTCTTATAAATTATTGTTATGATATTTAAAAAAGATCTGAAATCTAAGCACATTACAAATATATAGTAATGATATAGAATATAGTTCATATAAACGGTCTTGTAAAAATACAGTCACATCACGCATAAACCTAATTACTCTTGTACTTTGGAATCATGATAAGTTATGTACTATTCTTTATTATTATCATAAATGATAATAATATAATTGGTGTGTTATACATTAACATATTTATATTCCTTCAACATGTTCAGCATTGACATCACAAGATAATACCCATTCCCAGACGCGTTTTGATATGGCTTTTTGGTCTACACTGGTTTCAAGTCCATAAGAATTGACTAGTTTATTAAGTTTATTTTTATTGTTCTCTTGAGAATTGCGACTGCCGTCTTGTTGCCGAAGATACAGTTTGATAGAGTCCTTCCTCTCTTGAACCAAAGTGCTCGTACTGACGATTTGAGAGCACGAGTTGGATGTTTGGAGCTTGCATTCGATCCACGGATCCTTCATGTACTTCAGCACTTCAGTCACCGGTGCTCTCTTATCTGGTTTGTGTTCGAATATTCTCCTGAACATTCTCAGAGCTCTCGGTGAAAATTTCTTGAACGGAGTCGGTATTTTGGTCGTTCTCCTCTTCTGATATCTCCAGAAAGCAGCGTAGTTGGGATCCTGAATGCTATCGGCCATTTGCCACGGAGGACATCCGGTCAAGCAAACGAACAAGATGATACCCAGCTGCCAACTATCGCTAGACGTTTTGCATAAATATCTTTCATTTTTGATAATTTCATATATTTCTGGCGGCAAAAATGGTAGCCAGTTGCATCTCAATTTCGATACTAAAGTTCCTTCTTTTCTAGTGGCGCCAAAGTCACACAATTTAATTTTAGAAAAATCTGGCGCGAAAATCAGGATATTTTCTAATTTCAGATCCCGATGTACTAATTCTTTCGAGTGCATAAAATCTAACGCGCTCGATAATTGATTTCCAATCAATTTGCAAACCGATTCGGAAAGTCCACCTAATTTAACGTGTCCAGCTAAGTCGCCGTACGGCGCATACTCTTGTGCAAAAACGTAACAGTTATCGCATTTGAATGACACGTTGTAGCTATCTAATATGTTAGGATGTGGGCTCAGATGGTACGAATAATGATATTCTCTATAAAAATCTTTAATTGGAGTCAATTCTGCGTAAATAGCTTTAAGTACAACGTTCGAATCGGTATTTTTATGATTCGCCAAAAGCACTCTGGCATAACATCCTTCGGCCAATACCTTCTTGATGTCGTAGACTTGCGACATTTCTATTTCAGCAAGCTGCAAGTCTTGAATTCTGTGTATGTTGTTCATAGTGCCGTTCGACAAAGAGTGGCAAAGCTGACTACCTTTCTCCTCCTTCGTCTCCGAATCCTTCTTCTCCGAGAGCTTCATGCTTGGTGAGTTCTGTTTCAACTTGGTGTAGGTTGGCTCACAGCCTTCACCGAAGACGTGACCGGCCAAAATCAGCGATCTCATGGAATTGATGACCGAGTGCAACTGCAAAGAGAAAAAATATCCAATAAATACAGTGTCTGAATTCAGTACGAAACGGTGATGGACGTGCGTACACGTGAAAAATAACACAGTTTATCGTGCCGATCTGCAATCAATTAGTATTCTGACGTCAAAGCAAGTCTGCTTTTGAAAATTTCGAGCTCAATGTTTATTCGACGTTTTGTATACAGAAGCTTGGCGTTCTATAGACGAAAGCGATTTCCGATTTGTTTTCTTTTTCATCGAAAGAAAACAATCGTGCGTTATTTATATGCGTCCATACCGAGCTTTAAAACGCTGTTTAGCACTTAAATCTGTATTGGCTCGAACTTATTGAAAAATCGAGCCCGAAATAATTTGAAGTGTTCTGGATATGTTTGGCACACAAATTGTGTAAATATTGCAGAACGATCGAGAGTTCGAAATAGAAACGATGCATTCGTGACACGCGGATTTAGTTAAGACTTAAGTTATTCATTCAAGAAACATTTCAAACGAGTCTATGAAATCCGTTGAAGCAAAATGTAAATTCTCTGTTTCCGCGCCACATCTTCGTTTCTTTCACCTCAAATAAAGAGTCGTCTATTAATAAAATCAGGCGTTACACACGACCGCTTTCATTTCCACAATCCCACAATTATAGAGCACGAATTTAAATATACATACAAACTATGAATAGTATCACCGGCCTTCGCTATAAGCGATCGGTCGAGCCGCTATTAGAACTGCATATGTCGATTGCATCACGAAAACAAGCTATTTGTGAGACTCGCCTATGTATGTATACACGGATATAACCCTCGTGCACTCGACAATAACACTCCGATAATATCACGAGACAAATCGTGTATATTTTAACATCGCATCCTTAAAAAAAAAACTCAAGGCCCTCGAGCGTGACCTCAGTTCATCGCCGGTCTTTTTATAAGCGCCTATTAGCTATTTGTGATATAATTCAGGATAATTTCGGGTTCCCAAGCGACGAGCAACCCTCAAGGGTCACCTCATCCCTCTATAGGTCTACGTTGCGTAGACACGTTGCTTTGATTCGACGCTATTTTCGGAGCCGGGTTGACAGAAGGTTGGCGTATCGATCGGCGGCTATTTTTGGGCGCGAAAGCCTCCGTTTTATGTGTTTTTCGGCGCGTTTTTCGAATCGAGACCCTTGCTTTATTTGCCGAATTTGCATAGTGTACGATAGGGCGAAAATAGAACCGATTGTCTTGAAGATTGTTCGAAGTGGACGTGCGTCACGGTCTCGCTTTGATGTGATGTGCGCCTATCCGAAAGTTAATTCGAACGCTTTCTAATCGAATCTATGACGCGGCGTTGCGCAGTTGAAAGTTTTTTTTTTGTTTGATTTCGGTTTGATTGATTGGATTTAAAATTGTGGCTTAATTTCGTAAAAATAGACTGTTTACATGGTATTTTTATAAGTTTGAAGGGCGCGTTATCCAATATTATAATGTAAATATACATCGATCAAATAATTTTGACAAATTTTCAGAAAGTGAAAAGCAGAATGATATATTTATAAGTTATAATTAATAAATTAAGATTGCTAAAAATACTCATATAGAATATATTATTCATTAATGATAAATACGGCTGACAGAAGATGATTAAGGGTCGATCTTTTGACTGTCAAATAAACAATGAGCGAAATTTATTCGTTCGATGAAGCTTGAATCGCTTGAATTTATTAAAGGTATAACTGCTATCTCACAAATAAAATATCGACAATTTAAATTATTTCAAATATAAACACGAAAAAATAATGATAAAAATCAAATTGAACATTCAAAAATCATTATGAAATTTCAAATCATCCTTAAAATTTAATCAGGAGCAATAAAAATGAAATCAAAAATCATTCATTTCAACAAAGAAATCTATCTCTCAAAATCAAACAGAATCCATCCACACAAAATAAACCGATCCATCAAAACACTAAATTTTGTTTTAATTTTGTAATTGTTTTAATTGGGCTATGCCTGTTGAGATAATAAATAAAACGACATTCAACCTATTAAAAAAAAATAATACTCACAATTTACACAAACACCTCCGACAATATCCAAAAGAAAGACTCGCGCACCTTCAGCGTTCTTCGCCCTCCGGAAAAGCACAACGTGAAATCAGCGGAAAAGCCGGAAAAACCCCCTTGTCTCCTCCGACCACAATCCGATCAACAGTTTCCACTACGAGTGGCGAATAGCGGTTTTCCTAATGCCAGTCCGGCGCTTTCGTCCCGGCCTCTGCGTTGGCACTGCTCCGGCCGCGGAGCACGGGCCCCTTATATACGGGGACCCGTTTGACGTCACTGGCCTCACCCCCCTCGCCGAGGAAAATTCGCTTCGCCATACCCCTCTTAGGCCCTCCCCCCTCTGGCCATGGTGTGTGAAAAAAGTCTTCGATGCAGGGTTTCTGGATTCGGATTCGGATTCTGTGGGTTATGGTCTAAGAAAGCCTTACATGAGGATCGTCGTATAGAAAAAAAAATCGGTTGATTCGGTTTTAGATTCGGATTTGTTGTGAAGAGTGATTTGATTCTTGTTATTGTTGTGTCTAGATTTACTGAATTGTATGCTATTGTTTATGTATTGGGTGGTTATGCGTCCCGTTTTTGTCGGGACAGTCCCGTTTATTGCCATGTTTTGTGTATTTCGTAAAATCATTTGATTTGTCCCAATTTACAAGTTCGCATATTTTTTGATATTAATTCAAAATACTCCGATTGATTCTGTTTCATGAATTCTACAATGATCAAAGAAATAGTGAAAGACATTCATAATCGCTTTTATAATAATAAAAAAAAAAATTTGGATTCGGGATTCAGTCTTTGGATTCGTCGAATTTGAAAATTTGAAAATTTCTATCTATATATATAAAAATGATTGTATGTATGTATGTATGTATGTATGTTACTTATAGACTCCGAAACGGCTGATCCGTTCGCCGCGAAACTTTTAGGGATTATTCTCTGCATGTAGGAGAAGGTTTAGAGATCATAAAATTTTGATTTTGAGAAAAAAATTTTTTCCTAAATTTTAACATTGCAAGGGGGGACCCTTAGATATAACAGTCGACATAGGCAACGGGATTAACTTAAACTCCCAAACGACTGATCCGTTCGCTGTGAAACTTTCAGGAATTATTGTGCGTATAACTAGAAAGGATTCTGCGTCATTACATTTTGAATTTGAAAAAACATTTTTTTCGTGAATTTTGTCATTTCAAGGGGGGAAGCTTTGACATAGCCTTAGAAACTTTGAATATGTTATGCAAAGCCTACATACGCAACGGGATTGACATATTTTTAGATCTCAAAATGACTGATTCTTTCACCGAAATTGTAGCGGAAACAGATATTCAATCAGGAACGGGAACGGGAAATAATATACTACAATTTACAATCGGCTTAAAGTCTTAATAGTCTCGAGCAATGCCGGGTGACAGAAGCTAGTTTTCAATAAATATACAACATGATTCTTCGCTAAAATTATTTTCCAGATTTTCAAAACGCAATCAAGCGTGTTTTTTACGTATAAACCATTATTTAATTGCTCATACTCATATTTAATGCTCATATCAGTTCACAATAAATGTAATTAATCATATAACATATTTAATTTTGAGTTTGGATTAGTCAAATTTAAAAAAAATCGGATCCGGATTCGTCGAATCTTGAAAGATTGAATTTTAAGAATCCCTGTTTCGAAGCTTGATTGAATTGGTGTAAGTGAGTTTTGGGGTTGCTCTAGACGGTTTTTGGGCAATTTGTGCGTATGCAAATTTTGACGACTTTTCGAAATTGGGTTTGGCGTTTTCGTATTAAGGTTTGTCGATCGAACATTTTGAAGGATGAATTTGGTGAATACATGTATCTGAGAACTTTTGAAGTCGAAGAATATAAATGATAAATTTCAATCGTTGGAGATGAGTGATATAATCAATTTTTTAATCTGTATTATAAAAATCACATAATCAGATTATTTTTAAAATTCCAATTTTAATTTAATTAATAGAGATACATATTCCACTTTGAACTTGACTCTTAGGTATACTTATCTCTTTGGACAGGATCGTCATTTTGAATTTGATACTTTTTTATTATATCTTCGAAGAATGTTTACGTTAAATGTATATTTTTCATGCATAATAATCATCTATGTGCGGTTTATAACCATGTGTGTTAAGTCTTAGGTAATTTTTTATGATATTTTCTGCTCAATTTATTTTTTCATCAGCATTGTAATTCATTATTATTATATTTTTAACGTAATAATAAAAATGTTTAATGAACTTATTATTTTAAGTGCGAGCAAATATAAACATTTACAGGTTTATTTATTACTGATTGTATACAGAGGTGTGAATATGAAAGGTCAAAGCATTCATAAAAACTGTTTTTCAGTAGTAACTGCATGTTAAGTCAAATATTTTGATAACGCAATTTTTCAAGAATAAATTTTCGATTGGTTTTTTTTTCGAAAACCATAAATATTTTTTTTCATATTAGCATTTGAATTAAATTTCACGCACATCGAAATATAATGACTAATGTGTGTTAGACGTGAATATATTTGTCACAAATCTAATTGCATTCCCGATACGATTGATTCAAATATCAATCTAGAATCTTCATTGAATGCATCATCACATAAAAACAAATGATATATGTATGTATGTAGAAAGAATTGAATTATAAAATATCATGAATTCCATACATGATTAAATTACAGAAAGTTCGAATTCAAAGCATTTTTCTACTAAAATATTATTTGTAGATCACGTGCCGGTTCTTACGTAGTCTGTATTACCTACAATATCTGAAAAAACATTAAAACGTGATTCATATCGGATCGCGCAATATTGTACGTAAATATCGAAACATTTTTCTTACGAGACCAATGCTTTATGTAAACTTCGATTTACGTAACGAGCTTTCACGTTTCTTATTCAATGATGCCTGAAAACTTATGTTATAAAACGAATCTATAAAAAGATCCTAATATGTAATGTTCAGTTAATAGTAGAGTCGATAGAGATGTTTATTATTGATTCGTATGGAAATAGTATGAGGAAAATTCGTATTGAGAACGTTCTATAAAAAGGAAAATTACCACGTAGAACGGAGCATATGAGTTTGTTTCAAAATAATCGAATAATTCGAAGAAACTGTATTGTGTTCTTTTCCCACAAAAATGCGTCAAAGCCGCACTTAGTATAATGCGAAACATTGCCACCTAAGTGACTTTCTTCGCGTTCGGATTTTCGGTACATTTGGGTCACATCGTGGCGCTAACGATTTATATAAATTGTTTCCAAGAAAAAAACCCACGAGTTTTTTTTTCTATATTTAATGATATGTCCAACTCGCAGAGAAGATGTGGTAATTTTTCATCTTTACACGAATCGATCTTGACGGGAAAACGAAATCAAATTTACGAGATTCGATTTGACGAGTAAGCTTTCATAAGAAACGTCACGCTGTGGGCGACATGAAATCGTATTTTTTTTCTTCCTTATATTTTTTATTGTAATTTTTTTATCGTCGAATACAAATTGAAACTTATAACAAAATATTTATTGTTTTCAGAAGTCTTTTCAAGGATTTTTAAAGATCTTTGCCCCACCTTACCTCACCTTATCTTATTGTAGAAATAGACTTGGCATAATTTACCTATTTTACAGGGAATCAGCAAATTAACGTCAAGTGTTATTGTTGGCTAATCATGCGAAGGTTGAGTGCGATATTTCATCTCTTATTTCCATCTAGTTGAAAAAAAGCAATTCGTCATTTTTTCTTCACAACAAGAAATTTATAATCAGCCAGACAATGTGAAAAAAATTAAACATTTTATTGTGAATTTAAAAAAAAAACTGCCAAGGAAATGTTTTTCTTTACTTTCTAAGAAAAATCTGATGTTTTTCATAAACAAAAGATTCGCCTTTAAAAAAAAAGACAGCATGATTTTTTGTAATGTTTTATTTCTTAAATTTTATATTGTTATAAATCGTATTTTAAATCACATAAAATACATTCATTGAGTGTTACTTAAAATAATTGACGTCGAGGAGATTTTGCGCTTTAATCATTTTAATTAAAATGTTCAAAGAAATCGGATATTGAAAGAGGCGAGAAAAGTTAAATTAATACTTTCGAAACAATGTGACGTCTAAAGACAATTTAATTATAAATAAATTTGTTTATTTTAATCTTTCGTTTATTATTCGTCGAAGCTCCGAAATGAGAATCGATTTTTAAACACATAAACAATAATATTTTTCACATTGATTCAAGTATTTCATCGAGATTTGATTATATTTTCCGAGCATATTTTCAGCAATCACTTTAAATGGGCAGGTGGGTTATACAAGCGAAATTCTGTTTATTTAAACTAAATTTCTAACGCATTCGTGAATTATTGCTCAAGCGTCAAACGCCCGATATAAGCAAATCGAGCGCAAAATTTACATAACATAATCTACGATCTACGTTTTACGATATCGTACACAAACTGTAAATTTCAGCAACGGCACAGATTTCAAGAAAAGCCAAAATTTGGCAGGAAGACACGTGTAAATGTACGTATGCACCGGATGCAACAATGTAATGCTTCTTGTAAATAAACGTCGCAAACTCTATCTGGAAAATGAGATAAACTAATGATTCTTCTGGCAAATAAGATAAATTATTTGTAATCAAATTGCATTTGAACTGAAAGAAATTCAATGCTACAATTGCGCTTTTGTGCAAGCTCAGATGCAACATTCCGTTCGTCGACATATTCATGCGAAGTGCATATCTCTTTGTCCAAAATGGACGAAGATAAAGTGCATTTGGCATGAGTCAAGTGGAAGAATTGCGATTCGACGGACACAAAGGATTTTAGGGACTCGAGTCTGAGAAGGACACGAGATGACATAAAAGCTCGCTGCGAGGGACATTCGCTTTTCGGAATTACTCTAAAAAGATTTTCGTGTAGCTCGAGGGCATAAATTTTCTGAATTAATGAGGTGAAATTTCCGAAAGGAGTGCATTCGCAAGCTAATATAATTTTCCTGTTAGGGAAAATCATCGTGCCGCTAGCGTGAAGTCGAATCATTTTTTCTTAGATCTGTTCCTCGTATATGTTACTCGGAAACGATCCTGTAAATATTCATTTTCGAGCCGGTGAACATTTCAGTTAAAAAAAGCTGTTAGGTCAGTGTCTATTAGAACAAGATGTGTTAATAAATTTTTGCAGTCGACGTATAAAAAGCTCATTCGTGCGATTTTTTTATGAGCGTAACAGACTGATAATATTTGACATGAAAATTTTATTATAAATACTATGGAAAAATACCGTTTTAATGCATCATCATAATATTATGATAGATCTAACTGAATTTCCATAAAAGTATCGAATCGATTCGAATATTGTATTTTCTCTAGTACCTACATCATGAGACATATGAAAATAGATGAAACGATATTCATACGACTGAACAGGCGACAAAACGATATATCTATTGATATAGTTTCAATTTTAAAATGCCATCATTCGACATTTCTAGTTTTACAATTCAATGGAGCGTATTATTTATTCGATTTCAAGCTATTGAAGCTCAATATTTGAATCAGAGCAATCTATTCTGAATACACACTGATAATCTAATTTCTGCTAAATTTATCCTGGCGAAGATTTGAAATCAGTTCATATTGAAATATATTTGATATTTATGTACCGAATACATAAATAATCTATTTAGTTATATCACTTAAGTTAAATTGAAATCACATAAATATTTATAGTTCCTTATTATACATAGAGCAACCAATTTGATTCTAAATATCAAAATAAATTCTACCAACTGTAGCTTTTTCTTCGTATAGATGTTATAAATAAAAGCTTTCACAAATATTTTATGTGCATTGCTTTACATGATCACGCAAAACTCAATTTAAGCACCAACGATTATTTATTCATTTGAAATGCGTAAATTATAATGCAAATATTATTGAAACTAAAATATCATAAATATATATTCGAATCGTTTCACACGTTTTCCAGAATTTCACGCTATGATTAATTTTACCATTTGTATTTTTATGTTCAGTCACGTTTTTGTATAAGCCTCGAAGCACGACTTTGACTTCACTCTATATTGTATTAATACACAAAAGCAAATGGATATAATAACGAGTAGGTAGAAATACTTCGACATTTGACGTCAGATTGCTTTATATTCAACCCTTGTGCGTGGGCCAGCGAGAAAATCACGTTGCAACTTCGAGCGAAAATGAAATCCTATGAAAATAAGCAGCAAACACCTGACCAATTGTCTCGATTTAATTTTAGACCAGTTTATGAACATTTTATTTCGACTCTTTCATAACGCGTGCTCAACTTTCTCTCGTGATTGAATTTGTACGATTTTCTTCGGATTATTTACGTGAAGGACAGGCGTTCGAGCGTTTGAATCATATGACGAGATAAGTTCCGCGAAACACACATACGAAAATAAAACACGCGAAGAATTATTATATAAAATTGATTTTTCGAAAAGGACGCTTCCGAGAATCGTATTCACATGTTGACGTAATAAACTTAATTTTTTCTTTCAATTCAAAAGACTTGATATTTATATGCCAAGTTAAATTGATTTATGCATTCATAACATTTAAAGATAAGTGAGAAAACTTTCTTTTCAATTCGCATACGAATGAAAATTTTCCAGTCTTTTATTACACTTATTTCATTACACTTACTACTTTCATTACACTTATTACACTGATATTTTAAATATCTTAGAATCAGGATGAATACTTTTTCAATATCATATTTCAGATCGTATGAAGAAAATTGTTTCCTTTATATCTAAATATACATTGAACAGATTTTTTTCAGAATGATCAATAGAAAACATACAAAAAGCGATTTAATTTTTCAAACTTCTCTACTCTAATAAATTTTCTTCGAATGGCAAATAATTATTTTATTTAATATAATTAATATATTATTATATATTAAATCTTTCAACACTCAAATAAAACGCATTTCCATCATTTATAATATAATCAATACCGATATCCACGAGCAACATAAATTCATACGAAATAACATTATGTACGAGAGGCAACACGTGCTCCACCGAATCCAATAACCGATCAAAACTCGCGCTTATTCATCTGCACTGATTTGTGGCGACACACGATTTTTCCCTAAGACATAAATTTAATCCACCCACAATATTTATGCGTCCCATGACGTCAAACTCCGGAACGATCATCATCATCATCATCCTCGTCCTCATCATTGGAAAATCGTCGAGTCGCCGCCCAGTCTGAGCTGCAGAGTCTCCCGGTGGCATCATGCCTCGGAAAAAACCCAAACAAGATGAAAAAAAATCAAAGAAAAACGAAATAAACGAGATGACATTAAAAGAGAGCGGTGGCTATCGAGCTGATTCTGCGAACAGGAAGATCGTTCGTCAACCGGACGCCCACATACTGAGAATATTGCGAAAATTTTGCTTCGATGCAGATTTTCCGGCGAAAAACTTATTCGATAAGTGCTCCATTTTACAATCCATATATTTAGATTATAATGTTGATCGTATCAATTTTAAAATTATTTATGATTTTGAAAAAGATTCATAGAAGCGTTAACTGAATTACTGAAATTTATACGAATTTTCATATTAATTTAATCAAGATTTTTTTCATTTGAATCGAAACAAATATTTATTCATCTTTTGATGCAATTTTCATGATTTCAAAATTGAATGCGATTTTATTAGCGCTTGTTTTGGCTATCGTTTTTCTTGGAAATGGTAGTAAACATATCGTAATATATTTAAAGGTAATGTTTTACGATAATGCACTCCTATGAATGCAGAGTATTATAATAATAATAAAATTTCCACATAAAACGAATAGTTAACGAAGAAAGTCTGGTTTAAAACGAGAAACTGACGCATCTGTCTGAGTGTAAATTTCATGGAAGTTGTCATTAACTTTAGTTTCAAACCTAGAATTCTATTATGAGGAGAACTATAATAATTATCTATTTGATTCATTGCATTTGGAATTTATGAAAATGTTTTCATAAAAACGGTCAATTAATAAAATCGTGATAAATAATTCAAATAACTATTCCAATTTAACATAAAAACATGAAAGAAACACACAATCCGCTTGCATTTCGGAAAATTCATTTTTTGAAGATACACACCATAAATCAACCTGTTTATACAGTCGGTTTGAGCAAAGCAAAAAATATATTTTTCAAACCATCTTGGTCGATAAATTTCAAACAAGTGATTAACAACAATAAAAATTTCCTCATTTTTCCATATTGTACTCGTTGACGTTTTTTGTAAACGATAAATTATATTACTGTTTAAAAAAATAATTACTCACGATGAAAATGATTTCAAATTTTCTCAATTTGCAGCGATACTGAATCACTACGAATCTCGAGCGAATTATGTACAAATAAATAACAAAACAAAAGTAGTTTTCATTACCATAAGATTTACAATACGAATGAGCTAAACGTTAGATTCATTTAATTTTCCTTGAGAGACGTCATGACTCGCTTAAATTTCGCGGAAAAATCGCATAAATCAACGCGGTCGTTTCGCGGCAACCGATTGCACATCTCACAGCGCAGTGTCGTCGAACTTTGTCGGTCTTTGGCTTGTTACTGTGATGTTTTCGTTAAAAGTTCGGTAATTGGGATTCGAGGTCGTCGATCGGGATGCACATGTGCTTTTTCCCAATAAAAAAAAATCAAAGGAAATGAGACGGCTTTCGTAGAAAGTGAACGACTCTCTTGGGCGGTCAGGGTTGACGACATTCGTTTCTCGTTATGCGATACGTTTGCGGCATACGGATGAAATTGTCGTTCAATTTTACATTTAACGAGTGTGCTTTCTCGCAAAGGATGTGCTCGTGTAGTTTTCAAGATCGAAATATGTTGGGTACATTCGGATCTACTCGGCTTTATGACTTGTGTTTCGAACTTCGCGTCCTGAATATAATTTCGCGTATAATTGGCGAAGTTCGTCTCGGAGGGTGTATTTTCTCGGAATCAAGATAATTTATCTTCACACGCGATGTACACATCTAAATGAAAATTATCTTCATGGATGTGAATAATTTTATGAACACTTTCGTTCTCGAAATATATCGCTTTTGAAAGGAAATGGATTTGATACATTTGTCGATTTTTTTTTCATTATATACATTTTAAACGGAATTGAATTTCATTCTAAGAAATTTTATACTGAAATTTAATTGGGAAGATACATCCTCGGATGGAAGTCGACCGCCTTCAGCCTAACAAATGGTCAAGCAGGAAGATGGACGTCGGGCTCGCTTCGGATCTTCTGTGGCAGACAGAAAACGACGTTTACGACCACCGTTGAGGATGAAAATATAACCAGCCGCTGGGAAAATTCTGAGAAACGCAAGACGAACTGTAAATCTTTCGGCTTTAGAACAAAATGGTCCGTGGCCGAAACCGGTGGTGATATGCGCACGTTGATTTCGGTAATATAATAATTTGATTTATTCACACTAAAAAAATATATATAAGATCGAACAAAATTAGGATATGTTTAATCTAGGCGGTGGAATCGTTTTTAGAGCACTCACATTATATATTTGTAGACTTTCGCAATTCACAGAAACGATATGATTTTGTTATGATTACATATTTGGGTTAATATTGTTAGCTTTCACGCTCTTACTCAGCCAGTGAGAAATAGGTCGTACATTAGATTAGATTGATACGAAACGAAAATATTTATTTACCACACCGTATACACCGAAATTAAGCCCAAGGGATTTTACGACGTGCTATATTTGTCAACTTTCATTGAACATACGGAAATGCTAACCTTAGTCCGATGATTGGAGCTAATTAGTCTTGGTTCTAAAGTGGACCATTGGACTATACCTACACGTTGAATTACGTAAAATGAAACTAAATAAAAATACTGGGTTAAGGACGCATCTGGTCTGTTCCGCGATCGCCCTTTAGAATCGAAGTTTGTCGCCATTTTAAAATCCGAAGGTTCCACGTGCGTCGAAGTCGAAATTTCAGCTTGGAAAAGAGTTTCAGTCACTTATGTCAGAGTGTTTTTCGCGTAACCGATATTTGAATATTCTTGACCCATTTCAGCAAGTTTTTCGATGTCTATTTGGTGTTTTTACAAAAGTGAGTTCATTTTTCAAAGTTGAAAATCGCGACAACTTCATTAATTGCTCTATTTTGAAATTCATATTACACGTTTTGCATCCTTGGTAGTTGTGAAAAGTTTCTAAAATAACTAATAACATTGAATTGTTGTAAGCTTAACATTTTTTTCAGATAGGAATTTTAAATTTGAAATATTTGTTTCTATTGTTTCCGTCTGTAAATTTGAATTTGCCAGAACAAAAAAAAAACAATAAAAGAATGTTTAAAATTATAAAAAACTTAACAATTCGTAAAAAATCGATTTATATTCAGTTTAAATATATTGGTGATGAGGACTAGAATGAATGATGAAAGCTTAGTTATGGTGATGATGATGGGTTTTTACAAATGACAATTCAGGAACTCAACTATTGTGCTGTCATTTGAAACGTATCACTATAGAACTAAATGCAAACGCATAAAATAATTACTTTGTACATTTCTGTGCCAGGATCATTTACCTTGAGTGCATGAAATAATTTATACGTACAACGACATATGAAATGTTGTAGACACAACGACGACCTCACTGATTATATCAATTTTCTTCTGAAATATAATAATATATTTATCAATCAAATTTTTTAATAAACCCAAATTAAAAATATTATCATTAAAAAAAATAAAATTATTATTCTATGAAATTTCATCTATCAGAAGGGCATCATAATAAACATGATTTTTTTATGTATTATAATATGAGGTACAATAATATAATTCAACTAATTTGCAATGTTCTTAGAAGCAAGTTATCTTGGCACGGATCAGCACAAACTAAACTCTATCATCACGAATAGAATACTGAGAATATACAAGATTCAAAATCATTTCAAGATAAAGGAATCATCAAATTAAATCCGGAGATAAGTTAATAAAAACTTTCAAATTTTCCTTTACTTTTTTATTACTCATCTTAAACTTACATATTCAATTTTTTTAATTAAAATTGCATACTATCTTACAGCTTCCTGAAAGGTTAATCAATAGCATCATATATACTGTTCTAATCTATTTTAATTACATTAAGTATATGTATATGGCACGAAATAGTAAGGTATTGAAGTTTACTATTTTACATTGAATAATATTACACATTGATATACTTGAAGAGGTTACTGAATATTGATACAAACATCAGATGAAACTAGAAGTCAGACCGTTTATAAATTTCACTACTTATTAATTATTTTACATTAGAAAATTAATTTCCTTTTTCAATCCTATCAATTTTAATCGAACACATCAAAAACACAATTAACATACAATTTTAAAGTCGATAAACTAAGCCGCAGCAATAAACATCACACCCACAATCGAAATCGATACGAGCACCCATCAAATTGGCAACGCGAGCAGATTTCTCTCTCGACGAGCTTCCAAGAATCCATCCGATGTCCACGCACGCGACAAAAGCCGATATGACAAATCTGAAAAATCCCTATCGAAAATCCACCAGCTCGATGACGTAGTGGTGCAACGGCCACGTCACTGTGACGTCAATGGCTACTTGATTTATGCAATAGACACAAAGGAAACGAACCGTCCCTCGATAATAGCCGTTTCGGAGGTGAGTGTTCTTCTTCGGAAGCTCGTGCCAACGTGAAAGCTCGAATAGTGTAACACGTGCTCTATTTTCGGGCGATTGTCGAATTTGTAGTGAGGTACCGATCGTATGAGTAGTGCTTAAGATACGTTTTGTGTAGAGATACAAGCTGCATCATTGCACGCGTCGTGGTCGCAATGGGAACAAATGGGACTCCTAGAAGCAATCTCTGTTGTCATTTTTTACGCGTACCTTTAAACGGGGACAATCACATTTTCTAGTTAGGCAATTAATTCTGAGTATAAAATGATGAGAGTTCTACATAGCACTATATCTCTGGTACCGATGATGATGAGGTCGTTTTTATAGGGAATTTTCGTTGATGATTCAATGTCTGGGTCGAGTCTGGATCGTTCCGCTACTGTGAATGTTCGCTGCGCTTTGGATCGTGATGAAATTCGTGTTACGCGAAGTCGATGATTGTGCGTGGGAATTTTGCGAATTGATTGCGTATTTATAGCTTTTTTCAGTTTGAGAGTCATAATAGTATTCTATGATTCAGAATTGCTACATATATCGAATCGGTTAGTGTTGAGATCTTACTTGAGTGTTTTTAATGATTGAAACTATGTAATTTTATGTATTCTATAATAGAATTCAATTTGACGTTATCATATCATATATAATTATACAAGCTAATATATGATGAATAAGTTTATATATTAACTGAATTCATAAACTAATTAAATGTTTTGAAAATTACTGCTTAATTGATTGCGATCCAGATCATGCTGACATCTTAACCACACAATACATTTTCACTGATTTTCCGTTGAATAAAATTATATTATATGTATATGTACCTATTCATCAATGAATAGACATAGAATAAAACTAATTTCAAATAATGGAATTTGAATAAAATGAAAAATAAAATTTATTTTAAACGTATTTTATAAAATCACATTCAATAATAATTTTTATCGAGTATTTGACAAGTTGTTGAAAATAATTCTCGAAATATATTAAAAAATGTGTCAAAATTTGAAATAAATTAATTTCAACATTTTTAATCATATTTGCATCAACACGTATTCGATATGTCGTGCTTTCGATCACGTAGTGCCACGAAGTTCTGAAATATCATTGAAATCAAGTTCACAAATTTTTCATCGAATTCGTTTTAAAAAAAAAAATTGGACGACTACGTGCGATTTGTTGACCTATATATCGTTTTTGAGGGATCTATGCAAATAGTCACGTACATCATTTCCTAAGTAGAAAATCAAAAGTACACATCTATAAGAAATATTACTGGACTAGTTCAAAATATTTTTTTATGCGGTCAACATCGAAATGTGTCCTGGATAAATCTAATTTATCAGTTTAAATATACCACGATACGATTTATTTACTTTTGCAAGATGTTTATACGAATTGTTCGAAATAAAGAGATTTCCAGTAAATATAAATAAATCAAGTTACACACATATGTTCGAATCGCTATTGCCATCTAATTTTAACCTATGAAAATACACGCTGAAGTAAAAACGAATTCGTCGAAACCATTGTTTACATGAAAGATTGACTGAAAACAATTCAAAGTGGTCGTTTCAGAATAATACCGAGAACAGTGCGTTTACAAACAAGTTAAAAAGTTTGTACAACAGTCAATCAGTTGGTGACTGATTGCATCTGCATAAACATTACGATTCGGCCTAAAATGAACATAAATACATTTTCTCCTAACTCAAAATAACTGGAAACGACACCAGATCGTCTGAGAACGTTAACCGGTTAGCAGTTAAATTTAACATTCGTCTTTCTATTTCTATAAATCTATTTTGATGAATCAAATGGATGTTTGTTGACGTTAGCTCAATTAATTGAATTTTAAATTCTGATTAATATAGTAAGGCCATTTGTAATACAATAATTGATTTGAATTGAATAATTAAATAAATATCATTCTATTATGAGCATATGTGATAGCACATATTTTTAAATTAGATAAAATATAAAATAAGTTATACGCAAAGAAAAAGTACGGTTTTGTTTTTATTTTTGATCTTGCATAATGCTGTAATTTAACGATCTCACAATATGTGTTCACAGTACATATGTTTAAAAATGTTGCGATAACAGCCAAATATAATGTCACCCGTCTTATGCATTTTGAGAATACATATTCTAAAAATACTCAGTTTATTTTCGAGATCATAAAACGAAGTCGTTAACATTTGTGTTGAAGAATGTTTTTTCGTGTTTTGAAATCGAAGATACAAACGTATAACAATGAAGAGAATCGATAAACATTTATATGGACTTACCCCCGGGAGACGTCCGAAATGTACATGGAAAATCACGAAAATAACATTTCACATCATATTAGGAAAATAGAAATCGTTGAATCATTACATTGTCCAAAAAGTGGAATTTGGATATTGCTGTGATCTAATAAGTTTGTTGTAATCGATATTTCATAAATTCGCTAATCGTCCCGGAAGCATTTAAAATCAATATTATGAATGAATCATTATATAATTTTCATATTGGGTACAAATAATTTCAACTTGTGAAATGTATTATATCTAATTGTAAATGAAACATAAATTTAAATGCCGTGAAAATAAATTTATTTTTGAAATAATAAAACTTTCTATCGGCTGCCGATTCTCAAATTTGAATCATGTTGACGTTGGAATCGTTCGAGTAAATAAAATTGGACATAAATTTCTTTCTATTATTGTGGAAGATTCACACTTGACGCGAAGGCCGACTTAGAAATTAAAATTTTCTGACGGAGACCTTCGCTTTTTCAAAAAGCGGATTTCGCAATGGGATGTTCGCGGGAGATAAATTTTCGCGCGAAAATAGAAAGTGCGAAAGCGTCTCTCGGGCGTAAACAAAAACTCAATTAAAACTGTCCTTTAACCCCAGAATGGAATTGTGTAACCTGGTAATTTTCGATGACGTCCATTGTACACCTTTGCCGCCTTGTAGTTTGCACTTGATCCATATTTTTATCTTTTGGCCGCCGTTTGATAAGTAGTCGCAAAATAACAAAAAGCAGACGCATTTGCCGAATGTAGAAGGTTGACTTGTGCAACTGTCCAGAAATAAAGTTTTTATTTTCGTGTTTTTTTAATATGATTTTAATGATGTTTTATAGAGCCGAGAGCTAAAATTCGCTAATACATTCGGCTTGATTAGTCTATTGTAAATCACGTGCGCTCGAAATTTCTCGTATGTTCGTTTTGCAATTTGTTTTGATGAAGAAATGGGTCATTGTAATCCGGTTCATTTCCTATTATGTATAAGCAATCGCAAACCGGAAATCACTCATTTGTTTTCAAAAGGAATTTCGTGTTTTAAATTAATTAAGAATGCCGAAGAAAAGAAAATAAATAATGTTTATTGAGATGTAATAATAAAATTAACGTCATAATATATTTAAATGTGTCATCAAAAAATGCAAAATAACATGAGTGTCATCTCCAACGTGTTGATGACGACAAAATTATTTTTTCAACTATTTTTATTCGAAAATTTATTATGTCGAAATTCCGTCATATATTTTACGTCAGCTCATGCATGTTCGCATGATATTTCAAGGATGATTTATGAATTTTCTAATAATTGACACCTTAATTGAATAATAAGACAACCATCATTCGATCGCTGATAAGCCAAACAATGTTAACTGCTCGTAAACGACGAAATTCCCAATGATTCAAAATACGCCACACGTAAAATTGCACACATTATTACATTATATCTAAATCCATTAGCATACTCGCGAATAATCCAAATATTTTTCACCAAATCGAACTTTGCACAGCCTGGATTGCATCCCAGACGAAAGAATACAACTTTCACACGAAACATACTAAACTTTTCAGAAACGTTTACAACGAAAAACGGATTCATCCCACGGAACGCCACGCGCTCCGAACTTCGAACTTCGGACCGCTCCGTCGTCAAAAGCATTTCAACCCCCAATGCTCTAAAATAGCTCCGTCAAATTCGACCCTTGAAAGTTTTCAGGGAAGGTTTATTGACACGTGCCGACGTCTTAGGACCGTTTCGACGGAACGTTTTCGTCCGAGAAAGAAGCCAACGTGCGTGCTCGTGGATGTGTCGCAACGCTCGGGGCAGAAGGGCCGTCTCTATAATTAAACCGACCGTACAAATGGCGTGCAGTATTGGTCTGATGACGTCAATACTGATCTACTTTAGCCCTGTGCATATCTGTCTTCGGCATCACCGCCAGCCGTGTAACAAATCCACCGGATTCAATAACGGGCGACTTCTTGCGCAATGCCGCTTGCAGGCGACAACCGACGCAAGAAACGTTCGAAAAAATTTTTTTCCGATCGGAGAAAATAAGCTTGTTTTCCGTTGTTCGATTATTTTCGGTTCGATGGTGTGTGTTTGTTTTAATTTAAGTTTGTTGATGATCCGGTTCCGGAACGGCTCCGATGGCAGATATCTTCCGCAAGGTTGTCTAAGCGAGTTTAAATTATGTAAATAAGTACGCACGTTTGTGTCGTCAATGAATATGTAATACTAATCGATTTAAAATAAGTGCGTGTATGTAATATTGACCGTTAAGTAACAGTTTTTGAAATTAACTAAAAAATAAAAATTAAGCAGAGAAATAGAAAATTTCATGATAAAAGAATGTCTAATTTGATAAATACAATGAAAGGATCCTGTGATCGGTTTTATTTTCCGATTCACTAGTATGTTCTCATGAAAAAGTTTACTAAAAAATAAAACAGATTTATAAGATTCGCGCGAAATTTTGTAATACATCGTAACGAAATCTAATTTATGTTTCGAAACCACAATAAAAGGATAAATTTCAGACGTAAACATGAAAGTATTGATATTTTTTTCATATGCTCTGTTTTTAAAAAATATTATGATTAAAATCAAGGGCAATCAGTATGAAAATTCAAAAGTTTATGATGTCTATATTATTATTTTTTCATTAAAGCATATTTGATTCGATTTTTTTAAGTTTTACCTGTAAAAATATAATTTTGAATATTGTTTATTATTTGTGAAAAAAAAAGTGAACATCTAAGAAACAATACAAATTATTCAATTTTAATGGTTATTCTTGTATACAATTGTCTATCAGTTCATGTTTGCTCTTAGGTTTTTTTTTCCAAAATAATATTTTTCTCACACGTGTTACATGTGGCTTACTAATAGTAAATCATTTTTTCTCTAAAAAAATACCTGATCGAAAATGAATCAAATCGCATTAGTAACACACCGTATGGGTTTCTGTATTCAGCGAACTGATCGTGTCTACAATAGATGTTATTTGTTTTTCCTTTGAACAACGGTGAAAATATTTATGTAAGTGGAAGTGAAAGATTGGGGGCAAAGGTTACTTTTTAAATTTGTTATTTCCATTAACATGTGCTTAATATTTTTCAACGTGGCAAAAAATAGTTTAACAGGTGACTGTTTCTATGTGAAAGTATTCTAATGCATACAATTATTCAAGTCACATCTAATCGCTCACGATAATTGCTGGAGTTATGATTATTGCAAAATGAACGTCATCAAAATGCGTCAATTAACTTATTTAACGACATTTAGTTTAAAAACTATATATATTCAACGAAATTTTACAATATTCACAGTTCATTGCAGAACGAGAGCCGTATCAGTAACGTCGAAATCAATACGCATCATCATGTATTGCAACGCAATTGTAAGTAAAAAAAATCAGTTGTTGAATAACTTATCTTTCTTTAAAACAATATTAGTTTAATAAACTAAAATAATTAATTTTTTTTTTAGATTTTTTCAACTATTTTATTATGCTCAATCGTATTAGGAGTACCATTATCACAAGAATATGGCCTTCCTTATAAACCATTCGATTCTTATGGATTACCTGAAAAAAGTGAAATTTTAAGTGAACCAATTACACTTCCCGTTTTCAGTTTACCTGAAACACCCATTGAAGGAAAAAAAATATTACCAGTATTCGTCAATCCTAAATCTCCAAAGACTGAAGATGTTGTTGTACCTGCCAACACTCAAGTGCAATTCTTAGATGATAAAAATCAATATTCAGTTGGATTCCAAGACACGGATGGAACTGAAGTCAAGGAGCAAGGAAAACTGATCTCAACTGACAATGGTTGGGAATACGTTATCGCCAAAACTGGAAGTTACAAATATTTATCACCCGAAGGTGTGGAGGTTGAAGTAGAATGGATCGCTGACGAAAAAGGTTTTAGAATTTTATCTTCTACTGTTTAATTCAATTTAGAAAAATATACTAAAAATAATATATAAAAATAACTAAATCATAATATGTTCTTCATATTATATTAATGAAGTAAAATAATATTATATGATCATAATTTATGTGTAATAGTTTGTGTAATGGTATTAATGAACATATTAGTATTTATGTAATATCAAATTGATGGTTAATTATTTAAGATTTATTGTATTATAATTTATTATTATAATAAAATTATAAGTATATTTTGTTTGTGTTATTGATAAAAAAACTACATTTTTTCACTATAAACATTTTTTGAATAGGTATCTTTTAAATGTGTATAAAGTAGAAATGTATTTATAAATTGGCATACAAAACATTATCACTATTACTGATGAAAACTTAAGTGTTCCGTGATGAAACTAATACTCGAAATTTACTCAATATATGAGAGAAAATATTAAAATTGTATTTTTAAAATCATTAGCACTATCAAATTCAATACCCAAACAGATTCAGGTTTTCGAGCATTTCCTCCCACTGAAAAAATAAATTTAATTGTTAAAACAACATATTAATGAGCAAGTCGAACAAAACATTTTCATTGCACTCACCAACAAACACAGTTTCTCTAGTGTCTATGGGAAATTGTTGGCTCCCGACTGTGGTGACACATCGAACCGAAAGTGTTTCTTTGACTAAGTGAATCGGGGCCAGCTGTAATCGCAATTCTGATATTGTGCCTTTATCTACATCACCCTTATGATTCGACGTTGGTAGAACCTTAAAATTCACACTCAATTTGATAATTCATTATTTTGAAGCAATTCAAAATTATACCTTATTATCGTTGATGAACCAAGAAATTTGAGCAGGAGGATGACTTTTATCAGCGGTACAATTCAAATTTAAAATGTCTCCTTGCTTGTATTTTCGTAGTTTTATATTACCAGTAATTACAGGATCATCGATTGGCAATACTGAAATTATTCATCTTTTAATTTTTTTAAGTCAAGAGTTCTCAATCTTCATTTATACAATTCTAGTGTAAGTTGATGTTTTTTGTATACAATTGAAACGTGTTAGAGATTAGAACTGTCATTAATGATGAGAATTCTATAGGGAAAAAAATATCAACTCACGAAATGAGTGACTAAAGATTAAAAGTTCAGGCCTATTATGTACACATCACACTATATGATGACTGAGTTTCACAAAGGGCAAAAGTGACCTTTGTAAAATTCTGTCGTCATTTATTGATATTGAGAGTAGTTTTCATTAGTAGAAATCTATTATAATTAATTAAGCTATTTTCAGAATTACAAACAACTTCCATTCGAGCTTCTCCATGCGCCGAAGTGAAAGATGGCGCTTCAGCTGAAACTTCGCACCGATACACTCCCCCAGCAGCTGGAGAGAACACCTTCAACCTCACCAGATGTACTCCGGAGTGCAGATGCTGTAATTCCAACGACGCCGATCGATGACCAAGGCTAGTTATGGTGTTATGACACGATCGAAAATTCGCTCACGTCTATTTTGGCGCCGTCCAACTTGTGCGTCTGCTGCTTCGGCACGCTCTTCGGTATGTAACGATAGAATTCCTCGTGGTCCTTGTACCAGATGACCGAATACAGATTGTCGTGCTCCAGCTGAAACTGACAAGCCAGCTCGGCCATATCGCCTTGTATCACGTACGACGGAACCGCCACGTTCTGCATGATCAACGAACGAGACTCTGAAAACGGGATATTTGCTCAAATGTGTGTGTGTGTGTTGAAAACGCGGAGATTGATGAAAAGATTGGCTTTGCTGAAAACTGAAGTTTTCGCATAGAAAGACATCAAAGAGTCGCGAAGAGATTGCGTTTCGGCTTATCTGCGCGACTCGTTCCGTTCGGATGTTTCGCGTGTGCATTTTGCATTATGAACGGTCGGTTCTCGTTTCGGATTTCGGGATTTCGAAACGTTCCTAAATTGAATTTCGTTATTTTGAATGACATTAGCGCAGGTGCTCTATATTTAACCCGTTGGGCGTATTTCGAGACTTTTGCTTCACTTTCAGATTATACGCGAACGAAGACGACTCGGGTTATTCTTGATTCTTATTTATATATACGTAGGTGGATCTAATTTTGTACTACTTGTACGAAAATAAAAACGTTTGTGTTTCTTTTGTAAACAAGTTTCTAGTTTTTTCCCCTTTAAGATAATAAAACGAAATTGTACCTTTTATATCGACGACGATTACCAAAAAGCTTATTCGAACGATATGAACAATCGATAAATGCATCTTAATTAGTGCTAATATTTGTTTTTTTGCAATTGTGATTTTTTTTAAAGTGATCTTTCACGTATGAAAACTATAGTATTAACAACCGAACATGACGAAAGATTGTAAGAAACTGGAAGCTTTCCCTTATGTTTCAGTTTGGAGCATCAGATTTAAAATTCCTATGATAGACTTTCATAAAAGAAATATAACGCATGCGCATTTTCATTATGTCACCTTTTTAAGAGAAACTATTTTCTTCTGTCATAAAAATATTATATTATAAATATTCCATTTTTCAAATAGTATTTTCATATGAAAACTAGATAGAATATTATGAAAATTTCAATAAAATTATAAGAAACGTCAGTATACTAAATGAAAAGCAAAATTTACAAATCTGAAGATTTTCATGAATTTCAAAAGCTTACACAATCGATTGCGCCGAAAACATACACAAACACATCAATCAATCGAGCGAAAACACTCGAACGAGAAAACAACGTTACCCACATCAGATCGACCAGAACGTTGCGCGAAGACGACTTTCGCACAAATTTCCCCGCTTTTCCTTCCCACAGATTCATTTCGATAAACAAACATAAACGAAAAAACGAACCGGGCTGGAAAAAAGTAGCAAACGACGCAGTCTGTCACTGCGACGATGACGCGGAGCCGAGAACGAAACAATAATTCAGATGCAGACGCCGGGCCCTCATAAATAATTAATGGCGTGATAGATTGCTCAGGAAGTCTTTCACTTTTGAGAATTTTCGTCGACCCTTACCCCGAACTGTGGAGAAAGCTCTCGAGGGTATGAAAACCTATTTTCGACGGTGCACGAATTCATATTTTTAAACGGCCATATTCGTTGCACAACTGACACGTTTTGTTCGCTCGCGTGTTTTTGGGCTCTTTTGACGCAAGATGTTTACGAAATTTTAATATTTTTGTGTTATTATTCTTTTCGCGGTTGATATAAATGCATATATGAGCCGTTTAGAGCTAATCGTGATTAGCTCTAAACAGTTAAGAAAAACTATCAACCATGTTTGATGCACTTTTTGAAATTCTCTCCATTATTCTATTTTTACTAAATTATATATAATAATTTAACTATTGATACATTTGATCGAATTTATGTTTATTATTTGAGAAAGGTATTTTACACCTAGAAAGTTACAACTGTACCAAGTGTTTTCGACATTGAAATCTCATTTTTGTCGAAAAATAGAGTCAATCACAGTGAGCTCTGAACGTATCATTTCTTAGCGTCACTTTAAAAATTTTATGAGATAAATACGTATTCAAACGTATGCAATTCAAATTCATTTCTCGGTTTTCATGGTATCCGTGTTTATATAACATATAAAATTTTATACATTCAAATTTACATAATAATGCAGTCGCATTTGAAAAATATATGCAAACACACCCACTGATGCACTGAAATAATGTCCGGGACTATTTTCGCAGTTTGCAGCGGCGACTTTTCCGTTTTCCAGTGGCGTCACGCGTTGACGACGCCTCTGGTGTTTTTATTTTGTATCATATCTTTAGCGCGGCATGCTAATATTTAACTCTTCATTCAAATTCACCCCTAGCCTCATATGTCTTCATGACTTTTGAATAGATGTCGGCGTCGCTATCATTTCATATCGCATACAGCTAAACGCCCCTCGGTTGAACGCCGCCGTATCGCTTATCTCATCGCTTGCAAACTGCACGTCCAAGAAAACCGTGGACTTTCACACTTTTCCATTATGTCCTCGCTGAATGGGCAAAATGCATAGAAAGGTTCGCTCTCGAAGCGTTTGATGCGTGAAAAATGAAACGCAACTTGTCTGCTCTTCGTGTGGAATATATTTGTTAACAATAAAAAATAATAATTACAGTGGGCGATGTTCAAATAAAATAAAAGGGGTTTGAACTATTACAATATATCGTTTTCCGAGTCGTTTCACCATTTTCGCAGCTAAAGTCGTCGTTATAGAAAATATAAAAATTTTGTACATAAATCGTTATTTATGTACTCGAATGTGCATTTTATGATTCTGCTGGTTTGGGTTCTGTCTCGGTTGTGGTTGAAATCGTACCAGTATTTGAAGATACTGTATCTAAGTCTGGTTCTCTCACTCCCATCCAAGGTATTCTTTTTTGAAGTTCTTGTCTGTAAAAAAACAGTTTAAATAAAAATATAGGTTTTATATTTATATAAGAAAGTTATTGAAAATATATTTTACCTGTATCTTGGATGGCTTATCGCATATACCCATGGATCTATACAAGAAACAATTTTAGCACAAAGTGCTGGTAGCATAGTTGTAACTGGACTCAACATCATTCTATGAAAAATACACATTTATCAATACTAGTTTTTTTTTTTTTTATGAGATTATTAGATAAATTTGAAACTTTGTTACCTGTTCCCAAAAGCACCAGTCATTGTGACGAAAGCATAAGGAGTCCATGAACATACGAAAAGGAAGAAAATCGTAAATGCCACTTTAGCGATTCTTATTTCAACACTTTTATTAGCAGTGTCTTGGTTAGCTACTAAAGATTTCACATTCATTTTTTTTGCTTGTTCTTTTAACATTTTTTCATGAGCACGAACCTATAAAGTTTATTTTTTAAATGTACTTCAATGAAGAAAATAAACAATTTGATTTTAAGTACCTGTCCGAATAATTGAGAATAGAAATAACATATAAGTGACATAGGAATGCAATAGCTCCATACGAAAATGCACCCTACGAAAACTTTTGTATCTGGATCCTCTGATAAATAATCGAATGAGCACGTTGTTAAAAATCCCTCTGAAAATTATAAAACATTAGAAACGCGTTTTCTTGATTAATTATTTGTATAAAAATAATAAAAAACCTGGAACAAATCGTCCCCAAATTTTGAATGCAGGCAATATTGTGAAAGGAAGAGCCCAGAACCACGTAAAACCGCACAAAATGGCCGCTTGTATTTTATTCAATCTTCCGTCGAGCGGACACGAGATCGTTCTGAAATAAGTGATTCAAAAATATAAAAAGTGAAATTGTACGATAAAAATGTTCTTGAGTGAATTTACTTGTATCTGTCGAAAGCGATGACTGCGTTTGTCATTGCACCTCCGATTCCTGAAAGTGACCCCAAAACAGCATATATATCGCAGCCGATTTCATATCCTAAAAGGCGTTGATGGAAAGAATTCGCGATGAACATAGGCATTTCGAGCATCATCAACAGGTCGAATATCGCCAAATTGATAATGAACATGTTGCTAGCCGTTCGCAATGACTTCGATCTGAAACCGGTGCCAAATCGGAGAAAAATCGAATTTGTGTGTATAAAAAAAATGAATAGCGGATAACTTTATTTTATAAACATAACATCAACGTTATAACTGCAAAACGTCTAAATAATCAACGCTAAATTTCACATAAAGTATATAAATGAAATTCTTTTACACGACACGACAGTTTATATTAAATATGCTATTATTATATTGTTTCTTTATATCCGAATTCAGTATTGCATATACTACACATGCTTCAAAAATTTTCTATTATTTTTCAATTGTATACGTACGTTGAAAATATCCACACAACAATTCCGTTTCCTGATATCGACATGGTCATCAACATAAGATAAATGAGGGCTAAGCCGAAATGCCAGTACTTCGAAGGTGATTCGAAGTTTTTCCAATGTGGATGAACTAACTCTTGATGTTCTGGCGGAAAATTCCATCCTAATATTTGTTCTGAATAACTATCAACTCTGAAAAATAGATAATATTTATTATAAAAATATACTTGTTTCATTTAAATTATACAAACCCTCTTAAAGCCTGTGCAGAAGGGTTTCCCACTATTGTAAAATTTGTATGCATTTCGAAAATTTTTAATTACTAAGTATTCTTAAGCGGGAATCATGAATACTGAAGCGAGTTCAGTCCGACCTGGACGGTCGCTTCTCACTCAATTTTCACTGTAGAACCATCCCCTTTATATAAGGGTCTGTTAATCGTCACCATTTCGTGATTGATAAGTACTTAATGCAATAATAGCATCAATAAGAGTATTTTTTTACGCACGACACAACACGGAACTTTAATTCCGATCAAACATATTTACGAAGGACTTTTTTCAATGTGATTGCTAATATTGTGTCAAGGTTAGATATTGAAATTTACGGATGACTTCTTTCATTTTTTTCGGTAAAAACACAAAAACAAATTTTATTTAAAAAAATGATAATATTTCACGTCGATTTATAAAGAAATCTTTCTGTAAAATGAAAAATATAATTATTGTTTTCAGTAAATTAATGATATTATTTGAGTAAAATTTTAGTGGATTCGTAATATTTAGGATGATCAATATAGATCAATTCCTTATAAAAATCGATCGAAATTTGCATGTGTTCCAATAAAAATAAATAGTTCATGGTCATTTGAAAACACGTTTAAATCAGATATATTTAAATTTTGATACAATTTATTGGTATCGTAATATCTTGGGTTGGCGCGTTATTAAAGATGATCGACGCAATCCTTTTGCTTTAGAACAAATATTAGCATTTTTTAAATATATGCATGCAGATGTTTTACACAAGTACACATTTGTGTTATTAAGTGTAATACGATTAATTTAATGAATATACTTGGTATTGTGCTGATTTCACAAATCCTATCATAAAGGAGATTAATTGAAACCTAGCGGAGTCCATGATTTTGAGTCTGCCATTATTTGTAGTTTGAAATATTTCAGAAATGTAAATTGTGATATTAAATTTAATATATCATTTGAATCACTATAATTTTCAATTTTTAAAGAAAAATTAGAAGATATAAAATAAATGCGAAAATATTTCTTATGCATGCATCATTAAATAAAAATTTATTACACAACCCATAATTAAATTAAATATTATTTCATAAGTTTATTGAAAATATATTATTTATATCAAAAATATATAATACTAAGCAATTATTTGCACTTTTTGAGGAAAACTTTGATACATAGTTGGAAAATGCTCAAACAGATGTCAGGAATTTGCAAATATTATATATTTGTATATTATTTCAATGAAATTTGTTAAATCTAATTTTAGAAACAAATTATTAATACTTTCACACATGAATATTATAATATAAAAATAGCATTCTAAAAAATATTTCAACTTTGAAAGTTATGACTGAAAAAATTATAGGAAAATGAAAGAAGATGTCGCAAATATTGTAGATTACTGTTTTACCCACAATATTTACGAAAAAATATGTTTCACCTCTAATATTTAATTTTAAAGAAAGATCATAAAAAAATATTTTTTAATAATATATTCAGGGATTTATTTGATCAAATTGAAATAAAATAAGATTAAAAATGAAAAATAATTAAAATATTCCATTAAAAAGTTATCTTTTAAATAGGTACAAGCCGGTAAAATTCACTGAAATTTTCTTGTTAGATAATAATCAAACATAATTTAAGAACGAACTTGAATTTATTATCCACATTTCTCATTAACAATTAGCAGCTAAAATTAAACGAAAAACGCAAATTTACATCGAAAATACGAACTTGATAAAATTAACAAGCCAAAAAAAAAAAAAGATAAAAATCCCGTCTACATTTCAGTACACACTGAAAATAAATACAACTCGCTGACAATAATTAGAGAGAGCGAATACGAACGCCCCTCAACGGAACGCACTGTTTAAAAGGGTCGCAGTGCGTAGTAGGTACCCTTTGGTATGTTTGAGTATTTTTATTTTATTTTTTTATTCATTTTCGACCCATTCAGCGCGGTTTTTTCCACGCTCGGTGTTTAGCAGTTGAACTTTACATTTCGGCGGTCGTGTGCGGTTTCCGTTCTCCACGCGAGGATTTACGACCTAGATAAGAGGAGCGGGACCATATAATTAACGGTGGCCTGCCCGTAGATATCCACATGTCCCCCCACTGAGGAAATGCCCGATTCTCTTTACGTTTTATATTATTTCGGCGCATTATTGCCCCGGGGCATTGTTTCTTCCTGCGGCTCATTGTGTGACGCGCCCGTAGTTCACACATGCGAAAGAGCCATCAAACGCGAACAGTTTCTGAAATATTCATTTTTTTACTAGATATAACACGCCTCATTGTCTAGTCGTCACGGTGACTCTGCTTATCGAAACGGTTCGATATTTTGATGGGAAAATTAATTGAGTTTAATTTCGTTAACGATGCGCTAGTGTACATTAACGAAGGGATGCTCTCTCTTCTGCCTATTAAATGCACCCCACTCTATGTACATATATTAGCTTATTAGTTAAGCTTAGGTGAGTATCAGCAATACTAGATGAAACTATAGGCACTATATGAGCCATTTAAAGCTAATCGTGATTAACTCCACTTTTTGAAAAAATGAGATTTAAATGTCAAATCATTTGATAGTCATAACTTTTCATATGTGAAGTATCTTTTCTGAATAATTAAGATAAATACCGTCAACTGGTAATAATTTTTTGATTACCGGACAGTAAATCATTTATTTTAGATGTTATTTTAATGAATTCTGTATTCTAGTGTGAACTCACCTCATACATAACTAAACAAAATTTGCATATTTATAATTATTGAAAAGTGTTATAGTGCAGAAAATTTCTATATAGTCATCAAACTAGTTCAATTGTTTTTCTTGATTTTCTGCTTCAGGTAGATATTCTCGTTTCACTACGAACGACACATATTTACATTTGTACAGAAATCTACTTTTGAATTAATTAACAAACCAATCGCGGAAGACAGCTTTTAGTGGAAGCATACAGAACGCCAAAGAAATGGTAAGATAGAACGTCTTTACATTCGCACGTTTTCGAACAGTTTCTGAAATATTATTTTTTTCTATCGCATTTTCTAGCCGTCACGGTGACTCTGCTCTTCGAAACGGTTCGATATTCTAATGTGAAAATTAATAGAATTTCATTTCGTCGGAAAATGCTCGAGTGCACAGTCAATAGAGTCGGTCGAGTGCTACGCCGCAAGTCCTGCGGATATTCAACGTGAATGTACTTATGTACATACGTACATATATGTAGAGGAATCGTTATTGGATGGTAAGCGAGAGAGTCGACAAATGAACAAGTGTGATGTTTTACGATCGCCGTGATATCGAGGGTTCGGTCGTCAAGTTTCGCCCTTCGTACGAACGTATGAACGTGTAGTACCTATGTGTAAGGACGCTAAGGTCTCGCGAGCCGCGTATAATTGATGAATTATATATAAGATGTGTAGAGAATGTGGAGAAATGTCTATGGAGCAATACGTCTCGGTTGAACGGGAGAAAATAGGTCAACTTCGGAGCATCTCGGAATTGCCGCCTTTGTTGAGAAGCCTTTTCTTCCCGTCCACGATTGCTTTTCATATCGCGAGCATTTCCATCCTCATATTTTTGTCTTTTACCTTTTTGTATGGGAGCGTTGTTGTTTCAAGTCATTGTGAATATATTTCTTACGCTATTTAACGCGCAATCCCCCCATTGTGTCTGTCTATGGTTATTAATGATCACCCGTAAAATATTGCTTTGAATTCGAATTCAATTTAATGCTGCGCCAGAGACGTGTCTCTAATACTCGGTATAAGAGCACTGGAATAAAATTGGCAATAACGTGGAAAATAAACGCATGTTCTTGTCGATGAAGTTGTTCATATATGATCCCTTGGCGGTTTTAAAATGCTTGAAACATTGTTATTTCGAAATACATTGAGAGAGAACGCGCAGTGTACAACTTTTCAAAGTGAATAAGAAAATTCTTGTTTTTGCCCATCTCACAGCACTATTAAATTTTTAGCTCTTTATGAATATTATACCCTTGTGAAAGTCACATTTCATTTTTCTGAATCTTTTTTGTTTGCGCTACTTGCTCACACCAATAAAACGTAAATTTTCGCAATAAATGTAACATCGGAAAATACACATAAATCATTTAAACGATTGAAGAATTCGACATTTAAATCACAAACAATTTAGAATATCACGAAATTGACAATTTTACAGTCTGAATTTTCTGAAAATATTCAATTTTAACTTTTCAATCGTTGCAAACACATTCAAATTTACACAAACAAGTCGATTAACGAACGAACAATTTCCACGTCGAAACATTGTCGAATCAATTACACCGAGCGCTTTAAAATTTCATTTCATTTTTTATTAAAATTCAATCAATCAACAGATCAAATTAGCATCCATCCACGGCAATATGAGATGGAAAAAAGGCCAAAAAGCACACAATACGGCTCGTCGAAAAACCGAGCCGAATAATTAAACACGATCATCAATACCGTTCTGCAGATGTTTTATATCACCGTACCGCAATCGATCAGCCTGGAGCGACCCGACGAAAACGACGACAACAACGAATTTCCCTTTTTCACCATTCATTTATTTATTTTTTCCCTCGGCAGACTGTTCATACATTCGAGTGCGGACCGTAGGGACGTAAATTTGTTATGTCGCGCCGACGGACGGCCCTTCCATCAACAATGTATGAGTTAATCAGCCTGGACGAGGAGCATCCCGACTGGCGAGTGGGTGGTATATGGGGTGGATATTTAGGGGAATTTAAGGTGTGGGTTGCCACCCTAATGGCTTCTTTCCGGTCTCTCGTTAGCGTCTTATTATATGCGGGCCCGTTCGCGATCGATGGCGGTCGATGGATCGGCGCAAACTACAGACGCGTCTCTTAGTTTCTTAGTTTTTATGGCGATTAGTTGTCATTCGTGTCTTTAGATTGTGTGTCGATTCATGATTTTGTTATTTTTTATTTATGCATGAGAGTTTGAAGTAAGTTTGTAGAGTTTTATTTAAATTGACTATTGGAAGAGTGAAGAGTTTGGAAATTGTTGTAGCTTATTTATTGTTAATCGTCTTACTATATTAAATTATTTAAATAAAGGAAATCTATAAATAGTTTGTTTCAAAAGTCAATAGAGAAGTTTAAAAATTTTAAGACAATCTTAATATGACTTAAGATTCAATTCCTTGATCTGTCACAGGAATATAAAAACACAAAGAATTTGAATTTTTGGTATCATATAATAAAATATCATGGACTATAACCTGATCTTTTAATCGTACATTACAAATTAGTTATCGATAACAAATGTCAAATTCCATAAAAAAAAAATGTCGACATGTTGCTATCTAGTTTAAGACCGATCTTTTCACTTTACTAAAGTTTATGTTGTTTGTTTTTATCGAGTTTTACAGCTATCAAGACATGTTAGCAAACTTATAGTCTCGATCGCAATAGAAAAAAAAACCTCTAGTTTATTTAATTTAACTTACACTCGTGTCAAAGATCAATCCTAAGTACTTTAAGAACTTAATGATATACCGAACCTAAAAGATGTCCTATAAACAATAATAAAAAAAAAAACAATTTTCAAACAACGCGTATCTTAAAACGATTCTTAAAACCAAATGACTTGACAGCTTAATAAACCCCACCATTCCAATTAGATCCATTTCGAAAACTATAGACAACCGGCCGATACACCGCTGCTTTAACAAGCAAAACCACCTCCGAAAACTAGACCTACGTCGTAAACGCATTTAGAGCAAGATCAGGCACATAAGCGGGTTTGGGATTCTGCAAAAATTAATCGGCGGTCGCTTTTAACGATCGCGATGCGCTTTTGTCTGTTTGCGGTGGGACGTGGCGCGGTTCCGTTGCGGAAGTGCTGTTACTCACGCCCGCTTTAATGCAGTTTGCCGTGCAGATAAACCGTAGGACGATTAGTCTCACACCAATTGCATTATTCGCATTCGGGTGAGACGTGTCGCTTGCGATGTCTGGATTAATCGCCTTTTTACCCCCCGAAGCCTTTCGATTTTAAGTGCTGCTCGATCGGATCGAGTATACGTGCATCTATATTATAAATACGCTAACGATATGCTCGAAATTTTCAGCCACAGCCGTGCCTCGAGAACCCGGGCGTTCAGTTTATTAGCCTGCGCCTTACACTCCGAACTACGTGTCGTAATTACGAAACTGCACCGCTTAATGTATATAAGACGTAAAATCGTTTTTTATTTCACACATAGATGGCAATAAACACATCCGTGGCAATACGAAATTTAATTAATTCCGAACTACTTTGATACACATGCGCCTACTGCTAGTTCCCTATAAGACCGTTTTTTGCAGTGTCTAGAAATCAGTAATGAGATTTTTTTTGGTCGTTGAATGATTAAAATTTATTCAATGGCGTAGTTGTATAAATAATTTGCACATTTTGAGTTCAGTGTCCTTGCGATGCTAGGTTTGAGTTCTCCGTCGAATCTTGGCGAGTCGCATGTCGTTTTTCTCGATTCATATGATCGACAAATAAATAAATTGATGTGTTTTCAGATTGCGTGCTGTGATGAAATTCGATCAATATTCATTTAAGTTACGAATTTCTGATTGTAGTCAAATTCGACACTCTAATTAAATTTCTCGATACACTCAACATGTTCAATTATAAATTCTAGCGCTAATAGAAAATTTCATGATAAATCGTTAACTTATTTATCGTTCTAAATTTGACACGCTATAATTTGTAATTGAGTCTCACTTCGGGCTAGACGTCTCAGACGAAATTACATGAATTTTAAAGCATTAAAAGTTCAACTATTTTAATATGAACGTCGAAATAAATTGCGAATTGATCCTTAGACTCTCATCAAATATGAACAAATCGCCAAAGAGAACCGTCTAAAAATATATATGATTCTAAAATTTTTGCGTGCACTACGCTCGAGCTTCGAGAACGGTGACAGAAAGTTATTACAGTTTTCCATTAGACGACAGACGATGAGTTTCGACCCTATGACCCCTCCCATACACACACCTACACCACGACTTAAACACGTATCGAAAGTTCTCCCATATCGATTCGACCGCGAAAATATGACGTGAAAAAAATTCTCAGACACGCGCCAAATAATGTCTCACTTTTGCGCGAATCAATAAGCGAGAGACTTCCCATTGCAATTCAGAAGCGTCCTTACACAATCGTTAGATTTTTCTACAGCGGAACGTGCCTCGGCCTATATCCGACGTCCTCATATCCCAAGCAGACGTTCTCAAAGCGTGGGACGTGCTCCATTGAACGATGGGGGGAAAGGGGAACCTAGCTCTCTGTGAAGGTAGAAAAGATTGCTTTGAAATAGGGGAAAAAATTGGACGCTTCCGTTTGTATTCTTTCCGATAGCGAATCGCGCCGAGTCTCTGCTCTTGATCCGACTTTCATTCATGTCCGACTGTGTGTGGGTAATTTTTAATGAATTAGGTGGATTTTTTATGTGTGGGAAGTATTTTCATTTTTTCTAGTTGGCGTGTATAGTGGATATTTTCGTACGTTTCGATGCTCGGGCGGAATTAATGCAAATTAACGCATTACGTTAATACGAAAAATCCATACGTGGATAATGATGTCGATAATGGAGAGAATTTGAATGTAATCAACATTTCGTTTCATAATATCGCAATATAATTTTAATAAATTTTTAACAAAATCTTACAAGAATCTACAGTATGTACGTACATGCTCATTACATTTAATTAGTAATTATAATTAATTTTTAAGTTGTAAAAAGCTAATAAGCTTATCAAACAATACAAAATCATTAATTTGCTTGAAAATAAAATAGAATCACAAAAAGAGATAAAATTAAGTGATTTACAAATTGCTTTTATATATCTTCAATACATAAAAAAAAGTTAGATACCATTGAGTATTTAAATTCTATTTATTTTTATTCTTGTATATTCTACATCAATCTTCTAGCATTGGAATAAACAAAAACATTTTTTCCACCACTCGGAAAAAATCGAAGGCGCCCAAGCGGAAAATTCGAAAAGCACAGCTCGAAAAGAGCGCACACTCGGAACGAGTAAAAGCGGTCGACGTGAAAAATAGTAAAACATAGTTTAAAAGTTAGGATTCGTACCGCCGAAAGGAATTCCACCTGTGGTTTTACACACGAATCCGGACACGGCTCGCTCACAATGTACGGTCAATTGTATCAGACGCTTCGGGGGCTGAAAGGCATCGAGTGCTATCATTAATTATATTTGCCCCGATTCTATACCTTATGTATATGTATTCGATGCACGTGTATAAGACCACGTGTCCGTAAAAATGATGGTGTGGGTCCGGCGCGAAAGTGTGGCGAGCTCTTATGTAAGGGCGGTTGCGTGGTACGTTGTGTTAATCTATAGCGCTATTCATGTAACGCTATTTTTTTTAAATCGGTAATAATTTTTTTTTTTGGAAATATTGATGGATATTCAATAATGTCTGCTTTGTGTGAAAAAAGCTTATTATTTTTGTTGATTGGATGTTTTTGTGCGTTAGAATATTGCCAGTGTCTGCTTTTTCGTTTTTGTAATTAATGTATAAAACTGCGTGAAAAATGTTTGAAAATTGAACGTACGTGATTTTTAAAATTCGGATCGTTCGGTTGCGTTCTTTCTGGTTGGAAGAGAAAAGCTACATTGTGCTTCAAACTGTGAATTATGAGTGCTGATGCTGGTCTGAATTCATAGTAGCTCGACTGAGTGCACACTTCTCCCTTACGTCGCGCAATCATATATCTGCATAATTGCATTTGGGAAAATGCATGGAATATTTAAAATTCATGCATCCGCGTCTACATCGTGTCGAAGAACAGTTTTCCGACGCCGTATTTTTTATTACTTTGTGTTATTATATTTCAGTTTAAAATATAAATTGGAAAGTAAAAAAATGTACAACAGCGTACTGACAGTGATTGCTAGTTTCTAATTTCGCGAAGGTCTGAAAAATGCTAATTAACTTTCACACAAGGAAAACTCCGAATGAATAGTATGATACATATACAATACGTTTACGTATTTAGAATGAAACGAGGTTTTCACCAGTGCCTAATAAGACTGCAATCGACTTCAGAAACAAGCCGAACGGCGTGTCTCCGTTCTCAAATACAAATTATCAAGTTTCTATCGAACAAAGGTCACTTAATAGACTGTGGTATGATGAATATGAACTGACGTCACGCGAAACATAATTAGTTTGCGATGGAAAACAATAGAGTTTGATTAAGTAGGACTCTGTCGAGTGTGCCGAAAGTGATAATGACGCATTCGCTCCTCGAACGTACATTTATATACCTACATTCACAAATAAACAAGAAACGTGTTCGAGCACAAAACGAAATATGATTCAAAACATCGCGCATAACAAAAATCGAGTCGTGAATCCAAACAAATTCAAAAATATGCGCGCCCGAGAAAGAGAGACGCCATTGCGGCGGGAAATATGACGTCCTTATAAAATCACACAATAAATATCACTTCGAAGGATATTATTATGGACAGCATCGCTGTAACGGGATCGGAATAACAAAGAGACCGCACACAAGCGGAGTGGCACGTTCCGAGAGACGAACCTTTTCGAGTTTATACTACGTACTGTTCAACTGTTGTTGCCACATGTTCCCCACGCTCGATTTGCTGAAGGGTTAATTATTTTTCGAGCGCCGATGGTCGGCTGAAAGCAATGCTGTGTCGCCGCTGAAAAAAGGCTAGGAATGAAATTTGTCGCTGTAAAAAGTTATCGTCGTAAAACTTTGTCCGACGCCGCCATTTTTTCCCGACCGAGATGTGTGTGTGTGTGTCGGGAAATATCGCGAGAGACGACTTATAAAAACGGTGAAACCTTTTTTTATTACGATGTACAAATTCGCTTTTGATGCGAGGACACGTCGGGGCTTCATATTATATTATATGCGCCGTATTATATTAGGGTGCGCTGATATATCAGAATTCTTCGCGAATGAAACGACTCCAAATTGTCTCATTTTTAACAATGCTCCTTAGGAACTTTATTGCAGGAAATTCGTGTATTTTCAATTTTCTGCACAATTTATGATTGTAAAATAAATTAATACTATAGTTTCGGCCTGAATAAATTAATCGTTTGCGCTTTGTGAGAGAATATACATTGGAAGCTCAACCCTCGTATTTCAAGCGTACGCACAACTTCGTATAATTATATTCGGAGAGATTATAAGACGATGTTTAATCGATTTCCGCTTTGACATTTTGTTCGAATGCATGTAATACCAATACGTCTGATCCTTAATCCCGATTTGATACCGTCATTAAATTTTCGTTAATGAGCGAACGCGGAAAGCTCCGTTCAATAGTGGAAAACCAATTCCAAGTTACCGCTCCGTCGAATAAATTTCAAAACGTTTCACTGCGAATTTCCCATTTACGCGACTTTTCAGCACCGCGACAGCGCACGAGAACTTTTTGAATTATTTAACAACCACTCGTTACGTATGAAAATAGCTTTTCCTTTTGTTGCACCACCCGAAAGAACACACCCCTGACGCAAATCATACACTTCGCAACAGCCCGATACACTCCGGCTAATCACTGAAAAATGTGTTCAAGTAAAAATGTGCAGGCAACAAAAGAAGATTTAAAATCCGCTCTAAATTGCTTTTCTGAAATTGATTTATGCTCGCCCTGATCTTATCTATTTTCCGCCACCAGAGAAGCCTATTACATTAAGGCTACTTTATCAGCGGCAAAGGAAGACGAGCTTTCTTCTATCGACTCTCCCGTATAATATAATTGTATAAGGGATGTTTGTAAACTCGGGCACACTATTATTCCGCGAGGGACGTTGACATGTATTATATTGTACATACATATGAACTATTCAGAGCTAATCGTAACTAACTCCACTTTTTGACAAAAATGTGATTTATCTGTCAAATCGCTCGATATAGTCTTCATATTTTATGTGTAAAATATCTTCCTGATTGATAAAGATAAATATCATTAAATGACAAAATTTTTTGAACCACTGGATAATACATGATTTATTTCAAAAGTAACTTTATACTTATGAATTCACCAATTTCGTATTTTATTATAAAATGTTTATTATTTCGGAAAATGGATTAATTAAGAGAATTCTTCTTGGCTTATTGCTTAGTGGGGTTAGTCGCTTTTAGCTCTAAATGGATTGTATAATATTATGTGTAATACTAGTACATCGAGATTCGATACAACCCGGCCGCATAATAACGTGATCAGCATGCAAATTTTTGATTTTCCATTCGACCGAATGTCCTTCTCGCATTTGAATAAAGCTCCGGGTGTCGTCTTACGTGTTAAATGTATGCGGCCTTTCTAATTAATTCATCCGTACGAAATTGGGTTTGATAACAATTAGTGCAGAAAAATGCAAATAAGGATGGGATCTTTCGCGGGTCGAGTTTTATTCGCTGTAATTATCTGCGCTTATCTGAGTCTCTTAGACATTATGTTGAAAATCGTTTTTTTTTCACATATATTTAAAGGTTTTCGATAAAATTTTAACATTTTACGGGTTGATGATATTAGTTTTAGTCGATTTATTTCATTGAAATGAATAATTTGCATATTTCATAACGGATTCCTATGTGCTACGAAAATAATTTTCAATAAAATATTACGATTGTACATCCGTGTAGTTGAATATAAATTTCGCTTTATGACGCAAAAATGAACTATGGATTCGAAGACTGCGTATTGTCATTTTATTTAAAAAGGAAATATTATATTTGTTATACCGATCATGAATAATTTTATTGAAGTGACATTTTAATATGAATGTTTATATAACAGTAATTGACACTTCTTTGTGGGATACATGAGAAAATATAATTGGAAAAAAATCTTAAACGACTTTTGGGATTATATTGGAAAAGCTTAATCGAGTGTGATTAATTTAATTTAATGTTATATAAAAAAATCTATCAACCCAAATTTTTAACGAGATGTGGCCGCAGAAATAAATCTCTCAATTAAAACTTTTAGAATGAATACGCTCGAAAATAGATTTATATAAAGTAATACTTTAAATATTTACGAGTATATTGAAATTTTTCACACGATTAGAAAGAAGTGAAATCTTTGACTGCAATTGAATTCGAAAATTAAATACGAAATTCATATTCATGTAAATTATTATATCTATAAATAAGTTTCCATAACAAGTCTTAGACCCATGGTACATATTAATTACATAATTGTGTTTAATGGATGAAGGGAACGAAATCAAGTTCAAATTGTATCGTAGATAGTTAGTGTTAACAAGTTTGCGTTATTAATTGAATGTAGATCCGGTCTTATACACTTCGCCATCTGTAGTGTTTCAAATTAGTTATGCTATTATTTTGACGACACATAAATAGAGATCGAACGGCAAACAATATTATACATATAACAGAACAAACTCGAAATATCACATTATAAATTAAAATATTATTTTTTAATGAATTTTTGTTACTCGTGGAGAAGAAAAAATCTAATCTAGTCTTATATCTGAACCTATCCGAAGTCTATTACTCATATTAACATTTTTTTTTAGTAGATAATTACGAATTTATGAAGTCTCCACTATTAATTCAATCAGTTTGTACCGAAACTACCAAACAATTAGCAATTAAAATTTATTATTTGTTGATGACAGAATATACCGAGAGACGAAAGTGATAAGCACAGGTTTCGAAATCGTTTATATCCTTTTGCCATAACAATCCCTCTACTGAACTCAATTTCGAATATCACACGATCCCTAGACCAACTTCATTGCCATGCATAATAAAAAAAAATGATAGTTATCACACTCAAAAGAGCAAATTTAATAAACCAGCGAAACTTTATAAATCGCAGCGTTCAAAGCGCCCCGATGAATTTTGTCGAGATGATGTTATACTAAATCTCGTTTACGCGCACTGGAAAGGTGCTAGAAATCCTCCGTAGAGAAAGGTGCGTGCTACATACTCCCTTACAGTAGATACATAGTTTTAGTTACGTTCGCTGGCAATATTGAAGTCCAGAGGCAACTAGTTCTAGACAGTGGATAGGGGGCGTACGGTGGAAACAACACAATATAGAAACCACTTCAAACGCAATTTCTCGTCTTATCTCATAATAGCCAAGGACCCCCCGGGGAGGTTTTCTCTCTCGCGCCTCGCAAAGATGTTTTCGCCGAAAGAGGATTACAAACGGAACCTGAACCGAAAAAAATGTATACCTATATAAAAAAAGCCAGGGATGCGGGGTCGTTGAAAAAATTGAAGCTCCGAAGTACTTCGATGTGGTGTTGAATTCGTATTATTGTGATTTCGACTTCGCGCTCTACTTCTTTTTTTTTGTTTATAATTGGATCTTAGATATAGCTTTGGTTGATATTTTGAGTGATATATTTTTCTATTTTGTCTTCACGAAACCATTCGTTTGCCGTTTGTGCTTTTGATGAGATCATTTTATCTTACTTCATACTCTTATTTTTTTATATCCTCATCTTATAAACATACAGTAATATATGATGTAACGATATGTTACAACTTATCATTACATGCCTTTACGATATATAAAAACATAATGCGAGTGACATATCAATTAATTTATTAGTCATTATTAAGAATGAATTAGAAATGGACGGAATGAGAGTTAAAGAGATACTTCGTATCAGTTCACCGATAAGACATCAAATCCGAATAACATTAAGATTAAAAGGAGATAAAATTAAGCTGTCAATTAATTTACGACAAGATGGAAAAAAATGATTTATGATTGGTGAGGTTTCTATAAAATTTCTAAAAAAACCTTACAAAATTTTAACATCTTGATGACGGCAGATGATTTCTAGAGACATCCACTTGAACCGAGCAATTTTTTAAGAAAAAAATCTGTAATATCAATTTTAAGAATGGAATTAAACTGATGCCATAATAGACTTTGAATTTTAAAGTAGATCTATACGAATGAAACTAATTTCATTCCGAATAAATACATTTCCTTTTTTTCTTGTGAAATAGTGTTGTGTTCGACAGAATGCAAAAACGAAAACGCGATCTAGGAAAAAGGTAAAAATTGCACAATATCTCGAATCCCAGTCACGAGTTATTAATATTTCAGTAAAATTACAATTTGTATATTAACTTCAATCATGTCAAATGCCATAAAATCACAATTCTAAATATGCATCCCTGAAAAGGCCTCAGTAGAAAGGCAAAAGCACCCAAACACACACCCTGAAAAAGTGCCCTCGCGCTCAACTCGTGTCGCGCGATTAAGTCGAAATTTACCCACTTTTCGCGGATACGTGCCGCTGAAAAATTGCACGCCGTTTTTCTGAAGCGGTTCGGACTTTTGCCCATTCTCCTCTGTTAATTAAACTGCGCCCGAAATTTTCCAGAAAATAACGTGGGAAAAGCTCGCGCCCAGTGTAAACCGGAGGGCGGTGAAAAAAAAAACGGTTCACGGTTTAATGGGCCGTTTTGTTAATACGGATCTATAAATTTAATTGCGCATATAGTTATTATGCTCATCGGGCCCCCCTTAATAAACAAGATATATTATATAAGGCTGCGTTGGCGAAAGCGTAAAATAAAAATGAAAACGCGGCCTTTCTAAGGGTGAATCTTCCGGTGCTCTCTTTTAGTTCGTTCCGTGATTATGCACGAAGCGTCGTTTGAAATTAGCGCGGTTTCGCTATTTCGGTGTTGTTTTTGATATGTATGATTTGTCGAAAGTTCGAGGATTAAAACGGATTGAAGGCGTGTTTCCTGCGATTGTGAGCGCGATTCGAAACTTCAGCGGAACTTCGCTTTGAAGTTTAAATTCAACGGAATAACAAATCTATCGCAGCATTTCCATAAATATCAAAGACGAAAAGTGAGATTTGCGATTTTTAAATCGCATTACATCTTTCCCTCCTTTCCTTGTTCTGTGCCTGTTATGTAAATAATTTATATTCTGGGCGTGTTGAAAATTTTTCAGAATTTTGTATTCGGTCACTAAAGAAAATAGTATCTTGAATTTGAAAGTAAATATTTTGAAATATACCGTAAATATTTATATTATGAAATTATGTAATGAATGAGTTTTCGAGTCAATAAATGTTGCTTTGAGAGTTCACGTATACAATAAAAGCCGGTTACTGATAATAAATACGGCTTGGGATCAAACCGCAAACCGCTTAATTTCATAATACTACGAGATTATATAATCCGAAATTATTTTACATACATTGAGATACTTATTCAACATAAAACATGCTAACGTTACATTTAACTTCTTTATGCAATATAGCGAGAAAAACGTTTTATTTTTTTCACGACCGAATTCTGTTGAGAGCTGGGCTTAAGTCGGAATCTTGTCACAAAAAATGAAACGTCTTTATTTTGCAGTATTAACGTTAGAACGGTTAGAGAATTATTTTTGATCAAGATTTATGGGTTTTTCTATTACATTATATTTCGTGTTATGAAGGCTGTGAAAACGTTCAAAACGAAAACATCAACAATTTATGGTATTTTCTGCATAAAAATAAAACGTTTCATCGCAAAAATGAAATCGGCAGATAAAAAACGCAAAATTATATTATTCATGAATATATATATGTAATGTGTGTATATACAGGCATTTTGCGAAAGCGATACAATTTCCACATACTCTTTGTGTTTTGCAAAAGAGCGTATTGATCAGTAAATAAAAAATTGACAAGCATTTTATTGTATTCTTTTCTTCAAGGGACGACTTTGCGAAGATGCGGACGTGAAAAGCCGTTCCTTCCTTTCAATATCAAAGAAATCTTACATCAAAGTAATTTTACAATACTAAGAATTTTCCGTTGTGTGATAAAATTATTTAAAAAAAGTTATCGTTTTTTTTGAATTGGAAAAAATATGTTTATTCGATAATATAGGGAATATTTCGCAGAAAGGATAAAAGTACACTTTTACATTTTAATGTATCCGGGCTTATTCTGGCTTTTCGCTAATACTCTCTGCATTTTGAGTAGCCTCGCTTTTAAATATTTAGTGTTGAGGCGTAATCCAGACCGAAATTGTCCATAAAACAGCGACAAAAATAAATGTTTGCACGTTTTATAGTATATTTTTCGAACGTCTGAGCGCTAATAACACGTCGTGTTTGTGACTTTCGAGCTCCTTTCACCGTAAGATTTCTCAAAGACGCTTTTTTACAAGAACGCTTGTCAGATGGGTGCTCGGTACACGCGCTATTTACATTCTCTATTTTACTTTATTTGCTGCAACTCGATTCTACAAAATAGCTTACGGCATGATGTAATAAATCATTTTTCCCAATCACAAAAAAAAATCGATGAATCGTTAAGTATGCAAAACGAATGTCTTTGAAGTAATACCAAGAGTTGTCTTTTTTTTTAAATGACTCATTACGCAATCTAAAGTTCAAAAGCTCAATCCGAAAGACTAACAGAGCGTTTAATTGAATTCATCCCTTAAACAAATCACCGTTAAAATCGATCGGGTAATGAAAGCCGAAGATACAGCAGGTAGGCAGTAACGAGCCGTTAACCATCGGAAAATGATCAAAGGTGTAACGACGATTTTCCGAAACTCCTCTCGATCGAAAAGCATTAGCTGCGAAATCTCAGGGGCCGTTTCACTATCGGCACGCGGGTCAACAATTTTCATAACGCCTATAGAGAGGGGCGGATTTCATTTTGATGGAGAGAAATCAGAGTGGGCTGCAGGGTAGCAGCACCGATCCCCTCCTCCTCTAAAGCATTGAACGTGTCTCGCTCTTGATACTTCAAAGCGAATCCACGTCACTAACAAACGGCGAAACGTTGAAGGGGGTCCCTTGTCCCAGTGTCCCACCAGAGGGGGGCCACGCTCCCTGTAATTATTATTGGGTCGATAGGGGAGGCCCTTCGAGCGCAGGTAAGGAAAGGGACCGAGGCTAGGGGAGTGTGGGGATGCTTCCACTTTCTCCGAGGGAAAACTTGTCGTCTTCTTGCCTCACAATGAACGCCGACCCGAGAAGGGAACCCGTGCGAGACATACACATAACTAACTGCCTCATTGTGCGCGGCCCCGCGGAACGGCCGTTTATCTTCTCGAAATTAGATGAATTATTTTTAACGGCCGTATCGAGGAATTTCAATATGCGTGCGATTATTTTTTTCTGGAAAAAATTCAACGAAAATATTCGGAGATGATGCGAGATTTTGATCTCTCTTGAGTGAGTCGGAGGTAGGTAGGTGCGCTTCGATATTTTTTTCCGAGCGTCTTGAAAATTTTGTGCAATTATTACATCATGGTGAAATAATAAGGTTGTTATTTTCAGATGTTCGATCGTGTTTTTTTTGTTAATTTTTCAATATTTTTAAAGTTTTATGAAACTTTTAATTATTTTCATACAAGAAAAAATATTCAGATTATTTTGTTCTATTTGAAAATTTTCTCAGTAGCCAGCGTTGAAGGAAAACGTTGAGTTTTGTGTTCAACGAACAAATTAATCAAGTCCAGATAATCTCGCAACACTGTTATTACCTTACAGACTTACATTAATCTTTATAATAAGATACAAGTATTTAATTTCAATCGATATGAGTATGTATACTATATAATGTAAATTGGTGTAAGAGATTTTTTTTATATAGATTTATGAGGTGTAAAATTTATCAGCACGATTTTACGCATATCGCATTCTCATGAAAAATCGAATACATTATAAATTGAAACGTCTTAATCCGGTAACTTGATTAAAATTGCGTGTTTCATTCATTTAGGAGAAACACGGTAAAGCAATTATTAAAAATTATTTTTGAATACCAATTTCCGTGAGCGCCGACAACGAACATGACGTATTTTTCTCGTTTTCAGCCTGGCGTATTTAAATTGCGTTATTTTCTCATTGATTTCTTTCGTTTTTATGTATTTTTTTCGGATTTGCTCCTGATTTATTACAACCCCCGCGTGTTGTGATATACGATTTCAGTGAATGACCCCCCCTCCATAAAATTATATCAAATCATAAATTATGCGCGCGGAAAACGCTCGGATTTCGCTCCTAAATTATTTGCGAATTTTGAATTTCACCACAGAAGGTTGTTTCGATCGATACAGAAGCCGTTTCTGTGCTGCAGCTTTTGAACTTGTCATTTGAATTCGGCGCTTCCTGAGTGCCCGTTTAATGATGTTAACACAATAAAGTTTAACGGAAACAAATCGAAATTTCAGCGAGGTTGACTGAAAGGTCTCATAGTCTGGAACAATAGGTTGAAGCTTTTGTATAATTATAATACGTTAATTTAAAAACATTTTCAAATAAATATATCGTTTTGCTCTACTTAATTGTTACTCTATTGTTTTAAGTATTCTTCAGATTTTGTAATACTGTTTTAAATTTATTATGGATTTTTTTTATTCGCTAAAGAGGTGAATATTTTCATCTTAAAGTTCTACAGCATAGTAATAAAATCAATCAATATCATTTTTATATTTAAACAATAATTGATGCTGTTTCAGATATTTGAAAATTTTAATGAAAAAGTCAAAAACACTCGTATAAAATTTGATATATGGGCTTACAACGCGACATATCTCTTGAAAAAGGTTCAAATGTGCATTTATAGCCCTCTAAGGAATTTCAGGTACACGGAGGTGCTTAGGAAAAAAACATAACGTTACTTTTGAGATGACCCATATTATATTCGAGAAAAAAGAACATTTGAAAACAAAGAAAGATAGAACACGACTCTTAAATCCCGTTCAAGACTTCTTTAATTTCTATATTCATATTATAAAACACTTTATATTATCTGCTTAATTTTTTTGAAGTGTTATAAATTTAAATATACTCGATACGAAATTCACCGAAGGGATTTCCCGAAAATACAAATACCTTTTCAGTTCCCACAACTAGAAAGCCTTTATTACCGCGTTGGCAATTTTGTTCAGTGTAGCGTCAAAGTTGAAGGTCCTAATCAATATCGTAAATATAGATGTCTACTTCATTACACGCAGAGCTTTCGAATCACGCTAGTGGCTTTCACAACTTGAAAAACGGACAAAAAAGCATCACAGTGTGAAAATTAATGACACACAAGCGTGTGCATAATATATTATGCAACAATTTATACCTACATCAAAATTTAACTTATTATGAACTGAAACTTTAAAATTTGATCGAACAACTTTGAAATGATTTTTGATAAATTTAATTAATTAATAATTAATATCGGATAGATATATGATAAAAAAGCTAATTTTTCTGTTTATATGTAAGTTGAAAGTTACTCTCGAGTAGCAATTTGCTTAACACTGCTGTTATATAGATTGAATAAAATAGACACAAGAAATTCATCAACATTATAACTGAGTATCTTTCCGTTGATACTCAACGAGCTGTACATTCGTATAGACATAAAAGTGAAATTGTAGCCCATTGTATATGTGATGACCTTGCCAATACATTGTCTCGAGACCCGAAATCGCAGAGTTAACCCATTAGCGTCCGCGAAACGACGGCTGCAATTAAGCGTCAAAGCTCCCAAGACAGGGGCGCCCAACCCTTTTCGGATGGGGGCCTTCGGGGCGAAGACGACGAGGGACCTTCGCAGGAAGCCGATGAGGATCCCTGGGCCGTCGTCGGACACAATGATAAACGAGCTGGTGTTTCGCGTGTCACGGACGTATTTAACGGCGTAGCGATCTCGCGTCACGCGCGATGACAGACGACTACGAAGACGATCCGTCCACGTGGGATGGGACTAGGGGTTTAAAACGGCCTAGGCGTATCTGACGCTTGTCATTGATTAACTGCATGACATTGTGTCGATTTTGAATCTTTCGCCGAGGAAAGAAATCTGGTTCGTCGGTCATTTTTTGAGTATAATAATTGAAAATTATCTAATATTTTTGGTTAGTCTAGGAGCTATCCTCTTCTAACCGAGAAGAATGAACCTATGATTACGAAACTGCTGAAAAAAGTGGAGGTTCAGGTCCAATCTTAAGTGAAAAGCACTGTTGAAATACAATATTACGTTAATCTGTTAAGACGCCAATTCGTTAAAACGTTATATACAGTGACTTTCAAATGTAATTTTCCGATTCTCATACAATTATGAACGAGAAACGAAGCTTCATGGTGACCAATTTTATTGCAAGTATCGATTGTTACCATTTTATTCTAATAACTCCAAAAATATCTTCAATGCATATAAATATGCTTGATAAAGTGAAAAATAATACACTGCAGGTGTACGTTAATATTCAACGGATTAATTATTCATTTACAAAATAAAAATAAAAAAAAATAATTGGTATAAAAGTTGAATATAAAACAGTGAATATTATATCTTGAAACAAAAGAAGTGTGACATCAATTGTCACAGTTTAATGCAAGATCATCTAGATACAAATTTTATCATATGAATGAATGAAATTTTCAATTATTCCGATCACGTTCTTGTCATTTCAACTCAACCAAACTATTATTCCGATATCAAAATTTAATATAGCAGAACGTGTGAATGTAACTTCAGACTATCACAGTTAGATCATAGCTATTTATACGAATATGTTCTGAAATTTAATAAATGTTCACGTAGTCCTTATCTTCGAGATAATATCTAGTTGTTGGTTTAGCAGCGAGTTCAATGTTGGTTTTGCGGTACGTGTATCGTGAACCTAAATTCGATGTTCATAGAAGTTTTGACCCTAGATGTACTAAAGGTTTGCAACCTCTGGCCGTAAGGGAGAAGCACGCGTACACATTCAGCATTTTACGTATCGTTCGTTGGATGCCAAGTATGATTGGATCTTCGGAGCGTTGATGTTGCGCATATCCAGAGCTTTCTGTAAGGGTAGTTTTAGGGTTGGTGCGAGAAGAGGATACAAACTTAATTCTGGAACGAAACGCGGATGATTCGCGCTATGAAAACGGGCGTCAATTCAGAGACTGGCTTTCGATTTCTGAGCAATATTTGAATTCGGGTCGCCGAAAATGTAATCGATTCGTCTTAACCGGGAAATCTATGATAGAAATACGAAGAAAATGTAATACGCGTATTCTTTGTTCGAATGAGAAAAAGCGTTCTCGGAAAGTTGTGTGGTATATTGAAATTTTCATGTATTGATTCGATTCCATCCGACCACGGATACCGAGAGACGTCAATTTTTAAAAAGAGGGCGAAAAAAAAATCTTTCATAAATGTTGCGTGAAAACGAGGAAAACTTGAAAGCGTTCGCTCACCTTTCTGCATAATTCAATAAGAAAAATAATTAACTTTGACTTCATTTCGTGAAGGTGTTCGATTCGAGTCGTCAAATATAATCTGACAACTTTATTCGTAAGTCCGACACGAAAAAGTCTCTATCTGTGCGTTTTCATCGTTATTTTACCGAAAAAGGGGTGAATAAAAAATGCGAATAAATATGTATGAAGACCATATATTTGTACGGTATAAAACGGCGTGTATTTCAAATTATCAAAGTGAATTTCTTTGACACCGAAAACACTCCAGTAATTAGAAACTAATTTTTGTGCGAAACCATAATGTCGCTGCGTATCGATATTTCTTGCAGACGTTTTGACAGGTTCGTTAGTTCGCGGCGTGATGCTTTTATGTTAGACCTGCCACTTTGACGTTACATTAGCGTTTTTCATTCCCGAAAAAAAGGAAAATGAAACGAAAGGCGTTAACTCTTCGAACGGCGGTGAGAAAAAATTGAAAATGAAAATAAAGAAAGGAACGGCGGCGCCAAAAACAAAGAAATAAAACTCACGATTAAGGCTGGTAAACGTAATCTCTTCGTTCCGCCTGAGTGGTCTGGATTAGCCAGCTTCCCTTTCATGTAAGATATATGTCGTCAGGTCGAAGCACCGCTCTGAAAAATTTATATAAAAATATTTTTTGCAAAGCCCTCCGATTCCATGAATATTTCAGCGTGGAAGCGATCTATACGTCGTGTTCTTTTGTATGTATATTTGATACGAAATATTCACGTGAAAATCCTTGTCGGGGCTTTCGCCGAAATTGACGCACTTTTTCTCGGCAATTTTTCCCTTTTCATTACGCCGTGTTGAACAGATTTATTAATAAACCTATGGACCGATTCAGACGACAAGTACTTACTGGTGTTAATTAAAATTTGTTTGCGTGTTCGATAGCTCCATTCATCACTTGGAAATAACCCATCAAACGCCAGAGCTACTCGAGTGTATGTAAGAGTACTTTGATACAACTTTGAACTTCTTATCGAAACTTAAATTAACTTTGCGTATTCTGTCTTTATAAATCAACAATGTTCATGTTATAAGTGAAACTTTGATTTTTTATTTGAAATATAAATATTATACCACACTCTTGCTATTTTCATGAATTCACTTCGAAGATTACCATAGAGATAACTGAAGAGTTCAAAGAAAAATAAAATCAGACATCAGTTCAATCGGAAAGAGCAATGCCCCAATCAAACGTAGACTGTTGGATCAAGCCCAACCTTTTTGCCGATTTTTTGCAAATTCATATTAAACTAAAATTTGCAAGCACAATATTTCAGACGTACGATTCGACGGAGCGTAAATTTTACATTTCATCGTTATTTTCAAAATCAATAGCAACGTCTAAATGTCTATATGCTCGTTAATTTGAGACGATTCAATGAAGAGCTCACCATGTTGAGTAGCATTAGACTATTAGAGCATAACAATCAACTGGAACGAGATCGGATATGAGAATTCGTAGTACACATTATCTGACAAATCAAGACTTGAAACTGAATATGGGTATAACGTCGTGCTGCGAATACGAGAGATCCACTCTGGATAAATGCCATTCTCAATTTGCGTCCAAACATGGGCAAATGATATGGAAATGGAAACGAATAGATGCATATGACACAAAATGTTATTTGCCACCAGCCAAAGCCAACCAATTCGCGCAGGTACTAATTGAAAGATGTCGACAGTTAATTAAAGTTTCGAATCGTCGGCTAGAAAATAAATCGTTTTTAACGAATCGAACCTCGCAGTGCCAGATTGTAGCAAATTGAAACGTTTTTGTTGTATTAAATGAAAAGTGGAGAGATGTGTGGCTGATAGTACAGAAAACTTCATTTTCTAAAAAAGAAGAAGAGAGAACGAAAAGAATTGAATGTGTTGCGCCGAAGACGACATGGAGTTGTATGGAATCGTAGGAGCTACAACAAAAGATAGATCTGTCTAGAAAACGAAAATCGAAAATCTGATTCTTACAAAAAGTCGACGTAGAAATATTTCAAAAGCAAGATTTATTTTCCAAATAAAATATGAAGATACCTTGTACAAATACGCGAACAAAATGAATTCAAATAAAGCTGTCATATTTGAAAAAAGTTTCTTTGAAAGTAAGAAATTTCACAGATTAAAAAGTGTATGAAACTGTCATTTTTATAGAAATTTCGACAAGGTTTTTCTTTTAATAGAAACGAGCATCGCATGATGAAAAGGCAGAGAATTGCAGCACGAAAAAAACTTGACCCAGTGCTAGTCGAATTAATCTCGTAACATTCAACGAATTTAAAATACAACAGTTCTTTTTCACGTTTTTTAAAACTTCTCCTTAATTTGAGTACAACCACAACATATAAAACCGCCCAATATAATGAAACATTAATCATACAATCGCATGAACCGCACAAATTCATTGAATTTCGAAATATCTTTCTCGTTTAACTACAAAATCAATTGAAAAATCAAGCCTTTAAGGACTACATTTGAATCATTTAAGAATTGAATAGAAACGCTCTTCGCTCACGCACATCTTCAATGCTTACACGCTAACGACTGCAATTTTCCACGCAGAAACTATTTATATCGAGACAAACTCAAAATCAACGCATCTTTTAAAAATATACTAAATTGCCTCACCACACAAAAAAATCAGTATTCCTAGAATAAGTCGCGTCTACGCCATTCCAATCGATACAAAACGCACTCGCAACGAACGCCTCGATGCGTACACACCCCGCACACACATTCTCGAAGCAGACAGACAACGCTCGCACTCGAATACGGCACTCCAAGTACTTCTGCAGCAATTCCGGCATGCGAAGTGCGTAAAGTTGGCGCGTGCCCGCACAAATTTTCCCTGTTTCCATCTGTTTTACGAGCGGGGCGCGTACGAGAGTGCAACGCGGGAAAAACTTGCCCCGGATTTGGCAACGTCGCCGCGTGCACATCCGCGCCCCCCCCCCCCTCGATCCACCCCTGCTTTTCGACCCCTCTCACCCCCTCTCACCCCCTCCGCACCACCCCCTCATCCATCCCCGCTTCCGTTTTCGACCGACGCTTCTATCCCCAGTTGCCTGCGTCCGCTTTCCCCTCTTCTTGTTCGGGTCTAGTGCCTTTTCGGCGGTGTCGTTCCGAAAGGCTGAATTGCTCCAATTTTGCATTTTATTTAGATTCCATTGAAAATTTTAGATTATCACCATTCGACTTATTTTTTTTTAAATCGCATCGATAATTGAAAACAAAAGTGAATTATTGCAATCCACGCGAACTTGAATTCAACGCAACTTTTGTTTTTAATTAACACAAGTATATTATATGAAAATCGATTTTAATGTATTCAAAGTGTTCCTCGATATTCTCTCACCTTTGGTGGGTGTACTGAAAATTTGTGAATTTTCCGGAAGCGCGTGTTATGCATGACCATAGACAACGACGCCACGTGGTGGCTTTGCGACGAAAACCCTCTTGCGAATATTTCTAGCCGGGGCGTGTTTATTCGACGACTTTAAATACATTTTCGATGGACCGCTCGTAGAGATTTATTCGAGGCTTTGGAGTCGAATGTAACGTTGGGTGTCCTTCTATCTAATGTATAATGGTACATGTGTATATGAAAAAAATAATTTCAAAGCCATGCGAAAGACAAAATTAAATATTTAATTGTGATTGAAAATATAATCTATGATGATGAATACAAAAGAGAATTGTATACTTTCGAATGTTAAACATAGTAACATCCTATATTCGCTCTCACTTCCACATTCCTGGTTTCCACTTCTCTCATAGGTTCGTAGAGCTAACCACTTCATCATTTAACTGGTTCAAAAGAGGCCTCTCCACCAGATCTAGTGCCTACATAGGATTCAACGTATACCTACATATGTCGAAGATTCGTTATTCGATTTGTAAAACCTTTTTATTTCCATATTTCGAAACTAGATGAAACATTATGGCATAGAAAAGAGGAACATTCGTACATATGAAAAATTTATATTTACCATTCCTACAAGTAAAATAATTTTCATGTTAAGCATTTTTATTGAGTGATTAAATCACACAGTATATCTATGATTTTAAAATGTAAATAAATAGTAAAGAAGTTAACTGTCACGCTTTGCTCTTCGCTGAAAGTGAATATGTCATTAACGCAATCAATATATTTTTCGTCACACTATTAAATTGTCGTTTCGCCACGATGAATTGATTACTATCGTATACAAATAGCTATAACCGAGCTATGGCGTGTTAAGTATAGATTTTATAATATCCTTTTGAAAAAAAAATGATTTATTAAGAGGAACATTTTGTTTTACGCATCTAATCTTGACTTTTATTCACTCTATAATTTTAGTTTTTTTTGGTGATGAATTATTGCTGAAACATAGCTTTCGTATAGATATACATCTATTGACGCGGAAGTGACTGAAAAAAGTATTGATTTTCTAATATTTAGATTTATACGAATTTCACGTGTCAATTGCGTACTTCATGTTTTACATATACAATAATATCTAAAGTTAGCGTGATATTACGGAACGAGTGCTATCGAGTTCGATATTTGTAATAAACGGTTTGATTTCCATAACAAATATTGAAACTTAAAACGAAATCAATGCGCAATAAAATACATAAAATGCAATAATAAAAATAGTGATATTAACTTATTTTCACGATACAGAAAAAAAAATTATCACCGAATATTATACATGAAATTCGAAATGAGAAAATTTGAACGCTTCAATTGTTTAGCGAGTTCTTATTAAATTAAACTTGGAATTTTATTGTTTTCATATGAATTAGAACAGACTGAAAGTCGTTGATTAATTCCGTACAAAACGCTCACATAATTATTCGACGCGATTCGTACACTCTTCATAAAATAATACAATGGAAATATATTTTCTAGAAAAGCGGTTCGAACGTTCGCGGCTTTTCTCGAGAAAATTCGAGCCATTCAAAACCATCAAAAAATTTCGTCTCATTAAAACGATTCGACATTGACGTTATGCGAAAATCGAAAACAGCAAAATTCGAATGCAACGATGCAAGTGAACGAACCGAGTTTTTCCGAAACACCCTCACAAAAAAGGGGCGGGAAAAACAGAGAATTCGAATTTTCGTCGGAAAATACGTTTTCGATTCCATGGGAAAAGTGGTCGAGGACAGGGGTGCGCTGTCGGGATCGCGTGCACGCGGCGCCGATTTCGATCGGTTCAGAGGCGCGCACACTCGCCTGCACACACACCACACATTCACAACCCCTGTACGAAATAAAATGCACAGATATTCTCGCACAATATATTCGAACGTACCTCTTCGTGAGGGGTCTCTCTTTCTGCTCGAGGGTTGTCGCTGCTATAGCTGAGTGCTTCTCGCGTTGCACCAGTTTCGTAGCCGCGTCGTTTTGGTCGATAATTTAGTATTTTTGTAATGTGAGATTGTTTGATCGTGTGTCAGTGATTAGTTAGTGATAAGAGTTGATATATTATATAGAAAAAGGTTAATACACTCGATTATTATAAACGATCCCGGCGCGGAAGTTAGTGTCAAACTGATTCGTTTGGTATTGCTAGTGCAAATTTTAATCGCACAGTGTTGCTACTGTAGAACTGATTTATTTAATGTTACGAACAAAACGAATAAATTAATATTATTTTATTTAATTGAAATTCAAAACTGCAGTGCATATCGAATGAAGTGTAGACGCGCCTTTATCAAAATCCTACTCGACGCGATGCCGTTTCGATGTGTTAGCACTTTGCAGTCTCACAGCAACATCACGTACACACCCAAACGAAACGCTGCACACTAAATCGTATTATATTCCCAAATACTATAAAGTTGAATGTGGCGTGCAGATTAGTTACGAATTCGACTACGAGACGCCGGCATCGGAACTAAACGCCGCGTGGCCGCTCCGACGCCGTTCTCGTAGCCACGTAGAAGCTAAAATAGTCTTAAACCTTCTATACGATAAGGACTAAATTTGCACATGTATAAAATTGAAAATAGCATCGGGAAAGACTGGCGTAGTAAGCTACGACGAAGGCACCACCACTGAACGTCACGAGGCGACCGCGCGCGAACGTCCCGACGCCTTTTTCGTTTTGCGCAACACGTGCTACTAAAAACAATCGTAATTTTGCAACAATTGAAAATTAACAATCTTCATTCGTCTGTCGATCGACGGAAGTCGGCTATCGCCTAACCGGGCTCTTCTGGGAGTCCGTTTTCGCTTTCGCGTTTACTATCGTTTACTACGGCAATCAGCTGGTCGTGACATATAGGGGTTACGCTGAAGGCATCGCGCCTGCGCCCCCTCGTACAAAATATTGTATTATCGTATATACTCTGGAGTAAAAAGTGGATTTGACACTCTCGATTGCATGGAGAGTTGTGTGCACTTTTTGAAGACATGTGAGTGAGGTTGGAAGTCGTTCTCTAAGGCGTCGTGGCTTCTGCACTCGTGAACATTCGCGTTCGATCTGCATCATGGTGTGAATTTGGACGTATGTATTATTATCATATCGTATTTACAATATTGGTATTGATTGATAATTGTTTCGTTAATTTTTTTCATGTGGAATTCTTTTTTTTTTTGTAGGATAAATTGGTTATTCGCGAGTCTTGCTTTTTAAGTGCAATGCTTTGCATTTTTTCGTTGCAACCGTCGTTTTTTTAAGTTTGTTTTCTCATTTTACAATTATGTAGAAAAATAAATTTCAGATTAAGAATTTGTTTATTTTTATTTTTAGAAAAGAATCCTTTTTTATTTATAAATGTGGCATTATATAGATGTGGTTTCTGTATAATTTAACATTCGGCTTCAAAATATTTGAATATTTAATCAAATTTTCTCATTTGATTTGCATGAAATGTATCATAAGCATTAAAAAATATGTTTTTGTTACTTTAGTAATTGATGTAAGACATTCTAAAATATAATATGATGTGACTAATTTTTATTGAAATGATTTCATTTTGAAATGAATATGTCGAAATTTTTTATTGAAATAAATATCCGATATTCCAACACAAAACATAATCAGAGTTATGAAAATATAGAATGTTCATTAGAAATATAAATATCCGTGAAGGTTTTATTGTCGAGGCTTAAAATTCCGATTAAAGGATTATGCTCAACCGTTATCATTGCCTTTGTGTAAAATAATTTATGGTTGTATAATTTGCTCGATTCACTGAATACAACAAATAATTATATTTTCTAGATCTCTATTGAAATATTTTCAATATATAAAACAAACTCAATGATGAGATGAGACAAATCTTGTTAGTTCCAAGAATATTCAATATATCTATCTGTCAATAAGCAATATTTGTATTGAATCGAATATTCATGTGCACTAAGCGGATTAAGGATTCTATACTAATCCTTAATGCATCATAACATCTCAATATGCTATTTATAAATGATTTTACAATACCCGCATTGCAAGCATAAATATTTAATTTATGATTTTTACTGGTTCTTTCCAAAATGTACAATGGAAAATAAATATCACAAGCTTATGCGAAAGCAATGAAAGCACGTATATTTATTTGCCTTCAAAATCCTCCCAACCAGAATCGAACAAGCTGTGTTTATTTATATTGTAATGAAAACGAAAATGTTCATTTGAATCGTGTCGCCAATATCATTATGAAAATTAAGCACTTACGATAATTTGGTATTTCAGTTGAAATTTTCAACCGTTTATGGTCGCAACATAAACCATTTTATACACCAATCTAAATATTAAACAATATTTCATTTGTTAATGGAAGTATCTATCACGGCGCTTATTAAAATTAATTAAAAGTTTCATCGTCCATTTCATTATGCCATTTTCTGCTAATTAGGTACTACATCTCCAACCTTTTTAATTTAGGATAAAATATTGATTTATTTACCATGTAGAACTCGACAAAAAAGAAAAACTTTTCACATGAAGACGAGAGAGTCTAATTTGTACAAGAAAAAAAAAACAAAAGTAAAGAGAGAAAATGCGATCTCTCAAGTTACGCAAGCCGATCGTTAAGTGTCATTAGTTTTTTATCCTCTTTTTTTAACTTAAGTTAACTTTTGTATGTAGAAAAGTACTAGATCGTGAAAAGCTTGCGTCTGCAAAGTCGCTTGTGCCCAGACATGAAATGAAAGCAATTCGAATGCATACGTTAGATTTGTTTGCCCGATAAACTAGAATATACGCGAATGGCCACGAGGCTTTCGCACAAAATATACAAACGTATCTAGAAAACACATCGTTCAACACTCGCGCAATGTTTTCTTAGCCGAACACTCCTACGTAAGCTCCTATGTGTAAGTATTATCGTATATACATATATTACGCGGAAAAAATCCAGTCCAGTTTTTATTATACAACTTAAATAGTAAAAGTTTTAGAGTTCGTGATAACGTCGCTTTATACACACAGAGGCAGTATATGGAAAGCCCAATATTGTGATAAGACATTTTATTTGGTATGCACGCAATGCGATTATAATATTTATCTATACGTTTTGACCTTAGTGAGAACGATGTTTGAATATCGGCGAAGCATTTTCATTTCGGGCCCAAACAATTCGCGTATAAAGCAAGCCTGTACAGATTGATGAGTTGGAAATCAATTTTCCGGACGCGATTATAATTCGTCTCATATTTATACTCATAAAATTCGCATCGGAAAATAATTTTTCCAAAATAAATATTTGTGAAAATGTTTGTATTTAAGTTACTCAATGCATATCTATGTGTGTACCTTCATAATTTATTTATTCGTATCTCGTGACAGCATTATTTTAATATAATACATCGTTGGAAATTTTATATTTATGTGCAAATTTATAGTAGATTATTGTGTCTGAATAATGTTTTGTGGAATGTTCCATCGGATGAGTAAGCAAGTCTGCCTTCTCAGACGCCTGAAGAACGCCAAATAATCAACGACAATAGAAATATTTTTCACTGGCCTTCAATTCTATTTTCTCCTTTTTCAATATTATTATTTCTTCGTATTTTTCCATGACTCATAATAGACTCGATTTCACGCTTAAAATAATACCGAAATTTTCATCTCTCTAAGCGTTCATGTGATATTCTCGCAGTCGAATGTCACCCCGAAATAATGGCTATCGTGAATCGGAAAAAAAAATCGATTCTCTCATTTTTAATATTCATATCGCTTTATCGTTGAACTGTCAAATTCTGAAATACTATTTGTACAACTCAGATACGACTATAAATATATTTTGTTTGTGATCGTAGTGTGTGGTATGTATTCGATGTCAATATTTAAATGATTATGGGAGCTGATTGATTGAGTTTAACTAAATGAACGGTTAATTTGTTCTTGTTTCTCGTGTATCAAATATTTACACGTGCTTGGTATTTCGTTACAAGCGAAACCCGCGTTGATAGCGTCGGTGTAAATTGTGCTACATATTATATATTTTTGCACTAACACTGTTTATTTAACAATGAAAATAATTTTATTTCATTTCATCGTTTGATATCAAAGCAAAAAAAAAAAAACTTTCATAATTTTATTAAAAAAAAATGTGATTCCAGATTGTATTTAATTCAGGGGTAGTAGAATTATTTCGTAATGTACAATATTTATTTCGATATATTGAAATTATTTTTATCACTTTCACATGTTTTATTGATATTTTTCATATATTATTCAGAGAATAAAAACGTTTGATTTTTTTGAAAAATCAATAAAAATGGATATTGCACGATACGATGCACTTCTATGTCGACATTACGGAAATATTGACGCGCATCCGGGGCAGGCATCGAGAGCAATTTACCGAAGTTATAGAGACTACGGTAGTTTAACGGCTTTCATTAACTGTCGATATGTGCTGCCGAGTTGCACAGAAGCCACGGAGAGTTCGATGTCTGCTGAAAGTAAATAAGTACAAGCAAACAATGCAATAGTGGCACGCGATGCACCGCACAGCACACACCGCAACGCGAGTCTAGAAAGGAAACTTTCTCACGGAATAGAGCGAGTTCTTATTTTTCGTTATCGGGTGTCGCACGTCTCCGGGAAATATTCGAATTGCGTATTTTAATGGCGAATTCGCTATTCAGCTCAGGCATTTTGTTGTTTTAATATAGAGAAGATAGGCGCGTGACGCGCATTCGAACGGCACCCAGTCGCATAAAGTACGCACATGTACTTATATTTATTATTTGACATCATCCACCCGATGCGTTCGTGATCAATTGACGTCGTCCCCTTGATAAACCTTCTCGGAAGACGAGATCGATCCACTCACTTGTCGGTGTACGAGGGCGAGTACTGGTGCCCTTCGAGGGCTCCGCCCTTTGGCGATTTGCACGTACGATTGTAATACGTGCCGATTTTTTCAACTCGATCCGAATGTGGATCGTATAATGCTGGCCGATTCGCGATAACAAACTGTCATCCACCCTTATTGGGGTTCATTGAAATTCGAACTCCGAATGATCACTCACCGGCGTGTGGGAAATATTATATGAAACGCGAGCGCGAAATCTTTTATTGTCAGAGGAGCCGACGTGCTCGTTGTCCGTATTTGTAAAATGGGCACGAAATATATTACGGTGTCTGCTGTATCGATAAGTTATAAGTTTGAAAGATATTTAGAAGAAAAAGTATACCGTTTAGCGTGTAGGAATTTCATATATGGATTTGAGCGTCCCATAAGGCCCGTACCCGCCCGCAAATATCCTCCTTCAGACCGAAGAATGCCCTGACCTAGATAAAGTAAACTGCCCCTATAACGGATACCTATATCGAAAAATAGAGAAGCGGTTTTTCGCGATGTATTTCCGAGCTATGGATTTTAGTGGGAGCGTTTTAATGACGGCGCGACTCGACGCGCTTCGCGCTCTCAAAACAAACTTCGCTTATTTATTTTCCCGTTTTCTAGATAATGAATTTATTTTCTCCTTATAAATTTTTAAATTACTTCTTTCGTTGCATGCTTAACGCTTTCGGAATGATAAGATAAAAAAAAAGAAAATAGCGAAGAAAACTCGGAGAGAAGAAGAAAAGCGTTTAACTTTAGGCGTTTCGAGTCGTCCGATTTCGAGCGATTTAAATTTTTAAAATATAATCCTATTTTAAATGCGTACGGAAAATTCATTCTTCACTTTCCAATCGTGCCGGGAGACGTGGAAAATTAAGTCGGAAGAAAAAAGTGGGGTCTCATGAAAAACCTTCCCCTAGGGCTTGAGATAACACTTTATTAGAGCAGTTGGGTTGAAACTTTAATTTTCCACTTACAATGGTTGAGAAGATAATGAAAATTGCAAAAAGCCGAAGAAACTTTTAAAATCCGCGTTTTTTATAAAACTGTCTGAATATATTCCATACCCTGAGCTTTCGTGGTATAATCTACCGGATTAAAATAATTGAAGAAATGGAAAAAAAATAATATCCAATCGTATCGAAAGTTGACTTAACAATAATTTCAATTTTATTTCTCGTTTCTTTCCGATTTCGTTCTGTTAATAATAAATGAGACAGAACGTAATCTAAGATGTGTATGCCGTCGACCTCCGCTGGGTTTGCTTTCTGATCGTAACCTCCATCGCGGTATACGTTTCTACCCTTTGTAGAGAACCAATGACCTTTGTGTCTCACTGCGGTGGTATATCGACAGATTGAAAGGGGGTAAATATACTATATTTGCTATAAAACGCGAATCGAATATATTATCCATATATCATGTACCGAACTCGTACACTTTAAGCGAGAGGAAAATTTAATACCAATGCCGTTTAAAGGACGAAGCGTAACGCTCTTGAATTTTTACGCCATCCAAAATAGATACGGCGGAACTGTGTGCTTTTTTCCTATTCTCTCCATTCCTTTTCTTTGCGGATCGAATACGAATGATTGGCATTCTCGCTGATTCAATACAGAATCCACCCCTCGGTTTCGGCGAATCCGACGCTCCGATACTGCTAAGTTGAATTTTCACGTTCGACTTCGAGCTCGGCGGAACCGCCGGCTTAAATCATAATAAATTCAAATGAAAGTCGATGGAGACTTTTCGTTATCCGCCGCTGATTTATGCGACTTCTGCGAAATTTCGCCCCTTTTATGATAAGCAGCCGTTTTCCCCTTTCGAGAGCGGCTATGATATGCGCGCGTCCGACTATAACAGCGTCAATATTTAAAGCTAACCGCACGCAAAGTGGCGCGTTTCGATATTATCGCTTCCGCTGAAAAATACGGCGTAGATTAAACTTGTTTTGATTCGAGGGACAAATTGTCCGGAAATAAAAAGCGTTTCTCTTCCCTTATTTTTTTTTTCACTTATTTATTCATTAATTGAAGTGAGTGCCCCGGGTGGAGTAAACGCGCCCGACGGTACGTTCTGAGGGAGCCTGATCGTGGCACTGATTGAAATGTCTTAGGACATTTTTCATTTACTTACGTTAATGGCAAAATCGATCAGCGAAGAAAATTTCCTAATTTATTTTGCATAATAAACGTAATATACGAATCTTTTTATGCTTCGTGATAGACTCATTTCTCGTTACATTCACGTTTTCATCGAAAATAGATTTCTCTTCAAATCACCGACATAATATCATCGTATGCGGGGTCGTAAAACCTTTTCATAATCTTCAGCACGCCCACACATAATCTGAAATAACGGTTCTTCGAATTGTATCGATAAAAGTAACGATCCTCTCACACTTTTTACAGCGCTCAAATTTCGCTCGTACAATTTTCCTCCAAAGAGAGCTATGGTTTTCCTTAATTAAAGCTCGCTTGAATCACACACTCGTTGCGAATCTCAAAGCGGCAAAGCGGAGCGAGCTTTGTCGTTCATTTGCGCCGCGAAATAAAAAAACTTTGATGCAGAAAAAATATAAAACGCCCCGATACGAAAAAAGAGAAACCACTTCGTGTCCATTACGGCGGGGCCCCACGGCAAATGGAAGAGGGCGAAGGCCCCATTTGCGGGTGCTCCGCTCACGGCGCATTACACCTGTCGTTACCGGGTGACACCCATTGAACCGGATTGATTTTGGAGCAAAGCCGACATGCAGCTTGAAAACATACCGAGCCGTTAAAAATAAATATTATTTTCGTATTCGTGAGCCCAGGTTTGAGCCAGAGGCGCCCCACTGACTCAAACGTATTCGCCCTTATTGAACCCTTTCACGCACCGATGCCGTCGATGAATCGCACATTATGAGTTGTATGTTTGAAAAAAAATATTATTCGTAAGTCCCAAGTGGAGTTTTTCCATTGAACTTCCGTCACGTTTCGCCGTAATTGCCGTTAAACGGGTCCCACCTCCCTTTTCCATTTTTTCTGTAATTAGTACCGGTACAACAATATATTTAAGGGCGGCAACCGCGATAATGAAGATATATTCGGTCCTGGTTACGGCATTTCAAAAGCAAAACCGACAAACGGAAAAGGAATTGCGTGGTGTTTGCGTAAATTTATTTCGTCTGAATCACATAATATATTATGTGCGTGGTATTAGAACTGTCCTTTGCAGCGGTTGTTCTCAACCTTATTAAGAAAAGATGTACTTACACAAGCTCACGTATGTATTTCAGAGGATATATTGTTATAGCCGTTTTCATTCTCTTGCATATGTGCGTATTTATCAATTTCTCTTGCAACGTCGCCTGGTCCTTTGTCACCTAATAACAATTAAAATGAATTTGGAATCCACTATAAGCTTGCTTTTCCAACTTTTCACCTTATATTTGGCATTCAATTTGAGACAGGAGATTTTAGCACAGTACGTTATTTAAATTGGTATTTAATCCTCTTCGAAGTAATTTCTACGCTTGGTGAAACAACAAAAGTATACAATAAAAATTGACCTACTTTATAACAAAACTTTTGCGTGCGAAAATGTAATGTCACTGTTATTTAGGTGTGTGTATATTAGCATCCGTATATTATTCACAATGCGGGTGGATAATAAACTATTCGAAAAGAAAGTAAAAATCCTATTTGAGCTCATAAGCAATTTGCTGTGTAGAATAAAAAGCGGGGTCAACTACACAATTTTTCACTTCTGAAAAAATGAAATATCTGAGTAAATTTATTCTATATATTTTCATCTCTAGAAACAGTTTGGAAAACCTCTTAATGGATCACAGCGCTTAAGCGATTGAGTGCTCGTTTTCCTTTACTTTTACAATCCCCAGTTCTACAACTCCATTGCTTCGCAAGTCTATGAAGACTTTGTCACAGTTTATGTTTCTCCGAAACTCGTTTCCATTACATTGTTTTGACATTGCAAAATTCTCTTTAAATATATTTGTAAATAATCTAATGATTTCTATTCACAAGATTTGAATATAATTAAAATTAATGAATTTGTTTGTTTATGACAAAATTGTCTCAAAAAGAGTTTTATTTTGTCGCATTTCAGATTAATATTTAATACCCTTTTGTTCCCAATTATAATTTTGAACGTAAATCTCGTTAATGAAATGCACACAAATATTGAAGAATAATTTTGATCGTTAAGTATAAAGATCAAAGAGAAAATGATTCAGACACAAAGTGCACATATAATTAAAATTTTGTTATTTTCTGCTCTTACAATTAGTACCTATCTATAATATAAATAAACATAGACAAAATTTCTATCAATTTAATGAATTAATCATGATTGATTAATAATTTATGTTTATCTTAAGATAATTTTATTTTTTATTAAAATAAATCAGATATATTATTTATAGGCATATTATATTAAGTGTTTCCTGAAATACTCGTACATATACATAAATTCGTGTTTAATCAATCGTTTGAGACAATTTATTTCAATAGTTTTTGATTCTGAATTTTAGTTTACTCTTTTGTCTAAAACCAAGCATTGGCTAAAGTTCTAAAAAGTATTTAAAACTTTTTACTTCATCCACGATATCCAGCTTAGAGTTTTCCATCGTAAAGTAGCAGGCCTTGAGGGCCAACGAAATCCAAGAAACTTTCCTCCGTTAATGCACAATGCAAGTACACGAATCTGCTCTTATCTATGCATAACATAGGTTTCGAACAATACATATTCAAAATATTCATCATTATTGATTTTTTTTTCGTAATACATTTGTACAGAATTCGGTCGAGAGAAAATGTGTCAAGAATTCAATTTACGATTTATTATTGTCTTTCAAAGCAAGTCGGAGGAGCTGTCGTCCTTTTCGCCAGCGTAAAAACCCAGGGTTCATCCTTATATAAATAAAACAAACGTACAAAAGAATTCTAATACAGTATAAGAGAATAGAATTTGTTGCGGACAAATCCTATCAGAGAAAGAGTAGCGGCTAAATGGAATTAGTCTTCTTTTGTTTAATCTATCAAAGAAAAAGTGTTTGTCTCTGTTAGGTCTTAGACACACTACCCACTATATTAGTGCTAATTAAAGAAAATTCTCGATATAAGTTTTCAAGTAAATATCAGGTAAAAGAGAATAATTAGGACATATAAAATTATATTAAGAAAAAAAACGTATTTTCTCGTATTATTTGATTTTAAATAAAAAATATCAGAGATAAAATTTGGTCGAAATAGTAATTACGATAAAATTCAATCAGATGTTATAAAGTCACAAGCCATTCGATATCTAGTCGAAAACTTTCTACCACATTGATTAATCCCCTAGGTGAGTTATATACGAGGGGTGAAAAAGTCAAGAACCGTTATTGAACAAAGAAGAGAAAATCTCATTAAAAAGAAACAATTTCGGGATACTTTACATTGGAAATTAATTATTTTCCATGATAATATCAAATAATATAATATAATACTTTTATACGTACATTTATACGTAAAATATCATTTTGAGTTTATTTGGAATGAAAATTTTCGAGTAGATAGAAAATAAATTTAGAATCTCACCGAATAAATGTACGAATATAAATTTTATACATTTTTTTATACTCTGTAAGCGCACGAAGTCACTTCGTTCGCGAATCGCTTAATGATATCGTGATACGCGGAGGAAAAAACGTCTCAAATCCTCATAACTGTAATATTTTACGGCTGAACGAGGTTTTATAAGCAATATAGAACGATCGACGATAAGAAATGACACGTTCGATTATGCTTATTTGCATGCGAAATAACGTGTGGAAGAAATTCGCCCCCGGCAAATAACACGGGCGCGGCGCCGCAGAAAATTTAGGTGTTTTCCTTAATAACTTACTCGTCCCGAGTTTTCCGATATCCGATAGCTTTCGCGGAAAAGTTTCCGTCTTTTGGCGCTCGCTTCGGAAAAATCGGTAATTTTAATATCGCCGCAAAGAGGGCGAAACGCTTAATTTGTACGCGGCGGCTTCGACTCCTTTTCAGAAAGAGGGGGCACAAACATAATTCTTGTTGTTCAACAACAAAAACAAGAGCAGTTAATTTTAGCGCCCGTGTACCGGTCAAGTCACTTTTGATTAACGTCCTCACTTTTAATTCCGCTTTTTTTTTCTATTTTATTTTGTGAGGGAGGCTTTTTTCTTTTGCGCGCCCGTTCCGTTCGCCGACGATTCGCTTTGACCCTTTCAGGTCCCGTGTGAATAGTTATTCATATCCCCTTTCGTTTTTTCTATCGTGAACGGTTCGAATATTTTTATTGATTTACAATGAATTATATCTTTGAATTATATTCTGAAATAATAATGATTTTGCAGAAAACGGATTTATATACTTTTACACACTTTTCAATTCGATTATGAATTCATTCAGTTTTTTTTTCTTATTTGTTTCATTCAATATTTTTAAGAATAAACATTATTTATAACCGAATTATTACTTTGAAATAAATATAAACGTACATTTCTAGGTTTCTACCAGAAATTGGGTCTGAAAGAGTTAATACGTTTTGTTTCGTGTTTGGCTGTTGCCCTTTCGCCGTTCGGAAAAACTAGCGATTTTATTTCGCATCCGATTAAATCAAAGATTCTCGATAACATTTACAGCATTGATATTAATTAAGATTGTGTAATATAAATGTGACATTTTACTTTTAAGAGACATTAATTGCGGAGCTCTAATATGTGGCAATTATGCGCTAGAAAATAAAACATAGTTTACGTTGTCCGCTCAGGAAATATAATGGCTTTTTTTTTCAAAATAATTTTTACACAAAGTGCTTTTGATATTAAATTGTACCTTTTTGGTTGTTCTGACAAACCCTTGCTAATTTCCTCGAAGCTTTTGAGGCTTTCGTTCGTCCTACAACGGAGATTGGATCGAAATGAAATTTTAACTGTTTTCACACAGCCTGCATTAATGGTACAATTTGAAACGAAAAATTTCGCATTTCAGTCGACTTTTAAAATTAAAGCGAACTTGCCACCCCACGGAAAATATAATGTTCTTACTTTCGTTGAGAGCTTAATTGAAAAATCTTTTTTTTCTCCCCACTTTATTATATCCAATGGCACATTATACGTACATTCGTTCGGTATTTATTCAAAACTCCTCGACACGCATTGAAAGCGCGCTCTTTTGCCCGGGGTTCGTCGGAAAGCTTTACGCGGTGAACTCGAACGTGTTAAATGAAATGTATTGAAAAGCCTCTAAGACGAATTCATCAATACTCGGAATAATGTGAGAGCGCTCGTAAATATTTCCACCGAACGGAGACGCGAGAAAACGGAGTGGAAATTCTCAAAAAGAAAACGCGCACACACAAAACAAGCGAAAAATTCGATACAATTATACGAGGGTAAGTGTAGCCGTTATAGAATTGGCCGTAATGTTATGTGTACGCTCCTTCAGGCCATAGACCTGAGCACAGTGTTCGTGCTTCCGAGAGACCTATCTTTGTTACTCTGGCACATTTTGGGTAAATGGCTCGCGATAATGGGATTTCCTGATGAACCGAATTTGCGAAACGGCCCTGTCACCTCTCCTCCGGCCAAACCCACCCACCCACCCACCCACCCAACCACCCACTCGCCCACTTCGTCGATCCTCCGCCCTGGCCGACGAAAAAGCGCCTTCCCACTTGTAACACTCGAATTTAAGAATTTCGATCGAAAGCCGAAATTCCACGGAGGCCTCCTTAATAATGCCGGGGTCGTTTGTGGAGAGGTTCACACGCGCAACGCCTTATAAATCATCGGTTCCGCTCGAATACGCTGAATAAGTCGATTTCGTGTAATTGTATTAATTTAGACTATTTTGGGTGTGTGGGTTGAGAATATGTATGATTGCGAAATAAACCGAGAGGATCGCGTGAGATGGCAGTGATTTCGATGAAAATGTATCTATGTGTACACATACCTATGTATATGTATTAAGAAGGGATCAAGTGATTTGATGATATATCTCAACACAGATTCCGCGATCCTTTTGCCACTAAATACATTTACATATTAAGAAACAATTCTCAACAAAAGTGTCACTTGATCCCCTCAGCCTATTTCCTCGTCATATAAATTTATTTGAATGCGTTGAAAATAAAATCTAAATTTATTTTTAAATCGTAATTAGCTGATGAACGTTGTATTTTAGTGCATTATCATCATAAAAATGTTTGATGAAAAGTGCTTTGTGAAATTAACTTTGAATTTTTTTCTGCATTTAATGGCATGAAATAGTACGAACCAAGTATATAGGACGTGTTGAATGCAAGTCTGCTAGTTAGCCGGTTGAAAATAAACGACGAAGAATGTTTTTCTATTGGCGAGCAGTTCCATGGCGAGGATAAAGTATCCATTATATGATAAGGGATCCAGACGAGCAGTCCACCCACTCTCTCTAGGGGGATACCCTTCCTTATCCACCTTATTATCTGCTTTTTCATTTGAAATATTCTTTTAACGCCCTCTGAATGAGTTAAATTGTCAGAAAACCGGTTGAAAGAGATAGGATCTTGACTTGATAAATGAGTTGAATCATTACACTAAGCGACGCACTCAGAATAATTTATTGCAAAACCCCTATTTTCATCGAAAATTGCATAATTTATTTTAACCCTTAGCTGGTGAAACAACTCGGCGACGTTTGGAATTTCGTTCACGTTCGATGCTTCAATTGCGGTTTTTAATATTCGTTTTTGCCATAAAATGTCCCAACGTCTCAAGTCAAATATAGAAACTTTATACCTATTATATTTCGTGCGTATATTATATATGAAAATTATCGAGAAAGGAACCTTATCTTTGTAGTCCCATTCCACTCACTTTACCGATTTAGTGGCTTCATTAAACTTATATTATCAGTGTTCGACTAAATACCACAAAACCGGAGGGTAATAAATTTTCAACAAGAGAATAACTTTATAATCTTAAACAAGCTTTCATAATTAAATTTATGTACACATTATGCCTAGACCTTTTTGACAGATTAGAATCCTTATCGAACCCACGAACTTTTTACTTGCGTAATGAATACGCACAAGCTCGTTAAAGAAATATCGTATTAAAAGTGTTGAAAGCGAACACTCATTCTGCCCTTCAAATTTTCAATAGAGCAGTGTTCGATGGTGTTAAATGTCAGGGGTAAATGAGTTGACCTTTCCACACTCAAATGGATAGTACAAAAAGCAATAAGAAAATTTATAAATCACCAGTCGTTCGAGGCTATATTGCATTTTCACCATACAAACCCCTGTAAGACGCTAAGCCGAATGTTTTCCTCGGGGCAGATTCCATTTTCTCCGCTAATTACTCGCCTTACTCAAACTTTTCCCGGATATTACGGGAAAGTATAGCGTTGGTGAAAAAAAACAAAGCGCTAAAAAATACGAATAGCATACTTTTCTCCGTTCTCGCTTTTGAGCTGCATTGTTCCGTAAAAGGAAGGAATTGTTTATTTTAATGACTATTGGTAAAAGAAAAAGGCTGTTCCGTTAATTAGGCGTAATCATTATTACATTTGCATAAATGTCGAGCCTTGCATGAAATTTTTAATACACATTTTTATACGGAGGGTTTTTTGTTTGCGCACAAAATCCATTATTATCCGTTACCCCTTTACAAACTGAACTTTTCGATATATAATAATAAAACGAAAAAATATGAAACTCATCCTCGATTACATAATTCATCCGCGTGTAATATCTCAGAAAATACGAAATTTTCAATATAGCGAGAAAAGTATGCTTGATTATCAATAGTAAGCCAATATTATTTTTTCTATATATTTCTCTTTGGATTTTTAAAATATCTGAATATTCCACGATCTAGTTCAATTCCGAAGCTAGATGAAAATGCCGTTTTTGCGTCGATCGTGCCTGAATTCCTTTAAATTCTATCGGGCACGTACCGACCCCCGTCCCGCTTCACGGCATTAATTCTCATCCGATGATACCCATAGAATTTCTCGCCTTTCTTTATATTCTATCTTTTCCATCTTTCACGGTACGTGTGCAGTTTAACATCGCGAACGGCGATAACGCCATGAAATACTGACGAGTCCAACAACGATAACCGGAAACGAAGATCTTATTTACCGGGCGCCGGTTGGCACGGATTTTCACTCTCGCAGATAATGAATACTCGGAATTAACTTTTATTGCCGTAAATATTTGATACTACATGAGTAACACGAGGGACCGCCGAAAGAGCTCAGCGAGTTAATACGGTAAAGTTTTTTTTTTTCCAACGCCACCCGTGAAAAGGTGCTTCGGGGACAGCTTGTATAAAACCATCGTTAAGTTAACAGCACTCGTGCTATGCTAAAACATTTTTTCGGCAGGGGTCGAAAAGAAGATGGCCATTTTTTCCGGTTCGGGGTGAACTTATGAGTCGAGGCGTGGTTGATGTCTCAGTTGGGCTGTCGGTGCCAGAGCGATGCCACGGACCGAAAAAATAGGCAGTGAATGTTGAACCTTTCAAGCTGTGACATTTATTTCCGTAGAGTTTCCACTTGAAAAATGAAAATTGAATGTGTTCGGTTTGTTAAATTTTTAATTTTCTATCTATTTTTGTTTCAGGTTATTCTCGAGTATTGTTCTTTCACGTTGAAAATGCAAACTTCCCGAGGGCTAGTTCTGCGTAACAGGTATTTATTTTCTCGATCTTGTTTAAATTTCATTCACAATGTTTATTTTTTCTAATGGATATTTAAAAAAAAACAATACACAAGTATTTTCGAAGCGAGGACAATATTTCTTAAAAGTATACGGGATATTTCTTCACCGTCTTTTATTCACCGTTAGAAAAGTTTTTGTCTCGCCGCTATGAAAAATTTTCACCGCATTCTCAACTGCTTTGTCATTCCGAAACTTGTGTCTCATCTCTGAAACAAAACGCTTGCAGTACTACAAATAGCAGTCTCATCGTAGGATTTCCCTTATTGTCTGTAGAACCTTCATAATATATTAGAACACTATCGGCACAAATCATACAGTTGAACATCGTTACAGTTAAATTTGACTTATTTGTATGCAGCCCATTTATTCGGACATATTAACTCCGTGATTTTTTTCAATATTTTGATGTTTTTAAAAAAAATAATGATTAAACTAAGTCTAAAATGAAAGCTGTGAGAACGACAATAAAATTAAAAAAAAAGAAAAGAGTAACTCGTATCTATGTCCTATCAATTCAGTATGGCATAGTGTAATCTTCTTGTGCAGTGTTATATTTTTATTGCTATTTATAGATTAAAATAAGAAAATATACGTGGTATGAAATGGATTATTATTAATCCATTTCATATACATTATGTCTCATGTGAAAAAATAATTTACTACTCGTTATGTAACAGGCGGGATGGTAGGCTTCCTAAATCTCCTGAAACGAATTTCGAACGAAAAATATATCTAACTCTCGTTTTACACGGATTTTTTTTACACAGTTTCAAAAAAACACGGTTTGAAAAAATGAAAAAATATTTTTTTACACGATTTATTTGGTTTAACACGGTTTGTTTGAACTATATAATGAATATCGCGAAATAAAAAATGACACTTTTTTTCACGGTTTTCGCTGGTCCCTATCCACCGTGTAAAACGAGTGATGGGTGTAAATTGAAAAGTGACAAACTGTCATTATCGAGTGCGCTAATGAACCGTTTAACAGTCGACCGATCTCGTCCCACACTTTGAGCGCATCTGGCGCGCATTTGCATGTCGCGCTCATCTGCATGTGCGAACGCAAATTGCCCGATATTCGCGCCTAACACTGAGGGCGTTTTAACACCGCCATTTGCGTCAACGGTGCGCTTTATCTTTCCGTTCACGAACGATTTATTCCGCGACCCAGAATCGAACGTCGCCTCTCCTGTGCTCGAGACGAGGGCACATTCACACTAGGGCCGATCTTCGATCCCAAATGGTTCGGGGTTGAAGATATGGTGCGAACTCGAGTCTTCGATTGCGCTTTTCCGTAAGAAATTCGGACGGTTTTGTGTTTGTCGAGTGTCGGGTTTCGACGGTTATATTGAAGGAGGGTGGTTTTAATGTTTTTCTTGTAAGTTTAGATATATTAAGTTTTTTTTTCTGTTTAACGGATAATCGTTTTGTAACTTTATATATTCAATTTATGTTTCATATTTGAAATGTATTTTTTGTATATTATATTATTTTTTTATCTGAGAAAAATTATGTCTTTATGATTCAGCTAAAAGTCACTCACAAGTAAATCTAATATTCATAAATATCTCTGAAAAATAATAACGTTATACTTGTTTTGTGGATGTCGAAACAAATCTGCGTGGGTCCACTAATCATAAATCTCTGAAATTATATTATGGTATGAAAAATGTTTTTCATATTTTTCTGCATTAGTGAATACATACATGTTTGATCTTGTGCATCTATGAGTTTATGTGCATATTGAAATTGCGGTACTTAAAGTAAGCAAATATATCATTTGCGATACATGACATGTATGACGGAAAAAATATTGGAAATGGCAAAAGTATAAAACTGTGCAACACAAATGGTTCAAAACTATGTGTTCTACGATATTTATTTCAGCATTTATAGCTGGTATATAAAAAGTTATGACTTTTTAATAACAGTTTATGTGTAGTTATTTATTGGTATTTAGCGTAATACTGTAATATTTTCCCATAAATATAAACTGGAAAAGAAATATATTTCATTTGTTTGTTCGTAGCCCTCGTATGATACTTATTTGATGTTTATTTCAGAAACAAAAACAATGTGCTTTTGAAAATATTTCAAATACATTCATTTCATTGTTACAGAAGCGTTTTGAATTCCATACATATTTCGTTACATTCTTTGTGCGTATAACAATTAACTTGTACATTAAAATTGTACAAAATTATTATTCGAGCGCGCCATTTTTTCCCCTTTACGACACGTATTTCGCCATTAACGCTTTTCGTACAAAGTATGAACGATATCGCCTTATCGAGCGGTACGAAATAGAACTCGTTTGTGCTGATATTTACACAGAAGCACTATCGTTATTATTATTTGTTTTGGAAAAAGGGGATGTACACAGATCAAAGCTTTTTGATTTTCAATATCGCGCGCTCTATGTTTTTCACCGAGGCTCTACATAATCCACCCATACGTATGCAATATGTTGCGACACTTCATCGACGTTTTCCGACCGAATTTCCCATGCCGCAGACAAAAGCGTGGAAAACGAAAACACGGAAATATTCACGAAAACACATTCGCCTCCCCAAAAAACGTGTTAATCTCGAGCAAACTTTGGGTCGTTACTGTCGAAAAGTGTACGCATTATCGGCGAGGTGAGGCGGAGCAATCAGCGCGCGGCCAACGTTACAGAAAACCCACACCAGAGTTAATTTCGGATATTAGACGGGCTTAGTTTCCGAATATCTGCATCATTTACCTAATTGTTCGAAAGTTTGGCGATAATAAATTTAATTCCGCCGCCCACACCGCCGCCTCGGCCGACACGTACTATAAGAAGGGGGCTGGAGGCCTCCGCCCACGTAGTATATCGACAATTTGGTCATAACCCATCCACGACCCATTTAACAAGTGCGTGATTATGTGGACGTCGTGGCCATATGTTGTACGGTGTTCGATGAAAAGGGGGATCTAAGGGGAGGCTCGGGTGACCGCACTCTCGAAAAACCGTCTTAAGGGTGTGGATCTAGCTGAGGGCTTTAAACGAAGTCCTTTCCGATCTCGGCTTCCTCACTCGGGTCATAGTATCAATGGAAAACACGTTAAAAGTATTATATTTCAAATGCCGCACGCACGTATGATGTTTCTGTATATAAACATGTCCGCGTTCACAGTTCGATACGTTTGTAGGTATGTTCGTCGACTTTGTCGTATATATCAAAAGTAAATAAAGGAGCGAACGCTTACGCGCGCTTTTTCGAAAAATAGCTGCGATATTTTCGCGAAATGTTTCTTTCGGACGCTTTCGTAGAAAATACGTTTTTTTTCCTCGGTGCGACTGTTTGTGATTCGAGCTCTTTCGGGCGATCGAAATACCAATTATAGAAGATTTATACACACTATTCGATCGTATTTCATATTTTTCGCAGAAGCTTATGTGCGCATAAAAATAATTATTTATTAAGACGAACATGAAATTTATAAAAGATCACGATGCTATCGATTAGACGCTTTTAATTAAATTTATTCAAATTCGATTTGAACTTAATAAACGTTCCACGCTTTCGGAGAATTCGGTCCGCTCTCGAGGAGGGTTGCGTTCAAGAAATGCTGTCCGTCGCAGCACGTGAAAGAACTCCTTGTAAAAACAACTACGTTAAACTTTCTATTGATTCAAGCCTTTATATCGAGCGAACGAAAGAGAAAGAGAAAGCTCGTTTCCGCCGTGAAATTCCATTATTTACGTAATTAATTTTTCACCGATATCGCTTCAATTCGCTCCGTCCGAAACTTTCGACCGGGGCGAAATTGTTCGATTATTTCGCCCGTACGCAAAACACGATCGAAATTGCTTACTTTTCGCAACAATATACCCCTGATTGATGTGTGAACACGCTTCGCGTATACATATCGCACGCCGATTACGCGCTTCGAATAATTAACGCACGCCAAATTCCAATAGGGGCGCGCAGTTATAAATACATCCGAAGCGAATTTCGAACGAAATAAGACAATATATTGTACGAGTCTTAACGCGTTACGTTCTGCCCCGTATTTCAAGTCGGTGTGTAACATACGGCGACCGTAAACTATTCACCTACACGACGAAACTTCCCCGGGCCGAATTCATAAGTTCACATGAGCGTATCTTTAGGCGGCAATTGGTCCGCGAGGATATTAAATCACGATAAGGCGGCTCACAAACGCACACAAATAATTCAACGGCCCATTGTTGAAGAAAGGCCGTATTATTTTTTTCGTTGTTGTCGGTTCGCGATTCGAAAACTCCAGTCAACTCCGGCCCGACCTCAGAACTCTCAAAGACGCCGAATTGATTCCATCGCAATATATAATATTTCGAAGGCGAAGTTATTGTTTTTTGTGTTGAATTTGCGTAAATTCTCGAGGTGTTTGGTTTGGACTTCGGTTTCGACTTTGGCGCCATGTCGAACTTATCGTTTGTGTGTTATTGTTGTGTGTTTGCGCTTTGATATTTATTAGTGTGCCGTTCGACTTGAGAGCGGTGTTTGTTGCGTTAAAGACGCCATCTAATCTATATATTTATTAGCCCGTGTCTAATTTTGAATTTCAGCCATGAGTAAATATTTTCAGATGAACAAGAATAATCCATGCGTGAAATATCGTCTCTAGATCGGGAGAAACTACTCGATAAAACAATACTCTGTACGAAAACAATGCGACGCATTAATACCTATCGCACAGTTCTTATATAAATATAATAATAAAAATATGATTTTTTTCTTTATATATACTTATTTATTTTTCGATGATTAATGCTTTGCTGAAATCTGAAGTAGGTACATAAACTCAGTTTTTAAAAACATCTGAAAAAATTAGGAATGTTTTTTGTTCGTTTTCTCTTTGAGTGCCAATTAATTTTTGCGTACTAATTGATCCTCTTATTTTCAAAATAATGTCTTAATTCTCATTTAATTGATTGCTTTTTGTTTTTCGTCAATATATTTGGTATTTAACTTTCAAATTAAAAGTACTTATAAATGTATTGAAGTATATACTCGTACATAAGAGTTCTTGATAACAAAACGAAAACAAAAGTTAAACAATCTGTTTATACAAGTAGCAAAAATAAATTAACAAAATATAATATAAGTTTGAGTAATGTCAAAAGGAAATTTCAACAATGTTCAGTTTGAAATTCTGATTAAACTGTGGTTCATCATTTCAACATATATATACAGTTGGTAAGATACGTTGTTGTGAAATACAAGAAACTTAGTAAAACATGTTATTAAATTATTATTTTGTGAGTAAAGAAATTCAAAAAACCAAAAATTGTGTAGGTACATATAATATTTCAAAATAAATATTCATGTTTCCACAAACATAAGAAAACATAAAAATAATATTTTCATTGTAAACGAAATCTCGTTATTCAAATTTATTGTGATTTTCCGACATTTTATTTATTCAATAAATCATTGAGCACACAAATCATTATTAAACGAGCATACAATTTTCACAAAGCCATTTGGAGACGTGATAAATACACAATGTTACATAAATATTTTTAATTATACTGTCAAAGGATCTCAAAAGCGAAATGTTAAATTATTTGAATTTAATTTTTATCCTTTGATGTTTGTTATTCTTGACGTTTATGAATAATTTCCTGGCATCTCCAGATTTTCGCTTCAAGCATCACGATAATACATATCAAAATGTATAGACAGGGATATCGATTCTCCCAAAATTTATACAAAATTTCCTTGAGGATTTCACATAAAACTCGCTGATGATTCCTCATTTTCATTCCAACGTCGGCAATCGACCGGAAAACCTCATAACACAATAAAGGTTTTTCTTCGATTGCGTCTACTTTGTGCAGAGCGAACTTCAATATGAAATTAACGGAAAAGTTTCAACACCGATCTTTTTCCATACACCTAAATATAACATAATATATCCTATATACAAACTTCTTAGGTGTGCCACGGTGGCGTTTTATTTGAGTTTCTATCGTTCGTTCAGCTTTTCGTTTTGGGAGTGTTAATTAGCGACGGCAGGTAAGTGAACGAGTACCAACGAACACAAGCCTCAGTGCACGATTCACCACCAGTACGCTAACTTAACTAACTAACCCGAGGGTTGCCAATCTTTTCCAATCAGCCCGATCTACAAATCGGATTAGATAATGAAAACGATTCATGAAAATACCTAAATATTTCATCAAAACTACTTTTCCATATACTGAAATAATACGTAGGTATCTTCTGTTGCCTATATTTTGCACTTTGAATTCAATTGAATGCAAATTATAGACTTATATTACTCGAAAAAAAAAAGAAAATAATATTGTTTCAACTTTGTATTTTCAATCAAATACAATTTTCATCAACATCAACGATGAATTACTCGATTCTGGCCCAATTCAAAGTTTAAGATCCGCTGTATTAACCGACTGACATACATATAAATCGATGTGCAAGGTAGTGCGAAGGGTCCCGTCGAAAAGAACCAATTACGACCCGGGCAACGCCACTGATGAAATTAATTGTCCCGAGCAACCTTCAAACAGCCTCCGCACATTACATCAATCTTCCGGCAACGGCCGCCACAAACCGAAGGGGCTTTCTTGCCCTCCCGTTGAACTCCAGACTAGCAAACACCCTTAGGCTAGGAACACACTATGTCGACTGTCAATTTTCCGAGACTCGGCTGCATATTTCAATCTGTACGAGCACGTGAAAATTGGCAATCAACGCGATTTTGCACTATACAGTAAAATCTCATATAACGTAAAGGTATGTTTCTCTTTATAAAAAGTTTTATTATAGGGGGAATTTTATTGATTTGATTATCAAATTGAATATTTTTATCTTTCCTTGATCGATTTTTTTTTATTTTCACTCGCTTTGAGTGATTTTCTTAGTATTTTTTCATGGAGAAGTATTATATTTCCGTGAATTGCGGACAGTAAAGATCAATTCGATACTTCAATAAATGTTTATGAATAAATGAATTTAAATATTTGTAAAAAATAATCTATTGAAAAGTGTAATGAAAAAAAACGTTATAAGGGGGTTCACGTTAAAAGTAAAAACTATCGCATTCCATGTGAAGAGTTTTCTTACATGGGGGAGTTACGTTACAGGGGAGCGTTACTGTAATGTGTTTCAAGCTTCACTTTTCCCTCACACTCTGATGCTAAACCGAGCCCTTATTAATGCACGATTGGACCTCTTTCCGGGGACATGTTTCTCTTTCTACGAGTTAAATCGTTAGCCACCCATGGCCGCCTACATGGGAACAGAAATGATTTATTTTCTGGCGCATTCCGGCTTACCCTCGGGACCCTTTGACGTTCTCGCCGAATATGTATATTAGGGGTCTCCGAAACGCATCAAAGTTTTGTTTTGCTTTCGTGCCGCATATATAATTCACAGTAGATGCCCATTTTCGGTACACTAATTAAGCAAGAGAAATCGGGCGTCCGAGTGAACGAAATTTGATCCACGTAGCTGTGTTATCCGAAGTAAATATTACATCACCGGTGTCCGTAGAATAAGTTAAATATTTAATCAGGTATGTGCGATTTCAATCAGAACTAACTTGGGGTACATGACATTATACATATTTTGTGCGAATCGATTGAGTTGTATTTGAGCTTGCGACAATTTACTTCGAACAAATGGTCTAAAAATGAATAAAATAAACTACGTTGATCGATAGAACGATTTTATAACTATTTTTTTCTAAATTGATCAATAACTTTTTTTATCAAATAAATATTGAAAAATAATGTAAGTATTTCAAAACCAAAATATAGCCTAAAAGTGTCATTGAATGACACGATCGTTTGAAAAAACACCTACAAAACATCTATAAATTTAAATGCAGATTAATTCTGGCAAAACGAAATTCATTCGTATTCAGCTTTTTCTATTCGTGTCAAATTTAAATCTTCTCTGCTGAATGGGGAAGTTAAAAAAACCCGCCATTTTACGAAAATAAATTGCAAACATACCTATCTAGAACTAAACTATACACGTATATAAAGCTATGAGATTCATTCGAAACCAGCGAGACATATCAATATTTAATAAAATATTGACATATCCCTATATCCTTTATTCGCAATATGAATTCTATGAATTTCAAGCGAAGAGTAGTCATAAAACTAACAAACGTGCCGGTTATGACAGAAATGCAAGTTTAAAAATTTGAAATAAATGAAATAAAATGGCAAAATTTAAATATTTTTCCAACATCTTTTGTTTTCAACGACGCAACAAACAAAGTCGAGCTCAAAATATTAAAAAAGCCGTTTTATACTTACGCAATCAAGGTTTTCCAGAACAATTATGATAGAGCAAGACAAACTCAATTCTTTTCTGAGATCTTGAATTTAGTATATCTCGCTCTAATGGCTTTTTTCTGTATAACGCCGAACGCGTAAGTCTAGGACTTGATACAATTCGAAACGGAAAGAGCGAGATTTGTATCACTGTCATAATTGAAGGATGGCGGACTTACTTCGCAATATCATATTTGAGAGCAAAATCATATAATAACTACAGTATGAGTATTACAAGGCATTGATTTGTATAATTTTTAAATTATTCTATACAATCATAAGATATAAACACACGTAAGACACTACGTCTCAGACGTCATGAAAGAAAGATATGGAGCAAACCATTCAACTCTTTATGTAAGAATGCGATCTATGCGTTTATAAAGTTCTGAGATGCGACGTCCTACATGTGTGCATCTCAATCAAAATATATAGTTTATAAACCATATCTGAGTCGCGGCATCCTGAGTGTGTTTCTTCCTATAACCATCTTCCATTCCAACCACACGATAAATTGAACATTCGTACGACGTCACATTAAACAATTGCGGAAATCCACAATACAAAAGTCCATCGAAATCCAACAAAGTGGCCGAAACACGTGCGGTCGTATTTATGGCAAAAAGAGGCGCTCGGGATCGAACCGGCTTGTTTGTCGTCCGGATGTTAATTACGATTTGCTCTCGGATATGTCCAAACAGTCGCCGTCGGATGACAGCTGTCATTTCGACGTCCCTCCGGCTACCTCCTCTTCAAACAGAGCAAGGACGAGCGTGGAGTTTTGAGCGGCGCGCTGTGTAGTGTTTAATGCGATGCGGGATCGTGTTTGTTTTGTGTGTTGGATTATACGGTGATCCGAAGTTGGATGGATTTCGCTGTAGGTCGTTAGGACTGCGGATGTAGTGTATTGAATGTTGGAATGTCGGATTAGAGGTGCTGGTGGATGCGTGCTTGGGAAGTGCCGCGATGCTTCTTTGGTATGTGGTGATAAGATTCGATTTTGAAAGTATAAGATGTGTATTTTTTTTATTGTTGCAAAAATATATAGAAAAATAGTTGAAGATTCAAATGAAAATGTATGTGAATATTTTTTCGGCAAAGCTACCTTTTTGTATTGGGAGGAAGCGGAATGGAAGTAATTCAATTTTCATTCAAATATTGGGGAAGGTTTTCCCAATAGTGGGCGCATGTAGGAAGTGAACGACGATGATAACCGTGACTTGCTTTTTACCTTGCAAAACCTGGATTACATCTCTCTTGTTCTTGGCCTACATTTTGTGGTACTTTGATTCAATTTTTCGTCTTCTGGATTTCAGAAAGTGTCCCGCCCCCTGACATTTGAGTCAGGATACCTTTTCTTCCGCGATGGTCACACTCGAAGTATTTTCGTCAACCTATCTTTTATAATGTAAAAAAAAAATAACTTTGTTTGCTTTTATCTTTATTCAATATGAAAAAGCTCATTTATATGTGATATGTACGAAGTATAAATGAGTAATTCTGAATTAAATGTTCAGGTGTATACCTATTTGTCATACAAATTCATGTACATAACACAATATTCAAGTATGTATTGTAATTTACATAATAATATACAATATAGTGTGTTTTTATTATTTAATAATTGAAAAAAAATACGCATATGAAAATAAAATCAAAATAGTATGTGCTTTCTTTTGATAATTTTAATGCGTAGCAATGAAAAAAGGATTTGACCTATTTTTGCGTTTACTGCACGTACTGCAAACGCACATTATAATTACCCACAGCCGTTATATCCACATTAGCTTTAGTTATGAATAATTTACAAAGCATTAAAATAATTTTAATATGCGGTTTGAAAATTAACCTTAATGATATCAAGTATGTATTTCTCCCTTTTCATTTTCCGATAAAAATACACATAACAACCGAGAGTTTGAAAGACAGAATTCCTTTCCAAGTTCGTAGGTTTGGGCGAGGATCTCAGTAATATTTTTGCATTTCTTCGACATTGACGAACGAAAACGACAGGCTGTCAGGGACGTGATAGGTGTCAAAGAAATCCTTAAAGGGAAACGCAATCCTTTTAATTCGCACGACACGAAGCTGTGAAACGGGCGCTCGCGTTCCCATTCTTCAGCGAGATTTTCTTTTTGCCAATTCACTATTTTCGAAGGCCATTAAAAAGATAATAGACCTTAAAATACATTTTCGGTGAAAAAAGTTCTTTATTTTATTTTTTTCGCCGTTGGTTCGTTTCCTTTCTCTGTTCGGGTGTGATTTTATTGCAGCGAACACGTAAAGAAGGCTTTCACTCGAAGCATTTAGTTGTGATTTTCACGCTGAAAGCACATTAGCCAAAATGGGGATTTTTACACGGAACCGACACATTATTTCAATTCAGCATTTATAATGCTTTCTGGAATTCAGAAAGAAAATCGCCCATTATTCAGATCTTTCTTTTACTGTAATACTCAGTTTTTCTTTCCCTTCTAAAACACAGAATGGCGAAAAAATGTCTTAATAAGGAAATCAAAATGACTAATTAAAAATTAATTTAGTGTCTTGATAATATGAATTGAATGTCAAAGGAATATCTCGCTTTATATAGAACGAACTATACCTCAGGAATTGTCCACTTCACTCAACAGAATAATTAAACATTTATATTGTGGCAAGTTAGAACGAGTTCTGAAACCCTTGATATCTCCGAGGAATTATCTTCATTAATGTTTAGTGAAGCGCATGCAAAGGCTATGTTGCGTACAGGTTATCTAAATTTTTAAAGAAAAATCAATATTCTTCCTGAAGAAAGAATTTTCATAACTATTTAGTGAGCACTTTTTCCCATTAATCTAATTAAGATAAATTAAACTCGCATCAGTTATTTTTAGATTCCTTGTACGTATATAACGATAAATTCAATTATTCCCACTTGAATTATATGAGCGAACGAACAGTGATTTTCCGGCTTGTCACACAAGTGATATTTCGATTAATTTCACCGAAGAAATAAATCTTTTCTCTACGCGCGGAATAGCTTCCTTGTCAATCGCTTTCACTCTGTTCAAAAATAAATGTATCTCACATTTAATCTTCGACAATTGACGATTTCCTTCTGAAATGAAACGGTCTTTCGAGGACCCCTTCACAGAAATGATTCAGTGCAAATTAAATATTTGTCTCACAAAAAATACGAAAAAACATGTCTTAAAAAAATATTGGAGATATATTAATATATTTTATTTGATATTGTAAGAAGCGTATTTATACGTAATATAATGTGAAAATGTAATTTTTCGCACGAAAACGAATCGAATAATAATATCTTATTCCGCGAAAAGCCTAAAAAGCTCCGCCTCGCAACAACTCATTCGATTTTCCCGCTCGTATCTGACACACATCTGAAACCGAACAATTCAGAAAATTTTAATTACAATCGAATCGCGCGAAACAGAAATAACATAAAACAAGGGGAAACGCGGCGAAAATTAAAGCGACATCGAGTTTAAAACTTCGCATAGGTCGTCGAATTCTTGGCCGGGCGTTAATTCGCGCAATATAAACCGGCCGCGTTGTAACTAACTATACGTAATGGTGCAGCCCGGGGACAAACCATTAAAAACTTTCGTCGTGATGCGGAAGCATTTGACACACATTTGGCCAGCCCAGCCTGGAGGAAGGCTTGAAAATATACCTATTATATTGCGATACAAAACACAGGGTGGCTGCGAGAAATCTCACCCATTTAACGCATCATAAAATCGACGATTAAATAGTAATTTTGTTCAGTACATAAATAGCCAGGATGTGTGTATACATATATTGTGAAGATGTTAGGGCTTGATCTCTACAACAGGTGTTTGGGAAGAATGGGTTATTGTAACTGGATCGGATACTTAGAATATTTAATTCGAGGAAGAGTGTTTAAAACACTTCTCAATAATTGATTCCGTTAAGTTACTTGAGATCTATCATGCTTATACCGCTGATGGTTATGCCAATAATAATTGACGCATCGTCGAAGTTATTAATTTGATGACACTTCTGAGAAAAAAAAATTGATCAATCAACGGCTGAAACTGCTGAGAATCAGCCTGTAATACCAAAAAAATATATAAACAGACAATTCCAATAATTAATTTACATGAGAAAACAGTACGAAAAACCAAGGCATTGGGATCAGATACAAATTTTCCGATTTCAACAGTACGTCCATTTCAAAATGATATTTCGCGCACCGAATCGAACATAGCATAACAAACTCTACAAACTCACTTGGGAACATTTGAAATTCCGCAAATAGGCGAGTATTCGTGCGGACACCCTGTATATAATACGTAATACAGGAAGCGGGCTGCTGGCTAGGGATGATAGTCGGTTTTCCAACGGACGAGGCCAGATGACGGGGGCATTACATGCATTGCTCGTTTATCATCGCGCATTGCAGATCGCTTATTGTTGTGTGGAATAGATGCTGTATGGTTATATGTGCTAGAGATGGTGTGTGGGTGGATGGCGTATGAAAGGCAATATGGCCGGCTCGCAGCGTGGGACGGGACGGGGTTGAAGTGCTGTGGTTTTAGAAGTGGTCGTTCTTGGTGAGTGTCTTGCTGCTAGGACGGAGATTCGATGGGGTGTGCTCTATTTAATATATTTGTTCGAGTTTTAGTCCTCGATCGGTGAGTGTATGAATAAATTTGTGTGATTTGAAAATAAATATATTTGCAGGTCTCTTATATTCCAAGTGATTCTGGTGAATTGAAGAAGTGTTTTTAGATTTTCTTCGTGTTAGTTAAGAAGGTTTCAGCGATACACTCGTTAGATCGAAATTTGGAATTACTTAATGGACTATTCAGAGTCTAGGTAATAAAGTATTCGCCCCCATGCAATTATCAGAATGGTCGTAATTGGGTATGAAAAGATGTAAGACATGCAATTCGAGTACACGATACGAATTGCCCGAATATCTACGAATTTAAATTGTTATTTATTCACTGTTCTAGGAAATCAGATATGTAACTTAATTATTATTATTTTAAATATTTAAATACTATTTCTCTAATAAAAGGGGTTTTATTTGCAATAAAAGTTGACCTAGTCAATCCGGAAGTTGACGGGTGGATAAATAAAAATTTCCGAATTCGCATGCGATTTTCACCCTAAATACTATATTCCGTTTTATCGTGCTCAAAAGTCATTCGTCTTGCCGTCGCCTTAAAATAATAATAATTTTGATTTTTTGATAATACCATTGTTAACCATACGTACTCTTAAATAAATTACTTATGTACATTTAGGTGCACTCGTGTGCATAATGGAAATGAACCGTAGTAATATTACATTGTTAATTCGAATAGAAATGTTGTATTAATTCCTGGATATTTTTTTTTTTTTCGTAAAAATGAACAGAACTTTTCAACACGCACATTTTGCAGCAGGCGTGTATTTTGATAATTGAAATTATATTTTGATTAACACGAAAATTTTACTATTTCGACTAAAATACGAGCGCAATGCAATAAACCAAAGTATAATATTTGACATATTTTTTTCAAAGTCGCGTGCCGCATTTTCGTAGTTCCATCGAAACGCAATTCTTGACCAAGCCGATTGAACGACCGTTCCGTTTAAAAATTCATTCAAATCTGCAATTGCCGAATTTCACACGCACATCGCACCCAATCGAAATTTTCCGAAACTACGAAAAAAACGCCATACCGAACGAATGCACCGTCGAACAAAGCGCAATTTAATTGCCGCGTTTTATGGATCAATTTTTCCCAAAAATAATTAAATTACCACTAGAGAACAAAGCGAATAATCTATTTAGTGAATTCAATTAATCACAAAGCCCAATTATTATACACGCGAGTTTATCAACCCCCCGTAAAGCAGGTATCATCGCTATCTGATGCTAATGCGACTATAATGATCGGCTAAGGGCGTAGCGATATATTTTTTTTACCAACCTCTAGACTTCGTTGTCTCGATCTTGATTTCAAAAGTGACCTTCGCAGTTTTAATTACGGTCGCAACATAAATTAAGGGCGAGTTGCGTGTGTGTGCGGAATTCTGCTGAAAAATTCCGACACCTTCAGAAGGGTGAGCTCTGTGTATAATTAGTGTGGCCCGCAGCTTTGGCGACGGCACCTTTTCATACTTCAAACAAGGCGTGCTGGCCGTAAAGCGCACATTTTAATCTAATTAAAACGTAGAAGTCTCAAAGTGTGGCGGAACTACGTTCCAAACGTTGCTCGGACATGTTCGAGATATAATATTATATGTATGTAGTACGTACACACGTCGCATTCAGCGTTCTGTGTCTCTGTGTGCGGAAAATCGTGGAAATTTCACGGAAAACATGCCCGCTTGGCGATTACTTTGCGCAAGAAAATTTTCGTACGTTAAAAGTTGTAATATACTAGGGGTGATGTATTTCATTTTCGTAATGAGCATGCGAAATTATACTTTGCACATCTTCTTACATTTCTACGTAACATAATTATTACTCTACTTATGTATATAAATTATGTGTATTAACTCTCTTGAAGGATTTGAAATATTTTATGAAAAATATATCCAATTTGGCTTAAGTAACATATCAAGTTATTATTAAGTTAATATTTTATTAAAATATTAATGTAATTTCTCGTTAGATTCACTTATCTGAATATTACATAAAATGATAATAATTTATGAACAACTCGGTTAATACGTTAGACAAGCACAAAGAAAGGAGTAGCTCTTAGCTTAGTACAGCGTGTGGACAATTTATGTAAAGAGGCAGACTTTAAACTTTATATGAAAATGTTTGGCGTACGTGCGATAGAAAAATGAAAATTTTTATCTAACAAATCAAGAATTTGGCTACTATTCTCTACCTTTTTAATATTTTCGAGCTACTTTTCATTAAATCCGAACTATGCTCTTAATAGATTTGACACGATTCACATCAAATCTACTTGAAATCCAATGGAAAATTAGGTGTTTGCATAAAGTTAGAGATGTATTGTGTAAGTATGAATATGAATGCCTATCATTTGTCTAACTAGAAATCATCTCTCATTACTAAAGCTAGTAAGGCCCCAATATCTAACTAGAGTCTAGCCGGAAAAGAGAAGCGTTCCTCCATTGCAATACATACATCTTCTACTTCAGATCCCAATGTCTAATTAATGCTACAATAATACCCTCAAATCCATCTCTCAGCACTAAATCGTCACCCCCGCGAGACCAATTATCCCCTCGCTTGCAGTTTTGATTGAGCGAGGATGCAGGTCCTCGACGGGGCCAATCCTGGCTCCGCAGGCCATCCGAGGTCGCATGATTTATCGGGCAATAACACCGACGACGACGACAATGGGCCACGGGGTCCTGGAGGTCCTAGCCCATAAACAACAAACAAGTCCGGCCCTCCGCATTGTCGGAGAGGACCGGCCCCGGCAATTTGTGCCCCCGACCTGTGTAATCATGATTTACGACCGCCCATTGTGAGTAGCGCCGCATTATTTATAACGATTATGTGTCTTTAATCGCTTTCGCTGAAATGTCATATTTCAGCGGCAGACCCGAGCCGGAAAAAAATCGAGGATTGAGTTGTTGACGCGCTCGCCAATTTCGAAATTGACCCTGGAAATTTCAATTTCCACGCGGCTTCAAAGCAGATTGTGACTAACTTTATTTTTGACAAAAATTATATTTAAGTTTCAAAGCATTTGACGACTGAAAAGGCCAAGGGGTACATGTGATTTCGAGAAAAGTGCATTCAAAGTTGATCTACATGTATTTAGAAGGAGGTCGAGTGATATGATGATACATCTCGGCACATGAGTATGACTATAATTTCTGAAAAATAGAATAGTCGATTATAATCGAAAATCGAATCAAACATGTTTAATGGTTTTTCTCGACTTCTTGCTTAGTGGAGTTGGTCACAATTCGCTCTGAACGGCTCAAATTTCGAGGCTGTTTTATATTTGTGTGCGCAAAGTTGGTCGGCGGTTCACGATTAATGGGTATCCTTTAGCGCCGAAGGGGGTTTATAAATTATCGGCGTTATCAATTGCAGATGATCGGAAAAATTGTTACCGCTTTATTGGACGCACTTTTTTAATGGTCGCTTTTATCGTATTGATTTTATTGCGATATCGGATTGTGTTCGATCGATTTGTTGATTTATTGCCGCTATTATTCGATCGATTTAAATTCGTGTAATAAAATTATCGCTCTATTTTTTTGAATGATGAATATTCATGGCAGTTATCGTGGCAGTAAATGTTTTCATTTGTTAAAAAGCTTTCTGTTGTGTTTTTATACCAACATAATAAATAATAAATTTTTCATGTTTGCAGTGGGGAAATTTTTTATCTTCATTTGACCTTTTGATGCACTAATTTCATTCCTTCGTCAATTTGATTAAATAAACAGAAAAAACTATATTTCACAAAACGACCATTTAAATTATATTGGATTGGAGTAAACTACTTTCCGCAGAATGTTTCGCGTATTTCCACCTTAATTTCACTTTATTTGATTTATAAACCAATTCAATTCAAACACGATGCATCCCATTTCGAAAAGTAAACCAAACAACGCCTCGCAGGAAGTGCGCATCGATCGAAAACTTTACTCGCACGCCACAAACCATATAAATATACATACTCTGCAACGCTATTGAAAAACCCACACTCTTTACAAACAGGGTTAAAAACCTCCATTCGATATGATAATATAATAAAATATCTTTAGATCAAAATACAACTATACTGCATTTTTTTTCTTAATAAAAAGAACAATAAATTAAAATTAATATTTGTATGTCTGTCTAAGTCCGATAGATTCCTTAATGGTTGATATTTTTGCATTAGAACATTCCAGAGTTATTGTATGCACACCAGGGATGATAACTGCATCATTGCATCATTACATTTATCGTTTTAAAATCAATATAATTATCATCATTGGCGTTTCAGGAGATGGGACTTTCTTGTAATCCAGTGAATATTGCGCATAGCCTACTCACGAAATTAGAGCGAAAACGGAATATACAATACAACAGTCAACAATTGGCTTAATAACCAATGAATCTCAAGTGAAATCTTCCCACAAAATAAACTTACTAAATTTTTTCATCTAACTCAAACCTTATGTATCCATGGGACATATAATACCTACATACTACACAGTAAGCTGGCTTTATTGATTGCGCAAAACTTGGAATAATCGCGACCGCATCTCTCAAACTCGATAACGCACCCCCTTCATAGGTGAACCCTTCGGCCGGGATTAAACGAGCCGAAATTCGAAACCCGCCACACACATAATGGCCGGCATTACGGACCCGTAAAGGACGACACATTCCGAGCACATGTGTTCCTTATGCCAAATCGCGTTTAATCCCCCAGTTCCAGTTCCAGAATCGACGACGGGATTGTCGATCCCGTGATTGATCTGCTTCCCGGGACGGGACGAACCGGGACCGTCCCGCATCGATCTTGTCCCGGTATGAAATGATATGATGGAGGACACGTGTCGCTGGCTACGTGGGCGTTTTGTCTAATTTCTCATATGCGACTTTTCGATGTTCGTCTTTGATTGATTGTGTGATTTTTTTTTCTGTTTGTAAGGAAGAGAGTACGATTTCGATTGATCCGATGCTGTTTATTTTCGGATTATTTGTGTGTTTTTGTTGTGATTCGTGTTCGTGCGCTTTGTTTGTTTCGGGAATTCGCTATGTTTGTTTTCCAAGAATTTCTATATTATACATAATATTATGTATGAATTATTTTTCTAGTTTTTTTTTTTATAACTTAAGTGTATTTGTATCTACTGGATGTTCGCAGTGAGTTTTTACTGTGATCCATCCAATTACTCGATGCAAATAGAGTGCTTATCATCATACATCACAGCCAATCTATTTATTCAACAATAAAATTAGTTTTCAAATTATATTTGAAAAAAAAATGAAATTTATTAAAAATTCAAACATTATTATGATGAAGATTCTACAATTCCATTTATTTTTATATGAATTTAATTTGTGGTCAATTTATTACATACATCCACTTAAAGGTTTTTCAATTAAATTTTTAAATGTTAATTACAGAAAATGATTATTATTCATGAGAGTTATAAAATTATCTATATTATAAATACGCTAACGATGCTCGATATTTTCAGACGTGCCTCGAACTCGGGCGTGCACTTTATTGGCCCGCCGCCTTACGCTCTGAGCTACTATCGTAATTACGAAACTGCACCGCTTAATCTATATAAGGCGTAAAATCTTTTTTTCTTTCACACATAGATGGCAATAAACACATCCGTGGCAATACGAAATTTGATTAATTCCGAACAATTTTGATACACATCCATGGCACTACTAGTTATATTAAATGCAAAGAAAAAAATTCAGTGCGTCGAGTAAAGCGATCACAATTAATTGAAATAATTAATATATCAAAAAAATACATCGCAGATTTAAATTCTGAACACAAATAAATTAAAGTCTAGATTGTTTTTCACTAATATATTTCGATGGTGGTCAGGCTCGGTGGCGCATTCGTAAAAGTGAATTTCTCGCGGCCGAAATTTATCGCAACCGCACCGAGCGTCAAACCTATTATCGTCCGCGGAGCATTATGCGCACTTACTTTATACGCGCACAATTTGGCGGCCTGTAATAAAATTAATAACAACGACGATGCCGAAAAAGCGAACATGAAATCTAATCGCATCAAAGGGGATTATGCGAACGGCGGAATATCGCGCGAGCATAAATTACCCCGCCATCCGCCGAAATATTTGAGTTATGCTCGAAAATAAAAGCGGCATGGGGGTGGCAGCCCCTTATTCGCCCATACCACCGACTGTAAGCTCATACAGCATCAATGATGTAAAGGATTTCCAATATGGGGTCGCAGGTGCTCCGGTCGGCAATATTTTATTGGGATGACAACAGCTGCCCGCAGACGTGTCAGCACCACGCAGGAATCCCGATCAATTTACTGTATGGTCGACGTGCTCGGTTTAATATTCGAATTTTACATGTATTATTTATGTACCGGCTCTCCGTTCATGATACGTCGTCGGTGTTTGGATAGTTCGTGAAAAAATCGCGGGTCGCGTGGTTCGAGTCTAATATTTGGCGTAAACATTGTGTAATCGCGCGCGGAAATTTTTTTGCTGATGTGTACGTCGCAATATGTTGATGGTTTTTTTTTTGAGTGTGTTTGCATGGTACGAATTGAAATGTCGTGTATTTTATATCAAAATTGAGTGATAAGTATATGTAAAGAAAAATGCTTGCTAAATAGTGTGAATCACAGCTTTTAAAAATCTTTCAGTACTACGAATAAAATAACCGAAAATATTTTATGCAATTGCCGCTGATTTGTTATTTTATTAAATCATCACATTTGGTATTATTGTGGACATTGTTGAAAATCATTGATATGGGAAACCACAATAAAGCATCTGTTTCACAATTATGTTTTGAAAATGTCATATTTGATCAATTCCCTGAATTTGAAATATTATAATTTTAAATTAAATATGTTTTTTGTCTATATTTCAGGAATGCTTGGAAATAATGTTTACATTTTCACTCATATGAAATAATCTATATTAAATTGCGTCAAACGTTTAGCAAGAATACCGCACGACCCCATTTACGCGCAGATTTCATTATAGATGAATTGTTAGGCTCTTAGAACTACTCAGGGCCAAAATTCAATTTGTAATATGTGTAATAAATGAGGTTGGTTTTCTTGATCGTGTTTGCTGTGCGACATAAATTAACCATTCAATATAATATAGAAACGAACCAATCGAAACGTTCGATCAATCATTGGATTAGTTTACGTAGCGAACGTATTAAATATTTCAAAATTAAATAAAGCTAGCTATATATACGTTTCAAATATTTCAATTGTATTCAAAGCATATTTTACATTCATACGGCCATATCAAATATTTTTCAGCAATGCGAAAAATGTTTCCCGACCAAAAATTGTATTTACCGCGCTATTTGGTTTTCTCGGCATATAAAATATAAATCTGGATATTGCAATGCAAAGCTTTATTAAAAAAAGTAAGATTTTCTATAAAAAAAATCCCAGTTTAAGGGTTGTTATTAAATTTATCAGGAGAAGAACACACGACCATACAATTGGGTCAAAATGACACTAAGTCGTATTCGTAACGAAGTGACGACGTAAAAGAAGGTATTTCATGGCAATTTAACTTTTATATCCTTCTTCTATCAACGCTTTCGCTAGTACCCTTACATGTCCATGAAGCCATAAACCTAACCGTAGATTATGAAATAGCTGAAAAAGGGCTGGCGTCACTTGTTTGCCCCTACCCTTTATCGTTGGCTTATTCGATCGTAAAAATACTGAACGGGATATCCCTCTAAAGCTCTCGAATACACGTGAATCAAAACGACTACATTTATTTTGCTTTTTTTCGAAACAAAAACTCTTTTCAATTCCGCAAAAAGAATAAAAAGGTAAATAGAACACTTCGTTTCAGCACGTGACAGTCGAACGAATTTCATCATAGAAAAATCGTGGATTTTTATCATGTTTGTATTTTCGATTGATATATTGCCGTTTTTAAATATTGCGAACATGTTTCATTTATTTTTATAACAATTTTTATGACTTTATATATTTAATATCGAAGCTTAAAATATAATATTATTAGCCGGTCAGAAATATAAATTGGTTTTTCATTGCATATCGAAAGCGCTTTCATTTGCATACAATTTACCTCAATATAAAATCAAGTATCAATTTTTTCTCAATTTCGAACATTATTCGAACGTTAAAGCGAATGCAAATCATTTTCGAAAGGTCAATTATCTTTCAAATTCACAAAAGAAACACCAAAAAAAAATGAGATTAAAATCAAAAGGGGCACGAACTCAAAACAGACATCTTCATAGTGCGAATTGAAATGAATAAATAAAATCACAATATTTTAAAAGCTCTCACCGAGCGTCCTCATTTATAAATGAGCACCGGCTCGAGGTCGCAGGTCGTACGTATGTTGAATAATAAATATCGACATTATTTCATTTGGATTCATACCGAGGTCCGCGGCAATATAATAATAGGAAGGGAATGATTAAATACGATGATCGAAGGTCGCAAAAAGCATTTCCAATAATGTGGGACGCCCGCGAGCCATTTGAGGCACGTCCGCGCGGGGGTGAACAAAAAATGTACCGGAATCCAATAAACACTGACTGAATTTGTGAAAGTTTCTTAAGAATTTCGGCACAGCCCCGCCGAAAAGAGGGACGACAAATTCGCGGCAATAAATTCTACTTATTAAATGAATTCCCGTGACTTTTGCGACCGGAGTGCGGGTGGAATCAGCACACCCCCGCCGAGGAAATCCGTTTAGCCCGCGACGTCACTCGTCCCGGGACGGGATTTAATTCAAAGTTTTGCAGTTTAAATATCGAAGTCGCCGTGCATAAAAAAAAGTCCTCCGCTTCGAGTGGAATACTTCTTTCTGATGATATTGCCGAGGTGGACGCGTTCGCACAGGGTATTCGCGCAACCGTTCATCGATTAATTTATGAAATCAAAGATTTAATAAAAAAAAATACAATCAAATAAACTACGATATAAAAAATCTAAATCCAATATATAATTGTTTTTTTTTTCATATAAAATAATAGATTTTCGCATGAACACCTTATACTCTTATTGTACGTATAGGTCGTTTTTTTCCGCTCGGGTTGCGAATGCTAGCGAAAATTGGGATATTAAAGAAACTTTATATAAAGTCAACAGAAACAATCCTTCAACCATCACCGCATTATTGGGTTTCTGAAGAACAACACATAAGCATGTCTAAATTACTTATCCATTCCGAGAAACTGTTCGAGGGATGACTCGACATGTCTACTCGAAGCTGCGTAATGAGTCAAATATATTCCCGGTTTGCTATACGCACATATAAAAAAAAATCTTCATTAATTTTACTTACTTTTTCCCATTTTTTCCTTGATAATAACATCATATTAAATTGATGACTTTTTTAAATCTTAATTTATACGCCCTTACAAATTTGTGTAGATAAATTGCCCTCGCATCGATTTCGTATAATTTTTGAAATTTATTCGGAATTTTCTTGAAAGCTCATTTATATGCAGTCTAAGAAGGAAAGTAAATAAGCGTATATGTACGCTAAGTATACATATATCATATTATCATTCTTCCAAACATATTTCTTCGCACGCAAATTTACTTTGAAAACTTTTACGAAAAGCAGCTTATACAAAATTTAAAACGGAAAGTTCAAATATACGAATTTGCGCATTCGCTCTGACACTATAATATAATTCGGAATGACTTTTGTTATTATGATAAAGGTACGGATGAAATATTACATATCTTGAGTCTTTACGACTATCTCGAGCTTAATTTGTGGCATAGTTGAATATTTTCATACATCTTTAATTGACTAGAATATTTGCTTCACCGCTCACCACATGTGCGTTATTCTGCTCGGAAGCTTGTCATAAACGTTAACAATGTGGTTTTGAAATAAACACCAACTTCGACATGTGTACATATGTGCTTAAATATAATATATCACATGTCAACATTCCACAATTCAAATATGTTTACATATTATAATTTCTCACTAGACAACGGGTTCTATGATTCCGTTCAATCAAATGATAAAATAAAACGTATATTATATTTTATTGCACTTACGTGTTTTAAAAGTAAACTTATAAGTATCGCACATATTTCATAATAAAGTATCATATCATTGTTGTGGATTGAAAAAGTTTCTCTTAGCATTAATTCTTAGTTGAAGTTTCTCAACTCGGCATTCAAATACGACTCGGCACATTATCATATTGAATACAAACAATACTCTTATCACAGTTATTCGTAAATATAATAAAAAATGTGTAGATATTAATATTCGATCCATTTATATTTTATCTTTGATCAGCCTAAAAGTGAGCTATTGTTTCATTTCTTATCTACATATTATAATTAGGTATAGATAATTTAATCTTAATTGAAAATCTGAGTGATACCACCAACAAAAGACAGCAAATTTAAACAAATCTCACGAACAACATTAAAAATTAATACTTAAACGTTCTGAATTTCAAAACCGACCCAAGTTATAATTTCAGAGTTGACATTCGTTGCGCCAAGTGGGCCACGAGAACAAATTCGGTTTTGCGCGCGTAAACTTCGCGATTCAAACAGTGGGTAGCTACGTGTTTAATAATAACACGAGAAATACATACAAAGAGCAACTCCATCGCATATGCCTCGCATATCCTTTTCACGTTGCATATACCAACATAAAACGAACGAATCTTACGAAATCAGTATTTTCCCACTTTCGCGAGCGTCAACCGAAAAATATTCGCTAATAATCGCGGCTATAAATTTTGCCCGGCATTCGTACGAATCGGACCAAATTTACGACTAACTTCTGCGGCCGTAAGAAATATTAATTTTCTCCAAGTAATTTACCGTGAACCCGTCGCAATAATGCCTACACGTTATACAAGCTTTTGAAATAAGCAACGTTCGAGAGTTCGGAAGAAGCCGAAAGTTCTGACGGAGATGCGTTTCTGGAAAAAACTCCTTTTGAGCATAAGTAATCAGGGCTGAATGCAAGCCGTTTGGTAAAAGTTGGTCGTCTTTGATACGAATGTATATAGGTGAGTTACGTAAAAATTGTACGTATGTGTATGTGTACTTATGTAAAGTTGCTGTATGTTGTATGAGACTCGTAAACGTCCCGAAAGTCTCCCGGAGCCAAATTAAATCCATTCAAATGAAAATTTTGCATTTTCCCGAGTAAAAACTCGTGACGGACTATCAGGAAAAATCCAATCTCGTGAAAATTCTTTAGAATCGACTCAGCAATTTTTTTATGACTAGCATTTAGATTAGTGATTAGTGATATGTATAATACCTGTAGATTAAGAAACGCTGTAGATAACTTGCATAATTTAATTAATAGATTATCCAAAAATAAGGAATACTGCAATTATTTATATTCATTTTCTATTTCAAATTTTCAGCAATAATTAAAAAATAACATTTTATTCACTGATTCTTCAAATGAAAAAAAATATATCTTTATTTTGCGCAAATTGCGAATGTTCAGACACGGTGTCGCCTGATTAATCAGCGTTCTCCTTTCTTTTTCGGTGCTATCTCGAGAAACTTTTCGAGATTCAACTCAAAAGATTAAAAAAAGACAACAAAACAACTCAATAGACGTATAAACACGAGCACAGTAATTAAATGTATACAAAAAGAAAAATATCACCTATATTTCCGTTCACAGCAAAATTCATATTGACAAAAACTATTTTCCATCGAGAGATAACATCGACAAATAGATAAATTCGTTCCATACATCATGCATGTACAAATATAATACTTATACGTGTTCTGTGTAATTCAGTACACTCGAACATTCAAGTTTGACGTGAACCTCCCCCGTACATAAAACTCGACGAGCATCCGCGTGTATGTTACATACGAGAACACACACGCACCCAACGCCGTAGCACCTCTTACTTCTGACGGTGTGAAATAACCATTTCGAGAAACTATTCGTCATACCCGAAGACTCACTGGCAGATAAAGGAGTTCCTAAAGGAGCAAATTACACGAGTGTCGGCGGTGAGTTCATAATTTACAACCGCGCGCAACTTTTTCCCTCGCTTTATATATCTCTGGCTCGCAGCGTCTCCATACTGAGGAAAAAATATATATACTTCATTTTTATTTTCTCCTTCGTAACGCGATTGTAAAAAAAAGATGAGAAAAATGAAAAAGAGCGGCCGGAAAAGATACCTGCAATATATAATTTGAGACAACGGGCAACTCGTAGTTCACGCCAATTGTTTTCTTTCCGTGGAACGCAAGAACACGATAAAAATAAATTGCTGGTCTGATCCGAAATGCAGGAGGAGATTCGATGAAAATTAAATCGGATAATGTTGTACATATGTGTATTATGAAAACGGGATGTTCTAGCGTGGATCGCGATACGCTCGGATTGATCGGCTTATATCTATTATAATAATGAGAAATATGTACATTTGTACAGCACCCGAATGAAAACTTTCAAACATACAATTCAATGCTGCAATCACAATATTGATTTAGGATAAAGGATACTATGGTGATATAAAACTGAGCCGGTGAAGTGGGTTGGCTTTGTTTAGGCGAACTAAAATATTCACCGGAGGGGCGAATGTTGATAATAGAGAAGTTGTAGCAAGAAAGGGGTGTTTAAGACTTTTGAATAGAATTTGTTATGAGCTTAAACCCCGTGTTCCGGGAAGTTTGGATTTTCGAATCATTGTGTCACTATAATACCGAATTAAATTTAATATGTTTTATTTTTCCGCTACGGACGTGTTTTCAGAGAAAGCAAATGAAAGTGTTTGCGGCTAGGAAAAACATGTCTTGAACTTTATCTTCGTGAAAGAAGCTCTTCGCACCTGTCAAAGCGTGCAACATCAATATATAAAGAGCTTCAAACTACGTTTACATTTTCCGATATTATATATTAAACTTGTGTAAGCATTCAGGGTGAAAAATACGAAAATATTTTTATGTGAGAATACGTATCGTGAGGCATGGGATACAAAAGCGGATGCGGCATGTATACATCATAAATTGCGTAGGCAATAATTCATTAGGCTTTCGCTGTTTCCTTTTTGTTAAAGTGCCCGCTACCTCAGGTAAATTGGAGAAGTTTTTATATGAAAATTGTATTCGTGCCTCGTTATGTTCATTTGCTGAAATTCACTCGCTTCCACGTTGCGAGATTTCAGTGAAATTTTCTTTCATCGACATTCCTTTGCGTTTAACGTTAAATTTTCACTCAGATTCCATATTTGCGATTATGGTCGGATGTTTCAATATTAAATTCAGCATGAAATCCAACCTTCTTCTCTATTATACCTATAAGAGTATATCATACGATATCCACAGAGTTTCATTCAATCTGACAAATAATCAAATTTTTGCAATTTCGACAAATCGAAACGTGTCTAACGCGTATCCTTTCACTCCGTTCGAAATGGATCGCAATTAAATCAACAACTGAAAGCTGTCGAGAAACACATTTACTTCATCATCCACTTCGACTAAAGCACATCGATCCGTAGAAAGTTTCAATCCATTACTTCGAGAGCGACACACCTCCGAATATTTATCCATTTCGCGTAATTAGATAGACGCGAATCCTGACAGCACACGAGTCGAAATATCACTTAGACACACATACACATTCGATCTCGAATTCGTAACGAGCTATGTTCGCATTTCCAATTATCGCTTCCAGTGACGTGTGCTAGTGTGTATCTAACGGATTCGACACCACCCCTTTTTGAGCAATTTCAAAATCTGGCTCTCGACGTTCTCTCTTGGGCGGGATGATGAATCAAGTAGGCGGCGGTGGCTCCTAACGAGAACCAGAATTGAAATATAATGATAAGCCATGTGTAGTCTAATGAGAAATTGATGGGTTGTTTGCGAAATTCGGCCCGTCGCAAATGTACGCCGACTTTACGACGTCTTCGCGAAATTGCTCAAAAAATATGTAAACGTTTTTCCTCGCGGAGGATATCGGATTATATTTTGCGTGCTTCCGAATATTTCCGTTCAAGCCGATGTTAAATTAAGAATAAATTTCTGATCAGTTCTAAAAAGTATGTGTCTATATTTAGCGTTCGATAAATTAAAATCAACAGAGTGATAGAGTTTCACTTTTCAAAATATTTTCAAATATAATCTGATGAAATTATATTGAACGAGATATAATTACGTCAGACTAAAATTTCATTATTGAAAATAATTTCATCTTTTGTATTATTCTCGGAAATAAATTGTATTTATTATATACGAAAAATATTTTTAGAAAGTACATCACGTTCAACTCAATTTTCATACAATTCATATTCGAATTGTATTCCTTTAATATAGAATACTTGTTCTCATTCAAGCATTTCCTAAATAGCGTTTCGTGGTACACCGACATTCCGCACGAAATGAGTAGGGTCGAATTGTTGAATTACTAGTGTTTTGAACTTTCTTTCAACCGACACATCAACGATATTAACAAAACCGTACACATTTATAAAACCTATAAATACGAGGTATTTTTTTTTATAAATTTCATATCATTAAAGAAAGAAATATTTGAAAAACATATTTTTTTCATAAAAGAGCATTCATTAAATAAAATGTATCTGAATAAAAAGTTGCCGCCAATGAAAACATTCTAGCTAAACACTGTTTTTTCACGTCAACTTATTGAAATCAATTTATGAAATCTAAAGAAATTTCATACAAAGCATTTTCATTGGAAACTATCTGCTTTCATTAATTTCCTATTCATTTTTTTAACCAAATCATCGTTGACAACAGAAAGCTTCAATCATCCGGTAATGTTCATTAGTGACATTGATTTCTTTCTATGAATGATATCCGAATTATTCTTTTACTTTGTAGAAACGTAGTTTGAAATATATTTTATCAAATGAATTTAAAATTTAATTTTAAAATATTTTGTATACTTTTTTCCTAAATAAATCTTTATAAAAAAATGCACCAAGGTACGGACGTTTCTGAAATGAAAAAAAAGCAGTTGCATTCCGAAATCGAATTGCAACTATACACATGAAAATTCGAAAGATTCAAAAAGGAACATAAAAAAAATAAAGGCACACAAAACCGAACTGGGTCGTGAAAATTTTCGGCGGCGATTAATCCCCTTTCCGTGCGACCACCATGATCGGAAAGTGAGCAAGCCGGCCAAAGGGGGCTCGGTTCGAATTAATGATTCAGTGGATTACTCGGGCGTTTTCCACGGCCGTATTACTACAGAGAGGTGGATGGAGCAGGAGGATGTTTTACGAATTCAACATTCGGAGAGTTCATCGCGGGTCTGCGGGAAATTGACCGCGCGCCATCCGAATTTTCGCGTCTCGGCCACCCCCCCGTGGCATAATGGAATAAATAAGCGAGCGGATCAAGTATGCGATTATGGATGCTGACGAATCGAAAATGGATTTTTTTTGTGTTTTTCGAGATGAAAAGTTGCCAAGTTTAGGCGATTTTCCGGTCGAGAGTCGCGCGAAGGCGTCGCGACGCCGACGCCTCGCTCAGGTATATCGAGTCTGTCGGCGTTTCGAAATTCGTAAAATTAAATTCCTAGCGGATCCAATTAATAAATATTACGAAAATATTGTTTTTCAAATTGAAATTGTTCAAAGTGTAATATTCGAAGAATCCTCCGTCTAATGTCAATTTTCGGTCACTTAATTTTACATAACAAATATTTGAATGTTTTATATTCTGTTGGATAACTTCGACGTCGAGGAGATATCGAATTTATTCAGATTAAAGTTGGACCCTGGTTCAATATTACGCTTGAAAGTATTCTTGAATTTTTAATTAAAATACCTTTCGTTCATAACCGATCGTTATTCTAGTTTTAAATATTATATGGTTATTCTTCGTTGATTACTTTAGTTGGTTTCTTTGGAAACGGTATTATGTTTTTATTGAAACGATATTCTGCAAAAACGAAAAAAGGAAAATAAATCTTTTTCGTATCCTACAAACTTTCATTGTCGGACTACTTATTTTTATTTCGGATAAATATTTTTATTGCTAGTTATACATAAACGGTAAGAATAGCAATGTAGGGTCTACGGAGGCTGTTGTGCAAATAAAGGGAACTTATGTAATATGTTATACGTACGTACATACATTCATTTGAATTGCGACTCATACAAACTTCTACATATACCGGCACTTTCTGTATTACAAAAAATTCCTTTATTTTTTTCGCAACATTGAAAATGCTTTTTGGACATTAATGAAAAAAAAAAGTATTCGTTTGCCGACTCTTAATTTGGTCTTTGACATATGTGTGTGTACATAAAAAAATATGATAAATTAAATTTCAACGCAACAAAAAAAAGCTCATTCAATACATAATATTATAGTAAAACAAAACGGACCTTTTTTATAAGCAGGTTACAACGTTTATACGCACACGTTTATGTTTTTAAAATACAAAATTCAATTACGCGTATGGGGTTTTTGCGAAAGAGACGCTCTCATAATACGATTTTTTTTTCATATTACCTCAAGCGTAAGTATTACACGGGTGGAATAACAATTTATTCAAGAGCTACAAGCAACGAGAGGAAGAAATTAAAAATTATATGTCGTAAATAACGATCCTACATGTGCAGAATATTTATTTTCGATAGACAAATTCTCTGAGGCTCACAAATTCTCAAAGGATTTTCTATATATCAAAGTACTGATTCAATAAACATAATATTGGAAGACAGATTTTAATTTTATTTGCGAAATAATTCGATATTGGAAATATGCGTAATCAAAGAATTTTATGAATTTGTCTCGAGTTTTGATATTATTTTTGTTGTTGAGAAACTTTCAATAGTTAGATGAAAATGATTCGAAGGCATAAAATAAAATTTAAATTGATATTGATAATGATAATGAAACTTTCAGACTAAAATTCTTCTACAAATATTATAAATGAATACATAAATATGAGACACAGCCACACTTACTTAAAACGTATGAAACCAGCCCTGTACACAAATCTTGAGCACACTAAACATCACCGCACCACTAAACCGAAACTCACGCCCCACTTTTCAGCACTTACACAAAATTAAACATGCATTCGGCTAATTCACGAATAATCCGACCACCGACAAAGCAGATCGCATTCAGCACCGAGCGGACAACGCACACAGCGCATTTCGAATTCAACCCGACAACGTTTCGGACAATAACGTTTCATGTACACGAAAAATTTCTTCACAATCCGAACTGACCCTCAGGAGTGCAAACTAACCGGCTGTGTTGTCGCAAAAGTATTTTTTTTCTTTGTAAGGCGTGTGGATACTTTGAAAGAACGGTACACTGTACTAAGCTCTAGTTGCTTATCGAGAATGAATGAGGATTTTTGGATCTTGAGATCATGAGTGATTTTTGAAATTTCCGGGAATCGAAATAGGAAAATTTTGAATTCTCAAGAAAAATACACCATCTCTCGTTTTACATGGTTTCAAAATAACACGGTTTGAAGAAATGAAAAAATATTTTTTTTACATGATTTATTTGGTCTAACACGGTTTGTTTGAACTGTATAATGAATATCGCGAAATGAAAAATTTCACTTTTTTTACACGGCTTTTGCTGGTCCCTATCCACCGTGTAAAATGAAAGTTGGGTGTATTAAATGACGACTGAAAAGGCCAAGGGGTACAAGTGAATTTTTTACCGAAATTGAGTTATGTACAGGGATTACATTTATGTATGCTCATACATATATTCGGTGACAAAAGGATATGAACGAACTTGAAACGTGTGCTGAGATATATATATCATCAAATTACTCGACCTCCTCCTAATATATGTAGATACATGCAAAACTTTGAGTGCGCTTTTCTTGAAATCACCACAAATTCACTTGTACCCCTTGGACTTTTCAGTTGTCAAATATAAAATTTCCTATGAGCAAAGTCAAAGCATAATAAGTCATTTCATAATTAGATTTTATAATGGAATATTGCTAAATAATCTTAAAAAAAAATATTCGACTCAGAGAGTGCTGCAGGACTGCAGCCGCTGATGACAGACCACCACACGCGACTATAGCACATGCACACCGTTCTTTCAATACCTACCGAAATAATCACCTAAACTACAGCACCACCGAAACTAACACAGCACCCACCCCTTAAGCCTCGTCCGGGCGCTACGTTCCCGTGGTTCGGAGCCGTAAACGGATTATCAAACAGTTTCCAAGCGGCGTTCAGGTGAAGGAGGGCCTTGTATCGATCAAACCAGACATGGCCCCGGCGGCCTTTTTGGCCTCTGCCCGGCCTTTCTGGATTATGACCGCAGGATGTGCCGCGTCTAATGTCGACCGGTGCCCGTGTCTTAGGAAACCGAAAGCACCGCAACTGTCTTGCGTACTTGCTCCGGAATGTACGAGTATTTATGTATGTGCGGGGGGATGCCGAGGTCGTTCCAGGGCTTAATTGATGGTGTGATGCCAGTCGCGTTATTTATTTTTGATGGAAACGCTCCTTCTGGGTTTCTGTTGGATGTGGAGGTGAGGTTGGGTTGTGTGCAGTGTTATAGTCGAGGGGGAGCGCACGGGAGCGCGCTCCCTTACCTCTTTCTAGCCGGAGGAGCGCGCTCCCCATTGAAAATTTCAAATAATCAAAATAGCATCAAAGTTTCAAACGTATTGAATTCTACAAATCTAGACAAAGGCAATGAAAGCACCTTAGAGTACTCTAAGGGGGTGGTGGTGAAAATTAAGCGCTCCCCCACCTCAAAATTTACCATTACACCACTGGTTGTGTGGATATGACTTACTCTTCGGAGTCTGTCTTGCGGCTTACTTTTTCACTTTAATATTAATTGATTAAATAGTATACGAGAAATCTATCAATTGAAAATACCAATGTACACTTAGTTTTTTTCAGTTTTGTGTGTTGAAGAAAATGTATCACCCGTCATAGATGGAAAAAAGGATTTTGTAGTCATAAACGTCAAACTCTCTAGAGCGAAGTTATTCGATATCACTACCAGCCGTGAAGCAGCATTTTTAAATGTATGAGAATATTTGAAAAATTTTATGTGAAATTGAATTATTGATCATATTGTAATATTGTATTTCAACAGATAGAAGCACACCGATTCAGTATTTTTTAATATAAAATGAGAAATTTGATAATTAATTGTTACTCTACATTTCACGTCAATTAAGCTGACTCTTTAAAATTGACGTGAACTGATACGAATGAAATGGTAAATTTCCTATCGAAGTAAGGCTGAAAATTAATCAATATTATTATAATATTATTCTAATACAAGATTCAGAGAAATTTCCCGTAGCAGCTCCGAATAATAAGATGTAATTTATTGTTAATTTCATGAATTAATATATAAAATATTATTCATTTCCAATTGATATAAAAAATAAAAAGAAGCAATATATTTCCATGTTTTGAAAGAACACATTAAAATTTTCTTAAGGCTTAAATAATTGCTCACTAAGATCGAGATATTAGCCGAATATCCTCCAGTAGTAAATATCTAGCGCGAGGCCTTTCGACTACGTTATCTCACTGTCGCGCTAATGACTCTAAAGTTTACCGCGTCTGAAAGCCGCCCCCGCTTTCGGTTATTATCATTTATTTTCATAATTTAGATAAGTCTTCGCTTTTCCGAGTTTTCTTCGGCGATGGAGGCTCGCGTGAGTTCCGAAACCGAGGATCGATCCGCTTCGGAAAAGTCGAGAGTCGCCCGGGCAGTATGAATAAATTTATGGGTGTACGCTATCGAGAATCACAAATGCAATAGTGTGTGCGACAGTCAGTCCTCCGACTACGAACTTTCAAAATTCTGCAGAACAGAGACAGATGAATACACGTACTATAGTATGATTGTGTCTGTACTGCTTCTATTTCAACGGTGCGTCGTTAGAAGACTGACTGTATATAGTAGAGGAAAGGATTTGTTGAATGATTGGATACGTTTCGGAAAAACAAACGGAAAACTAAGCTGCCGGTGAACAGAGACTTTTCCTTCTCGAATGTAATCATTAGACGGGGCATTAGGGGACACAATGCGTTCTAATTTAAACATCATATGCTCCGAAATTTACATGACATCAAAGCGATGCCCGACAAAGCTAGATATTTTCCAGTTTCAGAGGAAAAATTAAGCCTATAAGGAACTTTTGTGCCTTTGATGACCCCTGTGTACAATGTGGAATCCTTTCTGCGGTTGGACAAAAGCATGGTTTTTCTTTTTAAAAATAAACGATTGTATTTATGTTGGACGTACGCTTTTCATCCGAACAAATAATTGTATTTTTTTTAATGTTTCGTTTATCATTTCATTTCATCATCCACCAATAAAAAAAAATTAGATTTTTTTTTTATTTAAATACATATTATTGATCGTGTTAGCAGGTATTTAATTTATTTTTTTTCCCAAAAAAGTTTTTTCAGTCACAATGCTGTAGCTGCACAAACAAAATATTAGAATTCACTGTACGTATAGAAATTACGAGAATTTCTTTAATTACATTCAAACGTGTTTGAAGCCATATGAATGAATTTTTTCCGAAAGTTTTAAATTAATTTCAACGCCTTAAATAGAATGGGTTGGATAATTAAAATAAATTGAAATATCATAACCGCATTTAATCAGTTTTCATTTAGGTAATCAGAATTCGATGAAAACACGTTAAAATTAATTTCGTGCCATAAATATAAATTCCGATCGCTATTGAGTGCGCGATGTACAACACAACGCACATAATCATATGATTGATATTCGAAAGAAAAAACGAAAATACATCAATCGTTTTTCGTTTCACGTTTCCATTTGTAATAAGTCAAACGTGAGAATTGAAAATAATAATACGAGGCACGCGATATTAAGATTTTTCTTAATAAATCACATTCAACATACAATTTAAAGCAATGTTCAAACGCACCGCAAACATGTTCGAAATCGCCAGCCAATTACACAGTGATTTTTCCGCACGCGGCCATATCGACAACATCAAAACAAACGAAAAATACATTTATATTGTTATTACGCAGAATTAATATAGAGTTTTCCGTTTTCACATCTCGCAACGTTCCATTTCACATTTCAAACGAAGTCGATATTTTCATCTGCGTCAGTAACACGGTCCGCTATCGTTCGATTCGTTTGCACGCCCTATCGCAAAAACCTAAACAAAAAGCGTCCCTCGTTAAGTTGTGAAAAAGTATCTTTTTTAATTGCTTGCTAGCGACTTCGTATCGTGTTTCTTTTCTTGGAAAAGGCAAAATTATAAAGGCCTTCTCACACCGACGCATTCTCTATATTTCCTGAACGACGCCATTAGTCGCATTCATTTATGTGAATTTTCATTGAACGCATTGGCTTTCATTAAAATACGGCGAAATCATTTTTCACACCTCGATTTTGAAAAGTCTGACTTACATAATATACAAAAACCAATCGTTCCATTCAATATATATTCATGACATTTCAAAGCACTATTCAATGAGATACGAAATATGATTCTTTGAAAAGCCTATATCAGCAATTACTATAAATGAGCCGCATTTGTCACCTAATACCAAAAGAACCTAATTGACTGAAGTGAGAAAGGGAGAACTGAAAAGTGAGAAAAGATACATTTCAACTCGAATTTCCCGACATTTTCCATTCTCCAACACAGGTGCGAGCGCGTGCCACCAAAGGAAGGGGACATTAAAACGCCGCCGTTCCTAAAGCATGAATATGAAGAAGGCATCTCATTAAATGGACCAGGTGCACTGGACTCGGCCATTGCAGTTTCCGGTTAACTTCCCTGTTTGAAACACACTCCTACAAACGGGAACAATTCGAACGCAATAGCACTCCGTTAACGGTCGGATTGTGTAAACCGTGCATAAAACATCCGATTGTTTGCACCTTCCGAACAAAAGATGCTCCGAATTTTCAGCGTTTTCGAGAGACCAATTTAATATATAGTTAGCTTAGTTGCTGCACAGAAGGAAAGCGTAACGAGCATCTAGATAAATTTGCTGAAAAATTGCATAACACCCCGCGAGTCGAGTGCACCTATCTCTGAAATACTGCATTGCATCTGCACATTTATCTCGATTGTTTTTCATGAAATTTCATTCCAAATTCGTATATTTTTATATTAAAATTTAATCTAACAAAAATAACATCTTACAATTTTCTATTTTAAATTGAATCTTTAATGTATTTTATAAATCTATAAAAACTCTAGACTTCTCATACTCTTCGAATGAAATAAATCTCTCTCTTATGTTTTTATTTAAAATAAGCGAAATCTATTTTTTTCAATTTACAAAGTTATTCATGAAAAATATATTTCATGTAAATCGCTCCACAGGTGTATGTGTGTATGTACACGTAAATAACTTTCCTCGCAGTACGACGCCCCGCAAAAATAAGGCTTACACACTACGCCGGAGGTGAGACGAAAATCCCTGAATCGATTATGCTAATTTAGCAGTGTAAAGGGTGACTGAAGTTGGAAACTTTCGCGGAAGTAATTCGTTGTTTAGAGATACGAAAGTTACAAAAGGGCGACTCGATAGTGGAAAGATAATGTATGCAGAGCAAACAGTTTCATAAACGTCGTCGACGAACGCATGTATGTATGTACGTAAGGAACCCCTTTACGTGATTTTGTCTTTTGATGTACGAAAAAAAAAATAACGTAGTAAAGGAACGTGACGAATCATTCGACGAAATCCGTCCGTCGACTTCTTGCGTCGTTTCGCTATGACGACGCAGAAAAATGAATTGTCGAATGTGTTCGAAATAAACACACATGTGCGTTTTTATTATTCTTCGAGCAAAGCTTTGCCACTCAATTTTTTCTCTATTACACGGTTGCCTTCCCTGAAAGCTTTTATTTATAAAATCTCTTTCGGAAAATACGCGGAACTGTGCGAAATATGTTGTTACAACAACGAATCGGAAAAAGTAACGACGTCCATGCGAATAGCAGAAGTTGTAAAAAAGATTTTTTTTTTCGTTAGATATACAAGTATCGAATTGAAAATGTTTTGGTATATGTATCTTCTAGATTCAAAGATGTACAATACAATAAATATGATAAGATTCATGTGTACGTACAAAGTGTAAATGTAAAAAAAAAATATTTTTAAAAGCTCAGCTACAGACGCACATTAAATGTATTTTCAGTATTTGAATCACTCGAAATTGTAAATTAAATATGAAACAACATAAAAGCTAAAAGACGATTTATGCATGTATTTAGAAATATTGAAATAATTTGTTTTTACGTCAACAATACAAAAGATGTAAGCTAAAGTGCGTTACATATTACAGAAGAGTGGAAAACTTGTGATTGATCGGTGTTATGTGAGGATTTTTTTTCAATCTATGAAGCCTTTTATGTTTTTCATACAACTTTAATATGAAATCAATTCAAATTTGAGTGAAACGAATCAAATAATTTGAAAAATGATATAAAATAGGATAATTTTTCATTTACTTTATAGAAACGGGGAAAAAATATCGAAATGGCAAAATAATATTGAACTTTGTGAGCTTTCCTAAATTTATCACTTTCCTTGTAAAAATTCTATTGTTTTCGTATATTACTCATAATTCACATTACAATATAATAAAATAAATTAGTTATAAAGTTTGTGCACTTGTTATTCATATATTTTCACAATCCTATCAGATCAAAGTTTCGTGTATGGAATTAAATTATAACACGGTTTTTTCTTGAATATAATAATAATATCTCCCGGAAAAATCATGTCTCTCCATTTTCCCTCTACTGTGCCAATTTAAAATATGATATGAAATTGTCCTAATAGATGGGTAAATTATATGTAGATTTGTAAAAAAATATTTTGTAACGCGTATAAAAATAAATAAGAGAACAAAACCGGCGAAAAAACGTGAAAAAGTCCAAAAACGAAAAATATGTTGCCAGACGCAAGCGCGCTACGAACGAAATGTCAAAGCGTTGCGAACGTTGGCAACACTGCTCGCACGGACGCCAGCCAGTTGTGTTGGTGTGTCGCGGAGGTGCGGCGCGCGGCTCGCTGTTTACGTGAGGCTGCGCCCCTCGACGGTGCCCCCGTCTACGTTCTGCTTCGACTAGGGACACGGGACATGGGGGCTGACTCGAGACCCCGCGCCCCCCTTCAGTACGTCTCATACCTTCCTCACTATCACCGAAGAATGTGTACTAGCGCAGGAAGAGCGGGGGCGAAGTCCCTCCACGCAGGGCTCTGCTCGTAGTCGTTCGGGGGCCTCGCTTTTTCGTTATTTGCGCTCACCGAAGATGAAATATGCATCTTTTTCCATGTGTGATGTGATGTTTCTTGTGAGAGGGTGGTGGTTCAGGGTTCAAAGACTCTTCTAGAGAAGCTAATCTATCGTTTTTCTTATTGATATGATGTGTGAAATTCTGAAAAAAATATGTAACCTCATTAGGTGTGATAAGTTTGCCGTAATCTGCTCAAAGTTAATGTTTTCGTTGAGAATAAACATCTTCAGTGAACGACAGAAATAGCTCTCGTTAATAGTGATAACTTATTGATAAAATTTACACGAAAGTTAACAGTAAATTGTTTTTTGAAATGTAAAAATTGGTTCATTACACTTTAATACGTGCAATTGTCCTTTCTTGGCTAAACCGATTTCTTCTCTCGATTTAAGTTCCGACGAAAGAAAATTGTTTTTCAAATTAAGATCTAGTCTAACCTTACTCGATTCAATTTAGGCTTACGAGTTTATAAAAAGTTGACTTGTGTATGATTTCAACGGTGTCAAATAGGAGTCCTTTAATTTTTTTAGATAATTTTGTAGTATCACTTTCGATAGTTTTGAACTGGGAAACATAATGTACATTCGGTTGTCTAAACGCATCGAAGTAATACCATATTTCATTAAGAAGGGAAAGTTTATAAAAAAGTCCTACTATAACCTGTTTTTCACTAGTACACATATCGACGCTCACATTTCTGCTAAATTGTTGCATTTGTGCAATATTATCAATTTGCCATAGTGTCTATTTTATTGTCCTTTTGGATTGGTCGTTTATACTGGACTGTACGTCCACAAGTTGATGATAATGAATGTTGTTATTACTTCTTAACGTTTCCAGTGATCAACGTTCAGTTTATTTTATCAATTTTCATTAATTTCACACTCAGCTATTTGGAATTTTTGTACCATTTTTTCCTCCTGCAATAGAATTTTTTAATGTGGAAATTTGCTTAAAAAAAATAAAAACCAGCTCATGTGATAATGCCAAATGTTATGTTGAATCATGCGAAATGATATTGTCCGTCTTATCACTCTCATTGAGGTTTAGACTTGTTTAATAATATCACAAACTTTTATAACTATGTGGTTTGTTAAAAATTTGAATTTTCTATTGTTTTAAAAAATATTCATTATTCATACTCCATTGTTTTATCACATGATTTTTCAAGTTTTTTCTTCTCTAAATTTATCATACATTCTCATCACTTTTATGTTAATCTAGTAATGTGAACTTTTTTGTATCATATCCATACAGAAAAACAATTCCTATTTTCTCCTCTATAATGAAAATCTGATCCCAATGAAGTAAGGAACTAATTTATTTTTGAGACTGTGAGTTAAATCATCTCTATACATCTTTGTCATGTTCTCTTAAAATCAAGTTCCCATCTTTTCAGTCATTTAATCCTCATGTTAGTCGACTACATGAATTCTCTGAGATAAGTAGGTAGTTTGTCTTTCACACCTGGAAGCTATTCAACTAAGACAATTTTGATGCATTTATGTATCCTAGAGAGTTATTATAGTTAATTAACATGAAGGTTAAACTCGCAAAAAGACCACCCTTAAATAAATTAAGTAATCTTGCATATGTTGGCTATATTTTTTAATTTGAAACAATTTTAACACTTTAAATTAGTTATGTACTAATAAGTTTTCTATTTCATTTCAGATAAACAAATTCACCGACTACACCAGTGGACTTTTGTACGCATTGATTAGTCAACGTAAGTATCGTTTTCTTTTATCAAAATATATATCAATGATTTTTAGATAAAATTGGTGAAAATATATTAAGTTACTGTATCAATGAATTCAGATTAACTTCATTTAATTAAATTTTTCAATATTTTATACCATTAGAGGAAATTTTCAAATACATTTGAATCATTTAAATTAAGTTTTCTTATTAGAAAGTACAAATATTTCTCCTTACTAATCGTTCAATTTGTAGAAAGCAATCTAATCCAGTTTTAAGTGTTCAAATAAATCTTTGGTTTGGTTTGGTTTGGTTTGAATGTCATATGACAATTTCTTTGCTTGTTTCATTTCATTTTCTCCATTTCAACGCAGTAATTTTAGGATATCTTTCCTTTTATATCAAATTATAATCAATGGCTGCATAAAATTGTTTCAATAAATCATGTGTATATTTTTCTTCATTATACACTTCTGTATGAAAAAAGTGAAGTATCCTGAATTAAATGAATTATTTTTCAATATTTATTTTATGAGTATTTTTGGTGAATTGTTGGTACTATAATATTTATTGAAATTTCATCTTATCATTGATTCAAATAATATTGCTTTTAAAATGTTGAGTAACTTTCATGAATGTACTGTAATTATTATTTTCGATAGTTTTCACCTTTCTGGATTTTGGTAAAATCAACACTCAATTTGTGAAAGAAAAACAAGAAATTTACTTAATTTTCACCAATTTTGTCTAGTATATGTGTGTTTTCTGAACTATATTATTGTTATCACATTGCACTATCCGAGAGTTTAATAATATTAAATATTTTTGATGTAAGTAAAAAATGTAAAAGGATTTTCATCAAGTTGGCAGTTTAATCTATTGGTATTGCAAATAAATATATTGTTATCGTTAAGTATAAGAATTATAATAGCCTAAAAGTTCATCATATTATGTATTCAATCTGTAAAAATCTATTTTTTCATATTTTATTGCAAAATTTTACCCAGTTTTGAAAAACAGGATTTTTATAACGACATCTAGATACGAATTTCACTAAACTTAGAATTTTCGTAGTGAATTTTATGGTTTCGTTCTTGGGTAAGAGCATTGTGTATCTCAAAATTTTGTCTTGTTTCAACAGATGGCACCAAATTATTCGTCAAATCATTTACTTGTTATTTTATCATTATCTTGTAGTATAGTATAGGTATTCTTTTTATAATTTTACCTATTGCTAGAAAATAGAATATTAGTTATTATTCAATTATATTATCGGTGTATCGGTAGCAATGAATAGAAACGGAATTTTAGTTTATTTTCTAGAAATTTAAACGAAATACAATTGAATTAATTTGCCAATTAACCAAATAAATATAAGAATGTCAACATTTTCATTCTCATTCCGAGATTATATATCAAAAATACAATATGAAATTTTCAATAATATTTTTCTCTGAAGTCGTTTATCAAATCCTCTTGTACATTTCGCTAATCTTTAGGGATTGATATAAAAAAGTCGATCTTGCATCCTTTCTTCGGGTTATCTATCAGCACGAAAGCAATAAAACTGGACAAGCATATCTAAGGAGTAGTATCGTATATACTAGCTATTTGAAAGGGCCGCAAAAAAGGAAAACGGGAAAAAACCCGGCATTTGTTCGCGAAGCAAAAAACAAAAGGCATCGGAGTGATTGCAGAAAAATTGCCTCGGGTTACCTAAAACCAGATCTCGGTCCGAAAATGTTGCCAAAACGAATATTACGTTGTTATTTTATATTTTTTCTATACACTCCCCGCTTGAAATAATATGAACCTTTCGAAAATGCGAGTGAATTTCTCATAACGCGTTTGACTCTTCGTAGATTTCCGAACAATCGCTTTCGGCTCGTAAAATATTCATGATTTCGTTCGAACGGCGCTAATTTTTTTGTGTCGAAGTGCGTTTGTATTTTATGTTTTTATATATGGGGTAATTTCGTACAAATATTACCTCGCGTACTTTACAGGCGTCGGAAAGTAGATGTAAAAGCAATATCACTTATTTTACAACTTTGCGGCGTGAACATATTAAAAAATGTATGCGGCGAATTCAGCTTGTCACCTGCGCCACAATATAATACATCACCGTTTTCACTTTTGAAGAAAATGGGGGGAAAATTGCAATTTATTTTCGCGCACCGAAGAGAACGAGTAATTTTTTTTAATCTTGGTCTTCCTTGTTTTGGAAAAACCCATAACGAAATTTACATAATATTTTTTTATGAATATAAATTTTCCACACCAGAAAAACATTCATATGTGAAATGAACGATTTTAAATTATAAATTGTATCATTAAAATACATATCGTATAATGATCGCGACGTTCAATTTTATCAATCGAAAAAAAATACAAATCGTATTTTTTCCACAAACAGTATCGAAATCGGAACTCCAGCATGAGCTACGAGACATAGGAGGCTTTCACATTTCCAGCAGCTGACGCTTTTCGTTCCTCTCAGTGGGCGGGTAAGGCGGCACATCCCGCCCAGCGAATAGTTTATCTCGTATACGATCATCATATTTGCGAGAGGCTGTGATTTAAGATAAGGGCGTAATTGGGCGGTCGTTGACGCTTTTCCTCACAGCGCTGCGAGGAAATCGTCTCCCTCGCCAGACGCGGAAAAGCGACCGCTTTTGTGGCGCGAGCCAGGTGCTTTTCATAGTTTCCTATGCTCTATTTTTTATTTTATTCTCTCCCTATATATATTTATAGACGGTGGGTGCTTGTGTCTGTCGTGGATTTTCGGATGTGTGCGATGGTGTGAATCTTTTGTATGTGGGAGGTTTTTAATATGGTATTAGGTTGGATGCTCGAATTTGATGTTTTTTTCGTCGATTATTCAGTTTTAAAATTTTCGCAACTTTCTATATGCATAAAGGATTTAGCCGCGTCGAATGTTTCAACCCCAATGTCTCCCGAGCATTTTTCTTTCCTGCTTTATCGGCGAGTTCGTTTCGGCACTTTGGGCAATTTTCGTCATAGCCGGCGGTGTCGTGCGCGCTAAGATATTTTCGCAGCGATAACGAATTCGATTTTGCTCTTAAAAATCTAGCTTTAAAGGAGTCGGCTGACGCCAAATCCCAAACGACAACACTGGGAGACGTCCCTGTCCCGGTCTCCGGGATGAAAGCCTCGAGACAAAGCCTTTGATTGTATTACCCGACCCTGTTTTCTTCGGCTTCTTCCCTTTTTCCACTGTCGCCCATTATATCGCTTTATGGGACTCCACCCCTCTCGCCTTTCCTTCCATTAGTTTTCGTATTTTCGTTCGCTCTCTAGTGCTAGATTCACCTGTGACGCCGACTTTTCCCATTGTCCTCGAATCGTTCCGGTCACGATTTTTCACTGTATGAAGAATTATTTAGATCTTAGCCCGGATTAATATATCGAACCGGATACTCCGGAAGAGTTGCATTATCCATTAGCTAGGAGCGCCTTTTGGGAAAACGGGTTCGGGACTTACGCTGAGAGGTTTGCGTGGAAACGCGAGGCTTGCACAAACAAACTTACCACCGTCTCCATTTTTTATCCGAACTCCCTAATTCGATTTCCTTCTCCTCGCCGTTGACATTATAAAACCATCACTTTCGGATATCGATAGCTTCAGGTGTTCCGACAGCCTCTAGGCGCCGCCGCCTATTAGTATTATATATATGGAAATTGAATATTGCCTTTGTCGTGGTTTCTTTGAGATATTTTTTTATAGTGTCTTGTATCTGGTGCTTCCCGGTGGAAGTAATTTATTTTGATAGGTAAAATTTTCATGATACATATCGTTTTATTTCAAAGTTTATTTTGAATTATTCATGAAGTGTAAGTTAAGACGATCGAAATTATCGTATAAAAATAAAATTGGAAGATAATTATGGTGTCAACTTTCTCAAGATTGCTCAATCATTTGGATATTCTTGGCGTGCTTTCGTTATTGTAAGTTTCTCTGCTTCCATGCCAATTTTTTACCTTCAATATTAAGCTTTGACGTGTTTGAAATATTGAAGGTTTTTTTTTGCATCTGCCCTATATTTTAGGTTGCCATTGTCAAGTTTCAAGTGTCAATTAATCTCTAGCAGGAAAATCGATCTCCAGTTAAGGTCTGCTTAGCACTCCGCGGGCACAGCGAATAAGTACCTACACAACATGTCAGATCATAAATCATAAGCTCGTGTGCTGCGCGATTTTTTAGACTGATTACTTTTTTTACGGAAAACGAAAGGCATTTTAAGTTTTTCTTGTGCGTTGCGCAGCGCGTGGGGAAAACTAATTTTCTTCCTCAAAAGGCAAAAAAAAAAAAGAATTCAAAGTAAACATGAACCTTTTCACATATAGTGGCATACGAAAACGAGCGTGCGCGCTCGTGACATTTATGAATTGTATCGGGGCGTAGATTTTCCTTGATGGCTAAAAATTTATTGCGAATGATTCACGATGATACATATGCCCAGTATAGTATCAAGATATTTCACGTTTTCAAAGTTAAAAACTACATTCTTATAAAAAAAAATGATCTAAAATCACACTAAAGCTATTTTTTTTTTTCATCTTTTTGACCTTAATTTCTCTTTTAAAGTCTCCGATTTTTGATGATTTCCCAATCATGGATTCTTTGGGTTTAGGGTGATTACTCCTAAACCGACCTTCTTTTTTCAGAGGTGTCACAGAAATAACGACTATCTCATTATGCGACAATGCATCGAACATTACTGACACAATTCATGGTTCATCACTGAAATTTCCTCTTGTACTCTACATAAAAAAACGCATTTTCACAACAAAACACGAAAATTCGTCATACATATGTATTAACACTCAACATAAACCATCACTCAGCTTTACAGTTTCCCGAAACTCTGCACCCGGTGATTCAGCATCGGCTCCCGGATCCCGGCCATTTAATCCTTCCCTATTCACACAAAAACACACACACAACAAAAGACCAAAGGGAGCAAACGACTTTCGCGTGTCTGCGAAGGCCTTTTCGCCCCGTGGGGTGCATAATTGTGTACCGAACGCGAATCGATACGTACTCGATGGCGAAACACGTCGCTGAAGCGGTGCCAAACGGGCCGCCGGGGACGCTTCGCCCCAGATATAATCTTCCCTTGTGCAGTTTATCTTTTCCAATAAATCCTTTTCGCCCAGTGTGTGTCTGTGTGTCTGTGTGTCTGTCTGGGCGGCCTCTAGCGTTCGTCTGCTCCACGCGGTGGTCGGTGACCGCCTACGTTCCCCATAAAAGAATACAGCCGAGGAAAAATTGGCACCGGTTCTCTCTCTTATATCGAGGACGTTCCGTTTGCGCCCGGGAATCGATGGAAATATTTTATTTTTTTATTCGTTGCCGAATATGTTATCTCGTTTGAGAAATATCATCGTGTTGTACTTGATTTTTCAATGAAACTAATTATAAACTTTGACGTTATGAAAAAGTTTTACGTTGCCGCGGAAAACTGATTAATAAAGTTTTATTATTGTAGGAATCTATTCCGTAATATACATTTTTTGTCCGCCCCGTTGCATAGTCATTCGAGCGAATAAAGCCAGCGAATCGAAATGCGTGTAATAGATTACTAAAAAAAAAAAATTGAGAGATCCGCAAGGAATCGAATGTCTTCCTTTTTTAAATCGGCTTTTATTTTTATTCAAATTCGAAGAAGTGTGCTTTTCTGGGCTCCGTTTAATGAAAATGTTATTGTTTAACTTCGGTGTGGTATCCTGTTTCTAATTAGGGAACGGACAAAGAACGATGGGGTTGTTTGTTATCTAAATGAGATATTGTAATTTGAGATTATTCATTTCCGATTTCGAAAAATATCAATATATGATGCTGCTCGTATATTGATCATTTAATAGATTTTTTTCCGTAGGAAAATCTACATTTCATATCGTACTCTTTGTCCGAGACAGATAAAGTGAAACGCTTTCTCGTTAATATTCCTACCACGCGAGGGTCTTTTTTATTGTTTGCCTCACAAAAAAAAACGTGGCTTACTGATTATTTTAAGCAATAAACTGCTTTCGAATACACCGAGGAGCGTTGAATCGATTCATCCCGACACTTGTGTTTCGAATTCGTGAAATTTCAACTGTGAAATGTCCGCTTACGTGAACTCCCCTCTACGCGACGTTTACGTTTTAAAGTTTCGACTTTCCTTATTTTCACTATAGTTCGTTTTTGTTGAATTTTCGAAGCGAGTCTTACGATTGTTTCTTAGTAATTGCTCTGGCTTCTTTCTTGGTCGTTTCGTTGTAAAGGCATTGACGTAAGCGAAGCTTTCGTTTCACCAACTTGTGCCGCGTTAAAATTTAATTAACTCACAATACTGTCGATTGTATGGTTTTGGAAGTCCTTTATGATTTCTTTTTTAACTTTCGTAGACAAAGTGTAATTAGTGGAACATTAATTTGAAGAAAAAAAACACGTGTCTATAATAAAACATTCATTGATCCTTAAATGAAAAAAAAATAGCTTGAAATATATTATAATATTATTAAGGTTAAGATTTTTTTAATGTTAAAAATTTGTGATATCAAATATACATCACAGCTTGTAATTTAGTCGCTCGAATAAGTGACGTCGAGTTTTCTGTACATAAAAATATCCTTCTTATGCATTTTAAACAGCTCAAAATTAAGTTAAGTAATTTTAATTTCGGCGATGCTTATCGAAATCCCTTGCAAGAACGTGACCAGAAAACTCCGCCAGCACTTCACTGTAGGCGTTAATATTGCGAGGAAAAATTTGCACAGCAATTATTTTTATGTTTGTATAATTAAATAGACGTTAATATAATAACTTTTTCTCTTTCCGAGTTCGCGAATAATAAAAAGCGAACGCTTTAATTATTCCGCATGATTTATAGGTCGTTTCAAATCGAAAATAAAAACACTAATTGAATCGTTGCCTTTTAGACGGAACACTGCCAGGCTTTTAACGATTGCCAGAATTGGATCCGATCTTTTCTAGTCCAGAGACTGAACCGTAGAATAACTAATAATCCCCGAAAGAAATCTTCAGTTAACGTATCGATTATTTAGTTCGGTAGACTTCTCGTTTCGGGGGGCGGTGGGCGGCCGAGTTTTGTCTTATCGAAGTAATATTAATCATCCCTCTGCAACGCTATTGTAATATATTTTTTTTGCGCCTTTTCCATTAGACGATGACTTTTTGTGGTGGGGTCTCTCGGAATTAACGTCTGTTTATTCCCATTATTCAGGGTTTACTTTTATCGCCTGCTGAATTTATATTCTATGCAGTAAATTATTTTCTTGCTTCGTAGTTATGTTTTGTATTCATTATTTTATGTAAGTCAAGGTTTCTTCCACGTGTTTTACATTAGCAGTTTTTCATAGATTTTATGATAGCATTCGTTTCGTATTGACTATTGCGTATTGTGTAGTTAAATATAGTGGTTATCATTCGACGTATTATATTAATACTAACAATCATAAGTTGTGTGAATAAAAACATTTTACAATTAGAGCTATTGGAACTTCAATTTATATCTATATTTTATTTTGCACCATCTCTTCATATTCGACACGTTGTCAAGTCCGTATTCGAAAGGAGGTTGCGATAATTCGAGCAATTTGTCAATTTGCGAACGTGGCGTGGCGTTTTTTTTTTTTTCATTTTCAACACTTCTTTCAACATTTTCACCCCTCCATCGTCTTTTTTTACGTCTCCTTTCATCCTTCCGAATATTATCCGGGGACTCCGGATAGGATGGATAGACTTGGGAAGACGTTCGATGGGGGACGGGAAATTTTACGTACGCGGGTCGGGCGTCAGGTGCGTTTTATTCGGACGGCAATGTTTTACCTCGCCCGTGGGATGTGTTTATTTTTTAATTGGCCATTTCGTCGCGTTTGTCCGCGGGGACACAGAAGACGACGACAATAACATTAGGCCGGCGTCACTTCGAAGTCTCGTCGCCGACTTACGACTTTCGACGAGTCGTAAAAGCGGGACACGCTCCTCTCGGCCGTCGGAAGGCCGGAGATGGAGGAGCAGGTGGACTCTTCGCGTCCTCGAGAAGGCTTTTTCAGCGCCGCTAATCTACGCGCTTTAAAACGTCCCTTTTATGCGCGCTGTGACCCTCGACAGGTGGTCATGATTCGAATTTGTTACCGGCTTCTAGAATGGATGTAAATGTTATTTTTGTCGCGGGAAAGTGTGGGAAATGTCGATGTGATCTATGTGTGTTGTGTGATTGTTTTCAAGGGGCATTGAATGTTTCGTCGTTTATATTTTCGAAACGGTTACAAGGACAGGTGAATTATTATTTCGTTGCTTTTAGTGTTGCATAATAGGTTTCTTTAATGTGTTCCAATTTTTCGGTAACGTAATAAAATGAATGTATCTTTGAAAAATCTGCTCGGTTACTTTATAATTTCTGTAACAAAGCTGCCCAAAGGTGACGTTTTGATAACTGTAACGTCGTTAAAAATATACACAAATCACAAAAGCCGATCGTAGATATGGATTGACTAATTTTTAATGCAATTCATGTTGCCGCCTCGATAAAAGCTTTTTGGGAGCACGGAAAGTTTCATATATAAATCTCACTTACGTACTTGAGTTGTTAAACGACAGTTTTTCCTTTTTTTACCCTCGCACAAAAGCCGTATACCGTTTGAAGAAGTTGAAAAATAGAATTATGAAGGATCAACGATGCGAAATTATATTCACACATATAAAGCATTCATGATACTAAAAATGTCCGCTGCGAAAACTTCGCTTTTCTTTTCATGGAGAAAACGTTTCATCGTGCGTCTATCAGCATCGATTTATGTATCGTATCAGATTCGAGCTTTCTGTCGTCACAAGGAAGAAAAGCTCGGACGAAGTTTCTCCGAAACGTCAATCAGCATTAGCTAGGACACTTCTTTCGTGAGCATTCTTCGCTTCTTCGTATCGTCCACTATCAATCTGAGGCGGTCATTACCGCGTTAAAAAGGACGCGACACCTCTTTAAAAATAGGACACTTTTCGCGAAAACCAATCTATTTTATCGCGATGTTATAATACATTCTCGGAAGGAGAAATGTCTCCTTTGGCTTTTTTTCGGTGTCCTTTTTTATATGTCGGATGATATTCCTTACTTGAAATGTTCAATGTCGATGTCGTCACTCTTAATGGTTATGCCTCTTTGTAAGAGTTTTCTTAGAAAATCTTTTTGAACGAAAATATCGAGTGTCATTGATATTGAATCGCACTTATCGATATTTTTTCACTTAGCGAATTGTTCTATTTATAACATTTTCTCATCATTTAAACGTTAGTGTACTTTAATGATTAGCGCAACATTTTTTCTATTCAACCCTCAATCGCACTCGCTCCCGATCTTTTCCATCCAACACCGTTTACGCTTCGCCATAATACACCGGCATTTTATCCGGAATTATAATAAATATCGAATGGGCCGTACGGTTCTCGTGTCTCGTTTCGTACGGGAGCCTTAATCACCGGTATCGGCCGCCCTTATCGCGAGTACACCGGGCTTTTTTTAAATAACACGTTCGGCCGTTAAAATTTGATAAGTTGTTTGTTAGCATGCCAACGCACGCGCCGCCGGGTAATACAGTTTTAATGCCGAGGCCATGAACATGTATCGCATAATCGATCCGATCGGACATGCGTTTTTTTAACGAGCTTTAATATTATATTTCCGCGTGTGGTGAACTCGACTGTAGAAAAGAAAATCGTTTTGGTTTTCGCAGTTTTTCTTCTTTGATGAGATTTCAAATATGTATTTTATTAAAAGATCGTCAAGTCTGCTCCAAAATCTTGCGCAATTCACGTGAAATTCATCCGCATTAGCGGTTCGCGGTGTTCGTGCGTGATTCGCGCATGAGTCTGGAGCGAGCTTTAGATGAAATTCTGTGTTGTAGATAAAATGATTGTAATTTACAGTCAGACGCATCTGAAAACTTAGATTTATTCGGGTTTCAAATTAATTATGTAATTTCTGTTTCAGGCATACATATTAATTTCGTATTCCGTTTAAATTTTCATGTAACCCCTTTGTCGTGTGACACGATGACCCATAAATAAGCTTGTTTTTTTCCGGCCCAAAATTTTAACATTGTTGATTAAATTATAGGACGGAACATAATATTTTTACATATTCATAAATTTGATAGATTACTTATTTAAATTTAAAAAATAATGATATGTGTTCATACGATATTTATATCGGCTTTACATACACACTGTGGCAACCGGCTAACACCGACACTCCAAAGTTGTAGTTGAGTTAATTGAATTTATTCAGTTGTTTCGTCGTGTGAGCTAGGTTTCGCCGGTCATTCAAAAGTCAAATGTCAACTCGTGAGTCACAATACATTAAGCCCTATTTGTATCATGTTGGGTGACACGTCTATCATTATTTTATTCTGACCACTCTTTTCAGTCCATTAAAACAAATGAAATTGTACGGAAACGTATATTTATTGTCTTGATTTTCGTATGGAAAATGTATAATTTCAACAATATTTTATTGTCACGACCGTGTTCTGAAATGAAAAGAAAAAATGGATTTTGGAAAAGCTCAACAAACGAAAGACGACATGCTCTCCGGAACGATAGTCGTTATACAGTCGGTGATTTGCGAAAGCCACTCTGAAGCTATGCCATCGTATCCAGTGGTGTAGTATTAGATTTTGAGGTGTTAGCACACTCTAAAAAAAGACGTCAGATAGATATTAGTTGAAACAAGCAAATTACCAAAAAATAATGCGTATTAATAGTTTTTTTTTTCTATATTTGTGAGACTGCATTAAGAAAATTTCATACTATTTCGATTTTTCCAACATTTAAGCAGTCCCACGTTATCCCAGTCCGACTACGCCACCATTCGTGTCGCACATCGGATCCTGGCGGGACGATACCGAACCCCGGGAAGATTTCGGGAAGTGACAGCGAAACAAAGGGCGAACCTAGCTCCGTCACCTCTCGCCCTGACGTCCTTTGTACGTCTCGCGAATATTTGACGAAAGTTTCGCGAAACTGAAACGCCGCAGGGCGTGTCGTCGTCGTCGTCCTCCCCTTCTAAAAAGGGCACGTTCTTCTGCGGGCTGTTTTTAACCCCGTATCGTGTGACTTTAGTCTCCGCGTACGCAATGTGCACTGTTTAGCTTTCTTCGACGTGTGCGCTTGTCGAGGTGATTTTGCGTAGGAGCGTGAGATTTTGTGTCTTTTGTTGAATTCTGTTATGGGCTTGTGCGTTGTCGATGAGTTCGTTTTCGATTGCTCGATTGAAATGCAATTGTGGTGAATTTTCATATCGGTTCGTTATGTTTTGATAGTGAAAAAAAAATATGGGTTGATTCTGGGTATTTTTGCAGGAATTCAGAATCGCGTATATTTTTTTACATCCGTGTATAATTAACGTTTTTATTTTACTTCTTAGTTTATATTTTCACATTTTATTACGTAAAATACACCCGTGTAATGAACGCGAAATCATAACTGCGGTAACTATTCCGTTACGATGTTGCGAAAGATAAAAAAGAAAGTATCCAAGAATTCGACTCACGTCGGGGTCGTTAAAGTGAGATGTAGAATTTCTGCACGCATTTCTTTTAAATACTTGTTTATTCTCGCTATATTTTAGCTTTTATATCGCATACATATTTATCTGTTTTTATTTATTTTTTTCTTGGCTCCCTTCGCTTTTCTTCACTTCGGGTAAAATTGTGAAAAGCATCCGCGCCTCCTGCAAAACAATAACTATGTTGCCGTATACGTTTACTCACGTAGTAAAGGTTGTTCGTGCGCGAATTCGCGTAGAATGTACGCCACATAACAAAACATGAACTGTGAGTGTGTGTACGCGGGGTATTTTTCCAATTTATTTCATTGCACACGCGTACGCCGTGTCTGTGTTGTGTCGAGTGCGGAACGGCGGTTTTCCGAAACGAATGAAAAAAAAACTACAGAAAATTCGCTTTAATTAACCCGCGAAGTGGCCATAGATCGTCGTGTCGTGGCGCAATTAAAGTAATATTTTCGCTTTTATTGTCGGCGGCTCGCGAATGTTCCTTCTGTACGGTTGTATGTAGGTGTTCGCGTGTCGGACGTTATCAACGTCCGAACATTTTATATGGCTTTATAATTGTTCTGGGTGCAACCGGGGGCTCGGGTTGCCCAGGATCAGGGATGTACGGACGTTTTTCTAGGTCCGAATCGATTTACATACATCGCCATGCATAAACAAGGGGTTTGTACTACACTAAATACAATTGGCTTTTTACATTTTCATCTCATTAGCATATGAAAATTGCTATTTCGAACTATGCATTTTGATCGGGGCGGAAAAATATCGTTTCAATTTTGAAATCTCTCCGTAATACCAACATAGATTTTATTCAAATCGTACGCATGATCGTCATTATATTTTTTTTCTGTTCATCAAAAAAAACCTCATTAATCGGAGCTTTCGTACACACCGCGAACACGACGCGATAAATCTTCGGGAAATGTTTGTGTCCGCATCGACGTCCGTTGCCGCGACGTTTCTTAGTTCTTGTAAATTAACCTCCGCCAGTGTGTTTGTCGAATAAATTTACGGCGGGTGAAATTTTCGGTAGATATTTCAGTTTTATCGCCGGGAGGCTTTACACCTTCAAATTTTCACATAAAGTTATAGAGGTATGACTAACGAGCGGTCGGCGGCGGAGCAATATAGGCCGGGCACACACACACACACCGCCGACTCCGTTTATGCAAATTGTTCGGCTCGCCATGTAAAGAATGGATTCGTTATAGCTGCACCAGGAAATGGACGGGCATAAATTTGAACAATGCTTTTTCGCTTGAACTTACCGCGCCGCCCGAATGTGTTCTTTTTTCATTCCCGGCGTACTTAGCACTCGACCCGCGCGCCTTTTCATTTAAAAATTTATACACATTTCTCTCCGGGTTAATGTCTCGGCCCCTTCCGAAAGTCGTGCATGTAAATATTTTGATACGTTGTAATTTTCGTACATTTGTAATCGATGTCATTTGTACTAAAATCTCTTTTTTTTTTCTCATATGTTCGGTAATTACTACTAATTCAATCGTTCGTTAATTCTAATTCAAAGTCCGTGGATGTTTCGAACAAATACCGTTCACAATTCAATCAAATCAAATGCAATCGGACAATCAAACACGATTAGCGCTTAATTTTTAGCATCAACTCAATTGTGTCCTCATCAAAACCTCGAGCGCAAACATTTGCACTGTGCCGCAATCGAATTGGAGCGAAGCCTGCTTCGGCCGCGGTGAACTTTCGATTTTGTCATTTTAATAAATCGAGTTCGAATCGCCGCAGGAATTACGAATGGTGCTAAAATCTAGATAAATCGTCGCGATAAGCGCCCGGGTTAAGAGTTAAGCGACGCCGTCGGTGTGTGTAAATGCGGTTACAATATTGCAGCGTCCCGGCTGTTATAGGAGGACAATATCTCAAGGGATAAAGAGCCAAGCCGAAACCCTTCCTTTCCACGGCCCGGCCGTATTACAACGTATAATATCCCGAGTATATTATGTATAATATGTGGCTAGGGCACATATAATGTTTGGGCGCGTGTGCGAAAAGTCGCGGCGATCCGCCTTAAGCCCTTAGCCGGGTTGTTAATCGCCCACGCGCTTAGCTTCGCACAATTGTCTGATATAGCCTTCGGCCCTTCCATGCCTTACTTGTATAAGCGTCTACTCACTATTTTCGATAACTTTTTCTTTGTGAAATGTTCCGTTTGCTTCTGACGTGTTTCTCGGTGCCCTTTAATTCTGAGGTGATTCGTGTACTTGAACGTTTGATATACCACTAGGTCATGTTGATGAAATAGTTCATTCTCTACGTAATGTACGAGTAAAATGTTTCGAAAGTCTGACACGTTATCGACATGTACAAATTTCAGAAATAATATTTTGCATTATATTGAAAATATTTCATTAGTTATAATCTAACATCAATTTCCCATTACTTCATCGACGAACATGTAAAGCTCTATATATCCATTGTTTTGATGGATCGTTGCTGTTTTCCTGGAAGATCGCATTAATTTCAGCATAGAGAGTAATTAATATGTACCCTGTATTCGTAGTAAAAATAACACGATCGTGCGTATTGCAATTAATTACCGACTGGAGCGATCGACGATCGTCGCTTTCCCGCGAGAAACTCGCGCTTCCGACGAAGATAATTTCTAATGGGCGCTACGTCGATTCCTAGTTCCCGCTCCACATGCTTGTACATAAAGTAAGTTTAATTTGAAATATACACACGCGATGTTATCGCGAATCGCTTCGAACTTGAGCGGTAAAATTTAACGTTTGCGCCCATTTTCGAATCGCCTCCATCCCACCCATAAGGTTTCAGAATGTATCTGGGGAGAAAATGTTCGTTAACTCGCGCGTGTGTATGTATTTGAGGGTGTTTTTCTTGGAAATCTCATAATTGATTCACTGTTTACGTTTCGAAGCGAGCGCGCCTCGCGATTGATATTGATTTTGACTGAAGCTCGATTAAATATTGATATCTGTCGTTCGGATAGACAAGTTCGTTTACGTCGACTAGTTCATTAGAAATCGCTTAGAGGTGTAGTTACTTTCATCCGACTTTTGACGTCTCTATGAAGACTTTCCTAAAATACTTATTTTGATGATATCAAAAATGCTCGATTCATATCTAATGAAAAATTGCGCAAATACATTTTCTTCCGATTGATTGTTTCTTAGAAACCAACACAGCTAAATCTGATTTATTATTGCAGCGGATTTTTAATTCAATACTAGGCCAACTTTACACATTATGCAGTTAATATATGTACTCGAATATCGATCCTGAAGGTAATCATCTTGCACATAACACGCGCTCCTGAGTTCTTGCACGCCTCTCGCGAACCACCGACGGGAAGTTGCGGACGTTAATCGCCTTTCGATTTCAATTCGCGTTATACCGCATAATTACTGGTCCGTGATGAGCTATTGCTACGTAGTTTTCTTGATTTTTTTCTACTGCTCAATCTGAATTGTACTCGAGGAGCTCTCAATCGAAGTCAGACTTCTCGTACGTTTGATTGCTTGTGTGTTATGACATTTATTATTCAAAAATGATCGCTCCGGAAGTATTCAGAAGTATGGTGTAATACGAAAATAATTTGTGACGAAAGTGAACGAATGCTACTCGCGTCAATTTCGGCTACGTAGAAACGATATTTCTAAATCAATCATCGATTTTGTAGTACGTTATACTAACAATAAGTATGAAACGAAGAAAATGTAAGAATTGTGTTTTTGTATTTTCTTTTGAATTTTGTGTTGCGTTAATTAGTTTACTTGCTTTTATTACATTTTTTTTCTTTTCTCACATATTACGTACTTTATAATTATAGTGCAGAATTTTTACCTACATATATCGGTGGCATGTTACGCGTTTACAGCACCTCACTCGTATTTAATTTGACACGTCGTTGACGTATTACCGTAAAGAAAACTTTAACGTAAAATTCGTTTTTACACCATACTTCCAACATTTTCTGAGAAAAAGCACAACATCGAAAAAAAAAAAAACGTAATATACTCACCATCGGCATATATTCATTACGGAACTTCGAACCCTCGTCGCACTGTATCCAAAGAACCGATTACACATTCAAAAAACGAAAAGTCGGTCGCCTGTCCTTAGTCGCATGGCGTACGCGAACTCGAAGGGCGGATTGCGGTGGGCGGCTAACGCCGAAGGCAGACTGCCTTAGTGGGACCGTGGCGTGGTAGGCGGATTCGGAAAGCTCCCGATGAGTAGGCAGAAGGGTGGAGGACGATTGTACACTTGTTCCCCCATTTACGCGGTTTCACTTTTAGACGGTCAAGAAAATCATTTTTTGAAATACTTATGGATTCTACGAGAAATTAGCGCGTAAAAAGAGGGTCTATGGTTTCTGCTGGCAGAAGATAAGATTTTGGGTAAGGGTAGGTTTTAGGGGTGCATTTGGATCTAGAAAGGGGAACACGTCGAAGGAGATGTTTCGACCCAAAAACTACCCTATAAAGGTGTTCGATCGCGATTAGATTTTTTGCAAAAACTATTATAGATACGAGAAAACTGTCAAAGACAATATTGTTTTCCATTAAATTCTATACAATTATTATCCAACATTTATTTTGATAGAACTTAAAGTTTTCGATTAAATACAGGAAGAAGTGACTCAAATATTCGAGTCCATACAATATACGCGTGGAACATATCTCCGCATAAATGGAGGAATATGTGTACTACCTAAGACTCCCTTCAGTCGGGAGAGGGTGGGCGGTTTTCGCAGAGGGGTGGTGTGTTTCCGTTTAGTATGCACGTGGTGTAGCGCCGCGTTTCGCCGCCCTTATACACCGCCCACCCACCCCCCGGGAGCGGTGAATGTGTCAAGCCGGGATACCTGTCCCACCTCGTGTCCCGATGATACGTATTCCGGATCCCGAGATTGGGATCGGGTGCGGGACACCGGGGTGTGGGTGTCCCGTCGACGCTTTCTTGCGGCTCGATTCAATCGAGAGTGCATTTAATTTCGTCGAATGAAATTAACGTTATTTCGGGAATGTAATGTTGTAATGGTTTTATTTATTTTTTATTATGTTTCTCGGTAGATGTAAATGTACGTTTCTCGAAAATGCTTTATAAAGAAAAGTGTTTCGTTTCTTGAATGCTTGAAACTAACTGCTTGCGAATGTGATGTGAAATATGGAATTATTTCGGTCATACGCGGAATACGTATTATTTTAAGATATTGAATTTTTTATGCTTTCGTTAAAACATTGAAAAAGCTCTTGAATCGTACGCCCAATTTCCATTTTTCCCGAACAATTTTACATATTTTTGTCGTAAAAAAATATATTTGAATTATTCAATGAACTAATGCAGTAATCTTATTCAAAACTACGCATTTAAGTATTCAATTAACAATTTATATATCTTCTCATCTGATTTATCAGTAATTCAAATTAATTTCATTTTGAAGAAAATTTTCTTCGATTGATATTCTTTTTATCAAATTCTCCGTATATTTCTAAAAATATAGAAGTTTTGCACAAACTAGCTTCTTTCTCGGAGGCGTATTTCTTCGAGAACGAGCGAGTGTCGCGCGTCACGGCCGAGGATCACGGCTCAGCACTCTGTTTTTATTCATGAGACATGCCGTTACATGCCCGCTGAAATGCATGTATTTTTTCCTCCCTCGGATACGAGTGCTTGGAAGTTTTTCAGCAGCAGTTGTCGGCAGTAAAACGCCTCTTAGCTTTCGTGCGTGCGCATTCTCTCAAGTGTCGGCCTGAAATTTACGATAAACTCTCCGTTGTTCCTGGAAAGAAATCCAATTTCCATTTCACATTTTAATAGAAGAAAACAAAAACATGATATTTAACTTGGATTGGAGCAAAAAAAAAACAGTGAAGTAAGCATTTATTTGTTCGTCTGAACATTTTTCATCTGTATTAATTCGCATTGCGAGATTGCGGCTGTGCCGAGATCCTCGATCTCCAAGATATCTCCGGCAGCCCAATCTGCCGGCGTTCGACTCGCTCTGTGTTAATAATCAACATCGGAGCCTGTACTTCGGCTAACGAAGCTGAAAGGGTGTTCCAGACTGTTCGCGCCTGTACGATTAATTTCTCCTGGGAGTCCATCCGACCGCCAATTCCATCGGATCATACAACTGAACGGCCTTGACTGATTAACACAGCCTCGTTAAAGTCCTCGCCTTCGAAGCCTTTCGCTCTCTCCCCACAACAGCATCGGCGAATTCCTATGACAACGTATCGTCACGTCGTATATAAGTCGCGGGATTTGCCGGCTGACTTTGTTCCCGTATTCAGGATCCGGGGACGTCTCGCGGCGAATTAGGGCTAAACCCCGAAAACGTAAGTAATGTGTATCACTAATCTGCTCCAGGTTAGGTCGGGGGCCCGCGGTCCCGGGGGGCGGAGCGCCCGGGGGCCGCGAGCGTGACTCAATGACTGCCAAACGTGACCGAAGCAAGTCGGGCGCCTTTTTTCCAGGGTAGCTGCTACCCCTTTGCGGAATTTAGGGGCGCTTTCTGCCCCTCCTGTCGCCCCGCATAAAAGAAGCCGTACCCTGACCGCCACGCCTAACCGATAAAATTGAATTACTGCGTTCGATATTACTCGTATGTCGGAAAAATCGACAGTTTCCTTTCTAATACGCGTGTGTACATGTTTAGTTTGGTCGCTGTGCTTAAATTCAATTATTAAGTTGGGCAAAGATTTGTGGAGTCGATCGTGTATTCGATTCTTCGCTTATGCATAGATGAATTCGTGATTGTATTTAGTTTGTGAAAAATTGATACATTCATATTGATTTTAAAGTGTTTTGTATAAAAATATCGATTTCGTGAGAATTCAATTATTTAATTCTATTTTAAAAATATACCCAACGTGTTACTGTTGATTTGTCGATGTATTGAATCAGCCGAAAATACTTTGAACTTCTGAACTGGTTTCATACGTAATCGGAAATAGTACGTAGTTTATTGGACCGATCCGATTTTCTCTGACGTGAACACGTTAACGTTTTCACTACAAAGTGCTTTCCATTTTGAAAACTAATTTAGTTAGGGATTATTCTATTTGAAGCCGTATATTTGAACCCATTTTTTTCAAATCTGAGTATACTCATTGTAAAAATGTACCCTTTCTGTCGAAAATCCCTTTAACCTCTTCAAAGTGAATTTGGTATTCTCAATAAAAAGGATTGCCCACAAAGCACTTAGCTTTCATGTTATGTTAGTCTTTTGCGGTGACATATTTGAGATTCGTTGTAGATATTTTCATATTAAACGTTTGTGTTGACATAATCGCAATTAAAATTATATAATTCAATAGACTTTAATTTTTCATTTTTTTTACTCAATAGTTATAAATGAGCTTTTTTCGTGAGTCACATTTTCAACGTCAGTGTATTTATTGCCTTTAACGTTATGATCAAAAGTTTTCCACATAACTACGTTATGAACTTTTAAAGCCGTCCAGATCAGAAACATAAAAGAAAAGCTGGCTCGAAATCTCATAAAATATTTATTTAGGAAGTTTTATTTCGTATTTTTATTTTTTTTCCGTGTGTTTAGTCATCTAAAATTAAATAATTTTCATTTAAAATAATGTTTTTTCATTAAATCAAATCGGTTTAAATCTTTTTTCTTTTATCATATCAGCATTTTGTCAAAAATGAAGCAAATGTCAATTGTTTGCATACAAATGGACATTTTAGTATTATGTATAAATCTATTAGTATACATGCATAATATTATTTGCTTGATTTATTTCTATTTGTTGATTTAAATGAAAACAATTAATAAAATTCAGGCGGCTTTATTCGAAATATTCGCATACATACTTATTTATTGTATCCGAAAAGAGCTCTCGTTCTCAAGACTCGTAGCTATAAATTCAGTGATTTCAATAAAAAAAAACCCATAATCCAATTCCTTTTGTCGACGCTTTTGTGTCTCCATTCTATGCATATCTTTGATCTGTAGAAGAGTTTACCCCTTTTTTCATTTCCCGGTACGACTGCCGCTTCGTTTGATTGACACTAGAAACTTTTTGAATTTCATTCCTTTCGTTGTTTTTCCGAAAGAAAATTCTCAGTGTAGCGGGAGACGTTCGCTTTTCCGATCGACGTAAACCAGAACAGAGGAAAAACTCGGAATATGTGTCGAGCTAAATAATCCGTTGACAAGCCGCACTCGCATTGGTCATGATGTGCGTCAATTTTGATAAATTGCCGATCACGAACCCCTGTGAGGGACATTTCGATTTTTCTTCCGACACCAACTTGAATGAAATATTCAATAATGTATTTTCTCGAAAGGACGGAAAATTTTCAATTCATGAAATTTAATCGAAAATATATTCAGATGAACAGATTCGCATTTGTTATTTGTTACTTCTTTCAAAGTCTTCGACTATTGATTAAGTTTTACAGTAAATGCTTTTCACGTGTGGATAAAAATCGTCAAAAATTACCTTCTTTTTAACAAGAAAAAAAAATCAATTCAAAAACGTTCTCACGCGCACATTCGTACGTGCGGGCATATATACATCACTCGATTTAAGGCGTCGTTTCCGCGACGTGATAATGTGAATGAATGAAGGGTTTTCCTTGGCCCGACAGCCGTGACATTTTGCCCAAAAAGGCAATCAGCAATAACTGACGGCCGAAAAATGTAACTAGACAAAAATAAATACACACAAGTCTGCATTGTAACAGGTAACTAACAACACAATATACGATTCGCCGATCGGAAAATTTCATTATAAAATATGAATATCTTCTCAATTATTATTTTTTTTAGTCCGAACAGATCGTTTTAATGATAAAAATAATCCATATCACGTATCGTTAACAATTTGTATACAATTATACGAATACAATCAATTCAATTTACAATGCAGAAAATGTTTCGGAATCGCGAAAAAGCTACGTTTTCCACCCCTGCCAGCCTAATATGATATATTTATTTTATTTTCGAATTACATACAAGTCACGTACGTTGCCGGCGAAGCGCGTTAACCGGCGTTTGACAATTATGTGTCGACCGGGCAAGTAAAATCGCGCGAAAAATCGCCGATTCAACCCCGTCGGCGATTTTGTCGGCGTTTTTCGCACTTCGACGTTAAATTAATATCGCTGACTGTGTGCGGTGCGTTCGGTTTCGTCAATTTGTCCAAGTTTCGATGCCAAAGGGTTGTAAGCGCGAGTCCGTATTCGGTTTCACGGTTGATCGTGCTGTTTTTAATTAATAATGTTTATTATGTTTTGTGTGAGGTTATTTTTTTTTCGCCGCGGTCGTTACGTGTATTTTTGGTTTGTTTCCGTTTATGTTTCGTGCGAAGGTTCGTCGATCGTGTCTGTTTGCTTGTTTTTAGGGGTTGTGCTTTGTTCGATTTGAATATATGTACATAGTTTGTAAATATTAAAATACGTTTATTTATCTTGAAATATTAATAAATATTGATATAGAAGACGCATAAAAAATACAACGATCATACGTTAACTTATTTTTTTTTTTTTTTGAAATATTTGAAAAGCTTCATTTAATAGCGATTATTTACATTTTTCTTTAGAAATCGATTAAAATAATAAATTTTAGGCTCAAACCACTACTAACCAAAAAATAATAATTCATAGTTGCAAAAACTTCTGACAATGGGAGATGTAGGTTTGGGTCCAAACAAATGTGATGTACTAATAATAATAAAAAAAAAAAACAAATCTTATTATTTCAACAATAACGATTCTAATCAAACTCCATACTAATTGCAATTAGCAGATATCCTCATAAAACAGTGAGCGCCCACCACCATCATTTACCAAATCGGCGAACAGCAAACCGACACTCGTCCCGCTGCTACACGATGCCTCGAGCCGTACGTATATCCAGTCGGCACATTAGCGCGGCCTTTGCGAGCAATTAAGCGTGCAAATTCGACAATTCCTAAGGTCGCAGCCGATCCCGGGGCCTCTTTGAATCCCGTACCTTAGACGGCGGAGGACCTCGGGGCGTGTTCGCCGGAGAAAACTTGTACGAGCCGCCCTCAATTATCCATTTCAATCGGCGGAAACGGCTTTGTCATCTGCCCGCCATTGTGTCCTTCCTCGATTGCAATTAATGCTCCGGAGGATTGCAATTGAATACATTTCGCCCAGGGTCTATGGGAAAACGTATTAGATTGGCCCCGGATCTGGGGGGGTTGATTGGTTAATGGGCGTCGGTCGGGATTAGTTTGAATCGCTGATTTCGATGTGCGGTTCAGTTTTTGTCTCTTATAATCTATTACGTCTCTAGTCGTGTGTGTGTGTGTATGCGTGTGTCTCGTGTTTTGTGTTTGTTATATGCTCGTGATGAATCCGATTTACGATTATGCTCATTAAGCATAAACGCTTTGAAATATATTTCAATGCGTGACTGTTCTTCGTTGAGCATTTGCGCTGTATGGCTTTTCACTTGTTTCTTGGAAAATATGAGTATTGGAGAAATAAAGCGTTTTGGAAGCTGTACGAAAATTAAAGGGAACTTTGTATGATGAATTTCTGTGCCGGCATGAAATTAATTTTGCGTATTTCTTTAGAACGCAATTTATAAAATTTTCAATCTTATTTAAATATACATTCATTTTGATATGCAAGGAAAAAATAATACATTCCAATTTTTTTTAAATATCAATTAGAGTGTTTATTTCAGTCATATTTATCGCTATGACTCAATTTGTACATTATTTAAAGCGAAATCCTGTTTTTACGTTTTCAAAAAGATCAAACATAAAATCGAAAGAATGAACAATGGGAATTCTATGAAATGTAACAGAACTTGAAAAATCGCTCGCGACAAACAGGAAAACGTGGAAATGCAGTAGGTTCTTAATAAAACAAATTCGCGGTATTTAATTTTATCGCCATAATTCGTGAGCTGATTATTTTTTGGAGATCTACTTCTTCATTTTAAGTGAATTATCAATTTAGAAATTGAAAATAAAAGTACCTGTAACTATAACTCCCACACATATTTCACCTAGCACCCAGGCTACCAAAATTTTCATAAAATCATAGTGACCTTTCACGACACAGAACCTCCCGATTACAGCCCCCTTATACACACCCGTAACGAAAAATAAATTAAAAAACACACTAATCAATGACGAATCGAAAGTGCATCATAATCTTAGCGACAACAACAGAAGCATCAGCAAACCCACAAAAGCCTCCCCATCCTCGTACGTAGTCCAGTGCTACGGCGTAGAGCGCGCGGCGCACGCCAGTCGTCGGCGCGTCGCACGCCGCACGGACGTGCTTCGCGATATCGCTCCCTCGCTTTTCCGACCGCGGAAAATTCGGGAAAACCGGCCAACTCTAGTCCGGATAGTCGCCGGAAAATGGTCCCGCGTCGCGTCGGACAGGTGAACGGATCGGACGTTGCGGTTTTTCGGAAAAAAGAATTTTTTTTTTTTTTTAGTGACTTCTAACGTGCGGTCGTTCGGTTCTGATTCGAAAATTGAACTGTTCGATTTTCAGTGCCGTTTTGGGTACGAAGTTCGCCCGGGGGCGTTTGATTTGGGTCGTGCGCTTTCTTTCGGTTTTCGGGTCCGGTGCAGTTTTTGCGGTGCGCCGGTTTTAAATGTTCCCGCATTGTTGTTTTGAAGTTCGCAAGCGTGATCGTTTTGGTAGTTTTCGACGTTGATGGTTGTTTTCGACGCTGGCGATAGTTTTCGACGTTGACGACAGTTTATAGACGTCGGCGATAGTTTTCAGATGCACTGCTCTTTTCATATTTTTCGCCGTGTTATGGTCGTATTGAAAAGTTCGTTGAAGATGTGGCTGGAGATTCGTTAAAATTGAGATTTTTTTCTCTCTCAAAAACGAAACTTTTTCTTAGTTCAGCTTTAGAGTCAAGAGAGCTTTTGAATCCTTTTTTTAGTCGCGAAACCGCTACGATTGTGCTTTCGTCTGTTTGCCAAACTTCTGAATTTTCCTTTAAAACTTACTTCTATATTTTTGAATCTTGTCTTGAATCGAACAATTGTATGTATCCTATAGCTAGTTTCATTTGAATACTTGCAGAATTTAAAACATTCCATAAACTAGTAATAAATCAACTCTATTTTAAATTCTACATATTCATATTCTTTTTATAAACAAAAGTCGAATTTTCTGAAAATTCCGAACTATCTTCATCATAAACGTATCACGTAAAAAATTGCACCCCGATAACTCATTACACCGACTTACATCAATCCACACGGAAAATGAACACATCGGATATGATATCAAAAAAAAAGCACCCTTCCAACTTCGACGAATCAATTAAAATCGACACCGACATCGCACCGCGAGATCGTATCTAATAATCGCTCGATAACACAACACGAAACGCACACACAACGAACCTCGCTAATATACGAGCAAAAGGGTTGAAAACAACGCATCCGTTTATTGCTCCGGTCGGCTTTTATCCAAAAAGTGCGTTGAATATTTAATGTTCGGTACGTTGGCTCCTTTTCCCGCGAAAGTGAGACGTTTCGTTTCGATCGAGTTTTATTTGCGCCGCCCGTATGTATGTAAGGAGAAAAAAAGGAACGAGCGTGACGTGCGATCTTTTCTGCGGTAGAATTTACCATCCCTCGGTAAATGTGTGTGTGTGTGTCCAAGGCGAAATGTTCCTCGGCATCCACTCGTATATATTTCATCCGAAAATTATACGACAAATGTTCGGAAAATGTTCACGTGACATCTGCCTACGCTAGAGAAGCCTTGCGTTCGAACCTAGTCCTAAATCATGTGCGCGCATTTTTGCTCTACCGCATATACGTATAAGTATGTTTGATTTATATTAAAGATTGAGTGAAACTCGTTTCGTGATTTTTTTTTCGAATATGAAAATATGAATGTAGTCGTGTGTATGTATCTCGTTTTTTTTTGCATTTTTCATCCCCTCGCGTTCATTTATAATTCAACGTTGAAACAGTGCTTTTTATATGTAAGTAAATAAAGCCTTATATTTGAATAAATTGGCTGTTACTGCTGCTCTTTTTCTATTTATTTACCATACGGCAATAATTCAATGCGGAATTCGGATTATTGCTTCATTCTCTTTTTTACATCCCATTCAAAGGCAAATTTACAAATTAAATTTTCGTGCGGCGTAAATAATGAGTGTTCTCGTGCTAAAAAGTGATAACCGTATGAAAATAATGATATATTTTATGAGATTACTTTTGACATGTAATTAATTCTGAAAAAAAATCCAATTCCGAGCAACTAATTCAAGTTTAATTGTGTCGAATCACGCCACACAGGTCATATGTTGAAAAAACGTGATTGCTTCTGAAAAATCAACAGACGTTACATTTCACATTTATTATATCGTATATTGTGTGACTGCTGGAATTCAGTTTGTGGTGCTAAATAATTTCAGTGTAATGCATTATACACAAAGCTTTATTTGCGAGAGACCGCGAGCGTGTATATGAAACGTCTTCTCGGAAAATTCATCCTCAGTTGGCAATTTTAAATGTGTTTGTGGCGCATTTGTGGACGTCTTACAAAATAGTTTACCCAAATTAGATTTCCGCATTGCTTTTGTTGATGTCAATGCTTTTAAAGCGGGGGGTCGGATGGCTTGTTTTGTAAATCTTGCACGGGTTCATTTTATAAATCCCATTGGAGGTCTATTTTATAAATTCTCTTGTATCCATGAGTCGTAAATTGTTATTCGTCTGCGACCAGCGAGCGCACTATTTCTTTACAAAGCGAAACATTTTTTTTTTATTCTCCTATACACTTTTTTTTATTTCAACGTCGCTCTCGAAACGAATTTCACTAAAGCCGTAATGAATTTGCGACTGAGACTCCGTTCGAGCGTAGGTTTCGATGTAGCATCGCGTTTTAGTTTTTATTTTTTCCAGGGGAAATCTAATTTTCGCAAGTATACTCTTCGTGGGATTTCGTGTTAACAAGCTCGATGATAATTTGCGTGTGTTTGCGTCGAAGATTCGTTTTATCTTCGAGCCAATAATTTCTGGGGATTAACTTTTCACCGAAAGCCTTTGCGGAAGACATTGTGTAATCGGGAGCGTTATGGGATTTATCGATTATGTTTAGACTTAATTCTGTCACGGCTTAGCGCGCATTTTAATTCGGAATTATCCCCGGCTGGTAGTTTGCGAATCGAAACTGGATTTCGCACGCATAATATGTTAGCGTGCTTTAGATGTGTATAGACGCGCCCTTCAGATTATAAAATAAATACGCTTTTGGATATGAATAAATTGTGTGCGCAAAGTAAGGGTTCCACGATGCTATTTCATTTTTTTTCCTATAAAGAAAACGCTCGAATTTCCAAAGCACCATTCGCAAGAAATCACACGACACGGATCTGATAACGTTTTCCTTGACAAGTAAAAAGATAAGTAGATTTGTTAGGATCGGAAACGTTTTTCTTGTACTTTTCTGTAAATATAATACGAAATATCTTGTTTGTGTGCGTATATTGCGTACTCGAGATGTTATCGATGTACTGCACGTTAACGTGCTTATGCGTATAATAAGTATGTAACCGTTCTTACATTAATTGATATTTATGATCTGGAACATTTTATTACGGCCATTATTTTCATATATGAAAACATATTCTATAATTAAATCTTTTATACGTCGACGTCGTGCGATATTAATTCGAACGAATTCATATGATCCTTTTGCATCGTTACAGTAGAACGTTAACGAATTTCATTACATAATATGTTACATATAATACAAGACATAAAATATTCTTTTCATACACATATCAAATTACGATATTTTTTTGTTACTCTATTAATTTTCACAATATAAACAAAACTCATTAGAGCATCATTAAAAATCAGACATTTTCCCCATACAACGAAAAGCTTCACTTTCCATCACATTCCTCAAATGACCACACACGAAAAAAATACACATCCACCGAATTAGCGGGCCAGCCTTCGACTTCGCATTCAAAACCTACACCTTCACCTCGATCCCCACACCCCTATTCACCCACATAATAAACACGGCCCTACGTAAGGGAAAATTATTCGACGCGATAAACTTTTACGTCGCGCGTATAATTCGACCGTTGTTGTAGCTCGATCGGACGAGCGGCATAAATTCGTCGTTTCGGCGGCGGCCGTGCGTTTTTATTATTCATTAATAATTCAATTTGCGCCCGCGCAGGGCCGTTACAGGGTGGGGGCCAAGACCTATCATATTTCGCCCTTTGTTTGGCCCGGCTCGTTTTCAGGTGCGAACCTCGGCAATAAAACGTATCGGGGCCGAACGTTTGCCGGCCTAGAGGATCTCTCTCACTCGATATTATACGCGAGGATCTAGCGACCATACAGCGGTTCGCAAAGTGTGCTTAGATATTTTTGAGTCAATCGTTTGTGAAAGTAAATTTGTTCCATATCAAATCGATTTACTTGAAAAAAATTCATCCAAATATTGTCGAGGGCAAATCACGAAATTAGCCTTTTCTGGTCCCACGTGCGCTCTTTATCTTTTTTTTCGTTAAATTCGTTCGATTGTGTTTGTTTCGTATTTATTCAATAAATACATTTGCAACTATGTAAAAATAGTCTGATCAAAAAATCACTACTTTTACCAATGTTATCGAACTTAGGAGCAATAAAATCGTTAATACTGCTCACTGTGAATATATATCGAATGAGAATCGTCGAAAATTTAATTCAAAATTGAGCTATGGGGCGCAATGAAACGTTATATACAAACGAGTGAAATAGCACTTTTATTACATAAGATTCTTCCATGTTATGTATTTGAATGATTTGAAAACAAAAACAAAAAATACAATCGTACGAATTGCGGAAAATCGTTCGTTTGGAACCACTGGTTGTATAGTATGGCGTGGCGGGTGTATACGACCGGCTTTTCGTCCCTTTGGAAAAATTCATTGTTTTTCCTACCCTATGCGTGCCGTGCGGTTCGATCGGATTCTTGTTTATGTGTCGTCATCGAGTCTTATCCGAAAATCCGTATTGTAAATGATAAAGGGGTGGATGTGTTGCGGAGAAATTCTCAGATTCAATATTTTGTGTTCGCTATAGAATCGTAAGATGTTACGTCGTGCATTGCGACGATAATGTTTCTATTTTTGAAACAATGTTGTATACAATTCTTTGGTGGGTTTTCATTCGTAACGTACAGAATTCTTATTTTTAAATGTTCGCGTAAACTATCTATTCATTACACTTATATTGTTAGATTGATTTTTGTCGTTTGCAATTTTTTCGTGGTCGTTATTTGAACTCATCGTCAGTTATGTCCCGAACGTTTATTTTCTTTGCCGGTTTTGTTGGTTTTGGTTAAAACTACGTACCCATCTCTAAACATTCGTTCAATATAACCTTTAAAGGTCAGATCCTGAGCAGATGTTAAAGTAACTTCATTCTCCGGAACTTTAAATGAATTCAAAATTTAAAAATAGGCGTTAATTTTATTTTATTTGGAATTTAAATTTTTATTCGATCCCGTTTACGTTGTGCAAATCATCGATCTTTTCATTTGGATATTCATAATATTCCCATAAGGTTCCCAATGTTTTATCTATTTTTGCTATCTTATTTTATTGCATCATTTATTGTTCCAGCTTCAAATATTTCAGTGGAAAAGCGTATATATTTCACATACACAATGCTTTACTTGAATTCTTTACACTCGTGTATCAGTAAAAGGGGTTTATTACGACAATAATTTCAGCCATGTTTATAGGTTCAATACAAATGTACATATTCTCGCAAAGTAATGTACCTATGTATATATTTTTAAATGACTATTTTTTACTGATTCATGAATTAAAAAAGGATCTTTGATTCTGGTTTTTCATTTTAAACATATAACTCTTGGAATTTCAAAAAGTTCATTTACTCTATGTTTTTTTATATAATGGATTATGTGCGTGACTTAAACGATTTTTCTGTAAAAAAAAATCAAACACGTTACTGTTTTGGATTAAAAATACAATTCCTTTATTTTGAATTTAATTAAATCAAAGCAAACAAGTTAATCATATTGTAAATTCGAATCGGAGCACCTTTGTGGATTACACGATCTCAACATCTTGTAATCCGTTTAATTTTCGATGGTCCACATTTAATTATTTAATTTCTCTTTGTAAAAGAGAGCATGCGTTAGGAACATGCTTTTGGCACGTTTGTTTATTGGACGACTAATTTTCTTGTATTAAACGTTTCAAATATGTATTCGATTTATAATTATAAATTAACTCTAGACATATATGCTAAACCGAAGCATCTCGGCTTATCCCTTGTTTCTTCCTTTGTTGTCTTTGATCGTGTGGTTGTGAAATTCATAATAAATTCATGGAAAACGTATTTTAAATCTCCTATTCTGTTTTCGGCCGAATACTTGCATACATAAACGGTGCCGCGAAGAAAACATTTCTGACATACTTGAGAGGGTTGAGAAACCGACGTAATTAATTCTCCCTATGAATTAGCATAGAATTGCGTAGATAAGCTTATGAACATACATTAAATTATACCCACTTTTTAAACGAATACACGTTTAATTCTCAACATATTTTTCTAATATGGCCGGGTTCGGAAAATTCTTCATTAAAATAATACAAATACATATTTTATTCTGATTCAGATAAATACATACATTTTTCCAAATCACTTTTACATTGTTTCAGAAAAAAATGTAATTTTTTTTTATTTGCATTTACTGTGTGACCTATTTGTCATTTTCCATACGGCCCTTGTTCCGCAACATTTGAACTAGTTTAACATTTTTCATATGAAAAGTCAAACTTTTTCCGGGGGGCAATCTCACTCGGCGTCCCCGGCTTTTTGGCTCTCGACCACTTTCGGGGGAGAAGAGGGACCCCACTTTAAATAATCTTGTTTTAGTCCCGCTGCGTTATCGCTTATATGAAAAGTTCGTCCTCGCGAGGGTCGTCCACCACCATACCACACCACACCACACCACCCCTATTCAATTTGGGGACGCCCCGCGGTGTGGGCGCGATTTTGATACGCACATCGCCGAGGTTTTATCTTTTCCGTTTTATGGATGTAGTGTGTGTTGCCACTCCTCCAGATAAACGCCGAGCCTGACCCTTTTTATTAGCGATTTCTAACCCGAATGGACCCGTGCACGGGACTCTGGAACGATCGCACGGGGGCCACATACGAAATCGTATCCTTCCCTATTCTGCTCCGACCCCGTGGCGGGCGAAGGCTCTCCTCGTACATAATGAGGTCGATTTCAATTCACCGAACGTAAATTTCAGCCGCACTGCTTTAAACAATTCTTGGCCGCCACCTTGGTGCTGGTGTGCCCTTTTATTTCGCCGTCCCATTCACTGGGGGGGACAATGGGAACAATCGCGTCAGTCGATGGTTTCGCCGTGAGGTCGGGTTAATAATTAATTCCTACGTATGCGATATATGAATATTACTTTTTTTTCTTGTTCAATTATTTTTGCGATAAAGGCGAGACATGTATTACACTACGAATAGATCGCATACATAAGATAATCGTTAATTTTTATTTTTGTGAAAACGTTTTGTCACGTAAGTCATCTTTTGTAAAGAGTCTCAGTTTCATATTCAGATTACGAATAGTGTAATTATTTTATGCAGTGTTTCATTTTGTGTAGAAACGTGTATGAAAAGATACGTTATCTTTCGCACGTATAGCTTTTGTCTTGACTCGCGACTTTTCCCGTGTATACTGCGCTTTAATTGTATCATATCAAAACGTGAGCGATTCCCTTCAGAGTAATATTTTTCTTTTATTCGACCTCGGGGAGTGCTAGTTTATGTATGGTGTGTGCTCTCTGCGAACATTCTAAACTCGCTGACAATTATGTACGCACGAGCTTTTCACACGTATTATTACAATATTTTCATTTAATAGCCGCCGTTAATCTAGAAAGTATACGTTTGACGATGTTTGTTAAATTATAAAATCCAATTCGGCTGAAAGTGAAATTAGTTTGATTATTATCAATTATTACATTGAGTGGCACTCTATTTAAGTCGTTCATACGCGCTACATTACGCCAATTATTAATGATTGTATATGCATACGTCTGTTTATAGCGAGAGCTTTACGTGAAAAATTAACGCATGTCAAAAACATTAATGAAAATAATCCATTATCAGCCAGAGCTTTCAATGTGTCAAACAAATTATCAAAATAACGATGACTTACTTTTTTTTAAATTATATCTAAAAGCACTCTTCAACGAACACGAAAAAAAAAAGCGACCATAATTGCCGATTAATACTTAATGCACATCAAATTTCCGAATCGCCTCACTCATTACGAATTCTTTCAAATATTAACTGCGGATAGATTTTACGATCATTAATTCAGCGTTTATGGAAGCGACCGTCCGTATTGGAACCGGGAGCTTCATTATTTGCCCGGACTCGCAGTCCTGTGTAACCCCGTTCGGGAATTCAAAAGAGGGAGATACCTTTCGACCGCACAAACAGCGTACTAAAAGTCACAAAGAGCCACCGACCGCGGGCTTCGAGAAGTGTTTAACGTCGTCCACGGCCAGCGGTCAAACGGCCCTTTCACTCGACACTGGCTATCTTCGCCGCATAGAGCCGGACCTACACACGCAATTCGGGGAAAGGGTCCGCTTTGACCGTGGCCAAATATTATCGTGTCCTTTGTGCCGCGTTTCCGTTGACCTGTGACCGATTCGACGGCCGTGTGTTAATTGCTTTTCGTCCGCTTTGCAGGAATGTGACAAATGACGCGTTCGATCATTTGGAAGTTTCGCCGGCGATCGTAACGCTCGAAAATGTCGTTCGACGCGAGCGACGTTCCGAACGGCTTCGTTATAAAGCTCAAGTTCGCTTTGGACATAATGAAGAGTCACGTAAAGAGAAAAAGCGCCGAGTAGTTATATGGATGTGCTAAAAACCGCTAGATCGAACTATGAAATGTATTACGAACACTTCGTTATGGATTTCGGATAGAAATCTGACTGTACTATGTCGTTAGGTGCTTAGACGATTTTTAGTGGAACTGTGAATATTTCTAGGCTCAATTCGGTCTGAAATTTAATATATCAGTAGTTTATGAATTAATTGATATTTCGCTCAATTCGACGCACTCACTCAAACGTGTTGCGTTGTGTTACCTCACCGATTAACGAAGACGTTTTAGTTGATTTCGTTTATTTCTATATGACAATAATACCGATAAGTGTCGATTAAAATTCAATTCGAAGATTACTGCTCCTAAAAAGTGCATTGTGATAACAATTAAAAATTTAGACTGTAAATATTTGATAGTGTTTTTAAATGTGAATAATCTATGTGTTGTATGAACTTTGACGATTGAAAAGTACTTCCAATTTTTCCTTCCTCATAATCATTACGTATTTTAAAAATTATCAATTCTTCAATGTTATTGGATTCATATTAAATATCTGTGATATATTATGTGTTATAAAGTGTGTGTTTATCAATTTATTAATTCGTATTAAGAAAAAAAAAATAGTGTATAACAGAAGTGAAGGACGAATGAACACGAACAAAACAAAATCGCCAAATCCCAACCCTATTTCCTAGATATACCAATTATCTGCATAGACGACTACTTTCAAAATTTACATATCCTATCCCTCGCAATAAGTGTGAACGTAAGTAAGTATACCCGCATAACGGCATATGAACGGACAGACTGAGCGGTGGTGCGCAGCGAGCACACCCGTTGAGAGAGAGCAATATAAATAGGCAAACCACTACCTCCAAACCCCCATCCTCCACATATTTATGTCTATCACGTTGCTTATATGTCGTTATTATCACTGTCGATTTTTCTCGATTTTCGCCACCTTTGGCGGAAAACAGGCGCGGGTGCAGGGCGGCTGCTGGTCGTCTGAGCCCGTTCCGGTGGTAAAATGGTACAGCGGTACGGCGGCTGCGGAGGAAGGACGCGCGATCGTCTCGGTACCGCTGTACTCTTACTGTGGTTCGCCGTTTTCAACGTACTAGCGAGGGCAAATGGTAAGTCTTTATCACTTTTTTACTATACGACCCTTTACACCCACCATCCTGGCTGGCCGTATGCGGACGGCTGGCCGAACGCGTTCATATTGACTTTCTCGTGTGATCGTTCGACTTGTGCAAATATCGATTCCAACTCAGGAAAATTTAATGTTGTTAATGCTTAACAGCTGTGCGGTGTCGATTTCAACATGCTCATTAACGCTGGGTTCGAGTCCTGGCGAGTCACATATCGATTTTCTCAATTATTCATTTGATAAGGAGACTCGGTTATTTGATTCCGAAGAAAATGTTCATTCAACACTTTACGAAACGGTCCCTGAAAAAAAATCACCTACCTTGTCTGTATTAATTAAATATCTTGTTTCTAGCCTAGTAACTCTATTTCTTCACTTGAAAATGAATAATTAATTGACTAGATATGTATTTATTTTTCATGGATATGTTACTTATTAATTATTTAATGATGAATCGATGTTTGTACGCAGTTTTATGTTTATATGGAAAGTCAATTTCGTTATTGGTTTGCCGCTCGTGTACGGTAAGCCCGAAATTTCAGCGGTCGGCTTAGATTGTTCGGTGATATATCAACGTAAAGAAAATTCGTTTTTCTCATTTTTCGCGTTTGATGTGTCGCCGGTCAGTTCATGTCCGGCTGCTTTTTTCCCTTTAGAAAATTCGTTCTCCTTTGAACGAATAGCGTACATCGATATAGTGAATGTGTAAGTACCGTTCCATTATATGGATGAATTTGTTTTTCGCATAACGAAAAACAACCTTTAATTCATCACTTCGATCAAATATTCATTCAAGAATATTTTTTACATAAAAAAATCCAATTAACTTTCGTGAGAGTACAAAATCAAAACATTAAACTTTTCATCGACATGCACTTGTACGAATTCGCTCACGGCCTTTCGTAAACTAATGAAAATTTTCAATCTCAAACTAAGTCCAACATGTGATACCGTGCAAAATTGAACCGAGCCCAAACACGAGTCTCCCCTAAACAATACGGAACCGAAAAGCACCGATGTCGTCGTACAGCATACAGACGATAAATTCGAGCACCACTTACGTGGCGTATTAAAAACCTCACTCCTGTCCCGTGTACGTACTAGCCGAGTACACAAACGAGTGTCGGGTTACTGAATTGTTTGCGTGGCTGACATCAGACAGCTGACTTTATTTACTGTCAACCCTTTTTATTGTGTTGATGCTGGTGCTTTTTTTTTTTCACCCCCCCATTTTCAGAAATCGCGTGCATGTCCGCTTATATAAATGACCGCAGTGAAAGCGTTTACTTTTCGAGAAGCTGAAAATGAAAAATACGCGCGCGTATAATATCGAATTTCATACGTGTGTGTGTACGTATGTGGGGAGGATCGATTCAACAATGAAATGACCCGTGTTTTTATCGCTTTTTATTTCGAATTAGCATATGAGGCTTTATTCGTGATGTGTTTCATTAAATACGCAGGTTCGTTGTGTTTTTCATGCGGCCGCATTTCATTGATTTTAAGGCGTATGGTTTTCGCATTTTAGTTATTTTGTATTTGAAACTTAAAATTAATGATATTAAAATTAGTTGCTGTTTTATATTTTCTAGTTGAAAAAAAATTTTTCGTGTTAAATTAAAAATAATTTTGTTGCACAAAATGCCGGTAATAGTTCTCAATTTTTCATTTAGGTAATTCGGTAAAAATTAATGTATAATTTCATTTTAATAATAATTAATTATTTTAGTAACGGTCTCGTTGATTATGTTTTAATTCAGTTAACGGTATTATAAAGCGTTGCAAGCCGCACCATTTATCCTTGGGAAGTAAACGTAATACAATCCTTACTCCGAAGTGAGATTGTTTAGTTTCGCTAGAGCCTGGCATGCGTCGGGTTAATTTGCTCCGACCGATCTATACCACTTCTCATTACGTGAAATATCCTTATCGTAAATTAGACGAAATGGCTCATATTAATGGACGGTTTGAAGTAATTTTTTAAAACCCTTCACACGCAATGCCGCGTTTAGGTGGGCTCTGTTCGCCCGCGATCGTTAATTTTCTGTCTTCTTTTTCGAATGGCGAAACCGCAAATAATGCGATTGCGAGTTTCTATTCTTTCACGTGCCACTCGAGCCGTTCGTTCCCACCTACAAACCTTTATGCCGATACGTTTTTTCTTTTCATATCGAATGCTTATTTTTAGCTTCGAACACTGAAATGTGATTATAGTCATTCGATTTTCACCACACAAAGTCAACATTCAACATTCGATTTTCATCCAATGAAAAAAACATCAACAAAATCTAGATTACCTAATCTATCAACATTTTAAATCGACTCAGCTTCTATGAACACACGCGCCCATTTAATCCAGAACAAAACCCTTCACCGCCACATTCCCTATTTAACTTAAAAGAACGGGCACTCTCTCAACATATACATACAACGTTCTTTAACGGCACATGCATAAAATAAAAGCACACCGGCTTGCGTTTGCACCCCCAAAGCGAAAGCGCAGTCGAATAATCGAGGGCTCGAACCGACAGTCAGTCAGCTAGCAGCAGTCAGTCGTCTACCGCTAGCCGCCTTTCAACACCCTCGGGCCGGGGCCCACAAAGGGCTCGACCACTCCGACGCCGTTCCTGTTCAACTCTGTCGGATCTTGTGTCGAGTGTTTGACGGGAATGCGAACGAACGAACGAGACTCTTTTTGACGTTTTCAACTTTAATCAGCTTCGCGCTTTTCAATTCGCAAAGTGACCTCGGTTCGGATATGCCGCCTCTCGATGGAGGTTGCGATTCGGCAGTTATTTTCACACGTAGCAAAATTATAAAACATAATTTGAATAGTCTTTTAATTCGTATACAAATCGTCTTTTACAAAACTCGAATATCATTATTTAAAAGCTTGTGCATTCGATTGAAATGAACTATCACATCACCTACACCTTTTATATGTTCGATTAATTCGAACTATTTAGTGACACCTATGTGTGCACTTCTCTACTCTTAGGAGTCTCGTCTTCACTATATATAAAGTGAATGATACTAACTATTCAGGGTTATCTGTGTCACTTGTGACCGATTAAAATACACGGTGTGTATATAAAAAATTGGGTAGAAATTACCTGTTCAAATAAATAAAGTAACCATGGAATTTTTTTGAAAATATAGATTGAATTGTCAAATCACACAAAACCCATCAAACTTGTTTCATCATTTTTTTTTTTTTGACTTATTGTTATATCATATTTTGCTCTTAACGGCTCAAATAGCTGTTTATATAAAATTTACTCGCGTATATTAAAGTTTGATGTACAATAAAAAAAACGGGATTTCATTTATAATAATACGAAACATCTTTCGTTTCAAAGAATCCAATCAAATCGCCGAATTCGATTCTCTACAAAATATTACGTTTCATAATTTTACACGCTGAAAAATATACAACATCCAGCCCGTAAACACGTCGCGATTTGATTATCATTTTCGAGCGGCATCTTCCTCGGACCGCTCGTAATCTTCAATTTATCGCATCGCCCCGTAGTCTGCAGCGAGAATTCTCCCAAGTTTCCCACGAGTCGTCGTCGGATTAAAAAAGTTACACGATAAGTGCGCCGAGCTCCGGGTGCCGTTAGGGCCCGGCCCTAACCCGTAAATGTGAAGCTGCGAAATGCCCTCTTCTCTCGCCCTGCGAGAACGCCGGGCACGCTCGGCATTGTCGTAAAGGCGGTAGTGTGCCCTCGCGGTATAATCAGCATTTATTGTTCAGTAAACTCGGCTTCACCTCGTTCACAATTAAACTTGATACAATTGGAACGCGCTAGATTCGGCGCACGCTCTCGCACTTTCGCACTTTGAGACAAATTTCGGATGCGAGTGTGGAGTTTGCCGCTCGCTTCCTTTTCGGGGCGGTTCTTATGTGCTTGCTGGAATGTCGAAGAAATTAAATGAGTTCAATGATGAGGTTTTTTTATATATCTACATGTCTGATCGTAATTCTAAACGTGAATACAACTCCATAAAGCAAGAAGCCGAGATTATCGATCGAATGTGTCAGATGCGTTTTTCGAAACACTCTTTCTTATTCCGTTTTTCATAATTAACAAACATATGAAATTCGGTTGAAAATAACCTTTGGATGTGATCAATTCATATCAATGTTCAAAATCAATTAAAATGACTTCTGAAAAAGATGATCGAAGTCTATTTTTTTTTACTGCTTTAATTAACTAACCATAGATTTACCGTCAGTCAACTAAATGTTACTCTATGGTTAACTACAGCTAAATTAGCAAAATTAGCTAAAAGCTAATTTAGGAAAAATATTTCATACATAAACAATATGACTATACCAATTGATTTGAAATTTAAATCTCTTTTTGTTTTTCGAAAACTGTAGCTAGTTACGATTATTTATAAACGGTTCATATATTATATATATTTTTGAAGTTTAAGACTAGATTCTATGCTCTTAAGTTAGAACGTCGTTGCGCATAAATAGGTAAGGGTTGTAATAAATAGGATGTACATAGAGGGGCTGAAAAATGTTAAACGCCTTGTGAGTTGCGCGTCGAATGTTGTGCGATAACCGCTCCTAATAAACTTTATTGAATGATAATCCGGTGGGCGAAGAGAAACCTTCAAGGGTCGGCTTTAATTCGAAACCGACCTTCAATAAAATGGCGTTGAGAAATTGGTTTTACGGGCAATATTTTCTGGCGCGAGAGTTGAATGCGTTACAAGGAGTTATCCCAGGAAAAAATATGAAAAGATTTTACGATTTCAGAGTACATACCTACTTTCTAGAGGGTGCCGCCTACTTACCGTGAATAATATTTTTTTCCTTCAATATACATAGCGTTTTCAATATCGTCATTTTACTGAATATTAAGGCTCGACGCCGTTTATAATATGTCTGTCATTTTCGTTCAGAAAATTACATTTTTTACCACTCCTATTAAAAAAATGACGATTACTTTTAATAACGTTAATGAGTCTCGTAAAATTATAACATTCACCCGAATAACAACGACGCTTTGCTCTACGAGTGTGCGCGAAAATTTCCGCCAAATTAAAAATATCAATTACGTTTTTATACAGATGAAAATAAAAAGCTCTCAAAGCCTTAGCTGTGAAATTTGTGATTTTTCCGACGCAGTTAATTCCGCACTTCGAATTTTCACAGCTTCGCTCGCCGAGAACTTTTAACAATATTAAAAGCCGACTTTCGCCCTTTATAATATCCACAATTTTCACAACTTGGCCCAATTTCCAAAGGGGGGCCGGCCCGTCGCGTAAATCATTTTAGTCGTTGTATTGCGTGTCACTGGTGTCTTAAAAACGCCTCGTATACGATCCGCGTTACTGTGTGTTTTCCCCGATATTCCACATTTTTTTCCGAGCTTATTTATTATATCGTTAAATATTTCACTAACTTTCGCTTTAATGATCGAGTTCGTTCTCCGGCTCGCCTCGTGCGCGCCCGTTCGCCACTTTTCTGACCGCGTAATTGTATCGGGGTGTGTTTGAATCAATTTACCATAATTTATCGTAAATTTATGTATTGGTACACTGTTACGCTCGTTTTTCACGCGTTCGTACCTCTCGCATGATTTCAAGTCGTATTCGAACGTATCGTTTTGCAAATACACATAACTATTTTAAAACTAGCATCAATCAGATTAAAATACACATACTAGAAATTTATATCAATTCGAGTCCACTCGTATGTCTGGAGCGAATCAACCCTCGAAATCGCCGTTCGTCGCGCACATTATCAAACGGCAGTCTTAGTGCGGCTGTTATTAGCCGAGGCGCAATTAATTTCTCCCGTGGCACTTCATAAATCGCTGTTTGTGCCATTATTCAACCTCCGCCCCGCGTAAGTGGTACCGGGTGCCTATTAAAGCCGCAGAACGACCGACTCCTCTTCTCGCAGTGCAAACATACACACACATTAGTCTCCGGAGTCACCTTCGCGGAGGTTCCGAGGAGCGCCGCTGCGGCTTTTCCTCCTTTGTTTTTCCAACCTGGCCGCGGGCGATAACCGCGGCTTAAGCTTCGACAGGTTTTTCATCTTGAAGATGGCAATTTATAATGCGGGCCTCTCTCGTTTCTTCATTTTTTTTATCGCGGCCCGAACGAGCTTCGGCTGTTTACCGACGCCGCTCGACACAATGACTTTTCGCCCGTTATCGGTTCGGGGTTTCCTTATAAATTTTCCGAGTCCGCACAAACAATCCGCATCGCTTTAAATTTTCGTCGAAGATTACTTTTCGAGCAGCAATAATTTTGCGATCGGAACGCATTTATCATTTTTTTTAACGATTTATCGTTTATTTATTTCGAATATTTTAACTGTATACGTTTCAAATTTTATAAATTAAGCCTTAAGTTGGCGTGAAAAATATGACGTTAAGAAATGTCACGTCTGAAGCGATAGCGTCGACTCGTTTCGATAACCATTGTTACGTACGTCGTCGGATTTGAATTAATTTATAATAAATCGCGGAGAAATCTAGCTTGTTAGCTCGTTTCGCCGCGGTCGTGCAATATTTAATAATAAACAGCAATTTTCGTCTGAGTTTTATGGTGCACGCGTACATTTTCCCGCCCCTACACACACACACACACTAGAAGGTTACGATTATTTCGAACGAACGACTGTGATTATCCCCGAATATATACGGCACTCGGATGGCAACTAGCGTTCTCTCTTTCGATTCTTAATTTAAATACGGGCAGGCGCTTTCGAACCTATCATTTCGCCATGCGGGCCGAATATATGGGAACTTTTGAAACGAGCGAACTCGCTATGATGAAAAATCAATAAGGTGAGCCAGGCAGCTCGTTCCAAGGAACGCTCGCCCGCTGACCACCCACCCACTGGCCAACTACCTCTTCCGAAAGGGAATAATTTTTAATAAATTTAAATACATAAATGAATTTTTTTCCTCTTTCCGCGCCACCTCTGAAAATTCATTCGGTCGCCGAGGTCGAAGGTGTGATGTATGACCTTTTTCGTGCGTTGAAACGAGTTCCTTGTTAGTTTTTCTTAGAATTCTGGGCACACCTGAAATTCGTTAATCTCGAATTGATAAGGGACGAGTTGTCCGATGTATTATTATTATAGGTATAAAATATCATGTTATTTTTTTCATATTCCAAAAATCATGCTATAAATCGGTATTCGATCCTCATTAACCGCAGTCGAATCAGAGAAATTCGCTGTATTCGCGATATTCTCTTGATTCCGTTTGATTTTATTGCGAGCGGCGATATTTCTAAAAATGTCTCGTCGGTGTGCGCTAGTTGCTTTCACGGTCTCTTTCTTCGTAGTGGTACTTTTCAGTTCAGTTTCTTATTACGCTTCGATCGATTCCTACACAATTGTGAGCCACTTGGGCGAATTTATGCGTCTCGTTGTTGTCAGCCTCTTACAACCCCCTTGTAAACAATTTGTATTGTAACATGAACGTGATCTATCGAGTTTGCTGTGAAGCGACATCTTCTTTCGGTCCCTTTGTTGAAATTGAATGCCTTTCCGTTTCAGTTAGTCAGTGTCATTGGCGATATTTTGCAAATTAAAAAAAATCTCTACTTTCTTCATGAACGTGGAAAATTTTATTTTATTTGTGTTTTTACATAATAAATTCATTTGTGCCGATGTAATCGACGAGCGCTTTTGTGTTGATTATCGTTAGTTGGTTGTTTTGTTGAAATCATCGACTTTTCGAAGGTATATTTGTGGATTTGGAACAAAGTTCAACACATATTGACATGTTTATTGTTTGTTCTGTATATAACATTTTTTTGTCGGTAAATGGTTCGCGTGTCACACGCACATTTTCGTACTTCAAAATACTGTTGATAATTAAATGTTATAATGTATGTTCTAATGCGTTTTTCATTTAGGCATTTTTCGTGTCTCGACGTTTCAGAATGAATGTACATTTCATTTGTATTTGTATGTTTTTGGTTTTGTTTTTCCTTTTGTATGTTTCGACTCACGGAACATATATCTTTATTAGTTAATTTCACACATTTGAATTTCCCACAATTTTCTAACTACCTACTCGATTTCACAACACCACAGCAATTTTCATTTTCCATTTTCGGTATGTGAAATAATGCAAATTGAACATTTTTCTAAATGTAATCTTTGTCACACAATTTTTGCATATTATTTCGATAATTTATTAATTGTCATTATTTTTGTTGGTCTTTCTATGGCAAGTTGAACATAGAAATGCTTTGTCTATAATATAATATTGCCTTTACTCTTCGCCTGTTTGACGTATGTCTTCATCCTTCCGTGACAGCTTGACGTTTTGCCTTTGTATATTTGATAACGGCGTAAAGGTAGCTAGCTGACTCTTCTTCGCATTTCGTTGAGAACATTTTCCCACGGGATATACTATCAATCTACTTTTATTTATATGCCTCGTTATACAAAAACACATTTCCCTTCAACACCTTTTAGGTCGAAAAAAAAAAACATTCGAATTAATGTCTATCTCACCGGAAAATTCATTTTTGAACTATTTTCGGGAAGCACAATATTCTATTTATTAAAAATTTAATTTAACTCCGTGTCAAATAATTCTTCTCGTACATCGATTCGGTGAAAACTTTTCTAAACTAATGTATGTGGACATTGTAACTTTTTATAAACTTTGGTCGATAAAGTCTTACAGTTCTGGGGGCACTTATGGATTCTTGATACGTTTTCCTGTTCGTTTTCTTTTGTAGATATTAAGAAGTTTCCATTCTATGTTGGATGAGATTTTATCGGAGCGGAGTGTGAGCGAAAACTTCATTTATATAACCTTGTCTTATGGGCCGATAAGTAAGGCGGTAAGCTCCTTACACGTTCAATATCCTTGACGCTTTCATTGAATGCCATAATATTGCTTATGAACGGAAGAATGGAAAAAAGTTCGTACATAAGTGGGACGATAGGTGCTCTAATACTACGAGCATTCGTGTGTGACATGTGATCGTGCATAGTTGCCGACTACCGTTTCTCGGGGAACGTATATATCTGATCTATGCAAATTGTTAATGTCTTGCATCACGTCAAATGAATTCACTTTGATATACCAGACTCGTTACTATGTATCACGAACTGGCGACTATCTGATCCAATAAGTATCACATTTTTACATTTTACTAAAAAATATATAAAACGATCGTCTACGCAGTAAAGTTAAACTAATATCATTTATATTTCCGCTTTCAATTCGACTACGGTAGTTGACTTGATCGTGGTTAACTGCTACCGTCCGTGCATTCGTGTTTCAACCCCACTCGAAGACTTATTGCTTCCGTTCACTAATTAAATTGAACTTACAATTTGGTCCATTCATTATTGCCCACGTCTGAGTTTTATCTGTTCTGTTTGCTGTTTTGTCGCTCTGGAACCAACTACTCTTCTTTCTTTTCGTCTCTATGTGTTTTTCGATCTCAAATATTACATAATGAAATTCTTTTGAATTAACACCACCTTTATACATTATATTTTGAAAATGGAACACAAAAAATTATATAAGTTTTGTATAGCTTGTTCTTTTTTTTTATTTTAATTAATCTGCGTCGCTTCGACCGCATGTCACGCAAAGGCGTTGAGCATTATTTTTACTCAAATGTTGTTCGCAGCATGCTATACATTATTTTTATCAGATATTTATAAAACAACAAATAAAAATGTCTTGTTTCGATATATTTTGACTAAAATCGATGAAATATTTTCTTTTAAAATTCCGGGAGGATTTTTCATAAGTTTATTTCAAAAACGGGAACATACAATAACGACGCAATCACACAGAATCCGATGCAAACGTAGAAATAAATACATGGAGTTTTCTCCGGGAGATTACAAATTACCCCCATTGCTACGCTCCTTTGAATCTCTCTGATCAACGATAGCTGTTCATCCGAAACACAAAAGCGAAGAAAATCGATTTTCCCTTCTTTTTGTCGCTGTCGTCGTGCTGATCTACTATAATTAAATATTTATGACTTCGATGCTCCAAAAAATATACATCTACATAAATATAATATTTGAATGCGTCAAATCAAAGGTTTTTCGCTTACAATGGGAAATTCAAATATTTCCAGTCTCATCAATAAAGAAAAATTACGTATTGTAGCAAAGCAAAGTTTGACAGTCAGAGGAATATTCCTCTTTTTTCTTCGTTTTCCCCCTTTTTATATACATATTATATTACTTTGCATATCATCCATATAGAAGACACATCTGATTGTGTCTGAACAGATTCTGCTGATTTCGAATGTTCTTTGTTCCGTTGGCGTCCGCAATATTCCCTTGATAATTTCGCGTTTGTCTTTTCACTTATATTTTCCCTTATATTTCATACTTGAATCTTAATCTACTTCATTTCACATTCAACCGTATTGGAGTTTACTTGTCGCCGAAAACTTCCTCCTTGTTTGATAGCAGCATTTTACAAAGTTTTTGATTGAAACTCTGTAGGTAATCAAGCATCCATAATGTTGTTATATTATATTTCGTTGTATCTACAAATCGACATTTTCGCTTCCATTCAAACGGAAAAAAATCGAAGGTTTATGAATACAAATTAGTCCCTTCATGTTTTCATGTACGATATAGCTCGCCTTCAACTTTTAATCGACACATTTTATTTTTAGCTCGCCGCTGTATAAATGAAGCTATTTTATCGGTGTGTTGATTTCGTGTAAAGAGCATGTCGGTCACCTGAGACATCCGAAATGGATATTGTGTTTACTTTTATCCGTAGTGTTTATCCATGGGTTTTACAGTTCTGCGCGCGTGTAGATTGAAGTTTGCTATGAAAACATCCACGTCCAGTAACAAACATTAACCAATCCGCAAGATCCTAACATAATATTTATGTTTTTATTTATCTTTTTAATAAACCAAATGAAAATGCTTATTTGAAGCATATTTCGTCTCGAGGCATTTGTTTGAACACATTAAGAATGGATATAAGACTATTCATAAAATAATAATATTTGCGAATACATAATTCAAGTTTTTATTAAAAGTATCACTCTTTTAATAAATACATGAATTATTTTTAATATACCAGAACATTGTAACAGAACTCGAATCTAGCACTAGAAGACCTCCATATCCGAAAAAAGTCAAAATCGGAAAAACCCTCCCCTTGCACATAAAATTTTCCAACGATACATAGACCGCACATTATTTTTCATACGCTTCACACGAGACAGGGGCGAGAAGATTAATAAATCGTTATATGACAAATTACGGCTAACCCTGAAATTCGCCCCGCCAAAATGACGGCGTTAAATCACGGGGCCCTCGGGTCAACGGCGCACTCCCGAATCGTAAAACACATTATTCCAGCACTCGCATACGCTCTCTACATATAGTTAATAAATTCGTTTGAGTAATGGCCGTCTATTAAATCCGTAATTGACCGGACAATCCGTCCGGATCGTTGATAGATCGCCGTATATTTGCAGTTTCACAAAATCGTTACGTTTTAAACGGACTGCGGACCGATCCGGTAATTGTTCGAGCGAGCGTTCGAAAATTGAGGTGGTTCGTTTTATGTGCGATGCGCGAAATGCAGCGTTAGATTAATCGAGGGAAGCGAGGATTCCTGAAATTGAATGGATTTGCCGTTCGTTGTGTTTATCGAACGTTGATTAAGATTGTCGGTTTCATCGATATTACACCAATCCTTCCATTTATGCGGTATTTTCAATAATAAATAAAAAAACCTATCTACTACGTAAATCATATACCGTATTGAAACATTCGAAATACAATCAGAAATAGCCGCATTGCTTGCAGACTTGTTGTATCCAGCCTTTGCGACAAACATGTCATTTTATACATATTACGTTATACTCGGTACATGAGATGCCATTCGCATAAAACTCGCATTCGAATCCGCTAACGTTCGAATATATTGAGAAATTACTTCGGTACACATACCTGAAGAGTCGTAGGTAGTGCGGCTCGCGCCACCCGCGAGAGACGAATCCCCGCCCAGGCGATTATATACCGGCGCTCATGTCTTATATGATACGTAAATATGGATACTAGGAAAAGCACTTTGCGATATTGGCAAAATATTGTGTATATAGTTACGTTGGAGGCTTCGGGTAGATAGATCCCAGCGCGGCGCTTTCCGCCGAAGTGCCCAAGTTTTCCGAGTCCTGCAAGGAAATGCGGAATACGGTCAAGTCTCCTGCAAAAATGTTTTCGTTTATTGAATTCGATTTCGAGTTTTCGTCGCATGTTTTAATGTTATTGCATTTTTTTTTTCGAATATTTTTTTTTATATGTATTCTCTTCTGATTGCGTTAAAGTTAAACCCACTCTGATATGTCGTCACAATATTATAACCCAACGTTCATATACATCCCATTCGACCTCATAGCCAGCCCACGAACGGATGCGGAAGACCAGTCCGGAAATTAGTCGCCGCCCACACGTCGTTTCTCACCACCGCATCGACCTTCGTCCGCAGTCCTCTTCGGCATCGACGCGATCCTTTACGACCCCCATTTGTCCGTCACGGGACCGCCGATAGTGGAATAAATGATTTACACGAGAATGCCCCATTCGCACTCGGTAATGTACGACCCCATGAATATAAGACACTTTGCGTATCCTTTGTTTGACTCGCCCACACATGTGGATATGTAATTGCTTGCGTTTCTTCGCCGCACATTGCCGCTACGTATCCGTTCTATGATCTCGCTAATAGCTCTCGAAATAATAACGCCGGTGCGGCGCTTGTTTCCGTTTTAATTGGAACACCGGCGTCCGTTTACATGCGATCTTTGCAAGTTTCATTAAATTTCAGGCGCGTTCGACTGATTAGCGTTGTATATTGCGCCATTACTGTCTAAATTTCAGCGCAACTATCCGAGCAATCTCTCTCTCTACGCCGGCAGGTCGAAATGCAAAGACGTAAAACGTGATTACCTTAATGCCGATGAAGAAATCTTAATTGGGACGGCGCTGAAGGAGATGTCTCGCGAAATAAGCAAAGAATGAGAGTTACAAGTGCGATCCGAAACGCTCCTTTCGGCATTCCCATCACGGCGTTCTTGTTTAAACAACGTCGGGGCTCATTGAATTTTAACAAAATGAACGTAATTAAACGCGAAAACAGGGGAGAATAGAAAAATACCGAGGGGACTAGGCGCGGGACGAGGGGGAGGGTGCCTCTCGACTCCGGCGACTAAAAATATTTGTTTTATAAATTTCGAAAGACTGCCGTCGGTCGTCTTAATTTGTTTATTTAAGTGCTAAACATCGTTAACCTTTCGTTCGTTCGTTCATTCGTTCAGTTGCTGGATGGGTGGAGGGACCCCTTTTGCATTTTTCAACGAAATTGTCGAATTACGAACACAATTAAGAAAAACACTAATTATTCAGGACAAGTAGAAAATTGGTCAGATTTCCTTAGATAGATTTTCTTTTAGTGAAAATTTTACATCTAGTTAAAGTATCATGAATCGCTTGAAAAGTAAAATTATTTTCTATAAAATATATTTATTTAGTAATCTAAATATTTTAAAGGTCGTTTTTTCGTGAAGTTTACATATTTGTTGTGTCTTTCGCTTTATGAACTAAATATAATTTATATAGACAAAATTATATGAAATTTTATCGAAATATTTTTCATTTAATGTCGTTTCATTGAAACGTCGTATATTTTCAAGTGTTTTAGAGCTTTTTATTATTTTCGATAATAAGAGCTTGTTATTTTCATCGAAAATGTTGAATATAAATATATTCTCAGTAAGCATTTACACGCTGTCACGCAATTTGGCGTGGCCTTCCATTATTACTCTTCTCACGTAACGTAACATCTCCATATATTAATTTTTTCGTAACTACCTTGTACATAGTTAAAATCGATCACTTTTCCGAGAAATACATTATTTCAACGTCGAATCGAAACAAAACTAAAACGATACTTTTCACTAGAATATTCACGTATTAGATTTAGAAAACGTTGAACGGAAAACATATCTAGGACAGCGCACCGGAAATACGCGAACGGAAAAACAACATTACAGAAGTCGGAAAAGTTGATAAATTCAGCGCGGCGACTTCCGATCTGCAACAACGCGTTAAACTTGCATACATTTAAAAGGATTTCCTTGTAGTGCTAATATTGCAACACTAAAACCGCCGTTTCGGAGGCGCACAGGACCGTTGTTTTGCTACCCATCTAAAAGCCGTTCTCTCGGGACGCGAACGGTTCGGTTCGGTTCGGTTCCCCGCGGGAAATGATTTTGTAACCGATATTGTTATTTATATCGTCGACCCTGTCAACGCCAATTTAACTTTTTAGCCGCATTTATGCGGGGCCGCACCATAAATCTTTGAGTGCTTAATTTAATATTTCCGCGAACGGTTCCGCTTCGTATCTCCGCTCGGCGGAGAATCGCGACTCTTGAATTTGCTTTCGGAATCGATCGGTGTGTAATTCGATTGATTCGTCGACGAACGTTGTCTTTTTGCGTTTGAAATCGACGAAGATTTTTCGTTAATTTTATTTTGATTCGAATTGCTTGTACAATTTTTATTTTTCTTTCATTTTCAATTTGTTTTTTTTTTTTATTAGTAAATAATTCATTTTCTGAGATAGCTTGTGAGATGTGGAAGCACATTTTTCAGAATTCGCTCATTTTTTTTATACAGTCGTGAATGACTTGTCTAATAGTGAATGTGTCAAATCTTATTTCATTTCACGCCCCGTCGATTCGACAAAATGCCTTCTTTTTACAGTACGGTCGAAATATTAAACCCACACTCGTCTCCGATTTCTAATCTGCCATGATTCGAATTCCATGAAATTACATTTTCATTTTAACGAATTGAAAAATTCAAAATGAATCCACACTTTCAATATACATACCACAATTCTTTTCGAAAATTTTTGGAATTGAAATTGAATTGAAACCTTCATTTCCACGTACTATACACACACTGTAACTTTGCTTCAATACCTCTTCGTCACAATTAAAATTTCCCGCAAAGTGCACGTCGTCGTATAAAATTGCCGCTCGCGAGACTGGAAGTGCTAAATATTGAATTATTATCTATTTCGCCGCCGAACATCCGCTGCCTGAGGCCTTATTTATAGCCGAGAGTGTACTTATTTAGTTTCCTAGGCTTGAGGGGGCTGGCAGGTGCTATTATTTGATGTGGAGTCCGTAATTGAACCGAGTGTTCCATATTTCAAGGAATAACGTTACGCCACGGAAGCGCCGCAGTATAAATATCGTTATTCCACTTTTATACACTCCGTTTTTGTCACTTCTCGGTGTATGTGACTTGGCTGCCGGGTGCACCTTTTGTGCAGGCTACTTCCTTTTCGTGATTGTTCATTTTATTTACGTTCATCGACGTAGAAAAAAATGCATTTGTATTCTTATTCTGTTTACTTTTCATTATTACAAAGTCCTTATCTTCACTTTTTTTGTGAATAGCTTTGCGTGCGGACGCTAATCACCTCGTTCCTATCACGGTAGACCATAATCTAAATCTACGTAAGAAATTAAATTCGTCATATTTACGCATTTTCATAATTTGTTTTGTTTCTTGTGCTGAGTAATTTTATGTAAACCCCCATGGGGATGTTTCTTCCATTAACAATATCATTTTTTAAATGGAATTACATTCTATGTAGATTAATGTGATCAATTTAATAATTCATTCTTCATTTCGACATTAAAAAATATGTTAATTTTAATGAACCATTCGAGAAATGAAACATTTTTCTCGCGTGAGAATGAGAAACGAGTTTCGAACTCGATGATTAGGTAGACAACGACTCCAAATTAAAATAATACGAAGAAAATAAATAAAATGGATAGCCAACCTCCGCGTAAAAATGAAAGAAATAAGGAGGAATCGGCGCCGTCATATTTCACGCGGCTCGCTCGCGAAAATGTACCTTGCGATATTAAAAAAAGGAGAGGAGAGAAAAGCGGAACTCGGGGAATGAAAAAAAAAACTGTGAGCACATAATATTCGGCGATAATAAATCAAGCGACACCGGCTCCTATTAAGTCGCAGCCCATCGCCGCCCACCGCGACGATGTTCACATTCAAATTTAATAAAGACGCGGAAAAATTGACACGAAATTATGTTCCCGCCCTTTTTATTTTCCCGGCCTTAGCGTCCCCGACGGAAGTTCCGGCGCATTTTGTTTTCATTGTCGGAAAAACTTATTTTCTCGGTCCCTTCTCGGGCCGGTAACAGATTTATCAGGTGACTGCTCGTTTGCTGTATCCGGACGAAACGACTATGTGTGGAACGTGTTTATGTTTAGCATTGAATTCGATTCTTATGCATGTTGGTTTCTTTGGCAGATTTTCTATCTGATGATTTTGAGATTCATTTTTTTATTCTATCGTTCAATGCGAAACATTATGTCGATCCTTCGGTTTAATTACATGCTGTATGATAGTGAAAACTCAAATCGTTTTGTTAACCTGGGACTATGAAAAATATTCAAATCTTCTGCACAGTTTCTGTAAAAAATATGCCACTCTAAATGTGAAAACGTGTAAAATATGATACGCTCAGCATACTAGGGCTCTTACTGGATTCGAGTTATCGCCGCTTGAATCTTTCTTTAATAATATAAGTTTCTTTCACGGTGCATTTCCATTGTTCTTTTCTGTAAGCGTTTATGTAAAAACTTCCAGCTGGTAATAAATTTCAGAGTTTATGGATGTTGGTTTATATTTGCTGATAATAATTTTTGTTAATGCTTTTTTTCTTAATTCCCGTTATTGCTTTGTACATATTCATTGATCATATAAATTTACAGTTCGGTTGTATTTTATTGTTCTCGTTTTCCACGAATACGAATCGAATGTAAAAAAGTCGTATTAATCACAAAAAGAAAATGACATGCCATTTATCGTAGCCGGCTTTGTTACGACAAATTTTCAGCGTAGATATCACCAAATTCTCACATTTGCATTTCATAAAACGTTTAAAAACATACCGTATCTGACTCGTTATTTTACTGTGAAAACTTTCCAATACATATTTTATACTATATTTTCTTTGCGATGATTCGAGCGTAAAATGTTATTTTATATGTATAAGAAAAACTCTTCTTTGCTTATCGACTGGTTTGATTTTTCGCGAACGATAAAGTGGTTCGAAAAACATTTGTTATACATACTTCACTTTTTTGAATAATAAAAAAATGCTAACTGCGCGCGTGCTTTCCTTGAATTGTGCTCCTTTGGATAACGTAACGTTCAACGGAAAACGGAGGCTATAAATAAGGCTTGGAGCCTCCTTCGAGGTAGATTACTATTTGATTTTTTGCTTGATAAATGTGTCACAGTTGCTAGTGACATGTGTAATGTTCCGATTTCAATATTTTCACGTTTCGTTTCTTATCGAATTGATATTTTTCGAAAAAAAAATTAGACAATTTTCTAATATGTTATCGTTACTTTTCGTAATCACCCGGAAATGATTGTTTGATGATACGTTATTTCTCTCTCGGTTGATTTAAAGTAGGCGTATTATAGGTGAACCCGATTTGCGCAGAAAACCAACATTTCTGACCTACTTTCTTTAATAGCTTATATTTCAATATTGTATATTATCGATTGTTAAGGATTTCGAATGGCGTAGCACTTTTCGTTCTTTCCGAGAACATTTTAATATGTATTTATCCAAGATTTTCCTCCTATCGAACAATTTAATTGACTTTTTGTTTTAGTTTGGATTACAGTCTAAAATTATATCTTCAATATTAAATTCAGAAATCGAAAGTGCCTCAAATACTGGATGTTTGCTTTTAATTTCGTGGCCAGATTTTTTCCCCCGGATAAACCTTTCACGCTTCCTTTTGTAATACCAGGACGATATTACACCTACTTTCGTAGGTAAACATGATAAATTTGAGATTTACTCTACCGGCAGATTAAACATTTCAAAGTAAACTTTACTTGCCGTGCTAAATTTTTAAGCAGCTTTTATAATTTAAAATACACCGAAACGCTCCACCGTGAATATCATAAACGAAATATACTCATGCACACAAATTTTCTTATACGTACTTCTGAACACACATACAAAACATACGTATCCAACTCAAACAGAATTTTAGTTGATATAACTATCGTTTTATTCTCTATGCGTTCTACTATAGCAGTAGTGGAAAAGTCATACAGCGTTTCTTAATCCTCTTTTGGGAGGAGAAGTGGCGTTGTTCAATGTGGTCGGCTCACGTTCACCGATCGTTACACTATTGAAGGGATTTGCAAACTACGGAATCAGCTATTATCTAATCTCTGAATTGTGCCCACGGATTTCATGGCTTTACATCGTTTATCGTATCAGAAGAGCTCAAACTCCTTTACGCGAAACGAAGCCGGCGTTAAGTCAGGACCGTTTCCCAATATATTAGTCGTAGGCTTATGCGCAAACGCTTTCATTGTGGCAATAAAAATTATAACTGACCCATTTTACGCATATTGTTCATGTATGAATGTACGTGCGATGATATAATATTTTTAATTCCCGCATTTTTCTTCTCGGAATTTTCCGTTGGGGAATTCAGAAGATTTGGAAAAGGTATCTTTATAGTGGTGTGAACCAAAACGTTATAGTAGTTAATAAACCTGTTCGTGTCCGATAACCCGGACCGAGTATTATTCGATGGAATGAAATTGTTACGATAAGGAGAAAACGATTGTTGAAACGATCCGGATTTCTGGGGTCAACATTTCGGTGGCGAATGCTCTTAATCTCGAATGTGCCGTTTCCTTATTTGTTTTATTGACATACGGTTCAAATGTTCGACGCTAAGCACGAAACCGTATATCAGCCCATTTAGCGAGCTGTCTATATAAACCTCTCTTTATATTTTTTTCCTCTCCTATATACGTTTATAAGAAATCAATTACGCTCGGATAAAATCTTTTAATTAACAGAAAGTAAGAGAGAACGGACTTGTTTGTGAGTTGCCGGAGACTTTCCAGCCGTTGCCTTGTGCATAAATCTGTTTTCGGCCGATTGTTCTGCTCTCGATTTCGTGAGGTCGTGCGAAATTAAAGCGTCTAGGAAATTTATGGCTCGATAAAAACACGCCCGGGGCGCACGGACTGAAACATTATAATGCCATTACGTTTTCAGCGGTTTTATTTTCGAACGAGCTTCGAGAAAGAGAATGCCGCCGCCAGGCGCAGCTTGCACTCCTTCGGAGACGTGCTGAAACTTCCACTCTTTCAATCCTTCGGCAGAAGAGAGAAAGCTCTTTCGAATATCGAATATCTTGTGTGATATGTGTGTCTAATGTGCTCGCTTTCTCGGTAGTGTTGATGTCTGTTTTTCTTCTGATAATTAGTCATTTTCCTTTATGTATACCCTTATAATCGTAACATTATTGATTTGTGCGAGATACTCTCATATTTCGGAAACCTTCAGGTGTATTTGAAATCCTACAAATTCTGTAATATGATACTTTTGTTCAACTCGTATTTCTTCATCTACTGTTGTTTATGGGTACAATGTACTTTCATAGTATTCAAATATCAGTTATTATTTTTTTATTTACGCAGTTGTATTGAAATATAAAAAAAATATTTTCAATTTTATACTAAATTTCCATCAAATTCAATTCCGCCGATCGTCATACCACTTTTTACCAAACGAACCGAAATCAAGAACGAATTAGGCTTTCTCTCATCGCTTCCAGCGGACGATAAACACCGACGAGAACAGTAACCAGAACAATCCGAAGCCTTACCCGCAGCTCGTACGTAATGGCGTTTATTAATTTTTTTTCGCTTCGGCTAACTGCGGCCGCAAAGTCTCCCGGCCGGCATGGCAGCGCGGCGCAAAGTGCTCGTTCAACTTGTAACGTAAGATTCGGTTTTTGTTAAGGGAACTCGCCAACTCCTCAGACCACCCGAACCACCCTGCGAGGCGCACAAAAGCCGCTGATTACATTTTGCTTTACGGCCAAACGGCGGTCCTCAGACCACCCGACGACCCCCCGGTTTAATAACGCTTTAGAATTTTTACTCGGCTCGTGATATGCGAGCGACCCTCGAAGCCTGCGGACGGAGCGAACGGCGTAAATATGAATATTTCACCGAGGCTTTATTGGGAGATTCGCGCTCGTTTTGATTAAACGACTCGCTCGTCCGATGTCGGGCCGAGTTTTTGTGTATTTGCGAATTTTCGTTATCGATCTTGTGTCTGTTTTATGTGAAGCTCGATTTGGGTTGTTTTCGATGATTTTTTTTTTTAATAAGTATAGAAAATTTTCCTCATTAATTTTTTTTTTTTTCATTATTTAACCTTACGATGTACTTGGATTATATTCTCCTGTCGTGAAAATACCCTCTTCCGAGGTTTAATTTACCTCGACATTTGATTCAAATACGAAAATTACACAATTCGTTGTGTTCCTTCTGGCTATTTGACAATTTTACCTATTATATACCTCGTTAATGATTTTTTACATGTTAAATATCTATGTGTGTTTGCATATTTTATTTGAATTCTTTTCAGATTAGATTTTTCAGAAAAATCAAAATTATAATCACAAATGTTGGTCTAACAATGTTGAGAATATTTAGTTCAATAGAATGTCGTTATACATTATATGCGAAACCATTTTTGTACTTGAGTGTCACGTAAAGCTCTCGAGTTACAAATTTGACACCCATTGACGCCTTTTTGTGTCGTAATATATGGAAAATGATAGGAAAATCGCTCTAGCACAAACATACTATATACTTACGTTACACGTAAGAGTATCTCTCACCCTTAATCCTCTTTCACGTAGTTCCTTCGCTTCGGTTTCGCCGAATCTCGGAATATGATAAAAGTAAGTTAATCAATCAAACATCGAAAACGTTTTATCGCGCTCGCTGAGGAAATTTATTCAAGTATACGGCTACGGTAGTACTTCTCATTGTTGTACCTTCGATGAAGTTTTATACAAACATTTTATCGTACAATGCTCGTCAGCTCGTTTTAATTTTCGTTCAGCATGCTTCCACTCCAATTTAACAATTTTGAATATTATACAAAAAGCGTTCAAGTAAGATTGAATATACCGTTTCATTTTCACCGTATGTTGTTATTATTTGCTCATATTTCTTCAAGGTGGAATATGACGAAAAATATGTTTCAACTTATTTTCTTTTTTATAGCTTTCGCAAAAGTTTGTTTCTTATGCGAATATCTCTTGAATTCTTTTGTGAAAAACCAAAGAGTAGTTGATCTCTTTTTCATGTTTCCTTAGTCTCAAATAGCCCATGGGGTGACTCCAATGGAGTGTGAATTCTTTTGAAAATGAAACAAAAGTATTATTTACACGTGGTATATTTTTTCAAAGCGAAGTGCTGTCATCTTCGAACTCATGAACTCGTCTGTTACAAACTTTTTCATTTTTCGATTTCAGTATAATCATGAGAAAATTGCCAGACTATTGGTCTTTCACAAAAAATTCACCCGTATATACTCGTACATATTTAAACTAAACAAAATATCGATTCGTACCCTTTGTCTCAAAGACGAAGCCGAAGACAATGCTCGAAATCACTTTTTATAGTTTCACCACCGTTTTATATGTATTTTTGTATTATTTATATCCAAATGAAAAACTATAGATAACGACCCGTGCTTGCAATTAACTTGCACACAGCAACCTGTCAGTTTGACGTAAAATAAATAATGTGGCGAACGAAAGCAGACTTAATTTATTTTTATTGCTTCTGAGCAGGCGCGGGTTTGTTATTCTCATCCATTTTTAATATTCAACTTGCCTACACAAAAGTAATAATCTTCCTCATCAAAAGGCTCTGCATTATTTATCCTTGCTAATTAAATGTGTCAGTACGACGATACATCACGCTGACTTCGTTTTTATTTCGCACTTCTTTCTTTTAGTATTACTTTTTTTTTTTCATATTCCTATACACCGTTCACTTGAACGTTTATTTCTTCACTCGAAACGTTTTAATATCATCGGTACGTGTTTCCATAGCCGAGTTTCATGTAAATGCGTTTGCCGTTGGTGGAGTCAAAAAAGCACGTTTCATTTACTCATTTAACATGACATGATAAATAATTCAGCGCTCATTCGCGAGAAAGGGTGATTTCTTATTCATTCTTGTTGTTATGAAATGAAAATTATACATGACCTGGTCTTATACATATTTATGCGATCGGAATACAATATTGAATTAATTCTAAATGTAAATAAATTTGCTTCTCTGAACATAAAATATTATTTCGAGTGAAATCCTCGTAAAAGTTAATTTTTCATTCCGGGAAATAATAAAATGTATATTTTATTTTCGGACATTATTCGACTCTCACCATATTTTCCGATCAATGACATACTTAAATTGTGTAATAAATAAAATATTTGCGATATTTAAAGATATGTCACTTCGTGTTTTTTTCACATTAATAAAATTCCTATTTCTACTGTGATTGCATTCGATATTGCATTTTTTTTCTACGCTATGACGTTTTTAATGGGGGTAAATTCTTTTTATCGCGTTTTCCGCTGCAGAAATAATTACGAACTGTAAGTACAGTCAACCGTGGTATTCATATTAGATTATCAAGCACGTAGGGAAACCTCACGAACTTTTCATGTACATTATATTCAGGAGGCATTTGCACGGTTCACGCTCATTTTTACACTGCCAAGGGCGTCGCACGTGTGTTTTCGTATTTTAACAGTTATTGCCAATCAATACTCTCACGTTGATCTCAACAATCCAAAAAAATATATATCAACGGTTTTAATGTGATTTCTCGGTTTAATATGCGCGTTTTCCGCTTCGTATATCTTCAGGAATAATTTTATTGAATCGGGCTGCAACCCTTTCCTTTTGCATTATCGAATTTTTCGGAAGAGAAAACAGAAGAAACGCAAAAGAGCCGATCCTTTTTTGTGTAACGAAACTCAAATATCGAATAACGCGGCCACGGAAGCCCCCATAGGTCCTTTTTTTCTGGTTTGATAACGTCTTTAGGGTTCGAATAAAATTTCGTTGAGGCTTCTTGTTGAACTTTTATTGTATTATATATTTTTTAAATCACTTCAAATACACTACGGGAACGGTGCTTTGGAGTCTTATTATGTAAATATTTATCTATGTATATTTCATTTAGCGTAATGTGATGCCGCGCAACCCTTGATTGCATTACGCGTCATGCGACACAACCACCTCTGTCAACCCTTTACCGCTTTGTGTAGAAATTTTTTTTAATTTGAAATTTTAGGTTGAAAATGTAATTTCCCACCTTTTAAATTCGTCAATTCAACATATTATTTCATGCTGTATTCTCAAAACGTTACACAATAATTACAGTCGTATTTATAATAGTTTCAGTTTCACGCGGTATAATATATTTCTATCGTGTATTTTTTCTGTGCTGCTCCATATTTGAACCACTTATTTACATGCTCACATTAAACTCCATATCACAGAAACTACATCTAAATTATTCGCAGTTTTTTTTCAATTTACTATTTCTTCACGGTGAATTATTTTTATTGATGTAGATAATAAAAATATATAGCACAGAATGCGGTTTCATTCATTTAATTATTAAAGAATATTTAATTTTTCCCTCGGGGTTGAACGTGAGTTTTCGTATTACATTTTTAGCTTATAACGTTTTAACAAAACTGCTCCACGACGGGTTTTGCTTCTTCGGTAATTTCATTAAAACATTCTCCACTCGCTTACACACAATACATCAAAGAACGTTTTACAGTAATTAAATACATTTTTATTATCCATTTTGCCACTCTACTATTATTATTTTCACCCTTCAACCGCAACGTTTCTAGCGTCTATTTAATATTTATAAAATGTTCATCGATCAATACAACAATCTATCATTCTCTTGACACCGTTTTGTTACTATCAATTATACTTGTACACATTATACACGACACACAGAGTAATTGTCTGATTGCATATTAATGAGAACGATTTCAATTGATTGTGTTTCGAAAAGTTAATATTAAAAAAGACAAACTGCTACGAAATTATTGAACCATTCCGATGAAGTGAGTAATTAAAATAAGCTTCATTTCTAGAGAACCAAACAAATTTTTGAGAAAAACTTTCAGTTATAAAAATCTTATAAATGGAATTTAATTATTATACTAATTGACTGAAGTCTGAAGCAATACGAATTTAAAACTAATTTCATTCCGATCAAATATATTGCATTTTTTCTACATGAAATAACAATGAATTCGACAGTAGGCAATACGCGAAAACACAGCTCCCGATCACGAATCGTCAAACGGTCACACTGCAAACAATCATCTTCATAATCGTAAACAAATCGAATCCCCCATTATCACCAGTCTACAACCTAATATACGAAATTTAACGCGTATGCGTTCGTTGTATGAGGCTCAGTCGTTAGGTACGCGCGCGCATACGAGAGTTATCCGTTCGGGGGACGCGCATTCAAATCCCCGCGTCGCAATATGTATGCAAATGCGCGTCATGGGGATATCGCGAACCGTTATCTCAGTATCGTCTGGTGGTATCTTTTGTGCTCGCATCGTGTGACACCCGGCACACACCCACCTATCGTCGATTCGGAAACGACGCTTCATAAGTAGGCATACCTAGCTGCTTTGTGTCAAAATTGTTCGATCTGTTTCTATAGATAGGTGTACATTCAGGTTGTGGATTATGTGTAGTTTCTGATGTTTTTTATCGTTGGTCGATCTGAGTTTTTTTTTGTCTAATGTATTTCCAAATCGTTATAGAAATATATTCGGTTAAAAATTTTGTATTTTGTTCGAAAAATGGCATGGCGAATTAGTGCAAGTGCATTCTATAGATAGATTCTTAATATTCTGATTATATGATAACCGTTTCGAATTGTATGTTTATGCTATTATGAAACATCTTTCATAAGTCTATATTCTGATCTATCTAAAAATAATACATTTATCAACGTATGCTAAATTTCATTTCGATATTTTATTGTGATCAATTAGAATAATATACTTTGTGACACCATTCTGTGTAGCTGCTTGGTTAAATACGAAATTTCGTGCTTTTTCACAGTCAAATTGAATTGATAAGGGATGTCAAATTCGGTGTGTTTCTCAATCGAAATCGTTATCGTTTATTTTATTGTACACTCGATACGTGTGATAGGAACTTATTACTACCGTTAACCACTATCAATATCGATGTGGCGTGCCGCAAATGAATATTCCCAACTGTTTTCCATTTTCACGCATGCCCACGTTAATCGGATACTATTTTCAAAATTTACGCATCCAAAAGCTTATTGAATTATAATATAATCAATTTTCAAACGTGTCGTCGTCATTGGTTTAGAGGCGTTTTTTAATTTATAAATAATTAATTTTGATATAAAAGGCATTTGAAATGTTAGTGTAAATATTGAATGTCGCTTGCCGAAGACGACGAGACGTTAATGGATTCGGCTTATCCATTCACTCTGTCGTGGCGCTCTGTAAATTCAAAATTTGAAATTAAAGTCAATTCATTAATTTCGATTCGGAAAAAAATCAAGTGCCCATATTATTTGTCTTATGTGCGAAATTTGAAGAAGAAGCAGAAATGCCACCTCGAACTGTACTCGCAGGGGTCACCCCGTCCAATGTAGATGGAAGAGGAAACTACTCGGATTTCTACATCCAGTATCTCACACGTAAGATTCGACGACCAACGATTGAGTTTTCAAGACCGTTTCTTTTTTATTAATCTATCGAAACTTATTGATATAAATGACGAGTGAAGAAATAAAAAAAATGTGGCTAATGCAGTATATTATTCTCTAATACTTTTGACGATTTAATATTGCGACAAGTTGTATTGCATTAAATTGCTGAAAATAGAAAAATAGTTCATTCGATGCTTTATCATTCTCATTATTTGGTGAACGGCACGCTCAAGGAAATCTTGTTGGAAAATCGGAATCATAATAGCATGTTTTGTTTTGATTTATCGCTTTTTTAAATCGAAACTCATAAAACACGGTCATTTTTAAATAGACTTTTACACAATTTTCGCTATGCTTAATTACTTTCTTGAAAACCTTCTGTATTTTTGCATAAAGCGTTATTTACAACAGTTCATGGAATTTCCAGTATTTCATATCTCAAATAAATTTCCGTCACAATAAAATTATAAAAAAAAAGACATTGCGTACTAATATTTGTTTCTGTTTGTATGATTTATTCAAATATTTCTTCGTATCGAACGCGATTTTACTTGAAACTCGTAAAGGAGCTGTATGCTTAGACAGCATTTGGAAGTGAAATCCTTCAGGCCGCTTGCGAGTTTCACGCTACTGATGTGTTTTTGTTTATTTTTCGATGCTTTTATATCCGTATCATGCTGAAGGATGCCACGGATCTATACACTTCTTTTTCCGTTTACACTTTGAAGGTATTCTATTTCAAAGAGAAATTTCAGCCAAGTTCTTCTGTTTCAGAAAGACGAAGGCTTTTTATCACACATTACTTTCACGGATAATGTATTTTCTATACACTCAGGTTTCATCAATTTTCAATGTGCTCAAAAAATACATTGGCCACATTTTTTTTCTTTCATTTTTTCATCAGATATATGATACGAATGATTTTTTCTTTCAGTACTGTTCGAAGAACATATTTATACTCTATGAGAAATACTAAGTATGTATTTTGTTACAGATCCTCCTGAAATCACCACCAAACCTAGAAATCAACAAGTAAGAGCCGGAGGAATCGCTTCGTTCTATTGCAATGCACGCGGTGATCCACCTGCTGTGATACAATGGAAGAAAAACGGTAAAAAAATTACAGGTAAGATATTTATAGAACTTTGTACATTTTTAAATATAGGTGAATGTTTCGTTGGTTATAATTTTAATATTTTGTTTAATTTTAAAATATACATACATTTCATTCGTACATTCTTGTTGAGATATTTTCAAACGAACGTTTTCACATAGTCACACATACTCTTGTATTTAATCTCTGAAAATATCCTGTAACATATACGGCCCGATTGTCGTGGGTTTAGACATTCCAACACCGTTTCACGGAAAGTTTCATTTTCAGCTAATAACTGAGCAACCTGAGCATACTCGCATGCCGCTTTGTGGTCTCCCTCGCTCTCGTTGTTGTATTTATTTTTCAGCGAAATATAATTACTTTTAAAAAGCTTTTTGTTAGCACATAATAAAGAATTTACGCGAAAAATGTGACACGAAAACGTTCAAAAAAATAATATTCAAATCTCTCTTAGCAATAGTCCTAAATTGAAAGTGTTTTTATTTTTAACATTTCATCCCACAGGTAACCAATCTCGATACCATGTCCAGGAGTACACGGGCGGTGCCATGTTGAGGATCGATCCCGTGAGACCGAACCGAGACGAAGCCACATATGAATGTATCGCCGAAAACGGAGTCGGAGATGCCGTCAACGCAGAAGCAATGCTGTCCGTGTTCGAAGGTACGTGTGTAGGATTCTGTTTTACTATTTGGCAACTGTGTGAAATTGAATTTTCACATCTGCCACGAGGTGCAGTAGTAGTTCGACGATTTGTTTCTGAACGAATTCTCTTCGGTATCTTCGAAAATGTTCGCAATCATTATAGCCAGTTCACGGGTCCATTCAGATTTTCTAAATATTGATATTCTCGATAACCTGACTGGATCTCAAAGCCAGATAATGAGTGATTTACTTCAGATTTTCTCGAGATCGTAGCTTGGTACTTGTTGCCACCTCATTTAGCAGCGAACGAAGAAAAATAGACGGTTAGAATTTTCCGACCGATGCACAAACTCCATCGCGCCCCACCCTCTCTCATAGGAACTTTTCGATGTTTACTGACCGCTTTATCTACCTTTTTCCACGTCGGGCGACTCCGACGTGCGTAGTGTGAGTAAACAATGTAATTCCCGTAACATAAGCTCGGTCACAGGCACAGTTTGTTTATTCAACGATTTCGGGCTGCTTATTCGCAGTAGAGAGGTCTCCCTCTCGCTCATATCCGCAGGAAAAAATGCGCCGGGTCGAAAAAGCGGAGAGTCGTGTTTTGTTAGGTTGCTGACTTTGTATCGTTTGTTTGTGTTTATACGTGTTGAGAAAGGTCTTCTTCTTCTCCTCTCCGAGAATAGTTTTCTGCTCGCACCACTCGGGGAACTGGTTATGTATAAGTGGACCCTTTAAAAGCTTTATCTAGGTTGCCGTTTAGTTTTTTTCTTTTTTTTTTTTGTCTCGTTTATACTTTCCAGTGGGAGATTCAATGAAAAATACATCTTATACTAGACTATGAATCTTGTTCATAGATTTTATTGAGATATATGAAAAATGTCGTATAATTTCTCTTCGATACGAAGAAATGTTTGTAATTAAATTCGATTCTGCCGTAAAAGTTCGATTCGGTAACGAATGTAACTTATCTTTCGATTTTCATCGCTGTAAAGTCTGACCAGAATATGCTAATTAGTAAAGTTTCCAGAAATCGTCGGAACGCCTTTGCTTTCTTGCTTTTGACATTTTTTTTCGACGTTAAAGTTTGCAAAATTAGTCGTTGTAAATTAAATCCACATTTAAGCAGTCGTTGATGCTTTAATTTATTCTAATTGTTTTGTGCAGTATTTTAATTATCTTTCAATATAACAGCCGATTTTTTCGTAAATTGAAACATGATTTTTATTCATTTCACAAATGAAACGCTTAATTTGTCGCAATTAAACCTTAATAAATAAAATGATGCCACAAAACCTAGATTAACGTAGTGTCCTCTATATTTTGATCATTAATTATTCAGTATGTTGAAGTCAAATATATACAGCGAACAGAGATTTGTCATCTTATCATATGCCTACGAACATCCTCACACGTAGACACATGTAATATGGAAATTTGAATATTTAACCGTAATTAATTCTACCAAACATCTAAAATTTACTTATTTCATTTTATATTTCAACAAATATTTACGAACATAAAGATAGTTCACGAAAAACACTTACTTCATCACCATCATCCTCGCTAATATCGTCCATGACTTCCAACTACCTCTTGCGTGCATCATTCAGCTATAAATGCAAATCGCCTTCATAAATATTTCAAACAGGCAACACTGCGCGAAAAGGCACTAAAATCTAACGAATAACACACATACAATATACGTTTTTATAACGTAAAGTTATTATACTTTCGTTTGGGGCAATAACGGCGTAGCGCTCACGTACAGCGTAAACTCCGCATCCGACGCGTTTTTCGCATCAATTTTCGCGCATTTTCCGTGCGTGTCCAACGCCGAACCGAAAGGACTCCGCTGTACCAGGAAAATAAATGATTGGAAATATGATATTTACCTTAGGTTCCCGCATAAGACCGAAGATGGGGGGATTTGGCTTAGGGCCGCCAGCCAATTCGGTGTTTGGTGCCTCTCCAATATGTTTTCTTCGTATACGTTCATATGTTTGTGCATACTTCGTGTAATGTATACGTAGATGTGCCTTCTTGTAGGGGAGAGTGATCTGTCTTGGTCTTAAGGTTTAATGTACTTTGGGACATTTTTATAGACGTACTAGTAAACTAGTTAAAATGCAATGTAATAGTAAAATGTGTATCGTCACCGCTTCACATGTCCATGTTGAATTATCTTAATTATATTTTTGAATTTTAAGGGTTATTTTTAGTTTACAAAACAATTGTTAATATTTATTTTGTTTAAAGAATTGAAATTTTTGTATCGTACAAATAAATTTTGGATAATTTTATTGTACGCAACACTCTTCCCTATACTCGTTTATCTTACACGTATACATATGTTGTTGTTATGCATGCATTGTGTGTAGTAGATGTAATACATACATACGTGCAGGTGTCGGATTGTGCCCGTTTCGGTTTTCGCTTTGCTTTTCTAGCGGATCGAATTTCGCGTGTGTTGTTTTTCTTCAAGAAATGACACATTTTCGTTATGGCGCGCGCGTATGCGTGTTTTCAAATTTATTACATGCACGCGATTTTCCGAGACGCTTTTCCGAATCGATACGTATGCGCTTCGGAAAAGTCAAAACGGTGTCATGTGGGACGTGTTAGGGGGCGAAATTTGCGCTTCGTATGCAGGTCGGGCTTTGACTCGAGTATTTCGATACGGTCGGTTTCAGACTTAAACTTGCATCTATTCTTATAATTTTCTTATAACTATAGTCTAATCTACATTCACTTCACTTACGAAACTCCAGACACTGGAATAAACATAAGAGACATAAAACTTCTCCGAATATCCATCCGAACGTCGATTGCACGCCTATAAATTTCTCAGTGAGTGCACATCGTTTGCATGCATTCCTAAATTATTCAAGCGCTCGTTTCACGGTTTTCGACTAGACATACGGAGAAACTAAAGATCGACTCACACATCGATTCCTCGATGAAAAACTTTCCATTGAATCGGGCTTACAAACACATTTAAATCAACCCTAAAACAAATATGTATAAATTGATCTTAAGCCCATTCCAGACTGTGGATAGCTTTCGCGCGTTTTCATTTTTTAGCGCACGCGTTCGCTGTGATGTTCATGCGTGAATCGCGCACGATTCTGAAGCTAGCTTCGCGCTTCAAGAGCAAAATTATCGATAAATGACTCCGGTTTCTCGCCAAGTTAATATTTGATCCACAAGCTGCAACGAGCCATTGCATACAAACAGCATCGCATATTCACTTCTCGACGATCCCTTTCCCTGCAGCCACTATCCAGCATCCACTTCCGTATGCACTGTCTGTTTCCGTGAACCGCCGTGAACTGCATGCGAATCGCAAACGTTCCACGCCCGATGCGGTATGCGACCGAATCTTCGACAGTGTTGCATTCCACGGTGTCCGTGTGCATAATCGTTCGGTGATTTGTCATCCCCATCGGAAGGACGTATGCACGTTGTGTAGCGCCGTGCGATATTTAGCAGTTGATTCCCGGTGCGATATGGCGGCGTTGATGTCTAGTATGCGTGAAATTAATATGCGGACGTATTGTGGTCTGGGATAATTGACGTGCTTCAGAACGGTCTCGGTATAGCTGTAACGTTATTGTCTGAATTAATAATCGAAAAAGTATTTTATAAATTCTAATTATGTGTTTAAGAAAAGTATTAGATAGAAAATTGTTTCGTTTTATAATAAAATTCTCTAGTTTCGATGTAGAAATTTCTATGGTATTTGAGACTTCCATTTGCATAAGAAATACAAAAACGTGATAGTATGTTCATCCCGAGCAAATTTAATCCTATTCTAATTTTGCACGGGATACTTTTTACTTTGTTTCGCACGAAATCAATATTCGTGCTCTGTTTTCACAAAAAAAGTAATCGGGAGCCTGAAACAACAAACTGATCGAAAAACTCGTTCCACACAAGAAACGCGAGATAATTAATTCCTTTTATTTTGTGTCGAACGTCCACTTCACGAACGTAAGATCGAATTTGCTCTTTGTGTAAACTTTCATTTATTTTCTTTCGTACTACGCCGAGAGATCGTTTCAGCTACGGAACGTTCAATTGTCTCAATGTTTTATCTACATCGTTGTTGTCTAGTTGAAAAATCAGTACTCTTCGAATGCGAGTCTGGGGGGAATGTCTCTAACCATTAACCGCGTATCCCCTCTTGCAAAATTGGTTTCGAATGCGGCCGGCTACGTCGACAACCTTTTTCAAAACCATCGAAATGTCTTCGGCTAGAAATAAAACTTAACGATAACTGCGAATACGTGTCCCGTGCTCGAAACTACACAGAGCAAGCATTACACAACCCAAGTACTGAGAGATGCAACAGAGAGCAATCGCAATCCATCACGTAAAGATAATAGCGAATCGAAATTGTATTGAAATTGCTGATGTAAAAGAGGAAACAATTGATGTAATTGATGTAAAAGAGAAAATAGTGTTTATTGGCTTTTCGATGGATCAAAGTTGTGCAAATATCGATTCAGTCAAAAGCTCGCGTACACAGCACTTTTCCTCTGGGCATTCGAACGAAATGTAAATCGTTGTTTGTAATTAGCAATTCAATTACTATCAAATTTATACCCGTTGACTGCAATGAAAATAAACTCGGCTTCCGAATTAGCGCCGGGCGCCCGACGATAACAATCGAACCGTTTTTCGTTTGCGGTTTAAATTATTCGGCGTTTTCACTTAAATTAGTCATTAACGCATTCATAGATAGTAATGAAATTTCGATTCAATTTGCGGAACGTTTCGGTCTTGTGTATTATTTCGAACACAAACAATGCCTTCTATATTGAACACTTTACATTCAATTGCCGAATGAACGGGGCGTGCTCAAATGCATCGAATGTCCGATATTTTATACATTACATTGATGGCGATTCGGGTCATAGCGGTCGCTAGTTGGCAGATAGTCAGACACTAACTCGAACGGACCATACTTCATTTCGTACCAAAATAATTTGTGTAATCTATCCTGACAGAGAAGCTGGCCGGGTTCAGTGGCAGAAGTTGCCGAATAATTGATGGTGAGTCGTAAAGTAAGTTGCCGGTGGCCGGTACGGTTACAGACGAAACACTCCCTTGCCCTTTCACCCCTTGAATACGATCTATTTTTTTCACACAAGAGCTTGAATGATGAACTCCGACCGCATCCCCCTTTTTCAATTATTTTTTTTGCCATGCTCGACTCTCGGCTAGGATATGCACATAACTTACAATGAAAATGGCTTGCAATTCTTTGTCTTTAATATTATGAGTCACGTTATATTGTATATGTCTCAAAATATAAAATTTTCAAGCTACATTGTATTTTTGTGCTATAGATCTAGACCGCATTTTGTCCCGAATCCCCTTTGTTATCATCAAGTAAAATCGTATGATCACACTGAAACCCGTATGTGGAATATCACAATACTTATCTGTAGTCGTAAAATTTATATTAGTTTTATAAACTTCCAGTACATCGTCAGTGTACAAACGACTCTTGTCATCGTTTGGGACGTACTCGAGTTTATCGCCATATAAACCTTTATTTAATTCAGGATGATGTCGTTTCAAAATCCAATCGCAATTCGTGCCTCTAACTTTTCAAGTTTTCCAATATCACCGGTATATTTGTTAATAAATATAATTGCTTTCATTTATCGCATAACTTATCATATTTTCCTCTTCTATGTCGAATTGTGACTTTTTGATCTATTTCTAATACATAATATTTTATGTATGTATTTATATATTTTGTTTCGATAGGAAAGATACTGCTGTTACCCTCCGGGGCTTGGCAAGATACTTTCTTTATTATCTTTTATTTTTCGATTTCTCAGTTGGCAAAAATTTTTATTTCCGTCTCGTTGTACCATCCCCGTATTTTTTCTTTTCATAAAATTATTATGTCTTCTTGGTGGTTTTGTTTCCCATCTATTCTTCATACAAGATGCGAAATTACAGGAAATGAATTGAAATTCATGCTCAAGACGAAATAACGGAACTTGAGTGAGTTTCCCTATTTTATTATTTTCTCTGCATCCTTCATTCCTGTATAATATTATTCAACTACTCGGCAACTCAACACAGCCTCTCCGCTACCAATCTACATTATTAATATTTTCATACAATCGAACGTAGAAAAGAACGTATAATTTTTTTCGAAAACACTAGTATTCAAAATAATTTTACAAAATTTACGGTTCGACCATTTTGTTAACTAGAATCCCCGCCGCGACTAATATTCTTCGTATGAAAAGCACTTTCATCACAACAAATTCGCAGCTGGAGCTTTCATCGGACCAATCTCCCCATTCCCTATGTCCTAAAAGTCGAAAATATTTTACACCCCCTTCGAGCAATATTTCGCGAGTGTCATTTTCTATTCGATGGAATGACATGTTTTGTTATTTTTATCGTTATTTTACGCGTTTTTCATACTCGTAACGCTTTTCCATCGCCGCAATTTACACGTTTTCTGTCTACCCCCTCTAGTGCTTTGACTGATGTCGGCTAATTGATTTTTAATATTCGCGCATAATTTCTCATTCGATATTATATTTTTCGTGTCTACGTAATGACAAAATATTGCTTTTAAGGTGAAATCCACGTTTATTTCATGCAGTTTACCTTAAGTGTTAACCGAAAAACCGAATTATCGTCGAACCGACGGATTTTGTGTTACCTCCAACAATTATAACACTAAAATATTACTGCATTTGATATACTAAATAGGATCAGTTAATATGCATATTTATGAGAGCATTAATATTGAGTTAATCCTACAAATTAGTTTGGCTGAATGCCACGTGAAAATCGGTACAATTACACTATTTTATGACTTTAATCAGGTCAAATGTTTTGTCGGTCTCGCATAAAAGGACCTTTTCCTCCTTATTTTATTCATCCCAACATTACTGTCTTGTTGAATCGAGGTTCTGCTTGTTAGACTCGAATTTCGTTCACTATTTGTATGTTTTTATTTTAAAATTTCAATATTTCACTAAACATTTTCTTCTTTTAGTTTTGATAACTGAATTTATTTTGATTAGATTTTTATTTTGATTTTAAATTTTAGAATTTTATACAGCTCAAATATAGTGCAGTTTTTTTTTTTAATAACTTTATTTCACGAAATATCCTCGTAACCTTTATCCTCTATTTTCACCGTTTCAAAGAGGAAATTAAATTGTGTTCACTTTTGGTCACAGTAGACTAAAAGCAATTGATTTTACGGGCTTGATGGTTATCGAGGATAATGGATCCAATATCTAATTTAGCTACCCTGACTTGCTTCTCGGTGATATTTTTTTAACACGTACAATAATATGATTCCTTTTAATCGATATATTTTATAACGAGATGTCGAAAATTTAAAAAATGTGAATGAAAATTTCATTAGTTTTGTTGCGTGTTAAAAACAATATTTTGAATAATGCATCTAAAACCATATATTTTGCATCGCATAAAGAATAATAGATAAAGTTTAGTTCGTGTCATTTTCCTTCATATTAAATTTCGCATACCGCTTACCGCTACAGAAATTTTACGACCTTATTTGAATTTTGAATATGTCAACGTCGTTATGTGTCGATTATTTTGGCATTCGACATAAAATAGTTTATATATAGTTACAGCCACACTGTCTCGTCGTTGATCTCAATAAGAAGAAAACATGCCTCAAACAAATATACAATAACACGAGCTTCGTGGTAAATTGAATTTATACGATATCCACATCATATCTATTTCGCTCAATATTTTTTCCAATGTGAATATTTTTTCTACCTTGTTATAAAATTTTCATGAATACGATGTTCAATCGGGTGAATTGCACTTTGAATGTCACGCTAGTTTAACATTTACTTTGTCAAAAAGTGGATTTCATTGAATGAAACGTTCGTAATTCAATTGTTCACGATGAAAATCGTTTTTACGTTCGGGTAGAAAATATAAAGTTAGTTTTTATCGTTCAATAAAATTTATTTATTTGAAAGAAAAATATTTATCAAAAGGCTATTTCAAATTTTCACGCATATCGAAATTACAATCCAATTAAATTATGATACTGATATATACAAATATATTTACATATTTATATTTACATTCACATTTTCTCATAAAGGAAATCGATTATCAAACTCCATTAAATATTAGTTATACCTGTAAAATTCGATGCTTTTCACATGCAAGGTGATGAGCAAACAAAGCGATACGTGTCCACTGCTAATGCACGTTGCACACATCAAACGTTAGTACCGTACACGTGATGTCTGTAGAGAGAATTTCTCATCTATGTAGTACGGTGTATAACAGATATTTTCAAATCGTTCATTTTCATATTAGGTCACTATGTCGCAAATTAAAAATATAATAATTCCTGAAAATTATTTTAACGTTTTGCTTTATTTAAAAAATATACATACGATTCACTGGGCAACCAATAAAAAAAAATTCTTTGATTTAGAAACTTCGAGAATCCATTTCATCGAACTACATACACACTTACTTGTATAATACGTACCTAATACATATAATGTAAGGTGTGTAAACAGTGCAGTGGCTTGCTCACTGTATATCATTGGAGCCGTGAATAATGGGCGCGAGCAATTCGCTCGTATATCAATTACCCGGCCGCACAAACCGAACTGGAACCGAAACCAAGCCTGACTTCTAGTCGCCAGCTTTCGTATCTCCGATTTGATACGTTCAATATATTAGCTCTGAAATTTGTGGTATCGACAGCAACCTAGTAACTGCCGAAATATCCATTCCATTGAATATTCGCCTTATTATTTGTTGTATCACAATAATATAATATTACATTTCGCAATTCAAACTATACAATTAATTTACTTTCCCAAAAAACTTCTCCAGTACAGAACACTAAAATCACAATTTTCCCACGTGTGCAACACTCCACTAAACTCACCACGGCTATCTTTAGAGCTTTCCCCCCCACAATATCGCATGACACAAAACTCGAGCAGAGCGCTTTTGACACACCCCTCCCCGGACTTGCATCGTGCGGTAACATAAAAATAACCCAATTACCCTCGACAAATTTGAGAACCGGCAAATGGGAGAGGACACCGACCGTAAGTTGTGTCCGCGACGACGTCCACTCTGGTTTATCCACCGTGCGGCGAGGATCGTATGTTCAATTTTGCACAGTGCACTTTGGGACCCGATCTCTCCATTCTGGACCGTGTGTGCACACTGCGGTCGCCAGGTGTGCTCAACGCCGGTCCGCGGACGCCACTCGCCTTAATGAAGCGCTCTCGTTTTCAGGAGGGCGTCGTTATTCGTCTGGAGTGAAAAAAAAAAACGGCTAAACGTAACACCTTCGATAACGACCGCACTTTCGCGCTGCTAATGGTCCTTTCCGTGTTTCTTTTTGCCCGATGATTATCCTACTATCGGGCGGTTGTTGAATTTGATCATAGCGTTTACGGGTAATAATGTTTTTTTTTTCTTCTCGCAAGCGCTTTAAGTAAATCTCGTTTCGCGTAGACGTCCTAACGATGTGCGGGGTCCGTCTTATTAGTGTATTCTCAGGTTCGCCATTGTGTCGCTTCGTTACTCCGGAATTGGTCCATTACAGTTTTATTTCTCGGACGAGCAATTCGGACGTAATTAATTCGGAGCGTGTATAGAGAAATATAAGCGAAACGCGTATTGTGGTATTTTAATTATTTCCCTTCATTATATTCGATTGAATTCGATGGTTCGCAAAACAATTCGCTGCCGTAGCGTTTTCGTATGAAATTTGATTCTTCGCTTCGCATCTCCGCTACGCCAAAGTTCTATGCTACGACGTCTCCGTATGAACGGTAATCGAATTATACACATCGTAGACCGTATCATACCGCATATCTAATATTGACACTACTCCTGTATTGCACATCAATATTCAACTGGCGCATCATCAGTGAATCCTTCGCGTAAATTTGCCTGTTTGTTTTGTTTCAAGTGCCCGAACTCTAGAGGAACATTTATTCTGGCGGACAGCTTTTTTTCGGTGCAAACCCCTTTCACAAAGATGAGTGTCTTAGTAGTTAATCAGCCGAAAGGGATGGTAGTCTCCAGACGATATTTACCGCGGAGTATTTTTTCTTGATTTGCCCCTTGCCACCGCCTAGCCGAGGGTATACACACATATTACACGCTACATATAAGGAGGGAGAGAATGTAAGTACTCACTTCGTCGGATAGAATCCACCAAAGTGGCGATATTTTTCTATTACTCGGCCACTCTCCGGCAGCATCGTGTGTATGTATGTTGGTGCCCACTTTTGCTTTAGTGGATTGAGCGAAATATCGCTGCAAAGTCGTCGCGTCAAATTTCACCCTTATTTTCGCTCGAAAAATTTCCACCTTTTTGCATTTTCTGCTAAACCCCCTTTTATATATAGTGCGCTTGTAAGCTCGAGTTTATCATGCCATTTTTTTCAGCTGAAATAAATTGAAAATGTCGCCGTGCTTAATTTGCAACGTTACGTCAAATTCCGTCGCCAGTTTTTTTTTACCTAACATTTCATTTTAATTCAAAAAATATATATTGTTTCTTTCATTTCAACAATACCGCGTATAAAGTCATAAAGTATCTTTTCGAGAAGTTATATCGGTCGTTTTATCACACACGGCACTAGGGTCCCGAACAATTTAACATATTACTATCTAGTGGCCTCCGCCATATTCTCATAAAATAGACAAAAAAAAGTCAGTGTCTCAAATATAAAACCCCTTATCTACACAGAATGTTCCGAAGCAGAGAGGCACGCTGCTCCATCGGCCTTCTATAATATTTATGCAATTGACTTAGTTTCTCTTCCCGCCTCTCGCCGAATCCTTCAAATATTTTTCACGATTCGTGAACACCAATAAATTTAAAGTACAATAATTCGAATTGCAGAATATATTGATTCTCTCAAAGTTGAACAAAGACATCTCAAAGCAGGACCTCAGTCAAAATTTTCCCAGCGACTTTCCAACATCGAATCCCATAAACGCGCCCCAAGATCTCCATCTTCGGCCCGCATACCACCATGGGCGTAACTCGCGTGAGCATTCGCTCATACCACTTCGTTCTCGGAGAGGAGAATAAGATCCTTTTCTTAATGCACTGCCGGCCATTACCGGGACTCACCTGGCGTTAGTGCCCGTGGGCACGCTGCAGACGCCTATTGACTGTTCTAATTTCTTCTATGCTTTTTTGCACTTTTCGACGTTTCTTTTGTTTCGCTGGAATTCTGCTATGCGGTGCTTTCTTTTGATGTGATATAAATAATTGTGCTCGTGAGTTATATAAACCGCATTTACATCCACGGGACGAGCCAAAGAGCAGATCTTACTAGGTTCAGTTAAATTATTATTATTATCTTACTATTAATGTATGATCTGCTCGCCGGTCCGTTTTGTAGGTATTCACAGTTTATATAACCAACAAGCTTCTGGCGAATATTAAGTATTCTAAATTTTCATTAATTAGAAACGTTTTTGACTTAAGTTGAATATTGAAAAACACACAGAATTTTCAAACAGTTTTCACTTTGTTGGCGTTGAAAATTTTATCTAACCACGTTTTAAAAAGCTAGCATGCTTTATTTAAAAAAACTCGTCTATTTCTTGTACACGATTTTATCAAGGTTTTCCCGTAATTTTCTCGTAAAATTTTCACTCATAAAAGAGCACGTCTCCGCGTTTTTATTTTACATGATTTTCACACTGCCTACAACCACGTCCCGTTTACGAGACACGAAAATTTTTATTATTTTACGAGTCTCTTCGCGCTTTCGTCGCCGGATAAGTGTAAAATATTGAAGTTATCTCTTTATATTATACACACCCCTAGACGTGGGGGAGAGTCGGATCGGAACACCTAGTAATAATAGCGAAATCGATGGACGGGATACGCAGAAAACTCCCAGCGGGATCCGGAGCGAGAGCAGAACTCACCCCACACATACTAGGGACAAATTTACCTGTGCTCCGACCGTTAGCGAGCGACTGACTGTACAGGCACTTATCTTAAAAGAAAGGGGGTGCCACATATGTGCAACCCCCTCGGTTCCTTTAGAAAGGCACTCCGCTAAGAGGCTGGGCGTGGCGGCTCCCACCTCCTTAAAACTATCGATATCCCGCCTATAGACCTGGTCGGCCATTGTAAGCGTGCGTGTATGTCCGCTCGATTTTGTCCGGAAAAATCCTCGATGGGGTTCCATTAGAGGGAGTCTCTTAAAAGGACGAATGTGTCTGTTCGGGATGAGGGGCTCTTTGCCTCCGGTGCTTTTCGCTTCCTACATGTTTTAGCGTTCGATTTTCGCCGTTACAGCCTATTTCGTGCAAACGGAACTGCGAAGTTTCAAAATAATACTAATGCGCAAAATGTATCCGTTAACGTATTTCGATCGAGTGATGCTATCTAGATGAATTCGGCGTTTCTTTTTTCAGTTTTAATCTCGCGCGAAGTAATATAATCGTTCGATGAAATGTGCAACTATGTAATAATCATTTCGGGCGGCCTCTACCCTTTTGGAATATTTACCGCGCGAAGGGTCGTGCGTGCACAAACACGGCTCGCAACCCGCCCCCGTATCAACTAATGTTATGTTTTGTTTGCCTACACGGTCCCGAAATATATTCATTTATTTAACTCACTACGGCGAACTAAATTTCACTCGCTATTTACCGTGTAAGCCCGTTCCATTTTCTCGCGTATCCGTATTATGACAAATTTCTTTCGTTCCGCGCCGATTTCGGTTACGCTTTATTATATGTGGGGTTTTGTCGTAAACGCTTCGAGCATATTCGGTATTGGTTTGTTTTAATAGACCCCTGTCGGCAAATCTATGTACGAGTAAACTGACATAATTGATTTATCATCAAATTGTCCAGTGTATGCATTGCGATAGCGCGTTCAGTAAATCTCCCACTATCAATCATAATTCAAACGTTAATCGAAATGGATGCTCGTTACACCGATATCAGCGTATTTTCAGCGTTCGGATTAAACATTGAATAGTATTTCTTTTTTCACTTTTATTTTGTTCTTCCCATTTCCGAAAGATCCGAAAATGGAATCTTTCATCTTTCGTCTTTAATTTCCTGTAGCAGACGACCCGAAAAGTTCTCTACAAATTATGAATGAAGTTCGTTAACATTTACGATTGCTTATAACGCTCGATTAAAATTCGTGAATTTTTTCCTCGTACATTTTTTTGTCGCCTGGATATTGTTATTTAGTACGAAATGCTTTTATTTTGTCGAGCCCTGTGTAACAGTCACGATTGGTTTAATTAATATTTAACGCAGTGCGTTAGCCAAATGGAAACTTATTGCTCGGCAGAACATAATCTTAAACCTAACCCTGCATATCTCAATTTATATTAACCCGACTTTATATCATTCGATTAGCATTAGCTCCATTCCGCACGAGCTTTTGTAATATAGATTAGAAATGTATTTCTCGAGGTACGGCGCATCTTCGTCGATATCGATAACATTTTCGGGGGCTACATGCGAATCGAACATCATAGAAAAATGTATATAATATTTTTCCTTCCCATGTCCACCGCACCGTCCAAGTAATAGAAATATATGGCCTGGAAAATAATTCGAACGAAACTGATCGACCCCTCTTCCGCCGCGCTATAAAACGATATCAAGCGAATTTTTCCCCAGATATGAAAACCTTTCTTTCTCATCCCGCTCCGGAACATTTTTTCAGGAGACAAAGAAAACATTCAAACTTCTCTTCCGCTAACACACATAAGCACGCACGAACTCCCATACACACACACACACAGCGCAGTTTCGAGTTCTTGATTTGATTACACGCAGCGGGAGCAAATCAGAATATATTGTCGCATCGTAGAGCGAAACGTATGCAAGATATATCGGTCATTCCGCAAACATCCCAGATGATGGAGAGCGCGTTATGAAATTAAACATGGGGTGGAAGAGGGTTCGAACTTCGCGGCGCGGACTCGAAATTCGCGCCGTCTTGCCCCCGGTCGAAAGTGTTGAATTATGCAAAAAAGAGCGAGAGTTTTGGAATTTATATGCGCCGCACTTTTCTCCTTTATGTTCGCCGCTCTGCTCGGCGGGCGTCGAATATCTATTTCATAAATTATACCGCCAAACGCTGCGGGGGTAATCTCGAGCCGCCGTAAAATTGGAGCGGAATGAAATTCTAAACAATTCTTCTGCGCCGCTGCCGTTGCTGATTTTGCTCCTTCGCCCCCCTTTCTCCGTCAATTGATTTCGTATTAGTGCGCGAACACGACATAATAAAAAAATAATTTATTGCGCGGTCGTAATTTTTTTATATTGCCCTCTTTTTTTTTCTTTCGGGCGGATCGAATCTGAGCGATTCATTTGCTGGAGTTATTATCGTAGATATATAGGTCTCAGTACAAAGAGCATAGTAATATGTTTTGAAAGCTTTTTTCGACAATATTATCGATTATGGTGTTTATTTTTCCGTTTTGGTATACCTTGATTATGTTCGGTTTTATCGGTATTCTTTCACTTTCATTAAAATACATACGAAAATTATTACATTATCTATTGAAAGTTTCAAATTTATGGCTTGTTAATTTTGGAAATTTGTATTTCGATTGTTAATTATATTTTATTGTTTCAGCCGAAAAGGTGCCCAGTGGTTTCCCATCGATAACACCGCCTACTAGCACTTCTGTCGTGGAAATAGGGCATGCTGTTGTTTTGCTATGTGGTGCCAGTGGGAATCCACCTCCTCGGATAAGATGGCTACGGGACTTTATGCCACTGGACATTAGAGCGAACCCTAGATACACCTTGCTCGAAGGAAATATGCCAGGTAAGATTAAGATAGTTATCTTGATTTTGATGCGTGTCACTGTATTGACGAATCGAGGTTTTTGATATGTTCTGAATATTTGATGTATCGAATATAAAAATTCCAAAACATTTGTTTTTCAAACTCGAAACGCATCCGAATCCGAAATCAAACATTGATTGACTTCAATATTCGAACGGAAACCCGCAACGGATCAAAAGCACATCTCGTATCATCATCACAGACGCGACTCGCGATACGCGGAAAAACTTCCTGTGAATTTTTCACCCAATTTAAAAGAAGAAAAAAGAAAACTCGCGCACACAAGAAGCCCATGTGCTTCCCGCGAATCGTCCTCTCGCCTTTGTGTAATAAATATAAATTGGCGTGTTTGTATATGTCGGATGTTCGCCCTGCAGCGGCGAGCACAAACGAGCCTCGCCAGGTACGGAGGCGTGAGACGTTATTGTTTCCCTCCAACCTCCGTGTTGTATATGTTGTTGTTGTGTTGTTGTCGGTGTGGTAGTAGCATCAACGACAGCCAACGGAGGCCCGTGTGTAAACTTTGCAAATAAAAAGTCTCCGGGCAACTGCCGGCATTACGGCTTTGACAATTGTGTGCATCGCGCGGAGTCAAGCAGATTTTTATTTGTTCCGTTTTTATTGTTCCCACTTCTGCTGAGGATGGGAAGGAATCACCTCCGGGTGACGCTTTTTCGAATCCCACCAGCGATATTGATGCTGAGTGGTTGAGATCGACGTTTTATGTACCGCATATCTTCAGATGATTTCTCCTACGATTAAATTTGAATATAAATATAAATGAGCGTGCGATTTTCCGGCTACTTTCGGCCGTCAATGTAGGGCTTTCAATTTGGCGGCATCACTTATCTTCCGGGCACATTATGCAGCCGGTTACGTATTGTTTCGTAGCATGTGACCCGTTTCGGGGTTTCATTGTTGTCGTACGTAGAAGTAGCTCCGGCGAAACAAGGCTTGCGTATCGGCGCAATATGGGTTTATTGTTTCTTTAGGGGGGGTGTGCGGATGTGACAGATATTATTAGCTCCGTTGCGGCTTACGACCACCACATACCTGATGGCAAACACTTTTCCGATAGAGGATGACACAAGCACCTATATATCCTCGCAGTCGGGCCCGGTTTTCCCGGAGGCTTTCCGATTTGGCCTTTACGTCGGTCGCTAGACCTTTTTCTTCGTTTTACCGGATAATAAAATTATAATTTCATTCATTCTGCGGTAGCCTGTCACGGTGAACATTATCTTATATTAAATTTGTAACGTGGTTTTATTTAAAGAAAATCGCCCTTTCCGAACCGCTTTTTTCTCACTGACACTATTTTTTAAATGTCAACCATAGAAACGTTGAATAACGAATGCGCCACCGCCAAAGCGCCCTATAATAGAAAGAAATCAGATTTAAGGCGAGTCGGTACTTTTTAATATGTGTTTTGCGAGAACAGCACAAGTTTTCCGACATGAACAATGTAATATGTTATCCGTCCCTAATGGAAAATTCATTGCCGTGCGCAGCAGTTGCTTTCCGAACAAGTTGTATACGATCTTTACGAGTGCCTTTGTGAGAGACATTTTTGCGCCAACTTCGAAGACAAACTTTTATCGTAGGTCATCTTTTTAATTTCCTCCTTATTGAATTGTAGCTGGTGGGGAGGGTGGGGCGAGCCACCCTTCATTCCGCCTACTGCGCTGTTTCTGGTACCGTTCGCCAGAAAATTCGCAGAACCTCGACACAAATTTGTCTCTTCTTTGTTTTGCTTCCCAGCGTCTATTTGTTTTTCTGAGACATCGTTTCGCTCATTATGAACACTTAATATTTCGGGTCGGGCCCGTATTCAAACTCTCGCGATATAGTACGTTCGTGCTTCCCGGTCGTATTTATTATATTTGTTTTAAAATCGCTCCCGATGTATTTAAAGTGGTTTGTTTGCTTAATATTTATACGTTTCGTTTTCACAGGAGCGCTGCAAATCACCAAGAGTGAAGAAGAGGACAAAGGAAAATACGAATGTGTGGCGGAAAACTCTATAGGAACTGAATACTCGAAGCCAACTTCTTTATACGTCAAAGGTAAGTGGGACGTCAGTTAATACTCCCTTGTGCGAAATCCCAGAAGGATCATTGCGGAATATTCAAAATGTCCGCCTTCGCGTGCTCTTCCGTGATTTCAATTTCAGCGAAGCGAATTCCCTTTAGTTAACCCTTCCGGATATCGCGTCTCCTGCAAAATTGCTTTGGACGGACTCGAGTATTCCTGATTTGATTTTCAAATATTCTTTTTTTTTCGGAACTTTTGAAACCGTTTCGCACTGATATGATTGCGGCATTGCGGTGTTCATTTTTTACGCGAGACATTGATTGATGTCGTCAAATGAGATTAATGTGTCTTTCGCGGTAGAATTTTGGTTTCTTATGGATTTAATCAAATTAAGAGAGTTGATAGAGGCGGCGTAGTTCAGCACTAGGCGGGAATGGCAATACACATAACTCAGTTTACTCCTTTAACCCAATTCCTTTAAGAATGGCTTTTCGTTGCGCTTATGTTGTTCCGGCACACACGCACGCGCCCAAGAAAACTTCTTACCCCCGCGTTTTATCATAATTGAATGTTAGACACGTCACCTTAAGGTAGGCTACGCCTTCCCACAATTTCGACCTCAGGATCGATTTTTTTTCTTCCTCCTTTTCAACCCACTCACTCTTCGCTTCGAACATTCCTCCGCGAGAAACTACTTGGAAAATTTCATCATTCAAAAACCAAATATCTACTTGGCACGCGAGCCTCTCTCATACGCGTCGACTTTTTATCGCGAACGTTGTGTCGCTCGAATATCGTTTCGAGTGCGATGTTATTTCGCGATAAATACGCGCATTTCAACCCCTTCGTTACTAGAAATTTATCCTTGCATATTGATTTATGTGACAGCTAAAAATATACAATATACATACTACAAAAAATAATCATCAACTTTGCAATTTAATAATATTTTCATTTTTTTTCAAATATAGAAAAATTGAATATCGATCTTTCGTTATGCGCGCAGTGTGTATTAATATCCATATAAACATTCTCATGATCGATTACATTGTAATCAATTCATATCAGAATTTCGCCGGTTCGAAGGGGTCAACAACTCAACGAATATTACCAGAAGCGTTTCGTATGCGTATAATATAATATAACCTCATTGTCGATAAGCTCGCGTCGGAATATACGATTTTTCGTTCGCCGAAATAGGGAGACTCTGGGGGGGTATTCTACTGAGGGATCGTGTCCGGCTAATCCATCATCAATAAGTTATCGTCAGTCGGTTGAACTAATCAAATAACAATGATCGACCAGTGGTTTGGGGAAATAGGAGGGCTCGTTAGCATCGTCGACAGTCCCCGTGTCAACAGCCCTAGACGAGCCAGTCATCCCTTCGATCGACGATCGAACGTTTGTTTAGGTGACCTGGTCCTCCTCGGGGGGCTTTTGTCTCCGTGTCTCGGAGAGACGACCTCGTTTCGTGTCATGTTGACGTTTTTGTCTATAACTTGTCGTTTTAATGCAGCTAGGTTTCATCGCTGCAATTTTCCGTCTGTTGTTATCGGCGTTCTCGTTTGAATCGTTTATGTCGTAAAATCGTTTCTTTTATTCGCCGATAAAATGTGGAATTCTCTACCTTATTTGCGGCATTGTTTTGTGCTCAAAGCGGTAGTTTTCTCGGCCGTGCGGGTAATTTTCGCAACAATCTTATGAAATCGCGATTCGTTCAACACCTCATTATTTTACATACGATACAAAAAAGGAACACATAATAAAGAAAATGTGAAAACGGAAGTCAATTATTGATTTTCATGACTCCATGGTCAATGTCGGTTTCAACGTTGAGAAAGGTCACGCGTTTATTTTTATTCGTGAAAAATGAACAATCGTCTCTACAGTAATTGCATTTATTCATGCACATTTCGTATAAAACATTGATAGTATCTCGCTTCATTTCAATTTTTGCAACCTTGCATCGACGTACATTCGCAGACCCTTAATTTTGACTAACATGGAAAAAAGAAAAACACCAATATAGAGCAGCATTTCGCTTGTTAACAAGTATATTTAAATAGCCCTTCAAAAAAAAATCGTCTAGCGAACTCTCGCGCAATCTAGCCCCACCGATCTTACTGTGTATGTTTAGCTTGGTTTTTACAAGAAACCACCTACACCGTTCGCATAAACCATCAACCCCGATATCATCGCCTGTCAGAGTTCCGCGTTCACGTGTTAATTACAACCGAACGTAATTATTTAACGCCCGATCCGCCTCAATAAACAATGAACTTAATCGCGGCGTCGTAACACCGCCGTTCGAGCCGAACCCCCAAAGCCGTACATTATCATACAATATGTATGAACCGTCGCGTATAAGTCGTCTCTCAGGTGTCTCCGGCTAAACTATGCAAATTACTAGAGCATTATCGTATTTGTACCGACGCACGGCGACATTAATTAGTCACTAATCTTACGGATTGGCCCGGCGGATACACGGTGCGTCTGTTGACAGTGACCGGTCCTCGAGTGTGTATGTTTGCCGTGTGTGATGTGGTGTGTAGTCTAGTGTATAGTGTATCGCAGTCCCCGGAGGCTGGCTGAATCCTGCAATTATGCTGCATATTGATTTCGACGACACTCCACTGTGCAAACGTTGTCCCTTTGAATCGCAACGTGACTAATCACTGCGACGAAATCGTCGGCTAGCTGCTGCACTATTGACGTATTGTCGAAGATAAGGCTGCTTGCTGTATGCTTGACTTTTTTTTTACATACAACGGCGGAATTTTTCCACACCGAGGCTATTTAGAATGAGGCATCGTATCGTGGAGAGTTACTGTAACTGCAAAATGACCTGCAATATTCTTAATTTTAAGGTCCTTTTATTTTTGATTCTATAAAAAAATTCATGAATTTTAATTACGTATGTTATTATTATGTAATTCTTATCGAATTTTGGTTCCTAATATTTCTTCTAGTGTGGTTTCTCATTAATTCCGCTCTATATCACTTGGTAATTTAAAGCTAAGTTTTGCGTTAAGTAATGTCGCTTTCGCAATAACGCTTTTCATTTCGGATATAAGAGGGCGAAACCTCACAAAACCCATTATATAGATTTCTTCTTGTTTAAAAAAGGGAAATTTAAATGTGTAATAAATCTCACTTTTTATAATACAATAAGCTTTAACCGTCTGAATGTTTTTTTCAGTGGATCTCACTTTCGGAGACTTTTTCTTCTCATTTTTCACGGCTTGGAGTTTTCCTAAGCGATTGTCTTTTTTCGAACAACGAATTATCTTTAATGAAAATACGAACCTTTTAAATTTTTCTAGTTCACACACATACATACGTACAACGACCAATTTATGGTTCATTTCTTAATGAAAAACCATGTACTTTCATCGACTGAACAAAATTTTTAATTTTAAATTTGCTGTATCGTTTGCAGAAAATAATCGATCGCTCCCGTGTATTATAATAACTTTTACAATATCGAACACCGCACAAAGCAATTCTGGTCGTCGTTTTCATAATCAATTCAGCCATTGTACGAAGAAGACGTACATATATAAAAGTATGAATAAAATAGAAAATTCCTTTCACCGAACTAGCAACTGTTACAACTCGATATCGTTTTTAATATCGTCGCTTTCCATTAACTCTGCCCGCCGCTCGGAAAATTCGTTTTCCTTCAGGGCCATAGACTCGGAGTAAAAGTCTTCAAAAATCGAATGACTGATTTTTTTTATAAAAAATATTTTTATTTTGATAATTAACAAAATTCACGTCATATTTTAAAATAATAAACGTGTGATTTTCATTTCGATTTAATTCTGCTTTCTTCAAGCGTATTCGAAAAGCTTATGGCCGATGCTAACTTATATTTTTTCGACATTTTCCATATTTTCGACATTAGCTTTTGATAAATTCGCTTTTTGATTTATCGTTCTCTACAAATATGCCAGTCTCACCCTTCATCTTAATGTGTCATACGCGTGTGCGACTGTTTTTTTTTTTTTCACCCTCCTCCCTAGCATATAATTCATATCTTGTTTATTAAACTTTCACATATCCGTTTGTTTCTGAACAGTTCGGAGAGTCTCGCCCCAATTTTCCATCCCGCCACCCCCTATGAACGAAGTCATGTTAGGCGGAAATTTGACGCTGCAGTGTGTGGCCGTCGGTTCGCCGATGCCTCACGTCAAATGGAGGAAAGGTACGATCGAAACGCCTATTTATATCCAGTGGAATATTTATGTATAAATACATGATGATGAAATATTTTATGCGATGTTTCAGGGCTGGCGCAAGACTTGACTCCGGACGATAAATTGCCGGTCGGGAAAAACGTACTGGAGCTGACCGACATTAGAGAGTCGGCGAATTATACTTGTATTGCTCTCAGTGCGCTCGGTGTAATCGAACAGACTTCTGTCGTTAAAGTGCAATGTAAGTTTTTTGTTACGAATTCCGAATGAAGTTACAAGTGATCAAACCAGAGATCTATGTATAACAAACACCTTTTCGATTTAAATCATTTCGTTTTTCAAATTCATTTAATAAGAATCATGCCATTACCTTTATATCGTACTCGGATTTTCTCTACGACTCTGAATTATTCTCTATGAATTCCAGCCCTTCCCGGCCCACCAACGAACGTAAGAGCCTCCGAAATAACAGCCACCTCAGTCCGATTGACGTGGTCGTTCAACGGCCCCGAAGACCCCCAATACTACGTCATCCAGTTCAAGCCGAAATACGCGAATCAGGTAAGTCATCCGAGGGATCGTCCGCGCGAACCGAAATCGCCGGTAAGCAAGACAATTAAACAACTATCCATAAATCGATAGGCATACAGCGAGATATCCGGCATCATCACGATGTACTACTCGGTGAGGAATCTGTCACCGTACACGGAATACGAACTGTTCGTGATTGCCGTCAATAACATCGGACGAGGTCCTCCGAGCGCGCCGGCTGTGGTCACCACCGGAGAAACAGGTAATGCATCCCTCTACGTGGCTTTTTTGCATACTATTTTCATTTATTTATTTTTTTGGTTTTTCACACGAAGCTTGTGACTATTTTTTGAAAATTATTACTATATTACTCATATACTAACATTTCGTCACTTGTAATATATTCATGGTTTTTATATATATATATATTATATTATTATGAATTTGCACAGATCGATCGCTTCATCTTGTTTATTATGAATATTATATATATTATCTATAACACATATGATGTGAGTTTGGAATGTCTATAATCAACTTTTATCATAACGTGTAAATATTTTTTTAATGTTTGTACTAATCGAATTGTTTGTTTTACATATAAAAGTAGCGAATATTGTATTTTTTCTTACAGATATGCATTTATTTCAGAATGTGGAGAGGTTGATTTCTTACAGTTATATTTTTAACATTTTTCATTTTATTGACAAAACATTTCTTAAACTATCATTTCATCACATACATGTATATATTATACTCATACATTTAAGGACTGTTTGATTATTGAATTGTTATTTGGACATTGTGTATGTATGCTTCACAAAAACATGTTATATGATAAGTTCGTGTTTATATTTGAATCGAAATGCATCCGTCGCTTACAATGAAAATGGCTGCTTCATTCTTTTCGTATTAAGCTGTGAAAAATGATAATTGGCTCTATATATCTACGTATGAATGAATTTCGACATGCATGATCGGATGATACGATTACAAAGGTTTACTGAATGTTCGAATTACGTTGCTTCGCATCGAAATTATGTAAATACGTTATTACAGTATATTATACATTGTCAGTGAATGTTTCGTATTGAACGGATGTGAATGACACGCTTTTACACGTACAATTTTATTCACATTTTGGTTTCGTACATTTGCATCATTCAATTCAATCACATATTCAGTCATAATCGACGGGTTCAATGGTGATTTGCTTCGTTTTGAATTCAATAAAGTATTGATTGCTCGCTACTCGATCACCATTGGTCCTCAAAAGTCTCACTCCTAATAAACCGCGCACTGGTTACGAACACACTCAATCGTCTCGTAATTTATCTACGAGACAGTGTACAGTTCACTCTTACATAATAATACACATGGACAGTTACATTAATACCCTTCAGGAAGCTAATTTCTTCGAGCGAATAAGATATGTTCCTCTTACCCTTTGAATAATTCATGCAAGACACTTTGGTGTTTCAAATTATGTACGTTTCGCATCTAAGTTTGTTTAAATTAATCTGAATCCTATATTTGACGCACCCAACTCAATAAATTTTTATGACACTACAGAACTGACTATGTTTTCACTTCATCTATTTTTCGATATTATATTCAAGCATTACTCTAATCAATATCAATTCCTAAATATTCTAAAATCAATACATTTTCACCAACTACTCAACCAAACGATAAATTCATATTTTTTTCTGAATATCTTTTAGCATTTTTGGCTGTTATAACTAAAACGCGTCAATCAGTGATTGTCCTGCGAACGTTTCCAGTGCTCTCCGGCTGCAGTGAAACGGCTGCTGAATTAACAACGTCTTTTTTCATAATAGTTTGTTTTTCGCTACAGCATCTTATATGACAATTATATTATGATAATGGATATAATTGAAACATGTTTGTGGAACGGTCATCGCTTGGTTATGGTACGCTTCATCGGCTTGTCTGTGAAAATCTTTTTTGTGTCTTCGTCCGTTTTGGTTTCTTGTTATGAGATGGGTTAACGTTTTATTTTCACTATTATTTTCCATGCATTCGATCGCGTGATTGATTGTTTATCACGGCTGTCGCCATCGTCCCTACGCTTGATGTAAGTTTATAATTTGTTTTGTGATATGGCAGTTTGACATGTTACTTATGTTTTATTTTTATGGCACTCTTATTGTTTTCGTTTTCGTATTATACCTACATATAATCTGTAAATAATCACTGTATATATCTTATTTCATATATCATCATTATCATCACAACATCATTTAGAATAGTTTTAATTCTCATATGCATTTATTGTAAATATAAACTTTTTCTTCATTTATCATTTAATTTATATTCTAATATTACGATTTCTAGATTTTTTTTAATATGCACCTTTTTTTATTATTTAATGGTATTTATCTAAATAGACTTTATAAATACCTTAATTCGACCATTTAGAAGTAATTATATTTTTAAAATGTCAGTTATTCAATTTCATATTCATTTAACCATTTATAATGAATTATTTCTAATCGATTTTTTATCTTCTTTTCTTCTCCTTGACTACAGTGGATTCGTCCTATGGAGGTGCCAGTAAGTTCTACTTTGAAATATTTTCTAAAAATGCGTGTTAAATTTCATATAATTTTTTTTTTCGTTTCTTCTCGAGTGATTGTTTTCTGAAATTTTAATATAATCATTTAAAAGTGTTGTGAAGTGTTTAAAAATCATATTTTTTCAAAATTTTGTGTGCACACATTTAACTCAACATTTCTTTTATTTTCTAGAGTTCTAGACGATCCTTCAAAATTCGCCCTATTTCACGGTTTATAATTACTAATTCTAAATTCAAACCTATTTTTTTCTATCGATTACAGTAATTACAGGTATATATTTATGACTACCGGAATGAAATCTGTTTTTTTATTGTATTTCAACTTTTTTTTTCGATCTTTGTTTTTCGAATCTATTTTCATCGTATATATTGTCGAATTCCTCAAATAGCGTTTTATATTCAACATGTTCTCGTTCAAAATTCGAAGTATAATGTCATTGCGGGAAACCAAAATTACTTTTCAATATTTGGGATTTTCTTTGTAGAAAACTGACAACTCGAATATTGTTTTTCTTTGATTGATTTCTCGAATTTGGTTTTGTTTTCTGTTATATCATCTTTAACGAATTTTAGATTGAATACTCAATATTTTGTATTACTAACATTTTTATTTATAACATAACAATAGAGCAACACTAACACGACTAATTTGTAAATAATCATTTTTTTTTATATAATGCATTTCAGATTTCAAAAAGCTTGAGTCAAAATTTAAAATACATCAATGTTTGTCTTATTATTTTGATTTTATAATCGCGTTTTCACCATCCGGTTCAACTTAAATACTTTTGCGACTTCCGGATTCAACAGAAATTTTAAAAATAAAACCTCACTGACGCCACAGCAAAACACCATAATACCAACAGCATTACCTTCGTTGAACTCAAACGAGCTTATTGTGACATTCTTCAATTATTCAGCTAAAATCATCAATCGAATCCGGTCGTCCAGTACACACCTCGACCGTATCCTCAATTTGAACTGAATTATTTGAACATCAGAAAACCGGAACGTGAAAACGCATCGTATCAACCAGGCTTATATTATATCAACGGTAACAGTAACTGTGCTAATTTTACAGAACCGGGTACTGCACCGCGCAACGTGCAAGTGCGACCGTTGAGCTCGAGCACCATGGTCATACAATGGGACGAGCCGGAACTTCCTAACGGCCAGGTTACGGTGAGTAAACTCGAGACCCCACCGCGTTTAATTCGACAATTATGCGCTGATTTAATTTCGGGACGTTTTTCAGGGATACAAAGTGTACTACACGATGAATCCGAATCTCCAGATGCAGTCGTGGGACTCGCAAATGGTAATCGCTCGCTCGTTTTCATGCTGAATTATGTGCGGTCTGCGAATTAGGCGTTTTGTCGGTTGTCGTTTTGTTGGCCTTTTTTGTTTTTTGATTCCGTGCAATATGATTCATTTTCTAGGGATGCTATTGTAGTAAAGTTATGTTCTTTTTGGGAGACTGTTCATTGTTTTTCTCTTGCGAATTTATGTCGTTTTAAATAATATGGAACTAATTGGGTCTTTAGTCATCTAAATTTTATTTTCATAAAAGAATCGATTCGACACAATTGCAGAACAACTCTATTCATGATTGATCCAACTGCTAAAAACCACCCTTATACGCAGACCGTGCTTATTGATGCATCTTAAATCATACAAATTAACAATAAAATATAAATTTATATCTTATCAGGTTGATAACAATCAGCTAACGACAATAAGTGAATTAACGCCTCACACCGTATACACGATACGCGTGCAGGCCTTCACGTCTGTGGGTCCCGGCCCCCTATCTGGCCCGGTACAAGTCAAGACTCAGCAGGGTTAGTATACCAAACATAAATACATATACAACAACAACAACAACTAACGTATTAGTCGTTGTGAGCTTTTATCTCGTTAGCTTCTCGCACGAGTAAGCGATTTTATCGCATGTAACGCAATTTCCTCGCCGGGGCGGGCTTTAATGGCGTAATTGATTGCAGGTGTACCCTCGCAGCCGTCCAACTTGAGGGCGACTGACATTGGCGAGACTTCGGTCATCCTGCAGTGGAACAAGCCCTCTCACTCCGGTGAAAATATCGTCAGCTACGAACTCTACTGGAACGATACGTACGCCAAGGAAAAGCATCACAGGTCAGTTGGATACGTATTTATATATAGAATCGCCGTTGTTTGATTCGGTGTCGTATCTAAAGGTTGTGTCTGATGTGATTGAAGTTTTGACGATTTATTATTGAAATCATAAATTATGTGGGTTTTCGTTGCTATTCATTATTGTGTATTTTGAGTCAAATTTTTCTTTCATCGTTTACATTGTTATATCGTACATAGAACCCGTTTTATACAGGGAACCCGAGTTGCGCAACTGTTACCGCTGTGAATATGGAACATAATATATTAGCTGAGAGCATGCTTCTATGTAACATTGTGTGCTCTATTTTTGAAATAACTACAACCTACGTAACTTTATTTGCCAATGTATAACAAAACTTGCATTTTTTCCATCTTTGTGAATATTTTAAAACCACCTAGGTAACCCGACTTTTAAGCTTTTGTCTCACGTATATTCCGAGAATAAAAGCGTTTCACGTCTAGTTGAACATTCGACCTCGACTAAATAAAGAACACCTGAATAGTGAAATATTTTTCAGCTCGTGTAAATTTAACGTTTCTAAAGTTACAAAATAATTAAAACAGCTCGATTCAATCTGAAATTTCTATTATACGAGATCATTTTTATGTCAATGCTTATCTTCATCACCATCTATCTTTCTTCTCCCTTCCATCCAGAACCAATATAATCAAATTTTTCTCATTATTAAATAATCAAATCGAATTACAGGAGGATTTCAATCAACGAAACATACGCCCTGACCGCCCTGTACCCGAACACCCTGTACTACGTATGGCTAGCCGCCAGATCGCAACGCGGCGAAGGAGCAACCACTCCGGCCATACCAGTCCGCACCAAGCAGTACGGTAAGACGAGATGAACACCCGATCGCGAATCTCCAATAGGGATACATCACACTCAAAACACACAAATCGGAACGTTACGCACCCCCCTCAAACGATGCGGGGAGACCATATTCTGTGCTTCGTCTCGGAAGTCCACGTGTGCACATTCGACGGTTTCGGGCGTCGTTATGGATACGTCGCGTAGAGTGTCTCGGTTACGTGTAGGATCGCCGAACCGCATTTCGCTACGGCGTAGAGCTGTCGGAACGTTCGGTTCGGATTCGAAACGTGTCGGTATGTGTCGAATATAACGTGCCGACTGTTTTCCGTATGATGTCTACGTATCTATGTATGCGTCTGTTGTTCTAGTTGTATGGGATTTCATTGGAGATGCGTTTGTCGTTCGGACGGGGGTGAAGTATTGTGTTTGTGTTTTTATGAAAATATATGCCGTAGTAAATATTTGAAATGTTGATTTAGAGCAAACAATTTATTTCGTCGTACGAAATCAATTTGTTTGTGTTTCGTTTCGTTTCGTTTGAGATAATCTTGTTCAATCGTGTTTTTCTTCCATTTCAATATTCGGGGTATCAAATGAAAATATAGTACGCGTGTAGGGGAGATCGCGATTTTCATTATGATTCTATTTTTACTTACACTTTTCTTTTGTCGAAAAGTATCATATTAAACTTATATAATATTTCATATTTTATATATGTTTTTAATTAACTTTTTCTCTTGTATCAAAATATTCGCGGTAAAACAACACATACGATATATTGTAGATTGCGTACGTAAACGGGTCGAGAGGGCATGTTTGGTGGGTCTTCGTTTCCCGGCACACCCTCCTTTCAATATATTCAATTTTGCGGCTCAGATTTCGGAATGTAAATTCGGCTGAAGGCATTCCCCGCACAGCCTGTAATTCCTTTCTTTGACCTGTGGGTATGAAACTCGGGAAAGTTCGCCATTATGCGCCCTCCCATCTCGTTCTGTTCGCGTAACGTACATACGAGGATCACATCTCGCTGACATAATGACAGTTCTTGAATGAGAGTTTGGTTAACCGTTTCCTTATTTCAAAACTCGCGCTCCGCAGTGAGCCGCCTCCGGATGCTTATATTATAAGGTACACATACCGGCTAGCAAACAGCGTTTCAATTCGACGAAAACGTTCGCAATATTGACGAATTTTGGTATTCGCATATACACATAAGTGTATGTTCGTATCACAATGCGTGTAGGGATCCACTCGTGCGTTTTATCTAAAAGGGAAATTCTAACACGTATCTATAATGGCTCGGTAGACAGAAGTCACCTTCTTATTGAATCCGATTCTGAACTATGTATACTCGAACACGTTGCGCTACACACCCACGCAGACATGTAGACGCATTGACAATTTAATTATGGAATAATATCGACTGTGACAAGGTAATGTTCACTTTATAAATGTGACTATCCCAGCACAAAGTAATTAAATACATAGTTGCACTTCCTAACTATCCCAAACATCACTCTGCTGTAATTTTCGTCGTACTGCAATAATATTTTTATATAAGCAGCTAGCGAAAAAACGATCTTCATCGAACTTTGCCCGATTTTACTTTGAGTCATTTTTGATTCCGGTGTCGATTTGTGTACAATTTTCGACGGAGATCGGATTTTCAGTTGTGCTATTCTCGATATTTTGAATATTTTTATAATAATATTTTTTGTTGTTTCAACACTCTTTCGAAAACTTGATTTTTTTAATTATGTCACGGATATCGAAGATCTCTAAAATTGGCGATAGGCAACCACCCTCCGATTGGACAATGGTACACAACATTACTAACTATATATTTTCTCGCTTATGATAAGTCTATCTATACTCAACACTACACATTCGATCTTGTAAGATCGTGAGGAAGTATGTATTGAAGACGTGTGATCGTATTGTGTGTAGTTGATGATTTTGAAATTGCATGCTCACTTAAGATTTATTCATAGGTATTTTATATTAGGAATGTAATTAATATTTGTGTATTTGTTTTATTATGTTTTATTTTTATTGATGGCAAATGACTGATTTCTGTTTTAACGCACCGCACCTTTTATTTGTTATTTTATTTTGTGCATTCAGTGATTGCACTCATCAAAAAAAAAAGCTCTCTTACAGGAATTTTATTGGTAATCGGCTTCACGAAATTCGTAGGACGAAAATGTCGCCTATGTATTCAATATAATAATTACATTCAATATTTACTTATTAAACGATAATTATTCCTATATTTCGCTGCATTGTACTGCTGCTTTTGTTCCCTGGGAGAAAGATGTTCATGGTAAATAATATTTTAAATGCGGATGATTTAAATACTGAAGTAAAGTCATTTGATAGGTGTGGCATCATAATCATATGCCTTTTAATTTATTATGTAATCGTTGGTAATATTACGCTATCGACCTCTCTCCTTATTTAGGTTTATATTAATCAAATTATTTCAATGTTAAAATATTACAATTTATTCATATCCGTATGATATTTTGATAGGAAAATTCAAATCAGAAAACATGCAACGATAGAACATAAGTTTTATGAACAAAAAAAACATTTTTTTCAAAATCTCTTAAAACAGCTTATGCCGTCTTCTAACTTCATCATTATAAAACAATACATATTAACTCATTAAATACTAAAACTAACTGAATCACACGAAAAAATGCCATCGAATTCGCAGCTGGCCTAGATCAAAATTTAATGAAAACCAGAGATCTGAAGGAAAAGCCCGTATGAGTTACTTTGCTTTCTGCACCGTCCTCCACATAGATTTTATAAGAATCTCATATTATTCTTGAACTTCTCGGTGCAGCTCCGAAGCAAAGTACCTCGAAAAGGCTTTTGCTTCAGATTTTTGTTGAAAGCCACGATTGAATCGACAAATTTCGAAAAGGAATCGTATGGACGATGAGTTGCATATCGATACTTGAATGGAAACGTGAAATATTACGATCAATGTGGTCAAAAAATAACTGAGTTGATTTATACGAACCTGATGAACGAGATACACCTATACGGCTATATCGTGTATAGGTGTGTCTCGCTCATCAGTTTCCGTACGGTTCGCTTCCGTGAAAATACAAATGCTACTTTATTTTCTGATCACTATCGCATTCTTACGGCGTGTCCAGACTAGGGCCGGCGGCTTCCAGCGGCAAAATACAAAACATGCCATATATTTTATATCTTCATATATTATCACTTCATTTTCATTTAATTTATTTAAAATAACATTTCAATTAAAATAGATTGAGATAAAATATAAAATTAATGAAGATAAAAAATATATGGCATGTTTTGTATTTTGCCGCTGGAAGCCGCCGGCCCTAGTCTGGACACGCCGTTACACACTTTTTCACTCAATAATCGATAATAATAACGTCCCTTATAATATATATAAACGAAACGAACCCCCTTCAAAATTTCCGATTCAATCATAACCGAGATATTGAAAAAAAAACACAAAAAAGCGAGAGAGGTCGACAGCAAATGAAAAGAGCAAATAGCCTCAAATAGCCTCAGCAACTAACCAAAAGCAACAAAGCATAAAAAAAAGCGAGGCGCGCGTGAGGAGCTCTTGTAGTAAATTCGCGGTTTTTGGGTCATGCCGCGGCGTGCAGTGCCGGGTGCGCCGCCGCGCAACGTCACCGGAACGCCGGTGTCGGCGACGTCGGTGCGCGTCGAGTGGAAGCCGCCGCCCGCGGAGCACGCGCACGGACGCATCGTCTACTACAAGCTGCAGTACGTCGAGGCCGGAAGGTCGGACGCCGAGGCGGTCACCACCCTCCTCAACAACACTTCTCACGTGCTGGACGAGCTCAAGCGGTGGACCGAGTACAGGGTGTGGGTGCTCGCCGGCACCAGCGTCGGCGACGGACCGCCCAGCAACCCGATCACCATTCGCACTGACGAAGACGGTACGTATTCTATTCTGACGTTTTCAGTTTTGTTCGATAGTTTTTTTATTTTTTTTTTTTTTTTTGGATTTTTATCGTTTATCATAAAGCGACGGTCGGCATCTTCGGTCGTTTATGTTGGGCTAATGTTTCGTTCATATGAATGAGATGATTCTACTCTAGGTAAGGTGATTGCTTTACGGCGTGTCCACACTTCCAGCGGCAAAATACAGAACATGCCATATATAATATTTTTTATCTTCATACATTATCACTTCATTTTCATTTGATTCAAGTAAAATAAGATTTCAATTGGAATAGATTGAGATAGAATATAAAATGAATGAAGATAAAAAGTATATGGCATGTTATGTATTTTGCCGCTGGAAGCCGCCGGCCTTAGTGTGGATACGCCGTTATATCTATCTCCATCCCGTGAGTAGGTTCGATTGCAATGTGAACTCGTATCACACTAGGACGCCAATGTGACGGATCTACTTAGCTATATAGCTATCTCACGTGCGCAAGTGAGACGACTACATAGCCGGGTTGATTCGTCTCGTTGGCGTCGTTCCTAGTGGGATGCGGGTTTTACATGCTGCCGCTTCCGTTGCCTATTTTACTTTTATGCTCGCATTTAGTCTCTTCCTACGTATGTGAGGGAGGTCTGAATGTGTGCTAGAAAGTGAGATGAGTAACGTTAGTGTTGGTTGCCTTATTGAAGAATAGTTTTCCAATTTGTTGACTTTATAAATTTTAATTTATGTTGCTGTTAATATTTTCTATTCGATTCGTTTAGATAAATTTCCAATCTTGGATCAAGTACGATTTCCAATTTTTCAGCAAATGGAAAACTGTTCTTGATCGTATCATTTTAATAAAATTTAAAAAAATAATTTAAACATTCTCAAAAAAGCATTTATTTCCATTAGATTATCGTGTGCTCATAAATTAATGAATTGTTCGTAAATAATTAGTTGACCAATATTTTCATTTACCTTGTCTTATTTCTTTTCAATTTTTTTTTTCATTCAAAAATTTAATATTTAACAAATATTTTTTTTCAATAATTTTCACGTAAACGATGCCGATCTGTCTTTAAAACAGTTTTTCCAAATTTTATACTAATATTTAATTCAATTGATTTCTTTATATTTTTGTATGTTTTATGTTTATAGTTTCTCTTCTTATTTATTTGAATGTTGCTTTAGTTTGTTTTTGGTTGTTTATGGTATTTGTTTATTTTTTTGGTTATTTTATAATTGGTATTTTTACACAATCAAATTTTATATGCATTTCGGAAAATTGGTTTGTATGAATATTTAATTTAATTACATTCTTTGGTGATGGGCTTTTTAAAATAAGCCATTAAATATTAATTTGGCTTTAAAAAGATTAACTTAATTAAATATAAATAATTTCTAATATCTCTAACAAGAATCTAACATTCATTAATCTGATCAATAACGTTAAATTGTTTTCGAGAGTTGATTATTCAAAATAAATTTTCCGTCTTCACAATTCACTTACGTGCAGTTGATTCTTATGTCACTCTCTCGACAGCAATTTAATTTCATTTGTAAATATATTTTATATTATAGGAATGTAAAATATTGAAAGTCTAACAAAGTGTGGGGATTTTCATCGTCCCCACTGTTTCCAAGTATCATCCTGATCCGTTTCTTTTATTTCTCATTATTGTTTTCCATCACGAAAATTAAAAAAAAAATCTACGTCACACACCTGAAATCTTGGCATTGATTTAATTACTAATTTGCAAATGTTTTTCTTCTGTCCTCATGAAGCTATAACAGGAAATGTTTATAAGGAGAGGTTTCTTGACATAAGTTGTATACGTATTTGCTTGTAAGTTGTAAACATGAAAAATATGCCTCTTGACCGAATTTGAACGAACTTTTGTACAAAACAGTAGATGGGCCGACCATTCGGCCCGTGCACACGCCCATTTACAATTTATTGTTCTTATGTTTGTATTCTTAGCATAATATATGATATATAAATATATATAATCCACTCACGATCACATGTAATGATTTGTCGGCGAGCCGCGTCGAGCGGCCCGCCCATACATATATATTATATTATATATATTTCTCTATATATGTATATTTTCACATATACTGTATATTTTTGATAATTGAACATATATTGGCACTCACTGAAATGCAATTTATCTGCACCGTAATTGATTGCAACTTGTCGACGGCACCGTTTTTCTTGAGTTGACGCACCGTTTATTATATCAGTATTTAGTCTTCGGATGTTGCATGCTGTTTAATTTATCCCACACTCCCCCCACATATCCCAACACGACCCCGGCACAATAAGTAGGGTAATGCCGCACCTAGCACCAACTCGCACTTTGTGTTCACTTTTTTATTTTTCAATTTATTAATATTTATATGAAGAAAAAAAATATCCTCACCCCCCATGTGATGTTGAATGTGCGTTGCGGCGCGTATGGTGATTGATGCCTGTGAGTCCTTGTATAGAGTGGCCCAACCACCTCACACTAAAACTCGCCACGGCGGCCCACCACAGATAAAAACGACCCACATTTGAATACCAACTGTCTAGGGGACACAGCCACGAGGCCCACAACACGCTCCACCTCAACAGCGTACGTACCCACCTCAAAACAGTCGTGTACACATCAACAACAAGTCAATTCATAACTGAGCACCCCGACACACCGACCCGCTCTACCCACCAGTCGCACGCGGACCATCTCAGTTGTGGACTGGCTCGGATCGATGTGTTCACCTCTTTGAAAAATATATAAATAAATAAATGATACTTATACTCTCTCTCTCTTACTCTCTCTCTCTCTATCTCTGTATCTATCTCTCTATATTCTATCTCTATCTCTCTTCTAGTTACTATATTAATTATAATATATATACTCTATCTATACTGATACAAGTCTATTATATACTTTCTGACTCTTCTCGCACTGTCTGTCGACCTGTCGCCTTCTTCCTTCTTTCTATTAAAAAAAATGAAACTCTATATTTGATTCCTGTCGATGCATGCACCTAGGATTATACTTTGTACATTTGAATTATTGTTTGAAGTAATGACGGACGTCGCGCACGACCCATACCCAAAGCGGTCGTCATGACACTCATCATCAACATCATCCACATGTTTTGTAAATATCATTTAGCCTAAACGCACCGGCCGCCGTAAGCCACTCTCACGTCCAATCACATAAAACACTACAACAGCCTATATAAAACATGCGTATCTGAATATCTGATGAATAAACAGCACCGGCCTCCCTCTGCCCCGTTAAGTTGTAGTGTCGTCCGAGGGTTGTACTGATGATGGCTGAAGGCCGCGGCCTGCGCTCTCGATAACGGTCCCCGGACCCGACCAGCCCGGAATCAATCAATACATGTGTGAGTGACGAGCCTGGCTCGTTCCGGGACATTCAAATACTTATATCCTTACATATTATCATCGTTGACGAGTGATAATATGCTAGAGATACATCAGCGAGGTCCCGTAGCGACCCTACGCCACTGCCGACCACCTCTAAATCTCTCCACCATACCCCCTTCTCGCACATTGCCTCAATGCATTTTTTCTTTTTTTTGTATATCTCTCACCGTATATTGGCTACCTGGGTAACTACCGTACAGACTTGAAAAGTAAGTATGCAACTTTCCTTTCTACATTATTTATGTGTGTGTTTTACTCGTATACGCTTCACATATATTTTAACGCTCTATTTTAGCCTTAATCGATATTAATTTATTAACGAATCTAATAAATTAATCATCCATATATCTAACATAGAATTTTCCGATGCTCGCCTATACAATAATGCAAAATAAAGTGACATCTTTGAGTTTTCCGAACTGCCAATATTTCGTTAAATTAAATTAATATATTGCAAAGATTTCGCTTTACTTATTGCATCGCCATCTTTCCTGCTCTTTAGATTAGTAATTGTAAATCGTCTCTAATACCAATCTTTCTTTTCATATTGTAAAATATTTTTTGTGTGTGGTTTTTGTATTTGTATTTTTCTGCACATAAATCATCGGATCATATCAGGTAATTATCGCTGCTACCTTTTGATTTTGATTTTTCCTAACGAAAGGTTAGCAGATCGCCACTTAGGGTGGTCTAATCTTTTTTGCAATTTAAAAATTTTCTTAATTATGTTTTATTTCTATATAAATGTGTTGGTATTCAAATGTCAATTCTGAGATACGTGTTGGACATTTTAATTTGTGGATGTGGGTGGCGCCTCGCTTTGCCCGATGACGATGGCGCTAGCGAGTCGCAGAAGGCTAGTATGTTGTGATGGATACGTGTGTAGTTAGTGACATACGCAACGAGATGCCACCCAGTTCAGTTCGGCTCGTCTAATCTTCCGATGCACTTCCAGTGCCCGGAGAGCCACAGGAGGTTCGAGTCACCCCCATCAATTCGACCTCGTTGCAAGTGATGTGGAGACCTCCGCAAGATAAAGACAGAAACGGTATCATCCGCGGCTACCATGTACACGTTCAAGAGATGAAGGAGGAGGTATGTTCTAGTGTATACTAATAGTCGATTGCTTTATCGATTCCGTGCTTTTAATAAAGTTTCGCTTCCAGGGTAAAAGTCTACTGAACGAGCCAATGCGCTTTGACGTCGTCGACACCAACGCTCTCGAGTACAACGTAACTGGACTCCAACCCGATACGAAGTACAGTGTTCAAGTGGCTGCTTTAACTCGTAAAGGCGATGGAGATCGGAGTCCACCTTCTACTGCAAAAACTCCTGGGGGTGTACCGAACAGACCCACCGTGAATCTCAAGTAATTATCATGTTATTTTTATCACTTGAAAATTTTTGTAGCAATGATTTCAATAATGATAAATCTTCGCAGAGTGTTGGAACGCGAACCGATTGTTTCGATCGAGCTTGAATGGGCTAGGCCTTCGCAAACGTATGGCGAACTTCAGGGATATCGTCTTCGATATGGTGTTAAAGATCAAATATTGAAAGAGGAAAATTTGCCGGGAATAAAAGTTACTTCTCATAGAATTAACGATCTGGAAAGAGGCGTCGAATACGAATTTCGTGTCGCTGGAAAAAATCACATAGGAATCGGTCAGGAAACGATTAAGTATTGGTTGACCCCCGAAGGACCACCTACCGGTCCACCCACTAATATATCTCATCGTTTTCAAACCCCTGATATTATTTGTATAACTTGGGCGCCGCCAACACGTGAGCATAGGAACGGCCAAATAATGAAATATGACATACGATTCATGAAGAAAAATGATCAATCGACCGCAATAGAACGAACAACCAACTTAACGAGATCGGTTTTCACGAATCTAGAAGGAAATACGGAATATGTATACGAAATAAAAGCTTATACAGGTCAAGGTGCAGGTCCTTTCAGCGAGAAATTCAGTGCTCTTACTGAACGTGATATCGGAAGAGCTCCTATGGAAGTTCACGCGGTAGCTACTTCAGATTCGAGTGTTGAAGTTTGGTGGGAACCATTACTTCAAAACAAAGCCACCAAACTCATCGGATACGTAATATTTTACACAATGACTCCTGTTGAAGATCTTGATGAATGGCAACAAAAGGCAGTTGCAATAACTCAATCCGCCGATATAGTCAATTTAGAAAAGTTTGCTCAGTATGCTATTGCTGTGGCTGGAAGGACGCAAAACGGCTTTGGAAGACTATCTGAAAAGATAACTGTGAAAGTTAAGCCTGAAGATGTGCCTTTAAATTTACGCGCTCATGATGTGTCAACTCATTCCATGACCCTTTCGTGGTCACCTCCTATTAGACTTAATCCGATTAGTTACAAAATATCATACGACGCTGTTAAAGAGTTCGTCGATTCTCAGGGTATGACTCAAATGCAAACAATTTACAGGAAAGACATAGAACTTAAGCATCACTTCAAAACTTACACTATTCACGAACTATCTCCATTTACAACCTACTCGGTAAATGTTAGTGCCGTTCCTAGTGATAAAAAATATCGACCGCCTACAAAAATAACAGTAACTACTCAAATGGCTGCACCTCAACCGATGGTGAAGCCAGATTTTTACGGTGTTGTTAACGGCGAAGAAATTCAAGTAATATTACCGCAAGCTTCCGAAGAATATGGACCAATATCTCATTATTACCTAATTATCGTTCCTGAAGATAAAAACACCGCTAATAAAGTTCCAGACCAGTTTCTCACCGATGATATGATAAATAATGGGAAAACTGAAAAAGAAAACGTTCCTTACATTGCTGCCAAGTTTCCGCAACGAAATATTCCTTACACATTCCATTTGGGGAGCGGAGATATCTATGAAGGTTTCGTGAACAGGAAATTGGAGAGAGGAAAACGTTATAGAATATTCGTACGAGCTGTAGTAGACACTCCACAAAAACATTTATACACATCCAGTCCATTCTCTGAATATTTGGCACTCGATATGCGAGAAGTCCCTCCCGGTGATCCACCTCGACGACCTAATCCTAACGTGCCTATCGATCCCGACGTGTCAGTGAATCGCAACACGGAAGAAGCTGGAATGGTTTGGATTATCGGTCCAATAATAGCTGCTCTGATGGTTTCCGTTTGCATCGTATTCGTGTTTTATGTGAAGAAGCGACGTCAACCTTGCAAAGCTCCCGATCAAGCCGCAGTTACGCGTCCTCTTATGCAAGCGGATATCGGAATCAGTTCAGCACCGACAGATCCGGTAGAAATGCGTAGGCTTAATTTCCAAACACCGGGAATGATATCTCATCCGCCTATTATGATATCTGATTTGGCCAACACGAGTAAGATAACTTCTATTTCAAATCGTCTCTTTGTGTATTCATTTATTAAAATAAATATTTTTTTTTTTTTTTAGGAAAAATGCCACCAATATTGGCCATCTGATAGATCCGTGCGATATCAATGCTTCGTAGTCGATCCCATAGCTGAATATAATATGCCTCAGTATATTCTTCGAGAATTCAAAGTATGTTACAATTTTGCTGATATTTTTTTTTTCTATTTATTTTGTCTCATTGCTAAAATTGTTCATCCAGGTAACCGATGCCAGAGATGGTTCATCACGTACCGTACGACAATTCCAATTCACCGACTGGCCGGAACAGGGCGTACCGAAGAGCGGCGAAGGCTTCATCGATTTCCTCGGACAAGTTCACAAAACGAAAGAGCAATTCGGCCAAGACGGTCCCATCACGGTGCACTGCAGGTACACATACCCGATTTCAATTTCGAATTATACGACTTTTAATTCCGTGCACATTCTTTTCGTGCTCCGTCCTCCGTTCTTTTCGCTGACGATCGATTATTTCACAATTCGTTTCTCATTTGTTGCAGTGCCGGAGTCGGTAGGACTGGAGTATTCATTACGCTGTCCATCGTACTGGAACGAATGCAGTACGAAGGCGTTGTCGATGTGTTCCAGGCTGTTCGAATATTGCGCACACAGCGTCCTGCCATGGTGCAGACAGAGGTACGTTCCATTTTATATGTGTTTCTAAACTCGATTACGTGTACATCTGCGATCATCTTCTTTTTATTCATTTTTCAACTAAAATAATCTCTATTTATTTTTTAAAATTGATTCGTCAATATAATACGTTTCTGCATCCCATTTTCGCGCAAGCTCTTTCCACATTTTGCATCGTAAATCTTATGCGAATATAAGAGCAGCATAACAATACAAGAGTCATAAATTCTTTAGCATGAACAGATCGAACATTTCCAACGACCGATCGCAGATATACACGGCGACATAACACGAAACGTATGCACTCGGAGCGGAGTAGCAGACGGTTCGTAAAAATTTTACAAGAGATACGTAACGTCAACTTGTCTTCCCTGAGTGCACTCGTTCTCGATCCTCTTTTCGTTCATTTTTATGCATGCATGTATTGGCCGTGCGCTATATTTTTATTGTCTCGTTCGTTTCTTATTTGTGTCTTTGTTTGGTGTGACAGGATCAGTACCAGTTCTGCTACAAGGCCGCCCTCGAATACTTGGGATCGTTCGACCACTACGCCAACTGACAGTCTTGAGACAGGCTCGTGTAATCAGCGGCGTCGTCCTTCGTTCGTCGTATATCTTGTCAAGCGTTTTCCTTACGATCTTATTATAAATTTACAATGGATATATTTAAGAGAGTCTATCTATTTACATATCGGTTCGTTTTAGCTTGTATTTTTGATTGTATGGGTTCGGCTAGCGGGCTGGCTCGTTTACATTTTCCACTATTTTATCGTACGCATTTATTATACATTCGTACGTATCCATGTTCGTTTTATGGATTGTAATGAATCACTCTTTCTTGCTTTGTTTTCACATTTCGCTTACGATCGTCTATCACACGTGCGTGTTTCAGTTCAATTGTGTGAACGTGTGTTTAATTTCGACTGATTTATATAGAAAAAAAAGCTTGCTTTCGAAGTACGTAGCTTATGATCCAGTGAGCCTTGTTGGAAAAGTAAAGGGTGTTAAATTGTTAAAAAAAAACTTGCCTTTGTACTTACAATTACGACAAAAGTGGATCTATTTTATTACATATTGTGGTTATTGAAAAAAATAAAATACACACAATTTTCGTATTAAATGTGCATATGCGCCACGCGTCGTTATTGTCATTTAAATAAATCTATCGTTGATAATTGTAAATTAAAAATTGAAAATGTGGTAAATACAATTGAAAGTAGTGCCTACGTTATTTATTTGAGAGTACCGTGTTAAGCTTGTAAAAAATTGATGTAAAGATTGTACTAATATTCACCCCCAAAATCCCCCCCCTCCCACATACTTGTGTAAACTCTAGCTAAATATGTAACGAGTAAGTTAATTTGGCCGTGCTATGGAAAGTAAGTAATTGTAATATGTAACCCCCCCAGATAAGTTAAGAGAGTCTCGACCCGGAGACGGAGAGTAAACTTTAACGTAAGAGAGAGCGATTCGGCATATTTTCGAAGCCATGTTTGTACGAAGGCTGCGTGTGCATGTAATATGTGATGTAAACGATGTACGAGCATAGAACACAGATCTGTCTGTCTGTACTGTACTGTGACTGTGTATTGTATGTGGTATATGCGGAGTTTCGGTTTCGTGCGATATTCACGAACGGAGAGAGGTTGGTTTGGTAGTGCATTATGGGCGAACGTTGTAAATGTTAGTAACTCGAGTGCGAGTTTCCAAGTTTCCGTTCGCTTTGATTCGAGTTAGTGTGCCAGTGCAATGTCGTTAGTGTGCGAGACGCGCGATTGTGTTGTTCTTACATACTCTTATTTTTAGTATATTCGATTTATTTTTATAAACGTATTTTATGGTTATACTTAATTTTGGTCGTTTTTTTAAATGATTTTTAATTCCATGTTTACAATTTTATTAGGTGTGCATTTTACATGTGCGAGTTTTTAAGCATTTATTTTATTTTTGTATTTGACTTTTTTTATAAGATATATTTTATTTCATAAATCATATGAAAATCCTTCCATATTATTGAAATTGTTTTACGTTTTTACTTCTAATAATTTGTTAGTTTTTAAGTTTTCATATCACATTTTTCGATTTGATTTTATCGCGGTACGGTTGTTGAAAGTAGCACAAGTACCACGTATGATTCCTGTATAATTTGCATGCTTGCCGTACGACTGTGTGTAACTGTTGCGATAGACTTAACTTGCGATAAACTTAAATGGTAATAAGACCCAAAAATTATCCATTGAATGGAAATATATAAAATCTACCGATTGCTTCTAAATAAACGTATTTAAAATAATAAAAAAATAAATAAACAAGCTTATATACATAATATTGTTATTGAATATGAATGAAATTTTCAAGATGACGATCACTCAAACACTTAAAGAATATGATAAATTAAATAAATTTTACAATACATACACACAATGCGCGTGATAATTAAATATTCTAAATAATTAATGTGAAGGAAGAGTGAAACGCTGCGTCTCTAGTGTGATTTTTCCGGGAAATGGAAAATTTTCTTGCTGACGCATAAAATCTTTAGCGTGATGAGATGAGATGAGATGAGAGTCTGAGTGCAAACAATCTGACACGACGTGTTCAATTAAATAGTTAAATACTTAAATTAAATTGGAATAAAAAATTCGAGCTGTTTGGTGAAGCCAATATGAATAAATAAGCGAGTGCCCAACACGTAACTGGACATCGTTTCAATTATATATCAAATTTAAATCTATAAATTATAATGTGTGGAAAAAACGAATGAAGATACTATATATATGTACCGTGAAACGATAATGCATTCCTAAACATTGTATATGTATATGAAGATTGTAAATAAGTATTTTTGAAAGCGTCTTTATTTAAATAAAAATTATGAAATGCGCGTTTGCCGTTCGTTTTCTGAAAAACCGAGGTTGTAACGTGCCGGTTCTTTTCGGAGGATGTTCACGTTTGAATAGATCTAATGAATATAATTCTGTATTTAAAAATACGTATGAATACATTTCCCTTCTCATTCTTGCCCCGTTTCCGATTCCCTCGGTATTTCTAGAAAAAAAAAATGTAAATTAAATTGAGATATTCATGTTTTTCATTCATCGGCGTTGTTGATATTGTGAGTGAAAATAATGATGAGATATCATGAATTTTGTAAATTGTAATGTTTGGATATTGATTGTTCGTGTATGATTGATAAATATGTAAAATGATAATTAATGAGAAAATTTGTGGATGCGCGCTGAACGGAAGATATCTGAAATTTTATAAGAATTGTAATTTAAATTATACACGAAGATGATTAAATGAAAATAATTAGTGAATTGTTTACAATAAGTATAATTTTTCGCTATTATAGAGATTATGTATTTATATTAAAAAAATATATCACCGGCATATGAATTTTGATTTTCCATATCGACATTATTTTTAATCATTGATTTTCCATAAGTGAACTGATTTTGTGATAATCATTTTAAGCATATGACTAATTCATTGATTGACTGCACAAGTTTGAAATTTATCGATTCGTTTGCGAATCGGTAAGCACAAAACGTAATGGTTGATTGTATGATAAAGTTCTTCATAAAATACTATCGCATTTTCCAAAGTTTGAAAATTCTTGTTTTCTCTTTTAATTTGACTGATTAATAAAGAGGCCACTTATTGATCTCTTACTAATATGAATTTGTGATGGCTAATACTCTTTTGTTTATTTTTTTACTTGTGTATACTAGCTTTCGTCTTGTCATACAGTTAATTAATTAGCTTATTATCGTTACTTAGGGTGACTTAGATTATTTGTATCTATTTCGAGTATATTTCTGTATTCTCCTATGGCCATATCGGAAGTAATAATTAAAAGAATTATATGTAAAATCATTTTGTACCTTTTTACTACAAATGTATCTCTAACTGGACCTATTTTTACTGCTGTCTATGTATTTAGTTTTTAAGATATCACTGTATTTTTTTTTTACTTTCGCAATCATGATTGTTCATTTTTTTTATACATAAAATTGTCTCTTCTTAAATTAGGATTATTATATTGACTGTTATTGAAATATTTTATATATATTATATAAAACGACGACCAAAACATTAACTTCTTTGATAAGATGTCGTCTTTATTTGTACTTTTTTTTTCTGACAGAAATTATATAAATGTGTATAAGTCTCCGATATGTCGATGTGCACTGTTACCTATATCAAGAAAAAAATAAGGAAATATAGTTTTATGCAAATTTTTGCATAAGTTTAAACATTTATCGAAGTTTCATTAAACAACCCATCAAAAAAAAAATCCCTAAACACACCTACAAGGAAACTCCACGTACATAAAACAACAACAACAACAACACACCTTGATCAGTTGAAACGTAACAAGTGTGTGCGACCTTTAGCATCATGTAAGCAATCTTGTTTCCACGAGTCGTATAAAAAAGGACCGTAGTGGAAGCCAGGGGCGTGGGTCGCTAATAAGGGCGTGTACGCTGGCTGGAAATAAGCCCACTTACAAGCTCTCATCCTTATTTCCCACCGGTCTCGCCCCTAACTTTAGCCTCTTTTAATCCAATTTCACTTGTGATCCCATCTCTACTTAGCAAACTTACTATCTCATCGCCCCGCAACTTCACGTCCTATTAGGCCCCGGCCGAACAATCGTTTGTTAGCAACTCTCGAGGAAGATCGTGTTTCTGGCTCTGCTCTGTGTTCGTGTGTGTATGTTTGTACACACGCGATATATACGAGAGGAAAGCTTCCTTCTTTTGCCCATTGATTACGCAATCGAGGATTTTTCGTGCTCCCCCAGGATGGATGATGCTGCATGAGAGGTAACTGAATTCTGATCAAGTTATTGGGATAGGTAGCTGATGTTTTCAAACATATCACTTTTGTATACCACGATTGTTTAGTTAGTTGATTTGTTTTTTATCGATTCGTGAAATATAATTATAAGATAAGTAAGTATTATATATTATTTTATGCGTAAGTATACCTAATACTTTAAAATCATCACGAAATACAAGTTTATAATTAAATCCTATTTCAGAACTCGTTTCATAAATTAATTAGATATTCTTTTGATCTGCGAGAACGAAAAAAAAATCATTAATTACATCCTCATTGTGAAATTTTCAAATAAAAAATTGAATTTCAAAGCACGCCTCTCTTTGACGAAAAAAAATCAATTATCCCTCACCGAAAAACCAATAAATAATTCATACCTCACGAACCGAACGAAAAATTTGAAAACACCACATTTTCCCCCAAAACCTGAAACACTTTACGGAAAAACTACCTAACGTCATCGAGAGACCCAAACGCGTCAAGTCTTCAAACCCGTGACAAGTGAGTGACGCGATACCGCCCCTAACACCCCAACCCTCTACGGTACACCTATTAATTTCGAATTTGTCCATAACAACATCGACAGCATACGTTGTATACATACGTGCACGGCAACGAGTTTTCCGGAATTGCACAGTTCGAATGGAGGCGCATTCGCCGAATTCAACCGCGTCCAATTCACGGTTGGTCGTAACTCATGTTGCGAAACTTGAGCATTTAATTACAAAAACAGACCTCCTATGTGTTTATGCAGCGCTCACAAAGTAGACACAATGCCGTAGCAAGTTCGGCAAACTCTAAATTTTATCATACAGATTATTGTAATGAACGAAACTTTAACGAACTGCTCGAACAGTGTAGCTGTAGCGCAGACTATGTAGAAAATCTTCGTATAGTCTTCTAGTACCCGTCGGAAAATTGTTGTTTAGTCATTTTATTTTTAATTGAAATTAAAATATAATTTTATCCATTGAAAAATAAAAATTAAATTAAAAACTTTTGATAATTATCCTTCATCACATTTCATATTTTAATTTTTCAAATAAATTAACGAAGGTACTTAAATAATTTCAAATAAATTTTCGAATGTCACGTCACACTCGACACAGAGTCTAAAGGGTTAGTAATACTTTTCAGATAATAAAGGTACTAACAGTAAATAGGTATATTATGAAAATTTAAATTCAGAATATATAAAATATGAGATATTTTTATTACAGCTTTCATTATATTTTTTTTATTTCAAGAATCGAACGTTTTTGTTGGCAGCAAAGGATTTTCATTTGGCGGAACGTGACTAGAATTTTACGACCATTAATTTTTAAACTTGCTTTAGCATTTTACTGAAATCAGCCCGTTCTTAATTAATTCATCCACGAAATACGCTATTAAGATTATATTGTCTGCAAATATCAAGCCGTAGGCGTATCTACTGTTTTGTTAATTTCAGCACGGCTCTTAACTGCTGGAAGCATCTGAAACGGAATTATTAAGTTGTTTAGATTTCATACGTTTTGATGAAATCTACACATCAATTACGGCATATCTTCAGAGCGTGTTGCCTAAATAATTCACACGTGTTTACGTTTACATCGACTTTTACATTCTCTGAATTTTATTCATCTATAGATAGGTATACTTACAATCAGATCAGGGCTGCCAAACTTCTAAGCACCGTCCTGGATATTTGAACTATCGATATAGATTTTTTTGGGGGGGAATAATTTTACGAAATAAAAGACAAATTCCTGTTTTTGAAAATAAATAAAGGACAGAGGACAGATCATCCAAATAAAAGACATCTGGTCACTGTAGGTATACTTGCCTTTTAGAGTTGTGAAGCAATGTAAAAATGTGTACTTTTGAAATGAATTGTTCAATTTTTCACACATACTTATAATTTATTTAGTCATATTGAGTTTGTCATTTACGGAAAAGTTTGCTTTTCATTAAGTAATCATGTCTGGTAGTATATAATCTCGACTCATACGATATTTGAAGCACGTGCGCTTCCAGAAGCGGGGCAGGGGTTACAAACTTTAACTTTATCGAAGAACGTTTTTTCCACACAAAGTTTCCAGCTTAATCGATATCAATACAACTGCTGATATCTGTCAGTTAAAACAATGGAAACGTTTCTCTTCGATCGCAAAAACCCTAATATAAAAGTTACTCTTTCAATAAAACGCTCTTTTTCTCCGCCAACGCTCTTTTCTCAGCCTCAATAGGCACTATAATATAACAAATGTTGAAGTAAATAAACTCGTTCAAGTAAAATCTAAATTTTCAACAAACTAAATTATATCGGTAGATTTTTTCAGCCCTAAGAGAGTAAACAATCGAAGGATTAAAATTGTACGTATTTTTACGTTTATAATTTCGGATAAGTTGAATAATGAAGAAAATTTTGAAAAACACGCTCGCTCGTTTTTCCCGGTGTATTGCCTTATGGAGTTAATCTCGTTTAGAATTGAAAGGCATACTTACACACATCTAGATCCAACATCTGAAGAACACACCAATTTTCTCAAACAAACGAACCAAAAACTACCTCATTTCAGATGCGCCCCGCATCGAATCGAATCGAACCGAAAACGCTCCGCCGCACAAACAACCCCTAAACATCCAATCGCTCAAATTACAAACGGCCGACAGAATCGGATGCATCCTGCACTAGATTATGTGCAAAAGCGTCAAAGTCGATTTTTAGCCCGGACATACATAGATATAAATAACCTCCGGCCGTTTAATCTCGTCGTATATATCAGTTGGCTCGCAGATGACCCGGCATCCATCTTCGGTTTATTGCGGCCACGCTAACCAAGTATCAGTGGGATATTAAAGGACTGCCTACTGCGAGCGAGGACCCCCTTCGTCCTTCGGGGTCTCCGTATAATAATATCGTAATATAATATAATATCGCCGGTGGGAAACTCTTTGTTCTTCTTCCTCGCGAAAAACCCCCCGCTGAGATATCGCCCGCCGCCCCAGGGCTAAATTAATATTTTTGCACGTGCATTTCGCGCCGCCGCCACAGCGCAATTATTTAAAATTTGTGTTTTTAATAAAATTTTAATGTCCGTCTATATTTTTATATATAATAAATACGTCCGCGCTCTGATATTGTGCGCGGCGTAAGGACGCCGCTTTTGTATTACCTAATACCTGTCGCGTTTTGCCTCGGCTTCATTTTATTATTTTATACCACTTTTTATGTGGATATTTCTCTCTTTTTTGCTCGGACGCTATCTTTACCCTGCATACTTTTTTTTCCGCGTCTATTGTTGGTTTGAAATTTCGTTGAAATCCGCGCCTTTTAATTTTTGCATTGACTTCAAAGGAATTCCTTTCATGGCGTGCAATGTCTTAATCGCAATACTCTAAACTTTTATGTATATTTATATGAAAATAAAATAATATTTTATTTGTGATATATGTATATTTCTGTGAATTCACTACCACATGAATGTTATTTATATCGTATAAGAGAGGAGATGTACAATCTTATTGCACGAATGTGTCTGATGGACTTTGTCTGCATTTAATGTTTACGTTCACCGACTTCCTTTGTAGTATTTTATATTTTTGGCATAAATTTCTTTTCCGCAAGTCTTTGTTCTTCCGTATTTATTGTTACAGGGATAATTTATATATCAATGAAATAACCGATAGGTATATATTAATATTCAATTAGAAACAATTTTATAATACTTTAATAAATATATTCAAATGAGGATTTCTTGTCATAGAACACGAACATCTTGTGAATATTTGAATAATAATATAATGTTTAATATTAAATATTTCGCATGAGTTGTGACTTTATTTACGTTCGTTACAAGCAAAGAAAAATTTCATACACATAACGTCGCAAATTCAATTTAAAATACCTAACTCCTCTAACGCAATAACACTACAGTAACAAATGTAAATCATTTACATATACGACTAACATCATAAATGCGAAAATCTCGCACATCTTTCAAAGATATTTTTTACATATTTATGTTAACTACAATTAATCACCATACAATTTATATATTATACATAGGTATCATTTGAAATTTATACAACAATTCAAACATTCTAAAAACTTTCCGTATGTGCCTTCCCTTGTGACAACTATGTATATTCGAAATAATAAAAATATATAAACATAACTCTTATAATAATTTCCAAAAAAAAAAAATCGTATTGAAAGAATAATTTCAGAATATTGTATTTCATTTTCAACTTTACGTCTAACAAAATCGAACGCACTACGGAGGGTCGGTCTTCAATCGTTTGTTAACAAATTTTGCGTCAATTTTTTTCATAGAATTTAATATTTGTTATCGCCAACTAATTCGTAACACATTATCGAAAGATCGACAAAGTAAGACACCTCCACAATAATTAATTATACACCCGAAATAAACACAACCCGACACCATCTCTGACAGAACCGATGTACCCAATTGAAGAAAAATGCTATTCTACCGTCGACCTCTGCACGACCGAGACGAGGACACACCGCAACCCCACCGTATAAATCCGTGTCCGAAAGTAAGCCATCTCTATGCGAGGGTGGCACTGTATGGCATTGGGGCAAAAGGCGCCACTCGACAATGGGTGCGGTCGTTTCAATTCCCCGCGCTCCGGATGAAGCCGTTACGGGAAAGACCCCGACAGACGGACACACAGATATTGCGTTCGTAATATACGCCGAAATGCTCGTCCACACTTGGACGGTTCAATGAAAAAGTTTCGAATTTTAGGCGGTGTTTACATATGGCTATTGCCGTTGCTTCGATCGCTCTAATGGTGGTTTTGCCTTCAATGACGGATTAAGACGTTACGGGAAAGATCCCGACACAGATATTGCGTTCGTAATATATGCCGAAATGCTCGTCCACACTTGGACTGTTCAATGGAAAAGTGCAGAGTTTTATGCGGTGTTTATATATGGCTATTGCCGTTGCTTCGTTCGCTCTAATGATGATTTTGCCTTCAATGACGGATTAAGACGATACGGGAAAGACCCCGACACAAGTATTGCGTTTGTAATATATGCCGAAATGCTCGTCCACACTTGGACGGTTCAATGAAAAAGTTCCGAATATTATGCGGTGTTTACATATGGCTATTGCTGTTGCTTCGATCGCTCTAATGGTGGTTTTGCCTTCAATGACGGATTAAGATGTTACGGGAAAGATCCCGACACAGATATTGCGTTCGTAATATACGCCGAAATGCTCGTCCACACTTGGACTGTTCAATGAAAAAGTTCCGAATTTTGTGCCAAGTTTACATATGGCTATTGCCGTTTCTTCGATCGCTCTAATGGTGGGTTTTGCTTTCAGCGACGACTTAAAACCTAGTGGTTGAAATGAAGGCCTCAAGAAACAATCTCATGGTTCACATTAGGGCCACTTCGTAGAACTCTGTCGCTGTTGTTCTTCACGTGTAGAAACTCAGCTAGCTAACTCTTTCATGCAGTTAAAAAGCTAGCTAGTTAAAAAAAAGTTTAAACACCAGCCGACAGCGCAGCGATATAAAGCGTTTGTGCATGCCGTGTCGATTCAGCATACTTGGGATGCATGAGTTCGAGTCCTATCTTGGCGAGGGTTTACATGTCGTTTTTCTTAATTGATAAAAATTGATATGGAGACCTGGTCGTTTCTTTCGAATATTTGGATTCATTTGATTCGAAAAAGGTGTTAATTTAGCGCTTTACGAAACGGCTCTGCAAATGATCATCGCCTATACCTTTCATATGTTTCGATTAAATTCGAACTATTTCGTGACACCTATGTGTCCACTTTTACTCTTAGAAGTCTCGTCTTCACTTTATAAAGTGAATGATACTAATTATTCAGGGTTATCTGTGTCATTTATGACCGATAAAAATACACGGTGTGTGTATAAAAAAATTGGGTAGAAATTTAGTGTCTATAGACATTTCATTTATAAAATTTTTCAGCATACTTACATACTCACGTACTCTGAAGACTGAATATAAGGATACAAAGTCAATATTTGCAATTGTATGATATTTACACTGGATTATGAAAATTTAATCGTGATATATGCTTCAAGTTAAATTTAAGTTATTCATCATCAATAAATTTCAATTAATGCTAAGTTTACATAACAGCTGTTGAAATTCCGTTACATTTACGATATAGGCAACAACCAAAATGTTATCTCTATATAAAATTTAAAATCTATATTATAAATACGCTAACGATGCTCGAAATTTTCAACCACAGCCGTGCCTCGAACCCACGCGTGCAATTTATTTGCCGGCGTCGTTCACTCCGCACCACCGTCGTACTGAAGCAACGTGTAACTTTTTACGTACATAAGGCGATACGAAATTTTACAAAATTCCGAACAATGCAATACACATAAGATTAATTCCGAACTGTGGCACTACTAGTTATATTAAATGCTCATTTATCCATATGAAAACGCACAAATTCATTCATTCAATCGACTCAAACAACCAATTTTAAAAATTCCCATTTTTCGACGATTGACGTCACATTCGAATTTCCCTAAAACGTCACAGTGTGAACACAGCATTTCAAGTGTGGGCGGTTCGTTTGAGTTTGGGGTGTGTGTGCCGAGTTGCGGACTGTATAAATGTCCGGGATGGCTAAATTACGGCTTCTGGGATGGAGGGAACGGGTTAACGGGGGTTTTCGTCATGTATGGTCATTTTTTGAATTTTGGTCTTTTTCTTTTGTTTATTTTTCAGTTTGTGTCAGTCTGCGTTTTATATTTTAATTAGTATTATATCGAATGGAATCGAATTTATTGCGTGTTTATATTGTAACGACGTGTTTCGATTGTGAGTATGAAAAGCAGGTATCTGCTTCGAAAGGAGATTTAATAAATTACCTAGTGAATTTTCCTCGCGGCTGTATTATATTAATTAATTTATTCAGTGGAATGAAAAGGATTCATTTACATTGGAACAAAATATCAATTTTCAATTGATAAAATTAATATAATCTCAATTAATAAACATTTTCAATGTGATTGAATTCATTATAACTTTATTCCGATAAAATATCATATATTTAAATTAAGTTCAAATTTCTCTCGAATAACATTAATTATAAATTTCTATGAATCACTTTAAACTAAACGAAAAGTACATTTTAAAATCGCGTTTCAAAATTTAAACGATTGTATGATAATCACGTGGTTATATTCATTACCTAAGCGTTTTAGACTTTTCCCCCGCTTATATTTATTGCCTTAAAATGTTTTATCTTAAAAGGAGATCAAAGGAAATCGCTTTGTAATCTTTTTCTTTTCGCAAGGAGGAAAAAAAAACGGAGTAGTACCGAAATTTCTTATTTCGAAAGCCTCGTAAAACGGGCAGATCCTTTTGATATTTAGGCCGATGTTTTCTACTGTGCGCTCTTTTTATGTACGGCCACGATTTATGTCCGCGCGCTTATGAACGCTCCATCGATATATTGCCGAATAAATTATTCATATATCATAATATTATGATGCGGACTAAACTGAACGGATTCGCAAGATCCGACCGAGGAAAACGTCGAAAGATCCTTTCGAAGGCGGACCGAATTATCGTGTGTGCCGTTGACCGTAGGTGGTTTAAAGGTCCTCAGAAACCGAAAGGGACGAGGGCCGTATCCAGGGAAGCCAATAAAATGATGAAAAAGGGACAGGGGCCGGGGTTTTATTGTCCCTCGCGGAAATGCCGTTTGTTTCTCTTTAAACTTCGCCAACCCGTAATCCAGCCTCCGGTGTTCTCTCTTTCTCTCGGTCCGCCACTTTTTTCCCTCTACGGGTAAAAGTTCGTAATAAACTTCAACTTTTGCACGCTTTATCATACACAATGCGGGATATTTCATCTTTTCGTTTTTATCACTCTTATTCGAGAGCTTTATTTGCGTTTAATCTCCGACAAAACGTCGACGCCGTTACATTTTTCATCATAAAACGAAAATACTTTTATTAAATAATTTACATTTTCAATTCTATCAAATTAATCCTATCGAAACTTTATTTTTATAATTACATAATTATAAGACGAATCGGAGTTTGTTTTCACTTAAATGAGAAAATGTGCAGAATTAAAGTCTTGAACGTTTTTCAGCGAAGAAAATCTTATATGAAAATTCTCTAACAACACTTTATGTTGCCAATAAAGTTCATAAATCCATTTCCGCTACGCGATATAATGCGATATACTTTACAAAATGAGTGCCTATGAACGAACGGCCCAAAGTTTCATATGCAAAATTTAATAGACAAGCAAAAGTTTCCTTGTCGACGGCTGCGAGCCATAATTAAGAGCGTCGCGACGCCTTTGCATTTCATCGTCGCTTAAAAACTTCCATCGGCGGAACGATACCGACGAATTTCCCTCGAATCTTCAAAAACGCTCACATTTCCCGCAAAACGAATCGAAACAGAGAAACATTCGGCCGTTTCCAATTCCTTTTTTTTTCCCATTCCGCGTTTCAATTTTTCGCGCCGCCGCGTTGTCGCGTGATAAAAACGCGCTCGCAAAATAAATCACTTAGGTATCCGTCGACATATTTATATCGCGGACTGGAAAAACACATACCTTGTGTTTCCTTTTTTTTTTCGGCACGCGTATAAATACACTTTTGTGCGCTTATGTTCGCGTATAAAAGGGAAACGGATTCCTCGGTGTTCGGATTTGTGCCCGTCAAACGGGCCAAATTGATGGATGTCGTCTGCCTGTCGCGCGATTCAAATCCGGATATTCCCGCCAAACGGAAAATATGCCTTTCGGATTAGTTAATTGAAAAATTGATAAACACACCTGGCCCGATAAAATATTTACCTTTCGCGCCGTTCCCAACTCGATTCGATGGCTCGTAGAATTCGAGGATTTTCTCTCGCTTGTTTTTCCCATTCGCGAAATCTCGTCTCTAGAATGTGGAGTGTTTTCATTATTATGTTGATCGCTCGAGCTGAAAATAATTGGTTTAATTATTATCGTGTACTTATAAGCATATTTTAGCATAAAATAAATTTCATAACGAAAATCTTCAATCGAAAACCTTAGAAGTTAGGGGGTGAAATATTTGTATTCATTTTTTTTTTTTAATATCTACATATTTTGATTCAAATGATTTTAATTTTTTATACATATATTTACTCTCTTTATTCTAAAATTTTCAATTATTTTTATAAAATGAAACTTTTACTTAACAATTTCATATCTTTTCAACATACTCTTCAGAATTTCTATCTTAATGGCTCTAATTCTTCACTTTAAAATGAGTGATGTGAATTAAAAATTATTAAATAAATATATAGCAATACCTGAAAATAAAAAATAGGGGAAGATTAAAAGACTTTATCTTTTTAGAAAAATTAATTCTTCTTTGATTTTTCGCCTCTAACTCTCTTTTGAAAATTTGTTTATTATAGCAATGTATTAAATTAGATTCCATTGAATACATTGATATTTTTTTAAATACAACATTCCAAAAATGAGTTCGAAGCATAAAATCAAAACAAAATAAAGACTCCCAAAAATAAAATATCTCAATTTTCCCCTAAATGATAATACCATAACATTCCCTCAAGCTGAAAAAAAATCAAAGAAACTCTGCCGAACTATTTTCGAAAATCTCCTAGTATAGAAACATCTTCATAAGGCGAAAAATCGTCGACAGACTGGAATAGATCCCGTTTGAGCGAAAGCAGCTAACGGCAGTGAATGTTGTCGATTGTCCGCAGATTTGCTAACACGGTCCCATATTTCCTTTGGCGGTGTCCCGGTATTGATTAGAGCCGTTTCCTCGGCGGAAGTCCAACAGAGAGTAGCTGACGTCGTCGGTCTCCACGGAACCCTACTTTAAAGATTAGCCCTCGGGCTCGAGCGTCATTTGTCTGCGTTTTCCGACCGACTCGTAAAATTGATTCGATCGGTCATTTTCCTATTCAATTATTTTTATCGTCGACAACCGTGGGGCGTTTCTGCCCTTTTTCAGCTTTTTTTTCGTCTTCTTCTTCGTCTCGAACAGGGCCGTTCAATTGGATATGGATGTTTTTTTAAGTTTATTTTGGTGAAATCGATTCATTGTGAGTATAAGTTTCGAATTCGTATATACTTATAAATTGAGTCTTAATATATTTTTAAATATTAATTGGTAATCTTTTGTTTTGATTAAAGCTGAGATTGTTTATTTTTCTATCGAGTTTGATCAATCAAGGCATGTTTGCGAACTCAACGCCGAGCTCTATAGAAATAAACTTTTTTTTTATGTATTTCAGGACCAATCTTTCGATTGTACATAATTGTTAGTAAATGACAACTGTCTTATTCTATAGAAAAAGAAAAAATGATAAAACGTTGCCAAATAGCTTATTGAACGACTGAAATATAAAGCATTAGAAAATTAGGGAGGTACTGAATTATTAGGTCAATGGCACATCGAGTAAGGTTATGTTTCTTTTTCTAATTTTGATTGGATTGCATTTAATTCTAGCTTAAATTGTTTCGAATATCCTGCTTTTGACATTCCTATTTTTTTTAATCAAATCAAATGAGTAATATGAAAATAGAAAAATTATTCAATACTTTTAAATTAATTTAATATTATCGTCATGAAATCTAACTTATTTAAAAGGTAAGATTCAATATTTTTCACCCATCAATTATTTAAAAATAAATCTTAAGGGAGTCCATATTTTATTGAATGATCTTATTGGAATTTTTTCGTCTCGGTTCGTCGCTATTCCTATATGAAAATCGTTTAAGGTCGCTTATGTGTTTTCGCTCGTATGCGGGTAGGTGAACGTTGCGAGGTGGTCGTTTAAATAAGAATCACGTAACTGGAAAAATGTCACGAGATGAACGAAGGGTTCTCCTTTTCGATATAGGTTGATTTTGTTTTACGAGAGTCTTTGCAGATCTACCTTTTGTCGTTTTGTTGTTTATGAGCTTTTTTTCTCTATTCTTTTTCAATTTGCGGTACAAATTGAATTGTTTTAAACGCGAATACAATTTTATGACGGTTTCTGAATAGACGAAGCGAAGTTTTATATGTTTTGTGAATTTTATATGCGAATGTTTATTCTCAGAATACGATACGTTCTGTGCGGATTACACTTTCGAAATATGCAAATACAAATTACGGTTATCATTATATGGCTAGACCTCAACAAGGTTTAATAACCTTTTTACAACTAGATTATCACGAAACATGCATACAAACTCAACGCAAGAACATAAAACGGCGAAATTTAATCAAAATTTGAAATAGTTACAAAATATCAAAAGTTAAAAAATAACGTCTCAATTTGAAATTTCTTGGTGTTCAAACTAAAAATTATTCATGAGATAATTTTTTTTTTATATTTTATATTTACGACTTATTGGCAATTTTGAGTTAACCCACTAACGACCTACAAACTTCGACTGAACCCAATTTCTATCGTTGGAAAACGTCAACCGCCGATATCGAAAGCATTTCACAAACTTGTGTCGAATTTTCCCTATTTCTTTTTTCAAAAAAAATACGAGCAACTAGCAAACTCACTCTCGAATCTGTGAAAGATAATACTGACCGGAGCGTGTCAAACGTTTATTTTCCTCTTGATGTTGCTTTTTTCGATTCACATTCGCGTGTTTTTGTTTCGCGAAAAAACGAAACGTTAAATTCACTGGACAACGCGCGTTCGCTTGTTTATTTTGTATTTGAAATCAAAACAGCGGTCTGCAGAATTTTCCCCATCGAAAATCATACACTGGCGCATATTTTAAAAATATATATTGTTTTTCGCCTCTTAGGCTAAAATCGAAAAAATAAACACAACAGCTGCACATTTCACAGCCGGATGGTTACATGGTTCGAGCGTGCGGAGTCGACTCTTCGTTAATTAATTCATATTAATGACGACGGAATGATTTTCTTCGTTTTATGAAAATCATATATTTTCAAGCCTCGTTCAGACGTTAAAATTTGATCGAAATTTAATTAAAATAACTTTCTGCTCTCGAATGAATTTGCTAATCTAATTATGTGCGATGTTTTATTCAAAATATATTTTTTATCGGGTTCATTTTTATATCGCGATTATTATTTAAAATTAAGGAACTGTATTTAAATACACTTTATGGTTAAAAAGCGAAATATCTCCGAGCAGGCTCGGCTGCAATTACCCTTTACCAGATGCGGTCTTACCCACGCCGAAAATAATGTACCTATTAATCACTACGGAAGCTCACAATTAAAACGAAATGAATTATTTTATCTTTTTCAATATGAGAAATAGTTTTTATTTAAACTCACCGTTAAATTGTCATTTTTTGCATAATATTCTGTAACAAAAATAAATTAATTGTTCATATTCCGAACAAAGCAATGCAGTAATACACTTACATATATGAAAAAAAAACATTTTTCAAGCATATTTTCATAACTATCTCTTTGAATATTTACCAAAAACCACTTTAATACACTTAAGAGCTGAAATAACAACCAAGTACATCTCGGCAGAGCTACATACACATACATATTCCATCTCTTGGTATGAATCTGAATCCGTTTCTATCCATATCATTAACATACGTCACTGCTTTACATAAACGCACACGTAGCATACATACTCCGTCTGATGAGACTGCAACTTAAATAAAATAAATTACAAGCGTTTGACAAACGTCCACGACTGCAGAAACCCCATCAAATGTTGAATAAGTTCATTCGTTGCACAAAATAAATATGGCTCGTTTGGCTTCCTTTTTCAGTGCGATTTTCAGGCTCGAGTCCAACTTTGCACTCGGGTCGAATATTATGGAATATGGGAGGCTCCGGGTCAAAGTTTTGAAGTTGGTTGTGTGCTGAAATCCTATTATGAGCAATTATTGCGTAATTAATTAAAGCCCCCTTTATGAGTTTCAGAGATTCAAACATCGCGTTGGGTCGAATCATTGTTTGGGAATTATCAACGTTCGATGTGTAAATTATGTGTGAAACTCAAGAATAATAATAAATTGATATCAAATTAGCATTCTGATATTTGAAAATTTTGTTTAAAATTATATTAATATATTTATAACAAATCTATTTTTTTTTCCGGAGTTCAAATGCTATACTGAAATGATTGCTCAATATTCAGCGCATACGCTTCAAATGAGAATGATTATAATCGTAACTAATAGCCTGTCTCAACCATAGTTAATACATTATTTAGACCCGTTTATTGCTAACACTAATGCGTAAAGTTTTTAATGTATTTATTGATAGTCCCGTAGCGTCGTATAAATTGCGTCCGACTCATAAGCGTTACACATGGTGCGCTACATAAACTTCACAAACTACACGAACAATCGATTAATTGCGGCTCATCAAAATGAAATATTCACGTTAATTTCTAAAATCGAAAGGTTTTCGCTGTTACCGCCCTTCGGTTCAATCGTTCGATACTTAATTTTTACTAGTCGTTTCGATAAGTTAAAGTGTCGATTCTGTATGCACGTTCGTTCGTGTTGATTGCAATTACTTTAATAACTTCTGATCAAATAAAAGCGTATTACGTATATTGTACAACTATTATCGTATCGAATTCCGCCTTCACCCTTGTTTGAACAATGACCACAAATACGAATGGGTGTACAAAAATAGGTGAACGCGACTACTAGCTCGATTTTCATTAGCGTAATATTCGTTTCGATGCAATGAAATCGATTGTTTGTTGAATGTTTTGTGCGATTCGAAACTGTTGAGCTTTGTATTACACAAATTGAATAAAAGATTATTTATTTGTATGTATTTTAGACAAATTGATATAAAATGAAAATCGATTTTTTAAATATTGATTTTTCATGCCAAAAATTTTATGTATTTGTTTGAATTATACTCAAAGTTTGATTAAATAGTATAAATAAACAACTCAAATTAATAAACCCGTATATTACGACATTAAAAATAATCAAATTATTTACGACTGCGAACATTTCTGATTACTAAACATTGCTAGGTTTCTCGAGTTCACAACAAAAAATCAAATTGAACCTTCCCACAGAAACACAGATATATCCGAGCTAATAACGAATCAATTATATTTTCAAAAACAATTAAAAAAATGAGCAAACCAACCATCTCTCATGACACAAAACACAAAACGACACCGAAAAATCGATCCGCTCGCCCTACAGCCTCATATAATACATTCGAGCAGCACGTGCACACATCACATCGCATCGTATACATGTACACCGATAGAGCCTGTAGGACCATAATTCCTTCAGCGCTGTCTAATTTGTCACGTTACCATCCCAGGTAGTAATTCGATCATAAAAATGCATCAGCGGTGGGCGCGGTCGCACGAAAATGCTCTCAGGAGCGACCCAGCTAGACGACGAGGCCAGGCCACGGGGAAGCTGCCTCTGGCAAATGATGAAAAATGGTCCCTAAATGCTCCACTACACCGGAGAATTGAAAATGCTCATAAATAACAAGTTTGCTGAGTGAGCAAAGTCTCTCCTCCGGCCCCGGCTCGCGATACATCCGAACCACCGCTAAAACTAAACTAGGACGTCACCTTTAACTCACCTGCTGGGATTTTGCACTTTTGTCGGGTAGTCGGTTGGATTTTATTAAACTGTGTGTTTTGCTTCGGGTACGGAAGTTTTTCATTTGAATCTGCAAAAAAGTTAAGATTTTTTAATTCATTTTATATTGAAACATGTTTTAACAAATAAAACGATTAAAAATCTGTTGATAATCAACATACTAAAAGTTGTTTTTTTTTTTAAATAACAGCAAAACTAAAGTAAAAGTTAACCAAAAATAACTAAATACTAAACCGTTACTAAAAGTTTCTTTAACTACAGAACTTTTCAAGTGAACCTTCAACAAACTTATCGACTCACTATTATAAAAAAATTGACCTGAATGATATAAATTATCGATCTGACATTTCTAAATATTGATCATTAATTCATTATCAGTGTATATTCTGCTTAATTCATCATTGACAAACTGTCCTTGTTGTTAACTACAACTCCAATTCAAATTACAAGCGCTTAATTTGCATTTATAGGTAAACTCCATTATTAAACCCATCGATTCAATGTAGATTTCCCGTGAGAAGTGACTTAGATCATTTAAGCAAGACTATAACTTACATCGAAATTCTTTCACAATCTGCTCTCAAATAGTATTAGATATATTGTTTGGTCATCGGATAAAAATAATTTACTTTAAAGGCTATTTTTATGTATTCTGTAATCTAATGTGAATCGACCACATTTATAGCTTATTATAAACATTTTTTTTGGGAAAATGGAATAATGAAGGAAATTCTGAAAAACGCACCGAACACGTTTGAGCATTTATCTCAACTTCTCGTTTGGCTCTGGACGGCACATTTGTACATTAATATCACTTAGGCCTATATTCATCAACATTCTGATATAAAACCGAAATGAACTCTGTCGACAAAAAAAAAACACACACACATACAAAAGCACACAAAACTCGAAGTTCAGCGCAACTTCAAACACACGAGCCGAACTTTCGTATGTTAATTTTCGGAAACGTCACGCACCCGACTCGGAGCAATTTCGGCGCTCGAATGTTTAGCGTCGTTTTGCGGATAAATATTAAAATTCCTTGCGCGTCGCGGCGGCAAAAATTCAAAACGAGCGTCCCGCTTTTAATGTACTCCGAGGTCAAAATCGCACGTAATATTTAGTGGGGTCCAACGATGGAGACAATGACTGGCACAAGATATTCCCGCGGGGGCCATTCCGCAAGTTGGGGTGTTTCATCGGGGGTGGGTATGGGGAGAAAGGAGCCACCGACACCATAAATCTCAACCCTGGTCACCTTCACGGAAACCGCAACAAGACCTCCCAGACAATAAAGGGACGGCGACAAAAAAAGACCGTCGCGAAAATTGAGGTCTCCCATAAAAGGGCAGATTCGAAATCTGAACCGGGAACGTTCGCATAGATATGCGCGCTTGATTAGTGTCGATCAAATGTGTCATTTTTTTTAAAATATATTTTAGAATAAGATTTTGATGGCAGTGAATATGAAATTCGTTGCAGTTTTTTTATAAAAATTAAATGGGGAAGATAAATGTTTTCATTGTAGAGATTTAAATTGTAATAATAAAGGAAAAGTTTTAAATGTCATTACTTGATATCTTCATTAATAATAATCTTGTTTGCCGTCTTCGAATCGGAAAAATTAATATTTCTATTAAAATTTGTCTTACGGTAATAATCTTCAACGCTAGTATTATATTACGACTTTTAAAAAAAGTTTTAAAATCATAACGTCGATTCACAAGATAAAAATAATTATCTTTCTGTTTAATCAAATGGATTATACCTATATATAATACTTAACTATTAAATGAAAAAGCGCAATAAAATTAATATTTGTCTGAGAAAATTCAAAACGGTTTTCACCGAAGAAATGAAAAGCTCAGAAAATATTCATTTTGCAATTGACTAATGCTCCAGCTGAAAGCAATAAATATGAAATATGAAACTTGCAACTTCGAACGATTCACTCACAAATGAAAATATATAAAAAAAAAAACAAACGAATCGAAAATCGAACAGCGAATTTGTTGAAAATACCTGCGCTTAAAATGCGATATTTCTCTCCCATAAAAACAATAGACGAATCCGCAAACGCACAAACATAGAAATACGCGCATATGCATACATAACACATACATTTTTTTCGGCTCGCATGAAACGGGCTTAATGAAATCATAAGGTTGCCGTTTTTCCAGAGCATCGTCCCCTCTCGCGTTCAAATTGTGAAAAGGCCGTTAAAGCTCCGTTTTATATCGGGACAAAAGGATTAAATCCCCGTTTAATATGGTCGGTCGTTGGGGCGGACGCGTGCGTTTCAATGCTGAAAACCTCACCTGGAACTTTAGGCCCATCGTACTTTTCGGCTCTCGGGATTCACGTGTCGTTTATGTAATGCTTTTTTTTTCGGAGTTTTGTTCTGGTTTTTCGGGAATATTTAATTATGTTGAGCCGTTCCCGATATCGCGCTTTTCACGACGAAAAAAAACAATGCGCTCAAACATTTAATGCTCCCGGCCTTTGTCTCTTAAACGCTATCTATTCTGCGCTAAATGGGACTCGTTTTTTTTTCTAAATGCCCATTTTTTTTGTTTTGTTTTGTCTGTGCTTAAAGTAATTTAATTGTTTAATGATAATTTAAAGCTCGGTCGGATTATGCGTAGCTATAAAAACGGTTTTAAAATCCCTTGTATTTCATATTTTTCTTTGAAAAAAAAGCATTGTTTTTATATTATGAAAATCAAACTTTTAAATAATAAATTTCAATACGTATCAAGCGAAAAATTTCCAGGATTTTATTTTTTTCATAAACAGCGGACAACATAAGCTGCATGAAAATGAATTTTCCGATACCCAAATCGAACAAAAACGAAAAAAAGTCTATACAAACCATTTCAAAGCAGATACACTTTTTTTTATTTTAAATAAAATATTTTCCAATTTAAGTTTTAAGCTAATTATGATAATGGAGCTAAATACCATTAAATGGAAAATTTCATTTGGCTACTGAATAATAAATCATTTATTTCAGAGGCCATTTTAATTATTTCTGCCCTCTAATGTGACTCACCTCATTCATAGCGTATACAGGGAATTTGTATGTTGATTATTTTGGATAAATAAAATGATGAAGGGAATTGAGAGAATATCGAAAAACGCACCAAACATATTTTATCTTTTTTTTTTAACTTTCTATTATATAGAATTAATCATTCTGTGTTCTGAACGATTCAAATATATTTTTTTAAATATATTTTGGAATAGAAAACCTTCATTTAATATTTCATTACTGTTTATATATGTACGTACGTACGATTATTAATGAACACATTTTTTCGTGGGCAAAGGGCGAAACAATAGAGCAAAAAGTAAGCGACATTAACACTCGTCGGCGGGACAGCGGTCAGAGTTCGTAGGTCCTCGTTGAAATTACCATATCCACAATACAGCAGAAAGACCGTAGGCGGAACATGGACTCATTTGCATCCGAATGGGCGTGGTACACTTTTTACGCCCCGCGTAAACTTTTAATACGAACTCACGCACTCGCCGAATCCCTCTTTGACTTTTGCCTTCTGCTCTTTCAGGATTCCCGATTCTGATCGTTCAGGATTCTGGCTTAACCTGAACCTAACCTTACGAACGAAACACTCCTATACGATGATACAACTATCTCTTTCTAAAACGAAGGGATGTATCGTCGAATAGGTGCGTCTCGTTCGTCGGGTTCGGTATGATTCGGTTAGCTCGCAATGCGAATGTTGCTTTAAAATTCTGGCTTAGTCTTTTAGAATTTTTGCTTTCGGGAATCATTCAAAATTCTACTATCTGGTTTTTCAGGATCCGAACAGTGAGATGGCTGTCCTATTGTGAAATTGTGCGAAGTGTCCGGTTTCACCCTTAATATTGGCCCAATTTATCACACAAAGAATCTATACATTATTTTTCAGGGAGAGCTTTTGAGTGTGTTTTTAATGGCACACGGGTTGTTGTGATTTTCAAAAAATTTGGGAGCAATTTAAACAGGGATGTTATTCAGGAAAAGTGTGAGAGTTGCAATTTCTTACATAAATATTCTTATATTTTTCAATTACATGTTATTTTTTCATTATTTTAAAATCAATACAGCTCAATATGAATTTTTTTTCGATATAAAATTATTTGGAAAACAATATAATGGTAGTATTTTTAATAATTCGTTATTGAAAAATACTCTCTTTTCAGTTCTGCAATAGAATGAATTTTTATAAAAGTGATTGAACATTTTATCTGTAAGCGGATTTTATATAGTGCATTTTCTTTTGCCACAAGAGCTTTAATGTGATGTCTAATTTTTATATGTAAATAGGTATACGTATGAATATATATCTAAGTATAGAAACACGTTCTATTTGTAGGTATCAAACAATAATTATTCACTATTTTATTTTTATATTATATGCTATAATTTTATAACAATCAGAAACTTTGATTTTCATGTAAGTTGTTGAACACAAGTTTTATTTTTATCACCGCAAGCAAACTATTTCAAATTAACCAGAAACAAAACTGAAACTTTTTCTCTGCTCTTTTTCTAATTCTACTCCTAATTGTAACTCATTGTACACAAACAAGAAACAAACTTACCTTCTAATTTGTTTATTCCGAAATTATCTCATTCTTGAAAATCCCAAAACCATTCCACATAAATTTCCTTAAGTATCATTCCTGGAAAAATATAAAATATCGAGTTGACAAAGTTCAAATTCCACACGAAGCGCTGAAAATTTCTGACATTTTTATTCGCTATTTATCACTGAAAATTACAAATCGTCCCGAAAAAGAAATCGTTTTGCGCATTTCTGCACCATTCCTCATCCGAACGAATGCATATTCTCGACGACTGAATTTTTCACGCGCTCCACGGTGCTTCGGCCCCTGAATATTTTACGCCCTCGACAATTTCCATTTTTTAATTACAAAGAAGCAACACACGGACACGCCCGCTCCTCCGCATCTTTCGGCGTTTATTTATTTTTTATCTTCGGTCGGAAAATGAATAATTCGTCCGACGACGGGCATCAAAGGATTCCGCGTATCCAAACATAATCAATGGAATCTAATTCGATGTGGAGGGGTTTTACGTACTCAAAGAGCCCCTAAAACCCCGCCAACAACTCTTTTCTTATTCGGTTCGCTTTTATTGTTGAACAACGGTATCCTATATTCGGCCGGTACCGCAACGAACCCAACAGATACCTCAAACGGACCCAACATTTTCAGATTGAACCAGATCAATCCGCAGATTCACGAAGAACGCAAATTGAAATAGCGCACAGAACGGTCGTAGCTAACTAATATTACAATATATTATACACAGAATTTTCACTAATACCAGCGGCTCTCACTCTGTATAATCATGCTATTTTAAAAATTTCACTAACTTCGAAATTATCACGTTTATAAAACTTCATCTAGAAACCGTTCAAACAACAAAGAGCGAAAACTCGCTGCACTGACGATTGCAAAAGCGGCTCGTTTGAGTAGGGCGACTATAAGGTGCGGCCAGGGGCTCCCAATTAGAAGGGCTGCGGTCCTCTATTCCTCTATTGACTTTAAGGGTGGTCTCTCCATATTTAAGCCGTCGTTAACCCTCTAACCGCCCGCCCCAAACACGCGCACTTAACGGCCGCGGCCTTTGATTCGTACGTAAACGAAACCGATTCGATGTACAAATTTGCTCGGCCAACTGAGAGGCTGCAATCGAAACTTTCTAGAGAGAGAGTCCGTCGGTCGACTCTATAATTTGCATTTTTAACGGTCAGATGGATTCTGTAGCAGTTTGGACTTTAAAGTATTTTCGTTTCGACAGCGCTCTATATTTTCGAGATGTTTCATAAATTGACATGTTGTTTGAAATGTATTTTTTTTTTTGAGTTCTACAAATCGAATCGGAGCAAGACCTCTGCTTTTCAACAGTTAAACATGGACTGATTTTTGGTTAGGGGTTAGCCCAAAGGTGATGGAACCCAATCACATCGTTAAGTAGGAGTTTGTTATAAACATACAAATGATCTGACTGACGCTGATCGTTTCATAATGAATTGGATTTTTTTATTAAATAGAATAAACATTTGATAGAAACAATTGAATCTCTTTATCAATTAAGAGAATAACATGTGACTCTCGCTAGAGTCTAGAAGTACTCGAACCCAGAACCACAAGAAGACCAAGACCAACGACGTCATATTTATATTTATAGAAAGCTCTACATTTAAATCAATCAACAAAACTATCGCAAAGGGCGGCTTTCTGGGATTATAGTTATACGATGCTTCAAAAACAATATCGATCTTCAACTATACATTCGTTTCGAAATATGGGTTATTTACAAAACATTACGAGCGAAGTCATTAAAAATGGATTATTATCGTTAATTAATATAACCAGGCTAATAACGAAAGTATCATTATATTTAGTACTCCGCACGGAAACAAAATATTTGGGTCACACATTCCTCCATGTGCACGTTCAAATAACAATCAAACGACACATCTTATCAGTATGAAAATCGCTTGACACACGGCGAAAAATAAGACACGATTTACGACGCGATTTATTTTATCGCATACAACCCCTATACGTATATGTTTTTTCTTTGAATTATTATTTTATTCCCTCCCCTGTGCGTACGGTCCATGCGAATTTATGGCTCTCAATTAAAATTAATCACAGTTATATCAGTCGGCCGCGAGAGTTTACCTATTTAAGTGATGGTCGGGGGTTATAAGTGGGCTAAGCTTCGTAATCAATTCAACACAAAGCCGACGAGGGTACGCCTGACTGGTATGGGGTGTTTTGGAGGGACATACGAAATCCACCAGCACTCGGATGTGGTTCGAATTATACAGGTGACTTGCGGTGACCTGGCCATTTCGATCCACCCCACGATCCGTATGGGAAAATGTATAGGGAAACGCGTATGGGATCTATGCGATGGGGGTAGCGATCTCAACCATCCCTCTTCCTTTCCTATCCCCGGCTTGCCACATAATAAAGGGGAAGAAACGAACATCCCTTAGACAAATGACAAGAAGTTGTGAATTGGTAATGCGACTTGCCGGAGAAACTATATCTATCATGCGAACTTGCTTAATTACCGGGGAATAGTCTCATCAGACGGGCGTTTAACTCTGTTTAGCTCTCCCTTTAATTTTATAAATTAATTACTCGAGATCCGCTTAAATCTATTATGCTCGCATAGCGATTCGTCAGAATTAGCATCGTTTTCTGTTACAATTCATTATCGATGATTTCATTGTGGGTGTACGCGTCGAATATAATACACATCAAAAGGAAAATCCGCGCATTGATCGTCATAATTATACGATACTACTAGTTAATAATCCGATTATATCGAAATCGAAAAACTCTTCATGCATTTATTTTTATTTTAAAATTAATTCTAGCTTCACAAAAACAACGTCGAAAACATTCCGAAATATTATAATACAAGAGCGAAACCGTGGCCTGATTTATGCAGTACATTCAGCGTTTATTATACGGATAAACAGTACAATAAACGCGCACATACAAGGCAATCCTTCGCGTAAATTAGCCGTCGCCCTATAAAACGGAAAATCGTCGTAAAAAGGGCCCCGAGACGAATCTCGCCCGTGACCCTTCGGGGCGCGCAAAACCAAGAAACGAAAGGACAAACAGACTAATTGTCATTCCCGGAGCGCGACGCGGAGCTCGGTTAATTTATTTTAACAGCCAAATAAGACAAACTGTAACATCCAAGACCGGTCGTAAGTCAACAACGACGCAACACAAACTTGCCTGTCCGAACTTGGTGGCAACCCCGCCGCGAATCTAGCAGACCTTCGTTCGAACGAATCCGCCCTCTGCCAAATTCAATTTCCTCATATTGCTCATGAAATTACCAACTTCGAAAGATGCTCGTTTTATGTCTCTGCATGTTTTTCTTGTTTATGAATAAACGAAGATTTATTTTTCTTTTTCGAATGGAAGCTTTTCTTTAAGCGCATTGTTTATATTTCCGGGAAACGATCTTCGCTGTGCTAAGATTTTCCAAGATATCTTTCATCGAGTGTTTGCATTATCGTATGAGCCGTTCAGAACTTTACTTTATGAGAAAAATAAAATTGAATAAAATAAAAAACTATAAGAAATTTTGAAAAACGCATGAAATAGTTTAATCGTTTTTCTCAACTCCTTTCTGAGTGGATTTGGTCGCGTTTGGCTCTGAACGGCTCATATGTACATATATTTTATTGTTATTATTATTTCATATTTTTTAATAAATTTTCAAATCTTCAATCCATTTTGAAAATGAATCCATATAAATTCTATAACAATTGGAAATCTATTATGAGTCTACATCATTCCGACGCGCCATATAACATGCTTTACGAAGTGCCGGACATTTTAGTATCTATTAATCTTGTATAAATTGGACCATTCACATATTTTAGTGGCTTTCGGACATTTTAAATGGCGGTCTTTTTATTTGAAATCCATTCGAGATCGTAGCTTTGACTCGGCCGTCGTTAAATGAGACTCCGAAGAATCGCGTGTTCGGACTTAACTAATTCGAACGTAACCTCAATTGCACCGCTGAAAGAAGGGCTTTTTGTGTGTGCGCTGAATGGTCGAAGAACAGCAAAAAAGGTTCATTATGGTCGGACAGAACGACCAAAGGTAAATTCGTAGCAAACTGTTAAATGAACATGGGTCAACTCTGTCAACCGGCGGAGGTTTTCACCGCACACTACTTACCTCAGTGTTCAACCAACCAAAGAGATGTAACTTCAATGTAGTTTATACATTTTAACTTAAAGTTTTAAATGGAAGAATTTTATACTAAATATTTTATTTGATATATATTATAATATTTATTGAAACTAGTCGAATCGATGAAAAATTTTATTTCTTTGTCGCTCCACATTTCATCAATTATTTTTATGCGTATCCGTGTGTGTCAATAATTCGAACATCAGCTTAATTATTCCATCACACTAACAATTTCATTTCAATTTAAAAGCAATTTCATGAAAAAAAAAATCAATCATAAATGAATAAATAGAACATATTAATTTTTTACATGTATGTACCTATCCATTTCATGTAAAGGGTAGTGCGAATATGAACGATCATTGCGTTGTTAATTTTTTAACCAACTTTCGAAAATAACGAACCAGCACAAATATGAAAAGTAAATTCAATCAATCCGGTCATCACATATTTCATCAAAATATGAACGACGCCCACACACAAGATATATCACAAACCGCGTTAACGAATTTCATAAAGCGCGCGCACGACCGAACAGCGGGAGACTTTATCGTTCGTTACATGTTGTATTTACATTTTAGCCACGGGAACTTTTGATACTTGGAAACGCATAAAAGTGGAGGAGCTTTAAAAGCTTTTATATGGACGTTGTCGCCGACGACCGGTGTTGCATTTAATCCCGAATCCCGGTTTATTGTAGCCGGGGATGATCGCCGCGACGCATTCGTACCGGGAGAGGAATCATTAAAACTGAATTTTATGGTTGTAAAATTTACATCATAATGGCGAGGCTTTTAGGCGAACTCTCCGAGCTGAAATTTCTTCGGGCCGAAGAAACTCGCGCTTCGTAATCTTTGTCGGGGGGTAAAAGAGCGCGGTCGTAGGTACGCAAAGAGAAACGGCACCCTGGGCGCTTTTTCCCTTTGAAACTGCTTTTTTGTTCACTGGAAAAGTGACGCTCGAAGGGCGATATGAGAAATTGAATTTTTTCCATCCGTCCTAATGGTGGAATTTTCAATGATCCTGTCGCGTGATAAGACCCGCAATCATAAATTTTAAAGCGATCCGCTGCGACTTATTATGCGATTACTCTAGCGTTTCTTAGTTCATTTCTTTTAGTGTGTGGGAAATTTTACATTTTTCTCAAGTATGATACTCTTTTAAGATAGTATCTTTCAATTAAATAGAAATATCAAAATATTATTTCTCAAATCGTATCGATAGATTTCATAAGTTTCATTTTAAATATTTATATTGAGTTCTACTATAAATAATTTATTAGAATTTAAATTTTTATTCATATTACTTAATACAAAATCATAACATAAATAATTAATTTCATTTTTCTATGAAAACCAATTTATTTCTATCCTAACGAAAATTTTCAATAAAGCATATTAAAGCTTTTCATACTAATAATACAGCTAAGACTTAATTTAAATCAATTACGTCTTTTCTTGGAATACTCTCTTTACAGATAAAAAGAACTCAATATAAATATATAAAGGAGATTTTATAATTTATTATATGAAAGAACCGATGAAAAACGCAACAGTCGAGTCGATGCGATCGACGGTTTTAAAGCGTTCAACTTTCTACATCATAGTATGAAATTCGAGAAACATTGTAGGTATATAAAGCAGCTTCATTCTCCCGTTCGTTCCATTACTCGTAAGCCTTATTAATATTTCAGAGCCGCGACAGGTTTTCTTTTCTCGGACAGCTCGACATTCTCCGACACATTTATTAGACAAGTTCCTATACACATTTATACGCTTTCACATAAATACACATTCGCAGAAATGCGGAAAAGTTTTCGCAATAATCGCTGCTAACAGCGGTAGTATTTCTTCGCGACGGCTTATCTTTAATTGTACATATCGCTAACGGGTTTCCACAGGAGATATAATCGGCCGAGCTTTCCCTGAGAGTTGTGCCCTCTTACTTTTTCGTTTATTTTCCTCTAATGTTGTGTCCGATATGCGGAATTATCCTGAAGGCGAAATAAAAAAACGGTTTACGCTTATATCGCGCCGCGAAAAGCAATGAGACTAGCTTTTCCTTTAGAAATAGTTGTCGTTAATGCGCCGGGAATCATGCAATCATTGAGCGTGTTTATAATGCTTTTTAAACTGAACGTTAGAACGGCTATTATCGTGATAAAAATGAATTTGTATGAAATTGATAGTGAATGTACTTTATTTCCGACTCAATTTAATATATTTTCGCAGATGATTGAATTAAAACTACAATTTTCATTTAGACCATCAACAACTCTATAAGAAAAAAAAATACTTGAAATTTTTGTTAAGTAGCTTTAATAACTATTGAAATAGTGGCTCTTTATACAATAGTTTTAGCTAAAATAATCGAAGACTTAGTAAATTTTGAAATTTTCTTCGGTTACGTCAGATATTAACGTCCATTGCAATGAACATCAAGTGCACTTTTGTTAAGTATCCTTTCAAATGAATAGGTAGCGAACGTACTCTCATCTGAGTAATGAATTGTAACATTAAAACGAACTGTTTCAACTAAAATAGGAATACGAAAATGAAATCGTATATTATTATATATAAATATACTCGAAGAGCATTAAAGCTTTTCCTTATTAAAATAATCGACAAGTTAGAAACTATTAATTATGCTTTTGAAATATTCTGAGCTAAATGAAAATATTTTCATTTATAAATGAACACTACATCCAATGCATACTTCGAAAATCTATCGAACTACCTAATCAGCCTAACGTACATATTCACACTGCTCCCACCTTCACTATTGACATAATTAATTTGATTCATCACACACTACAGTCCGAAAACCATAAACCGATGACCTGCAACTAAATCTCGTAAACAATGATTGTATTCAGCGACACGAAAGTCTAAATGCATTTCCGCGTATTTCCCATGTGAACTGAACCTATCAAATCGTTACGAAAATAAAAATCTGATTAGCACCACTTGCGATATACAATTCAAAAAGACTAATCTAGCTGATACCATTCCTGTAGATATTATCTCTTGCATATGCAAAAGCGAGTTGAGCTAGGTTTCCGAGCGCGAAAAAACGAAACACCTTGATCACAATATGAACAATTGGGTCTATTTCTCACATTGTGATCACAGTGCCTCAACAGGGCAAATTTCTTCAAGATGCTTAACTCTGACATTGCTGCAACCTTTTACGCAATCGAAATCCCATATCAATCGAAGGGCAACGGCAACAGTCCCAATGTGAACGCGGCACAGAAACGCCATAGAGCCGCGTCAAAGACGCACATGCACAAATCACTAAAGCAGCATTCACACGTCACAAGCACACAAGGATACGTTAGAACGGTTGCATAGGGCTTTTGCATTAGGCCTGATTGCAACGCTAGTAATATTCCGGCGCATTAGGCGGGCGCGCGACCGTGTCGCACACCGCGGCCATATAAAACGGGCACGAGCACCGCTAATGGATCACTTTTCATGCTCAGACGGTGTGCTTTTGGCCGCAAAAACCCTTCCAACCCCTTTTCGTATAGCCGCGCATTGTTTCACCGCTCTGGGTGTGTGTCTATGTGTGTGTTGGGGGTGACAAGAGTTCGCAGACGTCTATTTATGCCCGGCTCGTTGTTTGTTGCGCTCGCGAATGTCGCGCGCTTATTGGAAAGCTCGCTTTATATTGTGGATGTTGGATGGTGTGGCTTTTTGGCGGTCGGTGTGGTTTCACAGATTTTGATTTATAGATTTATAAAATTCGTTTTATTTTTGGTGAAAAAATATATTTTTATACAGTTCCTGGGTTTCCGATGTAGGTTGCCTCACTAAGAAAAATATAATTCAAATTTTATGAAATATACGAAAATACAACGCTATGTATTGAAAAATACTTAATAAATCCGACCGTTTAATTAAAATTCATTGCTTAATTTAGTTGCATATATCGTTGATTTGTTGCCCGTTTCCTGTTGTATAATCTATTGAACTGAATCTTCACCGTTAACTCGAATAATATCTAATAAATAAAGTATAATTTGCCCATGTTTGGCCTAGTTTAACTATTCAAATACGTGTTATTCTATTTCAGTAACATTAATCGATACGTAATAATATACTATTCGACCTATTTGACTAACAAACACGATAGAATTTTCACTAATCTACGAGTCAATATAACTTTTTCTCACCGAATATCGCACATTCTATAAATAAAAAATAAAAAGAATATAATTAGAATTTCTTCGCATAAATTCCAAAAATATGGAAGCATTATGTAAAATAACAGAATTAAATATTAAAGCTTTGATACTTCAACCTTTGCTACGTCTAAGGCATGAATATTCGTTTGTTTCATAATTCATAACCGTGTAAATGGTTCCTTCACGCGTGGAGTATAAAATCCACTTTTCCCTTGAATGTATTAATTAAGAGTTCAGTTTTGATAACGTTCAAAGGCATTTGAAGTTTTCACATCAATGGATATTTAATTATGTGAGGTATCATTTTCAGTAATCCCTAACGTGTTTTCTTTCCGCTCTGACGTTTTATAAAATACATACCCGAAATTACGGTTAAAGCCTGTATTATATTTAGGAGTCGCCTCCGACGCCGCATCCATGACCGCGATAAAAAATAATATATTTTATGAGAAAAAGGGAACGAAAGGGGAACATTGATATGATAATGGGATAAACGAAGGATCACTACGTGATGTGGGCACGCGTAATAAGATTGAAAGAAAAGGAAAATTCTGAAAATGGAAAAATAATGGAAACATTGAACAGATCTCTTCGTGTACATTATCAAGATATAGGTGACGAAACAAATTGTCGTTGGAAAATGAAAGACTGATATGAATTACGATTTTGTCGAAAGTGAAATTATAAAATATATTTAATCGATAAAGTATAAATTTACTCACCTAAATATGTATTTTATATAAGGTAAAAGTGCTTAAAATTCACATAAAAAAAAAACTTCATTTCGGTCGTTAACTATATTTTTAATTATTGTCGGTGAAATTGAAGAGGCTCTTCCCCAGATAATTTTATGTTGAAAATTTATTTTAGGAAGTGCTCTTTAATATTTAAAATTTCATACATTTTATGTGCTTCAAACGACATCAAAATTGATTTATGTCCTTAATTTATAAGTGGAAATAACCAAAGTCTTTATATAGTCTTTTTCTTGCGCAAAAGCCAGAAATCGAAGCTTCATCTAACTTTTTTATGATCTTTACGATGATATAATGCTTCGAACTGTATTCTTTATGGTGCGCGCAGATGGCGGGGGCCCGTAAATGGGGAAAACGAAAATTTGAATGATTTATAAAATAGAATATCTGTTTTTGATTGACACTAACACTTTTTTAAGGGCGTAATATGTATGCAAATTATCACCTCCTCCTTTTCCTCGACGAAATCATCTTTTCATAACATTTTTTTTTATCTAATCTAATGATACCGTTGTATGAATAATAGACGCCGGATAATTTCCATTTTTTTACATCTTTGAGTTATTACGTTCAAGTGATACTTCAATTTTGCATATAATATTTAATGTATAATAAATTTCAAGGTTTCTGAATTAAAACATGAAAATGTTTCATATAAGCGAAGAATTCACATTTTAATTTAATTAAATATACTTTTTCAATATAAAATTTTCATCTGATACACACTGAAACTGACGTACGGACACGAAAAAAAAAGCACAACCACACCTTAAAATCGCTTATTCAAAACGACAATCAAGACCCACACTCGAAAATGCAACCCAGTCCCCTCTTCGTCGAATGAAAACAAAATAAAAAAACATGCACGAAAACGAAAAATAGCGGTCGGTCGTTGAAATTACAAATTGTCGCCGCGGCCATCATCAATCATGGTGATGGCGTTTAGCGTCGGGGCCCCCGCTTCATTAAAACGGGCGCTGCGCCCCTTAATCGGCGCCCCCTTTCGCTCCGCCCCTTCTCCTTCGCCCCCCGCGAGACCCTAATCTCGAAAGAATATTATGTACACAAAAACTTCCGGGCTTTCATTTTGCACGAGCAATATAACATCACGACGTAATAATTCGCGAGATGTAGCGCAGTTCGCGGGCAGTTAGAGACGGGCCCCTTTCCGTCGCTCACACTATGGGGACAGTGTGTTGTGCGATTAGGATGGTTATGCGATTAGATTTTAATTGAAAATATTTAATTTTATATTAATTTCACATTTTAGTTTCTATTAAAAGCCTCAGAGACTATCGATTTTCTGTTGACCAACAATTCGATCGGGTTCTTTAATTTGTGTAAAGAAGTGTGGAAGTATGCACATTACAACGATTTCAACCCTATTGAAAAAAAAATGCTCTAATAAATTGTTGACCAACAGAATATCGATAGTCTACGGAGGATCTTAACTTAAGTCTGGATAAATTTGAGTCGTTTCTTGTCATACACGAAGAATAACAACCTTAATCATATGAAACTATCAGTATAAACATGTATGCTAAAGTATATTAAATGCATTCGTCAATGAAATAATTTATATTTAAATGATACTTTTTAGCTACTATACGTTTGAAAATCTTCTTTTGTTCAATTTCGTTATGTAATATGTTAGATTTTCTTTCCCAGTTCAGTGCTCAGAAATCATTGTCAGCCTATGTATGTTGTATGGTGTTTAGCGTGTGGTGCGGTGAGTTTTCGTGAAATATGAAAAACAAGATTGATCTGCCCCTTCTGAGAAATCGTCGCGAAAACTCTCGCCCTCTTTTTTTTATTAAAACGTCCGCTCTCGTTTTATTGCCGCGTGAATTATATCGGAAATGCGCGATGTGACTCCCCTTTTTGAATGTCGACGATGAAACGCGTGATAAGTTACTTTAAATTATCATTTCAAGGCTATTGTACTTTATTTTCACAATGAATATTAAAAAATAAATCATTGTCTAAAAAACTTTATTAAACCGTGAATAAATTATTCCTTAAAATATTTTCATGTCTCACAATGAAAACTCATTGGTATTAAACTTTCAGAATTAAACGAAATATTAAATAAATAAAAAATCCATTCCGAAATTTAAGACAGTTTCAATTCGACACACGAATAGCAGGAAAAAGCTTATATTATTTCGAAGCGAGCTTTCGGACGGGTCAACCCCAAACAAACACACATACAGTAGGTCCTCTAACAACGAACGCAGATAAGAATAAGATGGACGAATAATATTAGGAAAATAAGAATCAGATAATAAAAAAAAAACGGAATAAGACAGACCTACACACGAGCAATTTTTTTGGTACTATATTCACGTACACGATTTGATCAAATGAAGAGTTCACTTATTTTTATCTCAAGAACTACTGATACTACACCAATTTGAAATCACTTTTTTGAAAATCATATCTCATAGATAGTCAGTGTCAAGTTTGAATAAGTCACAATTTTTACAGCTGAAAAAATGAGACTGTTTACCTTGTTTGTCGCTAATTGTTTTTTGACAATTTATAGTTGAAGAATCTACTGTACCAGGTATAATAACATCGCACAAGCTCGCTCATACACGAAACCCGGCTAAAAATTAAATATCGGGAGTACGTATCCGAAACGAGGCTAAATCCAACGTCCGCGGGGGTTAGTTTATGATATTTAATGAAGAAGCGAAACGACCCCATATTGCCCTCGAGACGAGGGCGCCGCGTAACTTTTAAAATTTTATGGAAAATTGAAACTTTGATCTCGAAAGCGGAAAGCCTGGAAAAACTGCGTCAATTATTCACCGACGTCCGAGATATTGCGAAACTTACTGAGCTATAAAAAAAATAACAGTTCAACGAAACTCCCACATACAAATATTAAAGTTGCAAAGAAAATTTTCTTAATTATATGTTACCTAAATACATTTTAGAATAAATATTTATATTATAAGTGAAAAAATCTATTAAATTATGATGAATTTATTAAAAATAAGAAAATTTTCATAATTGTTTAGTGAGTCGTTAATGAAATGCGCCTCAATCTACCGTCCATAATCTGATATAAAAACGGAGGATACATGTTTATTTTCACGTATACGGCACTTAATCAAAAGATTGATTACCTTTCACACAAAAAGAATAATCTCATCCGCATCCACTTATAACTAAACTCGACCGTTAATTGATACGTTTTTCTTTAACGAACGCTTAATGCCCAGTCTCAGAAACGCCATTGGCTCACTGGATAAGCGAGAGATCTTTTTCTTTTCATAAAGCGAATGACAGATTAATCTGAAGAGAATACAGATATACGATACACAGAAATCTTATATCCACCTCGTATAAAGAAAGGAAGATTCCTATTGAAAACGGAAACTGCCGATGATGAATCGGAATGGGATCTCCGAAACAGATCGTGGACCAAATTAGCGTTCTCTTCACTAAATAATCTCCAGTAGCAGGTGGTGCTGGGCTTATTTGGGCTCAAAACAAAATCACAAGTAGCACTGTAAACAGCCGGTATGTATATAGGGTGTTATTATATTTGATTTCTAATAGAGGACATAATATTTCGTCTTGAGCTTTGTGAGTATTATACGCACATAACAACCCCTCCTCTATTTCAGATCTAAATGAATATTACATTCATTAATTTAAGCGAAGCTGCTTTGATAGGATTATGCGTTTAGTCGTTGCGTACCATGATACATTCATGCATAAGGTTTATTATGCAAACAACGATCTTGAAATCTAGTCATTGCATACGTAATTCAATCTATTCACAGTATATGGAAATCGATCTGAACTTTGAACGACGCATCTAAATATAGCACTTTAAAATAGAAAATTAATTTTATTATTGAATATTTAAACGATATATCGCTTATTTGTACTGCTTTGATTCAGCATTCTTGGGATGTATACGTTTTAAATCTTGTCATATGTCGTTTTTCTTAATTGATATGGAGGATTAATCGTTCCTTTCGAACGTTTAATTCGAAAAAAGTGTTGATTCAATGCTTTACGAAACGGTTACTCAAAAACGAATCTTCGACTTGTGCTATAGGTATCTATCAATATTGGTCTCTAGTCTGATTTATATCTCAGTTTATGAGTAATTAAAATCATTGTGTAGTGATAGGCCTTCTAAGCCGTCAATGTGTGTATCATAAGAAAATACCTCATACGTAAAAAAATCTCGGCCTCTAGTTGCCTTATGTGAAAAAATAGATACAAGTACGTGTTATAAAGTAAAATAATGATATTTTCAAATCACAAATCCCGGCGTCTAATCAGCAATCTATCAACAAATGGCGCGAACGTAAACCATCGTCGACCCGCATATTTCACGGCGAATAATTTCGGACGAAATGAATATTTTGCGCGCACGATCACGTACGACCCTCCGCACATAAAAACGTTTAAAAATCGGATCACGTAACCGGCTAGGTGGCGACTAGGCGAAAATATCGTCCTCGTCTTGTGCACCTCTAGCACCGCACACTCCGGGAACCGGAGTCCCGGAGTCTTGCTCACCGTCGCCATATGGCACCCCATACCCTCCATTTCATATATGCGACCGCAACTCTGCCAACTATATACTTTAGCACCTAATGCTCAGACGGCTTTATTAAATCGCGGTATTTGTTTAATTAAAACCCGACGGGGACGTCGCGTCGCTCGCGTTACCGATTCCTCAGCGTCTGCGGTGTTCTGATTCGAATTTTATTAGAACTTTCTATAACTGTTGTTAATTTGATTTAACATATATCTATAGATCCAATTAAACTACATTGAGTGAAACTGCATGTAATATTCATGATGAAATATGATGTTTGAAATGGAAATCTTATCAAAGGGAAATTATTCGGATTAACTAATCGAAATTCGAAATTACTAAATGATATTTATATTTACAAAGGTTTTTGTCAAAATATTTGTATCAATGTGTTGATTATTATCATTTTCAACAAATGAAAAGTAACTTTTATTTGAGATTTTCGAAAACAAATATAATTTTTCATTATCTTTATCTGCCAGCTACATTTCTATTCCAACATGTAACTAGAAAAGACGGATGAGTACATCGCGTTATTATTAAACTTTTCTTCGCTCGAGGACATAATTACAAATAATAAAAAAAATCAAATGAAATTTCGCTTCTAAAACACAATCAAATAAAAAAGTAGACATTGAATACCAACATCGTACACGAGAATCCGTTCGGAGTGCATCCGGAAGAAGAAGGCATCGCGTCTCTCGGCGCCGAAGCGTTAATGCGAATTAGAATTCATTAAATGCGAGTGCACAAGAGACGCATCTGGAGGTCTTGGATTCTCAAGAAACAATACTACGTTCCCAGAGCTTGTTTTCAGGACCCTGGCTCCTTGTTGTAGTTGTGCCAGGGCGGGTATTATCCTTTCGCGTTTGCTCTCTTCGCTGCCGACAAAGAAATGGAACACGTTATCCGATCGTGTGTAGCTATGTGTTTGTTGCGATTTCAGCAAAACATTTCCGCATTCGGAATTTCTTATTAAAAAGGCGACCCCTCTTGGGTCTTTGTGCGTCCTGTGTTTGTATGGATTGGATTCTATATATGTATGTATGTGCGTATATATCTATATTGCCGAGAATGAGTGAAATTAATATAATTTCGTATTCTGTGTGTTCAGAAAATAACGAGTGAAATGATATGAGATTGAAAAAAGTTTCATAAATTATTTGATTACATGAAGTGAAGCGTAGTCGGAGTAGCTTATTGAGTTTACATAGAGTTATGAAAATGTAAAATTTTATGAGTTTGAAATTTATTCAAATATTCATATGTGAATAAGATTTTAGCATCTAGCACATTCATGATATCTGAAATTATTCATTTTTTAAAAAAAATAATGCTCAATTTTGCGAACAATAATATAATATAATATTAAATTTCTCGATAATTACTAAGATAATACATATATTCTATAATGAAAGTTCAATGGAACAATGAATAGTTGTAATTCAGTCAATAGTTTCTGATCGAACTAATTTCAACTCGTTTTGAATTCACGTTATATCTAATATTTCGATCGCCAAAGTTGAAAACATTTGAATTATTTTATTTTTTATTTGAACATTACTTTATAGATGATTTTGAATTATTATTGAATCATTTGAACATTCAAGTTTTTAATAATCATAGAGTCTTGAAACAATACGAAAACACATTATCGATCGAGTAACGTCCAACGTGCAAAAGTTTTCCCCGATTTTCATTTCGCGTAGGACGAGCTCGAAAATAGCCGATCGTCGGGGATGGCATTAAAAATTTCATCGGCGCGTTTAAATTCTAATTAATAATTTTATGCGAGCCTGTTGGGGGTACACCTGCCCTTTTCGTCCTTTGTATTATTCCGCGGAGCGATTTCCGGAAGGGAGGAAGGCTCTGTCATTAAATTGATTAAAGGACGACCGCCGAATTTGTTTGCATTTAATCAAATTTTATTTGCTCGCGCACGGTCGATATCGTTTTTGTGATGAGATTGTTTTGGTTTCACTTTGTGTAATATGTTTACGCTGCATATTATACGTATTACGTTTTTTCCATATAAGTATATTTTTATTTTGAATTTGATAATAAAATTTTATTTGTGTGTGATTCTTGAATGCAATATTTAAAATCATTTTAAATTTTATAATATTATTATAGTGCACAGTTTATAAACTAATCGTAAGATTACTTTTGAGAAATTATGAAAACTATTTAGCATGTACATTTATTATTTTCTGATAAATTATTTCATTGAAAAAAAATTTCTCTATGAAAAGTTAATGATTCTTTAGTGTGACACTTTAACTTATCGTATAATTTGAAAAATACATACTTAAATATTAAATATTCACAAAAATATTTGAATTTATAGCAAAATTAATTAATTTCAATTTTATATAAAAATAATATTTTCATGAAATCAAAAATTTACATTTCGTAATTCAAATGAATTTTCCACGAAAATGTATTTTTAATCTTGCTCTATCCAAAACAGAAAATTACTTAAAATTTCCAGAAACAACAACCGCCGAATAATTTTAATTACAAAATTAAAACGCAGCCCCGAAGCAAGTTGCGAAAACTAACTCGCGGCACATCAACCGCGAACGCAACCCCTACACACCTCACATACCTACACAGAGTAGTAATGCGAAAAAACATTATTTACTCCATTCCGAACGAACAAACAACTTATTCCAGGCGCAATCTCAAAAGGTGCGACTTTCGAGCAATGTTTTTTCAAGGCTCACCGGCTACAGTTCGACGTTATTTTTTCCATTCGCCCCAGTCGAACACACGACCGCAGAAGAGCGCCCGGAACGAAACCCAACTCTGAACCGAGATAAATAAAAAAAAATGTAAATTTTCCCATCCGAGAGTGTGTGCCTTTGCGCTCGAAGCAATTAATCGAAGACAGTTGGAAAATTGAAAACATCCATCGTGGCGTGAAAGTTTGGCGCTCTAAGGGTCGCCTAGGCGAGGGACCCTAGCGAAAAACAAAGGGCGGGATCCCATTTGTAAAACGTTTATTCTTCGATTCGAACCGAAGGGTGAATGTGGGGGAGAGGGCACGTCGGCTGGCATTGATTGATTGAAAACTTAATACGAAAAGTGATTCGCTTCGACGTCTTATCCCCGTGCCCTTCTCTAAGAGATGCTGGATGCCGGAGACGAACTGACCGTTCGGAGCGCTGGAAAATTGCATGCTCTTCTCTTCGATGTTGTGTGTTTCGTTTTATTTTTTAGCACTTTGCGTTCTTCGTGTGTCGTTTTTTTTTTGGTTGGATGGTCAAGAATGGAGAATTTATTCTGTAATATGAATATTTTATGCGGCGTTTTGTTATGGCTGTTGGGGTTCAAGTTTTCATTACCATTCATATTATAATGATTGAATTTAACTCTTTTTTACAAATGCTTGTGAAAGAAATATATGTGACAGCTAGAGCGAAAAAGCAACTGTGACCCAAATGGCAAAAGCTATACTTTAACGTCACATAAGTTTAATTTTTTTTTTTTTTTTTTTTTATTTCTCTCTACAGGGCCCTGCCCCAATTCACAACCATGTCTGTCATAAATGACATATATAACTTTATATAGTTAATATTATTCACTTATATAGTGAAGAACAAGACTCCTAAGAGTAAGTAAGTAAGTGCACACATAGGTGTCACTAATAATTCAAATTTAATCGAAATAAGGTATAGGTGATGATCATTTGCGGAGCCGTTTCATAAAGCGTTAAATTAACACTTTTTTCGAATCAAATGAATCCAAACATTCGAAAGAAACGACCGTGTCTCCATATCAATTTTTATCGATTGAGAAAAACGACATTTTGACACTCGCCAAGATAGGATTCGAACCCACGCATCCAAGAATGCTGAATCGACACGGCATGCACAAACGCTTTATACCGCTGCGCTATCGGCTAGCTTCATAGTTTCAAATACATATTAATACAGTCACGCAACATCAGATTTCCGAGTCATATGCAGAATATGAAATAATCGAACTTATGAACCTTCTATCGTTTAGTTGGACTAATATTTTAGTATATGAACAAAATCGAATTGATAAAAATTAAATGTATTTTTTTTTCATAAACGGCTTATTTAAGTAAGTTTATATTTTGTTTAATGTTGCAGATATGTTTAAGTGTCGCATATTTATTTTAAAAAGCACGACTTTATATAATTTCCACGCTTGCGGAATCTACAAATGTAGATAGCTTACATAAAAGAGTACATAATCCAGCGAATCATTATTTTTCCTTTGTTGAATCTTACATTTTTCACTTTTCAGAGAATATCAAAGAATATCATTTTGATGCATTTTTTAAATAAGTATTATGATTAATTTAAACAAAAAATCCGTGAATTAAAAACCAAAATAATTTAAATGTAATAAGCACTACATAATATCAATTTCCTAATGCGCTTTCCTTGTGTATGAAAAAATAAAGCGATGTGAAAGACAAAGAAAAATGATTCATATTCATTTCCGTGCTCGTCTGAGAATAAAATGAAAGAGCAGGATTATTGTAATGGGAAAAAGTGCCGTAGCACGTTCACCATATATTTATATCTTTGTGGCGAAATGGATTTTCGTCACTAAGCACTTTCAAATTAACGACTTCTCTGTCCTGAAAAGCGTTTTTATGTCTTGCCCGAAATGGAAAACTTTTTGAAATTCGGAAAATAATCACACGTATATTGTATATAGAGTGAAAATTTTTACGCTTTGTGAAAAATGCGTGTAAAAATATGCATTGCGTGGTAATATGTCATGTCGCTGTGTATTGCTAAAAATAATGAATTTTAATGAATGGGTCAGGAACATCACGTTGATTTATTTCATGCCGTAATTTATGGGTTCGTTTTTACGGCCGTGAGGAATAGTATATTAACTAATTAATAAAGAACACGTGTAGATATATCTCGTAGACAAGTTCATTGGATTTTTTTCCATGTAAGTTTAATTATCATTAATGTTGCACTATTTTACGAAAACGCATATTTTCACATTAAACTATTTAGATAAAGTTTGTAGCCTAGACCAGTATACATAAATGAACTCACTTCTATAATTTTATGAAACGTACAATGTTGCTCTTTACACTTTTGCACAACTTTTCCGCTTATTTACATTCCATTGTTCCGCAAAAACTACTAGCTTAGTAAAATAATAGTATGTTACGTTATATACTCATATATTATTCATATAAATGAATATTTCTATCTATGTATATCGGAAAAATTAGGATTTGTATACTATATAGTAATATTAAAATTAATATATATTATATTTGAAAGCAAAACACAATCTGTTAATAGTAAATTTATGAATATAAATGTTTTAAAGAATGAAAATAATCATAATAACACTGATAATTTAATGAAACAAATAATTTTATTGCATTGTTAGACCAACCATGCTGAAATTTTCTACCACTTTAAGTCGACATTATGTCAGAATGCGTCACAATGTGTGAAAACCGCTCTTTTGAAAAATCCTCTTCCATGACGACGTCTAGTGGTCGTAAACATTTTTACGCTGCAAAGCCGTTAATTCGTTTAACGATTACGACTCCTCTTGCAGAAGAGATAAGTGTTGCCATTGTCGATATAGTGTTATTGTATTATAATAACGAGGGGGTGGTTATTGTGGGTGGACGGCACACAAGTGGCTACGAGCAATCCTCCATACAACAGACCGTGTATAATACATATACATAATAATGTACTATTCTACGTACATGTTAATATTGTGCGATTGTCGTACGTGTGTTGTTCTCTACACGTGTATTCGCAGATAACGACGATGGCATAATTTACAATTATTATTGTTTTGCATAAAGCGTGCTCTCTCTCGTATACGAGACTGCTTCGGATAAGCGAAGTTAACGTATCGAATCGGTATTAAAATTTAAAATTAACGAGATTGTGTAAGTTAAAAATTGCATGATTCTATTTCGGTACGAGCCGATCCGGAAAATTTTTGTTACGTGAAATTTATTATTGCGCTCGGTTCGCACAAGAGAAATCGTGTCGTAAAGTGAAATTCGTAACGATTTGATATTTCCAGATTTTTTTATTGAGCCGATTCAATTTCGTGTTTCTAAATTTATTGTAACGAATTCGGTCGCGTATCCGATTTTATCTTATTTTTCGCCGTGTTAAAGGGAAAAACGGGAGACGTGTATAATGTGTACAAAAAGGAATTATTTCGAACACCGCTGTAAAATTTTACGACGCAAATTCAAATTAGTTAAAAACGGTTTCAAACTGGCCAATTAAACGTTTAGTGGAAAGTTCTAAACGATTATTTGAATTTGAGACTTAGCGTGAGATTAGAGCGGAAGATATTACACCAATATAACGATTATTCCTCTTGTATGGTCGACATTCGAGTTTAACACATAAGTCCCACATTTAATATCTGTTACCTGGATATATAGTGCTCTCTATTATTTTAAATAATAACACCATACAATCGATCACAAAGTGATTAAATACACGAACAAATAAAACGGTTCAGATGCAAATGGCTCTACCAATTCAGTTTACCGATATTGTAGGTTAGTTCAATTTTGGTCAACTCAAATAAACGTTATTTAGAAACAGTCACAAACACGTATTTCCCAACTAACCCCCAATATAATTTGAAACGCGTCAAATTTAACTATCACACATAACGAACGTACATTTCAGATATCGGACACGGTCAACTGGAATGAAATTTCCTAACCGTTGCATACGTGATAAAATTTATATCGAGCGACGATATTATAGAATGATGCACTGCTGAAATACATGAAATTTCCCATACGCGTATCAAACAAATTGATTGGCAATATCAACATAAATCCAATACATATTAGTTTATTTAAATAATATCTATATAAATCAAAATTAATGTACGTGTTATAGACACATTAAAAGATGATCATTCGGCATTGAAACTCTCCAGAATTATTGTACACACGTCTGGAAAAGTTTTATATCATAAAATTTCACAATTTACGGATCTTTTATTTTCAAACATTACAGAGGGTGCATTTACCAAAGCAAATTTTATGTACGAACTACATACGCACTTATATTTACTATGGAAATAGGAAACACTACAGATATCTATAACCTACCTATAACAATTCACAATCGGCTTAAAATCCAGAGTCTTGAGTAACACCGTTCATATAAGCTATTTTAATACGAAAAGTTAACTTAATTCAATCAATTCCTAAAGCTATAGTAATTAAATATTCATCAAATTAACATATTAGAATATCGAATATTTTTTTTTGACTTGAAAAACTGAAAATACCCCTGCGACTGAATTCAAATTTTTCCCCAAAATCAATTTGACCATGATCACTATTTTTCGAAAAAAATAGATGAATATCCAAATGAAAAACATACCTTTATATCGAATATATTTGAATATCGAATACATCCGAATATCGATTGAATCCGAATATCGATTGAATCCGAATATCGATCAAATCCGAACATCGAATATATCTGAATATCGATCTAATCCAAATATCAAACACATCCAAACGACAACCCCATCTTCATCAACATAATTTATAGCACACCACCAACCAACATTCCGATTGCGTATGCTTCGTTGAGAGCCACTGTCCAGCGCGAATATCGACTGGGGTCAGTAACGAACAGCATAGCATACCCATCGCCAGCACGTGCGTTATTAACGTTAGTTTCATGGTGCGATGTAAAATGAGCCGTAGGAGGACTCGTCTGACCGTCATTAGTTAATTGGCCGACAAAGTGTGTTTGTGTCCGACGGCACCGCAATATCGGTGGGCGGACGGTGGGCGGTTAACCCTCGTCTCCGGCCAACTTCCGCATCACAATATTACGGCTTTTTGATGAAGTTCTAAACGCGAATTTCCCACTTCGGTGCTACCTGCTCTGAGACGGTTCTACCGTTGAACACGTTTAAGTGTGAAGATTCGGTGTGAAATTTTATAATTCATGCGTTAATAGTCTGTGTTTTTTAAAAATAGTATTGGTAATATTGTGGGAAGGTAAATATAGGTGGATTTGGGATTGATATTCTTAGAATAATTTTTGATTCTCGAATTGATTGTGTCTTTGAAAGAATGACAAATCAAAATTCTAAAGCGTATGAAACGACTGTCAGTTGAGAAAATTTTATTTTCCGGGAAAATATCAAATCTATATTGAATGCCACTGAAGTGAAAAATTATCAAGCTTCTATAAAAATTGAAAAATATTTTATTTTTCTGTTAATTTGAGTTATAAAAATATTTAATACAATTAGCTCACTTTTGAAACAGTACGGAAAATGTATCTACTTGTATATTTTACGATAGTTTTCCACGAAACATAAATGACAATTATCACTATCAAAAGAATTTTTTTTCATTGGTTAATAGTATACAAAAATAATTTTCGTTTAAAAATATGGCCGCATTACTCTTATTTTCGTGTTTGCTATGAATAATGAATTTGCAGACTAAAAAATTGAACCTAGTCGTGCAATTCATGCTCATGTAAAATTCAAATTAATTAGGAAAGCTTGAGTTAATTTTGTTACTAAAACAATATCCATTTTCGAAGCTATTTTTTGAACGAATACAAATCGAAAATTTTATGATCAAAGCTCATTTTGTATGAAACGGTTTTTTTCTTCTTTTCGGGCTTTTGTACTCTAAATTAACCGGAACAAAAAGTCTGTTTATTTTTGGAGAATTATTCCGGTGTTTGCGCCGGCCAATCACGAATACAGGGAGAACCTTTTTCCGGATAACCGATGTAAGCTTATCCTTAATGGACTTCATTTTTACTTGCGAAGGCTTTTAGAATACCAATGCAGCATCGTCCTTAAACACACGTGAGGTCCGATACGCCTAAGAACAAAGCATACTATTCTACTGAACGTTCAAGAAATATTTCCTTAAAACCCAAATTTCCTGTAAAATAAATCGAATTGAAAAATCTTCTTAATTTTGTTAATATTTCACGGTTACTTATATGATATAAGATAATACACACTATATAGGTATCAAAATTAAAAACATCCATTACGTCTTTTAATATAACATTGAGATGATTTATTACATCGCTAGATTATTTGAGTGGGCTGTGTACAAGTTTCCGTTTTATAACGAAACAACAAAAAGAATGAGAGCATTTTCTAAAGTACGTCTCGTTGTTTAATGGTATCAATCACCGAATCGGGCGGGTCATAATCAAAGTAGACGTTGTTATTTATGGGGCGCACTCTTCGACGCCATTGTACAGAAATAACACTATAAATTACTTGAATGCTAAAATATCCTCTCGCTTTTCTTATCCGAGCGTAAAATAAACACGACACAAGTCACCCGCCGAGTGGAAATTCGGCGTCCGAAATATTCGAGTAAGAAGAAAGCGGGTCAAAGTTGGAAAACAAACCACTTCAACTCCTTCGAATGCCGTTTCAGTTTCTTTTATTCTTATTTTGTTTGAAGCATTTTTCAAAATGATGAAATGCTGAGTTTTTCTGAAATATTGAAAAAAATCGAACGACACAGTCGTACTGAATTATTAAAAAAAATAATCTTCAGAATACAAAATTTATGTAACATTTGTACATCAATATCGACAATATAATCCTAGATACTTGATATAAATAAAATTATATCCACATACATTTCTTATTTTTTCCCCATAAAAATAAATATGAAATTTTCTTTCTTTTTATAACGGTGAAAATAATGAGATACAAACAATATGATCTCAAATGTATATTTTTATAACATATCAAATTATAGTCATATAATCATGAAAATTGTGGAATTAATAAATATAAAATTTTATGGACTGCATTATATTCTTAAAATTATCACAATAAATTAACTTGGTGACATTTATAGAATTGGCTTCACGCATATGAATATACATCGAATAAAATGATGTAATTTTTCCTACAAAATTAATTAAAATCTAAATCTTTAAATATAACCCAAACACGTGAACATTTTATACTCACAAACGTGTATTAGAAGATTCCATGCATACTAAACAAGAAATGCGTACTATTTAAAATCATAGTCGAACGGTTGTTGTCGGGTTAAAACAAACCAACCCCCTCGAGCCAAGCAGCTATTTAAGTTCCACCCCTGCAGGCATATAATATGAAAAGACGTTTAAGTTTAGATATCGCGTTATGCTAAGTGATTTACGTACACAGTGTAGGCATGCCGTGTGTACAGACTGTAATAACCCTAATTTACCGCATGATTAGACCTGAATAACTTTGCGCAGTTTCCACACACTCGATGGAGCAACTTAATTATGCGTATAGGAGACGAGTTTATCAAACTTGCCGCTTATGCGAAACCCTAAAGTGACACGTTGGAACGAAGATCGCACACATCTTAGTCTGCATCATTTCGCAATCGATTCCAAGGTTTTCACTGTATCTATTCAAATGTTTCATAGCTTTTTAAATCATCGTGAATTATATTTGCTCAGTATGTGCTTATGTGATCAGATCACATTCACCTTCGATTGGTTTTAAACAAAATGTGTATGTTTAATACTTTCAGAATAATGATCGGAATCAAGGAAGTTCAGATAATTTTTCTCGATGAAGTTAGTCACGTTTAGCTGTGAACGGCTCATATAATCACAATAGTATCTGAAAGGTTCCTATGTGTTATCAGACGTATGTAGCACAATGTTTCTAACAGGAATCGTAAGTACATAGTTTGAGCGTAGGCAACTGTCGATACGCAGATAGATGGGAATAAAATTGACGTTGTTCGTGTACCGAAGCGACGAGAGAGAGACGTCTACGCAACTCTCACACCTGTCGAAAAGTTGAAAATACGAAATGATTGATCGGTAAACACCTTCGATCTTTTTTATATCCGACATTATGTGTATGCGCGTGCCGAATATGCCAGAGCTAATTTTTTCCGACCATGAAATATTCATGCTTTCATTCGAAGAATTTATCAGGCGTATATTTTTTTATTCGGCTTGTCCCTGCGAAAATATTCATTATAAAGCGCGTTGTACAAACGCATTCTGAAAGCTTTCAACCGTAAAAAGCGACATTACTCCCCTTTTTTACGATAAAAGGCCTCTTAATACCGAGTCCTTGAACATATCCTAATTTGTGCTCGCAAATAGCGCGATGCCTAACATAAACAAACATTTTCCGCAGTAATCAAAATTTGGATTCGTTGTTCGTTCCGTTCCCGTTATACAATATATTTCGAACACGTCCCCGATTTCGATTTTCCATCAATTTATTTTTTCAATTTAATTCGTTCAATATAAACGCGACAAGCACGTCTCGCCAAAACATTGATGAATGCAAATTTTCAACACATTATTATTACTGTCGTGTTCGCACCGACGAAACATTCTGCTAGTCGAAACAGTGTAAAAAAATGCACACATTATATTTCGACAATTGAGGATTTTATTTTCGCAGCTTTTATGCCGCATTTTCGGCAAAACATCACCGGCATACGTGATATCCACATCATCAACATAAATGCAAACTATCTACTTATGCCTATAGAGAGCGTTTTGTGGCCTCACACCGGCATGGTTCTGAATTTTAAACGACCAGACCGCAAAAAAAGCGCGCTTATGAAAGAAAAATATATACAGAGAGTGTGTTCGCTTTATGATTATTAGAAGTTTATTGTCATGCAAATATTCCGATGGTTCTGCCTCAGATTATAAATGGAATACGCTCTCTCTACGGCAGATAGGCGTCGGGGAGGCCATAGTTTATCAACAATGCCGTTGCGGAATAGTGGTAGAATTCCCGATATTGAATTTCACTCGAGTAATGGAATATTTAATTCGATTGTGTTATACCGATGCGCAGATGATAGCTTAATTTAACATCTGCTCTATCATAGTATCGTATCAATTCAATTATTTTTCATTCGCTAAAAACACGCCGGCACGATATTTATATGATACCGCATCAAATGCATTCGAAATATTCGTTGAAATTCAAAACTGTTTCGCTTTGAATACTTGCGGTGTAGTTACGATATTATATAATATTTGACGGTGGAAATAATATTTTTTTCCAAGAAAATATAACAAATTATAGTTGAAAAGGTATTCGATATTTGTGCTATTTAATATTATTATTTTTTTATTTACCAATATTTTCATACGATGAAAAGCAGCAATGGAAAACTAGCGATCTGTAGACATATTGGGTTAGCAAAGCAATTTAAACCGACCCGCAGGGCAAACTGAAACCACAAATATCTTCAGCGTATCTTTTTTCATTATTGCTCATCAGATATTTTCATTTCGCAGATCAAATTTATTTTCGTTTTGATCTCAAACAACAAATTATATGCCTATTTATGATCTTTGTAAATTTCACGACACAAATTGAATTGAAAATATATTCTGTGATTTACATATACATACATATACTCAACATTTCAGAAGTAAAATATATGTAGAATATTCAGATTATTCATTTTTTATACTGATATCGACAGAAAAGATTATATGAATGAAAGATTTTATATTTTCATTCTGCTTGAAAAAAAATTTAATATGAGTTACAATAACATTTTTGTACGATCTAGAGTTTTTTTCATCATATTTTCGAATCGAAAAAACGAAAGAATGATTTAAATAATCAATAATATTCAAATCATATATATGTATATTAAAAGAAAAATAAAAAGAAAACGCTCCGTTTATATAGCATGAATAAAAGATTTCCCTACGAAGCGCCATACGCCCATATACGACGCACTCGCTGCTGCTGCTGCTACGCTACTACTACGCACACCGTCGATATCGCGAAGAAAAATCACACACGAAATGAGGAGCAACTTAAGTGTTTTTGTAAGTCGGCGACTATAAAAAGAAAAAATAAAGAGAAAAGCAACAGAAAAAACGCCCACACGCACACACAGACGAGGAGAGGAGCGATGGTAGGCGGCAAGGGCGGGTCGAGAGGTCCGGGCCGTATTAAGACGTCGGCCCCCGCCAGTGGCGGTCCAGGGACGGGATGTGGGGGTATTCCCGACGGGAGAGGGCCCGCTCATTAATCACTTAGCCGGGGCCTATGCCGGAGAAACGAGACGATTCCTGTGCTGGGAACTGGGAACTGGGAACTGGGAACGCGCACAGTCCCAAGCCGGGCTATGGGGCTCTATGGTGAGGCGATTTCGGCAGAGACCAATGGCCCTCTTTGATGCTATTCACCATTGTAAATGTTGCTGTTTTTATTTAATTTCGTAGTAAAAATTATCGTTGGTAATCGTACTCGTATGGAGCGGAGGTTTTGGCACAGAACCATCGGCCCTTTTTGCTGCTATTCACCATTGCATAGTTTGCTGAAATGATTTTGTTGTTTTGCTATTTTTATTTAATTTCATAACAAAAATTGTTTTTTTTTCTATCGATAAGACATTCGATAAGTTAAGTTAGGTTAAATTCAGTTTGATTTTAGATTGGGTCTGGTTGTGTTTTTTTTTTTTAATGTTTGGTTAGATCGAGTGTTGTATTGATGGGATATATTAAACGAGCACCGGGATATTTTTTTAAATTTTCATTGCTTTAATACCCTATCCTAAATTAGTAATTGACGATTTTTTTACGAAATGAGCAATGTTTCTTTCAGATGAAATTTAATGATCATCGTAATGAAACTATCGATGTATGAATGCGCAAAATCTGTCCTTCGTGGTATTTTTTCCTGATAAAATATAAGAATATTGAGTTATCATCTATTATATAATAGACAGTATGATACGAATTAGCATAGTAAATCAGACAATTTCAACCTTGCATAAAATAGATCATTTAGGAACCCTACCCTTAATCATCAAACGTAATCCATTATCTATATTATAAATACGCTAACGATGCTCGAAATTTTCAGCCAGAGCCGTGCCTCGAACCCGCGCGTTCAGTTTATCGGCCCACTGCCTTACGCTCCGAGCTACAAGTCGTAATTATGAAATTGCAACTTTTAACGTATATATGCGATATTTTTTTCATTATTTATTTATTTCACACATAGATGGCAATAAACACAACATCCTAATTATTCCAATTCCAAAATTTTCCATAACACAAAACAGTTACCATCAATACACATATCTAATTTATAGCCTTTGGGTATCCAACGGCAGGCTTAAAAATCGAATCAAACAACCGCAGAAGCAATCGAACGCTCTAGCAACCGAATCGAAGATCGCTGTTTAGCTGTGGGTGGGTGTTTCGACCCACCCACCGAAAACTTGCACGTCTCACCGTTGATTCTAATGAATGGATCTCAGGGTGGATTTTGTAATTGAAATAATAGTGCCATTACCTGTAGCCGGATGGGGTGGCCTCAACCGCGAATCCCTCGACGCTAAGTCTCTTGTGCTTGTCTCCACACAATGCGGTGTCGCGATGAATGTTCAACGGATCGGCGGTTTCGATTTAATTGTGCGATTCTTCAAATTCTTCTCGGGATTGGAATTATCTGAAAAAAAAAATATGTTTTTATGAACAATTTTACATATGTGCTAAATGAGGTTCCGATATTCGCATTAAGTTCGTTTCAGGAAATAGTATGAATAGCGAGTTGTATGAATGGTGTAGCATTTTTCTGTGTACATTTCGATATAAATTGGATTTGTCTGTTCTATTTTCACTAATAATAGCATATTTAGATTTATGGAAAATAATATAGTTCTATACATAAAAATATAGTCATGTCAAATACGAGAGTTCCAAAATCGAATTTTCACGAATTTTGAAAGAGACTGAAAATAATTAACTTACTGAATATTACTGAATTAATTGTTAGTTGTATAAATAGCAAAGATCCATTATACATACATATGTACATATATTTTAGTTATACTTTCCAAGATATTTAAAATTTTTCGATTATGAATGAAAATGCACTGTTCCGCCTACTCACCGCCTACACGCAACCCTCTTTTGTTGGCTTGCTATTTACGTTAACAAAGAATATTTAAATTATTTAATATACCTATCAGAAAAGATAGCTTCCCATGGTTATTTGATGGACACTCTCATGCTATTTTTATTTTGTATCAAGTTTTAAAATATATTCTTAGACTAAAAATAACCAACATAATATATACGAAATTCAATTTTACAACAAATCAAACGACTCCGACTAAAATACGATAATTCAACGACGGAGAAAACTCGACGTTTTCACATTGAATCACATTTTATATTGAAAACATTTGAGCACATTTATTTTCTTTGCTCTATGGCGAACGATGATCGTCAATCTGTTAACAAGAGTTATTCTCGTTCCGTTCGCGAACCGTTTGCATTATTAACTCGTCGCAGAGAGAAGGAGAAAAATAAAAGGAGACTGAGACGTCTTTGTCGATATTTCGCGACATCCGTTTCCGTATTATTCGAAAATTATTATTTATTCGTAGGCGCGCGAAAAGCGGCCACTCGACGCGGCCCTAATGGAATTTATATTCGTTTTATTTCTGTCATTTCGGCGTGTGTCCCGACAGTCCTGCCAACTCTACATACATGCACGCAAATGCGAAAAACGTGAACATTTTTCATAAAGGGGATACTGGAAAAAAATCACATATTTTCATAATATTTATTAATTAAAAAAAATAAAGCCATCATTCGATTATATTATAGACTTCATAAAAGACTATGTACTTTTTTCGAACTTAAAAAAATACTGTAAAAAAGAAATTATACTCGAAATAAAAAAAATATATTTCATCAACATAAATAAATTAATCTAACTAATTTGAATATATTTTGTTTATAATAGTTAAGTACTGATTTAACAAACTATATAGTTTATATGGTTAATTCAGTCATTATAAAAAAATGCCATTCAAATTTCGTAATATAATTTAAAAAAATATATTTCGTTTCTGAACGGGTTAATTGTTCGGGCATTGAAGGGTCAGAAACGAATTTCCGGTCGATCTATAGAATTCGTACTTCGAGACGCGACAAAAACAAAATGGCCGAAAATTAATTGTTTTCAAAAAATAATAATTATATTTGAAAAAATAAATAAAGCGAGCGCCGCGGCCGACGTTGACCTTGATATTCGAAAATGCTACCTATCGATAATCGGCGTTAAGGGTTAGATTTATATGAATGCATATACAGATTTTTCCGATACATCCGAACGACACACGAATATATATCTTATAGCAAAGGCCGTAAGATCCAAATTAACATATTCTTTTATTTAGGTTCGAATTAAATGCGGTGCAAAAGATGCAAAGCTGCTATAATTTGCACCGGATGAAATTTATGCTTGACGTTTTCCATACAAAGTTGCAGACAGACAGACAGACAGACGTACAAATACACGTTCTTAAAATTATAATATTGATCGTTGAATAATATTCATTTTTGAAAACAAAATATGTCTAAACATCACGTTGCGTCATCACAACACACCGCGGTCTCCTCCGCGCACATACATTTTATTCTGTTACGATAACGTATTTTTCGACAACTCCATTCTCATCGTACACACGAGTGAGTGTAGCATATATTTTTTCCATTTCGCGTTTTTTTTTTTTGCAGCTTTTTTTCAGCTTCCGTTTGAAATGTGCCGTTTCGCGAAAGTCCGCGCGCACAAAGGGTGTACCGCTATCCGCGAACTGCGCTTCATCAATGCGACAAATATCAATTATGTCGGCAACTAAGTGAAGCGCTGCACTTTTAGGCTACCCATCAAATTTTGAATTTTTGTGAAATTTTCCACCTTTTCCACGTATAATTTTTTTCGTATGGTGAAATACATATACTGAAACGCTCACTCCGAATAATATTCACTGACCACTGCACTGAATAAAATCTAACTTTGATTCACTTTTTCAAAATTCACAATCACGATAAACTCAATTTTAAGCATGTGAATTAAAGATGCAATACAATGGATTTTCTTTTCTAATTAGAAACAATTAACTTTCTCTCTCTATATGCCAACAATATAATAAAAAAGTCAATAATTTCTATTTAGACAAATAACAATCTTCCCCTTTGCACCTTATTTCTGATCTGAATACTTTATAATTATAATTACGAATAGTATTTTCAAATCACAAATACTTTATACATACATTTCACTTTTGTATTCATTTTTCAATGACTAACAAAAATGATTGTTCCGACTATTATTTGAGTACTTCCGTATGTACGTTAATTAAGTGAAGAAGAAAACGGTAGAGTGAGCATCGATTCGATCGGCTCTCAATTAAAATGTGTCATTGAGTTACGAACAGACTGGATGTTTTGCTCAACAGCAACAGTAAGCAGTCCGAGGGTAAACAAAACAAAGGAGATAGGTCCGCCCACGAGGCCTTAAGTAAATTAAGTAATTTTTACCCGTCGCACGGATTTATGGCGACCGCCGGCTCTTTAATTAAAACGTTACACTTTTTGGGAAACGAGGCGAACCTTCCGAATGCGAGCCGAATTATATTTATTTATTAGCTCCGTGAAAGGTTTTTACGCACACCTGCATACAGTTGCAACGATGGTTTCAGTCGAAAAAATTAATTAACTGCCAATTTCTTGCATCACTTTTGATATCATTTGATTTTTTTTTATAAATAGTATTAAATAAACCTTCAATTTGTATTTTATTTTGCTTATACACATTCTAAACATATCTTCATTCAACATTTTATAAAACGGTCAAGCACATCCCGCATAACAGCCCGCCTCAGACGCGTAGTCTGAAACGTTCCCATTTTCCTAAGAACGAGTCACCCCAGAATAAAAAGAAAAAAAACACACACAAAAATGAAAAAGCAAAATAAGCACTTCGACATATCCCTCCAATGCCCTCCTATTCGTGCACACCCACACTAAAAGCCCACGTCTATCGAATTTTCACCATACATACATACATATATAACACAATGGCGATTTTTCACCGATGAAAAAACGGATCGCTTGTGCGCGAAATCGATGCGGTCGCGCCGGGTTTTTCCAGCGAACGATCGTCCACATTCGATTTCCAATTTTCGACTGCACCGATAGAGCAAATATTGACGAATTAACCAGGGTTCGAGCCGACACGACAGTGCGAGCTTTTGTCACCGATCCGTGGAAAATTTTGCAAAAAAATACGCATAAATTCGATTCGAAAGTTTGAATGGTGTCGCTGCGGGGCATCACAAGCCCCCCATGAAAAATAATTTACCCTCTTCATAAATAATACAAATAGAAACGGCCGCGTCGGCGGGGAGAATAAGTTTTGAATTTTCTGCAACCATGGCCATGCTAATTTGTATTTCATTCAGTCGTCCATTATTCCCGCTTTGTCTTCGTTTCGTTCTCGAATTTCGACCCCCCGCTCCTTTTCGGTTCGTTCTTTCGGAGTTTTTTCTGATATCTTTTCAGGGTTGTGATATCGTTAAGTCTTGATTATTTTATAAATTGACTGAAAAGTTTTTCCAATTAACGATTTCTTTCATAAAATTTGAAATATTTCATTTGACAAACTAAAAAATCTTTGCAAGTCTCAAATGAAATTGTAATTCATAAATGAATCTGAACATATTTAAAAATAAAATTGAGATTATCAATGATTTGTTTGAGTAATTATAAGACGTTTTTAAAGAAGTAATCGATTATTTTTCTAATTAAAATAGATTCAACTCTACGATCAGATTCATTCAATTTCCGTAGGGGACGGTTTCGATTGCAACCCCATTTGTACACAATCTGACTCCACATAGCCCTGCTTTTTTTCCGTTTCGTCCCGCTTTCGCCTTTTTATTTCATTTTATTTTTTCGCCGTTTCGTTTTATTCGTCGCTGCTTTTTCTTTCGGGCCCATAACACCCGTCCGGAGCGACCTCCTTCGTTCTATTAATACAGCTTTATATGGCCTCACCGTTCTATTAATATAGCTTTAGTCGGCTAATCCGGATTTATTTAATGGGATCGACCGGGATTATCTTCCGAAATATGGTTTTGAAAACGGAGGCCAAAGTCACCGAAGAATCGCCGATGATCTGATTTGAAACGCATTAATTTTTCACCTCTCCGCGGAACCGTATTTACCCTCGAACGTGGCCGACGCTTGATCGTTTTTATTCATTCCGAAAAATTTTCTCGTATTTTTTTTCCAAATCAACAACGAAAACAAAAACGAAATTAACTGTTCGTTTATAGAAATAATAATGCAATTTAATTATTCACTTTTTCTTGATTAAAAATCTTAATGTTTAGCAATTTTGATTTAATTTTTGAGAAAACCTTTCACTTTTTTTGTATAATAATTGTAAAAAATTGCTTAATAAACTCTTTATGCCGCCTTTTACTCGAATTAAAATATATCTACATACTTTTTGCGAGCAAATATTGAAAAAATCAGATTCTGCGAAAAAATCACACGAAGCTAAGCAAATTTTTAGTCGGCTCGAAAAAAAGTCGTTAAATTCGATCGCATTCGATGGAGACCACGTGCTCGAACGACCCAGCAGGAAATTGAACGACCTCGACGAACAAGATTTAAATTCAATTACGACGAAGCAAGAGAACCTTCGTCCGAAAAGATATGCCCGACGCTTTTATCGCCACAAATCAGTTTTTAATTTTCGGCGTTCCGAGGCGCACAGCCGAATTTATGTTAATGCCACCCTTATTAAAAATCTCCCAACCCCCAAGAGTCGTCTTTCTACCCCTTCTATGTATATTGAAGATGGTTTCGTTTCGCTTTTAGGATGGTCTTCGAGGATATCCAGAATTGTCTTTTGTCGGTGGTCGTCGGTGCGAAGTGAAACTTCCTACAGAAACAAAGTCGACAATGGTCTGCTAAGTGACACCCAGACGATTCGACAGTTGATTGTATTTAATGTTGGAAGTGTCAAGATTTCTAAACTCGTATACATGTATATTGGTGGAAAGTTAAACTGGCCCTAATGAAACTTTGGATATTTCTTTCGAGATAAAAGAATTTATGAAGTTTCATAGTTATACGAAAATATCGAAGATGTTTTTCGATCGTTCAATCACTCGGTTGTAGGTTTTCGTTATCTGAATTTTCATTATTTCGATAATCACCGAATGTTGCTTTGAGTTTCATAGGTACCTACACGCAAATAGTCTAGTTTCAGTCATTATTCATTGTATCTACTGTATAGCGAAAGTTTCTGATATTTCAGACGCATATTACAAAACTTTTGAAGTGAAAATATCTGTACTTCGAATAATTCGAAAATGATCGATGGCGTTTCGAAAAATATTTTTCATATAGAATTCTTCTTTTGCGATAAAAGCAATATTTATTGTGTTAGAAATGCGAAATAGTCCTAAATGAAAATATTTTTCACTTTGAGCCTAATAAGTAATGATAAAACTCAGTAGATACAAAAATTGACTATGAAATATTTGATTGATTGAAATAAAAAAAGTGACTAATTTAAGTCATTCATTCACATTTGGTGTAGACAATAAATAACCTAAATGTAACAGATGTACACTTTCTTTGTAATTGTATCTTTATTTACCACGCACACCGCATGTTTTTCTCTGGTTCAAGTTATCACATACGACGTAATTCTCCGGCATTTATTTCACTTTGTCTCTTTTGGGACCGGAGTTCGCAAGTTTTCTTCCTTCTCGCATGAGATACGGCCTACACTTTGTTTTTGACGTGTTTTCGATTTAGATTAAAGTGTACCTTTGTGCCTTACGACCTTATCGCACCGTAAATATAGCACCGTATATCAACACAGACACATAAACTTCATTTAATCCGTACGATAATTTCTAAATTATGTGCACCCGAATGTGACGAATCGATATATTCGCGTTGAAGTTATTAAAATCATATAGAGAGATAGAACCCGACGAATCGTTTACCTGCATTTCAAGCTATCGCGGTTAGCTTCTGAGATGTTTTAATATGCTAAGCTTCCAAAGTTTTGCCTTAAAGTGAGTTGCCTATAAAGGGAAAATTGCCAAAACCGTGGAAGGGAGAGTGAGTGGGTGGCGGTAACGAAACATCAACTTTAACTCACCCTCAACCCCTACGTTTCGAACCTCCTTTCTCGGTTTCGACAAGGGTGAGTATAATTTTTAATCACGAACGAGAACAGGCCTGTGGAATGGTTGAACTATCCCCGTATAGGGATTTATAAATCTTAAATATGGGCGTCGTAAATTGGATGCAACCTAATATAGCTTGCGTTCTGACTCAACTTTAAAACTTCTTAATGTAGATAGATGCGAGTTTCGCCCCAGAAATCAATTTTCTATATAATTTCTATTGTACAAATTATTTTTATGTTTTTAATTACTCATGAAAATATTCATTTAAATTATAAATGTCGCAAAGAATGAAAATTCATAATCAAGTCTTCAAATCATAAGCAGTCTCTATAGTTGACAATTTATGACGTTATCACTTATCAGATTAAATTTCATCCATTTGAACATATCCTTTGTCTTCAAATAACAATGCATAGATAATACAATATTCAACTACAAATCGTGTAACAGATATTACTTCATATCTGATAAATATCTATCAAATTCATTATTTAACAATTAATCAAATAAATAAGATAAAGTCAACTAAGGGAAAGTAAATTTAACTCAAAATGTCAATAACAATAACAATTTCGGTTGACATCTGAAATCTGGATAACCACAACGCTCTGCGGCTCTACGTGTCAACAATATGCACAGAATGAATTCACTTGACAGGAAGCTTTCTGGAAAACAGCAATAATAATCAACGAGAATTACGAACCCTTCAAACAAATTACATAATGCTCATGCACATTATGAACATATCAACGTTGAAAAATCCCTTTGGCGCAGTAAGAGAATTAAAGAGGCTTTCGCGGAGCTTCTCTCCCAGCGCAAAGATCACTCACTTTTGAGCAGTTTCGTAGGCCAGACAGAGTATATAATACGACGTCGTTGTAACGTTATCTCGAACGAGTCAGTATCGTGTAAGTCGTTTGCTAAAAGCAAGATCACATATCAGAGAGAAGCAACATTTGTTAAAAGCGGCCGCAGCAACGCCCCCACGTCCCGTCCACTCTCCAAAATGTACACTTAACTACAAAACCAACTATCATCAAATGATTTTTGTTCATTTTCATCTGAATCTAAGACTAAAGTGATAATTTGCAATATATGAGCCTTTTAGAGCGCTAACTAACTCCACTAGGCAATAAGCCGAAAAAATCGACCGAACGTATTTGACGTTTTTTTTCGAAAATTACAAATAAACAAATTTTAAAGATTAATAGAAAGATATTTTACATATAGAAAGTCATGACTCTACCAAGTGATTTGACATTTAAATCTCGTTTTTGTCAAAACGCGAAGTTAATCGAGATTAGCTCATATCACGAAACATAATACGTATCGTTCATTACATTATAAACCGATTACACTGTATAGTTATCGACTGAAGTACGTTAAATTATGATATAATATCATCTCAAGAAAACTGCGTGCTTGAAATTTATACAAACTGAAACTAATCGCTATGATTAAATATTGATTGCGTGTAGTAATTCCAATGTCGGATAAAGACCCGCGCCACACCTATGCATAATCTCCTCAAAATTTCACCAGCGCGATACATCTTGAATATTAAAGCACCACTTTAGAATTAACTTTGATCTAGTCAAGTGAACGATCGAGACCCGACAACACACAAATACGAAAATCTCAAACCTCAACAACCAACACCAACACAATGACGTATAAAAACTAAAAGAAAAAAAAATACAAGAGACATAAAAATCGTCTAAGACACCATTATCGCTCTCTTTCGACATTCGCTCAGCATTGTGAAATGAAATCTTCACAGGGAGAATCAGAAAAAAAAAATGAAACGAAATCTCTTCAGCTTGCGTTCTGAAGAAGAAGCAAAAGAGTCGGTCCACGTCGGCCCGCGGGCTTGCGACCGTTTGATTCTATGCAAATTGGATTTCGCAGGACTCGGATACTTGTATTAAAGGGAAACGGGAAGTCATAACATAATATAATCTCAATGGCCCATATAAATCAGGCTTAACAACGTCTGCCGGCCTGTCCACCCCTTTCTATTCAGGGCCGGCGATAATCCGGCCCGCGGCCGTTTGTTAACTCTTCTTGCGACTCCATACACGTATATCTCATTATAACTTGTCGTATACGTATATGGACGTATTGTGTCGACGTGTTGGTGAGTCTATCCTTCGAGGTGTGTATGTGTGTGTGTTTAATTATTTCAGAAGCTGTCTCGGCCAAAGACCGTTAATGTTCCGACTGTGCAAAAATTATTCACTTTTGTCCAGGGCAAAAAGTCTCGGCTTCAACGCTTCGCCAGAAGAATGTGTCAAATTCATTATTCTATTTCGATTTATTATATTTCGAATGTTTTATTTATGCATCCATGAATTTAGAGTCAGAATTAATCGTTTCGATTCAAAATATTATTTTCACATTACAAAAAGCAGTAATCGCGTTTGAATTTCTGAAAATGTGTACGTGTGTATATCTGATGCAGTGAACTAGCGACAATGGATGTATTTTACGGTGGACGGGGGGGGGTTGCTGCTGCTGCACGGCGCTCGTTAATTGTTACAACATTTTGTAAGCAGTCTTTAAAAGCTCGCCTACAACGCGGACCTAAATTAAAACGGATTTTCCGCAAGGAAAATTCCCTTAGCCGACGATTTTCCGCGCCTATTCACTGAGAAAATTCTGCTGCGCGGCTGAGAGACGATCCGAGTCTCGACAGATATTCCGTTCGTTACGACTTTTAAAACGCACACTTTCGCCCGATTTTTCGCCGATTCGCCTAATTAAAACGAAACAAAGAAGTCGCTAAGAGCACATTCTTCCGTTTAGATAAAGCCGAAACGCCTCAGTAACAAGTTTGCTCAACAAAGACCATAAACAAAATTAGTCTCTATCTGATGCGTAGTATAGAGAATCGTCGCGAACACGCGCTCTTATTCAAATTGTACAAACTATCAAGATGATACGCAAACGAAACAGTTACAGTGTTCGTCGTATAGCGCCGAATGCAACTGAAAGCTGCACTGAAACCACAATAAGACGACTCTGAAACGATGCAATATAAGCGGTGACTTTGAAACGCTTTATCCACACAACGCTCATTCAAATTCAACTATAATATCATACACATATAGCGCATGATGTTGAATTTGAATAATTATTTCAAATTGTTTCAGTAAACATAGACCTGTTTTTTCTGTGTTAGGTGTTACTAATAAAGTAAAAAAAAAAAAGCGTAAGCATAGTTTGGTAGCTAAATCTCGTTTGAAGAAACGAATATTAGATTATATGATTTTTTTTAAATTCAAATTTATTATGTGATAATAATCCATTTGTGACGTTTCGTTCACCTTCGTAACTATATAGCTAGTGTAATTGTGAGTCAAGGCTAGTTTCTGTGGCGATTTTCTTTTAGTCTTTGGAAAATTTTGCGCTTTCGTTTTCTCAGCGGCGGAACGTTTTATCTGATGTGGAAAGCGGCGTCGGTATAACGATATCAAGATGAAAACGTACCGTCTCTCTCGCAGTCGTCGTCGTATAGGAAAAAAGCGTTGGATTTCATTCAATTCACCGCATTCAGATGAAAAATCACGACGGGAATAAAAAGAAAATCCTCGAACGTACGTATCGCCGAAATTGTATATAAACATGGGTACGCTGTGTATGTGGATACACGTACGACTAAGATAGCTTTCACCCTTTTGCGTGACAGTCTAACCGAAAAAAATATGTGATTTTTTTTTCACGAAAAAATAATTCATATAAAATTAAATTACACGAAAATCACACCATTCGTTGAAAATATTCGCTTCCATCAATGAAATCATAATTAATTTTCAAAAATGAAATTTGACCCATTAAAAGTTATTTTAGCACAACGCGTATTAATTATTACATCCACCATTATTTAGTAATTTAATTATACTCTGTGAACCGTAATAAACAAAATAATTCTACCATAGAGATTTACTTCCATTATTTGGTTTGTTGTTATAGCTTCATGAACATGTTAAAATGGGTTTTTTATTAACGTTGAAATAGGATCAATTTTCACATTACATAGAAATCTTTTCTGCAATTTAAAAAATAAATTTTTTAATACATTTATCAATTTATGTGGAAATGGTTTTTATAATAATTTAAGGCGAAGTTTATTTTTAAACTTTCCACACTTCGCTCTTTCGCAATATAGAATTTGACTAATCCTGGTTTGGTATATGGAAGAGTTTGTTTAGTGTTGGATCAACAAAGTTCTAAATAAAACAACGCACTACGATGATGAAATATAAACTTGGTGTTCTGTAATGGCGAAATTCGTTGGAGCGTAGTTACTTACTTACTGTGCATACACGACTCTATTTGTAGCACGTGTTGAGTATATTCCATCTAAAAACTTTGAAACTAATTGAATATCGGTTTTTAGACATAACGCTCGTGTTGATTTTATTATATATCGATCCGTATTCTACTACAACGTTTTAATTGAATTTTGTTTTCTGAGGGTTGCAAAAACATTTTTCAACATTTCTCTGCTATATTATCAAATAACATAATAAAAATGCTCAATTTATCAACCATTCAAAGATTATAATATAATCATATTGTTTTATCGATTGCTAACAATAAAATACTATCGAGCATTATAAATTAATACAAAAAACATTGCATTATATTCGGATTAAGCTTTTCGTTTTTATTTCGAAAAACATAAGCAAAACATTTTAATATAATAATAAATTCGCATGTTGAACTGAATCCTCTGAAATATTGGGGTTGTGTGAACGAAAGGGGCCCGTAGGTATGAGCAGGCCATCACGTATTATTCGCATTTCTCCACATCTGAATATTTTTCTTTTTGTGTCGGCTCCTCTAGTTCAGCACCGACCGTTCAGACACGAGGATAGGAGTTTGGGATGTGCAGATCAAACGCCATTTATCATTCGTGATGAAAAGTATCTTTGTATAATCCACAAGTTTTCTTTGCGAGCCTAGCCCTGAATACTAATGACGCGCGAGCGACATTGTGTTATATGAAATCTGGCGAAAGATTGTTTCCCTGTGCCATTTGATCAGGAAACCTTTGTTTATTTGCGAAACGTGACTGAATATAACAACATGGAAAAGTATATACGATTTCATCATAAAGATGTAATTCGGTCACTCTTTTTACTTACACATTTATACATATTTCTCCGTATAGAAAAAATGGAAAAAGCAAAGATTCCTCGTAAACAGTAGAAAATAGAAACATTTTACATAAAGGATCCGAAATAGAAGCCAAAACCGCATAACTCGGGGCGAAGAGCATTAGGATGTTATCAAGATGTCAGCCCTTTGTGCGACGACAAATTTAAGACAAAATGAACAATCCTTATATGCCGTCTCCTATACGTTAATAACACTTCTACTGTAATATCTGAGCGAAAGCTATCTCTAATACAATACGTTAAATTATTCATGAGGAAACCATGTGAAAATATGCTGTTACGTATCGCGTGTGCGCCCTTCTCTACACGAGATATGTACTAGCTACTCTACACACATTTAGAATAATGGAAATGCTTAATGAGATTTAATGCTTATGAAGATTTTTAAATCTGAAGAAAAAATACGTAAGCTGTTTATTTATCGGCTGATTTTCAATCCACCTTCGTGAAATTTATATTTGATGAAATTGGTAGTATATTTAAAGGTCGCAATCCTCTTTGAAATAAACTTGTAAGAAAGTTCTCAAGCTAAAGCTCGCCGAAAAAAGATGAAAGTACATTATTGTTCAAGTCTACGTAGCACTTTACAAAATAAGTTTCTAAAAATTTAAATTGGAAAATTCTGAACGAAACATATACACTTAATAATTTATTTCAATTCAGATATAAAGCATAAACCACAATACATTTTTCAAATGAATATTTAATACTAAATTTGAGCTTTCAATAATTTATATCACTTAAGAAAAGTACACACAGAAACTCAAAAACACTTAAATATTTTTTATTATAAATAAGCAACATACGTCCAATTCAATCACTATAATAAATCAACCATACACATTTTACACTCAGCATTTTTCCCAAATTCAATCACAATCAAATAAAATAATCAGACAATGGAACCGAACAAAACGTCCGACCTACCACTCTATCAATCCATCTACTCCCAACACTACAGCAAAACAACTTCAATTAACATCACCGTCGTGCAAAAACACACAGATCGACGACTGTCCTCTACTTTGACTTTGCGATCAAACACACCACACATAATACAGTAAACCACCCTATAACATCCTTTCCTATAAGTTAGGTACTGCCTATAACATTTACAGGTATCAATGACAAAACTCCATATAACTTTTTTATTACTCTTATTATAAATTTCTAACATATTATTTAGTGAATTGTCACGTTGATCTTCCCAGTCTGAATTCAATAAAATACATTATTATACAATGAATATCATTAGAAGCAAAAGTTCAGTCATTTTCACTGGTTACTGGTCACTCCCCTATAACGTTCACTTATAATATTCTACCATATAACGTGAAACTTATCTAAAATTTATAGGGAGGTTATACTGTACATATACGTATATGTATATATAAATATAAAAATAAATCTAAACATAGATATGTGTGTAGTTTAGGTACCCAAGTACAGATCTATCTCATGGCTCGGAGCGTGGTGAACGTTCGATTCGCCCGAACGGCGCTTACCACAGGTGCTGTATTTAAATACACCATAATCTCGCGCTAAAGGGGATAATCCTGATAAATTGTTTTATAATTCAACGCAAAAGGTGAATTATTGTAGGCCGGAGAGCTGTGCATTATCCTGCGGCCGAGAAGCCTCCCGCGCCCGGTTATAAATCTTCGCCGCTCTCACTACCGATTTTTTTCGGTTTCGGCTTTTCGTTGTTTTCTTTTCACATTTTCAAATTGATTTTTCCCCACACAGCACCCTCTGGCTATGGTTTAAAATGTGGTTTTTGTGCGCGCTTTGTTGTATTTGTGCCTCATATGCCGAACGATACAAGTGCTTATTCATTGCAATCATATTGTATCTACGAATTTTTCCAAAAAAAAAAAATATTGCAATTTTTATATTACTTTATTAGAAAGAATATTTAAAATATGTGAATTCATTAAAAAAATCGATCATTAATGTGTGGTCATTTAAATAATTATAATTTGTGAAAAAATAATTTTAAATTTTAAGCAGATAAAATTAATGATTGAAAATTCTATCTTGTACCTTTTGGGCTGTATTTCCCCTAACACGTATTCTGTATTGAGAGGGGGCGTGTTCGTAAATTGTTTTTATTAAATACACATCGCACAGAATGATTTACGCGCTCGATTAATTTTCAGATTATCCGTTATTTATGTACGGGGAAAAATATCAAACGGTTCGGTCATATTTTAAATTCGCCTTCTCGATACGAGAACACAATGGTTACATTGGCGTTATTTTGACAAACGAATTATAATAACGCTCGCGGTAACGCTCTCAATTTATTTGCTTGTGATTTATAAACTTGGAACCAAAAAAAACCTGATTGATTTGGATTTACGTTTTTTTTTTTCATTTCGTTTATTTGATTGTTTTGGATTCATCAAATGTTTACACTGAGATTTTCTTGAGTCGGAAAATATAAAATTCGTTCATAAACTCAGTCATACGAATGTTTTTAATTACACCTCTTCAACTTGACAGTTAATTCAAATTCAACTTACTTGAATGGGATCATTTTCAACATTTCATATAAAATACGCAAGAAAAATAAGCTAACATTTTAAGCCGGTTGTAATTCATAAGATTTGTCAGAGTTAATTTTCATAAACACGAGAAAAATTTCGTATTATTTACAATTGTTGATTTTTTTAGAACTATTTCAACATTGATTTTATCATTTTTTTCACCAATAAAAATAAAGTTCAACATTCTTGTATATGATAATATTTATGACCAGTTTATTATCGTAAGATCAAAAACTGATTGTGTGTGGTGATATCTTATGTTGAATTTTTGTGAATAAAAGTCATACTAGTGTGACATATATCAAAGGATTTTTGAAATCAGTCTCTAATCTATGCAAGAAATATAAAATGAAAGAGATGCGAATCATTTTTTTGCACTCTCTATGACTGAAGATAAATCTCACGATACATTTTATAGTATGAAAAAAAACGATTAAAATCGTTTTTTTCCTGAATCGACATTTAGGAAACTTAAAACCTCATAACACTATGATTGGACAGCCTCTTAGAAGACATCTTTCTAAAGTAGAAGGCCGTTCGATTAACCGACTGCAATGTCCTCTCCTTTCTTCGGCATAATATTTCACGCGTCACGTGGTCGAAGTAAATCACTGGGCGGCGACGGCGCGCGAAGCCCCGGCCCTTTTGCACAGTAATTTCAATGTTTTAACGCGAAAGCGTATATTATCTAAGTGTCGATTGTAAATTTATTATGGCCGACGGTGGAGCGAATATTATAAGCCATAAATTCGAGGGCGAAAAATGTTCGGGACGATGCACGCCCCGTTCTCCCCTCGTTGCAGCTATCTATCTGAGGATGTTGCTTTCGTTGTCAGTTTTATAGTTATAAAAATATTTTTATATTATATATACATAACTGTTGGATTCAATTGCTTTGTAATTATCTGCAGATTTTGTTTTTAACGTTTCGGTTGTAATTGATCAATGATGGTCTCGAATTAACCTCGAGGAGAATTCCGCTTGGTAATTCAGTTCCCGATCAAATAGAAAAGTTCAGTTCCGCTCTTTCGAATGTTGAAAAATGTCTGCGATTGCGAAGCTACACTTCGTCGAACAATGTTTTTCCGGGTTTTATTAAAAATTCTCTACCGACAGTTTCCGTTTAAAAACGCCAAGAAACTCAACTAGAACGCAAATTGAAGTACTAAATCATTTATCTATAATCTATTGATGCAAATAAATGGTAGATATTTTAAATCTTTCGATATTTAACTTCGTTGCATTGAAATTGTAATCGATAAGACGATAAAGAAAATATCTGAACATTTTCAACTCATAAAAGATTCATAAAATCAAATACTATGTAAGAGAATATATGATAGAATTAAAGTTTTATTATAAATATTAGACGAGTCTGTGAGTCATCTCACGATTTCACGATCCATCTCAAGTTTGCTTTTACACTTCACACACCACTTAGCCCCGGTTCTATTACGAGAAACTATTCAGGGCAAAAGAGCACGAAGCCTTTATTACAAGGATTCAATATTTCAAAGCGAATATGACTCAACTCACATAAAAAAAAATCAATTATTTTAATATGACATAATTTCCATACAAGAATTTTAAAAGCCACCTATACAAACTTAACAAATCCAACTTAAAAACACAACCGACCATCACACACTCGATAAGCCCTACCAAACAATACGGACGCAGATAAAAATCTAGCTAAACAAGATTTATGATATCGAAATCATTTTAACGCACTAATGGGGCGGTCCAAATTTTGTGCCTACGCGTTTTGTCGACGTCACGATTAATAACCAATAAGCGCCTTCACGAACCGGATGATATGCAAATAAATACACACACACACACACAATACCTCCACGATATTATTACAATAATAATAATATTATAAGTATCGTAATAATTATGGGCGTGGCACGAGAAGTCGACTTCCGCACTTCTGCTCGAACGGGCGCCGTTACACACGAACGATCATATCGCCAGTGACCGCGAACTCGAAAGACCGATTTTAATACCGTCGACTATCGTGTTCCAACTTTTAATATTGCCCGGCGAGAAATGGATTCGACGATAGCTACGATAGCTACGTATAGCGTGTGAGAATCCTCGGATATTTTCATCCTTTGTCCCGGGAATGTGCGCCTGTTTCGAGGATTGTCGCGCGATTTCGGAATATTCGAAAATTTGCATTTTTTAAATATTGATTCATTTATTTAAAAAAAAATAAAAACGTTAACAGAATAGAAACATGAGATTGAAAATAATAATTTTCGGTTTGTCACTTTATTATAATTACCGAAGATTGCCGCATAAGAGAATGGTATCCTAAAGAAGCGGCGTAACATTCGAAAAAAATTCTGAGCCGTCTTTACGGTATGATTTATTTCACTTCACATAGGTATATCAGACGATTTTGATTTTTTTTCGGAAATATTTGTGCATTTTCACGATACTATTTTCATTTGAGACAATTTACGACACCGGATAATATGTAAAAAAAAATCTACCAAAAAAATATAAAATATAATTTTGAAATTATATATTTCTCAGGTTCATCAATCTTTTGATGGAAAATATCTTTATTTTTCGAATAAATCTTATCTTTTAGAAAACATGGGTACATTCTTAGTAGAAAAGTTGAAATAACCCAGTTCCCCCCGGGATCTTTCGAGTTTCGTTCCGAGACGTTCTGAATATGTAAAGCAAACGCATGCTCTTGTATTTACACAACATCTGCATTTACTACCTTGCATGAATTTCCCTTACATTTTCGCTCATCATCCGTCTCATATTCAAGAAAAAATCTCCCTCGACGATATTTTTATTTTCGCGCTTTCGCCACACTTTCCGTACATAATAATATAAAAAAAAAATCCTCCGACTATCATTCAACAAACGCGTATTATTATATATTTTTCTCTCGACGCCGAAAAATATTCTAAGCGTTGGAAAACGTTCAAGTTTCGTATTAAAATTATACGAAATTTTATCGTACGATTTTTCAAAACAAACTTTGTCGTTTGAAATTTTTGGTTAAAAAATATTTTCATAAAATACTTTATTATATTTAAATATCAAATTCATGTAAAAAAAAAAAATCATTTTTAATGATGCAATTTAATACTTTCAATTCATAATTGAAATAACGATCAATGTTTAAATCAATCTACGACTATATATACGAATTTATTTTATGTTTCTCTATTGCAAAACAAAACCTCTCTAACATTCTTTGATATAATAAACGAATTTAAATCGAACGAAAAACACCGAACTTTAATAACGCATAATAACACCGGGTCACTGGATGCCGCCTTTTCACGAAGGCCTCGTTCCGAACGGGGTGAATTTTCCCAGCGGTGGAAACACAACCGGGGGTTGAAAAAAAAAGAAAAACACTTCAATGGAAAATGTAAGGGGGCCAGGGGTGCCTTATCGAAAAGTGAGAGGAAGGGATATTTTCTTGAGTGGCGTGACAGCCCGATTTTCCCCCGAAACCACCACCCGCGTTCGGTGTGCATTATTACTCAGCTGTTAAGGAAAATATACACCGCTTTACATATTCCGAGGGTTATTTCGCCGTTTTTTTTCTTTCTCTCTTTATTGTTTTATATTATTATTCCCCCGGACGGAATAAAAAGCGGACGTCTGAGGGGAGTAAGGCCGTAAAGACGACGCGGAGGCCTCGCGATTTACGGCTCGATTTACTCATTCGCACTCTTTGTGTATTTTTTTTTCATAAAGGGGGTTAAAATCAAACTTTCAAATATGCTACAATTATTCTATTTTTTTCTTCGAGAATTTTAGAGTCGGTTGCCTCTTTTTCGTAAGGGGGAATTTGGTTTTTATGCTGCCTTGTAAATTTTTACGCAAAAATGCTGGAAAATGTACGCAAATATAAGCAGTCTTTAAAAAACTCATGAGAAATAATATTTTAATCAAATTTATAGTCATGTGATTACACATTGCAATAGATATAATTTTTCTATAATACATCATTTAGGAAGCCTATTAACTGTATTTTTCTACAGTTAACAAAAAGGATAATCAGAATATCATCAACACACCAATGAAGAAACTAAGCATATTAAAGTCTAATAATATCTACGAACATTTTCCACCGTTCTGTTGCGAACTCGATTCAAATCTGATACTCAAACGTGCGTTAAATCTCAGAACTTATTTGTTGAACTATGTACACAAACGCGTAGTATAAAACCACATTAACACCGTTTCGCTTCGCGCAAGGTTCTGCACTACATATTGTGCATATACACGTACATATGAAGTGGGGTGAAAAGTAATTAATTTATGAATTTACGACCGCGCGTTAAATATACGCTACGGCTATTAAAATGCATATTTTTAGATTCGAGTCAATATAAAATTATTTAAATTCACGATCCGTCCGTTTCGACGAGGCACACCCTTGCACGTGCATAAATACTTTAAATTTTAATTTTTTTATGAGATGCTTTTTATGAAATCCCAAATATACAACATTCATCGCAACCAATTCGTCCATGTTTTAATGTCGGTTTTAAACAAGTTGAATTAATGCACTCAACACTAAAATATTTAATCGTGATATTAAATTTTGACGAAAATAATATTTTGTAATATCCCTCGAAATCATAATTTCAACTCATTAGTTATAACTATACTCTACGTTCCTTACATACATAAATTAGTATTATTTGTTTCCAATTAATACAATTGAAAAATTGACTTAAATTTTGTAATAATTTTAAGCAAATTCACGCAATCAATAAAAATTTAAAAATCCTTTCCAACACAAATTCAATCGAATACCACTATCTTAAAAAACTCGATATATCGATCATTGAGAAAACCTTAACACAGCAACCCATAGACTCATGACCACCATTCAAAAGCCATAAAAGAACAACAAGCAATGCACACCATGCGAAACATCAAACGAATAAACACCTCACCTCATCATTCGCATAATAGCAGCATTTGAGGAATCGGACAGAGGCAACAAATGGGCCGTTTCATCGGATCGCTCGACGGATGAATGGGCACAAAGGCGACCGCAACCCCCATTTTTGCACCCCTGGCCACATATATTTTAACACACACATGCACACCCCTCGGCTCGTCTTGACCCCGCAATTTTTCAACCGCTGGCTTTCTAAGCGAACTCTATAAATACTGGCCGAGGTCGGTTTGCCTCGGACGTGAGAGCGCCCCGAAAAAGGCCAATCTTAGCGCTTCCATTAACGGCCGCATCATTTTTTATTTTCTTATTTATTTTTGCACTTAGTTGTTTTATAAGAGAACCTTTGAGTTTGATTCGCATCACGTGGATTTTTCCTTTAACGTTTTTATTTCAACGCTTTGCTATGTCGAAACTTTAAATTATCACATTAAATACATTACATTTTTTTTTATTTTAAATATTCTATTAAACTACTTATTCATATTGGTACTACCGAACCATGTACTTTTGTTTTTTTAGTCAAATTTGAAATGTGACGTTTTATTAAGTTGCTGTGGATACATAGATTATGACTTTATAGGTATTGGACCAAATGAAAACATTGGTTTTTGTGATGTTGTATCTGCAAATTTTCCAAAATTGCATATCATAATAAATCCACAACAACTTTAGAAAATTTTTCATTTAGAACCCACTAAAAAACCGATAGTAATGATATTGTAATTTAACAATTTTTTTGTATCGAAAAATATTTAAAACGCAACGTTTATGTATTGCATGATTTTTCCTTCGACTAGTGCGAGTTACTAACGCGATCAAACATCTGTTGCTCGCGATAAGCGACCGGCAAACGAGTCGATATGTTTATATGCATCGAAGATCTAATTCTAGACCGAAATTCAAACAGCCCATATATAAGATACAAAGCACGGCGGGATGCAAACGTTCAAGAGAACGATTGCAAAACGCGATTCGCGGAATTTCGAATTCCAATCAGTGAGGCTACACACAGACCGTGAGATACGGAAAGAGAAGAACCTCTCTCTCCATACGTGTATAAAACACGAGTAACGCGTTCGCGAAACGGCAAACTATTACTTTCTCGACTTCCGCAAAACAAATAGTCCAACTATTCCTATTATTCAAGCGAACGGGTCGGCAAAGCTCCGCACGCGTACTCGCTACAACACACATAACGTTTGCTTTTGAGTAAACTGTGGGTGTTTAGAATATCGTAGGTCAATTAAAATGTTTCGTTTTATATAAAGTAATAATAAACTTTCAAAATATATATATAAATTAACGAATAATTCGATACAATTTTATATACCTGCTACAAACCTTCCTATAACGTAAAAATACATTTATATAGGTTTTCCTTCTTATGAGGGATTTTTTTTTTAATTTATATTTGGGTTTTTTTTGAACAGATGTTTTTCTTATAAACAAGTAAATATAAAATATGTATGTTTGTACATTTTTTTATGAAAGTGAAAAATTTTATTAGGGGAATTTACATTATAGGAAAAATCGCCGCATTCCTCATAGAGGGTTTACGTTAATGAAAGTTTACTGTACATATCAATATATATAAGTAAAATATTAATCTAAATATGCTTTTTTTATATACACATGTACAACTCAATACTTTCTCAATGTGCTTATTTCGTAGTTATTACAAAAATATACATTTGATTACACTTCAATATATCTATGGTAAAAAAAAAAACGATTTATATATCATTATCTGATCGGCTGAATCAGTTCATTTGCAATAAAATCATATATAGCGGAACCATGCAAATCAGCCCAATCTCCCCGATTCCCCGATATAATAAAACAACCTAAATCGAACACAATATGATGAAACTAAACGATACGCGCTCAGCCGACATCGTTGGTATCGGCAAACCGAAGTTGCACATGCACGTTCAAACCAGTGGGTGGTGGAAAAACCACCCACCACCGGACAGATGGGCCACACGAATTGCCACGATTTACTGCCATTTTGGGACTGCTTTATATGCACGATGCCTACACTTGAACGGAACGTTTCCACTTGAGATGGACTTTGAGGCGAGAGCCGAAGAAAAATCTTGTTTTCGCCATTTGATTTGTGATACTTTTTTATAGATTCATTTAGGAAATGATATTAATAATAATAGTATTTTCAAATCTGAAATTCGTTTTCATATAAAGTTACGTTTTTTAAACTATTTTTATGTAGTCGGAATTGTTTTCGAATGTTGTTCATAGCGGAAATCACTTTTTCCAATCCCTCCTCAAGGGCATTCTATTTGCCACCATTGAAGACATTGAAAATCTTTTACTGCCATTGATAAGTTGATTAAAAAAATGAATAAGAAATTAGTGAAAACAGTCTGATTATATTGAAAATGCATTTTATGAAGTTTCTATAAATTAAAAAAAAACTTAAAAAGTTGACGTAGAAAAGTATTTAGTCGGACTGTCTTTACTAGAGGCAACTTTACATAAGAAAGGCTTAAAAAAGTTGATTTTTCGCTATGGTTAATGTCTAAAAAATTTTGTAACTATATTTAAAAGTAGTCAAAGAAATATTCTTTCACTTAAAAATTAAATTTGGATCGAAAATAACGTTTTTGTATACATTTTTTCTAAATTTTTCTAACCAACCAACTACGTAATTTTTTTAAAGAAAAATACAGATATCAAAATCTATAATGCATTTGAAGTTTTTTTTTTTTGTACAAAATTAATTAGCATTGTTTTGACATATTTTATATGAAAATCAACGAATTTGCTTAAATAGTTATGTATCGATTCGCGCTCGCCCAATAAGTATGCTCCAACCGTTCGGTTCGAGTGTAAACAATTCGACAGCTCACATGTCCCGCAACGAGGACCCTAAATCAGGCTTCTCTGGATATTTATGCGAATCGCCACAAAAAATATCCTTTGAAATCGTATACACTTTGCGAGGCTTCCGGGCTTCATTAGCCGTCAAAGTTTGTTTGCGCTCGGGAAAACGATACGCGCGATCGTCGAAAGGTTTTCGGGAAAAACCTGCGGAAAATCTGCGACCGCTTTGAAACGAAAAACCGCACTCCGGTTCGACGGGTCTTTTACAATTTTAATGTAATTAGTTTGTTGGCGGTGAGAAAGTCTCGCGCTTCCACGCCCCGCGATATTACCTTTCGTATTATGGCGTTTTGTGCGCGTTAAAATTTCATAATGCTGTGACTTTGGATGTCCTTTATATTATAAAATGCGTCTATTGTTTACGCACAATTCTGTGTTATGGTGGAGCGATTTTATTATAAATGTTTAATTAAATTTTGGGAAGATTGCGCCTTGCTTATATTATAGTAAATGTTTAATAAGATCTAATTTTGTTTTAAAAAAATGTGCCGTATTATGAACCATATTTTACTTTTACTGTGCCGCATTTTTTATGAAAAATTTCAATTATCGTTATTTTTCAAAACATTTTTTAGTTAATACGAATACTTTATCAAGGAATTGCTTGTGATTCGATTTCGATTTTTCTCGCAACGAATTCAATACGTCAATTTATTTTCGCATTGACTTGTATTCTCGGGAGGACATCGGCAGCGCTTCTCTTTAAAAGCATCAAATTGATTATTTATGTACCCTTTCCGAAATTAAACTTCGAAAATTCACGTTTACGTCAGAGCAGACGTTTTGTATTTTTCCTATCGACCCTCATCTACATTCTCATAAAAATTCAAAATGATTAATTTTCACGAAAATAGTATTCATCTGCCAAAAATAAAAAAGTTCAAAAGTCGAAAATATTTTATTTTATTCTTGATAAATATAATTCCATTTATTATCGAATGTATAAAATCATTGTTATGATTTCAAACAATTTTAATAACAAAAATTATATCTAATGTTATTATAACCAGAGTAGGTATATATTATAAATTCATAGAATATTTCTAAAGTTGATATTAAGATCTTATGAATATTAATAGAATAAAATTTTATATAATTCAAGCTCGTTGTATAATAGAAATCATATTAAATTCAACGAACTAATCGACCATCAAATTTCAATAATTTGTATACGAAGAAAACGATAATTATTCATGTTAAATATTGTATTTGAGCAAAACCAACATTCTAATTCTAGAAATCCTCACACTAAAACTGCCAACTCCAAGTGGGCGAATTGAGAAAACAACGATCTGCCGCAAACCCGAACTCGTTAAGCGCGATTCTCCAAACTTTCGTTTAACCCTACGAAAAATCTAATTACAACACCTCACCGAGACGCTTCTAGAAACACCTATCTGATGCAAATGCACTTTTTCGAGTCGTCCTTTGGCATCTAAACTAATTACGTCCAGTATTAGGAAAGGGCCGAACCTCGATACAATGGCCTCGCAGTCCGCGCTAGCATTGTTCTCAGACCCGATGTCATCGCGAAATTTACGAGGCGACCCTCCGAGGAGTCGCCCGATAGTTGGCTTCGGCTTGACCGAGGTTTGGGTTAGGTTAGGTTCAGTGGAATGGGCAATGGTTGGAGCCGAAGCCAACTTTGGCGTCGAAACACATCCGCTTCTATTCGGTTATATTAAGTAAGATGCCGTTTGTTTGGCGCAAGGCGATATTAAATCTAGTTTTTATACTGATGCTTCGGTCTAGTGGTTTATAGTTAATTGTTTCGTTTATAAAATTAGCTGTGATAAAAGTATTTTTATAGATTTTGCTGTAATACGCGCCACCGTATACCGTGGCGGGCATAACACAAAATCGAGCAACTCAGAGTTACAGAAACTAGTAGATACATAAATACAATGTGTTTTAAGATGCAAATCTTTCTCATTTCTTAATATAACACTACCAACTTTAACGACATACTTTTTTCTTCAAAAGTGCATCCGCGTGTGGTGTTTAAATTAAGTCTGGGCGTTACATTTAATTATGCAAACTCAAGACGTTCTAACGTACGACCAATTAGACCCGAGCGCAACATTAGCAAGTACACACAAACACAACGTCACGTCGACACCAGCACGAAAACGGCAAGATATAACTATTTAATTTTCAAAATGCCGTTTTGTAAACGACGGTTTCATTCAGCGATCCGTTAACGGCGAAGCGCAAATTAAAACTGCCCGTCTGCCGTTTTTGCTTTAGCTTAAATGTATTAACCAGAATTTGTATTGTTGCTGTTAGCGCATTATGTTGCGTCGACAATGTTTGATCTGCTTTTTCGGAAAAGCTCATCGTGTTTTTTTTTTTAACTCGTAATTTCGTGATTCTTTTCGAACAATACATCTCGATCGATTTTCTCCTGTTCGATTTTGATTTTTTTCATTATTAATTAATTAAATTCATAGATATTTCATGTAAAATACATAGTCATATCGACGAATTGATATGCTTGTGTTCGTATATAATAATTCGAGCGTATATTCATTTCGGAAGTATATATTTCTGAATAAATAAATTAATTACGATCCAATATCCGCTATCGCGTATTTGTCGAAGCACATACGATCGTTTATTGATACTTGATTTGATTAGTTTGCTTATTTCACATGTCAATATGAATTATACTCTGAACAGAATTACATGCTTATTGCTTCATTAAAGTCGATCCATTTAATTTCTAGTCAATTTGAAATCGCATACATACAAAACGACCTGAAATTCTAAAAACTAAATAGAAATACATATCAACATCTGAATCGTCAACCTTATATAATTAAATTTATGTGCACAGTAAACGTTAAATCCCGACATAATATAATTAAACGCGGAGCAAGATCGGCATAATCCGAGCATATTTGTAAACCGTTTAACGATACGGCATTAGGGCAATAATGATTTTGCAGAGGCGAGACACCAAAGTCGCAACGTCACGGCGACATATTAGAATCAATGACGTTGTCCATGCAGTGCATTTAGTTAACGCCGAGTGCAGCTTTATCCGTTATGGTCGGCTGCAGATTCAGTTTACTCGGCCAGAGATAATACAGAGAAAGAGGCCGGCGATTTATTACAATTTGCATCGTGGAGCAGAGAGAACGTAACAACGCCGTGCGACCGACGACTAATAATCTACCAAATGCTCTTCGTGCTCTGCACACAGACGATTTGTTACGTTATAAAGTCATACGTGCAGCTTCGAATATCAAAAGATTTTGCATGGAAATGCTGTTCTTTTTAATAAGATTTTTTCATAATCGAATAAATGTATGAATTTAAATGATAGCTATAAAATATTTTCACAAAAATGTTGATGAGAGTGAAAATTTTCATTTTCTCATGAAATTTTTATATAAATTTAGTTGATTTTTCACGTGAAAATGTCTGCATCGTATATGAACCATTCAGAGTTAAACTTGATTAACTATAGTAAGCAAGAAGACGAGAAAATCGATCGATCGATCATTTTTCAAAATTCTCATGGTTCCTTTTATCATTCTATATTTTCTAAAACTATAAACATACGAATAAGCTACTGATATAGTCAATTCGCATTACAGAATTAAATTGATTGATCAAATGATTTAGTATCTGATGACTAAATAAATTTCATAATTTAAAGGCATTTATCATTGTCATTTGGGAAAGATATTTCACACTTAGAAAGTTATAACTGTACCAAGTGCTTTGGTATTTAAATCTCATAATTTTCAAAATGCGGATTAAGTTCATATTAGCTATGAAGAGTTCATATTTAATTTATATGATTAATGTTCCTAGCTAATTGATTAGAACAAACTTAACATACTATGCATTACGAAAGAAATTATAACATCCCAACTGTGCAAAGAAATGTAACTTGAAACTATAAAATACACGAAAATTTCAAATACATTCATTAATAAAATTATTTCTTCTTTACTATACATGAATAATCGAAAATTTCCACAATCGTTCAATTTTCCCCTATCGCACAGGCAAAGACCGAACTTTTGATTGGACACCCCTGAAATGCGTGTGTGTTTGTGTGTTGGTCGGCGAATTTGCATGAGCCTCATCTCTTACACGGTCTCCTAATGAAATCGCTACCGGTTATATATTTATAGAGGCATCCTCCTATTGAATCTTATATGCGATTCCTACAAAGCTCCTCCCGGATGCCCCCATCTTCCGCACGGCTAAGTTCAAATAACGCTTCCGTTCTACCGTGTAAATTATACGTTATTAGAAAATCGCGACTGTAAAAAATATAGACCTCGTCGAGCCTTTGGAAGTGAGAATTTTCCGACGATCACCGAGGGAAAAGCGAGATCTCTGAATTCTGCCATATATGTAATAGATTGATTAATTAATCAGATTAATTTCGATCGTTTTATAATTTTTATAGTTTCATATTCAAAATAATTACGAAGATTTTCCATCTACAATTGATTTAAAATCACAATTAACCGTTTAAGGGTCATTGCAGACTCTAGATTTTCTATCGGCCGATAGTTTAGTCAACCTTTTTTTTTATTGAGTTGTATTTTTTGTAATGTGTGTTCTTCTATACATCTCCATAATGATTTATGAGCCAAACTAAACTATCGACCGATATAATGTCTGCAGTTTGCGGAAGCACTCAATCATGACATTATTCAAATTGACTTAAAACAGTTCGATTCAATTGTTGAAATATTTGACTTAGAATAGAAAAAAATATAATCTTAATATTCATTTAAGTTTTCAGATTCATACGTTAACAATCTAATTTTAACCGCGTATAAAATATCAAAACACCAACTTCATTCATATGAAACGTATCTGTGAGGCAGAAATTAGAAAACTTTCGACGAAAACGCAACCTGAAACCAATTCAAAGAGTAAACACTCACGAGCGATACGAAGCAACTGAACCAAAATTGAAATATGCAAGCGTTCAAACGTCGACTCGCCTTCGGAACTTCCACCATGCAATTAATATTGTAAACAAGCACCGAATCAAACGGTCGACACACGAGCTACTAAACAACAATCCAACGGTCCAAGAGAGGCAAGGAGCGATCTTCCGGAACGAAGATAAGCCGCTTCACCTGTCATTGTTGTTTCGGACTCGCACAAGGAACGGGGAGCCTTCGATTGAATTATTTATTGCCGACGGAGCACCGAATGACTAACTGCCAAACTGGAAACGTTCGACCGACAAGACCGTTTATCGATTGTCCAAAGACCGGTAGGGTGTTGTCAATTTTGTGTGTTGAAGAATCGAAGTCCATTGATCTGATCGGTTGTGGAAAATTTTTCTGAATCCATTTTTTTTTTCTGTTCTTAATTTTTATCGATTCAGATGAATTTGAGCTCAGTGATGATAGGTTATTTCAAAGTTTTCATAAGTGATATTAGCAACGAACAGGACAATTTTAAATTTGAGGAGTGAAATTTGATTGGATTATATTCAAAAATTCACTTTTATTGATATGATAAGCAAAATTTTAGTTCAAAGAATTTTAAATTAAATAAATAATAAAGAAATTTCTCGTGTTACGTGTAGTAATTGAATTTTGATTTCAAAATTTTCTCGGGCCCTGAGTTCGTCGCCCCTGCGAACGGTTGTCCGGTTAATCCGAAGACCGGGAGAGAAAGCCGACCGACGGTTAATAAATTGAGTTTGAAAGTAATAATGGCGAATGAAGATTTCATAGCTTTACACAATGTAATGTAAGTAAATCTGGTCTTAAATCGGGATTAACCGGATCCGGAGTTCAATGTACACGCGTTCTTTCATTATGCACGAATCAATACTGTTCCTCGTACCGTTTCAAATAAACGGATGATTGTTCAATAAAAAATATAATGAATTTTGAATCTTGCTCTATGATTTGCTGAATAAATATATATATATTCTGAGGTTAATAAAAGAAAATGTGGAGTTCAAGTGTTACTCGAGATAATAATTTGAATTTACCGTGGATAAAAATGGGAAAATTATATAAGCATTTCAACGAATTGCATTTATTTGAAATGATTTCCACGATTTTCCGACTTTAAATTACGTAAATGCTTCCCTTATTTCGGTCGCGAAGCACCCACGAGGAAAATTGCGTTTTCTTTGTCAACTTTTTAGTATCTATAGAAATTCTCCAGGAAGTTTTTCTCCAGTACAACACGTCTGCGAAATTGAATGCTAATTAAATAAAAATAAATTAACAAGTCCTCGGAGAATCACGATGGCCGCAAGCTTCGTTTTCTTTATTTTAATTAATACTTAAACAATGAGCCCTCAAACTTTTATGCCTTCAAATAGCATTTATGCCCTTCAGAAAATTTGTGGGGGATCTATTATAAATTTATTCAAATATCGTTAATATTATTTAAATATACACAATCTTTATAAGATAGAATTATTATTTTTCAACTCATATATTATATCTCTGATATTATTATTTCATGTGATACATTCGACTTCACATAAAAGAATTTAATTAATTTCTTAAACATGTACGTTACGTACTCTGGGTATTATTTCATAAATATTATATAATAATGAACCATATTGATAAGTACCTTTTACTGGCAATGAGAATTTGTTTGCTTCCGTTAATAAAGGAAGCAAGCACTTCGTTCCGTTTGCTCTCTTACAATAATAAACGTTAGCTTTCCGCTCACAAAAGGTGAAAAGTTTGCGAGGCTTCCCGAAAACTTTTCATTTTCAAATTTCATTGCCTTTTTGTTGTCCAAGCGTTCTCTCTTTTATTTTATTTCCCCAATTCACCAGGGCAATAAGGGCGACCTTAGCCAGAATCAAACGAAAAATTTATCAGCTCAAACGAAACTCTCATTTGGCTAAATTGAATTACGCGCAATACAAATTAAATTGTTTAATTTTAACGAGACAAAGATAAGAAGCGAAAGGTATGGCAAAGTGGGAAACCGCTTTCTGTTGTGCCTTTTAACAAGTCAAAATTATCTCTAAACGTTGGTTTAGCGTTTTCCACTCGTTCCTTTTAAAAGGAGCATTTGAAGTGGAAGATTAGTGCTCCCTTCTGAAGATTAGTGCTCCCTAGGGAAGAGCTCACCGTTTGAAAGAGTTAAGATCTGCTGTTATGTATAAATTGCTGAATTCTATCTCGGAAATTGTCGCGGAAGAAGATTGTTATTGGCACAACACAATAATCGGCCATCTGAATTTTCCTCCAGAGCGTGACTATTATAACACTCTTGAGTTGCGTAATATTAAAGCGTTCCAGATAATACAGAGATTATTTTATGAATTTTGAATGTTCATTATTTAAACATTAAACATTTTACTTTGATTTTATAAAAGAAACGACATTGAAAACATACGAAAATAACATATTAATAAATATTAAACTAAATCGTCAGTTCTATTAAAATAAAATATATTTTATTATAATACAATTTTTTCACATAGAAGAGAGAGCATTTATATTTTATTTCAACCAAAAAGACTTATTTAATATCACAAAATACATCTATCACCAATTAGATCGAGAAAAATGCAATAAGAGACGTAATGAGAAGAGAAAAGGTAATATTACAACATTATAGTACTTTCTTGTTCTTTTACCGAAACCAATAATCATTTTTATTTACTACTCAAACTCTTTTCCTAACTCACCGCGATATAGAAGAAGCACATTTCACTTTTGTTGTCAATATAAAAAAATAACACAAACTGCAAGCATAACTCTGAGATTACAGTAACATTTACGGTGTAAGCAGTTCAAAAAGTTAAGTCCCTTGCTTGGGGAAAGGCTGAGTCGGCAGTTATCGTATATTTTAACAAAAGTTTAACGAAGTCACCTTTTTACGTTAGTTTTTAGAGTGGACCTCCGCCCTCACCCTCAATTGGTTTTATCTACGAGCTACTGGGTCAAATAGCATTAATACCGACTTAAAATTGGAAAAGTTGACAAACTTTATCAATTTTATCGACTTCGCCTTAATTGCCATTTGAGAAATATTGCGCGAAGCAAAGCTGAGATTTATATTGGAAAAACCTTTCAATATGTCCACGATTTTCATTAAAATTCCAATATTTCAATATTATTTATGCAACAGGGCCTTCTTTCTTGTCAGCCAATATTCTCGCATATTATCTTCAAGTCAGATTACGGTAATACTTATAGACAAATCTCAAACTTAGTTATTAACATTATTAAGTTCCCATACATTATTAATGAGATCGTAAATTATTCTAAAACATAAATTTTACATTTCACTATCTCGAAAGTCAATAAGAAATTTTCAAATTAAATCACAATGAATTTCATTAATAAGATTCTTATTTGTTTCAATCGCAAAAAGCGTGTTTATTATTTTTGCAAAAGTAAATAAAACTCTTCCGTATTTTTTGATTACCTCATTTTTTTGAGTGAATCGTTTGAATTTCTTCGGGTAAATAAAAAAAATTGCTGTAAGCTCGAATTAAAATGAAAAATTACGACGCAATCGTTCTGGTGAACGCGCCAAAGAAATAAGATGTTGAAAGCTTTATATTTTTCGTTTACGTTCTATTTATTTTTTCTCAGATTAATTGATCTCGAATCCTTTTTAGCCATTGTGAGATCTTTTCATATAAAAAAAAATTAATTACGCATTTTTTTCATTCATCAGAAGGCCAAAGGATACTGAGCAAATGAAAATGGCGCTCGACAAACAAGCTTACTTCCATTAACAGAAAAATTAAAATCAAACGATTCTACATCGTATTAAATGTATAGGTACATAAATTTTAATCAAAATTCTCTTCGAATTTTCATTAGAAATGCTCAATATTTGAAAAAAAGTGACAAACTTTCAAAAGAACGAAAATAAATGTAGTAATAATACACGAAATAAGAAAAAAATGAAACTCGTTTAAAAAACGTAATACGTTCAGATTTTTTTGACTAAACGATTTTCGGTGAAAAGCCGTACATATCAATAATTTGCAAGCGAAATCGGAAACAGCTATTCGACATTGTTTCGAATGCGTGCGCGCGTAATTGCCACGTGTTTCGAACAGCTTGTTAAGCATCTAATTGAATTCGGCCGAAAAGCGCTAGAAACGCCGAACTCGCGTTATTCAAAAGTAACCGTAATTCCATTTGGCTAAAAGAGGAGGTGTGTCGACGTAACTCACGCTATTCCTAAGGGAAATCGTCTCGACCGAAGGTGGCTGGTTCCTCTTCAGACAAGAAAGATTCAAACTCAATGTGACGTCTACTCTGCGGGACGATGACGCGATAAAGTTAAGGTAATGACATACCTAAGAAATTTCAAAACGCGCTTTACATACGAAAAACATAATATGGATCTTCTTTACGAGGTGTGAATTTCGTTTAGAAAATTTCAGCTTAAAATTTAGTAAGACGTCAGGTGTTATTACATTCTTTGCTTGATATAATCGAGCTTGTTCATGAGTACAGTTCACCATATAGAAAAAGAAATTTAATCATCTTAGGTGCTTAAAAATGTAATCTATATAATGATCAAATTATTTTAATTAAAATATAACAGATTCATTTTATGTTTACCAATGAAAAATTTATAAATTCGACGATGAAAAGCTTCCAACGAACGTGTTTCGCACCAACCGCGAGTCATAGCCGATAGTACCGAATTTGCACACTACACGTGAAACATGAAACATGAAACATGAAGCTGAAAACACTCACCACCAACGCCGTATTCCAATTCATTGACAGGGTAGTTTCAGCTGAGGCTTTTTCGAAGCACTCGGTTGCCAATTTGGCTAATGGTTCGCCCACACGTTTGTTGGTAGTTTCGCGAGAAATCCCAATACGGTGCATCACTTATAGGCCTTCATAAAGTTCATCGTTCCATAAAATCATCGATTGATTTTCGTTCGTTTTGATTTTCGGTTACGTGTTGAAAATTTTCCGAATGCGGTTTGCGTATTGGGAAAATTTGTTCGCGCGGATTTTTATATGGATTCTGCACTTTTTTCCGAATTCGAGTTGAAAAAGAAAAAATGTTTTTATTTTATAAGCTCAGAACAAAATTTGATAATAAAAAATATGTATATTACATGAGTATGATATCATGAAGATAAACAACGCGGATTTGTGCAGCTAATTCAAATTACTTCGGTCAATGTAGCACACGAAATGTCAACTGAGCCAATTCAAACAATCGCCAAGTAGTAACAATATTTGCAGTCACACAATCTGAATATGTGAAACTCAATGTTGAATAGGTCAAATGGATGAAATACGTACATGTCATACAATCAATATCTATCAATATACTAATAAACCGATTTCGATAAATTAAATTCTTTGAATGAATGGCATATTATCAATTTTCCAGTGGAAGCCTTTCAATGCTTCAATGTACGTTCCATAGCACATGTAGAAATATATCGATAAATCAGAAATATCTTCAACAATAATAGTGCTTTAATCATATTAATGTATGCAAACTGGAAAATATATCAGTGGCGAATAGTAAATTGCGTGGCAGTCGCAGTTGCGTCGTGGGCGCAATTCCGATTTCTCGTCTGTTTGTTCCGCGTGTATGCAAAACAGCTCGCTAAAAGATAAACAGCGACAAATAAACGCTTAATATGCGATAATTTGCGAAAAGCACGAAGCCCCATGTCGTGTCGTATGTACCGTGAAATAATATTGTCGTATATACGTGCGAAACGTTGGAATCGCGATCATATCGCGAGTTGCGTTTCCTTTCGATTCGGTATAATGTCATGATTCAGTTGCAATTGATCAAAAATGATTTAAGAACGAAAATTTTATTAAAAAAATATTTTCGTATTTAAAATTTAAATCATTATCCATTATTGAAATATCTCGAACCGCTTTCTGACTAATGATTGAAGAAATATTTTCACAACAAATTAGCAAATTGAAATTTATTTGCAAATCCATTAAATTATTTTGTTCCATTAAATATTTGAAAGGATCCTAGGCTTATTAATATTAATGAGAAATTCGTAGATCCCTCAAACGTTCGCCAATCCCTACGAAACCGAACTGGCAAGGGGGCGTATTAGGATTTGGCCATTTAAAAAAAATCCTATCAGCGCGTAGATTTGGAGTAAATAGCGATCAAAAAGCTAACCGGCCAAAAAAGAAGTATCCTTTGAAGACGAAAAAAAAGTGATAAGTCAGCGAACGAAACCCTCACAACCCCCTCGTTCATAATACATGCGTATTACCCTTTACGCAAAAGACTCCCATACGATAAATAAAATGAATACGCACGTAAGATAAGTCGAAATCCCCATAAAAATATCATCGAAGTATGAATGCCAGTCCGTTTGAATATCTACCCACAAAAGCGACTCACATCCAAACATACACACGAGGAGGCTTTTACGCGCGCAATTAAGTACGCACATGTGCCTCTTTTAGAGCCCGATGCGCACGGCAAACAATTTCTTAAGAGGGCATTCATGCGAGCTTTCAGAAAGCGATCTTTCGCCATATTAGCGTATTTCAAACGTATTCGGATGTCGGTCGTAAACAGCGGTACGATTGTAGGTGCGACGGGGAAGTTCCGTCGTGAAAAATTAATTTGCCAAAGTGGCTCGCAGTCTGAATTGTTCGCAGACTGCGCTAACTTTGCCGGCCATTTCAGGCGACCTCTGGCTGAAAAAGAAAGATCGGAGAATGTATTTGTCATTTGAACTGTAGAAGAGACGCTTTGCTACTAGACAGTTTAAAAATTGTTTTTCATACATATAAATAATTTCACTAATTGAATCGTAATACTGACTATAGCTGAAACTTACACAAATGAAGTGATAAAAAAGACCTAAGAAAAATCACGTACATACGATATCGCAGATATCGTAAAACGTTGCGATTTTTACGCCCCATTATACGAAGGCTTTTCTTTCCTGTACTGTCCACCCATTCAATTACCATCGAAAAAAAATGACTCGTTTAGTGAGGACATTGCCCAAAGTCCAGCTACCGAAACTGAGGTCACAAAACTGACAAGGATATCTATGACTTTCCGATTATGAAAGAAGCATAAGTCCTAAAAACACGTATATTATTATTAAAAAAAATATTTTTTTTTTAGATTTAAATTTAATGAAATCACAATGTGAATATTTGATTATGTTGATAGAGATGAGTAATGAATTTTATTATTAAGCTGAATTCTGAACTATTACAATTGTAATGAAAACATTTTTTATACATTAAAAAAATCTGAATTATAAAAAACGAGTCTTAATCTACAATCGAAATGAACAGTGAAATTACAATAAGGCAGATGCGGTGGCAGAATTAGGCTTCGTCCTTATCTGAACGAACCGATCTGACGCGCCATCGCCTTTTCCAGAGCGTTTGCCTTTACGACACGAGCTTCTCACGACCGCACAGGGTGTCTATATGGGGGAAAGACTATGAAAAAAAATCGACGGACGACGCTAATGGCTCACCCTGTATCGGGAGACAATGACAAATGGGGCGATTGGTCAGTCGCGACGCCATTACAAGCCGTCGTCTTGCAAAAGCAAAGGAAAAACAATTTTTCGTGGTCGCTCAAAATTGAAAATTTTAAAATTAAAGAGCAATTTTTCAACGATGAGAATATTTCTTATTTTGGAATCAATCAAGTGTTACTTTGAAGCAAATTTCGCTATCTGTCAATGAAAATATTTTTAATATTATATTTCGATAAAAAATAATATAAAATTGATCATTCGTTAAAATATATTCGGCGTTGTTATATTGTATATAGCTGTGAGTAAGTATTCTGAAATTGAAAAGGTATCGAAAAATACGGCCTAATAAAGCTTTGTCACAAAAAATGAGCTTCCGATCGCCTTGTCAATGGAAGCCCGTGTGATCCTTCGTCACGGTGGACGAAGAAAATTAATCACTTAAATATTCCGTTACAACTGCGTAAAAGTGCTTCATTATTTATGAATAATTATTGCCGTTGCTTTAAAACCCATTCGCCAGAAGAAAAGGAAGCTTTCGTAAAGATAATTATCTCTGGCTCGAAAACCTTTGTACAATACTTTAAGTATTTAAGAAAATCTTCCGGTGAAACATTCTTCTTTTTTTTTCACCTTCTTCCGGTCCTTTGGCAAAGAGAAATACGATATTTACCAACGTCTTTGCACAACTTTAAATATTCATTTCCTTTTTGAAATGCCCTTAAATATTTGCCGCCGGCAAACTTCATTTTTTTCGCTGAGCTTTTATAACCTTTCAAATTGTCTACGATGTCACATAATAACAATTATGAATAATTCAAAATTTATAGCAAAGAAAAAATTTTTTTTCATATTTAAGTGATTTTTGCATTATACTTAAGATTTTCCAAATATTAAAAGAAGTTTACTCAAACTAAAATCGATATTAATTTAAACATAAAAAAATATTCCACCCAATACATTAAAAAAAATATTATTTTCGACGAAAAATGAAGATTACAAACGATAAATCTTCAAAAGCGCTTAAGTTCCAAAAGGATAAATTTCACTTGACGAATATAATAATAGCGCAAAATCAAGAACAAATCCATCGCAGTGGAGTAAGTTATTTCGGACGCCCGTTTTAAAATCCGCCTATAGTTTAAGACAATAATTTATCCAGCACAATCCCGAATAAATGACGCCATAAATGTCACTGCGAAACGTACCTTAATCAATGCCCGATAAATTTCAACGGGTTGCGAACGCCCCTGACACCCGTCCGCCAAACTCGGGGAGAATCCTTCCATAAACAAAGTGCTAGATATATAAAATACATAATACGTTATTGTATATGACTGGATAAATAAATAAATAAATAAATAAAACCATTTTGAAAAACCCGCCGATTTTGACGTAAGCGTATTATTCGAACGTTCGGAACACACGTGCGAATCGCACAATAACGCAACGAGATCAGTTGCGGGCTTTGATGAAAAAACTGTTAAATAAAACTTTTTTTTATTATTTTCATGTCAAAGTCATAGATTTTATATTCAAATTCATTGAAAAAAAAATGAAAATACAAGTATGACGTTCATTTATTTCAATAATTTTTGAACTGAAAATTTCGGAGCCGCTCTTCACCGAAATATACGATAGAGCGAGCTTTCCCGGAGTAATAAAATATTGAAGCGTTTCTCATTTTATATGAAAAATTATAAGAAAGAATTGAGAGAAAAAACTAAAAATAATTTAATGATATAAATTGAAAAGAATAAAATAATGTTCAAATATGGACTACAACTTCGATATTTAATTAGGAACAAATGATTTTTTTATCATATACAACATTATACCTGCATAAGTATCTAACGTTCAACTATTGTTTGAATGTTTAACGAAAAGGAAACAATTGTACTATGAAAATATCGAACCTGGATTTTCAATGGTATGTTGAAAATCAATCAGCGGTAAGAGCTATCAAAATCAACAGGTGAAAAAACATAATCACGTTATCAAAAAGCTTAACATTCGTGATTAAAAACGAACATTTAAGATCCACAAATCGAAATACAACTCTATAACTTATTATTCAATACGAAAACATTATTTTTTTCACAAAAATTTAAGCCCCTTTCAATAAACAGAGCTCGAGCTCGCCACAGACGGATCTCAAAGCTCAAGCGTTGACACGCGCTTAACACTTTCGCATACGTGTAATAAATATATGCACAAATATCGAACACACCCTGTTCCAGAACTCGATGCAGGCACATCCCACAAATCAGGTGTCGTAAATCAGCATCAGAGGAAACGTTGTCGGGAACGACGCATCGTCCCTAATTGGCGACACGCCGATAAGGGGTGCGTCGGTTGGGTTATGTTGGGTTATGTTGGATAGGGCCCTTCAACCCCCTAGCACCAGTCCGGCTCATAAATTCGAATATTGTTTTTATATGCAAATCGAACCGATACTTTTTCGATATTCGTATCGCACAATATAATTTATTGTTTTGCGCGAGCGTCGTGCGGTGAACGTAAATTATTTATCTTTTAGCTCCCCGCGCGCGAAGGCTGCTAAGCTAATTTCGAAATGTGGCTTAAAATGTCTGAATTGTTATATTAATATGCTTTATAGTTTATAATTTATCCCATTATTCGGCAAGTTTTGTCTTAGTAGGTGTTATTTGATATTCTTTGACTTGGCACAATGTTTAAGAATTTATTACGATCAAAAATTTGTATAATTATTTTTATTAATAAGATCTCGATTTTTCAAAAATACGTAAACTATGTCATCGAAAATAATTTCAAAAGTATATTAATAAAAATTCGTGGACGGTTATTACGAAATTGGGCAAGTTTCCTTTATCGCGCTCGCGCTAACCGCTCAAAAAGCTCGTCGACGCAAATTTATTTACTTAATGTGACTGAATTATCATAAAGTACTGGCGAGAGGTCTTCGTTTTCTGCCAGTATAAAATAGTATAATATATATACAGCCCTACGGAGATAACGGTGTCGTTAAATAATGCCGATTTGCCGTCTCGTAAATCTTTTTTGCGCTATTAATCAAGAGGGCTACGTTTGAATATTTCGAAATTCGCGCGGATTGCCCCTAAACGATTTCGCATAAATAATGAAAGACTTTTCGTAATTAGATAAGGGAATGCAAATTATCATATATCCGTTTATAGTCCTGCATAATATCATATACGTACACTACACACGTACAAATTGTACTGCAAGTCATTTGCTTGCGGTTTTCATTGGACATGGCAACGCTAAATGTTGCCTGCAACATTTCAAACTGTTGACAATGAAGACCATAATTACATTTTTTTTTCAGAATATTCACTATAATGTGTATACTATTTCACCCAGAAAATATTTTACGATAACGACAGACTAAATTTGAGCCATAAATAAATAAAACAATATATTATCAACATTCAGTATGTTATACGACAGACCATCCAAGTAAGCGTTCAGCTCAAAACATCAAACATTTTCACCATAAAAGATTTAACAGCTCCCCTAAAACGGCATCCGGATTATTCGAGCGCACTATACGAAATGCACCGCATCATATTGGAAAACGTTGCAATTTTTAAAAAGTTTCGGCATTTTATCAGCTAAAACCGGTTATTCTGGCAGAGTTTCGACGAGCTGCCACAATGTACCTACATACAAACGCACGTACACGTACATACACTGTGCCGATTTATATCGTGCAATTTTATAACAGACATAAATTTACCGACTTCGAATCGATATTTTTATGATGGGTGTGCAACGTGAATATAAACCAGATACCGGGCATCAAGCCGCCATCCCAATGAAGTGAATAATTAACCGGGGGTCGAAACCGGCATAAAATCGTAAAAACGTGGGCCTCGGTACGCACACGCTCGTTTTTCGCAATTTTCGTACGAGTTTTTCATTGAATCGCGATGTGAAAATGTCGCGAGTTTTAATCGGGTGTCGTAATCAAAGAGCACGCTAAATGTATACGAGCGTGTTTATTCGACCGTTGGAAAATGTTCGTTTTCTATACGTTTGAAATTTTAATGATATTTTTTTTATTTATATTGAATAGTTAAAAAATAAATTTAACGATTTTTTTTTCCACAACATACTATCTACTAGTTAGTACATGTAAGAACACATTTTCTTTTTCAAATGAAATCAATAGTCCACAGTAAAAAAATCAAACCGATAAAATTCAACCCCAACAAACAAGAAAGATCGAATCACAAATTAAACGAGACCGAACAGAAAAAAATAACAACCTACATAACAATCAGTTTTTCCTAGAGATCCCAACCCCTAAACAATAGTCGGCGCACGAAACGATTAAACGCCGCGTCCATAAAAGGGGTCGTTAGCGAAACCGCCGCGGCAAAAAGAAACCACCCGATGCACGTGTTTCTAATACATACAAATACAATCACCATACGAGCAGATCAAAGCTAAACGTGACTAACTCCATAAAGTAAGAAGCCAAAAAACGATCGAACGTTTTTGAGGCATTTTCCGAAATTTCCTCGTTTGCTTTCATCATTCGATTTTTCGAAAAGTATACACATAAAAATTTTGTTTATAATAGATGTAAATATGGTCGGTTCACATTTGAGAACATAATTAATTGAAATGGCTTGTGAAATAAATGATTTTTTATCCGATATCCAAACAATTTTTGTAATTTGATGATATTTATCTTCGGAGTTAATCACGATTAGGTTTGACCGGTTCATATGACGGTAAACGCGGAGGCACTCTCGGTCGGTATTGGTCATATGCTCGAAACAACAAGGGCACAAATAACAGGCGCAATCTGCACGACCGCAGAATCCGGCGCAAAATCCGCCGAAAACTTAATTTGGAGCCGGAGGACACCGTGTTGCGGTCGGCGGACACCGCACTACGTCCCCTATAATGGATACCGTCCCGAATAACGGATGCATTTAGGGACGGTGTCGTTACGGTTGCATTGTTTCACTCGGGTTTGTTTGTTTTTTGAACGGTGTTTTATCGCTTTGTTTTAATATCAGTCTTGATTTTTAATACATTTTCATATTCATATGTGAATATGCTGATATTACTCAAATATAATGATTCGAATAAATGTAGATATGTATATTTCGATTGATTGTTAAATAGAACACAGACGATAAGATTTATCTTCAATTGAAGAAAAGTTGCAAGAATCATACGCAAGTCTCTCCATTTTTCTCGTGTGCACATATTTTAAAAAATATATTATTAATATAGTATTATTTTTATGCCCTCTTTCCGACTAACGATAAATAAAATGATTAAATTTTGCAATAAACTTACTTAAGACATCTATCTGTATTATTTCACATAATCTCTACCTAATTATAGATTCAAAAATATTTCAACATCAAATCCAAAATTAGACAAATCCCCAACTACAATTACCGATACGACACTCGCCGAAGCGCACAAACCACAAATAACCGACCGCATACGATAAACGTCGAAAATTAAAATTTCTTCAGCGACGACTACGACCACGACGACGACGGCTAACTTTCCGAAAGCGCAAACTCCCACAGACACAATCGACAAAGACCTTTACGAGCGTCGGAATCCGAAGCGGCGTCATTTCCGCAACAAGCGCCGACCTCCGGTCGTTACGCGCAACAAGAAGAGTTAACAGTTGCATAAACGCGCCTCGGGGCAATTCCGCCCCGACACCCCCTAACTGGCAATACTTCTGGGTGCAATCCTCGGTCCTGGGGGGTGCTGCAGGGCCATCCTGTTGCGAACTAAACCGGTGGCAAGTTGGAAACGTTCATATTCACGGGGGCCTTCGAACTTGGCCCCGGGGCCGGTTCGTTAGTCGCCGAGCTGAACGCCTCCTTCTTGCTTACTGGTACATATTTAAAATGATAATGAAACGCAACCGCACACAGCTCGACAAAGGCGGGATGCAAATGGAGTTTGTTGTTTGCATTTTTACGCTAAAGTTGTGCTTCCGCGGGCGTCTGGAGGCGTCGAAGTCGATGTCGAGGGATGCGAGTTTTTGTGCGGTTTTAATATGATAAATTTTAAGTATTATACGAAAATATATTTGTATGTATCAAGGACCGATCTTTTGTTTGAAAAGATCAATTTTTCTGGTTTGAAACTCACATTTTGACTACTCTGAAGAGCATATTGCTTCGCTAAAAGATGCTTCTATTCTTTCAGCTAGTATGCTTGAATATCAAAATATTTATATTTCGAAAAATATAATGAATATAAAACGTATTATATGGAAAATGTGGTGGTTTTTCTCTTAGCGTCGAAATCTCATTTTCGACACACACGCACCGGCAGGCGTACGAACTCCGTTTTAAATGCAAAGTCTGTTGGAAAAAAATAAATAAAAAAGTAAAGCGAAGGCGGTCGGGACGAAGCCGACTAAGGTTTTTCATTGTGCCCGATGAAAAGCCTCAGCCCTTTCTGTTAGCGAGCGCACATGCAAAGAGGATGCCGTGAAGGGCTGTTTTCTTTGTGAACGCAGCCGTTCCGGCGGTTTTCAGACGTTCCCTGAAATCTCAATACCGAACAGTTCACTCGCTGAACTCTAACCGACCAGCGGTGAACAACATCAAATAAATTAAATTTCAGCTCCTTTTTTTTTCTTTCGAAAATGATGGCTTCGTGAAATTTTATGAAAATACGTTGCATGGTGAAATTCAATTTTGACAAGATTTGATATTTTCATTCGTTTGAATAATTTTTATCCGTGTTTGAATTTCAATTGCATTCTAATGAAGTATGTAGATGCGTGTATCGCCATTATGTAAATTTCATACTTTTCTTGGAACTAGTTGATTGCAGTACTTGCTTTAACGCCATGCAAATTGCTCATAGACAGTAAAAGAAAATTTCTTATGAGTCCCATAAAAAAAATATACGACATAATTGACATTGTTCACTCGTAAAAATCACCATATTTCAGGTTAAAATGATAAACACATCAAAATGAACACGTAAAATGGCAATAAAATTGCGCAATCAACATTTTAACGATTTTCTCTTCCATTTTACCCCCGATGAACTTTAATAACAACGCTTGCAATCTGTAATTTAAAACGAATTTCGTTGAAATAGGACAACGCTTCCAAAGAAATAAAACTGCATCAACTGATTAACAACATGATATGTATTTCGAATCGAAATTTGAAAAAAAAATGGACTAAATTAAATTCAAAATGATGGATAAAATATTGAAACGATACATTTCCAAGAATAAAAATATTGAACGTAAAATTTCATATATATAAACACATAGATAACACTGACATGAATCGAAATTATTTATTTCATAGATTTTCAAGTAATTATAATAATGATGTTGACGAGTAATCAACTCGTTGAATATCAACGCGCAGACAGAAAAAACATTTTCGCAGACAATGCTGTCTTTTTATTAAAAATAACGATTCATCTGACATACACACAAACGAAAGTGGTCTATTATTGTAAAATGTTAGCTGAAGATGAGGATCATAGGTATAATAATAATAATATTGAATAATTATTATGATATTTCTACAAAAGCAAACATACGAGTTACATAATTTTCACAAAACCATTCAACATCTCCAAAAGTTCCGGTTCGCAATCCTCCGGTTCGCCGCGAGCGACTCATCTTCAAGTCTAACATCGACGTCCCAGAAGTGGCCGTCGTGTTTGCTTACACCCTTTGCGTCGGTCGGTCAAAGCAGTTGACCCGTGAGCCGCGCTGCGATTACACGATGCAATGTTAGCACACAATGAGAGCCCTAACGGGAATCACGTTAAAGCGGCTCCGACGTAACGCGGAAAATCGAATAAAAGACGGACAGATTTCCCGACCGAGAACACTTTGCGAATTGCGGCTGTGATTCGGCCACAGTTTGAATCGGGAATGCTTGTTTGTTTGAGGGATTTCGACGTTTTGTCTGTTAAGTTGGGCGATTTTAGTCTATGGTGAGAGTTTCATTGTAATGTAGGGTAGTGTGTGGTTTAATAGAAAAGTATTGAAGGTTGGGAAGAATATTTGATTTTAAAACGTTTATTGTATAAGTTTTTATTTGTTTCAATTAATTTATTTTTTAGTTAAATCGAGATTATTAATTTGCATGCTATTACTTTTTTTGGTTATATAAATGTTTGCATGTAGTCGAAGTGAATGGAAACATCATTTTCTTATGCTTAGGTATACTATAAATTTTCCTCATCTTCAAGAAATTCCAACAAAGACTTAAATTCAAACAAAAGATCCCGACTAATAGTGCTACTTTAAACACTCAATATGAAACTTTTCAAATGTTTATTTTAAAATGAATTTACAGTAAATAAAAAAATGAACATTATTCCTTTGAAAACGAACAAATTTTTCAAGAAAAACTTTCAATCATAAAAAATCTTAGAAATTCATTCAAATGGTACAGAAATCGACTCTGAAGTTTGAAATAAATCAATACTTAAGAAACTAATATCGTTTTGAATAAACATAATACTTTTTTCCCCCAAGAGATAGCATTGATTTTGGCAATAGACAAGACGCAAGAATACAACATCCGTCCACAACGGGCTAAAATAACACTGATTTCACTAAAATTCTCAAAAATATAAATCGGTATGATTTTTTCATTAAAGTACTTTAATCTTCAAATTTTCAATGACAATCATAATAATAATAATAAAACATTTGACTTCATCGCGATATCTCGTCTGAAGAGCAGCTCGTCTCACAAACCCACCGATTTCCCCATGCAATCTACGGGACTTTGCGAGGTGGCAAAGCGACTCGGATAAAATAATTAAATTATATTACTTACCGACGGGGGCGTTAAGTCCGTCGTCGTCGGACGAATTTTCGCAAATACGCCGCGGAAATTCGCGGATAAATTTTGCACGGTATAAGATTTGTTATTTTAATACGTTCGGAAGTCAGCGTCGGCAATTACCGGCTCTCGAAACTCGAAGCTCCTCAGCCACCGAAATATTCCGACGAGCATATTTCGGTATTAAAACGCTTAGGTATTTAAGGGGGGGCACATCGCTTAAGATTATGAACTTTATTTGCATGTCTAGCCATATATATATTTTTTTTAATGTAGTAAGTTGATTTCAATGTTTTACTAAGGCACAAACTTCAATAATGTTACCAATGACGACTTTCATATTATATTAAGGAAAACTTTAATGTAAATCTTTCTTCGATTTTAGATTGTTATACATATCAAATTAAAACAAATAATAATTATAAGCTTTTAAAATACAAGCAAAAGCTCCATGATAGAAAACATAGATTGAATGTACGTATCATAAAAATGAAATTAAATAATTTGTTCAAAATTTCACAGAATATGTACCTTGATTTCTTAATAATACCGATTTCACAAACATTCTCAATAAGCTCTTTAAATTTTCGTGAAAATTTTCAAGGAATCGAAATCTCTCGCTTAATATGCATAAATAGACGAGTTCCATTCATTAGAATTCAATTTTTCGTAGAATATTCGTAAAAATTTGAAAAAATACATATTTTGAAAGACTTTAAGAGACATTTCATACATTGACTAGGAAATGCAATTGCATACATATTTTTACTAAAAAATATATCAATGGACCAAATAGAAATATTTTTTTATTTTTTACAGTCTTCAAATACTTACAGTATTCTTATGAAAGGAATCATACTAAAACACCATACATCAATCACAGAAAAACACTCGACACTTTCATATGCAACCTTCGCAGAGAAGTCTTGCGAGATTCTTAACCCACGGCCACAGCGAAAGTCACAAATCGATAAACCCAAACAAACGGCTCGAACTCGAATCCTATAACCTAATCATTCTAAATTTAACTCGACTCGGACCGAGTTCACGTCCGCCGTTATTACTATCCAGAAGTGTGGGACACACGCCGCGCTATAGATTTCCCGGCGGCCACGTCCCGGTCCACTACAGTCCTACTGCGCGAATATAAGGAAAACTTTGATCACAACTTATTAAGTTGGAAAGTTTGAGCCGGGACCCAGTCCTATGAAGGGGGAAGATGGTGCCCGGGAAGAAGAAGTGAAGAGGAGTCTTCTTGCAGACGTGCGCGAGCAGGACTCGGTTACAAATGTTGCAATAAATAACGGCCTGAACCCATTTCGGAGAGGAGAGGACGTGAGAAGCTACTTCCGTGACGAGTGCATGTCGATTTGGTCAGAATAAAATTCAAGAAATTTGATTTGAGATTTTGCAGATTCGTCAGCTAATGTAATTACAGCGCAAATTATTCTGTTTCTGATACAATTATGTTCGAACTAAAATCTACTCTACGCTGCATGCGATTGCATAAAATAATCGCAGGTAATGTAATAATGTAGTATTTTCAATTTTTTTCTAATCGATTGAACTTTGATATTTTCAACAGGCTGATTACTTAAATAATTAAAGAAGGTCGTTTAAACTCTTCGAGCCTATGATATAAAGACGTACATATTTCATAGCAAAACTGAAAAAAGTCTGCTCTGCGATTAAGCGATATTGTGTGATACGACGAACGCTTCGTCGATAATATTCCTTCCGAGGAAAAATTCGACGAACGGCAATCGAAAATAGTCATGTCAAACGCAAATATGACGAAGGGTCACTTGTAAACTTTGAAAGCTTTCCCTAGGACTACTTTATCCAATAGCGAAAAAAAATTGAATATCTTAAAAAGTTCGACTGTCAAGTTGATGAAAAAGTTTTTTCCATTCCATTCGATCGTGTCACTGTCGATTACAATATAACATGTTCGCTAAGCGTTTCTTTGAAAGTAATCTCGTGTAAAACATGACACTCCGCTCTAGCATCCGTTTCCCGATTTCAATTCGACTTTTCGGCAAAATCGAAGCCTTTCTTTAAGCCTGGCAAGTGCTTAATTTCCTTAAAATCTTAATGGAATCGTTCACGGGTGAAATAAAGTTATTTTAACCCAAGTTAATCTTTTGAAGAGAGCCCGAAAGCGAAAACGCTTATAATCGTTCAGCTTGCGAATATGCGGATATATAAGTATTTTAATTGGCATTAAGTATAAATTTATTGAATTAAGTTTGAAATTATTAATTTATCAACTGAATGTAAAAGATCAATAATATTTTTCGCTTAATTTGTTTAAATTACAATATCATATACTCCCGATTTATTTTCTTAATAATCTAACTATATAATAGCGCTAATCTGTGAGTCTGTGTATCCATGTAACGCTCCAATACTGCGTTGATATATTCATCTATCATCAATGATTATAAATTCAATTAATATTATTATCAATTGAATCAATAAAATTATATTATATATATTATAGGCTGATTATTTCAACGCTTACAATAATATAAATTTTATTTTATGAAAAAAATAATCATTAAAATATAAAAGGACGTATTCTTTGGATATAATATTATATAATCTACGCGATGAGTTATTAAGGCGACAAAATAGCGAAAATCCCGTAAAATCGCGAACGAAACCGGCGAAGCGCCCCAAGAACAGAATGTAATTAGATAATTAATCCGAATTGTCAACCGAAGTTTCTGTTCGCACCACCGACCGCCCCTTCCCGCCAAACTAATTAAATTTAATGGCAACCCAATACGGAAGAAGCGCGTCGCGGAAAACGGGATCGACACCCCCGTGTATCTTTAAAGACCTAACGTTTCCTTCGAGCGAAAACCTGGCTTCGCGATCTGTTGACATTCCCGACGAAACATTTGAATACGTACTCAAAATACGCATAAATCGACATCTATGTAAATAAAAATGAATTTATGTTACTTATAGACTCCTTAACGGTACATCCTTTGATAGTGAAATTTTTGAGAGATACATATTGCATGCACTTCAAGGAAAATTTCTGCATCATTTCATAAAAAAAAATTACTTAAAAGATTCACGAGAGTACCTTAACTAAAACATAATTATAGCAAATATTATGCATTGTCTTTAAAACAATAATAAAATTTGTTTCGAGAACGAGAAATAAGGAAATGATTTTAAATTCGTCACTGTGTGTATTATTTTTACTAACAAAACAATGTTGAGTATAGGTGAACTCTATTTAGGTAAGGGCCCTTATTCTCGGCGCTGAAATTTCATCGTCCGATTTTATAGCTAGATCCTGAAGATTTGTACGAAACTTTACTATCCATAATGTATGCGATGAGGCAGCGTTGTATACCAGTGTATTCGTATAATTCGGAAAATTCGGAGCGCTCCATTGCGCCAAGTTTGGACCGTTTTTCCGGCCGCGATTTTTCATCATAACACACGCAAACTTGCCCCATAAATATGCACGCTAGGCCGTCTCGCTAATTTCGAGAACGCTTTATTTATGTTTCGCTTTTTTTCCTTCTCCAACTCCGTTTTTATTATTTTATATTTTCGTTTTCGTTCCGCGGAACGACTAGCTTGTATTTTCGGGTAATTGAATCGGGCCAAAGTTTAATTTGACGCCTTACAAATGAGTTCTGGGTCAACGAGCGCTCGCTAGAACCTTATCGTTTTATATTGCTATGTGTTTTTTCAGCGGAATTGTTCGGTAATTTCGATTTTTTTTCTAATATGTATCAATAAAATACTATACGATTGTATTATTAGATTATTAAATTGAACGCGCTTATGAAATTTATCGATGAACTTTTGAAGAATTCTAATATAATTTCAATGAAAATTTAAATTTATTTAATTGATATTTTGAATGGTTTGAAATATTTTATAAATTTCGGAATTTTTCCATTAAAAAATTTTTTTTACGACCAGACATGATATAATAGTACATGCACAAAATCACATTAACAAAGACCAATATGCAAATTTCAGATTGGAAAAAAAGCAAGTGAACAAACATAGAAGTGAATCCGAACAAAACCTCCCCTTTCAGATATGTTTTTAATGTTCGCGATATGAAGTCAGGGGCAGGAAATGGCGGTTCGCGAGCGGGCCCCCGTATCGCTCGCGGCCCCGATACGATCCGACCTGCAGAAATACAGTCTGCTTCCTTTAATAAAGCAGACACGGCTCTCCTTTCGCTCCCCGGCCGCTTTATAAACACCTGCACCATAAACTATGCCTTATGAGACACCCGCTGAACCTTCGCAGCCAGTGTACTATGAGCTTGTCGCGAAAACTTCATACGCCGAGGAAAAAGCGCACCCCGGGAAAACTGAGCTCTCGCTGTATTATGTGAGGCTTGTTCGTTCATTGAGTTCCATTTTTGAGGAAAAATTTCATAGACATTTTTTCAGATCAAAGTTGTAGTGGGAAATTATTTTGGCGCCACTAGCACCACCATTAAACATTGGTGAGCGTGGGCGGTCTTCAGTTAATAAATATTGAGAAATTAGTTGAAATTGCGTTATCGATTGGTTACCGTTAAATATACCAATTCATTGGTAAATTGCAATCCATACAAATTAGTGAAAACAAGCAGTTGGCAATGAGTAATCTTTATTCAAAATTTCCCATGAATAAATTAGCGTAAAACATAGTATTGTATTTAAGATGGATGTCTTTGTTTGTGGCAAGTTTACATGAAGAAGGCATAGAAAAATTGACTTTCCGCTACAATTAATGTCCAAAAAATTATTCCAAATATGAAATAATGCTCTTTCAAATAAAAATATAATTTTATTGGAAAATGATGTTATAATTTTTTTTTCTTCAAATGGATTTTAATAAACGTACGCGCCTCGTAACAAGTTCGATATAGGGGTTGGGACACGCGACTTTTGTTCGAAGCTCGAGCGATAAAACTCTTGTAGTTTGCATAAAGCTTATGCGTTTCGATTTGAAAAAATAATGCTGTCTTCGTTAACGGTTATCGCGCGGATCTTTATTATATTTGCATCGTGAATAAGTAAAGTGTCTTTTGAATGGAATTCGAGAATATGCTCGCATGCAAATGTGACACTTGCGAAGGGTCAAAACTTGTATTCGACTAAAGGAAAAGAAATTGCAGACGTCGAGAAACATGCGGCGCTTTCGTACTAGTCTCTCCTTTTTCGAAAATAAGAAGAATCTAGTAGAAAAGATCGACCGGGTGTTGAAGAAGATATAAACCTAAAAAAATATATGGAAAATATAAATTATTATGAAACGAAGATGAATTTATTAATAAATTAATATTTGAATATTCAATGTTGCTCTTTAAAACATCATTAACATATTTTGAATTAAAAATGAATATCCAAGAGAGCTTTCATTCAAACTATTTAAAAACAATACATTTTTAATTAAATCAGATTTGAATATCATAAGATGAGTTGCTCAGTTACTTATAAGCGCATAAATTTTCTGCTGAATCAAATAAAAACGTTCGTCATAAAATTTTACTACGTTAACTGTTGGACTAAATAAAATTGGCTTGTTCACGACTCGTTAAATGGAAGTTTCAATAACTCCTAAGCACACACTATTTCATTCATAACACGTTTACGCCATTAAATGATATTAAGCCGGTAACAGTAAAACACAAAGTGATATAAACTTCAGCGAATTATACACGATTTTATTCGCGAAACGCTGCCTCTGTTTCACACATAAAATGCATCCCGTACCTTTAATTTTTCACTGAAGTTTATTAAATTCGACAGCACCATATGCGATGTACGAATTTAAACAAAATATAATCACAAATTAAGAGATAACGACTATAAAATGAATAAATATACCTATGTATATATATTTCGAATAAGAAAAAAATCGAAATATACTGAAAAGAAATATACACATGTACATAACGAAACAGTCTCCATATGAAAAAGCAGATAAAAAAAACGAGTCGTCAGACGCGTGTATATGTTTTCGAACAGAAGGCGCGCTCCCGGGAAAAATGCGTGAAAAAGTTAGTTGTTCTTTTTTTCTGTATGTAGAGACGTATCGCCAGTTTAGGGAACGTTTCGCATTATTTTGATATTGAAACGTATTCTTTTTCGACGCAAACTTTCGGCGCGGGATCAACGCGCCGCCTGTCTCCTATACTCATAAGTATTTATGAGTCGTTGAAAACTTTCAGGCGAAACTTTCGCGCCGAAGCAGAGCCGCTGAAAAGACGAACTAAACTAAAGACACGCTTACATACGTATGTATAAAATGTGCACGCGCCCTTTTTCATACGCTCTATTCTTTCGAACGACCGATATTCGTTAGGGCCTTCGCAAGCAGCAGACTTTCTATCGGCCGATAGTTGAGTCGGGCTTTTTGATCGGTATGGAAATATATGTTCATTACAAAAAATCTGCAATCTTCGGAAGCCCTTAGAACCCGAGCAGGCTATCGAATTTAGTTGGGACAACAATTTAGACACTTTTTTGAATAGCTTTGATATCGTTGTAATTCCATGCATCTTCATGCTGATTGAGAACCTATTCGAATCGTTGGCACAACTAAAATCGGTCGTCTACAAAGGCTCTTAGAGTTAGAAATTCGTAGCATTCCACACTAAAAAAAGCTCTGCTAAATTATCGTCCGATAGAAAACCTGCAGTCTGCGGGGACTCTTAGAGCTGGAAATTCGAAGCGTTTCATGAACGTCAGCTTCGGTCGTTTTGAGTATAAATCTTTCGACTGTAGACGCGGTGTTAAAACGGAAAACTGAGTGGTTTCCGTGCGCGAAAATGTGTTTGCCAAAGCGAAACATGTTTGATCACCTCTCGGCCGTTTTATCGTCGTCGCGCGAAACGCTCATTGTCGTCGAAGCCAACCGCGACGCATTCGCTGATACGTGTATTTATATTTACACACGTGTAAATATGTGCGAAATCGACACGTGTATATATGTGTGTGTGTGTGTGTTTGTTCTTTCGAGTGCTTAACGTTTCGAATTTCGCGCGCCTGTTCAAATATGCGCAAGCCGAAAAAATCTAATGAGAACAAGCCGTCGTTTATGTCGTATCATCGTATATACCTACGCCAATTTTTTTCGTAATGTTCTAGTTAATATAAATTAAACATTTGTCTGTTAAATTAATATTTAATTTCAATTATTTTGTTCCAATGAGATTTCATTACGCACAATTGATAGCTTAATACTCGATAAACAATTGCCTACAATTGAATTCTTGTTTCGAGAGTATGCTTTTGTAATATTCGACCGTTCATCATTTATGTATTGCTCGACAAAGCCGATTATATTTCGAAAACATTATATAGCGCGGCACATTCGACAATTCGAGTTCCCCGAAAACCTATTTCGTACTTTTCATTACTCGCATAAACAATTTATATGAACTTTATTAACAAACATAATTCGCAATGCGGGGCAACGTTACGCTCGATCCGCACGTAAGCTCCCCCCAGATATAATAACGAAAATATTTTTTTATTATTACACAGTGCATTCGCGGAGAGCGAAAATCTTCTACCGGCCTTTTTTATTCGTTATAATATATATATATATTTTTTTTTGTTTTTTCGGATGGCGTATCTCTTTCGCCGGTCTAATATATTACTTTTCTTTAATCGGCTTTGGGCTTTTCAATTAAAAATCGTCGAGTCTGTTTGTTATTTCACGTAGGGGATTTGCGCGAGGGCCCCCAAGGGAAGCGCACGGTGCCCACCTGATAGCTCAAATTATTATACGGCCTCTCGGAAAGCCTTTGAAAATAATTCGAAAATAGAGTTCCGGTCCCAGATAAAATTTCCCCGTTCAAAATTTATTCAAATGCGCCTCCGAGGTACACGCGGTCGCCTCACCTGCCTAAAGTCGACGTCGCGTATTTCAATTACGCCGTTGAATAACAATTTCGTTTATGTGGCATGTGTTGCCGTGAATTTGTCATTTTAACGGTTGAATAGTGAGCTGTGATTGTGATTTCATATTCGCAAAGACGGAATGAATATTTCAATGGGCGATTGAGAAAAATTGCATGAAATGTGCGAATATTTTTCTTCTAATGTGAAATTCAATATCATTTATTTTATTGTTTATTATTCTTCCGTAAAATACGAAATACAAACACGTCATTAATTTGTGTTGAAAAAGAAATTAATCTCTATCAAAAAGCATTCGTTAAAGTCTATTCCATTAAGATGTCTACAGCTAAATGTACATAAGTATATTACACGCACCGTGTCCAACGTGGAAGGTAAACTAGCGAATGAAATTTTAAACAGATTTCTGTTAGCTGACCTGTAATTCTAAAAGGCTGCTATTTGGCCAACGGCCAGCAAAGGCAAACCACCCCTAAATTAATTCTAATTTTCTCCCAAAGCACACCGATAAATTTCGCGCTGCCTTTTTGAACGCTTTTCGCAAACTTCGAGACGCCTTTGTGTGCCTTTAATTGCCATTTTTTTAATCTCGTCCTTTGCGACGACATGAATTAGAAAATGATAGGCCTTCAGAGGGAAAAAAAATACCGTTATGCATACAAATTATCTGTAACTGTATATATTAATTTCTCATTTTCATTAATATATTTTTGACCAAATTACAAGACTGATTCTTCAATGTAATAAAATTAAATGCAAACCGCACAGAATCCAAAAAATCACCGCGACCAAATCGAAAAACCAACAACCCGAGAACCGCCTCGTTCAATTAAAACACAACGCAACGGCCGTATTAAAAACAACAAACACAACGCGGGACCACCATAGCCCCATACACGCCAATTAATAATTCAAACATTACACTTTCGCAGCGAACCCATAAACCGAAACGGCTTAATATACGACTCGAAAGCGAAAGCGATACACACGGCTCCAGTATCGAGGCTTCGCATCGCCCGAATCGATATCACGCGCCGATAATTAATTATAAAATATTCTAAGCGACCCTAGCCGATATGGGGGTGTGGGGGGTCGCTTCGCCATAGAATTACGTATATCGTATACGTATGAATAAATACGTGCCGGTGGTGTCCAGGGGTTGAGCCTTGAATATGCATGAAGTTGACCGCGTCACGCCTTCTGCGACCCCCCTTAGGTTCGGTGACGCGCTCAGACAATTAACGACCCTAATTTGCGATGTTTTCGAAAACGAAATACTATAAATTTTCTGATGCTGCATCGGCTCGGTCCTTGGGCTTTTGAAAAATGATGAACGAATCCCATTTAAGGCTTTTGAATGCGGTCGTTCGGACGCTTGAAGCGAGTTGATAGATTGGCAATAACTACCACTATCGAATATAGATATGTATTACATGTTAGAACGAATTTTTAATTTGGAAAAGTTTAAAAAAATCATTTGATATGTATCAACTAGTACTGCATAATTTTTTATTAGACTTGAAAATACGGAATGAAAAATGAAACACAATCAAGAAAATCATCTCAAAATTGCTGCTGTAAATAAATACTACTGACTTAAATCTAGATACGCATGAAAATAATAGAAAAAATATGTTAATCGTTTAGTATTATCTGAAATTCGGCTGTATATTACACAAGCATAAAACAATAAACTACAAATCGTGAAGGTGGAAAAAAAAGGAAAGCAATTATTTATTTGAAACGTTCGTGGGTTTCTGTTTTAATCACGCGCGAAAATTTCTCCGCAAGGAGCATTCGCATAAATCACACATAGGCGAATCCCCATAAATCAAACGTTACGTGATTGAGATTATTAATCCACGACAAATTCGATACCGCTTATACAACAGTAATTATATTATACATATTATAATATGATATATTACCGCGTAATATATGCAGCATTACAAAGGAAACCTGATCGGATTGCTTACGTTCAGTGAAACGTTCGATTCACATTTAGTATGCAAATCGCAATATTATTACATTTGCTCACAACAATCACGACGCATTGAAACGTTTAATTTTCAATCATACAATTAACATTAACAAATAAATAAATTTACACTAACAAATACTTTCTCATAGATTTTAATTAGACTTCAGAAGATCTTTGTGTATATTTAAAACATACTAACGAAGAAAAATAGAGTCTAGAGATGAAAAAATCTCTTAACAGAAACAAGGTACTGTGTAACTTAAATAATATCTTATATCTCGATTAACGTATAATATATTAAAATTTATTACTCAAAAACTTTTTTTTTTAATTTGATTAAACTCATTTATAAGACTAAATGCGTAAAGATATAAAAAAATATATGCGCATTAATCTTCGGAGCCGCAGCTTTTTTTGATTAAGCACCACGTGGACTCGATGCTTCACCTCGGAATTTTAATTCCATGCATAAATTTACATCGGCGATAGAAACAACGGGTGAAATAATCGCTTTAAATAAAAATATGGAAATTGTGCACTTTCGCGAAATTTTATCAACTCTTCCATTTTCGCATAACGAAGCCATTTCCGGATTATATCTAACGGAAAAAATGATGCGAAAAATATTACAAAAAGAAAAGAAGCGCTTCGGGAAAGGTTTCTATCGTCTTTTTTCCGGATGAAACCATGTTCACGGATTATAAAAAAAACTAATTAAAGTTTTCAATGTTACATGAAAACCGTTTTTAGCTCGTAAACCTACAATATTGTATAATATTCGAGAAATATTTTTCTTCTTCTAAACCAGTAAATATTTGTAACTACGTCGTATATTTGAGCAATAAGTATACTTTCTGACTTACACAAACAAACATGCAGTTGAAGAATAGTTTTAAATTCTATAGTTAACTTTTCGATTGAGTTTGAAACTCAATATCTGAATCTGAATATAATTTGAATTCAAAACTTTTACGAATATCTTCAAAGGGGTATGTTTTTTTATAATTCACAAGACACGTGAAGATATTCAAATAAAATCACATATTTTTAATGTTTAGGTATAATAAATAGATTTTATAGATTAAATAAAATGAAAATATATCAAACAATGTTTATACGAAGAAAAAAAAACATTAAATTTTAAACATCACATCCACGTGTTTACTCAAACATAAAAAATCCATACACCCAATCGAGACCAGCGCATTCAATCAGGTCAAACTCGGGCCACCTTAAAATTACAAGAATCGAACTTACACAAAAAAAAAAGATTACAACCGAGTGCAATCGTGAATAAATCATTCTCTATTTGCTTTGAAGCCAAACATGCATCGTACTGAAAATCGCTCACGAAACAGAATGCAGAAAAGATGGAAGGAGCGCGTGATGCACCGCTCCTCGTCACCGAGACAGCTCGCTAAGTGGGCTTTTCATTTTTCAAATGTTGCAAAACGAATGGGTAGCAAAAGGTAAACGGTTTGTTTAAAGGGCTCTTTCGTGTCTGAGCTCTTGTGATTCGGCTGTAATCGTCTGGCGTTGGCTGTCACGGTGAACGCGATCGCATAACTAAGGTGAAAAGCTATTAAAGTTAAATCAACCGTGTTCGAGCTGCGCAGTTTGCTTTTAATTTACAATATTGAGCGATTCGGAGGAAAAAAAATAGATTTGCATTCGTGGAAAATCGATTATATTAAGAGTGAATAAAGAAAATCTCGTCGAAAATAGAACGCGCCACTTTTAGACTGAATATTATATCGACCGACGTTTCGTATTTAACAATATATTTTCAGTGAATGCCGTCGCTGGAAATCCGACCAAAATGACTCGTCGAAAATTATTCAAAAGTACATTTCCAACAGTGGCTTTTCCTCGTTTGCATAAAATAGCAATTCGCCACCGCCGACGTCGTATGAACGTTTCTCACTAACCGACCGAGAATTCCAGAATTAATAATCAGCCAGAAATTCTTTTCGATCCGAAGAAAGCATTAATATTCACTCGCTCATTATAAGATAGCATAAGCTATCACTATTGTTATGAACTTGTTTCAAATAGCAAAAAGTTGCCGAAGAGAAGGCATTTCAAAAATCGCTCGTCCACCACTTTCGAAAACACACTCGAAAGTTATCCCCGTAAGGTTGGACTCTTTCTTTCTCATTCCCGAATAAACAGGACGACTTAAGACAAAAAAAATGCTTAACATAATAATATAGTTCGGAAAAGTCAGACCCCTCCAGTGTCATACGGCCAAGTCTCGACTCACAACTGCCATCCAAACTTCCTTTGAAAAGCTGCAGGGGGGGAAAGGACTCTTTAAAATAGAATAACTTTTGTTTCACCTTTGGTAAGTTTGTAAAGCTGAGCTTACCTGCACTGTTTCATTTTTTTTTCGTGCTCTTGGTCCGTCCACAAAACGCCATCGTGTGAGACAAAACAACAACAAGAATATAAGACGGGAAAAAAAGAAATTGTTGAGAAAAAGTTTTCCGCTGTCGGAATTTACACAGAAAAATATGTCTAGATATATAATAAATATAATAAACAAACGGAGAAGTTTTCTTCCGTATGTTTTGCAAGAAGAGATTAATTTCACCGAAATTTATTTTCGCTATACACTCTTCCAATGGAGTTTAGAGCTTTTTATTTACTTAAGCGCTGTGTTCATAAAGTGCTATTAAACCTCGCGATTCAATAAAAAAACAATCGATTTGAATTTGAAAACATAATTACATCGAATATCTTAACAAGTAAAATTAAAAATTCATCAGTTTGAAATCATTTTTCCAATAAATATAATACAAACCAATCCGAAATACACCTATCATACAAAAATCGATAAAATTAAGACAATTTAAAAAAAAAACACCCTCACCAATCCCATTCGCGAAACAACAAAAAGGGGGTCACCAGTGATAAATAAGCTCGATGCTCGTCGACGATTACTCATCTTTGAAACAACCCAGCACCACAACAGGTCTTCCGAAACAACCACCAACCCCTCGAAAGCGAAACCTCCCTTCCTTCCGCGGATGCAAATTAACGCGAGGACATTAGACGAGTGTCGTCCGAGTTTCTAACCCAACCGATATAACCCAAGCTCGTGTTGCGAGAGGCGAAAGCTTCGGCCCGAGATCAGATAACGCAAATTGACAAATATTTGTGCGTGTATAGGCGTAATAATATAATAGAATCGCCGGCGGCTAAGGTCGAGATCAAATATTTATTTGACCTGGGCGCGGTTGAAAGCGAACACAAGCAAGATGTTAAATGTATATTTTCGTAAGCGCCGACTTTTCACCGTGTCAATAGAGGGTGACGTTTACTGAAAAAATTATCTCTATTATGACTGCCGGGGTGGTTTTTCGTTTTCGTTTTTGCGCTATTTTTTTTATTTCGTGTTTTTCTATGGAAGTTTTCTTTTCGAGTGTTGGTCCGCTTTCGCGTTACTTTCGTCCTGTTTGCGAAGCCGTTGTCACTTAAGAACTATATTAATAGAAAATAAAGTTGTGTTAACGAAGAAGATACACGGTTAATTAATCAACTTGTTATGTTCATAACGAAAGTATTAATTCGATAGATATATTTTAAGATAAAATTCATAAATTATCATCACATTTTCTATGTTTAAAATTTATTATGCTTAAAATAAAGTATTTCACCCGTGTAGATATTTTTCAAAATGTCTTAACTTTAGAATAAGAATAAGTATCAGAATCACTTTTGCGATTAAATTTTTATGAACTCTCTAAAAACTCTCCTTTAAGTCGATCGTCATTCTTAGTCGTACGTGAAATAAATAAAAGATTCTTTTATTCGATATTTCATCTCACGCACGTGTTTTTCAACATGAAATAAAGCACTCGCTTAAAGAAAATTTAATACTGAATATTTCACGATGAACATTAAAAGTGAAATACATTAATATAAAATAAGATAATCGTTGAATTTCACGTTCCACGTAGTTATATACTCGAGGGAGAGATCTTTTCACGTTTACGCTACGTCTAAATAAAAATTAAAGTACAGCTTTTATTTGTTTATAAAACAGCACCGAGCATCATAAACAATGTTTACCGAGAACTGTTTACCCAAAAATCATAAGACCTGATAAAGATTTACAACATGAAACGAAAATGATACTTAAAATACGACTTGTACGAAAACGTACCTCTCGTGAAACATGAACGAATAATAGAGTTTCTCATGTGAGATTTCTCAGAAAAAAAATCTTTTTCGTAAATAAAAACAGAATTCGCGAACACAGCGCGTATCCGCGTGGGATTCGCAATTAAACCGCACACACAACGGCTCGTTCTCGATACGGCTAAAGAGGGGTCGCGAACCGCGAATCCATTATTATTAATTTGCGAAACACGCCGCATTGTTATTCATATGTTTTTAATAAACAGAGAAACAGTGGTTGTTTATTTCCAACGGCCTGGGAGAGCTTTCGCGAAAGGGAAACTCGCCTAACCGTTTATTGGTACGAAGAGAAACCACCTGCGTGCGATACCATCCCACAAAGCAATATACGCACAGGTGCATTCATGTCCAACCTCATTACACAACTTAAACTTCATATCATCAATATTTTATCAACCAATATATTTACACCTTCAAACATAAATAAATTGAAAAAAAAATAGAATTATTATTTGAAACAAATACGGAAAATTACAATTCATTATAATGCGTACACTCCATTGTACATTATATCTCCACGTCTCGCTTAATAATAAATATATCCGCATGAATATTCATACATTTAATATTCAGACCTATCTCACGGTTACCATAGCCGTGGTACGTGTGTGTCACCTCAGGAAAAACAATGGTGCAAAACCGAGGCATAATGTCACGGGAAAAACTCGAACTAGTCCTACCACACAAGCGTACGCAGCTTAAAATATATCCCGGAATACATTATAGCTGAGCATTTTTAAACGTGATAAATATTTATGGGGTTCTGAATCGTGGCCGAACAAAAACTATGCGGCAGTTTTAGGTGCGCTTACGGATTTCAAATTGCGCCATTCGAGCTTGTGCAACAGTAGATTAGTGCGCGTTGTTTTCTTTTTTTATTCGTTAAGGCGAAACTTTTATATTTTTCGAATAAGATGCACCCGGTGCAACAATTACATCCCGAAGCATTTGTGTCTAAAATGTTTCCGATTGTAGAGGAAGTTACAATTTTAAATAAAAAGCAATAAAGAACGCTTGTTGTAGACTGAAACTTTCGCATAAAATTCTTCTCTCTCATATTTCAAATCATGCATAAAATATATCAAACAAAAAGATTAAAAATTTACTACGAATACTGAATACGACAGTATTACACCTTTAATCAATAACTTTATGACAACCGAATGAAAAGAAAAATACAAACATGAAATACCAAATCATACGAGGTGAAATCGAAACGATCGCACTAAAAATAGTCGCATCCATTAAGCATGTCTGAATTCGAGCAATTTCACGTGCTCTTATACGCTTTATAAAGCTTGTATATTTACAATCTGTGCTCGGAAATGGTAGAGTTCAACTGGCGTGCAAGTCTGCGCTATGTCCGGCGAAAGTCCCGCGATTATTTTTCCCCGCCATTGTTTATCTGCCTTATTATTTTTATTTGTATTCCGACACAGAAAAACTAATGCGCTTCGTACCCGAACTTTGTCCGTGGAGGATCGAGCTTTTTCGCCGCTTTTGTTGCTGTTTTTTATCATTTTTTTCCATGCATTTAATTCGTTTCCCCTAGTGGGCGAAAATTAATCATTTTTTGAGAGATTTGTTTACAGAAAATGCATCTATTTTGTATTCATCTACATCATTCGAATATTCAACTTGAATTTCTAGATCTCGATCTTATTTAACGTCTTTATCTAAAGATCCGAATCGCACGTCTCAAATTAGATTCCCTTCGACGTCAAAGAGCACGAACGGCAATAAATAAAAGTCGCATTTCAAATTATATCATATTATGGCGAATGTGCAACCGCACCGAACGTTCTAAATCACCATTCAGTGGACATTTCAATCAGATTGGCTCAGGAGCTGGGTCAGGCTGTACGTGCCAAGACGCACCAGTTGCCCCAACCAACACTAACCCATACATATTGCATCATACGATGTTTACACTTGAGCCGAACTACGAAACCAATATACTCGGAAAATTACGATAAGATGAATTTCCCTCCGGTTTGTCTGAATATTGTCAATTGATTTTTCGTTTCGACGAACGGTTTAGATGTGAGGATTGCATCACATATCGACGAGTATCCAGTTGGAGACCAGTGAGGGTATCTTTGGATACTAGGATCGTGTACTATGTGTGTACCTAGGCGCAAGCGTAGGTCACGTTCTGAAAGTTCCCAGACTTCGATTTCGCGAAGCGAAAGGCCGTTGTTTGCCGAGAATCGCACGATACGTTATGTATGGAGGAAAAACTAGAATTTGGCAAATACTCCGCACGACAGTGCTTTTCAATATTTGCGAATTTTATGTTTGTAAATTCATAAAAATCATGGAATTCAAATGTAGCAGAAATCGATTACAAAGCTTGAAGCAAATCAATACAAACGAATCTAATTTTATTCAAAATGCAAAAACACATGTCTCGGTCCAGGAAAAGGGTTAAATAATAAGCAAAATCACAGGTACGAGTCATGAATTGTTAAAATAGATATATAAGTTAAATATTTTCATCGGACAATCCCAACCGAAGATTTAGAACCACACACGGACACCGATAATACGTTATATCTGTATGAAAAGTGGTAGCGGGCGTCTAGCCGTCGCGTTCCTTCGAACTTCGACCAGCAGGAAGCCGAAGGCAGTTTCGAATAGGAAACGGAAGCGGGACGACTGCCAGCAATTTACCGGAAAATAGACTATCCTATAGCGAGTTCGCGGATCTCTAGAATTGAATGTTTGCACTGCGAACCATAAGCGCATTCGCGTAATATCCCTCCGTTGCTAGCCATGGGGGATGAAGGTCTGTTCTTTGCCTAACGACACGTTCGACTTCTTTGTCTCTTCGTTTTGCGAAAGCTCGTGTTCTTCTTTTTATTCGTTCGTAGGAAACACGTCCAGTTTGCTTTCTGTCTCTGCGAGTTCCGAAAGAAATAATCTCGATTTCCATGTACACTTGAATGTTTCTAAACCGTCGTCGATTTAGAATATTTTTGTACATAAAAGAAAACGTACATAATTGATACAACAATTCAAATTGAATTATACAAAAATAAAACATAATATAAACATTTTTTTAATATCAAAAATACTTTTTTATCGATATCATTTTCAGTTAAAGATTTCGCATAGCACATACCTACTTTACCGACCAAGTGTTGAATTACATTGGCAGTATCGGACCAAGACGGGCGACAAAAAAAAAGAATAATGGCTCTCTTGACCTTTTCTGCGACGTCTACTCTCACCCCGGTGTCGAAAGATCGGAATGATATTGGACATTTATTGTGACAACGTTTTCGAAAACATCGTTCACAAAGACAAAAAGCCGAAAGGCCCCCGCCACGGTGCCGAATATCGAAAAGATTTTTGTCCCTTTTGCAAGCGACTCACCCCACTGCGCCCTTCGACCTCTCAGACATTTGAGATATTCCCACAGACATATAAAATATATAAATTTTTCGACGTTTCATAATTGATTACTTGTAACGGACCAAAACCAACAAGTTGAAAGCATAAAACACTCCGGAGACTTCGTTATTTCATTTTTCCGCGCCGATATTTATTGGTTTCGAGACAGGAAAGTTTTTAAGGCATTAACGCAGTATCACGTTTCTCTCATTTTTCTAACGTTTCATTTTTTCCCGTTAAATTATTATTCTACGTCCCAAACTGCCCTCGGCTAACAGCGTCCTTTTTTTCTCGTCGACTTGTCGATCTTACCTTTGCGCCTCCAAGAAAATCTTTAAACCAAGATTTACGATATCCATCGAACGCCTCCTTTTATTATTATTCAGCCCCGCCTCTTTCGACACTGCGTACGTATAGAAAGATATACGCCGCTTAAATCTAATTAGGGACGTCATCGAATTTATATCGACGTAAAGAAGAAATATCGACGTAGCGAGTCGATAAAATGGGATGGAACGCTTTCGCTTTTCCAGGCGCGGAATTCGGCAGTTAGCTTAAACGGGTTACGAGAGGACCCCCTTAAAAAGACAAGTTTTCGCTACATTTCGTCTCTTGATAATACACCTTTATCAGATTAATCTTTACTGCTTCTGAGAGACGTGGCAATATATTTTTCCTACCCGTCGCAAGTTCCCTTTGCCCCCTTTTGTCTTCGGGATCGTAAAAAATATTCGAGAGATTCCCGGAGCTATCTCGACGTCTTCAAATTTCGCAAACGACAACTTATGTCCAGGATGATCCTTGGAAATCGCGGTGATATTACTTCGAAACACAGACGAATAATAATTTTAATGGATTTCGCTAGGAAAATGCATTTTTATCAAATTTAAAATGCCACGTACATACAAAATAAAGTATACTTTCTGAGCACAATATTCCTGCAAACAGAACTCTCAGTATAAAACGACAAAGTTTTTAGCTTATGGCCAATGCACTTCTCAAATACTTTTCAATAAAATCGAAGTCGCAGACGTCTATAAAAGATTTCAAAATAATAAAAACCCTTAAATAAAATGCATGGCTTTTCATATGATATAAATTTACATTCGACCTATCTACCCATATACGAGTAAATAAAATGTAATGTAATTTTTACACTCCACATATTAAAAACCATTTCAAAAAATTTCATACAAACTGGAAGTATTTTCCCTGTAATTAAAATTAAGCATCAGAGCTTTTAATTAAAAACGCGTGATGACTTTGCTCAATTCACAACCGCACTGCTTTGATGCTCACTAAATTCAGAGAGACGCACAACCCATAATTTTCTACTGAAACGTGATATAATTATAATATCTTCTTCTAAAATGTCACAAACCGCATCCCATACAATTCATTAATTCAAACAAAAGCACAAAAAGTGAGCACAACGATATCATATTCAAAATAATGTCATTAAAATTGAACTGGTGTTTGATATCTCCATTTCATATGTATTTAATGACAAATATTTCAAATGAAAATTATCAAAATACTTTGAATCCGAGAAAATCATGCTCATACCGTCACACACGTCAATACTTTGAGTTGATTGGTAAAAAAATGCACTTTGTGTATTATTCAAGATGGCTTAGTCTGAAACGTACACGGCTGTAATTTCATCCAGCCCCCCTTTGCAAACAATATCGGATGCCATCTCTTGCACTCCCTCGAGAGTCGCTTCGGAATTTTAGCATTTCAACGAAATTTGCACATATGCACACTTCCCATGGAAAGCGAACTGGCAGCTTTTCCGTTTATGTCCGTTTAATATTCGATATGCAAAAGGTTTTTCCGACATTCGCATATTATGTTTCGCACTAACATAAAACCTGCGAGCGTGTTCATTTCCACGCTCATTTTCTGATGCTCATTAAAACGATTTAAAATATAAAAATTGAAAATCCTACAGAAATATATGTGAATTGTGTCCGCTTAACTGGTCAAATCTATGGAATTCCAATGTGAAAAAATATATTTTTCGATCGTTTTTCACCGACATAGAGACGAACCTACACGTTGTCACGACCAGTCGATTTTTCGAAATTCGTACGATGCGGACGATAATAACGACTACATAAATTCTTCAGCATTGTACCCAGCGGTCATCCCTTAACGATCGTAAAGATAGGGCTTTACAATTTTTACCACCACCCACTCACTCTACGACACTCGAGCACTCACAATAAACTTTATAACAACTACGCCTAGTTTCGAAAAAAAATCAAATCCGAGCTTATATTCATTTGATTTGCATGCATTTTGAATTTTATCAGATAATTCTGATTCAAACGAAATCCGTTCGCAACAAAGGACCTCTCGAAAGCAATGGAAAAATATAAACGAACCGTAAAAACGCGAATAGAATGAAAAAGCAACTTTTCCGCCCCGTTCAAAAACAAATTAATATGAAAATTGAATCCGAAACAACATACAAAAAAGATCGAACCATACAAAAGTCGAGAGCTTTTTATGACAATTTTTTTTCGACATTAATTTTCACATCGCCAAGTCCACTCCCCGGCTGGCAAGAATTCATCAATTCTGCGATACTCGTGCCCCCATAATTAAATCCATCGGTCGGTGTTTCCGCCAAGGAGCGACGAGACAACGTCCTTTCATGCACAAAATGATTTTTAATTTAATTTCAGCATTTCCCGCCTTTATTGAATATAGACGGAGCTCGCCTCCGCTTTGTGCTCGCCCCCGCTCTCTCAATAGTCCGACCGTAGAAATTTGTTTTTATACAGTTTGGAAAATGAAAAGAGCGACCGGTGATAGAATAGAAATCGATTAATGGGTCATTTCGGAAAAAATATTCGTTGGAAGTTTATTATTCAAATTTTCTCTCCGATTGGTGAATACTTTCATTTTATTTTACATGTTATTCATTGAATTAATTTTTTTTTTAATTTCAGCTAAAATTACATCGTTTTTAATAGTAGAACCTTTCACATACATTGGCGTGCTATAATGGCATTTCATGTTCAATATAAGTAAACCATGTTATATTTTTATTTGGTCTAACATAATTATATTGTATTTTTAATGATATAATTTAGATATCGCTATCACGTCTATGGGGAAAATTATGCGACACGTTCATATATCATAATTACCCCACTCATTCAAATGTAACCACCTGTTACTTAAATATCATTTTTTATAGAAACTACTTATTTGTATTATGAACATATTAAAAATTTATTTGTTTTATCCAAATACATTTTTTTTTTATTTAAGCTCATTTTGAATTTCGGTTTCGTGTTATGAAAATGGATTCCTGGACGAAACACAAAAGTTCACTGTGTAAACGTGTGAGCGTATTTACCGTAGTAAACAGCTTACCGTATACACTTAGTGGAATTAAAAAACTTATTGAAAGGGTTTTCCAATTACGTACGGTGACATTGAAATAATACCTGAAAAAATATGCACATGTTCGAATTTATACATGCCAATGGGAGTAGAGCATATTTTTACATTTCATCTGAATTTTCGTTCGACATTTTTCCATACGAACAATAATCGAAATCGAAAAACTTTATCAATAAAATAAATACGAAAAATCGACAAAAAAGCTGATATTCTGCAATAATGAAAATTGAAAAAATATATATGTACATATATAAGATAGAATAATTCCAAGTTGACAGGCTTTCCGCGAGTGGCACGCACGATTCGCCAACGTCGGAAACACGTCTTCGTGCGAATGTCAAAAGACGCGTTTACAATAATGAAAATTGACGTTGAAACGTCTGAGTGGTGTTGAAACGGGGCTACCCTCTAATCCTGAATCGACCGAGAGAGGATCGAACCGAAAACCTAGCACACATTCAGAGCTGAAGGCACACTACGATAACGAGTCACATTTAATCGTCAATTTTTCAATTTTAAAAATCTTCCATGTGGAGCTTATTGTGGGTTTCAGTGTGCTCTTAGCTTTAGTCTGGGTGCGCGTGTGTTTTGCTTTTTCACCGCCATTGCGGATCTTTTGATATAAAAAGCGGTACACGACTGCGATAAGAGTGTCTGGTAATGGATTCTATGTGATTGTTTGGTTGTTGGGTAAAGCAGTTGTGGCTTGTTTGAGGTTCTGGGCGGAGTTTAAGCGAGGGTTGCAATGTGTCGTTGCATTGCTTTATTCAGAAGCACATTGTATTTAAATTGCGTTTTATTTTAGAATATTTGATTTGGATATTAAATATTTTAATACTTAAATCAAAATGCATTTTCAATACTATAGATTTCATACAATTATTTTAATTTTTATTCATACTTATTTGAAACAAATACTGAAAAGGAACAATTGATCCATCGTATCAATTAAAAAGAACGAAGTATGACTATCCCCGAACCGGTTCCGAAACGAAACCGACACTTTTAAACACCTCAACCATCATCCATCTCACACAACAGCTTCCGACATCGAATCCCTGACAAGAACTCCATCATAACACATCATACATAGATAGACCGCATTGTGTTAAGCTCGACTTCCTCATTCTGCGGCACATAATGAATTTGTCGGGCGCCGCCCTTTATCGCGGACCACACTCGTCCCGAATAGACGTCGCACTAACGAACAACGACGTTATTATTTCGAGAACAAAAGTCCGTTATTATCTTTTAATGGGGGCGGCCGTTTTCCGTGACGCCCGTGCGCGAACGTACTATGCCCGCTAATGTCGAAATCGCCCCTAACGCTGTACACTCGTTTACGAACCGGCGAACATTCAAGCGAGTGCCGAAAGACAAATATAGGTGTTTATATGTACGTACATCTGTCCTTGTCCTTCATAACTCGTATGGAAATTCTACTGTTCGTAAATGGAGGAATGAATGTGGATATTATATGTACGTTGGTTATTAGGCGAGTGTGGCATCTGAATTATCGAATCGAATGGTTTAGCCGATTCGTGCGCAGTTTTAAATTCGGATTTCTAATTTGATCGATTCGATTTGGTGTTGTGTAGTTAATAATCGAGATGATTTCGTATTAGATTGTGTAGAATGTATTTTGAACACGAACGGTTTGCGATTAAATTTCATGAGCGTTCGCGCGTAGAATTGGACTTAATTTATTTTTAAGTTTTCACATAATAATTATTACCTGATTGAGGTTAACGGCTTTAACAACATTTTTGTTTCGCACGCATGATGTTAAATTTTCACTTTATGTGCCTTAACAAGGAAACTATCGAAATTGCAAATTAACTTCGCACACGACTGGCGCTCATTAAAAAAATATAGGCTACAAGCGTAAATTGAACTAAATACTGCAAATTTGATTTTTCATCGTTAAATTTCTACGCTTATTTAATCAACATTTGATACTTGTGATCAAACTGGAATACTCGATATTACTCATTAAAATAACCAGTTAAGGTTTAAATTTAAATACGAAATTCATATACATATGAATAATATACACAATTACTATCTAACAACATAGATTGTAGAGAAAAAAAATCAAATGCTCATTTTCAAGATTGCAAACATTCACAAAAATATATTAAAATTTCAGACAAGACTTATTCAAATAAACTATAAACATAAATTCACATAGATCTTTTAATAAAACTGTTTAAATCCGAAAAAAATACGTATACACCCGCTTTAATTTTATACGTTCCATTTTGCTCAGAATACGCAATATACTCGCATAAAGAAGTGCACGAACATGAGCATTCAATACAAGCTGAGAACCCAACAAATACACAGCATTACTTGAATATAAAGAAAATTCCAATTTATTCTTAAATTAAAATTACCAAAATGTCAAACAACTGGCATTACTCAGTTTACCCATTCTTCCTTCCAGTTCAAACAATCCTCCTACCATTACCTATGAGTCCATCCATTCAGAACCTATAAAACTGAACATTGAATTGAACATACATATATCTCATATCATTCGAATGTCAATGAATAGTTGTGTGAGTACGAACCGTAAGGCCATCGAGATGCGAGGCTTTCGTAATCGGATACGCGTCCCTTTCGGCGGACTCGCCATCTTTATGTGCTCGTTAAATTTAACTTAAAATTTAATCGAATGTAACGACGATCCGCATTACCCCGTTTCAGGATAGCACGAAGCCCACCTGAACGCCCGATATCCTCTCGTCGAGAGTTCCCAGTAATTGAATCCGTAAATTGATATTATTGAATACATTATTACGCACTACCGCGCCTAGAAGAGAGTGCTCCTAAAAAGAAAATCCTGAAAAAAAAGGAGATTCTCTCGAATCACATATTAGCTACAAATGTGTTATATGTATTTTATTGTATACTCGTATTATACAGAGTTCAAAATGAAACATATATATATTTTATTACTGTTATCATATAAAATATTTACATTGTTTGAAAATTCATAATACTATGAACGCTCTTTCGACAACCACAGAATGAGCCTCGAGCGTTTATAAGTCAGAGTACTGAAAAATAATTCGAAGCGGAAAAAAACATTTTTTTTAAATATAAAATAAATATGCTTTGAATTATCGCTCATATAAAATATTCGGTTGAGATGTTTAAATTATTCTTTGAAAAAATAATTTTATTTTGGAAAAATGAAATGAAACGTTTTTTTAAAAACATTGTGAGCCAAAATTATTTAATAAATTCATAAATTAACCGAATTTTCGAAGGAAAATTATATTAAAATCATTTTACTTACATCTAGACTTTCTTTTGCATTTCGCTGAAAATCTTGATTCATTTCAGTGAAAAATAATATTCATATTTGAAAAAAAAGTTATTTGACGAATAATTTATAATTCAATCCAAACTATATATACGCACACAAAATTTTCATTTCAAAAATAAACACAATTTCAAAGTCATGAATATAAAAAAATACTGAAATTCAAATTTAAAATCTTTTGTTACAAAATAAATTTTTCACTAATACATATTCATCAAAAATTAACAAATCGAAATATCTAGCGAGTTCAATGGTTTTGCAATTGAGCGAACCCTTAAGTATTTTTTATTCGTTCGCAATTTTGAGCGTTTTGTGTATAGATTTTCATTCTTTCTTCGTGAAAATGAAATGCCTCGTTTCACAAATTAGCCCTAAGGTATATAATCTTTTAATCGAAATTTCGCTCAGCGGTTAATCGAAGGTCGTAACTTGCGTACAAAAGAAACCCTCGCCCCGTTCTCTATGGCGAAGCAACAAAATACCCCTAATGTAATAGAATTGCAAACAAGTTGCGCACAAAAAGACCGGAACGAGCAATGCGGAAAAATATGTTCATCACGGTGACTCGTCATATTGTGGAAAATTATGTATGTCCATAGAATGCTCTCAGAATTAATACAAATGAAAAACGAACATTGCCGTATATTGTAAATTGAATATGTTGGAAAAAAAAATCTTTCCCGAATTTCCTATAATGAGAGTAGAATTGAACATAAAATTCAACAAATATATCTTGTTGTTGGTCAAAATATTTTGAATTAATTATATAAACGCATTCATTCTTTCATTCATGATTCGTCTTATCGTGAAAATATCATTAACTCGCACCAACTCCATCGTGATATTGAAATAATAAAGACGTTTATACTTGAGCAATCGTTTCGTGTACGCTTACTTCGAATCGCAATAATAGCTCGATACATACATATACGTAAGTATTTTTTTTTATTCAATCGAATCCTTTTCGAAATACGCCATATATTATATTTTAGCACACAATAGCGTACACAAAGCGTACATATTTGCACGAAAGTTTGTGCACAACTGCGTTTCGTGTTGCCATCGGATAAAAATTACATTGCTCATATAACCGACACGAAACGCTCGCTGAAAAATTTCGTGTTCGTATGTATGTATTGTGTGTGTACACAAATAAACTTTTTCGATGCGAATAGGGCGAGTTCGAATTGCGCACGTTCGAATAAACGGGCGTGAAATTTTATATTCATCCTGAACGAAAACGGAGCTGGCTTTTTCACGCAGAGACGAGATTCTATTTCGACGAAATATACTCGCATTTTCGAACGTGTTTATTTCATGCGCTGTATCAAAACTCAAAGCGTTTCGCTAAACAAACTCGATAACCTTTTCGGGTGATATTAAAACGTCGCACGACACGAGCCCTTAAATCATTATCATTGAGAAACGATCTGTAGTTAGTGAATTTTCAAAAAATATTATATGGCGATTGAATTTCACAAAGGGCACATTTCATCGAATTTCATCTATATATGATACAGAACCATTTTCTGTACTTAACTCATTATCGATGAAAAAGGTCACTTGTGCCCTTTGTGAAAGTCAGTCGTCATATGATATTTATTAATTTTCCAGTGAGTTTTAAATTCCTTTACTAATCATTCATCTAATTTAAAGAGAAAAATTAGATGCTAGTGTAATGTAATTGGATCATTAAAATCGATCGTTTTTGACAATCTAGAGGATTTATTTGAAGAATCATTTTTCAAATCATTATACATATTTATATTTTATTGCAAATTAATCAGAATATTCGGCCATTAATATAAAAAAGGAATTTTTAACAGATACACTCAAAACTTTACAGTTATCTATGATCATATGAATAAATATATGGCTCAATTATATCTAAATTATATGAAAATACAGCATGCATTTAAAACATCATATCAGTGAATCAAGTAAAAAAAACAATTATGACTAAATTACTAATACAAACAATTAACCCGGTATGTAAAAGCCAGTATATAGAAGAAATAAATAAATAAGTGTGCAGCTTATTTTACTTCATTTCAAAAATCGAACGCTCTTAATGAAAAACCCAAAGCACGAATTTTTTCATCATATAAATTCGAATAAAAAAATCATTCGACTACGAATCCATAAACGAAGATAAAAATAAATTTCAGAACCGCCATAAAAAAAAAGCAAGAATTTTCTATACGATCGTCCCGAACGAAAAATACAGCCTCGGTAACGCAGCGCGACGAAGATGAAAGAGAGCGCGTGACAAATAGTCATCGATGATGCACGGTTATTATCCGCGGCAGACTCACACTTATTTGACTCAAGTCGGGCGTGTCGGCTTTATCATAGAGTATGGGCTTTATGGTGGCCCATTTTAAGGGACCGAACCACCCCATGGGAGGATATCGGGTGCAAGCCCGCGGTCATTATCGCGGACATGCGCTTAAAGGATGGGATTTTTCTTTTTTTCGAAGGTGGTTTTTCTGATGAAAGGTTTTTTGAAAAAAAATCTCGTGTCGAGTGTGATTTAAAATAATGAGTTGCAATATAGAAGATACAGTTATATTTTTTAAAATTTAACAGTTTGGTTTATGTTGTCGTAAGTGCGAAACCCGAATCCGTATAAAAACGTACGAAAACTATTTGCATTCGCGCTCGTGTGGTTCGTGCGTGAATCGCGCATGAGTCAAAATAGGCTTTAAATAAAATGAAAATGTCGTGATGTGATGAATTTTTAATAGAATAGTTTATTATAAAATATCTTGAGTCTATTAAAAAATTCAGAAAATCAAATTGAAATTTGAATATTGTTAAAAATAACTAAGATATTCTGAAACATTTTCTGTTAGATATTGATACTATTGAAATTCTGAGAATGGTATCTTACTAGATCAAATATATTATTATAACTGCAGCCGTACAAGAAATATATTTCTATTGGATGCTTCAGTCTGGCAATTAATAAACAGATATTCGATAAACAAATTAAACTTATTGTTAGAAACAACAAATAAAGCTAAAGATTAATACGAAATAGCAATATCGATGACTGTCCAATATCATTTTGCAATATTATTTATAAACACTGTTCCAAAATGTTAAATTATTCTTTATATGAAAATCAACATACTTCCAAAATTCATCATTTTATATTAACATGCGGAACATTTAGACTAATTAGCCATTTTCCGATTTCAAAGATTTACAATTTACCTACACACAATACGCACGTACATTTAATTCTGGGCCGTAATTCAAAGCTAAATCCAAAAAACGTTAACGATTTTTTTTCAACACAAAATTTGGATATTTCCTTTCAGACTTATGCTAAATAAGCTGTGTGGTCGTTAGACCATCGCGGGGGAGAAATGTTTTAATCCTCCGAAAACCCCAACTGAATACACCGACGTCCTATCTCTAATCCAATACGTATACACACGTACCTCGTTTTTTTTCGAGTTTTTATCAAACAGGACATTTTCCTGTTCGCGTTACGGCTCCATCGGTCTGTTTATTCAAAGTTTTAAAATGTACGCCAGAATTGATAAAAAGTACAAAAGACCGAAAGCGTACGAGAAGGGTTCGACCAAAAAACAACTAATCGTATAAATTCGATCGGTTGAAACGTTTCTTTTTTTTGTTAAATTGATGTCAAATTTATGACTTGTTCTATGTATATATTTCTGAATATTCTTATGTAGCGCAATAAATACACACGGGGAGTTTTGCGGTTTCAATGTACCGATCTTATAGTGTTGAAGTGTGGAAAAGTTTCAAGTTTTATAGCTGCGTTACTGCTTCATTAAATGTTTTCAGTTAACTTTTACACCGCATTATACGAGGATATTCGCTCTTCGGGAATCTTTTTCGGCTTTTATGACGAGACCTGAACGAAAGCTTATACGTCCAGTTTTACTATTTAATTTAACTATCTCTTTTTATTTCCCACGTTTAAAATAAGAACTACTCCAATTCAATCGAAATGCATTGAGTTTATTTTAGCAAAGGATAAAATAAAAATTACATTTATTCTTTTTTTTTTTCATATCTGTCATTTATGTAACAGCTGACAGTTATTTGAAAGCTACTGCTACAGTTATTTGAAAGCTACCTCTCAATAAAACCAATTGCTTTCTAACACCTAGTGTGAAATATATATTATATTATGTTTTCTATATACCTATATAATTTTATTTTATACATAACAAATCATCTTTATATTATATTTTTTTTATTAAAAGAATATTTTCTACCGTAATAATTGTGCACTTTATTTTAATAGAATGTAAGTTCACTTACTTTCGTTCCGTTTTTATTTATGTTTTGCATTCTACTTTGTTAGTCGCGTAGAAAATTTCAAGAGATATTTACCTGGCCCAGGTGATATTTTTATAAAAAATATTCGGTATTAAAAATATTAAGCATTAAAATATTGCAGAAATATAGAAGATCTTTACGAAAGATACTAATTGTGTCATTTTTCCCATGAGATAGTTTCGAGTATGAATGTAGACTAAACACAAAAATCCGAGATCCAGACCAGAAGTATGGTAAAAAATATCCCAAAATCACGCGACACGAGACCGAAAAGACAATGTCACATAAAAAATAATTTGTTGAGAAATAAAAATACATAGTGAAAGCTTTCATCAATATAAAACAAAAAACATTTGACTCATTTTTGCATAGTACCTATAGACTTTTACAATAAAATATCGAAATACGATTTTTTTTTCAATCAAATTTCCTCAACAAATCCTATGGAACGATTGAGAACCGCCAGATGTTGAAGTGAACGAGCGATATAAATATTTAACCGTGTCCGCACCGCGGCGGCAATTTTTTTAAACGCTCCCCTGTTAACCGTGCGGACCGTTCGTCGACGACGGCCACAGTTATTGCCAAATGCCCATCCGGGATTCATTTCAATCGCAGACGACGTCCACCTTCATTATAATTTTACTGCCAGAGTCCGACCTGCGCCCCATGGCCACCCCCATCGACCACCCTCTTCATATACGTACGTACGGTGCACGCCCCTCTTCACTCCTCATGTGTGTGTGCTTCGTTCGATACATTTATGTGTATGTGCGATATTATATTTTCAGCTCGGAATACAGGCAAATCTCTAATAATACGCTCTGGGGTGGTGTGAAATTCGATTTAGAACCAATTGGTTGCCATTTATTGCCTAGTGTATACTGAAATTCTGTTAGTAGGTCACAGTGAAATTAGATCAAATTCATGCATCTCCTTGTTTAGAATTATTAGTGTATAATTTCAATAGCGTTCTATTTATAATATTCATTCTTTGAAAATAATAGCGATTCACCAGTACACAGCACTCGAATTATCCATCTTTCCATACACACATCCAGTTCATACATTCGACCACCTGCCACCCACGAAAATATACGTATTCGAGTATAATAATAAAAAGAGGCATTCTCTAGGTTTTACAGCGTCGCGTGTGCCCAGAGCGAACGGTCGTTATATCTTTACAGACGATCGCCCCCCGTAAACTTTTCCAACGTGCATCATCTCCAGAACTGATATTTCGTCCTTTCTTTCATAAAAATCGTATTCGTTTCGTTTGTCGCTCTGTCGTAAAAAGTATGCACGCTTTGGAAAATCGGCGACTATTACCATAGCAGTGCCCTAGGATCGCGGTTCCTTTGTTGCAAACTCGCTTAATTTCGTATCATGTTCGAATATTTGAAATTTCCTTCTGATGAATCTGGAATTGCTATGTAATGGAATCGTATAATTCTATTCCGAATAGTTTTGTTGCTTAGATATACTTTGTTTCGAAATGAGAGTTAGTTCTCTGCCGATGTAATTAAAGCGATTCTCTCCGCACTCGAATCGGAGAATTCTGTTACAATTTAAGTTTAAATATGAATTACAAATTTAAAATTTTACTCTCAAGCATAATATTTTATTTGAAAAATAAATAAAATACGTTAAAAAGAAACAACGACACGATTAAAAATAATGAAAAGCGCAAACACTCCCGATACTGACGTCGACACGTAGTCTATGAATTGAGCTTTTCATTTTCCCTTTGCAACGTCGGACCTTCATTTTCCCTCATTTTCTCCGATATTAATATTTTCACGCTCGCACAACAACACAATTACCGGGCAACATTCGAATAATAAAACGAGTATTTATGGTTTTTTCGCAGCGTTCGCGGACCCCGCGAATTTTTCGGCACGTCGAGAGTTATATTATGAGCGAATGTAGACATTTATGAAGGCATAAATTGAAACGGTTACAGCCTTAGATAAGGGCTTTGCTTAGTGGCCGAACCTTCAATTCGATCTGAGCCATATTCTCGAAACGGCCGCCATACGAATACCGTATTTATATGTGCGTATCTCTCATATACCTACGGATTGAATATGAGATTTTTTTTTCAGCGCTCTATAAAACCAAACCGCGTTATTTTAAATGAAAATAAAATGCGGACTCGAGCCATTATGCAATATAATGAGTTACTTTGTCGGGAAAATGTCGAAAATTTGCTTTAGGTATTGCAGTTTATGTTGAAAAGTAGACTAGTGTATGACATGCGGTTTTTCCTTTTACGTAGTTTCATTATGAGTTTGAGCTTTCAATATTGCATTTTGTAATTTTGAAACATAGTTATAAAATTTATGTACATATTTATGAAAATCGTTTGGTGTGAATGTCTATTATTAATAGCATTGATTTGAATGCGAATTGTATTCAGTGCATAACAATATATCGGATGCAGCAAGTATTAATGCACTGCATATAAATTTGATAACGACTATAGCTGAGAGAATATTTTTAACATATTCTTCACAGGTAGGGAACGGGTGCACAAAGTCGTCATTGGATTTTTGCAACGCGGAAAAACAAAAAGTTGTGGAAGCGCTCGCGTTTAATAAAACGTACCTGAAAAGGGTTTTAAAAGCCGAAACACCATAAAAAAGTATAAAGGTCATTAACGTAAAACAAAAAGCTTGTTACGCGGCCGCACCGACGGAACGATTCGGCCGCAAAATCTGTTGCCGCATAGGAAAAAGGAAAACGTCCGTTAACACTTACCTGCGGCTCGAAAAATGAAAGAAAAAAGAAGAAATACCGAATAAATTATTCCTAAAAAATGTCCCCGAGATCTAATTAATCACGATCTCGGATTGAAAACGGAATTCGTTGAATCGCCAAGGCGTTTCGTTGATTTGTGTCTCGTATTTCTCGAATGATAATTGCATATGTAAACTTTTATGGTGCTCTAAATCGCTTTCGAGTTCGTCTCTATTCAATATTCATGAGAACAAAGGCTTCCACTCCAGTTTCATTTTAAATAATTTGATGGAATTATTTCGAGCAATTCGATTGTGAGTTTAAAATTTCGAACTTTAATTCTTCGCCGGAGTTTATTTAAAAGTTATACTCGAGTTCGTTTGAAATATTTCAATTCTGCGAATAATTAATTGTCTTAGTTTATTTGAATGAATCATAATGTCAGTTGATATCTCTTAGTCTCAAAAATTTAATACAATTAATAAGTTGAAAATATATAATATAATTAGTTTCGTTTAAGCGATTAGCATATTCTTCATCGAAAACGTCAACATCTGCAAAATACATCGAATATGAACTTAAACGCGTATCATAAACGACGCGCATTAAATATCATCGACATTTCACCGAAACCTATAGCATCAAGAAACGGTCACACACAGTTTTTATCTCGAAAAAACACGTCACAAAAGGGTTGCATAGTGGATGCCGGTAAATTTTTAAGATTTGCGCGTACGATTTTATCCCAGGACCGTAAACGAGAAAACGAGCCGTTTATCCCGTACATCCAGATGGGAAATTTATTCGGCGTACAGCCTCCCCCCATAACGACCTCGGCCCCCGAAGACGGTCAACTTCCAAGGGGAAAATCTCATCGCCACAATTTTCCCGTGGAAGAAGCCCTCGAGGAGGAAAATCCCCGTCCTTCGGGCAATACTTATCGGGGAGTGTTGCGCGGGCCCTTAAAAAGACACTCAACCCGCCGGAATAGAATTAATAAACGTCTACGCGGGTTAAATGAAAAAAGGTGGAGAGGTTAAATGGAAGTTAAGTTTTCTTCTTCGTTCCGCTCGAGGCGGTTTTTTATATATCGCGGCAGGTATGAATTTACGGTGGGCGCATCTCTCTCTCGCGCGCGTAACTTCCACTCCATTATCATATTTTCGCATTTTAATTAAGATGATTCAATATGGGACCGAGATGAAAATGCTTTGTTGTCAGTTGGGGGAGGAAAAAGAAGTCGGGGTACTTCCGAGTTCTTAAGGTTCGCGTTTATTTTGAAAGAATTTGGGTCAAGAATATGCTCATTATATTTCAATTAATTCAACATTTTATAATATATTTCACATCAAAAACATAAAATAATATATTTTTAACTAAATTGTTACAATTAACAAAATAATATTTACGTCATTAAATATTAAATCAAAATTTTGGTTCGAAATATAAAATATTTAACTTCAGGTAATAAAACTGTATATCATATTCAATTCAATCATCAATAAAGTTCAATCATCCGTTATTATCAACCTTAGAAACACATAAACAGTCATATCACATAGTTCATGAATCAACCTACATTTCGAAAACTTAATTGAAACATAAACTTATCTTGTGAGAAATGCGACTTTAATTGTGTGCGATAATCAAACGTCAGTGTGGCTAATGAAAGTTTGCACGTAACGTGCACTTGGAAAGCGCCGAATCCGAGTTTTATGATTTCTTACGACTGCAATATTGTTAAATCGCGCGAGATAAAGAACCCTCGCCCCCCTTATTGCCAACTCCGAAACTTTTCTTATTTACATCGTGTCTTAACTTCGAAACGGCACCTCGGGAATTTATTGTGGAACAATAAAATAGTGCGCTTTATTATTCTGTCATTAACGGTCTAGACGCAATTAAAATGATTGCGCAGTTTTGCGCTGGAATTGAATGTGTTCGAGTCTTATCGCGATAAATAATGGCATTAAAAAAGTACGAAATTCACTCGGACTCATGCAATATTAATTTATCATTTTCCGAAAAAAATAAACATAAATACGTCCGAAACAATTGCAAATTTATTCGGGGGAGTTTTATTGCGGAGATTTAATGCCTTGTTAACATCTCGACACAATAATAACGAAATGTGTATTACGGTTTAAATATTAAACAAATCCTCAAATGTTACCGATTAATATCCGCATGAAAAAATATATATTCGTTTTGCAATAAAATGCACGAGTGTGGTCGTAAATTGTGTAGATTATATTTAATTAATGTCTTTAAACCTTTTATCGATACAGTGCAGCTGACGTTAGCAAATATTTCAGTATATGTATTGGATTCGATGAAATGAAAATTGATAGTTCGGAAAATTCGTTAATTTGATTTACTTTATGAGTATTTTAAAATGCTAAAATTTGAATTGAAAAAAGCTTTAAAATTATAAATTAAGCTCGAACTAGCTACTAAAACAAAATTCTTTATTTAAACTATGAGCGAATTTCCGTTACTAACATCTCTTAAAACTACTTATATAATTAATAAAATATAGACAGCCATAACAGACAATATCGAGCATCCCTCGAGTCTAAAACGACCATTCACACAACTCAAGCGCATTATCAACAAGCACCTCATTCAACAAGCTGAACCGTACGGCTACGTTCACACGGCAAAGTCCAGTCCATATCAGTACTCTATTTTTCTATTTATCCTCTCTTCCTTAACTCAAAAAGCTCTTTCATAAAACATCACACAATTCACATACAAAAATCGACATAAAAACACAATTTTCGATGTAAAACGTAGCGAATGGATAGTTAACGCAGTGTGAATTCAGCCTGAGCGAACAATGCATAATGTGGACCGTAACAATTTCTCGCATCCTCTAGAGGCAGTAATCTCAGGTTTAATACATAGACGTCCTTACACGACAACAATACCAATATCACGGTTGCATTCGGTTCCTAATTGGCGATCGGAGGCTCTCGAGGAGTTACTACGGTCGACTAGAGGCGGTCAAGTGTTGCAGTAACTCGCCGACCGCAGGGTTAACGCGATCGTCTATACGTCAAATTTAATTTAAATTCGAATGTACGTATGTATGCATTTATACGTGTTAAGTGAGCTTTTGAATGGGGTATGTGTATTCGGATTTGCAGAGTTCGGTTTTGTCGTTCGATGGTTGGTCGTTTGTGGTGTGTGGTGCATGTCGGTTACGAAGTTGCAATTCGTCGGTCGTGTTGAGTCGAGTGGATTTAGGTTTTATTCCGATTTCGTTAGTGAGGTAGAATGTTGTTCGTTCGGTTGTGTTCGATTCGGATTGAAATTTTGAGCTTTGTTGAAAAATAAATTCAATAGGTATAGTACATTTTAAATTTCACTAAATTGATCGATATCGATGTCAATATCTTACTCGATTTCAATAAAAGTTTAAATGCTTGTAGTTCTATTCAATATACATATATTATCTGAAATTAAACCCAATCTTATTCAATCTAGCCTAATATATTAAAAGAAAAATAGGCTAACCTAACCAAACTAATCTGATATTATGCTTATAGTGTGCCCCATAAATGTCAAAATTTATACACGATATGCACACGAAACCATTTCATACGTATTCAATGTTCATCTTGCATCGATCCAAAACAGATTAAGATTCATAATCGCATGCCCAATTATCATAATGTGTATCATTTTCATATGAACGATCAAATTAATGCGTATGCGATAACGATCTGAATCTAATAACTGCTGTGCCATAACAACTAAATTCTAACGATGCCATTGCGCCAAAATTGATAGTCTCATATCGCCGTTATATTATATTTAATATGTGTGTGTATATTGTATCTAATTTATGTTCTATACGTAGAACACGTCTGTGTGTATCTGTTTGTATAAAATCAATATACACATTTTTCGTACCCTTAATCCATAAAGCATAAAGACTTTTTTTTTCATTTTTACGCCGCCCCAACTGCGGTTTCGGTAATAAAATGGATTTAACGGCCTTTGCATGTGTTATCTATAAAACTGTTGAATATTTACCTCAAAACATTGAGATCAACGGCCCTACCGTTCCGTTTTACTTTGCATCCCTTATTATCGTAGTATTTGAGCTTCCGAAACGAGGTCATTTTCATATTTTCCAGTGAAATATTTACTGTGAATGAACCTTTCAAACATATTATTTAAATATGCGAAAATGTTGTAATTTGTTCAATTTTAGTTGAAACTATTAAAGACATCATTAAAACCTTTTATTAAATTAATGAATCATCTAATTTTGAATAAACAGGTTTCTCGCAGGCGTTGAATAATGCATGAATAAACTATGGCACTTTACACCGAACTAACACTTCAGCGAGTTTCTTGTTCTAGGAACGATGGCTTTGTAAAAAGTTACATTACTCTAGATAAAGTTTCCCTCATATATTTTTATGGAACATTTTAGCGACGAGTCGCATTTTACGAACATTTGTTATAAACGCCATTTTTGTGAAATATTAAAAAACATTTGTTCAAACAACGTAATAATAGTCAGGCTATTAAAAAAATTGACCTTGTTTATTGTTGTGTTTTAATGGAGATGCGGAAAATTACTTGCTAGATGTTTATTTATAACTTCTTCCTAATAACAGATGGAGAAAAAACAATAATTTTAACATTTCATCCGCGAAAACGAGCCGACGAAATATTTTCATTTTTATGAATAATAATTCGGCCGAGATCGACCCCGGGGTGCGAAATGCGAAGAAAAAACGCGGCATCGTCTTGAGAAAATTTACATAGAGCCTCCCCGGTTAAAAGGCAGCCTAATGAAAAATAATAGAAATCGCACGTCTCATAAATAATGAATTTCACACAAATGTTTTCATTATGTGGGAAAAAAAAACTCCCGAGCGACTCTCGCCCTTCAAGGGCAATAAGCACCGATACGAAAAATTACACCCGACTAGATATCAAAACTCGTCTCTCTTTTTGCGGCAAATTTCGACGAAAACCTCATTCTCCATTAGATTTTTCACGTCTTGTTCTCGGGTCTACGAGGTTCGTAGCTTGTCGCACTGGTCGAAGATAGTGGTAGACACAACCTTTCCATTATTCATGGGCGGATCATGTGTATACACGTGTTCACTTATTCGTCTAATGACGAAAGAAATTTCGTGACCACGTTGACATGTCGAAAATAACGATAGTAGAAATGATTTTGTAATCTTGGTAGATATTTTTGCGTATTTTGATACATGAAAACTTCGACTATTGACATTTTTAAATTTTATGTATGAATTTAATCATCTATTCGATTGTTAATGCATCATTTAAAATTCCATTTAATTTCAATATGTTTTTAACTGATATTTCCACTATTTTAATTCATGAGATCATTTTAAATCTCCTTCACATCATAATTAATATTCATTAGAGCAAACTTCTTTACAACTCACAGCAATCTCTCGAGCACCATTCAATTTTCATACATATTTTTAAAACCCTCAACATACTCGTTCCTCAGAACAACAACAACAATGTAAGACAGCGAATCAACTAAGCACACACGATGCACCATACAACTGTGATTGGAGTGAAAACAAACAATTCAAATTAAAATAAACTACACGGATGCATCTTTGCCCGAAGTGCATTGTCGCAACCGAGGCAACCTCTAAGTAATGCAATGCATGAAGACCGCACACACAATACACATAACATAAATTTAGACACGTAGTCTAGCTATTATTACAGCACTTACCATTCACACACACATCAGCCGAATGCTCCTAGACACAACAATTGCTATATTAATATTTAAAACTGTACATGGAGGGCAAACTGTGTCGCGTTAGCTTCGGAATTTTCATCAATATCGAAACAATGCATTTAATATGATACAAATTGTTAATTTGTGTAGTAAAAGTTTTAATGCACAGTTTAAATGAAACTTCAACTACAATCAATATGAATTTCATATCATAAATTTATAATTCCATCGCTCAATTTTATTTTTTAATATAGATAGTGCTTAAGAAAATTATTTTCATTTCCATAAATGTGCACGAGGGGTTGAAATTCAAAAATTGCAGCTACATTTCTATCAGTACTGAAAATAAATGAAATACAAAACTTTCCAACTTTTTTCTTTGCAGCGTGCATAGAGTGTGCAAAATGGAAACAATTCAAAAACGTTCAACAATAGATGTTCCTTTGAAATCGTTTCCAATCATTTTTGGCAATGCAAATCGAATAAAGACATATTATATCTATCTACATATTGCCTCTGTTTCATATTCGAAATGAAATATCACTCTAGTTTTGACAATATTTTTTGTGAAAATTCTACATTTTCCCAAAAAAATAATGTGAATGTGCGTAATCGATTAAATCTTCTCCGGTTTCTTATACCGTATTTTTCTGCTTTCGTGTCAACGTTGACAAAAACTAACGAGCAACACAATTCCGAATACAGCAAATTCGTCCAAAACACGTAACATCTATTATACTCGGAAAAACATTTTTTACCATTATTTCAGAAAATATATATTTATTCCATCAAGCTACATTCAATGAGCTAATAAAACATACTACAATCTATCAAAATAATAAATACTCAATTGAAATAAAAAATATACCTACACATAGATAAAAAAATACTAACCAAAATTAAATATTCATGTTTCAATTTTAGTTACTCTAAATATGTACGTGCTACGTAACAACATGTTAACATATTTCTCTTTATCTATACAATTCTTAAAGCTAATGTCTGTTTTTAACGTTAAACACATAAGAAAAAAACTGCAATATCTCGCTACGTTAAATTTGATGTGTGTAACTAGCGATTGAAATATCAATCCTAATCGATTTAAATGTAGAGTTCCTAGAATGTGTAAATATGGCACCAGAAGTTTCACCCAGTGTTGTGTTGGAACCTGAATAGGGCGGCCTAATAAGCTGACATAGAGTAGAGAGATTGTTACAGACGGTATAATGGATTTTCCTTCGTAAGGTAAAATGGATATAACTTTGTAATGTTAATTTTGTGAATAGTATACTTTTGTCACGTTTTCTTTAAACTGGATGAATTGAGCGATTTCGCAGTGGCGCCCATAGTTTCGCCTAGTTTTGATGGTACTCAACTAGGCCGGCCTAACAAGCTGACATAGAGTTGGGGTGCAGTTAAATTGCGGGATGGTGGGTTTCCCTCGTAATGAGCATTTTTTTTCATCAATTTTTTTGATATCCAGATATATAAGAATTGTATGAATAATTTAATTTTAGGAAAGCCTGACGTCTCATATAATACATTGACATGGACATAAATTTTCATCTTAATATTTGAAACACAATAGACCTATCCTCAGCAGTAAGGTTCTTTCTAAATCGCCTGATATTTCATCTCACACCGAAAAAATCAAACATATTTCCCATCAACAATCGAAAATCTTTGAATCCACGATCAACATCAACAACAACAAAACAAAGCAGCAACAACGTTGTAGCAAAGAGCAGGGCGAAGCCTCTCACCTGAGAGCGCTAATCGGAAGCCCACTCGGCAGTCCCTCCGGCCCAACCCCATGCCTTGCCTCCATCTGCCTCCATTGGCCCCCATTCGAGCCCTCATCACTAATTCACCATGCTTTTACCACCCCGCTCCGCCGCTAATGGGGGGCTTTATTGTTTGTCGACGTAACAGCGCAACGCAACATCGCATCGCATCGGCCCTCGGACGACGGCAGCCTTTGGCGGGGCGCCGATGCATAAGTTATGAGCGCAAAGTGAGACCTAAGGGTGAACTACGGGGTGTGGGGTTGTTCTTGGGGTGCGTGTTCTTGTAATGATATGTCGGCGCTAATGAGATTAAAGATGCCCTGGGACACGACGGTCCACTTGCGGGACTCCTTTAGAGAGGTCGATGCGATGGTGCGGTGCTTTGGTGATGGTCGGTTGAGGTTGTCGAGGTGGGCTTCGTTGTGTCGTTTTGTATGAGGTTTTTGGTTATGTATATTTTATATCTATAGATATGTATGAAAAATTATTTTAAGAAAAATTTTAAAGGTTAAATTCAAGTTTAGTTCTAGTCATTCGTGATATTAGTCTTGCATATGACAATATGAATGACTATAGCTTTTATTATATCATGAATATACTCTTTTTAAGTTGTTTTATAAATTTTGAATATTTTTTACTCGATATATTTGCGATTATTTAGGGAATATTTCATTCTGTGCGCACGTGATAAGCTATGTGTTTCCTTTCTATAGAACTTCGTGTTCACAATGTATTGAAGTCACTCAATAAATTTTAATCGCCCATAAAGCATGAAATATTAGTAATTCTAAATTATCTAAACTACAAAACAAATAACAATAGTCTGTATATACAATACGTAAAATATTTTATCAAATTGAAGCTTATTTTCTCACTCATACATTATTGAGTACTGAATAAGACTTCGGCGATATTAAAAATTTTCCAACAACAACGAAAATACTATTTTTAACACCAAATCCCCAGAGCTTAAATATGGCACCTCGAATCGAATATATTATTTTTAAAAAGCGACAAAACGGCGAGAAATTTTCGAAAGAAAGCAAAGCGGAGCGGGTCAAAAGCGTCGAACAACACAACAAACGGCTTGATAAATTATTCATTTAAATCAAAAACTTGAGCGGGCAGAGAGAGAGAGAGAGAGAGAGGCCAAATTCTAGCGAATCCGAAAGTATTAGGCGTCGAAACAAAACGCGAATTTTCAACCTTTTGAAGATCGCTTTCGGCTGCGAATATGACTTGATTAATTATTCAAGACTTAATAGAGAGATTCGTTCCCGAGCCGGTGCGTGGCCGAGGGGGCTTTTCCGCGGATCGAAATGCGAAAAACTAATTCTGCTCCGTCGTCGAATTTCGAGAGGGAAAACGGTGTCTATTCGCGGAAAATTTGTACGTGTATTATTCACGCGCGGATTCCAGTCGCGACTTCTGGATCTCCCCAATGAATAACAATGGAGTGCCGATTCGATTGCCGAATAAATTCAGGCGAGACTTACGCCAAATGCTAAATAAACGCTATTGTTTCGATTTTTATTTTGGCCGACGGCGATTACGCGACTTAATCAAGGCTCTATTTATAAAATTTTATATGTGAATATTTTTGTGTTGGAAAATGTGTCAGCACAGCTCTCAATTCGAATACATA